>CM057347.1:319296431-321696431 GCA_030015575.1 Agapanthus africanus
CACGAATGGGCAAGATTTGTGTCTCCGCTTATTAGGTAGGACTCCGCCGGAGAGAAGAGGAAGCAACACTAAGTTGAGTTTGCTGCGGGAGGCGTTTAATGCTGAGCCTCCTATAAATGCTACGCCTGCAGCGATTGAGCAACACGTACGCGCCTATATTTTATTTTAGATAGGGGTTCACTTATTTTCGGACAGGAGTAAGAGCAGAGTTAGTCTTAAGTGGCTGGCGCTGTTAGAGGATCTCGATCAGTGTGCCATTTTATCGTTGAGGAATGCAGTTATGCTATTCCTCTATAATGAGCTGAGGAGGACTGCATTGATGGAGCAGAAGAGTTTTGGAGGCTGTTTGATGCTTCTTTACATATAAAATATTTAATTGATAATTACTCTTATTTTGCGTAATTAAATTGATATTCATTATAATTCATATTTTATTTCAGATATGGTCATGGACATATCTCTCTATTGGTCGCCCGACCATTACGATCCAGTTTGCTTTTGATGGCCAAAGGCCATATGGTTGCCGGTAAGTAATTGAACCTATGCGCATATTTAAAATTTCAAGTTTTTTTTCCGAATATTAACTTGCTGTTGTGTGCAAACTGTATATAGGTGGAATGTGGTGTGACACTGGATCACAGCCTCCGCTTCTGCTGCAACGAGTTCGACGTAATGGATGAGACATCTGTTACGTGGACACCATACACAATTGACCTGTTGACCACTTCGCATCCGTTGTGCTTAGCAGGCGTCGGCTTTTGGCGTACGAGGACACCGATCATCTACAACGAGATTATTTAGACGTATGTGCCAAACCGTGTTCTACGCCAGTTCGACTTGAGGCGGCACATACTAGGCACCGTGGAGCAGACACCGCGTGAAGGTAGAACGCTAGCTGGAGAAGCTTAGCTCGTGGAATATAATATTTGGGTGGATCGCTGGTACGATCGGATAAACCACACAGCCAATGAGATTCAGCTAGGTATACCGATAGAACAACACCTTGCCTGGTATTGGATGATTACTTGTAGATTCATCCTCACAGCTGCCCTTCGCCGACCTCATATACGTCTCGAGGGTCGATATAGAGAGATTTGGTAATTTTATATCAAACCTTATAAAATTATAATCGTATTTTTATAAAATTCATTATCTTATTTACTATCAATATAGGTCCAAACTATATACGCGTTAGAGAATATTGCTGATTAGGGGATTAGTGACACTTGGGACTCGGCAGGCCGTTTTATGAACACCAAGTCTCTCATCAAGAGTGTGTTCACGAGGCACAGAATCACACGTCTACCTCCCATGTCCACACCGTTGATTCTCACATATTCGCATAGAAGACGTGGACATGCATGGCCAGAGCCGTCTAAGCCATCACTGTCTCAGCATCTGGATAAGTACGTGCATAGACCATCACAGCTAAATCCGTCTCAGCGACTTGGCGCTAACGAAGCCAGACCATCACAGCCTCCGCTTCTTGCGAAAAAGAAGAGGACACCGGCTGCGTTGAAGCGATTGCGTTAGATTTTACGTCGTATTGTGTTATATGTAAGTATATGTCGTATTGTGTTGTATTGGTGTTGCAGTCGAACTCGTGTGGAGTCGGCTTGACCTTATATTTTGCGTAGATTGTTCTTCTTCGCCTTGTAGCGTCTTATATTTTGCGTGGATTGTATCTCCGCCTTGTGGGCGTCGAGTTAGCTCCCATGCGGGGATGCATTTATTTTACTATTGTTGTATATGAATTTTATTCAAAAATTTACGAAGGAGGTGCCGTCTGATTTTCAAACGATAATTCTTTTTGTGGCCTAGGTTTGTGACTTCATGTTGATTTTTCTTGTGACGATTTTCATGGGACGCATTTGCTAACCGCGCCCCATGAAAATGTGTAGGGCACGCTTTGAAAGTACGCCCCATATATTTTATTTACAATTCTAAGCAAAATGAATGGGACGTGCGTCCCATTTATTTTACTTAAACACCTAGGCATTCAAACTAAAATGAATGGGGCGTACTGACACCTAGGCATTCAAACCAAAATGAATGGGCGCACTTGCAAGTGCGCTCCATTCATTTAGTTTGGCTCTCGGTTACAAATGCGTGGCGCACGCTTGGCAATTGTATCCCTTATATATATTTTTTAAAAAGCGTCGGAGCCAAGCGCTTACATGGTCAAACGTGTCCTACTTTTGAAATAAATTTTAAAAGTTGTCTATTTTTGTTAATATTTTTAAAAATATGCCCAATGCAAAAAAATTGTCGGAAAGGAAATGGAGTTAATATCTTGGTATTTGTGGGTGGAGATCAGGAGGCGTTTTGATTTTTGTGGTGTTGTTTTGAGGAGATGGGGACCATAGAGAGGATGTAAAGCCAGAACGAGACAACAATGATGCCTGAGAGTTGCGAGAACGAATAGGCATTTGAATGCAACCGGTTCAACCAGTTGGGAACAGATACGACGGTGTATATTTCATTCTGTGTTGTCTTGAAATACTCAAAAAAGACTGACAATTTTTGAGAATTATTTGGGAACATGTTTTGGGAACTATTTAGGGATTTAGCCGGTTTTGAAAACTAATTAGGGGTTTAGCAATTTTGGGTTATGTCAAGGCCATCTAGACGCGCGGGCTGTTGGAATAGACATGTTTGAATCCGCACTTTAGAAGTACGGATTCAACTTTAGCTTTCGAGCTCCAGTATTTTGCTGGGCCTGAGATCTTAAGGTTGAATCCGCACTTTGAACCTTACACTCTGATCGAGTTGAATCTCTAATCTTTAGGATGAATCCACACTTCTAAATTACGGATCAATCTCCCGCCTTCCAGGTTTAGCCAACCACCTCCAATTGCCTTCTAAACACAACAATTGCCTTCCAAACACGGCAAACACTATAATTGCATTCCAAACACTTTAAAATCACTCCAAAACCCGCATACTTACAACAAATCTCTAGATACGTATTGTATTCGTTGATGTATAGTTGGTATTTATCATCGAATTATTAATTTTGACAGATTTTGTGTTTATAAACCCTGTACCTATAGATCCGTCTGTTTTATACCCTGTACCTATAGATCATGTATTATTAATTTTTATTAAAACATACGGATTCAACCTTACGGTCTCGGGCCTGGCCAAATGCTAGAGCTCGAGAGCTAGAGTTGAACCCGTATTTCTAAAGTGCGGAATCAAAACCGTCCCATTCCAACCGCTCGCATGCCGACATGGCGTTGATGTGACCTAAAGTGGTTAAATCCCTGATTAGTTTTCAAAACCGGCTAAATACCTAATTAGTTTTGGAAACATATGGACTCAAAGGAAGAAAATCAAAACAGGATCTATAATCCCAAACCGGAGGACATCCCTGATTTTCGGACATTTGCAGCCAAAGTGCGGCTTTACAAAGCTCAACATCCAAGATAACGTCAATCAGCCATGGCTCTCTCCACCACCATCCTTCCCCCAAACCCAAACCCAAACCCAAACCCCTCCTTCCACTCTCTCGTCTCCTCCTCCTTTCTCCCTCTCACCTCTATCAAACTCGGCCCCAAATCGAAATCGAATTTTAAATCAAAATCAAGAAGGAACCCTGCTCGTCCTCTCTCAATCTCCTGCTCCTCCTGCTCGTCCACCAAAATCGTCCGCTGCCCATCCTTAGACCGCCACGCCTCCTCCCACAACCGCCTCCGGTTCGTACGCAAGCTGACCACCCTCCTCCTCTCGAAGCCCCGGCACTTCCTTCCCCTCCCAATCCTCTCCCGCTGCCGCCCCTACCTCTCCCTCCCTCCATGCCGCCCCCTCCTCTCCATGGTCCATCGCTACCCCACCATCTTCCTCGTCCTCCCCACCTCCCCCGACCTCTCCGTCTCCCTCTCCCCCGCCGCCCTCTCCCTCTTCTCCCTCCGCTCCAACCTCTCCTCCTCCCTCCCCCACAAGCTCCACAAGCTCCTCATGCTCTCCTCCCACAGGCAGCTCCTCCTCTCCAAGCTCGTCCACATCGCCCCCGACCTCGGCCTCCCCCCTAACTTCCGCTCCCGCATGTGCAACGCCCACCCGGACCGCTTCCACACCGTCCACACCTCCTACGGCCGCGCCCTCCGCCTCGCTTCCTGGAACCCCGAACTCGCCGTCCCGGTCTCCTTCCCCATCCCGCCCCCGGCCGAGGAAGACCGTCCCATCATCGACCGCCCGCCCAAATTCAACAAGGTGAGGTTAAGAAGGGGGCTGAACGTGAAGAGGCGGCACTTGGATTTCTTGATTAGGTTTCAAGAGCTGAGGGAGGTGAACCCTTATGATCAGGAGGTGGAGGAAAAGGAAGCTGTACTTATGGGCGCGGAGGAGAGGGAGAAGAGGGCTTGCGCGGTGGTGAGGGAGTGTTGGGGATGACCGTGGAGAAGAGGACCTTGGTGGACCATCTGACGCATTTTAGGAAAGATTTTGGGCTGCCCAACAAGCTGCGGGCGATGCTGGTGAGGCACCCGGAGATGTTTTACGTGAGCGTCAAGGGGGTGAGAGATTCGGTGTTCTTGGTGGAGGCGTACGATGACAAGGGGAATTTGAGGGTGGAGGATGAGCAGGTTACTGCGAAGAAGAAGTTGGAGGAGTTGGTCAGGGAAGGGAAGAGGATGAGAAGGGAGAGGAGGCGGGGAGTTGGTGTTGATAGAGTCGAGGGTGATGCGGAAGAGGAGGAAGAAGAAGAGTTCTTTGAGGACGAGGACGACGATGGGTTTGGAGACTTGTTTGAGTCGGGGATTGACAATGATTGGGAGGATTTTGGTCATGGTGGAGCTGGTGATGAAGAGGTGAAGGAGATTGTGGAGTTTTGGAGTAGTGTTACTGAAGGCGGAGATGGGATGTTACAAGCTTGGTGAATACATAGAGCATGCCGGTCTTTGTGAAGTGTTCTCTTCGGCATCTTTTTTTTTATATCAGAAACTAGATGTTATTGTGCTTGATACCGAAAGTTTGTGAATCACTTGTTATAAAAGTTTTGTCGAGTGGAGTTCTTGTAGCTGCATGAATGGGTGACAATAATTCGATAGTGGTGAAGGAGCTTAGACTCAATCCCATCTGCATAAGATAAAAAACACCATACCTTTAATCTGGAGCATACCTGGGTATCTATTTTTGACTGGAATATCATGCGGCCGACAATATTCATTTGGTTCAGTGCTTGTGAAGGAAAAGAAGGATACGTTTGCTGTGGTGCTGGTGTGTATCGAGCTTTTATGCATAGATCAAGTGCAATTATGTACTTGGCATGCTCCAGGTATCACCATTGAACTTTAGATAGTTGTGTTTTCCTACTTCTGCTGCATTTTGTTCCATCTTATTATGAATATTGGATTGTATCTCATGGATTACCTAATTCCAAATTCTTATACGCATCATTAACATTACCGATATAAATGGGTAGGCATCAACGGGACCGGTTCATTATCTCTGTGTTGCATGAAAATTGTAAACAATGAAATTAGAAAAAGATATCAAATTTTTGCATTGTGCTTTACATTTAATCCTCTCCCTCCAAAGTTGGAGAAGAGAGGGCATTCTCTTGAATTGCACTCCCATTCGAATCTCTCATGGAACCTTCGCTTGTAGTCTTAATAGATTCAAAGCCGACCCCTTTCTTTCATGACACCAACTTCAGTGCGTTTTTATTACCGTTTAGGTTTTTTTTGATTTTGGACCCCCAACTATTTTCAAAAACGATACCTCAAACTTGGTTTTTCTAATAAAGAATCCTAATTCTTCTCTGTTAACTAAAAAGGACCCTTCCGTTAGTGTGATGTTAGTTTATGTTGGTTAGTTAAGTTAACTAGGGTTAAATTAAATAATCAATTACATTTAGTCCATCTTCTTCCTCCCATCATTTCTCTCGCCTCTCTTTCTCCCCATTAAAGCCTCCATGGCCTCCTCCTCTCCTCTCTTCCCATTAAAACTCTCTCACATCCCCATCACCCTCCTCCTCCTCACCCCATTAAACTCGCCTTTCTCTCTCTCCTCTCCCCATTAAACTCTCTTCTCTCCATCACCCATCTTCTTCCTCCTCTTCTCCCCTCACCTTAATCTCCAATCCCATGCTCGATGCTTCCTTCTCCAACTACCATGCACCATTCTCCACCTCCTCCCTACTGCCGTCGCCGGAATCACTTCCTCCACCAAATCACCCGCCTCTCCCTCCACTTCTCCTCCACCATGCCTTAACCCTCCTCCACTTCTCCTCTCCTCCAGTGCCGCCCACCACTTCCCCCCCACCATATCCTACCTCTCCCCCGTCCTTCGCCTCTTTCCGTCCATGTTTGATATTAATTGGATGTTAAGCCACAAGTAAAACAGCCATAATGATTATATCTAATTAATGTAGTTTGAATGTTAATTGGATATCAGTTAATTAGGGGATCTTTTTTAGTTAACTTTAGATGTTTGGGGGTGTCCTTAGAAAAATCGAGTTTGAGGCGTCTTTTTTGAAAATATGGAAGTTTGGGGGTCCAAAATAAAAAAAAAAACCTATTGTTTAATGAGGCGTACGGACGCGACGAGGACCGTTGGATCATTTGGCGACTGGCTCAACCATTTCCATTATCCACGCTTTCGTCGCATGAATTCCAGCTCGGGTGACGTGCTTGTTGCCGAATACGACAAAAATGAGTATCACGTAAACGTACCAACGACACATGATTCTGCTGCAGAAGCGACATGTGTTTTTCAATTTTTTGACTTTTTGTGCCTTTTCAGACTTATTTATTTATCTAATGGCTTTTTTTTGGGGTTTTAAGTAGAAGGTCCCTTAGATCTCATACTCTTATCTCTTTCTGCTCCTCTCTCATTGTTTTTCTTGGACATTAATTTTGGCCTTGAGCCACCGTTCTTTATTGCTGAACAAGTAAGATGGATCTGCTGATAAGCCCCGCAGGTCTTCCCTTCTCAATTTCTTTAACCAATTTAAGTTGATCATCCGTAAATATTCAATTTGAGATTGCCATTTGATTTCATTCCATATATTTTTGAACTGTTGAGTATATTTCTAGATTTTGTTACTTTTTATATTATCATATCATACTTGGTGTTATTTTTGACATGAATGTTGGATGTTCGTCATCAAGAGGAAAATCCCCAATCTATCCAATTGAAGATGATTATGACTATATCATAACATCGATCTAGTAGGTTTTGAATCTAACTTTGAGTATCAAAATAGGCTTTAATGGCCCCGAGCATTTCTCAGGACACTGTTCCTTGAGAATGCGACTCAGGGCTTGATGTGAGGGTCCCACCCACACATTCAAGAATTGGTGTGAGGGTCGCACCCACATGGGTGACCCCCCGTATTGCACCCGGCCCTGTGTTCTTAGGGAACATTGCCCTAAGAACGTTCTCAGGGCCTCTTAACTCTAAAGAGGAGTGGTATAATTTTTTTAACAGTTATGCCAACCAAATAGGATTTAGAATCCGCAGGCTGAATGTTAGAAGTGATATACATGGAAATATATATTTTCAGTGTTTTTTGTGCTCTCGAGAGGGATAACGGGAAAGTAAACATATAAATAGGGCTGATAGAACTAGAAAGAGCGTCCACTAACCTGTTGTCATTATCCACCAAAACTGGAAATTAAATATCTTCCTGAACAAGATTTATGGCATGCATATGATTTCATTAACGAGCATAGTCATAAATTAGATCTTTCTAGAGAGTAAAGGAGCAGAGAATTTAATTGGGGTTTTCTCTCACACTTCAATGGTGTGGAGTAGTTTGTATTTATAATTGAAAGATATGTACAACAAACTTACAACATCAAATCTCATTTGCTGTTAGATAAGATATACAAGGATAACAAGAAAACCACCTAAATAAGGATGATTTGTACAACAAACTTACAACATCAAATCTTATTTGCTGTTAGATAAGATATACAAGGATAACAAGAAAACCACCTAAATAAGGATGATTTGTACATAATCAAATTAGGCAGAATAACTAATTAAGTGTAATGAAATATATGATAATATCTAATTATTCCTTATACACCCCTTCAAGCACAAGGCTCTCTAGGGAGAACTTGTAGCTTGCCTCGAAGTTGAGTAAACCGACTAGCTGATAATCCTTTTGTCATGATATTCACAATTTGATCCTTGGTTGAGATGAAACGAATATCAAGCTTCTGGTTGGCTACCAATTCATGAACAAAATGAAAATCAATATCCGCAATTTGATCCTTGATTGAGATGAAACGAATATCAAGCTTCTGGTTGGCTACCAATTCATGAACAAAATGAAAATCAATTTCCATGTGCTTTGTTCGTGCATGAAAGATAGGATTTTCCCTTAAATAAGTAGCTCCGAGATTGTCATACCACAAGATAGGAGGCTGAGTAATAGGGAATCCAATTTCTGATAGAAGAGAACATAGCCACACAACTTGAGCGGTGGTATTTGCAATAGCCCAAGTACGCGTATTCGGTAGAAGAACGCGCAATGGTTTGTTGTTTTCGTGCAGACTAAGAAACAAGGTTAGATCCAAGATATATTGCAAAGCCATTCGTTGATCGACGGTCATCAGGGCATCCCGCCTAATCCGCATCAGAGAATGCTCGAATCAGATTTGATGATTGATTAGAGAGTAGAATGCCATAAGAAAAAGTCAATTTAAGATACCTTAAGATCCGTTTCACTGCTTGCCAATGCTCGTCGGTAGGAACTTGCATGAACCGGCACACTTTGTTAACAACAAAAGCTATATCAGGACGGCTTATGGTGACGTATTATAGCGCGCCTAAAACTTGCCGAAATTCTTGCGGAAAAATGAGTGGTGTACCAGAATACTTTGAGATCTTGGATGAGGTAGAGATTTGAGTTTTCACAGGCTTTGCACCATCCATTTTAGTTCTTTGCAAAAGATCTAAAATGTACTTTTGTTGTCAAAGAATGATACCAGCTTTATGTGGTATTGCTTCAATGCCTAAGAAGTGAAATTTGCCAAGATCCTTGATAGAGAATTCATTTCCAAGAGGAGAGAGAAGATGAAACATTGCCTCCTTGTTGTTTCCCGTAAGAAGAATGTCATCGATATATATAAGGAGGTAAACAATCGTGGATCCACGTACATAAAAAGAGAAGAGTCGGTCTTTGATCCTTTGAAACCCAAGGATAAAAGAAAATCGCTAAGACGTCGGAATCAGGCTCTCGGTGCTTGCTTTAGGCCGTAGAGAGAACGATGAAGTTTGCAAACAAAGCTTGGCTTTGATTCATCTCGAAATCCAGGATGTTGAAGCATGAAAACATCTTCATTCAAATCCCCATGAAGAAAGGCATTGTTTACATCTAATAGGCCACCCTTGAGAGACAGCAATAGAGAGAACCACATGCACCGTTGGCTTGATCGCTGGGCTGAAAGTTTCGGTATAGTCAATGCCCTCTTGCTAGTTATAACCCTATGCAACAAGCCGTGCTTTGAAGTGTTATCTGCCTTTCTTTTGATGCGAAAGACCCATTTACACCCGACAATGTTCATTCCTCTTCGAGGTGGAACCAAGGTCCAAGTCCCATTTCGAATCAAGGCATTTATTTCATCAGACGTCGTAGCCCTCCAGTGTAGAGACTTGTTAGCCTCCGTAAAGCATGACGGCTCAACCTCAGAGGTACACGAGGATAATAGAGCTGAAGGAAAGGGATACTTAGTGGCAGCGTCGGCTTCGGGCTTGGATTGTGTCATGTGGCGTAAAATCATGTGATGGCTTCGATGACGTGTTGTAGCTTGTAAAGGAAGAGATGGACCCAACATCGCAACGCCATTGGAGGAAGAGTTAGCATCAGATTGACCTGTTTCCTTGGTATGATCTGCTATGTCAACAAATGAATCTAGATGTCGAGTGTTCGTCGTAAATGGTTGACAAATATGTCGGTAATTAGAAGCCGTAGGAGATGATTCAATAGAGTGGAGTTCAAATTTTGTGAGTCAGAATTTGAGATTTCAAGTGTAGGTAATTGTGTGACTGAAGGGGTAGGCTGATTTTGCGGAGCTTTATCATGGAAGGTTGATATAGTAGGTAAGCAAATAGGTAACGAATTCATGGGTGAATGTAAAGGTGGAGTTGTAGAATGCATACCTTCACTAGAATTTTTACTACTTCAGAAAGAGTGAGGCGCATGTACTTGCTTTGGTGGCACTATCCAATCCGAGAGATTCACTTTAGGTAATATGCCTTGATGAAATGAAGATGCAAATGGAAACAAGTTTTCATCAAATTTAACATGACGAGCAAAATAAATGCGACCAGAGGAAAGATCAAGACATCGATTATCATGGTGTTTTGGACTATAACCCAAAAATTCACTTGTTTTGAAATTAAGTTTCCGTTGGTTGTATGTACAAAGCAATGGATAAGCTGCACTACCAAAGACTTTAAGAAAATGATAATTGAGACTTTTTGAAAAAAGTTTTTCAAATGGTGAAATGTTATCCAAAACTGGTGTGGCATTCGGTTAATAAGAAAAACGGCAGTTTTAAAAGCATAGTGCCAATATTTTGAGGCAATTGAGAAATGAGCTAAAAGTGTCAAACCAGTGTCAACAATATGTCGAATTTTCCATTCAGCTGATCCGTTTTGTTCATGTGTGCGGACAACCAAGACGATGGATTATTCCATGTTTTAAAAAATGAGCGCTAAGTTTTCGAAACTTCCCATCCCAATTTGATTGAAATGATTTTAATTTGCAATTAAATTGTCTTTCCACCATTGCTTGAAATTGAAGAAAAATATCATATACTTTCGATTTTCGTACAAGTGGAAAATGCCATGTGAATTTTGTATAGTCAACAAAAATTACAAAATATCGATGTCCATTATTCGACGGAAGAGGACGACCCCATACATCACTAAAGATCAAATCTAGTGGATTTTGACTAACAGAATTAGCAGGCAAAAGTGGAAATTTTGTAAGCTTTCTAAATGAACAAGCTTTACAACTATTACTGGAAATTGATTTAGAGACATTAGGAAGAGAATAACTAAGAATGACTTGACGAATACCACGTTCATGAAGATGTCCAAGTCGTGCATGCTACTGTGAAATAGAAACACGTTCACCAAGATGCCATATGAGCATCCCTTTTATTAGATAGACACGCCAATAGCTACATCTTCCATCTTTTGATATCCTTCACAACAAAAGAATTTGGATGAAATTCAAAGGAACATGAATTATCTTTAGCAAATTGACGAATTGAGAGAAGACTTTTGGTGATAGATGGAACATGTAAAATATTTTAAAAATGAAAAGGATGATTATGAGTAGAAAAAAGTGAATTGCCAACATGATTTGGCAAACTTATACCATTACCAACACGGAGCTGATCTGGACCATTGTATTCATTAGCAAGGCTTAAGTTTTGAACATTAGAAGTAACAGATGCGTTGCCTCGGTATCTGGGAACCGATCATGACTAAATCACCTTCTTGAGGGCTGTCATATGACGCCATGTGTGTTGCAGGAGCTCCATGATTCGATGGCGATGATCAACGATTTGATGGCACACCATCATATCGAGAATAGCAACGATCAACAGTACGATTAAAGCGCCGACAAATTTGACATCGAGGACCTTGATAGTTGTTGCGACTGTGACCGTAGCTGTTGTGACCCTTATTGCTAGGAGTCTTATCTTGAGTGGAAAAGGAATCAGAGGAATTGCTGGACTTCTTTTTGCCTTTGAAGGAGATTTGAGCAATTTGAGCTGAGGCACTGGTTGTATCAATGACCGGAGGGAGACTCGAATTTTTGATCTCATAACTTTGGAGAATGCTTAGCAAGTCATGATAAGGAATAGCCCTTGGCTGAGCAGAGAGTGCTGCAACCATTTCAGAGAAATCAGATCCAATATTTCGAAAAATAATTGCATTAAATTCTTCGGGACTGATGGGACGATCTGCGACAGCTAGTTCATCAGCTATATATACTTCACCTGTTGAAGAAAAGTGGATACCAGAAGATCTCCTTTCTGCAAATTTTCCAATTGTATGTGGAGTTGAAGAAGCCGGGTATGATAAAGGAGCCGAAGGCTTGATAGAGAGCAACCCAGACATCTCGAGAAGTCAAGAGTCTAACAGCATGAGGAAGAACGCCTTCGGAGAGAGAGAGGCAATGAGCCAACTAATGACAAGTTGATCCTTTGCATCCATTCTTCATAAGCAGGATTGAAGGTAGGTGTAGTGGATCCTTCGTGCAAACATGTAGGCAAAGGACAAGCATCGGTCTCTACAACCGTACGAATGAGCTTATTGCTCTTCAAAATAGGCATTATCATGGTTTTTTATAAAAAGTAACTTGTAGGAGTTAAGTTGACAAAGAGAAAGTGGTAGGGATTGGTTAGAGGAGCAAATGAGGAGGAGATGGTGGATGAAGGGAATGTTGTAGCAGTAAAGGAATTAGAAACCATGTAAGATTGAAGGTTTGAACCTATGACGGCTTTGATACCATAAAGGAGCATAGAATTTAATTGGGGTTTTCTCTCACACTTCAATGGTGTGGAGTAGTTTGTATTTATAAATGAAAGATATGTACAACAAACTTACAACAACAAATCTCATTTGGTGTTGGATAAGATATACAAGGATAACAAGAAAACCAACTAAATAAGGATGATCTGTACGTAATCAAATTTGGTAGAATAACTAATTAAGTGTAATGAAATATATGATAATATCTAATTATTCCTTATAGGTTCCATTTTTATGGTTGCATAGAAGCATCGATGATGTTCAAAACCATGAAATTAATACCTTAACTAATGCTTATATTCGAAAGTTTAAAATTTATGATTTTAAAAGAGCAAGAGCATAATGGATACCAAGAAGTTGGATACACCTCAAAGGATCTATATAACTATTGTTAGAGAGAGCATACAAAGAAAATCTAGAAAGAGGATGAATATGGTGTAATAAAGAGTTTTAGAGAACTAAAAAAGAGGATAATATGTTCTTTTATTGTTATGCTCATATTTTGTATGTAGATTTTTGTGTGTTCAATCATATTTTCGAAGCAAACTTCTTTTAGGAATTTGAAGATCACAATATATGAAAGCACAAATGTCGTCCTTAATTGGTATTTGAGCATAAGATAATACTTCAAGACTTGGTAACCCACTATAACATTTGTATCTCTCGGACAAGTAGAACAGAGGCGTTAGATGACTGCATTGCCACACAATCAATACCTTATTTGAGGAAAAATATTCTTTCTTTAGAAATTCATGAGGCAAACATATACACCCCAACCATTTCTGTATGTGTACAAGATCAATTTTTTGAATCATATAAGGATTTGATTGCCATGACCTGTAGAGTTGACAATTAAGACAAATATTTTTGTTACGGATCTTGTACATCAAATAAAGTTTTTTCGTTGATTATGGAAAATCCAAATATTACGTGTTTATGTTTATCTTTGGAATTAAAGGTATTCCTTGTAGCCACGTGTTTATTGTAATCATATCCCACAACATTGACCATATACCTTCTAAATGTACATGGGATAGATGGACTATTAATTGTAGATTTTGTATTCCTCCGTTTATAATTTTAGTAATATTTTAATGGAACAACTATATACCATGATTTTCTATGTAGTGCCAAAAAATTATGTTTATTCTCTTCAAAATCTGAAAAGACCGTTAAGAAACCAAACTTTGACTAGAGGATGAGATAAATAGTACGACAAATGATACATTTGCTAGAATTGATGACGAGAGTGATGGTTTAAGATAAGTTGATTTGAGATAATGCAACGGATGAAATAAATGAGCTAGAAGATTATGCTGTAACCAAATCGAAAGGTGCTAAAAAACGTAATAAGTCGTATGACGAAAAAAGGAAATACAAATGTTCCAATTGTCGCCCCGTAGGCCATTAAAGGAGAAATTGTCTATATAATATTTCAGACGAAGAAGACTTCGATGGCGATAAGCCGACAAGCATCATAAATTTTCTTTGAAATTTATTCTTAATTTGAAATTTTGTTATTTGTTTGGTTAAACTATTTGGTTTAATATCTAAATTTTCTTAATAACTCTGTTATTCACTGGTTGGTTTAACAATTGGGTTTAATATCTATAATTTTCTTAATAACTCTCTATATAGCTTTCTTATAGTTTGCTTTAAATATTTTAATTTAGCTTTTTGTGCAAGTATCTTCGAAATGCATTATTAGATAACTAACGGTTCTAATAAGCAAAAAGAAGTTTGATTGAACAGAAGAAGACAATGGTGAACATGATACAAAAGAGGAGTTGGTTGGTGTGGACAGAAGTGGGGTACACATCATCATCACAACTTTTTTGGGAGGGCACATCATGATCATCATGCTAAAGAAGGGCCCGCTCCGTCTCCGTCTCTTTCATTGCAAATGTCGCCGCTGTTGTCGCCTCCATTGCCTTTGTCATCATCGCCCATGTCATTGTTGGTGCGGGATCGAACACGTTTGGGGCGCATGGGATGCACTCGCACCAGTAAGGGCGATGTAATTTTCAGATTATAAAGACCACTCGCTAGCTTGGCCTATTCGGTACGTTCGATCGTTACTGTGATAGAAACTTGGATGTGTTCTATCCCGTGCAGAAGAGTAGTGATCTCAAGCCGAGATGAGCCATGAAAGACTCATATAACACCTGTCTATGCTGGACAGGAGACTGTGGGGCTGGCGGGGGTGGAAGGGGTTGAGGGTTCCCCTATATGAACCCGACCATCCTGAAACCCTCTTCACCCTAAGCTTCGCGACCCATTTGGATCCGAACCCGAACCTGACCGACCACGTCATGCTCGAGTGCCCGTTTCAACGTCATCCTTGCGCCCAAAACAAGGTCTCCACTCTTAAGATTGAGATAGCAAAATAAAAAAGATGGACCTACTGGAAGAGAGATGAGGAATCAAGAGATAAGGAGATGAGATTTCATAGTTGTATTTTTCAATTGGATGATAAAGAGATAGTGAGGAGAAGAGGAGAAAAGAAGAAGATTAGTTAAATAAAATTAAATATTTAATTTAACTCTAGTTAACTTAACTAACCTACTAAACTAACAACACAAACAGAAGGAGCTCTTTTTTGTTAATGGATAAGAACCGTCTTTTTTTAATAGAAATATCGGGTTTTGGGTGTCTTTTTTAGAAATACCAAAGTTTTGGGGGTCCAAAATATAAAAATGAAACCTTTTTGTTAAAGGCACGGTTTGCAACTAATCTTTATAAAGGAGCTGAAGATTTTAGCCAATTGCAAACTTAAGAGAACTCGGATTTTTTAAAATAATAATGGTCGTGGATTTTGGCAATGCACAGTGTGTAACCAAACATAATTTGTGAGCCAAGCGGTTTAATTGAGTCATAGTTGAAAGAGCAAACCCCTTTGCCTGACTTAGTTATTTCCCCCTAATTATTCATTGATATATTATTACTTACATATGACCATTTTTTAATAATTATTCAGTCCTTATAATCAATTTTAATTGTCTTGTGATGTGTTGATCATGCTTGATGTTTGTTTTATTTGGGTCATATGTTCATATATATGTATGCATTCTCAGATGACCCGCACAAAACAGACCGACAACAGTTTAACAAGTTCTCCACCTTCACTTATTCGATGTGTTTAAGTAGATAGTGCCGACCATCCTACTCGTTTTTCGTCGTCTTCATCCAAGGGGAACCTTCCACCCGCACCATCTTAGCCAACCCCGCCATGTTCTGTCCAGCATGGTCGGGTGTTATGTGAGTCTCCCATGGCTCATCAAGGCATGAGTATGACTACTTTTCAGCGTGAGATAGAGCTCATCTAGGCAGCTATCGTCGCAATGATCGAACATATTGAGGAGTGGGCCTAGCTAGCGGAGTCTTTCTGATCTAAAAATTACATCGCCCCTCTACTGGTGCAAGTGCATCCTAGAAGTTATAAATGTGTTCAATCCCGACACCAACAATGATATAAGCGATGACGACGAGGGCAATGAAGACGGCAGGGGCGACGACGTTGGCGGTGGAAGAGACGGAGATGGAGCGAGCCCTTTTTCGACCTGATGATCACGATGTGCCCCTAAAGAAAAGTTGTGATGTTGTGTATCTCACCCTTTGTGATGATGTGTATCCTCTCTTGTGATGATGTGCACCACTTTTGTCCACCTTTAACCATCTCTTTTGTATCATACTATCATCTTCACCACGCTCTCTTTATGTTTAATTAAACTTCTTGTTGCTATGAGAACGGTTAGTTATCTAATAATGCATTTCGAAGATGCTTGCACCAAAAAATAAATTAAAATATTTAATGTAAGTTTTTTTATATGCCCCACCTGAAACATTCATAATTTAAAAAACCCCACTCAAATTTTTGTATTTTTAAAAACCTTATTCAAAACTCTTAACTAAACTAAAACCCTTACTATAGTTAACTTCCATCCACGTAATGTTAAAATACCATTAAATATAGCTGTTAAAGAAGTAAAAAGACCAAATTATCCCTCTAAAAGGGCTTTGATGAACACAGTCACCTCTGGGCATATCTACCCTTTCTTCTTCATCAACTCATTATTTAGCCTTCGCTTCAGCTTCATGGCAGGTTGCGGGCTCTTCGATGGATCTGAAGGTTTTGACCTCTTTGAAAGCTTTAACTAGTCAAAACTAACCTTATGTAACCTTAACTGACTAACTAACCGACCAAATGCTAACATAATGGGGGTATTTAGCTAATGGTCAATTGGTCAAGTTTTGAGTGTTTTTTTTAAAATATCAAGTTTTGAATGGGGTTTTAAAATTATGAAACTTTTGAGTGGGGCATATAAAAAACCTTAATGTAAAACCATAAGAAAGCTATACATAGAGTTTAAGAAAATCTATATATTAAACCAAATAGTTAAACCAGCAAGTGAATAACATCGATTTATTAAGAAAATCTAGATATTAAACCAAATAATTTAACCAAACAAATAACATAGTTTCAAATTAAGAAGAAATTTCAAAGAAAATTTGTGATGCAGGTTGGCTCATCATCACCAAAATCTTCTTCGCCTGAAAATCATACGGATAATTTCTCCTTTGATGACCTACTCGACGATAATTGGAACATATATATTTCTTTTTCCTTCATACAACTTGATACGTTTTGGAGCATCTTTCGATTTTGGTTACAATAGAATCATTTATCTCTATTTTCGTCATCCATTTCATTATCTAAAATCAACTTACCTTAACCATCATTCTCATCATCAATTCTAACAAACATATCAGTCGTACCGTTTATCTTATCTGCTTGCCAAAGTTTGGTTTCTAAATAGATTTTTTTCATATTTCGAATCAGAAAAACATAATTTTTTTGGCAATAACATCATAGATAAAGAATGGTGAAAAGAAGCCAAAATGCAAATTGCTCAAAATATCTGTCGCCATACTCCTCGCCGACAACCTCCTAAGAGTAAACATTCAAAGGTCGTGCGAGCCATACGACAAGTCATATTGAGCTCTCCGTTTCAACCTATGAGGTAGTTTCTCCAACACATAAACAATATGCAGGCTTTGCCACACCATAACTGTTAGCTATAGTGCCCTCAAGGCAATTATTGTGATTGCGGACATGTGATTATGGTAATTGAGGGAGGACCTATACGGGTCGAACAGTCTTACTTGAGATGATAGTATGCTATCTGGTCTGACTTTATCATCATGTACATGTCTTGTGTGGTATTACGTATCGCTATTACATGATACAGCTCATATGATTCATGCTTGACTACCATGGTTATGATGGCGATCATACTAGTGAGGCCTGAGTAGTCTATAAGTATATCCTTAAATGTCCCTAGTCGTTGGAGTATCGAGACTGGATATCGATATTCTAGAGTAGATTAGTGTATACGTTTCTTGACCCCGACGAGGGGCGATAACCGGTCTCACAGCCATTGGTGTTAGCCAGTCATTAAAGATTGTATACATGTGCTTATCAGGTTATGAGTTAAATTGGACGGACTCGCCGGGAACATGCTAGATGGTATTATATCTATGGTCAGATAGCAATTCTCTGATGACATGAGTACAGGGTAGTCTGTCGACCTGAGATCGTCATTTGTCTCGTGTGAGTTCCCACTGTGCTTTGATTATTACCCTACCACAGCTCTACTGAGTCGTGCAAACAGGTTTTAGGTGGGTACAGTTCCGAGCCACATGTAGACAGTGAGCGGATCATTGGGGATTCGTTTCTCCTGGTATTGGGGGTAGATGTCGCACTGTGTTTGGTCGGGTATCACCATAAGTCTCTGGTCAGAGCGGATGGGATTTAGTGATTGTAAATCAGTAATTTCTCGGTGGGTGATGAGCTCGACACAGACACGACTTATCGGGTTATTAGGGGTCTGTCGTTTTCCATCCTTTTAGACCCGGTATGCGATGCTCAGACGAGCAGACCGGACCGTATGAAGACCGTCACTTATTGGCTTAGTAGGAGTTTGGACAACCTTGCTTGTCGATCTTCCTTACGTCCAATAGCTGGGTAGCCGTTACGTACAGCCAGTGCCGCTGACGTGCTTGTAGTTAAACCCACTTCCAGCGTATCGTCGAGTTTTTAGAGTCCCACACTGAGGTTTTTCCGACTCTAGCGATATGATGTAGATGTGCGTATTGCATATGTACCAGGGTTCGATTAAAACTAGTGTATTTAGCGCACTGACGGTAATCGGATTTTTGGATATACTAGCCAGTCTTTTGGAAATACGGATATTAAATCAAGTGCTGATTTAATATTATAATACATATATTGGTTATATGTATTTAGCTAGTATTTGTCACTATTTATTTATGTCTCATTTATGTATTTTTTAATACATAAGGGAATCACACACACACACACACACACACACACATATATATATATATATATATTATATGTTATATATATATATTTGTTTATATTTTTCTTTTTTCTTTTAATTCTCTTTTGGTTATGTTGTGCCAAAGGTGTAACATATCCATAGCCATTCTCTACAAATGGACAAGTGGAGGGAAGAAAAGGAAGTTGACACTTGGATAATGGATTATATCCTAGGGCTGAGATTGGTTTGGGGTTATGTTGAATAATAACTTGGATAATGGATTATATCCCAGGGTTGAGATTGGTTTGGGGTTATGTTGAATAATATCAACCATTTTGTTAAATGGTTGAGATTTTATTATTCATAACAGATTCTACTCTCATCTTCAAGCTAGCTCCTCTTCTTCTTCCTCCATTAATTCAAAAGAGAATAGAAAAGGAAATTGGTTTTGGTGAAACAAAAATGAGAGTAACTACACTACATCCTAGTACTCAATTCCTTGCAAGTTTTGAGTATTAGTTTCTTCACTAGATTCAAGTGGAGATGGAGCTAGATGGGTTTTCTCAAGTGGATCATCTTTGATGGAGGGAGGTCTTCACCAAACTTGTGCATAAATCCTAGGAGTCTAACTAGACTCCAACATAAATTAGAGTATATGAAGATATTTCAAAGGTTGTATGCTCTTTAGTTTGTATGAAACTCCTATTAATTTAGTTGCTAAGTTCAATTTTTTAGCCTATGTTCCTAACTTGTAGACTTGAGCTCACTAGATTTTTAAAAACCCTATTTGTGTATGTTCTAAAATTCTAGTAGTGTGCCTAAGGTCTACTAATATGGTATCAGAGTCAAACTAAAGACTTGAACTTGTTTTGGTTCAAGCCGTGATCTTTGGAAATTTTACTTTGGTTTGGATGTTTAGCTCTCTTGATTTTTTAAAATATGCATTCCACTTGCTTTAAAAATTGTAGCTTGGTGAGCTTAACATCCTAACATAGTATAAGAGCTAGTCCAAAGATCACAACTTGATTTGGTGACTTTAGAATTCATATATACCCGAACAAAACAATTTTTTTGTTTCTTGGCTGATTTTCGCAAAACGACTATTTCGGACCAAAACTGAACTTTATTGCTTCAATTCGATGCCGGGGGTTCTTATTTCAGAATGAGGACTCCGTGGAGCATCGAGGGCGACCCCGAGAACCTCCGGGGACTTGATTTATGCAATAAAGTGAGGTTTTCGGTTGCCGGAGTGCACTTGGTTTTCGTCGTTTAGAAAATTCGAGTGTTGGCTTCGTGGGTAATGAATTCTAAATGTCATGGTTTTGGTTTCTTCTGCGACTGTGAGTATCATAACGTTAGGTAAAACGTCGTCTAATTGCTATAAGTATTAATTAGACGGGGCTACAAAATTGATACTCGCATTGATGTTCTGTGATGAACGTTTGGATTGGAATAGTTGCGGTCGTCGTGGTGAATAACCAGGGGTTTTATGAGATGAGAGTTTATATTCTTGATGTGTATTTATATTGCGGGGCGAGCGTCCAGCTTGTGGACTGCCGTCACTGTGGGTTGTATATTTATTTATTTGAGGGGCACTTCTGGGCTGAGGTTGTCGCCTATGTATTATATTATTTCATCTCTTGTATCTAGGTTAGACCCAGGAGGAGTGCTCAAGTAACCGGGTTCTAGAATCCAATGGATGTCCATCTCAAGGCGATGAGAACGGGCCACCTCATTGTAGAATCGGCGGGACTAGTTGCCGTGCTCGTAGGGGTCTAGGGGCTAGGGTTTGGCTATTTATATGACCGTGGAATCCGTGTTTCAATCATGGCTAAAATGAAACACGGAATTCCTAGTGTGTACCCTCTATTTCATTGTGTTTGCTTCTGCTGCCGTGTTATTGCTATCATGCCTGAGACGAATGCCTATATATATTTATATACTAGATGTATATGTTTTGCATCCGTGCTAGTCCTATTCCCATCCTGCCGTAAGTTAAGTAACCTTAAGGTAAAGACCCGGGGTTTCGTGGCGAATGCGGATGGTATATACGTACATTATATTTTGTTTCTTCTGGTGTGATAGGTTAACTGATGGGACTTCATTAATTCTGATTAATGCAAGGAAAATAAAACTAAATGATGTTGGAACCAATTTTCGAAAACTATAGACGTTTCCTTTTGTTTTGCATATCGGTATTCGGTTAGGAATATCCCGCACCTCATTGCATGAGGGAAAATCCTTATTCCCTTCACGGGGAAATTGCTTTTAAGCAAAAGTTTACATGACTATTAACTATTCGGTTTTCTTCAAAACCATCCACTTTAAATGCGGAGCCTAAACCACTCATTTTTCAAAACTATTCGGTTCCTTCAACGATATCAAGTTCATTACGCTAAAGGTTTTTCGCCAAAAACCAGTCGTAGCCCTCTGTCATTTCGGATTTGTGCTTAGTATTCTTACTACGTATGTTGGCCTCTGTCAAGACGTAGTGTTTGGTAGCTATGTAGTGCTTTTCTGTTGTATAGTGGTTGCGATTATCTAGGACAGCTGCACGGTCATTTTGGTCTCTATCAAAGGCTCGTGCGGGTGGGTCTAGATTAATTCAGGATAATGACAGGTTGAACTTGACTTGCGATGTATGATATGTTGGCCTCTGTCAAGATCATAAACCACTTGGGACAAAAACCATATCGGGAGTTTCAAATATAAGGAAAACTTGCCCAAGTATGCGCATACCTTCTGAAGTGTGGTGATTTTTGTCGGGTTCTGTCAAGGTTATCATGCGATGATAGTTGGGTCCCGATTCCCACTGAAGAGTAAGCAGTACTTCTCGGATTATCCCGACTAGTTCTCCTTTTAGGGTTTGAAGGAGAATTCGAGGAAACAGTGAGAGTCATCCTGATTAGATAAATTAATAAACCAATTTAATCTTAGATTAGAGTACATACTGAGTGTTTCTTTTCTCTATGGCAGTGACTATGACCCGCCTTAAACTAAAACCCATAACCAAGTTAAACCGAACCTTTTACCATCCGGCTTTGGATTGTCTTGATTCATGACAAAGTCGCTTATATCCCTACCGTTTATACTTCCACTTTGCATTTCACCAGGACATACCATATCATTACGAAAATCCACTTTATTTGGATAAAACTATCTTGTACAGTTACATACGAACTCGAACAAAGTTGATTCAGTTCGAGAATGGCCACCGGTTCTGGAGAAAATTGAGTTGTATAATTCTGATGCCCCTTCCGTCACCTTCTTTCTAGTTGCGGGTTCCTTTTATTAGGAAGTACACTGGTTATGCTTGTTGGATAGTCTTTTTCCAAACCTTAGACATGTGCCAAAAGGTAGGGAAAAAAGAAAACCAACTAGTCTAAATTTGGTGCACAGATGGTAAGTTGTGGAGACATATAAAGGGGTTGAAGTGTGGTCAAAGGAAATTGCAACGACTGTCACGAGTCTGGTATTGGAAGAAGCATTACTAGGAATACCTGACCACCCTCTCGAATATTCCCATGTTTCAGTTTTCCTGTACAGTTGTAATTGAAAACTGTTTCTCATTTATTTTGATTCCAAGGTATATATATACCGGTTTAGGATCTCACATTTGCAGGGCATTACAGATGTTGAGAAGGAGTTGAGTATTGAGAATTGGGTGACTAAATCCTCAATGTTGCAATTTGTTGTAATTGGTGATATTGGAGAAATCACCCGTTGCATTTCGGCAAATATTTGGTCTTGAACATCCGTTATGTACCATTTTTAAAATGAAATATTTGTATCATTGTTTTATAAAGTGAGATGAATTTTGAAAATATGTTTTAAATATTTACCTTTATCAATTGAGGATAAAGTAATGTATATCAAATAACGACATAGACGCTCTTGACCAAAATACAGCTCTCAACCAGCAACAAACAGAGTTTGAGTTAGTAACCTTTAGGATTTATACAAAATAATGTATGTTGTCCAGTATCCATTTGGACAAGATGTTGGTACTCGTACTATATTCTGTTAACTTACGACTTCTTTAGTTCTAAATACGTATTTTGTTGAAATGCATGATCTAATATTTTTTAGAAGTTTGTAGGTATAAGAATAAAGTAGAGAATCATGCGTTGGAAGTATCAGGATTTTTCGACGTGATCGAAGATGTAGATACTTATGTTAGGTATTCCGTCATTGTAATTTTGAGAATTAGATTCTCTATCAGATTACTCATCCGTGGGTGCACTCCTTGATGAGTAATGATGAATGGCCTTTTTCCTCTAAGGTTGTGCACTGGAAATAGCTGCATAACTTATGAATCTGGTTCCATCTAAATTGGTGCTTTTGTTTCTATATTAGATATAGAATGGATTCATATCTTAACGATATTAAGGTATATGGAGTTGTCCGGCTTATACTTAAAACCAAAATCCGGATAAATTCAAGGCACGTTTCAGTAATGACAGTTTGTGGGTTATCCCAGGTATAGATGAGGGTTTTTAACTTTCTACCATTTGCAAGATCAATAGTTATATTGTTCTTGACTCGCCATCTTTTTGTAAAATAGATTCTTTTCAAAGGACATTAGTGGAAGTATGATATAACTGGAAGTGATTCCAGAACCACAAATGGTTACTGAAACTTTAGTATAGCCTAAACATTCAATTGGACTCGACAATTTATTAGCCACTCTGCAGATTTAGAGGGTGACCTCAGCCACCCGAGAGGTACTTCAGTTTCGTTATAGACGGGCTTGCATCATGACGACGATGACCTTACCTTACCATTGATGTTGTCATTGACTATAAGATCTGGCAGGTGGATGATTATAACGTTATAAATTGGCTTTAGAAGTGTATATATGACTCTGGCACAGGGTGGTTGTAGTCAGTGGGAGCAGCGGAAGCGTGGTGGGCAATATGCTTATGTCTATTTATAGACTAAAGCAGGCAGAGCGGGGATGGATCTGTTTTGATGATACAGTCATGAGGTTTGACTTCATCAAAACAACAGATGAACCTGGTAAGAAAGTAGTGTAGGGAGTACTCCTGCAATTTTGATGACACACTCTTGATAGAAAGTAATGTTCCTATACTACGATCGGTTAAACTGTGGTTGTTAAAGTTGTTTCTCCACATAGGATCTGGATAAAATATCAGGAATTCTGGTGATTAGATCTATATTTTTAGATCTACATTTGGGAAGTGTCAATCCGAGTACTTTGATATTATTCTATAGTATTTTAGAATGGATGATTCCTGGCGCGGTGATGTACCCACATGTGGAGTCATCCTCTCTAAAGAGATGTTTTCTAGACTGATGAGGAGAGAGATTTGCATGTATGATATATCATTTGCTTATGCAATTGAGTCAATCATGAGATGTCAAGTACCAGATCAGATATTGCTTTTGCATTTGATGTTGTAAGCGGATATTAATCCAATCCTGGAAAAACAAAGGGAAGCACTTATGAACATAAGAGAATGTTCTTCGTATATGGTAACGACACCCTCTTGCAGGAGGCAGTTACCGATTATGGCTTCCAAGATGACCTGGATGACAGAGTGACTGTCAGAGTTATAAGTCTATCCTCTTATGTGGAATAGCATGTTGGACAGGGATCCAAGTGGATACTGAGGTAGGCATGTCGCTGGATACCGATTAAATTCAGTAGAAGACAATATAAGAAATTTGTTGGATTTGGTGTTCATATTATGAACATGGTCCCATCAGATATCCAGACAAGTTCTAAGACAGGTATCGCTCATTTCGGGAGATAGTCGTTCTCCGCGAAGTTAAGATATATAGAGATAACGATAGAAACATTGGAGCGGATAAACTCACTGAGGCTATTTCTCGAACATGAATGTTTTACAAACACGGTTTGTGAAACTGATTAGTAGAGAAGTTGGGTATTCGGTAGCACACAGGTTGTGGGTACGCGACACCGCAATAATTAGCCTTAAGAGCAAGTGGGAGATTGTTAGCTATAGTGCCCTCAAGGCCATTATTGTGATTGCAGGCATGCGATTATGATAATTGAGAGAGGATCAATACGGGTAGAACAGTCTTACTCGAGATGATAATATGCTATCTTGTTTAACTTTATCATCATGTACATGCCTTATGTGGTATTACGTATCGCTATTACATGTTGATACAACTTGTAGGATTTATGCTTGACTACCATGGTTATGATGGCGATCATACTAGTGAGGCCTGCGTAGTCCATAAGCATATCCTTAAATGTCCCTAGTCGTTAGAGTATCGAGACTGAGAATCGATATTTCAGAGTAGACTAGTGTATACGTTTCTTAATACCGACGAGGCGCGATAGCCGGTCTCACAACCATTGATGTTAGCCAGTCACCAAAGATTGTGTACAGGTGCTCATCAGGTTATGAGTTACACTGGACGGACTCGCTGGGAACATGCTAGATGGTATTATATCTATGGTCAGATAGCAATTCTCTGGTGACATGAGTACATGGTAGTCTGTCGATCTGAGATCGTCATTTGTCTCGTGTGAGTTCCCACTGTGCTTTGATTACTATCCTACCACGGCTCTACTGAGTCGTACAAACAGGTTTTAGTTGGGTATATTCCCGAGTCACATGGAGGTAGTGAGCGGTGTAAGTCCACGTTGCGACCCCCGGTTCTTACGGGGAGGCGGAAACGGTATAAAAAACAAATTTTTAGCGCATGGGGCAACATGGACTAACAAAGTCGGGATCTTTTCCTAAACTAGAACTAGCAAACTTGCTAAAGAGAGTTAGCTACTCGGAAAGATGGTTATACCTAAACTTGAACTCCTTCTTCTTCAAACCTTGTAGAGGTTGATGGTTCTTTCCTCGAAGCCTTCTTCCGTCGAAGATGGATCCACCTGAGGGTTCAACCTACGGGCTCTTCCTCGAACTTTGAGTGAACTAGAATCTTCGGCTTGCTAAACCCTTGATCCTAGAGTGAGTAGAGAGTGTCTAGGAGTTGTTTCTTTTTCAAGGTGAGGGATTCTCAACACATGAGAAGGAATCACCTTGAGCTTGAGGAAGAAGAAGATGAAATGAGGAGAGAGAATGATTATGATAGAATGAGCTCTTTTCTTTTGCAACCATAACTAAAAGAAAATGAATTATCTAATTAACAATAATAATTGAAATGAGAATAGTTGATGGTTGTTTTGGAATGACCACTATCATACTTTCAATAAATGAGTGTAAGCAAGAATCAAGGAGAATCCTTACAAAGCATGATGGTGGTCAACATTCAACCATGGTCAACAAGTCAACCATGGTCAACAAAATCAACCATAACAATATTTCATTTAATTACTATTATTAATTGATATTTCATAAATCTATTAGGGTTTGGAAAATGACGACTGTCAACTGTGCATACGCACCCGTTCCGAAACCCTAATGAAATACCTCATCCTCTGCCTCAAGCAACTGTGCATACACATCTGCATTCTCGTTCCGAGGAACAAGAATACCGAGATATAAAAGCAACCCCCAAAACATATACCAGCATCTGGCTCAAACCAGAGCCTGCTGGCAATATCCGTCCGGACTCCAAACGTGCACAAGTGCGCGGATGAGAACGAACCCTGTCGCAAAACCATGTGACCTCTACTCTGTTTTGCCCAGAGGCGAATACCCTCTGTGTGGGACTCTAAAGACTCGACACTACGCTGGCAGTGGGTTTAACCACAGACCGCAAGCGGCACTAGCTGTGCGTAACGGTCCCCAGGTAGATGCCGACAAGAAGGCTGATGAGGTGAACCCCATCTGAACTCCTACTGAGTCTGAATGTGACATTCTCCGTACAGTCCGGTCTGTTCGTCTGATACATCGCATGTCGGGCCTAGGGGGCGGTAAAACGTTAGTCCCCAAATAGCGGTACAAGTCGTGTCGGAGTGAAGCCCAAAACACCCTGAGATAACACTGGAAGCCTACCAGTATATCTCGCTTGCCCTGGCCAGGGACTACTCGTGTAATGGCTCTCCTAGACACAGCGCGATGTCAACCCCCAATACCGGGAGAGACGAATCCTGTCTAACCGTCACTGCCTCCAAGTGCTTCGGGACTGCACCCAACCATTACCTGTTTGCACGACTCCTTTGAGCCGTGGTAGGGTAGTGATCAAAGTGCAGTGGGAACACACTCGAGGCGAAATGCCAGTGTCAAGTCAGCGGACTAAGCTGTACTCATGTCACCTGGGAACTGATAACTGACGATAGGTATAATACCAACCTTTCAGTTCCCGACGAGTCCTGTCCAGTGTACTCGTAACCTAACGAGCACCCGTATACTATCTCTAGTACGACGTACTGATGGCTGTGGGACAGACCATCTCCCACACTGGGATGAGAAGCGCATACGCTAGTCTACTCCGGAGTATCGATGCCCTGTTTCGATAGTCCTGCGACTAGGGACCTGTATAAGGATGTGCTTACAGATTACCCAGCCCCCACTAGTGTGACTGCCATCACAACGCTGGTAATCAAGCAAAGATCCTAAGGGCTCCACTAATGCGTATAGGTGATATCGCAAAATAAACACATGTACACATTGAAGTAGAAACAAACCAAGTAGCATACTACTATATTGAGCAAGATTGTTTATACAAGGTGAATATCCCAAGCCTCCATTAAGTAATATACAAACTAGTATGATACAGTAATGGCCTCTAGGGCATATACACTAACAAGCGGATCGTTGGGGATTCGTCTTTCCCTATATTGGGGCAGATGTCGCGCTTCTTCGGTCGGCTATCACCATAAGTCTCTGGCCAGAGCGAATGAGATTTACTGATTGTAGATCAGTAATTTCTCGGTGGGTGATAAGCTCGACACTGACATGACTTATCGGGTTATTAGGGGTCTGTCGTTTTCCATCCTCTTAGATCCGGTATGCGATGCTCAGACGAGCAGACCGGACTGTACGAAGACCATCACTAATTGGCTTAGTAGGAGTTTGGACAACCTTGCTTGTTGATCTTCCTTACGTCCAATAGCTGGGTTGCCGTTACGTACAGCCAGTGCCGCTGACGTGCTTGTAGTTAAACCCACTTCCAGCGTATCGTCGAGTTTTTAGAGTCCCACACTGAGATTTTTCCGACTCTAGCGATATAATGTAGATGTGCGTATTGCATACGTACCAGGGTTCGATTAAAACTAGTGTATTTAGCGCACTTACGGTAATCGGATTTTTGGTTATAACAGCCGGTCTTTTGGAAATACGGATAATAATCAAGTGCTGATTTAATATTATAATACATATATTGGTTATATGTATTTAGCTAGTATTTGTCACTATTTATTTGTCTCATATATGTATTTTTTAATACATAAGTAAATCATATAAACATAAAAACACAGACACACACACATACACACACGCACATATATATATATATGTTTATGTTTATCTTTTTTCCTTTAATTCTTTTATGGTTATGTTATGCCAAAGGTGTAACATATCTATAGCCATTCTCTACAAATGGACAAGTGGAGGGTAGAGAGGGAAGTTGACACTTGGATAATGGATTATACCCTAAAGTTGAAATTGGTTTGGGGTTATGTTGAATAATATCAACCATTTTGTTAAATGGTTGAGATTTTATTATTCATAAGGGATTTTACACTCATCTTCAAGCTAGCTCTTCTTCTTCCTCCACTAATTCAAAAGAGAATAGAAAAGGAAATTAGTTTTGGTGAGACAAAAATGAGTGTGGCTACACTACATCCTAGTACTCAATTCCTAACAAGGTTTGAGTATTAGTTTCCCCAAGTGGATTAGCTTTGATGGAGGGAGGTCTTTACCAAGTTTATGCACATATCTTAGGAGTCTAGCTAGAGTCCAACATAAATTGGAGCATATGAAGATATTTCAAAGATTGCATGCTCTCTATTTTTTATGAAACTCCTATTAGATTAGTTGCTAAGTTTAATTCTTTAGCCTATGTTCCTAACTTGCAGACTTGAGCTCACTAGATTTCTTAAAACTCTATTTGTGCATGTTTTAAAATATTAATAGTGTGTCCAAGGTCTACTAACAACAACAATGCCATGTTGCACTAGACAATGGACCGCAATCCGTCGTGCTAGCCAACTTTCTAGCGGAAGCTCCAATCAATGATACCGATGTGAAAGATATCTCTACAATGCACTTCCAAATACAACAAGCACTTTATGCACGTCATATCGGAACGAAAGCAATCCTCCAATCACATGAGAGCTCAACGACAATTCCATGCGACTTGGTCATTGCAAATCCAATCATATCAAAACTCCACATTTTATGAGGACCCCAATATAGGAAGGGCCATTTGTCTCTTAAGGGGTCCATCTTGGAAATAATTTTAATTGATCAACACGAATGAAAATGAGCCGTCGCTTTCTTATGATGTGATGTACCAACGATGGTTTCTTAAAAACAATCTCCCAAATTGAAAATAGGCCTTTTGACGTTTAGCTGACTAGCAGATGTAGGACAAAGGATGCAAGAGTCAACGCCAGGTTTGAGTGACAGATTGTCACTATCTCTGACTTGATCTTGAAGACTTGAACAAATAGAACTTTCTATAAACCAACAATTTAATATCATAAGAATTTGATAAAACATTCACTAACCGATTTCCGTTCTTTTTCAATTACAACACCTAACCGGATCAACCTCTATGAAAAACAATGTCAAGATAAAAAGATCAAACAAAATGAATGAAAATGATATATAATACCTAAACTAATCTAAGGGAAAATGTGTGGATATATCACTTCACCCTCGCAAAGCCAGTGGTCTCTCCGGGTTGAAAGTCTTAACGGTTCCTCATGGGAGAACAATCTTAGCCTCTGACAAGAACAATTTATGCTAAATTAGTCGGCAGGTAGGGGATTAGTTTTGGGTCAAAATCGAAACATTGATTTCGATATAAACGATCAAAAGCTTAGAATTTGTCCATCTCTACCCATATCAGTGAAATGAATGCCTAACCGATTCAAGTTTAACCGATTCAAGTGACATTAAAAGTTGACTATAGACTAATCCAAGATCAATTCTTAAGTTTCCTACGGAACTCTGAAGAATTCTCACAAATATGCTTACATTAGCTAGAACGCTAAAACAAAATTGTCTATTTCTAATGAAAGGAGACTGCTTAAAAGGAGTCTCTAACAACGGAATAAAACGGTTCCGCTTCACTTGCCACTTATATATTTTTACAACATCTAAAGATGTTAGACCACGGTCCTTAACAGGGTGTGAGGTGCATGTTATTAATGACTGAACGACAGATCACATCCGAAATAGGGAGCGAAACAACTGCTGAAAATCATTTACAAGAGATAGCATGTACAACACGGGCATGGTCCACCGGGTCAGTGATTCCGTCAAACCTCAGTGTCGGGATCCTTTCTACTATGACCTCGGAAGTGAAGGGCTCCTCCTCTAGGAGTTCGTCCTGTGATGGAGGGTGAGGATTCATCTGCCAAACTATGGCTTGGATTCTCTTGTCTAATTCTTTGTTTGCATCTTCCCCTTATGCTCTAGCACATGTACGGTTGCGCCCCCTTGACTCCTCGGACAACATGGCCCCTTGATAGTATCTTCCTCCCATGTCCGAAGAGGCGGGCTTTCTTCTCACTCCGTTTCGTTACTTCTCCTTGACAGTCGAAATGGAGTGCTCGCAGGCCCTCTCATGCCTTCCCCCTTAGGGGGAGTGGGTATCCACGTTCTCTTCACATATGCTCCCTTCGCATTGGTGCAGTGGAGAGTGTTCCTCCTCTCCTTTCTTAGGAGGGCTCCCTCACGACAGTCGGTGCAGGGGGGCGACAAAGCTCTTCGTGACGTTAGTGACAGTTTGCTCTAATTCGGCTCTCGATGCCTAGGGGACTTGCCTCACTTGGGTTCCCACCCAATGCGACTCTGCGACTCCCTCTTGAGGGTGAGGCTGCATGGGCCCATCATCGAGGGTACCCCTAAGTTAGGCCCTCTGCTCGCCCATATGTTGGTCGGCTTAGGTTGCACATAACAACCTCGAGAGTTGCGGTGAGCTTATCCACCGTGTTGGACACATGCTATTAGGTTTAGGTATTTATAGAGGCATTCAAGGGGGTTTCGGTGAGTGTCAGGGGAGATATTCTTCCCTGGTATAGGGACTGGAGGAGCGTGGTTGTCTTCCACAGCAGAGGGAGCAGCTTTCCTCTTATTCATATCGAAGTTTAGAGTTTCTCGACCGGATCTCATCTGCACCATACACTGCAAGGCCGCTCTTAATGAAAGCACCAATTTATGAGGCAAGGAATAGCCAACATCAAGAATGTTTGCCTGAGATAAAAGCAACGACCGATGCACCACAAAGCTTCGAGAACCTACAAAAAGTCCACAATCGAATGCTTTCTGTCGTCGTCCCTCCGATGCTTATGTTACAATGGGTCTTAAATGGGAGCTAGGTTTTTGGAGATGGAAAGAGCATGTCTTTAGAGTTTATCTTGGTCTTGTTATACCCCTTACGTCAGGGGTAATTCGGTCTCTTTTGAAACCGTTTGAGATTTCCTGTCCTTTCTGACGAAGGAGTAAAGAGAGATTTTCACAAATCCGTATTGGGACCCAAGCTTTTTGGCGAATAAGCGCTATGTGCTCATTGCAGGCTAGTCTTGGGCTGAGGCCTGTTCGAAGGCCTTCCCTGACTTGCTTTTATTTAGTTGTTTGGGCTTTGCACCGACAAGTGGGCCCCAACTCTTTCTGGTGTATAAATACCCATCATTTTGCTTAAAGATTTACCGCCACATTCATCGGGCTTACTATTTCAGCACATGCTTTAAATATTCATACAGAGAACCATAGTTAATATCTTACGATTCGATATGATATAAAAGGTTTTTGATACATATCGGCCCTCTGTATTATAAAATTTATCTTATCTTACGATATACGATACATATCGTATGATATGATACGTTCTGATACGATATACGATATGAACGATATTATGAATATATAATTTGTTATTATATATTAGTTATGAGTATAATTGGTTATTGTGTTAGTTGATTTGTTGAGATAAAGAGGTGATCTATAACTCTCTATTTATAGATTGTATAAACTCTTATTCTAATCATGCTAATAAGATTTCTCTCTGTTTAATTCTGTTTATGGTATTAGATCCAATGGCTTAATCCTCCATGTGACAACCACACTAAGAAAAAGTTATAGCTGCATGTAACTCTTCTTGTACTTTGCACGTGGCAACCACACCAAGAAAAAGTGATGGTTGTATGTAACACTAGTCGTACTTTCCATGTGACAACTACATCAAGAAAAAATGATGGTTGTACATGAGGGAGAGTGTTGAAAATAAAAACCAAATGATGGGATTTTCAAGATATTCCCATATTGGAAACAACAAAAGAAACACATGGGTATAAGATATAAGATGGGCCAAAACTCAACAAGGCTCAAGTCTTATTGTTGGAGCCTAATATCAAAGGCTTATGTGCACCTATAAAAAAGCTCATCACTTTCTCAACTTTAAATAAATTTAAAACTTTAACACGATATCAGAGCTCTGAACACGAAAAAACTATTTTCCCAGCAACACCCTCGTGCCCCCTTTCGACCCCCAAGCAACACCATCGCCCACACCTTAGAACACCTTTGCGCCCCCTTCGAACCTCGAGCAACACCCTCGCGCCCCTAACACCTTCGCCGACCTTTGATCTCCTTCTTGCAGCCATCGATCTACCTCGCTTTCACTTCGTCTGACCTCACCAGACTTCGATCCTACGTCGACGACCTTTCTTGATCTTGTTCGAAACTCCTTTGTGAAACGACTCAGATCTGAAGCCTCATGAAGCTCGCTATGGCTGCATTGAAGCTCGAATTGAAGTTCTAGTCTTGATCTGGCCTTGATTTGGTGATCTACAGCAATCCATGGCGTCGTCAACATCTATCGTCTATTTTCTTCTTCGATCGAGCAAAAAGTCTGCCTTTTCCGGGATCCAAGATCGATCAGGTGCAAGATTCTTGACATCCATCTCCTTCATCGATCTGGCTCGAGTTCCTGTTTCGATTTCTTTGCTGGTTGGGTTCGAGGATCTCCATCGAGTCCGGTTGCTGATTGGTTCGAAGATCTCCACCTACGTGCCTTTCTCACTGATCTGAACCTCATCTCGAAGCTATTGCTGCGATCTAAAGCCGTGTCCATCAATCGTGAAGCTTCTGCTGTTCTTAAAGTTGAGAGCCATCACCTTCGTCTCACTCTCTTGTGATTTAGTTTTGCGCCATTCATCATGACTTTTGATTTCGTCTCAATTATTGCTCGTGGTCGTCCCTCTATTACTGCTCATGGATGTGGACATGGCCGTGACCGTTTCGGCAATTTACCTTTGTCTAGTACTGAATGGGGCCAGTTGCGTCGTCTTTTCTCTTCTATAGCTCCTGCCAACTTTTCTATTCCATCAGGTATATAGTTTTTTCTCATTCTAGTTTGTGGGTCGCTGATTCCGGCGTCTCACATCACATGTCTCATGATGGACCGTCTGATCTTGCTTCTAGTCATCATAAGTTTATTTCCATGGCTGATGGTAATTCCACACCTGTTTCTGGTTCTGCTGATTTATCACTTTATCTTTACACCTGAAAAATGCTTTAATTGTGCAATTTTTAAAACAAAACTTTCTTTCTATTCGTCAGCTTATAAATGATTCTAACTGCTCCGTATCTTTTTATCCCATTCACTTTATGATACAAGATCTTTTTACGAAGCAACGGATCGGTGGGGGACATGAACAGAATGGATTGTACTACGTTGATCATCTTTCCAGTACATCTGCATCTGTTTCTACTATCCAGTGGTATAGGAGACTTGGTCACCATCTTCTTTCTTCTCTACGTAATATGATTTATCAGAGCTCAGTTGTGAATCTTGTATTCTTGGTAAACACCACCGCTCCTCTTTTCCTCTAGTTAATAAAAGACAAGATTTACCATTTGCGTTAATTCACTCCGATATTTGGGGTCCCTTTAAAATTCCTAGTGTGTTTGGTTATAGATATTTTATAACTTTTATTGATAACCATTCACAAATGACTTGGATGTATCTTTTGCGTAATAGGTCTGGACTTTTGTCTACCTTTAAAATCTTCATAGCTGAGATTACTAATCAATTTGGTGTTCCGGTAAAGGTTCTTCGTTCAGACAATGCTAAAGAGTATATTAGCAAGGAGTTTACTGCATTTTGTCAAACCAAGGATATATTGCATCAAACTTCATGTTTTTATACTCAGGAAAATGGGATTGCCGAACGAAAGAACTGACATTTGCTTGAGGTAGCTCGTCCTCTTCTTTTGCATATGCATGCCCTTAAACAATTGTGGAATTTTGCAGTCTTAGCTGTCTGTTTTTATATCAATCGCATGCCTTCTCTGGTCCTAGGCAACCTTTCTTTATTTTGTTTCCAAATGGCAACCCTTTTCTTGTTTCTCCTAAAGTGTTTGGTTGCCTATGCTATCCCCATGTTCTAGGTCTTCATATCGACAAACTTGATCCTAGACCTACCCGTATGATGTTTGTAGGTTACTCTCGATCCCAAAAAAGGTATGTATGCTTTGACCCTTCCACATTCAAAGTTTGTATTTCATGTAATGTGACCTTAAAAGATCAAGCCTATTTTCCACCATCTATTAAGGGCCCCATTTCTCATGTTCCACACTTACCTTTCTTAGAGCTTGATTCATCTATTCAACCTGTGCTCCCTAGTAGTCTGTAGTCTTTTATCCACAGGTGTACTACCGTCGTAAGAAAGTTGTCCTACCACCTCTCACCAATAATTCTTCTGACGACTCTTATGCATGTACTCCAATACAGTCCACTGTTTCTGATTCTCCACCACCGCTGCCTTCCGAAGAATATCTCTCTTTCTATTGCCTTACGCAAGGGTAAACGTTCTTGTACTATTGCTCATAAAAACAACAATAACAACAACTGAGCCTTTTATCCCAAGCATATGGAGGTAGGCTACATGAACCAACATTAGAATCACACAGAGTCCAGCACATGAATCCTCCGCCTCCACTCACTCCTATCGAACAATATACTTTCATTGAGTCCTTTGGCAACCATATCGTTTCATATCACCTCCATCCATGTTTTCTTCGGTCTTCCTTTTACCCTTTTGCCATTGACCATATCGAGAGTATCTATTCGTCAAACCGGTGCTTTCATAGGTCTGCGTCGTACATGACCAAACCATCTTAGCCGGTTTTCCCGCATCTTCTCCTCCACAGGTGCTACAACAACTTTTGTACGAATATCCTCATTTCGCACCTTATCTTTTCTAGTGTTACCGCACATCCAACGAAGCATGCGTATCTCCGCTACGTGCATCTTCTGTGTATGATGCTTCTTAGGAGCCCAGTATTCTGTACCATATAATACGGCAGGCCGAATAGCGCTCCGATAAAACTTCCCTTTCAATTTTAACGGAAAGTTACGAACACACAAAATCCCTGTTGCACTCCTCCATTTCAACCAACCAGCTTGGATCCTTTGATTAACATCACTATCGATCTCCCCATTCGATAGTGATGGTACAACGAAGCATGCACATCTCAGCAGTATGGTTTGGATTATGTTGAGACCTTTTCGTCAGTTGCCAAATTAATATCGGTTCATGTTCTTATATTTTTGGTTGTTTCTAAGGCATGATCTCTTCATCAGCTTGATGTGAACAATGCCTTTCTTAATGGTGATCTCTCGGAGACTTTATATGCAGCAGCCTCCTGGTTTTAAGCGACAGGGGAGTCTATAGTAATGGACTAAAGCAGTCACCGTGTGCCTGGTTTGAAAAGTTTAGTATGATTTTACGATAGATTGGCTTCAAACGCAGTCGCGCTGACACGTCTCTTTTTACACATAATCGTTCTCACGGCAGGGTAATTGTGTTGGTGTATGTTGATATTATCATCTCTAGAGATGATTCCGCTGGTATCTCGAAGGTGAAAGAACATTTGGCTTCACACTTCCATACTAAGGATCTTGGGCCATTTAGACATTTCCTTGGAATTGAAGTATCATGGAATTCTGGTAGATTGCAGCTCTATTAGCGCAAGTATGGACTTGATCTTCTATCTGAAACAGGATTTCTGGGCTGTAAACCAGCAAACACCCCCATGGACACAAGCTATCTCGATTAAACTCTCCCTAGGATCCTCCACTACCTGACCCAGGACGATATTGATAACTTGTTGGGAAACTTATTTACCCCACTGTCACTCGGCCTGACATTGTTGGATTCATTGATGGTCATCATTCTACGAGTGGCTATTGTGTTTTCTTGGGAGGAAACTTGATTGCGTGGAAGAGTAAGAAACAAAATGTAGTGGCTCGTTTTTCTGTAGATGATGGGTATAGATCTATAGAACATATAGTTGCTGGGTTGGTATCGCTTACCTCCCTTTTGACAGGTCTTAGAGTTCTTCTCTTCCGACTACACTCTTCTGTGATAACAAGGTCGCAATTCACATTGCTGAGAATCTAGTTTTTCATAAGCGAACCAATCATATCGAGATAGATTGTCACTTCATTCGTGACAAAATGATAGATAAGGTGGTTGCACTACAACATGTTTCATTTGCGACTCAACTAGCAGATATTCTTACCAAAGCTCTTCCTCGACCTGTTTTCGCCCGTCTTCTATCCAAACCTGGCATGATTGACATGTTGGATATGTATGCCCTAGAGGCCTGTATTGTATAGGATGTTAGTGTTAGTAATATATGTCCTAGAGGCCATTATTGTATAGTACTAGTTTGTATATTATATTTTGGAAGTTTGGGATATACACGGATTTTATGACAGTTTTGCTCAATATGTATGCTACTTGGTTTGTTTCTATCTTAATATGTGTATATGTTTCTTTTAGCATATCGCTATAATACATATTGGTAGAGCCCTTAGGATCTTTGCTTGACTATCAGCATTGTGATGACAGTCATACTAGTGGGGGCTGGGTAGCCTATAAGCACATTCTTATACAGGTCCCTAGTCGTAGGGTTATCGAGACAGGGCATCGATACTCCAGAGTAGACTAGTATATACGCTTCTCATCCCAACAGGGGAGACGGACTGTCCCACAGCTATTAGTACGTCATACTGGAGATAGTATGCAGGTGCTCATTGGATTATGAGTACACTGGACATGACTCGTAGGGAGCTGCTAGTGGGTATTATGCCTATCATCGTGTAGCAGTTCCTAGGTGACATGAGTATAACCTAGTCCGTCGACTTGACACTGCTACTTCGTCTCGAGTGTGTTTCCACTGTTCTTAGATTACTACCCTACCACGGCTCAAAGGAGTCGTGCAAACAGGCAAGTAGTTGGGTGCAGTCCCGAAGCATTTGGAGGCAGTGGCGGTCAGATAGGATTCGTCTTTCCCGGTATTGGGGGTTGATATCGCGCTGCGTTCGGAAAGCCATTACACAAAGTCCCTGACCAGGGCAAGCGAGATTTACTGGTAGGTACTTCAGTAGTTTTTCAGGGTGTTTTGGGCTACATCCCGACACGACTTATTGCACTATTAGGGGTCTGACGGTTACCGCCCCCTAGGCCCGATATGCGATACTTTTAGACGAACAGACCGGACTGTACGAAAATTGTCACAGATAGGCTCAGTAGGAGTTCGGATGAGTTTGCTCATCGGCCTTCTTATCGACAGATACTTGGGTAGCTGTTACGTGCAGCTAGTACCGCTGACGTGCTTGTGGTTAAACCCACTGCCAGCGTACTGTCGTGTCTTTAGAGTCCCACACAGGGTTTCCCTGCTTCGGGCGAAACGATATAGAGGTCGTATGTTTTTACGACAGGGTTCGAATATATACGTGTACTTGTGCACGTATGATTTTCGAGCGCATAATACTAGTGGGCTTTGGTTTAAGCCGGATCCTAGTATTAGATTATTGGATTAGTTTCGTCTCATCGTATTCGTATTTTTTGGAATACGGATACGGGTATATGTATAGGGATGAGGGGCATTCTTGTAAGTTACTCAATATTGCTTCTTGAAAAGACACCTCATTTTGTATTTAATCTTTTGATTAAAAGATAAATGAGGTAGAGGTATGAGATGGAGTTTTACATTAAATGAGGCATGGCTACTTGGTGACTCATGGCATGACTCACTAGGTGACTCACATTGTGATATTTTGATGCATGCTAGATATTTTGTGGTTGCATTATTGGTATGCATTATTCATCACAAATGGTCACAACTTGAAGCCATCTCATTCTAAGGTTCTATCTTCACTCTCACTACCTCAAGCTCCCCTTCTTCTTCCTCATACTCTTCATGTCTCATGTGTTGAGAAACCCAGGGTATTTAGAGACCAAGTAATCCATCTACATCTCTATATCATCTATGATATCTAGTTTAGCGAACTAGGTGCCTTAGTTACCTCGGATTTGAGGTTGGAGTTCGGACTATAGATTTTCGGGTGGATCTTCTTTTGACTTGAGAGGACCGACGAGGAGGCCCGATCCGTGTACGATCCGAGGAGCTTATGACGAGGAGGAGGACAACAAGAAGACTCGAATGGCATGGTTCTGTGAGTTATAACTTTCTATCCAAGTAGTTAACTTCATACAGTTTTACTAGTTAGGGTTTAGTATCGATCCTGGAGTTCAAGTCGGTGTTGCAAAGCCCGTAAAAATCGTTTTTTGCGTATTACGCCTCGACTTACAGTAGTATCAGAGCTACTAGGCAGGGATGCCGACCTATGGGGGTTCTCACTGTGGTGACAGTAGTGGCGAAGCACATGCTCTTTACCCCCAGGATGCCTTATGCGGTTATATGGTCCTGCAGGTTGTAGTCTGTCGTGAGGGGATTACACAAAAAGTAGCTGTTGAGGGACCTATGGACGCCACGGCCAGTTTCCGCTGTGCTGACTTACAGTGGTATCAGAGCCAACTAAATCTTAGCTAACAGTTTAGACAACGTGTAAAACTACGAAACCGAAATAACTCCGAAACACGAAACAAGAAATCCAAGTTTCTGTCGAAATTTGCAGACTAAATTTTTTTAAACAATTGCAGAGTGCTCTATTTGTTGTGAGATGAACGTAGAACAAAAACAAGGCAATTCCACCATGATTTGGCTGGCCAAAGTGCAAAAGGACCGGCCTCACCGGTTGAGTTGTGTGGGATTGTGTTGATTTTTGTTCTGTGTTCTTGTTACTTGGATTTAGGGTTTCAGGTGGTGTTTGATTTTGCCAATTTTGATTATACTGTTAATTATCTGTTGTGGCAACATGGAGTATTTCGAAGTCGCAGTTTTAACGTCGTTTTACATGTTTCAGTTGTTATATGTGTTCGTAAACTTCCGCTAATTGCTATATGTCAGTTAGTTGGGGGTTGCACATATCTGTGATGTTGGTTTGTGTATATGGATATATTGGATCGTCATGGATGAATAGCCAGGGATGTGAAAAGAGAGTTTCTTTCATTCGATGTAAATTGTAAAGTGATGTAATAGTATTTTACGGGACACATCCGGGTTGAGGTTGTAGCCGCTGTTGTATTATTTCTTATACTGTTTTCTGCTCCTAAGATAGACCCAAGGTGTGGTGCACAAATTACCGGGTTCTTGAAGTGCTGAGTGGCCTACTCATTTTACTTGGGGGGCTGCTTCATTTCGGGAATTTGGCGGGTAGTTTGCCGCACCCGTAGTGGTCTAGGGTGGGGTTTGGTGATTCATCACGACCGTGGAATCCGTTTGTTGGGGTAAAAATTTACACCCCGGTTGACCAAGTCAAAATCAAAGTCAACCCCAAGCCAAGTGGGCCCAAGCCCAGATCAAGTGGGCCCATGCCCGGGTCGAGTCCGAATATGAAGCGGCCGGCCTCCCCCCATGCCAAGATAAAAATTTTTGTAATAAATAATTTTGTTGTATTTCTTGTATTTTTATTTTATGAATGAATGTAAGAAAAATGGGCATAAAGCCAAATTTTTGTAAAGCCCATTGGTTATGTGCAAAAAGAAATAGCACATGAGGCATGAGATAGGCAAAATGCCATTTTGTGAAGCTCAAGGGGCTATATGTAAAATGTATAGCCTATAAAGGCAAAGATAATGAAATATCTCAACAACTTTTTCTCTCTCAGAAAAAAATCCAGATCTGTGATCTTCTTCCCCAAGGTTTTAAAACCTTCTTTTTTCTTTTGAATTAAATCAAGAGTTTTACTCTTCCTTTTATAAAACAAAATAGTTTTTCACCACAAAACCCACAAAGGGGAACTCAGATCTGCCATCAGATCTCATAAAGGAGAGATTTTTAAAATCTCATACTTCTTGATCTTCAAGATCCGGCCAACAAAGAAAGAAGAAGGAGACCCATCTTCAGAAACCCCACTTTGGGGAAGAACTAGGGCTCAAGGGGAGAAGCCCTTCATCAGCTTCAAAACAGCTTAGGAGTTTAACTCCACTCTAATTTCCTTTTCGGGAATTTCTGGGGCTAAAAGCCCTTTTTTCTTGCCGGCGCCCAAGCGCCTTGCGCTCAAGCGCCCACGTGCCGACACGCGGCGCGCTAACGCTCGAGCGCCCAGCGCCCACGTGCCGACACGTGGCGCACTAGCGCTCGAGCACCTGGCGCTCAAGCGTCCACGTGCCGACACGTGGCGCTCGAGTGCCTAGCGCTCAAAGCGTCCAGCGCCCACGTGCCGACACGTGGCGCGCTAGCGCTCAAGCGTCTAGCGCTCAAGTGCCAAGCGCCCACGTGTCGACACGTGGTGCGCTCGAGCGCCTAGCGCTTAAGCGCCCAGCGCCCACATGTCGAACACGTGGCGCGCGAGTGCCTAAGCGCACAGCACCTAAGCGCACAACGCTCAAGGCGCTGGCCCCACGCGTCCTTTGGGCGCTTTTTCATCCTTTTTTTATATGTATATATGTATACATATGTATAGATACACACACTCCACAACACTGTCCCTCCCAAAAATTTTTTTGGGTCGGGATGCTGCCCCGCACCCTGCAAGGGGGCTGCTAGCCCCCTTGACCCCCAGCCCGCTATTCGGGTAGCGGGACCCCTGTAAAAACTCTGCGTGGCCCCCGATATATCCAAAACCCCTCCAAAACACAACACTGCACATTGAGTTCGCATGACCAGTTTAACCCGTCAATCGGAGGTTCCCTCGCTCCAAAGGCGAGGGGTAATTAACAGCAGCTTAGTCCGCGGCTGCCGGAGATTCGGATCCCCACAATCAATAAACCCCAGCATACCCTAGGCAGAGGGAATCTTTAATGCGCCCGACAAGCGCGCTTGTATTCCCATCTCAATGGGGGTGAAAAACACCCTACAGATTCTGGCACGCCCGGTGGGACCAATCTCTCCTCCCATATTTCGGGTCAAACGTTCATGCGAACTCAATCAATATACATATCGATTGCCTATACTGAAATGATGTTTTCTTTCCGTGCAGCAATCAACTTTCGACGACAATGCCTCCCAAGACGAATTCAGCTTCCAACGTGACCCTGATCCCGTACGTGGTCAAGGTCAATGCTCGTGTGGTTCTCCCCGCAAGCCTCAGTCGACAGTGGGAGGAACCATCCCGCCAGCTTGGCTCCGTCATCATCTACCCTGCCGGAAGCGCTCATCTGGCAGAAATCCCGGCAAAACAGCTGGCCAAGCCGGTCTCAAGGGGCAGGAGGCCGAATGTTGTGATCGTTAAGGCGCCACAACCGAAACTTAAGACAGCGCCTGAACGACTCTCTGGTGCTCCAGCTAGGGGCAAGGCTTCCGGTACAAAGGGCACCATCAAACGTTGCGGACGAGCTCAAGCGATGACTCCATCAAATGCACGATCGGGCGTCTCCTCTGGCCTTTCTATCAATCGGTCTACAACGTCTTCCCGAAATGCCGAAGTCTGCTAAGTGCTTAAAACAGAGAAGTTAAGGCAGAAGCGGCTCAGGTATCGAGCCAACAAGAGGGCCAGGACTCCGGCCAGGTGGAATCTTGTAAGGTTCCAAGAGCAGGGTCGCCCCGCGACGACGGCTGAATCGGCCGTAAAAATTAGCAATTCCTTCGAACCTCTGAAGTGGGTTCAGAAAAATGCCATGACCGCCAGAATCAAGAAGAAAGCGGTCCGAACGTCGCTACAAAGAGACGTGCCCCGGCCCCAACAGAAAAAGTATGACACTGTCTTTTCAAGAGTCTATCAGGCGCTCTGTGCCGCACGAAAGCAGCGGGGCAAATCCAGAAAAGAAGCGCCAGCACCATTTAAGAACCTGGTCAGGCCAGCCGCCGATAATGAAAAGATGGCTGGATATATTATCCATACGGTCTATATGGCGGGCGGACGCCCCAACGACAACCTTCGCAGCAAAGGCAAGGATGGGGCCACCACATCCCAAGCCCAATCTGGCTTGAATGTGGTTGCCGTTGCCCAAGAACAGCCGCCTCCGCTGGATGAAGAAAACCCTCTCGATGAGGATGATAGGCAGAAAGACCTCTCGGTCCATGCAGAGTCAAGCTCGGACAGTGAGGAAGAGCCGACTTTCCGCCCCAGGACCGCGGAGCAAGAGCTGCTTCAAGAACTTCAAAAACAGCTCAAGAGCAAAGATAAAGAGATGGCCAAGCTCTATTCGAAGATCGACGACCTAACGAACGTTGTGATGCAGCTTACGGCTCAAATTGCTCGAGCGCCTCCCAATCAAGCACAAGTCGCTACTCATCAGCCGGGTGATGACAATCCGAAGCAGCCAATGCCTGTTCCTTCGGGTCCAAGACTGGTCGAGCCGCACGAATGCCGACTACATTCCGCTTCTGAGGACGCCTTGGCCTCAGATAGCACTATCCCGCTAGCACAAGATCAGATAATGGATTTGGTCACCAGCAAGGTTAAAACATTGGTGGCCGAAGCCGAAGCTCAGAAAGAAATTGGCAGTAGTGGGCGGCCATATCCCGCACAGTACAATCTGATCGAGTTCCCGAGCGGCTACGTCATTCCTAAGTTCGGAAGGTTCGATGGGACGGGAAATGCAAATCAGCACGTCGCCCACTTCAAAGCCTCGTGCGGAAATACAGGGGGCAATGATGCGCTCCTTCTTCGTCAGTTCGTCAACAGCCTGACTGGTGTCGCTTTCGACTGGTACGCGAGTATACCAGACGGGCCCGTCATTACTTTTGCCCAAATGGAGTCTCTGTTTCGGCAAAGGTTCATGGGTGTCTGTGATAAAATCTCCATTGCCGACCTTGTGAGGACCAAGCCGGGGAAGAATGAAAGCAACACCGACTTTATCGTCCGATGGCGTAATCTCACGGTCAAGTGCGAACCGCCGCTGGAGCAGGACCAGTCCGTCAGCCTTCTCATTGGGAATCTCAGCAATTGGATGGTCCCGTTCTTGTGTACAGCAGGCCTCAAGACGTTTCAAGAGCTAACCAAGAAAGTCCAAATGCTGGAACGCTCGAAGCAAGAGTCTACCCTGGATTCTCAGAGAGACAAAACATGGAAGAGCAAGCGGGACGACAGTCGTAGAAGCGGGAGTTCCAGCAGTACCAATGTCTTCAATGCGTCCGACAATGAAGAAAAGCGAAGGGCGGGCGAATCCAAAACCAACCGGTCTCGAAAGCTATTGTTGGGAGGAGATGGGCCTTCTCTAGAGGAGAAGAAGAACAAGCTTTACTCTTTCAGAAGGGACAAGGTCTGCAAGATATTTAAAGATGCCTTGAACAACGGCCTACAATTGCCGGAGTCGAAAAGACCCCAAGAAGCAAAAATGACCGACAATCCTCTGTATTGCCCGTGCCACCGAGTAGTGAGCCATGCGATCGAGGATTGCTATATCTTCAAGGACTGGGTCGAGAAGCAGTACAAGGCTGGAGAGATCGAGCTGTCCAAAAGTGTGTTGGTGAACAATCAAGTTGCAACCACCAATTTTATACGGACAGAAGCTGACGCCTTCTGAGAGCAGACAGCCGAACCCGCTACCCTGAGAAATGAAATGGACTCACCGCGGACTCCGTGGAGTACGCACATATCTAATAAGACGAAGAAGATGATAAAGCTACTTCGGAAAGAGCCCAGGACGGAATGGGAAGGACAGAAGAAGCCTACCAGCCCAGCTGCCAATGCGGCTCCATCAGGCTCAAAATCCAAGAAGCTCAAGAAGAAGAAAAGTGCAGCTCGGCGCGAAAAAGAGTCTGCTGGGAGATCGACCATTCAAAAATATATCGATTCCCTCGAAGACTATGAACAGAAGGAAAGAACTTTAATTCACTTGAAAGAGTTCTTCCCCGTAGAAGCGGTGGAGATTTTGGAGGAGTTGGAAGAAGGCTCCAATGAAGAGATCCCTATAGTGACCTGCTACGCCATCCATCTGGGCAGCGACTCTGAGGAGGATCTCTGTTTTCCCGAAGAGGACGAGGTGCTCGCCACAAAGGCCAACCAAGTCCAGCTCAGAAGCGACAGGGCTCTACCGCCAAATTAGGGAAACACCTCGAAAGGAAAGGAAAAACAGGTGGCTAATGAGGAAGACGACAGAGAGCCGGCTAATGAAAACTCAAGTCCTTCCTCAGTGGACTACAATGTCTTGGCTCACCTCCGAAAACTTCTGTCTCTCCTTAGCATCTACGATGCCTTGGTCCTGTCTAAAGGAGCTTAGAGATGTTCTCATTCATGCTCTACAAAACCCTGAGCGGTATCAGGCTCGCTTTGCGGAAATTAATATGAAAGAAGCTCAGTACACTTTGCAAGCCGCCGCAGTCACGTTTAAGGACGAAGACTTACTACTGGGAACGGCTGAGCATAATCGGCCGCTTTACGTGATTGGGTACAGCGACGTAGATCGAATTAATCGCATATTGATTGATCCGGGGTCCTCAGTGAACATCATGAACTTGCGAACTCTGAAGAGTTTGTCAATGGACGTCCGACACCTGTCAAGGGAAAGGATTGTCATTCAAGGCTTCAACTAAAATTGCCAGCAAGTTCTGGGGTCCATAGCTCTGCCAATCAAATTTGGGGATCTGCAGACCGAAGCCAAGATATACGTGATCGATGTTGACACGTCTTATAAGATTCTCTTGGGACGGCCGTGGCTCCACGATTACGGCATCATTCCGTCAACTTTCCATCAATGCATGAAGTATACTAAAAATGGCGAAAAAGACGCATTGACGGAGACATCCAGCCGTTCGGTGTGCATGAAGTCTGATATGAAGATTCTCGGTACTTCATGAACCACCAAAATGCTAAGCCACAACTGACTGAGGATCGACCGGCCCCAAAACTCAAAAGCAAATCTGCGCCGGCTGTCACTTTCAAAAGCAAAAACGCCCAAGTGCGCCCGCATTTCGGTAGCGACACTGATGAGTCCGACGCTGGAAGTCCGTCCTTCTATAAAACTCGTCCTCGTTTCGGTAGCGATACGGATGAATTTGATGCTGAAGGCCCATCTAGCAGCAAAGTCCGTCCTCATCTTGGCAGTGACACTGAAGAGTCAGAAGAAGAGGACCTGCCGTGCAACAGCTGTGCAGATTGGACCCCCATGCAGCAAGCGAAACTACGAGAGACCTTCGAAGTTGCAGAAGGGTCCCTGGCCATCACAAGGGTGCCGGAACGGATGTGCAAAGAGCTCGACGCATTGTCAGTCTCGTGGACCAGCTGAAAACTTTCGACGTGCCCGGAAGGAAAAATGGACAGAAGGGCATCCTGTTTTACGGGTCAAACCCCGTTGTGCACCCGGACGATCTTTCTGTCGCGTGCCTTCCCTATGAGAGAGGCATAAGAGCCGTCCTCAATCCCAGATACTATGCGCCCGAGATGCGGAAATACTTCAAGAGGTACGGATGCCGATTATATCAATCGGAGTCCGAAGCAAAGTTTTATGAAGGGCTATGGCATCCGCCTCAGGTCCGATCACTCATTGGTGGACGAATCCCGGATAGACGGGGCATAGGTTTCATCCAGCCTGATTCTAAGGCATGCTACATGATCCATATTGGGGAAGCCAACGAAGAGTCAAATGATGAAGACGAGCTAGCCGAGCCAGAAGAAGCTCCCCAAGAGCTCGAAGATGGCGGACAAACAACCTTCGATGAGCTAACTGAGATCGATTTGGGAATGCCCGATAATCCAAGGCCGACCTACATCAGCTCACTCTTGTCGGAGGAAATGAAAGAGCAGATAATTGCCCTGCTGCACGAGTTCGTCGACTGCTTCGCGTGGACGTACAAAGAAATGCCTGGCCTTTCCCCTGAAGTAGCCGTGCATAAGCTGGCTATATCTCCTGATGCTAAGCCAGTCAAACAAGCTCCTCGAAGAATGAGAAGGGAGTTGGAAGAAAAGGTCATCGAGGAAACCAAGAAACTCATCGATGCCGGCTTCATCAGGGAAGAGAAATATGCGGACTGGATCGCATGCATAGTCCCAGTGAAGAAGAAAAATGGGCAGATCCGAGTTTGTGTCGATTTTAGGGACCTCAACAAGGATGCCCTAAAGACGACTTTCCGCTACCGGTCATGGAAATGATGGTCGATGACACCTCAAATTATGAGTTGTTCACCTTTATGGATGGCTCGTCTGGGTATAATCAGATCAAGATGTCGCCTGAGGACGAGAAGCACACAACATTTCGAACCCCGATCGGAATATACTGCTACAAGGTGATGCCGTTCGGACTGAAGAACGCAGGTGCCACATATCAAAGGGCAATGACTAATATCTTTGATGACCTAATCCATAAAGTCGTTGAATGCTATGTTGACGATTTGGTCGTCAAGACTAAAGCCAAGGCCGACCATATCCAAGATCTTAGGACCGTTCTCACCAGACTGAGGGAATACGCTGAAGATGAATCCTTTAAAGTGCGCTTTTGGCGTGTCATCGGGAAAATTCCTATGCTTCATAGTCCGGCATCGAGGGATCGAAGTTGACCCATCAAAGATAAAGGCCATCATGGAGATGCCCCCTCCGAAGAGTCTGACGCAACTAAGATCTTTTCAAGGCAAACTTGCTTATATACAGAGATTTATCTCAAATTTATCGGGAAGATGTAGGCCTTTCTCAAAGCTCATGAAGAAAGGAGCTCCTTTTATCTGGGATGCCGAATGTCAAGCAGCGTTCGAAAGCATCAAACAATACTTGTTGCACCCTCCAGTGCTGGCCGCCCCCATTCCAAATAAACCGCTGATTCTCTACACTGCCGCACTAGATGAGTCACTCGGCGCGCTCCTCGCCCAGAATAACGAGGAGGGAAAAGAAAACGCGCTCTACTACCTTAGTCGAACTCTAGTCGGGGCGGAACACAACTATTCCCCAATCGAAAAGCAATGCCTGGCTCTGATATTTGCTGTAAAGAAGCTGAGGCACTATCTGCTCGCTCATCGAGTTATGCTGATCTCCAAGGTCGACCCGCTCAAACACTTGATGACCAAAGCAAGCCTAGCTGGCAGAATGGCAAGATGGGCTGTCATGCTACTTGAGTTTGACATAGTTTATACTCCTCAGAAAGCAGTAAAAGGGCAACCTCTTGCAGACTTTCTCGCTGCTCATCCCATACCAGAAGGGTCACCACTCAATTACGAGTTACCCGACGAACAAGTGCTACACCTCGAGAATGACGATCCATGTTGGGAGCTCTACTTCGATGGGGCCTCATCGATAAGGACCTCCAGTAAATCAAGCGTCCCGGAGATAAAAGCAGGGATAGAATTGGTGTTCATCACGCCATCAATGGGAACCCTACGGCATTCTTTTGCTTTCATCGAGCCTCGCACAAACAATGAGGCCGAGTATGAAGCTCTGATAGCTGGTTTGGAGCTCGCCGTAGAAATGGAAATCCTTCGGCTACGGGTTTACGATGACTCCCAGCTTGTCGTCAACCAAGTAAGCGGCGACTATAAGATATACAAACCCGAGTTAGCTCGGTACAGAAGCCGGGTGGTGGAACTCATGAAACGGTTCACTCACATTGAACTAACGAGAGTCCCTAGAGCGTTGAACGGAAAGGCTGACGTACTCGCTCGCTTAGCCAAGGAGCTGGCTGATCCTGACATGGACGAAATTCTGATCACAGTCAGGAGCCGGCAAATTCTACCTCATGTCTTTCTACGAGAAGAGGAAAGCGCGGAACAGAAGAGCAGTCCTGCCGAAGAAGCTTCGATCATCCAAGACGAGCCCGATTGGAGAGAACCCTTCATAGAGTACCTCCGATACGACAAGCTGCCCGAAGGAAAATATGCAAGAATTCAGCTGAAGAAGAGAGCTCTCCGATACGTGTTTGTAAATGACACGCTATACCGCAGGTCATATGACCAACTCTGGCTCAGGTGTCTGTCATCGGCCGAAACCCAAAAAGTCATGAATGAAGTTTACTCAGGCGTTTGCGGTGCTCACCAATCTGGCCCTAAGATGCGACTGCAAATTAAACGGCTTGGGTATTACTGGCCCACCATGATACGGTATTGCGGAGAGCATGCAAAGAAATGTTATATCTGCCAAATTCACGGTGATTTTATTCACAAGTATCCCAATCCATTGCATCCTACGGTGGCGTCGTGGCCCTTCGAAGTCTGGGGAACCGACATAGTTGGCCAAATTGACCCTCTGTCGTTTAGAGGCCACCGGTTCATACTGGCCGCAACAGACTACTTCTCCAGATGGGCTGAAGCTGCCCCGCTAAAAGAGGTCAAGACAGGAGATATTCTGACATTCTTCCAGCATAATATTCTATACCGTTTCGGTACACCAAGAAGAATCATTTCTGACAACGGGCCTTCTTTCAAGAGTTTCAAAGTCTCAAGATTCGCTACTCAACACAAGATAGACTGGAGATATTCCTCCATCTATAATCCAAGAGTCAATGGGCTGGCCGAAGCCTTCAATAAGACTCTATGCAAGCTCCTGAGGAAAAATGCTTCAGCTAACAAGAGAGACTGGAATCTTAAACTTCACGAGGCGTTGTGGGCATATCGTACTAGGCACCGTACTCCAACTCAGTCCATTCCATACTCATTGCTCTTCGGAGTGGAGGCAGTCCTCCCCCTCGAAGTCGAAGTTCCAAGCTTAAGAATGGTCGTTCAGCACGAGTTGACGGAGCAGGAAAACGTGCTCCTTCGGCTTGAAGAGCTCGACGCCCTCGAAGAAAAGAGGCTCGCGGTGCAGCAAAATCTAGAGCTATACCGATCCCAAATGTCACGGGCCTATGACAAGATAACCCGTCTCCGCGGTTTCAAGAAAGACGAATTGGTGTTGGTCCTCCAAAGACCGACATCCCCAATCGGCATGCCAAAGGAAAATTCGAGCCAAATTGGGAAGGACCATACGTCATCGAGAAAGTGTTCGACGGGGATCCTACCAACTAATAAGTGTCGAGGGAGAAAGGCCCATGCCACTCATCAATGGCCGATATCTCAAGAAATACTACGTGTGAATGCTCCAAGTCGTAGGCGAATTGAGCACACCCGCCCTACGGTCCGGATCATACATCCTGCAAAACCGTACACAATCCACGGGCGTAAATGACCCCTATCTCTCCCAAATCCTTCCGGTGAGACTACTTTTAAAGTCCCACCAGCGGCAAAAAAAAGAAGAAAAAAAAGAAAAAAGAAAAAGAATAAAAAAGAAAAAGAAAAAGAAAAGGTATGTCCACAAGCAAAACGGGCACGGATGAAAACCCGAAAGGGCTCCGTGAGTAAAAACAGCAGGACTACCGGCGAGTTTGTGAAAACCCGAAAGGGCGCAAACTCGTGAAAAGAGATGAAATACACTCGCAAAGTCCTCTCGACCTTGTGAGGAGAAAATCCCTGCGTGAGATCCTTACGACTCACAAAGGAGCAACACACTTAGGAATCCTCACGATTCCTAAGGAGAACATACACCTGCAAGATCCTCTCGACTCGTAGGGAGAAAATGCTTTTATGAGACCCTCACGGCTCATAAAATTGAAAAGCCTTAGGTGATAGGGACCCAAACCTGTCTCCTAAGCCATCGTTCCCCAACGGGCAACGACAAATGGTGAGTCACTCCTGGCATTTCGCTTTAGTGTTAGCGGTGCTGATGCCGACCCAAAAAACCAAATCCCAAGTCCTCCCGGGGCAAATGATGAGTTGCTCCTGGCATTATTCCAGTGCAGCAATGCTGATACCAAACAAGATCCAAATTCCAAGTCCCCAAATGGCGAATGATGAGTCGCTCCTAGTACCATATTCCACTGCAGCGATGCGGACGCTAACTAAATTCTAAACTCAAATTCCAATGGCGAATGATGAGTCGCTCCTGGTACCATATTCCAGTGCAGCGATGCAGACGCCAACCAAATTCCAACCCCCATACCCCAACGGCGAATGATGAGTCGCTCCTGGTACCATATTCCAGTGCATCGATACAGACGCCAACCAAATTCCAACCCCTATACCCTAATGGCGAATGATGGGTCGCTCCTGGTACCATATTCCAGTGCAGCGATGCAGACGCCAACAAAATCTCAAAATTTTTCCGGCCCTACGGTCTGGATCATACATCCTGCAAAACCGTATACAATCCACGGGAGTAAAACAATCCCAATCTCTCCCAAGTCCTGCCGGTGAGACTACTTTTAAAGTCCCATCAGCTCTCAAAAAAAAACGGTATGTCCACAAGCAAACAGGCACGGATGAAAACCCGAAAGGGCCCCGTGAGTAAAAACAGCAGGACTGCCGGCGAGTTTGTGAAAACCCGAAAGGGCGCAAACTCGTGAAAAAGAGATGAAATACACTCTCAAAGTCCTCTCGACTTTGAGAGGAGAAAATTCCCGCGTGAGATCCTTACGACTCACAAAGGAGCAACACACTTAGGACTCCCCACGACTCCTAAGGAGAAAATACACCTACGAGATCCTTTCGACTCGTAGGGAGAAAATACTTTTATGGGACCCTTACGGCCCATAAAATTGAAAAGCCTTAAGGTGATAGGGATCTAAATCTGCCTCCTAAGCCATCAATTCCCAAATCCTCTCGGGGCAAATGATGAGTTGCTCCTGGTATTATTCCAGTGTAGCAATGCAGATGCCAAACAAAAAACAATCCCCAAATCCTCTCAAAGACAGATGATGATTCGCTCCTGGTACCATATTCCAGTGTAGCGGTGCTGATGTCAATCCAAATCACATCAAATCAGCAAAACAACCAATGACCTCCCTGGCAGAATCAAATCCTACCTCGGAAACAAGTCAACTTCATCCTTGACACCGCAAGAAGCAGAGAAAGTCAAATCCAGCACCGACCGTCCAAGTCGCAAAAAGGGCAGAACCGACCGTCCACGTCGCTAAAAGGGCAGCACCGACCGTCCAAGTCGCAAAAAGGGCAGCACCGACCGTCCACGTCGCTAAAAAGGCAGCACCGACCGTCCAAGTCGATAAAAGGACAACACCGACCGTCCAAATCGCATCCACGTCGCTAAAAGGGCAGCACCGACCGTCCACGTCGCTAAAAAGGCAGCTCCGACCGTCCTGTAGGGTTCCTAGGCACCTTAATGAGGTCTCACAAGGCATCGAACATGCCAATTTCAAATTATCTAGGTGCCGAGAGACCCTAATACGGATCGTTTGCTAGAAATCTAGGCGAAAAAGTAATCTAGTTAACAGTTAATTAAGGGATACGGATATACAACCTTTGTAGATCCGTTTGTCCACCTCCATAGCTCCATGAAGAAGTCATCTCCGCTGTACAAATCCGAAATCCGGGCTCTTGCGTCGGCTTCATCGGAGAAGAAGCGGGCTAGGTCATCGACGACGTGCCGAAGATGATCTACGTCGAGGCATCGCTAAATCAAGCTCTGACTTCACCAAGTCCAAAAACTTGTGAAGAGAACACACTCTACTACTTGGCAAGAGCTAGAGGATGAAGAAATAGGAAGTGGGTAGACTTTAGATTTGGATTTCTCACTCTTTATCATCAATCTCCATTGATGAAGAAAGCTTTTTCTTCCTTGCTCATGAAGAAGAAGAAGAAAGAAATATATGATAAGTTAATTAAAAACAATAGAAAAATCAAAACTTATCATAATGTTAACTAGAGTCAAGTGTAGAGAATGAATCATGGTTAGTGGGAATGGTTAGGGTTAAGGATGAGATAAGAATGGTTGACTTGATCAAAGTTTCATGAAGCTTCAACTAAACTCCAAATTAAGCCACCATTCTTTTCTCCTCTTTTCCAAAATGAATAAACAAATAAATAAATGAATAAATAAAGGAAATGAAACCCTAACCATTCTTTTAACCATGGTTTAATTCTTTGCACTTAACCAAGTAAACATGTATCATCAAACATGATACAATCAAATGCACAAAATCATATCGCATATGTAATGCGCACACCCGAGTGAGAAAATCCATTTAAAGTGAACCGATACTAGTTAATGCAAAGTAATATATCAAATATATAATTATGCATTAAATAATTAAATCAACACTTGATTCAATGACCCGGTCATGTCGCACACAACCGACTAGTATATAGTGTATCGGCTTATCAAATCAACCTTTGATTCGATAACTAGGGTATATCGCATATAACCTAATCGATACATTCATCGCGAGAATGGAATACGGTATCACATACACGCATTATTCTCGGTCCCGCACATATCTCATATGCGCTCCTATTTCGTTTCGCTTGAGCCAGGAAACCTCTGTGTAGGACTCTAAAGACTTGTCAATACGCCGGCAGCAGGCGATGATCATATCAAACACCCACAAGCCGCAAGCGGTCTGCTAAACGTAACGGCCACCCGGGTATTGAGCGATCTGAAGATCGACGAGCAAGCCCGCTCACACTCCAGTGAATCCGACCAGTAACACTACCGTACAGTCCGGTCTGATCGTCTGATATGTCGCATATCTCGCCTAGGGGTGGTAAACGTCAGACCCCAATAGCTCGATAAGTCGTGTCGATATGAGGTCTATAACTGTTCGAGAAACTACTGGTAACACTTACCAGTAAATCTCAGCAACCCTGGCCAGGGATTTCCTGTTATAGCCAATCGAACACAGCGCAACATCAACTCCCTATACCGGGAGAGACGAATCCCCTCCTATCGCTCATTGCCTCCATGTGACTCGGGACTGTACCCAAAAACCATTGTTTTGCACGCCCTCTTGGACGTGGTAAGATGGAAATCAAAGCACAGTGGGAACCACACGAGACTCTATGACGATCTCGGGTCAACAGACTACTCTGTACCAGTGTCACCAGAGAACTGCCATCTGACGTGAGGTATAATACCATCTGGGAGTTCTCGGCGAGTCCGTCCAGTGTACCCAGTCTCTACTGAGCACCCGTATATCATCTCTGATGTCAAACACCGATGGATATGGGATCATCCATCGCCCATCTGTATGGGTCGAGAAGGTACACGCTAGTCTACTCTGGTATATCGATGCCCCGTCTCGATACACCCACGACTAGGGACTTTGAAGGATGTACTTATGGACTACCATGTCCCCACTAGTATGATCCGCATCATAGTCCAGGTAGTCAAGTACAGATCCTAAGGGCTTTACCAACATGTAACAGAGAGACAATCAGTATACACGTTAAGGTAAAGTTCAACCAGATAGCATACTATCATGTCGAGCAAGAAAGTCCTCCTTATATATGTCCCAGCATCCACTACAATATACATCCTATGTACAGTAATGGCCTCTAGGGCATACATATAACTAACAATCTCCCACTTGCACTAGGGCCATCTGTAGCAGTGGTTGCAGTATCTCATACTCAACCATCCCATAGAAGTCTCTCTCTGGGAACAGGCCTTTGTGAGTGGATCCGCTGTGTTGTCCTCTGAGTCTACTCTCCAAACCTCGATCACCCTGGAGATCAACCATCTCCATGATCAAGTGATACTGCCTTAGAATATGTCTGGATCACTGATGGGACCGGCGTTCCTTGGCATAAGCCACAACTCCATTGTCACACAATGGGAGGAACATAGTTCATTTCATGAACCAATATACACCCAAACAGCCTCTTTGGTAGCATCTTTAGTAGCGATGTATCCTGCCTTTATCGTCTAGTATGCCACGGTATCTAGCTTGGAACTCTTCCAACATACCGTCCCTTTACTGAGGGTAAAGACAATGCCTGCGACTGACACTCAGTCGTCTTTATCACCCTGGAACCCTTCCAGTGATTCTCCCCAGGATCGGTTGATACCGTCTCACTCCAACTAGTGAGTTTCCTAACATCCAATTAGATCTATTTCATAGATCCAAATACCAGGATTTAGGAGGTATCACTTTGATCCTAAATGGAGAATCTTTGTGATATGCGGAGATTGATCGAGCGTAGCATAGGAAACTCCTTCCCTATCAAGAGTATGTCATCCACGTACTCTACGAGAATCGTCACAATACTCCCTACTACCTTTTTGTTTATACAAGGTTCATCTACCATTTTGATGATGTCAACTTCTTTGACTAATCCATCAAAACAGATGTTCCAACTCCGCGATGCCTGTTTTATCCTATAAAGTATCTTGCACACGTTTCCGCTGCTCCCACTGTCTACGAAGCCCTCTGGCTGTGTACTTATAGACGCTCTCTTCCAAATCATTATTTAGAAAAGCAGTCAAGACACCCAACCATCAGAGATCGTAGTCATGGTATGCAGCCGTGGTAAGTAGGATCTGGATGGACTTAAGCATAGCTACTTGAAAAGGTTTCATCATTATCCACACGTGGTCGATGACGAAAACCTTTAACAAGTCTAGCTTTGAAAGTCTCAACCTTTCCATGTACACCAAGTAATCTTCTCAAGATTTACTTGCTCCTGATGGGGATTTAACCCTTCAGATATAGCAACCAAAGTCCATACTTTGTTGGTGTATAAGGATTCCATCTCAGATCGCTAAACATCCAGCCATTCTTACAGAGTCTTACTCTCGATGGCCTGCTCGAAGCTAGTTGGGTCATCATCTCATGATGCAATCCTCGCTCCCACTGTCATAGAGGAACCGAAGTATCTCTCAGGTGGGTGAGGAACCCTACTAGATCGGCGGAGAGGCTGAGGTTCGTTGGTAACTATTGAATCATTTGGTTTTACCAAATCATCCGCTGTAGTTTGTATAGCTGGAACCTTTCCAGTTCTACATTACAGACTTTGCCTCGAGCTTGTCCGGATTTTGCTTTTAGACATTAGCCGGACAACCCCAAATCTTAACTAACTTAAGATATGGGCTGTTCCCCTTCCATATCACATATGAAGTGGTAGGCAACTGATTTGATTCGAACCCTATTCAATAGGTATGCTGCTTCTCAAGCGCATATCTCCCAAAAAGGAAACAGGTATCTCAGTAGTACTCATCATAGAGCACACCTTATCATATAGGGTGTGATTGCTCCGTCCCGATATACCATCGTGCTATGGTGTATACGGAGGAGTAATGCTGAGAGAGAATCTCATTCTCCTTTAGAATAATCCAGGATTTCCGTGCTCAAGTATTCTCCTCCTTGATCTTATCAAAGGACATAATACTTATACCCGTATTTTGGTTCTCTACTTCTTACTTATATTCTATGAATATCTCAAAAGGTTCGGACTCATGTTTCAACAGGAACATATGTCTGAATCTTGAGAGATTATCAGAGAATGTAATGAAGTACAAAGAACCGTTCTTGGCATGTGTAGACAGGGGACCTACATACATCAACATGTATCATCCCAAGAGTTCAGTAACTCTTTCTCTGTTTCCAGTAAACGGAGCTATGGTCATCTTATCTTTGTGACATGACTGGCGAGTTTCACAAGATGTAAATTCAAACTGATTTAAATATGCATCTATATGTAACTCTAGCTAGTCGGGTTACATTGATCTGACCTAGTCTACAATGCCTCAAGTAGGATTCGTTCATTTCTGAACTCTTCCTCTTGTGTGTGTTCCGTATCTTAAAGAACTGTAGTTTGATTTAGAACATCAACGCTTTTAGATAACGTGCCTGAACCGATCAACTTTTGATATAGGAAATGTTCAAAACATTATCCAACAATACAAAATTTTATCATTTCTTTACTAACAAAGAGATAGATACGATTTTGTATATCAGGTTCGGTATCTAATAACATTCGTTCAGAATCAATGTATTTGTAATACAGGGTGACAGTGACCAACAGACTTGGTTGCAACACTTGCCCCGTTTTCTGCCTCATGAAACTTATCACCCGTTCTCAGTATTTCTACCTATCTGTAGCCCTATGTAACAGATTACATATCTGGGATCCTGATCTGGTATCACATACCCAGGACGTAGAGGATACAGAGAAACAGTTCTTTGTAACGAACACACCCGAAGATGATGCATCAACATGCACTCTCTTCGTTTGGGCGGCACGGGAATTCTGGTAATCCCCAATTTCCTGCTCTGTCTTATAATAATTATAAGTTGGAGCGGGACCCACGTTCCCCAGCTCAGTATTACAAGCGGGTTCGGTCAATATTCCGTATTATTATCTTGATTAAGGCGTGATATGGTCGCTACCAGGAGAGAGAGAGAAGAAAACACTCAGCGTGCGCTCTTGCAAGAATAGATTGGTTATTATTTTATCTAATCAGGATGGCTCCCACTGCTTTTTATCAAATCTTCCTTCAAACCCTAAAAGGAAAGACTAGCCGGGATTAATTACACACTACAAGTTCGCCAATCTTTCAGCCAGGCCAGTGTCGGTACTTTGAGGGAGGTCCCCCGTGCTTTCGCACGAACCTAATTAATGTAAACCTCGTTTTCCCAGAGGCGTAACCTCGTTAACACCTTTCTAGACACCTACTTGATCGGCTAATTGTAATATGTAAAACTCTCCCAGGAGTAACTCTTACTCGCAGCGGGTATCGGGATCCAACTATCTCATAGAAGGTATGCAATCTCATTGCAAATTTCAACACTTGAAATTCCCGATAATATTTTGCCCCTAGCTCGCTATGACCTTGACGGAGGCCAAACAACCCATAGTCCGCTAGTCAAGTTCAACCTGTCATTTCCTAATTGAATTAAACCCATCCGCACGACCCTTGACGGAGGCCAAACAACGCCGTACGAATACCCTAATCCAATCGCATCATATGCTAGGAGATAAGCACTAGTTAGCTACCGTACACTACGCCTTGACGGAGGCCAAACAACCGCAGCACGAATACTAACTAGTACGTATCTGAAATGACGGAGGGCTACGACAGGTTTTTCTGAAAACCTATTGCGTAATGAACTTGATATCGTTGTAGAATCAAATGATTTTGAAATGGAGTGTTTTTGAGGCTTTTCTAGTTTTGCTAAAGGAGTCACTCCCGGTGAAGGGATCGTCGGTCCTTTCCTCGTCGAATGAGGTGCGGGATATATCATATATATCACTGTGCAAAGCAAAAAACACTTAAAAGCAATCAAAAGACAAACCGAGTGTGTAGCATCTGCCAGTTATTGCTAAAGGAGTCACTCCCGGTGAAGGGATCTCGGTCCTTTCCTCATCGAATAAGGTGCAGGATATATCATATATACCGCTGTGCAAAGCAAGAACTGTAGCTACCTGTTTTATTTTGAAATTCGATTCTACAACATCTTAGGTTTCTTGTATTTCATTAATCACATTAATGAAGTCCCATCATTTAAGTTACCTAAACATCACAGATAAATACGACGTACATTTATGCCATCCGCATTCGCCTCGATGTCCCTTCGTGCACCGTTAGGTTAGGTGACTAACGGCAGAGCGGGGCAGGGCTAGCGCGGGTGTAAAACATAAGTAACGTCTATATAATATATCATATATACTATATACTGTATCTATCACAGAACATCACATGATCATATCACAGATATCGCAGCAGAAGAAACATATGAAATATTGGATATACTAGGACGTCCGTGTTTTCAATACGAGCCAGTATAAAACACGGATTCCACGGTCGCGATGAATAGCCAAACCCACACCCCTAGACCCCTACGAGAGCGGCAAGCAACCCTGCCAATTCTAGAGTTAGGAGACCCGGACTCGACTCCTCGAGTTGGTCTCCCACTGGACTCCAGAACCCGGTTACTTGTGCTCCCCTCCTTGGGTCTATCCTAGTGCGGAAAAGTAAATAATATACATCAACGGTGACAACTTCCGCAACCTGGAAGCGCCCCAATAAAAGAATATTACATACAAGTTTTTACATGAATGAAAATGAAAAACACTCATCTCACATAAAAACCCCCGGCTATTCAAACACGACGATCCAATATAACATATCCAGCAACACATAACATCACATGTCATCAACGTAAGTAAATATGTCCATCCCAATTGTCGTTGACATATAGCAACGAAACCGGCGATATCACATATTACACTTACGGTCACAGAAAAGAAAGTGTAAAACTACAACAGTTGGAATCCGCAATCACCTCAGACATCGCATGCCTGACCAAATGAATTCCTTTAGACATCGCATGCCTAACAATTATAAACCCCGCATTTTAGTCTCTTTATCGAAAACACTTTTCAATACCAAGTCGGGCAATTCAACAAGATTCCCGACAGTCTGATCGAATGCTCGTCGCAAACTTCAGTAGACGGCCGCACCCCTGTTACCGTCAACGAAGTGCACCAAGGCGGAACACCGCTACCGCGAGCACCCGAACGGATGCTTTCGGCGACGGGGTTCTCCTACAGTCACTTGGTCGGGGCTATGGAGTGAGGCTGTCTATTAAGTTTACCCGGCGAGTATCCGCGTACGCTACGTGATTGCGACGGACTTTTGATCACATCAAAATTCCGTGGCAACCGATCAAGGGAGACTAAACTGCTACGTTTATAATATTCATTCCGTTATCTCATAACATCTTGTGAATTCCAATTATTGTATCCCATTCCAGATAATTAGAAAATGTTAAACTTTCCGATTGAACATTTGAACACCCAAGTTTTCCCGATAGAGATCAACACATGAAATAAGTCTAACAACATTCAGTTCGTGCCTCAGTACCGACGGTCCAGCCGTAGAAGGGTCAAGCCAACGCCTCACATGTGGCACGCCGTACTGCCCCAAACCCGAAGGTTCAAAGGGCAGTTCAAGACGGTACATAATCGAGTTAAGGTTTGTTGTCTTCTAGAGGGACCATCGCGTTACTTGCACTATTTAGAACGTCGTTAAACTACGGAAAAATCCAACACTTGGAAATTTCCCGACAGGGGAAAAATTGGGTATTTATATCCGGTCGAACTTTTTAACATATTCTAAAATTTATCCGGAAAGCCACATAGACAAAATCTGATACTCCGATCGAAACACCGAATCCCCAAAACAACTCCAGAAAATTCAACTCTTGAATAAATATTAAAAATTCCCAGAAACACCAGAAATAATATATAAGAATTACTGTGCAGAAAGGGATGCACAAAACGACAAAAGTAGCGCGGATCCGCCGCATCATCCTACTATAAGGCCGCGAATCCGCGCCCATTTTAATGAATCAAGCCCTCGAATTTAAACAGTAATTCTTAGATTATTTTACTGAGTTTTCTGAATATTTTTAATCTGGAAAAATCCCAGTTTTTCAAAATCGTCCAGAGAGCAACTTTAGGGTTTTGGTTTTGATTCGATCGGAGTTCAAATTCCGTCAAGACTTCGCCTAAGGCTCTAGCTAGGCTCTGATACCACTGTAGGGTTCCTAGGCACCTTAATGAGGTCTCACAAGGCATCGAACATGCCAATTTCAAATTATCTAGGTGCCGAGAGACCCTAATACGGATCGTTTGCTAGAAATCTAGGCGAAAAAGTAATCTAGTTAACAGTTAACTAAGGGATACGGATATACAACCTTTGTAGATCCGTTTGTCTACCTCCATAGCTCCATGAAGAAGTCATCTCCGCTGTACAAATCCGAAATCCGGGCTCTTGCGTCGGCTTCATCGGAGAAGAAGCGGGCTAGGTCATCGACGACGTGCCGAAGATGATCTACGTCGAGGCATCGCTAAATCAAGCTTCGACTTCACCAAGTCCAAAAACTTGTGAAGAGAACACACTCTACTACTTGGCAAGAGGTAGAGGATGAAGAAATAGGAAGTGGGTAGACTTTAGATTTGGATTTCTCACTCTTTATCATCAATCACCATTGATGAAGAAAGCTTTTTCTTCCTTGCTCATGAAGAAGAAGAAGAAAGAAATATATGATAAGTTAATTAAAAACAATAGAAAAATCAAAACTTATCATAATGTTAACTAGAGTCAAGTGTAGAGAATGAATCATGGTTAGTGGGAATGGTTAGGGTTAAGAATGAGATAAGAATGGTTGACTTGATCAAAGTTTCATGAAGCTTCAACTAAACTCCAAATTAAGCCACCATTCTTTTCTCCTTTTTTCCAAAATGAATAAACAAATAAATAAATGAATAAATAAAGGAAATGAAACCCTAACCATTCTTTTAACCATGGTTTAATTCCTTGCACTTAACCAAGTAAACATGTATCATCAAACATGATACAATCAAATGCACAAAATCATATCGTATATGTAATGCGCACACCCGAGTGAGAAAATCCATTTAAAGTGAACCGATACTAGTTAATGCAAAGTAATATATCAAATATATAATTATGCATTAAATAATTAAATCAACACTTGATTCAATGACCTGGTCATGTCGCACACAACCGACTAGTATATAATGTATCGGCTTATCAAATCAACCTTTGATTCGATAACTAGGGTATATCGCATATAACCTAATCGATACATTCATCGCGAGAATGGAATACGGTATCACATACACGCATTATTCTCGGTCCCGCACATATCTCATATGCGCTCCTATTTCGTTTCGCTTGAGCCAGGAAACCTCTGTGTAGGACTCTAAAGACTCGTCAATACGCCGGCAGCAGGCGATGATCATATCAAACACCCACAAGCCGCAAGCGGTCTGCTAAACGTAACGGCCACCCGGGTATTGAGCGATCTGAAGATCGACGAGCAAGCCCGCTCACACTCCAGTGAATCCGACCAGTAACACTACCGTACAGTCCGGTCTGATCGTCTGATATGTCACATATCTCGTCTAGGGGTGGTAAACGTCAGACCCCAATAGCTCGATAAGTCGTGTCGATATGAGGTCTATAACTGTTCGAGAAACTACTGGTAACACTTACCAGTAAATCTCAGCAACCCTGGCCAGGGATTTCCTGTTATAGCCAATCGAACACAGCGCAACATCAACTTCCTATACCGGGAGAGACGAATCCCCTCCTATCGTTCATTGCCTCCATGTGACTCGGGACTGTATCCAAAAACCACCGTTTTGCACGCCCTCTTGGACGTGGTAAGATGGAAATCAAAGCACAGTGGGAACCACACGAGACTCTATGACGATCTCGGGTCAACAGACTACTCTGTACCAGTGTCACCAGAGAACTGTCATCTGACGTGAGGTATAATACCATCTGGGAGTTCTCGGCGAGTCCGTCCAGTGTACCCAGTCTCTACTGAGCACCCGTATATTATCTCTGATGTCAAACACCGATGGATATGGGATCATCCATCGCCCATCTGTATGGGTCGAGAAGGTACACGCTAGTCTACTCTGGTATATCGATGCCCCGTCTCGATACACCCACGACTAGGGACTTTGAAGGATGTACTTATGGACTACCATGTCCCCACTAGTATGATCCGCATCATAGTCCAGGTAGTCAAGTACAGATCCTAAGGGCTTTACCAACATGTAACAGAGAGACAATCAGTATACACGTTAAGGTAAAGTTCAACCAGATAGCATACTATCATGTCGAGCAAGAAAGTCCTCCCTATATATGTCCCAGCATCCACTACAATATACATCCTATGTACAGTAATGGCCTCTAGGGCATACATATAACTAACACGTCCAACTCGCAAAAAGAGCAGAACCGACCGTCCACGTCGCTAAAAGGGCAGCACCGACCGTCCAAGTCGCAAAAAGGGCAGAACCAACCGTCCACGTCGCTAAAAGGGCAGCACCGACCGTCCACGTCGCTAAAAGGGCAACACCGACCGTCCAAGTCGCAAAAAGAGCAGAACCGACCGTCCAAGTCGCTAAAAGGGCAGCATCGACCGTCCACGTCGCTAAAAGGGCAGCATCGACCGTTCAAGTCGCAAAGAGGGCAGTATCGACCGTCCAAGTCGCAAAAAGGGCAGCATCGACCGTCTAAGTCGCTAAAAGGGCAGCATCGACCGTCCAAGTCGCTAAAAGGGACCGTCCAAGTCGCTAAAAGGGCAGCACCGACCATCCAAGTTGCAAAAAGGGCAGCATCGACCGTCCAAATCGCAAAAAGGGCAGCATCAACCGTCCAAGTCGCTAAAAGGGCAGCACCGTCCGTCCGAGTCGCAAAAAGGGCAGAACCGTCTAAGTCGCTAAAAGGGCAGCATCGACTATCCAAGTCGCAAAAAAGGCATAATCGACCGTCTATGTCGTAAAAAGGGCAGTGCCAGCTTCCCAAAAGCGGGAACCAAATCAAGTCGCCTCCACGTGAAAGAAGATCCATCAATTCTATGCACACGACTCACATGTGTGGTGTGCATTCATTGATGGGGGGCAATTTGTTGGGTTAAAAATTTATACCCCGGTTGACCAAGTCAAAATCAAAGTCAACTCCAAACCAAGTGGGCCCAAGCCCAGATCAAGTGGGCCCATGTCCGGGTCGAGTCCGAACATGAAGCGGCCGGCCTCCCTCCATGCCAAGATAAATTTTTTTGTAATAAATAATTTTGTTGTATTTCTTGTATTTTTATTTTATGAATGAATGTAAGAAAAATGGGCATAAAGCCAAATTTTTGTAAATCCCATGGCTTATGTGCAAAAAGAAATAGCACATGAGGCATGGGATAGGCAAAATGCCATTTTGTGAAACCCAAGGGGCTATATGTAAAATGTATAGCCTATAAAGGCAAAGATAATGAAATATCTCAACAACTTTTTCTCTCTCCAAAAAAAAAATCCAGATCTGTGATCTTCTTCCCCAAGGTTCTAAAACCTTCTTTTTTCTTTTGAATTAAATCAAGAGTTTTACTCTTCCTTTTATAAAATAAAATAGTTTTTCACCATAAAACCCACAAAGGGGAACTCAGATCTGCCATCAGATCTCATAAATGAGAGATTTTTAAAATCTCATACTTCTTGATCTTCAAGATCCGGCCAACAAAGAAAGAAGAAGAAGACCCATCTTTAGAAACCCCACTTTGGGGAAGAACTAGGGCTCAAGGGGAGAAGCCCTTCATCAGCTTCAAAACAGCTTAGGAGTTTAACTCCACTCTAATTTCCCTTTTGGGAATTTCTGGGGCTAAAAGCCCCTTTTTCTTGCATGCGCCCGAGCGCCCACGTGCCGACACGTGGCGCGCTAGCGCTCGAGCGCCTGGCGCTCAAGCGCCCACGTGTCGACACGTGGCACGCTAGCGCTCGAGCGCCTGGCGCACAAGAGCCAAGCGCCCACGTGCCGATCCTTGGAGCGCTAGCGCTCGAGCGCCTAGCGCTCAAAGCGCTGTGCTAGCGCTAAAGCGCCCAGCGCTCAAGTGCCAAGCGCCCATGTGTCGACACGTGGTGCGCTAGCGCTCGAGCGCCTAGCGCTTAAGTGCCCAGCGCCCACGTGTCGAACACGTAGCGCTCTAGCGCCTAAGCGCACAACACCTAAGCGCACAGCGCTCAAGGCGCTGGCCCCACGCGTCCTTTGGGCACTTTTTCTTCCTTTTTTTTATATGTATATATATATATATATGTATAGATACACACTCCACAACACTGTCCTTCCCAAAATTTTTTTTGGGCCGGGGCACCGCCCCGCACCCCGCAACAGGGCTGCCAGCCCCCTTGACCCTCAGCCCGCTATCCGGGTAGCGGGACCCCCGTAAAAACTCTGCGTGGCCCCCGATATATCCAAAACGCCTTCAAAACACAACACTGCACATTGAGTTCGCATGACCAGTTTAACCCGTTAATCGGAGGTTCCCTCGCTCCAAAGGCGAGGGGTAATTAACGGCAGCTTAGTCCGCGGCTGCCGGAGATTCGGATCGCTACAATCAATAAACCCCAGCCTACCCTAGGCAGGGGGAATCTGTAATGCGCCCGACAAGCACGCTCGTATTCCCATCTCAATGGGGATGACGAAAAACACCCTACACCGTTTTTCGTTACGGGCTTAAACGAAACACTGAATTCCTAGTATATCTAATATGTTCATCTGTGATCTGGAATGCCTATTATTGCGTGAGACGAATGTATATTATATATATGTTATATAGTAGACATTGCTTATATCTTGCACCCACGCTAGTCCAGCCCCCGCTCTGGCGTTAGTTAAATAACCTAACGGTGTTAGACGGGGCCCAGTGGCGAATGCGGATGGCATAAGCGTACGCGGTATTTTCGTTTTTTTCTGCAATGGCAGGTGTAAATGATGAGACTGCGTTATATGATTAATGCAAAGCAAATAAACCAAAGATGAATCGTTGGAAAAATTTCAAAACCACTCGGTTTTTTCAAAACGCAAACTTTTAAATGCGGAGCTTAAACCACTCCTCTAAAAGTTATCAGGCTCCTTCGATTAAATCAAGTTCATTACGTTCACGGTTTAGCCAAAACCATTCGTAGCCCCCCGTCATTTCAGTTGAGTATTCAGTAGTATTCAAGCTATGTATTTTGACCTTCGCCAAGGCATGGTGATTAGTTGCTGCAGAATATTCATTTGTAGCATAGATAGATGCGTTGGTTTGGGATAGTCGTACTACTATTTTGGCCTTCGTCAAGGGTATGTACTGGTGGGTTCAAATTAACATGGACAATGACGGGTAGAACTTGACTTACGATTTATGATATGTTGGCCTTCATCAAGGTCACAAGAGCTTAAGGCAAAAATCCACATCGGGAGTTTCTAAAGAAACTGAAACTTGCTAATGTTGCATACCATTTGGAGTGTGATAATTTTGGTAGGACTCCTTCAGGATTATCACACAATGATATTTGGATCCCGATTCTACTGTGGGTATCCACTACTCTTCGGAAGATTTTTTCACTAAAACAATCAATGCTATAAACCAAGTAGGTGTCTAGAACGGTGTTAGCGAGGCTACGCTTCCAGGGAAAAGAGGTTATGTAATTAAGAAACTTCGCGAAAGCGTTGGAAAACCTCTCTCGAAGTACCAACACCAGCCTGGCCGAAAGGTTAAGCAAGTATTGTAAGAGTGAGATTAATCTTGACTAATTCTTATTTTATGGTTTGAGGAAGGATTCGAGATACAATGGGAGCCATCCTGTTTAGGTAAACTAATAACCAATTTAAACTTGCAAGAGTATCATGCTAAGTGTTCTCTCTCTCTTAATTGCAGCGACCAGGTGACCAGACTTAGGTTACAGCTAGATAATAAATTGACTGAGCCAAACTAAATTGATTGGCAAAGGTTTGTCCAGACGTTTATTACCTATGATAAGCTGGGCCATCTCCTTACTACTAAAGCCCCGCTGTCCCAGGTCCAGTTTCCACCGTCGCGGATGTTGATATCCTTAATACAAAGGAAAAAGACAGTGCGAATGTCAAGTGTTTCGTGTTGGCCTCAATGGGTAGTGAATACCAGAGGCAGCACGAGAAGATGGACTTGGCTTCCATCTTTCTCCATAACAAAGATTTATATGGAGAGCAATCTCGTATTGCAAGATATGAGACCTCGAAGAAATTGCTTCAAGCGAGCTTGGCTGTCGGGTCATCTGTAGGGGACCACGTCCCTATAATGATCAGTTATATTGAAGAGCTCACGGACCTGAGGATCACGTTGGAGAACGGGTTATGTACTAACTTGATTCTATAGTCCCTCTCTTCTACTTACGCCCTGAAGGAAACTAGGGAGATACCGGTTCTGCTTATTAAGGAATCTTTCTTTTCTAGATCCAAAGCGAAAGCCAAGGTAGAGAAGAAGAATGCCTCCACCAAGCCGATAGGCGGTGTCAGTAAGGTAGAAGGAAAGGGCATGGCAAAAGTTTCGAGGCTAACAGTAGAGAAGGAGGGATGTTTCTACTGTCACGGGAAAGGGCATTGGCAGAAGGAATACATGGCTTGGAAAGCCAGAAACCAGGTCCGAAGCACGTTGTGGCTTCGGCTTCGAGTGTGTGATTGAAAACTGTATGTCAATTAACTCTGCTTCCTAGGTACTAGATACCGGATCAGGATCTCATATCTGTAATACATTACAGGCTTTGAGAAACCGTAGAGTCGCCAGGACAGGTGATATGACTCTCAGGATTGCTAATGGAATGAGCGTGGACGCTGTATCGGTAGGGGAATATCACCTATGATTGACAAATGGGCAGATATTGATTTTACGTAACTGTTTGTGTGTACCCAGTCTAGTTTGTAATATCATATCTGTATCTTTACTTTCTAAGGAAGGATATGATTTTACATTTGTAAGCGATGTGTTCACATCCATTTTAATCATGGTTTGATTGGGTCAGATACACCAGATAACGGTATATACGTATTAAACCAAGCTCAGGTTTTCAACGTCCAGAACACACTTAAAAGAAAGTCTCCAGAATTAAATAAGGCTTTCTTGTAGTATTGTAGACTGAGTCACATCAATGAAACACGGTTAACAAAGTTACATAAAGAGAGATATTTGGATCCGTTCGAATATCAGTCTTATACAACTTGTCAATCTTGTCTCATTAGAAAAATGACAAAAACTCCGTTCACTGGACACGGAGTAAGAGCGAGCAAGCTCTTATGACTCATACACAGCGACGTGTGTGGTCAAATGTCTACACATGCACAAAGCGGTTATTTCTATTTCATTACTTTTACGGATGATTTCTCTAGGTATGAACATGTCTTCTTGACGAAACATAAATCCGAGACCTTTGAGAAATTCCGAGAATATAAGAATAAAGTGAAAAAACAAACCGGCAAAAGTATCAAGACGCTGAGATATGATCAAGATGGTGAATACTTAAATACCGAGTTCCTGGATTATTTAAAAGAGAATGGAATTCTCTCTCAGCTTACTCCTCCATACATACCTCAACACAACGGTGTATTAGAAAGACGGAACAGAACCCTATTGGATATGGTACGTTCCATGATAAGTAACGCTGAGTTACCACGATCCTTCTAGGGTTATGTACTAGAATCAGCTGCATATTTTTTGAACAAGGTTCCTACCAAGACTGTGCCTACCACACTATATCAGATGTGGAGTGGGAAGAAACCCTATCTTCGGTATATGGGGATGTCCAGTTTTTGTTAAAAAGCAGCATTCGGACAGGCTCGAGGCACGCTCAATACTGTGTAAGTTTGTGGGATACCTAAAAAACTCTAGGGGTATCTTTTCTATTACGCAGAGGAACAAAAGGTTTTTGTTTTTCGTCATGCCCACTTCTTGGAAACTCAATTTTTAGAAAAAGAGATAAGTGGGAGCGCAATAGAACTGAAAGAAATTCAAGAACCATAAGCTATTACTGAAAGCATGGTGGAACCAAAAGTTTCAAAAGAACAGGACATCCCCGTGCCATTCTACAGGAGTAGTAGGCTGTCTCATCCGTCCGAGAGATACTACGGTTTTCTCGTAGACGGGGATAGAGAGGATTGCATCATTAACAATGATGAGCCAACTAGCTTCCAGCAAACCATTCAGAGCGGAGACTCGGTAAAATGGCTGGATGTAATGCGGACCGAGATGGAGTCCATGTATACCAACAAAGTATGGACTTTGGACATTGCTCCAGAAAGGGTAAAACCCGTAGGCTGTAAATGGATCTTCAGAAAGAAGATTGGTATAGATGGGCATGTTGAAACCTATAAGGCTACACTTGTTGCAAAAGGTTTTCGTCAAAGACCTGGTTTGGACTATGATGAAATCTTTTCTCCTGTGGCTATGCTCAAATCCATTCGGATCCTTCTTACCATTGCTGCCTTCCACGATTATGAGATTTGGCAGATGGACGTAAATACCGCTTTTCTAAATAGAAATTTGGAAAAGTGTGTCTATATGGATCAGCCAGAAGGTTTCATTCAGAGTGGGGACAGCGAGAAAGTATGCAAATTGCCTAAATCCATTTATAGATTAAAGCAGGCATCGCGGAGTTGGAACATCTGTTGTGATGAGACGGTCAAAGAATTTGACTTTATCAAAAATCCAGATGAACTATGCATCTATAGTAAGATTGTACCAAGAACTGTTGTATTTCTCGTCTTGTACGTGGATGACATTTTCTTGATAGGAAATGACATTCTTATGCTACAATCAGTCAAAGGATTCTTATCACAAAGGTTCTCCATTAAAGACCTGGGTGATGCCTCCTACATTCTGAGGATCCAGATCTATCGTGATAGATCTAAGAGGATGTTGGGACTTTCACAGTTCAGGTACATCGACACTATACTGAAAAGATTTAGTATGGAAGATTCAAAGCGCGGTAATCTACCGGCTTGTCACGGAATCACTCTCTCCAAAGTGATCTCCCAAGACTGATTTGGAAAGAGCTCGCATGTCGATTATACCCTACGCTTCTGCGGTAGGCTCTATAATGTATGCGATATTGTGTACCGGACCGGATGTTGCTTACGCATTTAGCGTGGTAAGCCGGTATCAGTCAAATCCAGGGAAGAACCACTGGATAGCAGTAAAGAACATTTTCAAGTACCTGAGAAGGACTAAGGAGATGTTCTTGGTGTATGGCGGAAAAGACCTCCAGATCGAGGCCTTTGCTGACTCCAGCTTCCAGAGTGACAAGGATGACTCAAAATCCATGTCAGGTTATGTCTTTACCCTCAATGGAGGGACGGTATGTTGGAAGAGCTCCAAGCAGGATACCGTTGCTGACTCGACGATGAAAGCGGAGTATATCACCGCATGTGACGCCGCAAAAGAAGCAGTCTTGAAGAAAATTCTTAACAGAACTTCGGGTGGTTTCGTCCATTGTTGATCCAATACCTCTGTATTGTGACAACAACATGACTATAGTTTTAGCGAAGGAACCCAGGTTCCATCAGAAGTCCAGACATATCTTGAAGCGGTATCACCTGATCAGGGAGATCGTGGATCGCCGGGAGATCGAGGTATGGAGAGTTGATACGGTTAACAACACTGCAGATCCACTCACAAAGTCCATCCCTCATACGCAGTTCGAGAGGCTATTCAAGATGATAGGTCTGCGATATGCTAACACACAGCCTCAGTGAAAGTGGGAGATTGTTAGTGATATATACCCTAGAGGCTATTATTGTACAGTACTAGTTTGTATATTATATTTTGGAAGTTTGGGATATACACGGATTTTATGACGATCTTTGCTCAATATAGCAATATGTTACTTGGTTTGTTTCTATCTGAATATGTGTATGTTTCTTTTCGCGTATCGCTAATACATATTGGTAAAGCCCGTAGGATCTTTGCTTGATCACCAGCGTTGTGATGGCAGTCACTAGTGGGGGTTGAGTAGTCAATAAGCACATCCTTATACAGGTCCCTAGTTGTAGGATTATCGAGACATGGCATTCATACTCCAGAGTAGACTGGTGTATACGCTTCTCATCCCAGCAGGGGAGATGGTCTATCCCACAACCATTAGTACGTCGTACTGGAGATAGTATGCAGGTGCTCATTGGGTTATGAGTACACTGGACATGATTCGTAGGGAGCTGCTGGTGGGTATTATACTTATCGTCGGGTAACAGTACCCAGGTGACATGAGTATAGCCTAGTCCATCGAATTGACACTGCTACTTCGCCTCGAGTGTGTTTCCACTGTTAGATTATTACCCTACCACGGCTCAAAGGAGTCGTGCAAACATGCAGAAGTTGGGTGCAGTCCCGAAGCACTTGGAGGCAGTGGCGGTTAGATATGATTCGTCTCTCCCGGTATTGGGGGTTGATATCGCGCTGTGTTCGGAAAGCCATTACACAGTCTCTGGCCAGGGCAAGCGATATTTACTGGTAGGACTCTAGTTGTTTCTGTGGTTGTTTTGGGCTACACTCCGACACGACTTATTGCGCTATTAAGGGTCTGACGGTTACCGCCCCCTAGGCCTGCCTGATATGCGACTCATGCGACTCTTAGACGAACAGAGTAGACTGTACGGAGATTGTCACAGATAGGCTCAGTAAGAGTTCGGATGAGTTTGCTCATCGGCCTTTTTATCGACAGATACCTGGGTAGCCGTTACGTGCAGCTAGTAGCGCTGATGTGCTTGTGGTTAAACCCACTGTCAGCGTACTGTCGAGTCTTTAGAGTCCCACACAAAGAGTTTCCCTGTTTCGGACGAAACGATGTAGAGGTCGTATGGTTTTACGACAGGGTTCGAACATATACGTGTACTTGTGCACGCATGATGTTCGGACGGATAATACTAGTGGACTTTGGTTTAAGCCGGATCCTAATATTAGATTATTGGATTAGTTTCGTCTCATTGTATTCGTATTTTTTGGAATACAGATACTGGTATGTATATACGGATGATGGGCATTCTTGTAATTTACTCAAGATTGCTTCTAGAGAAGACACCTCATTTTGTATTTAATCTTTTGATTAAAAGATAAATGAGGTGGAGGTATGAGGTGGAGTTTTACATTAAATGAGGCATGGCTACTTGGTGACTCATGGCATGACTCACTAGGTGACTCACATTGTGATACTTTGATGCATGCTAGATATTTTGTGGTTGCATTATTGGTATCCATTATTCATCACAAATGGTCACAACTTGAAGCCATCTCATTCTAAGGTTCTATCTTCACTCTCACTACCTCAAGCTCCCTTTCTTTTTCCTCATACCTTTCATGTCTCATGTGTTGAGAAACCTAGGGTATTTAGAGACCAAGTAATCCATTTACACTCTCTACATCATATAGGACATCTAGTTTAGCGAACTAGGTGCCTTAGTTACCTCGGATTTGAGATTGGAGCTCGGACTATAGACTCTCGGATGGATCGTTTTTGACTTGAGAGGACCGACGAGGAGGCCCGATCCGTGTACGATCTGAGGAGCCTATGATGAGGAGGACAACAAGAAGACCCGAAGGACATGGTTTTGTGAGGTATAACTTTCTATCCGAGTAGTTAACCTCATACAGTTTTGCTTGTTAGGGTTTAGTATCGATCCTGAAGTTCAAGTCGGTGTCGCGAATCTCGTAAAAATCGTTTTTTGCGTATTCCGCCTCTCCGCGAACCCGTGGGAGGAGGGTGCGACATCGAGTTACAGTTAGAGATATGTATGTCCACGACAATCTTTCTCAGTTATATAGTATACTATTTTGGTTTGTCTTTATCTGAATATGTGTATTTGTTTTTCTTGCTACTTTGTATTGCTTATATATGTTGATAAAGACTCGATACAGTAGTATATTAATTTGGTTTGTCTTTATCGTAACATGTGTATATGTTTTACTTGATATCATATATGGCTGATACATGTTGATAAAACCCATAGAAATTTGCTTTACTACCAGTGTTATGATGGCGATCATACTTGTGGGGGCTGGGTAGTCCATAAACACATCTTTAAATGTCCCAAGTCGCAGGAGTATCGGGACCGGGCATCGATATTTCAGAGTAGACTTGCATATACATTTCTAAACCCTGACGAGGGGCGGTGGTTGGTCCTACAACCATTGGTGAGATCACCTAAAATTGTATAGATGCTCACTGGGGTGAGTACATTGGACGGACTCGCCGAGAACTTCTAGATGGCATTATACATATCGTCAGATAGCGGTTCTCAGATGACATGAGCACATGCTAGTTTTTAGACCTTAGATTGTCATTTTCTCGTTTGATTTACCACTGTACTTAGATCATTACCTTACCACAGCTCTACCGATTCGTGTAAACAGGTTTTGGTTGGGTATAGTCCTGAGCCATATGGAGGCAGTGAGTGATTGTCAGGGATTCGTCTCTCCCAGTATTGGGAGTCGATATTGCACTGTGTCCGGTTGGCCAGAACCATAAGACCTTGGTCAAGGAGGATGGGATTTACTGATAGTTAGATCAGTGGTTTTTAAAATCGGTCCTGAGCCACATCGACACGACTTATCGGGTTATTAGGGGGCAAACGTTTACTACTCCTAAACCCGGTATGCACTCTTACACGAAGAGACCAGATTGCACGGAGATTGTCACTGATAGGCTCAGTAGGGGTTCGGATGAGTTTGCTCGTCGGCCTTTCTTTCGACAGCGATATGGGTAGCCGTTACGTACAGCTAATGCCGCCGACATGCATGTGGTGAAACCTACTGCCAATGTACTGTGGAGTCTTTAGAGTCCCACACAGAGGGTTTCTCTGGTTCAGGCGAAATGATATAGTGAACGTATTTTGATACGTGCAGAGTTCCGATCAAATGAGTGTACTACCTACCCGGACTTTTGATCGGACGGTTGATAATAGTACCCGGCTTAGGATTAAGCCGGATTATTAAATCAGGTGTTGGTTTAATAATTTACACATATATTTTGATATGAATATTCTAGTATTATATTTATTGTATTATTCTATCTCTCGGGTATTCATATTTCGATACGAATACGAGTATGTATGTATGATAGAATGTATTAATACAAAATACATTCTAAAAGGACACCTCATCATGCATTTTCTATTTTTTGGAAAAATAGAAATGAGGTGTAAAGGAGAGGAATGGTGAGAGCCATGCTTGAATAGGATTGACACATGAATTATATAAATTCATTTGTTTATACTATTCAAGTATGGTTGCTATTTTATATTGGAAAAATTATTTTACAAAACATGGTTAGGTTTTTTCTCTTACCTAAGTTATTCATTCTCACCATATTTATTCTCTTTTCACTTGGCTATTCTCTTGAGCTCCTCTTTCCTTTCTACTTTCTCATGAGCTGAGAATCAAGGATGGAAGGGAGATAGAAAAATACTACAAATCATTACTACATCTCTAGACATTCTAGTGTAGCAAACTAAGACATTTAGGTTCTTCATTGAGTGAAGCTAGAGCCTTGAACCATATCTCTTAGGTGGATCATCTTCGACTAAGGAAGACCGACGGCCAAGGTCGATCACGGAGACCTCAAGGAGGTAAAGAAGAGGGTTGGAGACCGAAGGACACGGATATCTAGGTATAACCCTCTTACAGAGTAGTTAGAACTCATCAAGTTTACTAGTTTAGTGTTTGGATAGATTCTAGGTCGTAGTTGCTAGTGCCAAGTTTTTTAAAAGTTGAAGTTTTTTTTATTCCGTAACGGCTGTGGTGAACGGCTAGGGCGCTAGAAACTCTAATATGGTATGAGAGCCACTCAAACACTATAAACTAGTTGTAGACAATGCTTAACTTTCGAAACCGAAAATTTCCGATTTTCAAAACCCTACAACTCTAGTTTCTGTTCGAAATTTTTTTGATCTCTAAATTTTTTTTAAACAAATACAAAAGAGTTATCTTGAAGTTATATTGACACAATGAAAACGAGATAGAATAGAGAAGAAAAAACCGTCCAAATCCTCGTTTTTCCGCTATGGGCGGTTTTCCATGCTCTGCTGGTTCTCCTTTTCATCGAGTGTATTGGAATTGGGATTTTCAGTCTTGTTTGATTTGCCCCAGATTTCACTTAGTGTTATCTTTGTATTCGGGCAACTCGAAAAGCTTTAAAACTCAAAACTTTTGCATTGTTGATATGTGCGATGTTGTGTATATGTTTTCAAATGTCATCTAATTGCTATATGTCATTTAGACGGGGTTGCACATACTTCTGCTGCTGTGATGTTTATCTCTATGATGGTCTATTCGGATTGTCGTGTTGGTTAGCCTTTCGTGTGATGTTGGTTGTACAGTTTTATATCATTTGTATATCCATTATTGCGGGGAGAGCGTCCGACTTGTGGATTGTCGTTTCTACCCGTTTGTATATTCTTTTATTGGGACACGGCCGGGTTGAGGTCGATGTCACCGTTGTATATTATTTCATTTCTGTATTAGGATAAATCCATGGAGAAGTGCTTGAATAGCCGGGTTTTAGAGCGCGCTAGGTGGCCGTCTCACAGTGGTGAGTTCGAGCCGCCTTACTCTAAAATTGGCAGATTATTCGCTGCACTTGTAGGGTTTTAGGATGACCCATGGTGGAGTGCTCAAGTTACCGAATTCCGTGAAATGCCGGGTGACCCACTCATATCCTAGAGTGCGGGTTGTCTCATTTCTGGAATTGGCGAGTAACTTTGCTGCCCTCGTCAGGGTCTTGGTTCTGCTATCCACATGACCGGGGAACGTTGAGTTTCATTTGCGGCTCAAATGAAACTCGGGGCTCCTAGATTATTCGTTATTATATATTGTTTATCGTTTCTCTGTGATGTTGCTTATATCATGCCTGTGATGAATAATTATATATATCTATCTATATATAAATAAATGTTGTATATGTTTTGCATCTGCGCTAGCCCTGTCTCCACTCAGCCGTTAAGTACCCAACGGTGCAGACAGGCTCCGTGGCGAATGCGGATGACATATTTGCACATTCTATTTTCGTTCTTTTCTGGTGTGATAGGAATTAATTGATGGGACCGCATTAATTTTGATTAATGCAAGGAAGAATAAATCTAATATGATGTCGGAACAAATTTTTCGAAAAACTATAGCCGTATTCTTTTGCTTTGCATAGAGGTATTTGGTTAGGAATATCCCAGACCTTATTTGATGAGGGAAGAGCCTTGATCCCTTCACTGGGATTTCGCTCTTAAGAAAATTTGTGTGACTAGATTACTCAGTTTTCTCAAACCATTAGTTTTCAAAAGCGGAGCTTAAACCACTCCTTTTCAAAACTACTCGGTTCCTTCAACGATATCAAGTTCATTACGTCAAAGGTTTTCTCGCTAAAAACCAGCCGTAGCGCTCTGTCATTTCAGTTAACTACCACTTAGTATTCATGCTGTTTGTTGACCTTTGCCAAGGCATAGTGTATGGATATCTAAGTGTTGCTTTTCTGCAGTATAGAGATGCATTAATTTATGACAGTTGTACAACCTTATTGACCTTCGTTAAGGGCTTGCATGAGTGGGTCTAAATTAATCAGAACAATGACGGGTAGAACTTGACTTGCGACTTATGATTTGTTAACCTTTACCAAGGTCATAAGCCGTTTGGGGGGTGTTTCAAATATACAGGAAACCTGCCGGTGTTGCATACTTTCTAAAGTGTGACATTTAGGTTATCACACGATGATAGTTGGGTCCCGATCCCACTGATGAGTAGGATTATTTTTGGGAGATATTTTTCATTTCATAATCAGCTAACCTATTAGGTGTCTAGAAAGGTGTTAACGGGGCTACACCTCCGTGGAAACGAGGTTTATTTTAATTAGGTCCGTGCGAGAGCACAGGAAAGCTCCCTCGAAGTACCAACACCCACTTGGCTGAACGGTTGACGAACTTATAAGGTGTAGATGATCCCGACTAGTTCTCCTTTTAAGGTTTGAGGAAGAATTCGAGAAAACAATGGGAGCCATCCTGATTAGGTAAATTAATAACCAATCTAATCTTGTAAGAGCGCACGCCGAGTGTTTTTTCTCTTTAGGTAGCACCCATGTCACGCCCTAATCAAGATAATAAAATGTTTGACTTGACCGAACCTGGGCTGGAGAACGTCGGTTTGGCTCTAACTTGTGACAACTGTTACGAGTATGGGTAAAGGAATGAGCACTATAAGGAATTCTATATGACCCTAGTGAAGAAGAAGCATTCTAATGTATCTTCTTCGAGTGTATTTGTTATTGAAAACTGTTTTTTGTTCAGTCCTACTTCCTGGGTACCAGATACCGGATCGTGATCTCATATCTGTAATTTATTACAGGGACTGAGAAAAAGTAGGATGGTTGTACCTGACGACGTCTCTCAGAGTAGGGAACGGAGCACAATTGATGCTGCTGCCGTCCGTGAATATCATATAGTATTGCCAATCGCCAATACTATGATTTTTAACAACTGCTACTATGTATCTTCCATGCTTTGCAATATTATATCAGTTTCTTTGCCAGATAAAGATGGATATGATTTTGTTCTAGATAAAAATATCATGTACATTTACCTGAATCAGGTACTGGTTGCAGAATGTAACGTTATCTATGTTCTAAATCAAAACACAGTTTTCAATGTAGACCCGCAAGAGGAAGAGTTCAGATGTGAACGAAGCCTACTTGTGGTATTGTAGACTTGGTCATATCAATGAGAAAAGACTAGCCAAGTTGCATAAGGATAGATTTCTGAATTCGTTCGAATTTTCATCTTATGAAACTTGCCAGTCTTGTCTCAAAAGAAAGATTATCAAAACTCCATTTACAGGATACATAGAAAGAGCTCCAGAGCTCCTGGGACTCATACACAGTATTGTGTGTGGTCCAATGTCTATACATGTAAGGGGTGGATTCTCGTACTTCATTAGATTCACTGATGATTTCTTAAGGTATGGACATGCGTTCCTAATAAAACACAAGTTCGAAGCCTTCGAAAAATTCAAAGAATATAAAAATGAAGTGGAGAACCAGACTGGCAAATGTATTAAAGTCTTACGATCTGACCGACGAGGTGAATACTTGAGCATGTAATTCCTTGATTTTCTAAAAGAGAATGGTATTCTCTTTCATCTTACTCAGTATACACAACATAACGGCATATCGGAGCGGAGGAATCGTACCCTATTGGATATGGTTCGCTCCATGATGAGCAGTGCCGAGTTGCCGCTTTCTTCCTGGGGTTATGCACTTTAAACAACATACCAATTGAACCTGGTTTCGACCAAATTCGTGCCCACTACTCTGTATGAACTATGGAGTTGAAAGAAACCACGTCTTAAGTATATTAAAATATGGGGTTGTCCTGCTTTTGTAAAGAAGCATAATCCGGACAAACTTGATGCACGGTCAGTTTTATGCAAGTTTATTGGATATCTTAAGAATTCACGAGGATTCCTTATCTACCATACTGAGAAACAGAAGGTGTTTGTTGCTCAACACGTCTTTTGTTTAGAAAAGGAATTTCTTGTAAAAGAAATTAGTGGGAGTACTGTAAAACTGGAAGAAATTCCAAAAGCACAAAGTGCAACTGATGATTTGGTGGAACCTGAGGATTCAATAATTCCCGATGAAACTCAGCCACTCAGCAGATCTAGTAGGATTTCTCATCCGCTGAGAGATATTACGAGTTTCTCATATACGGAGATCGAGAGGATTGCATCTTGGAAGAAGATGATCCTACTAGTTTCGAGCAGGCTATCACCAGTAGGGACTCTGTAAAATGGTTGGATGTTATGCGATCCGAAATGGAGTCCATGTACACCAACAAATTTTGGACTTTGGATGCTGCTCCTCCTGGGGTAAATCGCGTTGGGTACAAATGGATCTTCAAGAAGAAAATTGGTGTAGATGGATATGTGGAAACCTATAAGGCTAGATTCGTTGCAAAAGGTTTTCGTCAAAAACTAGGTGTGGACTATGACGAAACGTTTTCTTCAGTAACTATGCTCAAATCCATTCGGATCCTGCTTTCCATTGCCGCCTTCCATGACTATGATATCTGGCAGATGGACGTAAAAACGGATTTTCTAAATGGAAGTTTAGAAGTGTGCGTTTATATGGATCGACCGGAAGAATTCGTAGATAGTGGGAGCAGCGGGAATGTATACAAGTTGCTTAAATCCATTTATAGATTAAAACATGCATCGCGGGGCTGGAACATCCGTTTTGATGAGACAGTCAAGGAATTTGATTTCATCAAAAATGAGGATGAGCCATGTATATACAAGAAGATTGTAGGGAAAACTGTCGTATTTCTCGTCTTGTACGTTGATATTCTCTTGATAGCAAATGATATTCCCATATTGCAATTGGTCAAGCTGTTTTTGTCACAAAAGTTCTTCATGAAAGACCTGGGTGATGTCTCCTACATTCTGAGAATTAAGATCTACAGAGATAGATCTAAAAGATTGTTGGGACTATCATAGTCCAGGTACATAGACACCATACTAAAGAGATTTAGTATGAAATATCCCAAGCGCGGCAATATATCCGTTTTTTACGGAATCACCCTCTCCAAAGAGATGTCTCCTAAGACTGATGAGGAGAGGGCCCGCATGAGTATTATACCCTACGTTTCGGCTATAGAATCTATAATGTATGCAGTGCTATGTATCAGACCAGATGTAGCTTACGCGCTTAGCGTGGTGAGCCGGTATCAGTCGAACCCAGGTGAATCATTGGACAGCTGTAAAGAACATTATCAAGTACCTGAGAAGAATTAAGGAGATGTTCTTGGTTTACGGTAATGGAGACCTCTAGGTCGAGTCCTTTACCGACTCGAGCTTCCAAAGTGGTAAGAATGATAGCAAGTCTATCTCGGGTTATGTATTTATTCTCAACGGAGGGACGGTCTGTTGGAAGAGATCCAAACAGGACACCGTCGCAGATTCGACGATGGGGGCTGAATACATTGTTACCAACGATACCACAAAAGAAGCGGTCTGGATGAAGAAGTTCATTACTGAACTTGAGGCGGTTCCGTTCATTGTTGATTCAATACCTTTGTATTGCGATGATAATGTGGCTATGGCTTTAGGAAAGGAACCACGGTCCCATCAGAAATCCAGACACATCTTGAGGCGGTATCCCCTGATCAAGGAGATCGTAGATCGCTGGGAGATCAAGATCCAGAGAGTAGATACGAAAGACAACACGGCGGATCCATTTACCAATGCCTTCCCTCAAGTACAGTTCGAGCGACTTTTTAAGATGTTGGGTATGCGATACGCCAACTGGCGCTAAAGCAGACATTGGGTGTTCGGTACGCCAATTACAGGCCTTAGTGCAAGTGGAAGATTGTTGGATATGTATGCCCTAGAGGCCTGTATTGTATAGGATGTTAGGGATATGTATGTATATGATAATCTTGCTCAGTTATATAGTATACTATTTTGGATTGTCTTTATCTGAATATTTGTATTTATTTTTCTTACTGTTTTGTATTGCTTATACATGTTGATAAAGACTCGATATAGTAGTATACTATATTGGTTTGTTTTTATCTTAACATGTGCATATGCTTTACTTGATATCACATATGGCTGATACATGTTGATAAAGCCCATAAGATTTTGCTTTACTACCAGCATTATGATGGCGATTATACTTATGGGGGCTAGGTAGTCCATAAGCACATCCTTAAATGTCCCAAGTCGCAGGAGTATCGAGAACGGACTCTATATTCCAGAGTAGACTTGTGTATACGTTTCTGGATCCCGACAAGGGACGGTGGTTGGTTCCACAGCCATTGGTGTGATCACCTAAGATTGTATACTGGTGCTCACTGGTGATGGGTAAATTGGACGGGCTCGCCAAGAACTTCTAAATGGTATTATATCTATCGCAAGATTGTGGTTCTCAGGTGACATGAATACATGTTGGTCTTTAGACCCGAGATCGTCATTTGTCTCGTGTGAGCTCCTACTGTACTTAGGTCACTACCCTATCACGACTCTATTGAGTCGTGCAAACAGGTTTTGGTTTGGTACAATCCCGAGCCACATGGAGGCAGCGAGCGATTGTTAGGGATTCGTCTCTCCCGGTATTAGGAGTCGATATCGCACTGTGTCCGGTTGGCCATCACTATAAGACATTGCCAAGACGGATGAGATTTACTGATGGTTAGATCAGTGGTTTCTCAAATCGGTCCTGAGCCATATCGACATGACTTATCGGGTTATTAGGGGCATGTCATTTTACTACCCCTAGACCCGGTATGCGATACTGTTAGATGAAGAGACCGGATTGTATAGAGATGTCACGGATATGCTCAGTAGGTGTTCGAACGAGTTTGCTCGTCGTCCTTATTTTCGACAGTGACCTGGGTAGCCGTTACGTACTGCAAGTACCGCTGACGTGCTTGTGGTTAAACCCACTGCCAGCGTACTATCGAGTCTTTAGAGTCCCACACAGAGAATTTCCCTGATTCAGGCGAAATGATGTAGTGGCTGTATTTTGATATGTGCAGGATTCAGATCAAGTGAGTGTACTAGCTATCCGGACTTTTGATCGGACGGTGGATAATAGTAGCCGACTTGGGATTAAGCCGAATTATTAAATCAGGTATTGATTTAATAATTTATATTCTAGTATTATGTTCATTGTATTATTCTCTCTCGGGTATTCATATTTCAATATGAATACGGGTATGTATGTACGGTAGAATGTATTGTATTTATACAAAATACATTCTAGGAGGACATCTCATCATGTATTTTCTATTTTTTGGAAAAATAGAAATGAGGTGTAAAGGAGAGGAATGGTGAGAACCATAATTGAATAGGATAGACAATTGAATTATAAATTCATTTGTCTACACTATTCATGTATGGTTACTATTTTATATTGGAAAAATCATTTTACAAAACATGGTTGGTTTTTTTTTTTCACCCAAGTTATTCATTCTCACCATATTTGTTCTCTCTCCTCACTTAGCTCTTCGCTTGAGCTTCTCTTTCTTTCCTACCCTCTCATGAGTTTGGAATCATGGGTGGAAGAGAGATAAAAAATACTACAAATCATCACTACATCTCTAGACATCCCAGTGCAGCAAGTTATGACCTTTAGTTGTTTTATTGAGTGAAGCTAGAGCTTTGAACCATATCTCATGTGTGGATCATCATCGACTAAGAAAGACCGGCAATCAAGCTCGATCATGGAGACCCGATGAGCTACAGATGAGGGTTGAAGACCAAAGGACACGGATCTCTAAGTATAACCGTCTTACAGAGTAGTTAGAACTCCTCAAGTTTACTAGTTGAGTGTTTAGATAGATTCTAGGTCGTAGTTGCTAGCGCCAAGTTTTTTAAAAGTTAAAGTTTTTTGTTTCGCAACGGCCGTGGTTAGCGGCTAGGGCGTTAGAAACTCCAATATGACATCTATGCTCCAGTTTGCGGGGGAGTGTTTATATAATTTGTTATTATATATTAGTTATGGCTATAATTGGTTATTGTGTTAGTTGATTTGTTGAGATAGAGAGGTGATCTATGAGTCTCTATATATAGATTGTATAAACTCATATTCTAATCAAGCCAATAAGAATTTTCTCTGTTTAATTCTGTTCAAACGATACAATATTTAAATGCCCCATCTGTTATTGGGTCGGGCCTAGATCTCCCAGGCCGGGTTTAAAGACCTTAAAAATATAAAATATCTCATCTATGAAGTTCTAACTAATCCGAACCACAAAACACAAGACTTTAGAAACTCTCTTGTCGTCCTCGCATGCACTCACCAAAAATAAATATGTTAGAAGTTAGAACCAACACTCAATACCTTGGTTTATATTAAGTAGAACTTGCATATAGAAATAAGGCAAAAAAAAAAAAAAAAAACAGAACAAAGCGAGAGATATATCATCCGATTTGTTTATCGGATAAGAAATCCAATGATGGATTACGGATAAAGTTTCTTGCTTACCAAAAGATACTTTTTGGATGGATGTTCATGAATACTTTAAAGTTGAGACTATTAAGTGGTATGAAAAGAAAAAAATGAGTATGATAATATTATATTTACTAGTTAATTTTGTTAAAAAATTTATTTTTAGTGCTTTTTAACCAATTTTTCATAGGATCTTGAAATTTTGAATGCTATTCCAAGAAAACTTGCAAGGAAAAAAGAAGATGGTGGAACTGAAAGAAGAAGAGTAGTTCATAGAATACAAAAGCGAAGATGAGAAAGATGATAACATCTTCATCGACGATGATGATAGGAGATTATTGATTGATTATTAGTTTTGTTTTGTTATTTTTTGAAAGTTTTAGTTTTTGATGTGTGAACTTAGTTAGAAAATGTTACTACTTTGAAATTTATGCCCATGTTATGTGGGTTATACATTTCGGTTATAGTACCATTTTGTTTAATTATCTAATTAACTTATGAGTTATGATGGTTTGAATAACTTATGTTGTTTCTGCTGTAAGGATTACATATCTATGTGTAGTAGAAATCCAAGACCTTTATTTTAGGGTAATTGAAAAGACCATCTGCCGGATACTGAATCACATGAAAAGAACACACCAACAAAAACACACAAGATTTACTCATGTTCGGCGCAACTAGCACCTAATCCTGTAAATTGCGATGAGAACTTCCACCATGAGAAATAATTAAAAGAAATTACACCGATTTCTCACCCTCCTTTACAAAAAAATACCCTCGTACAAAACCACTCTCTATCCGCAACCGTGCTTTTGTACAAAACCACTTCCTATCCGCAACCGTGCTTTGCCGTTCCTTCCCACTCTAATCAAATTCTAGGTTATTAGAGAATTATTGATTACTTTTAAAAAACCTAAAGAAAGCCTTATATATATATATATATATATATATAAATATATATATATAGGGTATATAAATGCTAGAAGAAAAATCCATATGTAAACTAGAGATAAATATGAATTTAACCTAGAGATTAGATTTAAATCTAAACTACAGAGATTAGATTTAAATCCTAACTAATCCGAATTTAAATCAAATTTAAAAGTTTCACGCATTTTTTTTGTTTGAAGTTTACATATATTGTGTCGGTTGCGTGACTGGGGTTATACTACTTTTTATAATTCTAATATCCGTTCCATGTTACTAAGTTAATCATATAATTGTAAAAAATATTGTTATATGCTTGCTTGGTTATTACTCAAGTGATTATCATATCTTACGATATACGATATGATGCAGAAGCAAAAGCAATATACGATTTATATCATGATTTGACAACTTTGCGGAGAACATTCTGGCCGAGCCATCTCATTACATTGTGGGTGTAACATTTGAAACAGTTTCGGCACTTCCATCAAAAGAAAAAAGGAGTTGATATGGGTTCAGCAATTCCATGTTTCTTTGAACAATATTATCTTCAATTTGATGATTGTCTAGATGATAATTTGAAGTTGTAGTTTGAAATAACCTTGTAGGTATGCTTGCCTTAAATCATATATCAGTGCAGGGTACGAGACAGATAGCGCTGTTGTAAAAAAAAAATTCTGATTCATGAGAATATGTGAAAGATTTGCAAGTTATTTTTTCCTATTTATTTAAGATTCTCTTTGTCTTTCATTAATTAAGAACAAATTAGTGTTAATACTTTCAATTTCATACACGCTAATGTTATTTTTCTAGTTGTGACTGTAAAATGCTCATAATTACATGTTATTGGTTGTAAATGAATATATCACAGCAAGAAGCAACCGAGCTTTGTTAAATTCGTCACAGATTGCATTCTTCCCATAGTCATGTTCTATAAACTGACTAGTATCAAAATTCATTTTTAAGACTGTATCTTAAAACTTCCGGCCTTCATGTAAATCTTTTGCATCAACCTTGCCATTGCTCTCCTTTCATCATGGGTGCCAGTGAGTTTCTAGATATAAAAAGCGTGTTAGTCTTAAAGAGCTTTATCTTTTCAATGTTGGAGCGAGTTGTTATAAAATCTCATTCATCTGTTCTCATCAGCTTCCTCTAGTGGAAATGGTTGCTTTCAATATATGACTTGCTGATGTTATCATAAAGATGAACACTGGCCACATCTAATTGTATCCTGTCCTTTTGCTTTTAGTGTCGGGTCTACCATCTTTTAAGCTTCAGTCACTCTACAGATCTTCTGTCCATGTGATGCTCCATATGCATTGCTGCGTTTTTGAATCTTCATAAAAAATATGGACAATATTTAATTGTTCCTTACTTTTTATCCATTTTATTAACATTTTATGTCTATTGTACTTCGTTTGAAACTTCACTTTATTTCCTCTTTTGGTTGCAAGGCGGTTTCAACTTCACGTTTTAGAAAATGTTTCTTGTTGGCTGTAACTCGGCTGTTATACATAATTTGTATTTCGATTTCGATTCGTTGTATTAACTTCTGCTTTTGACATATTTTACAGCTGTAAGCACATATTCTGACATCAACTTATTGTGTAAATGAAACTTAAATGTTGCTCCGAACGGAAAGGATCTTTACACATACGCCGCCTAGTTTGGTTAGGATCTTTATTAGGATGATTGTCAAACCATGGCATGTACTCTCAATTGTTTCACTATATTTATATTTTAAAACATGGTTGCTTAAATATAGGATGAGCTATGGGGTAGCTTGAAATGTAATGTAGATAAACCATTTTAACAAAGTATTTCAATCCTAATGAATTTAGAAGTTCGTGACGAATTTAAAAATTTGTATTTATTGAGCTCATTACCCAGCAGTAGCATTTGCATTACATTTTAAATGCATTATCTTGGTTTAATATTTGCATGCTTTATCATACCTGCCCCCAAAACGTAGAAAAGTGTCAATAGGCAGATTTTGATGGTGTGCTTCTTTTTGCATGAAATTTAGAGTTTCATTACATCTATCCTATCCAAGTTATTCTTCCCTCGGAATACATAATAAAGCAGAGCGCAGCAACTTTTACATCATGTAAAACTATCAATAGGACTACAAATATTCATAGTGCCATAAATTGTTGAGTATTTTTCAGCTGTCTATCGATAAGGGAGTTCATTTGTTCTATATTGCATCTTCAATTTCAAAATTTTTCTGGATGTTATATATTATATGCAAAATATTCCATTAGGTTTTAATAGGTATGCCTTGTATCATAAATCAATGGGGCATATGTGATACCAGACCAATAGTTAAAAGTCTTCAAGTTTTCAGTTTGATTCATGAGAAAATGCGAAAGCTCCAAGTTGGGTCTGATATGAGATTTATCTATTTGCAGATGCATACAATACAAAGTTTTTATCAGTTGTTAATGCATATATATAACAATAATCACAAGCTTGTTTGCATTTTTAACACTGCCACCTCTTATATAAACTGATCTGTATTCATCCTCATTCTTTTACCTTGCAGCCTCACTTCTTACAAAAGGTGTACCATAAAAGTGTTTGCTCTCATCTTTTGTTCTGGAAGCATCATAGATTTTTTTCTTTTCAGCGTTTGAGCAAAGTTGGTGTAAAACCTGGCATCTCTAATGGAAGTGGTTGCTTTCAAAATTGTGACTCGTGGAGTTATCAAAAAGAAGGCATCTACGCATTCCCTATCTTTTTGCTTTTTGGTGGAGGGTCTACTCTCCCTTTTATGCTTCATGTGTATTGTTCTGCCTCTATGAATCTGCATGGCTTTCCTTTTTCTTTTCATCTTATTTAGTCTTTATTCAATTTTCAACATTTAATACTAATGTGCCTCTTGTGCAACTTCACTGTATATATTTTGTTATTAGAAATATAGTTCCAACCGAATGTTGTGAATTACAAATCTTTTCGTAGCTGGTCGTCATAATTTTTTCTGGCTATCAGCATAGTTACCTCATATTCTTTTACTGAGATGCGATTTCATCTACATATTTGTACATCAGCGTGAGTTAAATTTTGGTGGAGTTGAAACCATATCGCTCTCCAACAGTACACACAACCAAACAACTCTTGGAAAGAAAGAAGATCGAGATTAAGAAAAAGGAGAGAAAATTATGGCATGTGGATTGATGATTTCTATCAAAAAATGTGCATGGGTCTGTGTGGTCGATAAATAAGAGGGTTCATTGCATGCCCATTGAGAGCAATCAATTATATATATATATATATATATATATATATATATAGAGAGAGAGAGAGAGAGAGAGAGAATAATGGAGGAAAAAGGCCATAGGAGGGAATTTTCTTCTATGGCGTCGAAAAAATACACCCTTTCTTCATTTTTCCGGCGATTGGTATCCATCATCTTCATCGTTATCATCTAAGATGTGGGTACACCAAATTTCATGTGATTTTACAATTTTTTCACCGTTGATTTAGCAATGCAAAGAGAGAGAGTGGCGTATTTTTTTTTTTTTGGGTGGGGAGAGGGGGCGGCACTAAGTCAGGAATCAGATACATGATGAAGGGAAAAAATCGGGGTGGTGCGGGCTTAAGAGTGGGGCTTCTGATTGCAATTGTGGAAGGCCCATGCATTCAACATCAATCAATGCTAGGGTCTTCTCTTCTTTCTTTGCTTCGGCCACCAACGCAGTATGCTTGCTTTATTCAAGTCCCACTGCTTAAAATGCAACTCTTTATCATCTATATCCAACTCATATTATGTTGGTTTCATATCCTTTTATTCTTCTTTTCCCTTTTGCGTGGTCGTGGTGCTGGGGGCTGGGGGCTGGGGGCTGGGGGCCTATTATATCGAAAAATGACTGCAATCTTCTTGGTTTCAACAACCAATCTTCTTGGTCCTGCAATTAACAATCGAGCATGATAAGGAATCTTATTGTTGTTGGGTTTTATGTTGATGGATGCCATGTAGAAAATGAATTATCTATTAACGGTTTTCTTGATGGCAATTGCTGTAGGCCTTAAAGAGGGTTGATTTGTGAAGAGGATGATACAAATTATCAATAGAAATTCGGAATTAAATATGATTTAGGCAAAAACTCATCTATTTTTCATTTTATCAGTTTCCTTGACATTACAAATAAACCGCATACATATATCTACATATATACATACTTGACATCATCTTAATATGACTCTTAACATTACATGCACTTAATGTAAATAAATCCATCAAGTGCATGAACAACTAATGACCATACTAAAGGTCATGACTCTTCATACTCATAAATTACACCATTTATTGTTATAACATATAATTCTAAATATTACTGCTGCTAAATAATATCAATTACTCTAAATAACTTCAATTAAATCAATTTTAATTTCAACATTCCTCCTTAAACTTAATATCCATTAACCGTGCCGAGCATCGTCTTCAATTTGTTAAAACTTTCGGGTTTGAACGGTTTCGTGAAAATATCTGCAACTTGATCTTGCGATTTTACATAGAAGACCTCTACTTCCTTTTTCTTCATATGCTCATGAATGAAATGATAATGAGTGTCAATATGCTTACTCCTTTCATGAAATATTGAATTCTTTGCTAAGGTGATATCTGATTTATTATCGACAGAGATATCCGTCGGCCTTTTTTGATCAACTTGAAATTATTTGAGTAAACTTCTCAACCATATAGCATGATACACTCCTGATGATGTGGCACCGTACTCAGCTTCACATGTAAAAAGATTGACGATTTGTTGTTTCTTTGACATCCAAGTAAAAATCGCATCTCTAATGAAAAATAATGTTAGATATAGGTGCACTACATTGACCTATATGGATAGAAAATGCTTGCTCGAGATGAGAGCATGTTATTGCTTTATCATTCATGTGTATATATTTTATTTGCTATTACGTATCATTAATACATGTTGATAAAACCTTTAAGATTTTTGCTTGACTACCAGAATTAAGATGCGATCATATTAGTGGGGTTAGGTAGTCCATATGCACATCTTAAATATTCCTAGTCGTGGGAGTATCGAGACGGGATATCGATACTCCAGAGTAGACTGGTGTATACGTTTCTTAAACCCGACGAGGGCGATGCTTGGTCTCACAGCCATTGGTGTTTAACATCGAAGATTGTATACATGTGCTCATTAAAGAATGAGTACAATGAATGGACTCGCTGAGAACTCTTAAATGGTATTATACCTATTGTCAGATAGCTGTTCTTCGGTGGCAATGGTATAGTGATTAGTTTAAAATATTGCACATTTGTATGAACATTTTCCCTACTAATATTAACTGCTAAAAAGTGTTAATTGTAAATATAGAATATATGTGGGTTTATTTGTAAAAATTTATTATCATATGTTTCTACATTTATAATGGAAAATATATGCATATAATATTTAAATAAAATAATAGTAATAAAAATATGCATATCATATCAAATATTCCTAATAAATATTCTTAAAATATTATATCATATAAATGGTTGGAATAATATCTCAAAAATACTAAATGCTACTAACACTTTGATTTGAGATATTGTGCAGGTATTAGCTCATGTTTGAAATCCAAATAAGAGATCCAAGTCAAATCGGGATATCGAAACCGAATCTACTAAATTTGAAAGCAAATCGAGAAATCTAGCAACGGCAGAGACTCAATGCAATATTTTCAAAATCTATACATAAAAAAGATCTCCAAATATCAGCACAAAAAGCCAGAAAAAATCTCCAAATCTAATTCCACTAGAATGCAGCGGAAGCGCAACCAAATGTGGCATTACGCGGAGGCTCCGCGGTCATATCTAAGCCGTTGGATGGGGGATTTTGGAAGCATGATCTTAACTGCGTCTACTCACATATGGAATCTAGGGTTTCTGTTTTTTTTTTGGACTATAAAACGAACCGAGAGCTGTGCATTCAAAATTATCCAAGTGATCACATAATCATCTATCCATTCACCTCCATAGAAAGAGAGATTTAGAGCAAAACTAGGATTCTTGTAATCCACTTTCTAAGAAGAGAATTGTAATACAATATTTGATTAATAAAAGTGGTTTTTGTTTTAGTTCTTTTTGCATTTATTTTTTCCGCATTTACTTTACGCATTACTTTTCCGCATTAATTTTACGAATTATTTTTCTGCATCTTTATTATGGTTTCATTCTTTTTCAACTTTTCTTCTAAACCACTAACCATGAGCGAGTAATTTCTTTCTTTGTAGGGTTTGTAGGATAAGGTAGAATAATGGAAAAATCATTTAGTTTCTTTTAACATTTTAATATTTATAAACTTTAGCAAAATAAATGTTAATTTTCTTATCGGGCGTGCTCTCAATTTATTGATAGTCAAGACCACGATTTGAGATTAGTTAAACACTTGTTTTGTTAAGAGCTTGACATGAATAGAGATCAATGAAAGGACAAAGGTTACTAGTGGTAAACCCTAATTCCCTCTAAGAACCCTAATCTACATTCATCACTATCGCTCTAGTTTTAAACTATTAAAAGATAAAAAGAGTCATTTTTAAATATTCATCCATTAACTACTAAATCCTATGAACCCTACAAGCCTTTTTATTATAGACTTTATATCCGTTTTAAAATAGAACGAAAATCAAACCATCCCATCTTTTATCAACCGTCTAAAACAAGAAAAGAGTTCACGTTTTCCTGCAGACGACCTGTACTCATCATGGCTAGCTACTAGCGACATCGTCTTGGTTGCGGTTATTTACAAAACACTTTTTTGCATGACCAATCAAATGGCGTCGTTGCCAGGGAAACGGTCGTAATTTTTTTCTTGTTATTCAGATTGATTTCTTATAAAAATCCAGCAAACATAAAATAATCGAGAACCAAAACCACATCTTGCATTTTTAACGATTATTGTGCGTGTTTAGAAAGTGAATCTGGAGTAATTGGAGCAGGCAAATAGAGATTCAGAGCCTTTCATCTTAGACCAGAGGAGCATCGGAGGGCTCAGAAGAAGTTTGAAGGGAAGAACATTCCAAACAGCGGCGGAACCGCGGCACTTGGGTACATTCTACGGCAGAAGCGCGACCGTCTTGAGGATTTGGGACCCTAAAATCCTCTAGTATTTTCCTATTATTACTCTCTCTCCTCTAAAACTCCAATAATCTGATTTTACCTATAGGATTTTTTGCAAACCGCGCCGCTAAAAAATCGTTTTGCGTATTTTGATTTCAGTTTGTTTTGCATATTTAAACCGAACATTAAGGGGGCAATAAATCCAAATTTAGATTAGGTGGGGATTTTATCACCCTTCCTAGATCCCACAAATCACAAACGGGCATACTATCACCCTGCATTAATAAAAAATATCTAGACCAAGCCCTAAGGACTGTCGCGCTCAATTAGGACGGAGGAAGGTCATGGGTAATCTATTGCTTATTTGCATTTCTCTTGTGGTGTCTAAGGCATGTGCGACTAAGGAAAGTGGTTACTTAATTAGGCCCGTTATTTCAGTGATTCGTATAGTGGATTCCTCCCATTTACTTGGCACTTACCTGGCCGCAAGAGTGATAACGAGGTAGTAGAGGATTGATCCTGTGTCTTGTCCTTTGGAAGTTTAGGAGCGGTCTAGTGACTTGACCTAGGTGACCCTGGCTCTAGGGATTGATTATGCATTTTATGATTTGTTGAGTCAAGCCTCACGTCTGACTTTTTTTCAAAACAAATCTTCTTAAAATTGTTCACACACATATCACACGCTGCCACGTGCACTAAACCCGCTTAGTGTATGATCGGCTGGACACGGGATTCTAGTGCCCTTCTAGTCCGCGTTTTTGCTGCCGACTCCGAAATTGGTACTTCTTCATCTTCTATTTCTCTTCCACTTACTATATCTCCTGAGATGGACGGATCTCCATCGGGCTTTAACGACACCACCCTGCCACCATCCGTAGGTGCGTAAACTCCATCACGCATCTCTCTTCAAGAAAGATGCTAACTAGTACGCTGACCCCTTTCTACGTGTCTGTCTCTTCAACCGGCTAATGGGGATAATTTCGAAATTAAACCCCACTTCATCAACTTAGTGCCCAAATTTCACGGACTTGAATCTAAAGATGCATACGTTTTTATATCTAAATTTGAAAACATATGTGCTATGATTAGTACCACCCAACTTTCAGGAGAAGCTCTGCAATTACGTCTTCTCCCTTTTACCTTGTGCAATCTAGCAGAAAAGTGGCTTTATAGCACTGCCACACATTCTATCGCTAAATAAGATGAATTCGTTATAGCATTCCTTAAGAAATTCTATCCTCATCACAAGACCGTCCATATTCGAATCGAGATCAACCAGTTTTCCCAACTTCCCAACGAACTGAAGGGTCACGGCAGCGCCCCGGCCATCAAAACGCGGCCAAAATGCGGAACAAAATTTTTCTAAACTGGCGCTACCGCTACCCGACTTACGGATCGACCTTAAACCCTAAACTAGCATGCTAACTAAGAGTTAGAATCGTTATACCGAGTTGATCCGTGTCCTCCGGTCTTCATTCCAAGCTCCTAGCGGCTCCTTGATGTGGTTTGGTTGCCGGTCTTCCTTCATCTCCGATGATCCACCCGAGGGAAACGGCGCAAGCTCCAACCTCGTCGAACGAGGTAACCGACGCTCCAAAGTTGCCAGCGATGGAGAGTGGGGGTGTATGAAAGTGTCACTACAATTTTCCTATCTACCTATGAGCTCAATGAGAACTCAAGAAGAAGATGAAGGAGGTGAAAGCTTTTGGCATGAGCAAAAATAATGCTAAGTGTTTTTGTGAACTTGAGAGAGTGAGGAGCCCAATGTAATAATGTGATCAAAAAACCAAATGAAAATGAAGCCCCCATCCCTAATGAAGTGGCTGGCCCCTCCTCTCTCCTCCACAAAAAAAAATTTCATTTCCAATCCATCATATAAAATATTCACATCATACTTTGCTCCATGCCTTAAAGCCATGCTTTGAATCACCTTTTCCACCTCATTTTTTAATTGAATTTCTAAAAGAAAATCAATAAAAAGGGTGGCATCTTCTAGAAGCTATTCCGTATAAAATACGGAATACTTCCTGGTACATATATCGAAATACATATACGCGTATTCGTACCAAAATACGAATAGCCGAGAGAGAAAACGAATAGTGAACAATAATAATAGAATACATATATATAAATACATATGTAAATTATTAAATCAAAACCTGATTTAATAATCTGACTTAATCCTAAGCCGCTAGTATTATCAACCATCCGATTAAAGTCTGCGCAGCTAGTGCACATATTTAATCAGACACCTGTACGCACCAATATACAACATGTACACCATATCGTCTAAACCGTGAAAAAAACCCTCTGTGTGGGACTCTAAAGACTCGTCAATACGCTGGCAGTGGGTTTAACCACAAGCACGTCAGCGGCACTAGCTGTACGTAACGGCTACCCAGGTATTGAGCGAAAGGGAGGCCGACGAGAAAACTCATCCTGAACCCCTACTGAGCCTGACAGTGACAATATCTGTACAGTCCGGTCTGTTTGTCTAAGAGTATCGCATATCGAGTTTAGGAGGGGTGGATAAAGTCAGACCCCTAACAACGCGACATTTAGTGTCGGCATGATACCCATCATCTCCTGAGAAACTATCGATCCTGGATCGGTAATCCTTGTCTACCATGGCCATGGATTTGTGGTGATGGCCACCCGTACACAACGCGACATCAACCCCCAATACCGGGAGAGACGAATCCCCGACGATCCAATCACTGCCTCCATGTGGCTCGGGACTGTACCCAACTAAAACATGTTTGCACGACTCCTTTGAGCCGTGGTACGGTAGTAATCAAAGCACAGTGGGAACTCACACGAGACAAATGACGATCTTAGATCGACAGACTAACCTGTACACATGTCACCTATGAACTGCTATCTGACAATAGGTATAATACCAACTAGCAGGTTCCCGGCGAGTCCATCCAGTGTACTCATAACCCAATGAGCACCTGCATACTATCTCAGGTGAACAAACTAACACCAATGGCTTGTGAGACCTGGCCACCGCCCCTCGTCGGGGTCTCGATTAGTATACACTAGTCTACACTGGAGTATCGATGCCCGGTCTCGATACTCCTACGACTAGGGATATTTAAGGATGTGCTTATAGACCCCAGCTCCCACATATATGATCGCCATCATAATGCTGGCAGTCAAGCAAGAATCCTATGGGCTCTATCAACATGTACATGATGATAAAGACAAACCAGATAGCATACTATCATCTTGAGTAAGACTGTTTTATCAGTATAGGTCTTGCCTCAATCATCATAATCACAAGTCCGCAACTATAATAATTGATTTGAGGGCACTATAGCCAACAATCTCCCATTTGCACTTAAGGCCAATTATTGCGATGTCGCATACTCACAGCCCGTGTGACACCGAACACCCAACTTCTCTACTAATCAGTTTCGCAAAGCCCGTTTGCGAAAATGATTGCGTTCGAGAAATAGCCTCAGTGAGTGGATCCGCTCCAATGTTTCTTTTTGTATCTCTCTGTATCCCAACTTCGCGGAGAAAGCTATCTCCTGAAATGAGCAATACCTGTCTTAGAATTTGTCTGGATATCTGATAGGACCCAGTTCATAAATGAACTCCAAATCCAGTAAACTTCTTAGACTGTATCGTCCACTGAATTTAATCAGTATCCTGCGCCATGCCTTTCCTCAGTATTCGCTTGGACCACCCGTCCAATATACTGTCCCTCAAAAGAGGGAAAACTATAACTCTGACAGTCACTCTGTCATCCAGGTCACCTTGGAAGCCTGAAATGATAACCGTCTCCCGAAGGAGGCTGCCGTAATCATTTCCCAAGAACATTCGCATATGTTCAATAACTGCTTCCCAATGTTTCTCCAGGATTGGATTAATATATCTGCTTATTGCATCTAGTGCAAAAGCAATATCTGGTGTGGTACTTGACATTTCATGATTAACTCAATTGCCTAAGCAAATGATATGTTAATCATGTAGATCCCTCTCCCCTTTAGTCTGTAAGACACCTTTAGAGAGGTTGACTCCATCACCTGCAGGTTCATCACCATGCTAGGAGTCGTCCATTCTAAAATATCTTTAGAATAATGTCAAAGTACCCAAATTGGGATACTTCCCAAATCTAGATCTAAAAACATAGATCTAGTAACCAGGAAACTTGATATTATTTCTATATCCTATGTGGAGAAACAACTGTATGACAACCAAAGTATAACCGATCGTAGTATAGGAATATCCCTTCCTATCAAGTGCATGCCATCCCAATACCTGGACATCACTCTCTACTACCTTCTTACCAGATCCATCTCCTATTCTGATGAGGTCAAGACCTATGACTGTCACATCAAAAATAGATGATCTATTTCCGCTATACCTGCTTTAGTCTATAAATAGACATAAGCTACTTGCCTACTATGCTTCCGATGCTCCCACTGATTACAACAACCCTCTGACAGAGTCATATACACGTGCACTTCTAAAGCTAGTTTAGAATGACGCTATGCTCATCCTCCTGCCGGGTCTTATAGTCTAGAACAGCAGCAATGGCACGTCTGGGTAAACAAGAACCTCCCTGTCACCGTCACTGAGAAGACCGAAGTACCTCTCGGGTGCCTGAGGTTACCCACCAAATCTGCGGAGTGGCTAAAGGAACATCAAATCCAATTGAATCCTTAGGTTTTATTAAATTTCCAGTAATCGTTTGTAGTTCTGGAATAACTTCCAGTTCTACCATACTCCCACTTCTGTTTTCTGAAAAAAATCCATTTTATTAAAACTGTGGCGAGTCAAGAATAATATAAATATTGATCTTCCTGATGGTAGAAATTAACCCTCGTCAAAGCCCGGGATAACCTACAAACAGCCATTACTGAAACGTGCCTTGAGTTTATCCGGATTCTGGTTTTAAGTATCAGCTGGACAACTCCCTATACCTTAACAATGTTAAGATATAAATTGATTCTATATATATCTAATATAGAAACAAAAGCACTAATCTAATTTGAACCAGATTCAAAATCATGCAGCTGTCTCCAGTGCATATCAACCAAATGGAAAGAGGATAATCAACATTACTCATCTAGGAGTGCATCCATATATGAGTAACCTGAAAGAGAAGCAAGTTCTCAAAACCATTACTATTAACTGAATGCCAAACACAAGTATCTACATCTTCGACTTCCTCGAAGAATCCTGATACTTACAACAAATGATTCTCTACTTTATTCTTAAACCTATAACTTCTGAATATCTGGACCTTGCATTTCAACGAAATACATGTCCAGAACTGGAGAAGTCATAAGTAAACAGAATATAGTACGAGTACCAACCCCTTTGTCCTAATGGACACTGGACAACATACAATACTTTGTATAAGTCCCTTGAGTTCAATAACTCAAACCCTGTGCGTCGTAGGTTGAAAAACTGTACTATGGTTAAGAAGAATTACACCGCTATTGAATGCACCTTACATAATCACCAGCTGATATAGGTAAACGTCACAGACATAATATCAAAAGGTTATATCTCACTTTATAAAATAAATGTACAGATATATCAGTTTTAAATTGGTGCATAATAGCGGATATTCAAAACCAAATATTTGCCATTCGGCAAAATCCAGATGATTTTCTCAAATATCACCAATTACAACGAATTCCGATATAATGAGGATCTAGTCACCCAATTCCGAATATCTTAATCCCACTCACCATCCGTAATAACATGCAGATGTGAGAAACTGATCTGGTAAATACATAACCTGGAGTTAGATTCCAATTGAGAAAACAGTTTTCAATTAACATCGCACAGTGAAACTGAAACATGAAAATGTTTCAAAAGGGGTTAACTGGTATTCCTAATAACGCCTCTTCCACTATCCTGATTCACGACAGTAACCATATACTTGCCTGCCCTATCTGCAATCCCTTTATTATGTCTTTACTTATTACCTTCTGTAAACCTCTTTTACGCTAATTGGTTTTCTTCATTCCCTACCTTTCGGCACCGGCCTAAGGTTTGGAAGAAGACTATCCAATAAGCGTAATAGGTGTACTCTCCTAATCCTAGGAGCCCTCGCAGCCTGAGAGAAGGTAAAGAGAAAAGACAACCGAACAATCCTATTCAATCTCTCCAGAACCAGAATACATCCTCGAAAAAGTTCCTTCGAGTTCGTATGTAACTATACGATGGATTTATCTAAGGGAAGTGGATGTTCGTAGTGATACGAGGTGTTCTGGAGGAAAGCAAAGGTGATATAGAAGTGGTAATGATGTATGCGACACCGTGACATTCCAAAAGCCAAAGTGTTTTAAGAAGGTTCGGTCAACTTGGTTTCATGAGTTTTAGTCAAGGGTCGGGTCATAGTCCCAGCCAGAAAGGGAGAGAGAGAAGAAACACTCAGCGTGCACTCTAACCTAAATTAGAATGGTTAATCATTTTATCTAATCTGGATGGCTCCCACTGTTTCCTCGAATTCTCATCCAAACCCAAAAGGAGAATTAGTCGGAATTACCCGAGGAGTAATCCTACTCATCAGTGGGAATCGGGATCCAACTATCATCGCATGATAACTTGATGGAAGCCACTCAAGTCACCACACTCCAGAAGGTATGCGCATGCCTGGCAAGTTTCCTGTATGTTTGAAACTCCCGATGTGTGTTTTTACCCCTAGGACCCAAGTGACCTTGACACAGTCAACATATCAAAGGGTCCTAGTCAAGTTCAACCCGTCATTATCTTGATTGCATTAAACCCACTCGTACGAGTCCTTGACACAGTCAACATGACCGTACGACTGTCCTAACCAATCCACATATCCATGCGACAGAAAAGCATTACAGAGCTACCGCACACTACGCCTCGGCAATACACGACATACGTAGCACGAATACTAAGCAATACTAATATGAAATGACGGAGGGCTACGGCTGGTTTTTGGCGAAAAACCTTTAACGTAATGAACTTGATATCGTTGAAGGAATCCAAGTTGTTTTTTATAAATATATAGTGGCGAAAACTTTTGCTAAAGAGGTCACTCCCGGTGAAGGGATCCCGGCTCTTTCCCCGTCGAATGAGGTGCAGGATATCCCAAACTGAATACCACGATGCAAAGCAAAAGAATCGACTATAGTGAAGTTATTACGTTGACGCAAACTTTTACCTAAGGGGTCACTCCCGATGAAGGGATCTCGGCCCTTGCCTCGTCGAATGAGGTGCTGGATATTCATAACCGAATATCACCGTGCAAAGCAAAAGAGAACGTCTGTAATGTCAGTTTTTAAAAACTTGGTTCCAACAACATCATATATATAGGTTTGTTTTATTCTTGCATTGATAAGAATCAATGCAGTCCCATCAATTAATCACATCAGAAAAGAACGAAAATAAAATGTACGTATATGCCATCCGCATTCGCCACTGGGTCCCGTCATCACCCTTTAGGTTACTTAACTAACGACAGAGCGGGGACTGGGTTAGCGCGGGTGCAAAACATATACAACATCTACCAGTATATATAAATATATATATATATATATATATATATATATAACATTCATCCCAGGCATGATATAAAGCAACATCACAGAAACAACACAGAAGCAACACAGAATGGTGGATAATCTGAAGCCCCGGGTTTCACTTGAGCCGCAAGTGAGACCCGACGTTCCCTGTCGTGTGGATAGCATGTGCAATGAAACCTAGACCCCTACGAGCGCGGCAAGTTACCCGCCAAAACCAAAAGTGATGCAGCCCCCTTCAGCAACGTGAATGGACCACCCAGCACTTCACGGAATCCGGTAACTTGAGCACCCCTCCTGGGTCACCTATACCCTCTACGAGTGCGGCGAATAGCCCACCAATTCTAGAGTAAGGTCCCCTCCGTCCCAACGCCATGAGATGCGGACCCGTTGCCCTCTAGAATCCGGCTATTCGTGCACCCCACCGCGGGGTAATCCTAGTATAGAAAATAAAATAATATACAAGGGTGACATCGACCTCATCCTGGTCGTGCCCCAAAAGAATAATATACAAACTGGCAGTGACGGCAGTCCACATATCGGACGCTCGCCCCACAATATCAAATGTACAAATGAAATTAAAACTGTACTAACTTTGCACCATAGCTATCCACCACGACAATCCAACCAACATCATAGCACATCACAGAATATCAACGTGAATGTCACGTTCGCAAACCCGTCTAAAAGACATATAGCAATTAGACGAGTTTACCGATCAAATGACATTCACGGTCGCAGATAGAAATGTATGTACTGATAAACGCACACTTAAAATATCGATCAACAAAATTCCAAATTGTCCCCAATAGCAAAAACAGCACTACACAGAAAACTGGTCCAAAACAGAATATCACAAAAATTACAATTCCACGTAAATGAGCTACAGGAAAAATTTGGACGCCCGTTGCCACTAAACAGCTGCGGAACCGCAGCCAATAGGGGCTAAGTGCGGCGGATCCGCGGCGCTTTAGGGGAATCATGAGCCCAAAATTTTTGTGTACCCATAAAATCGCCTACACAGATTTTTAAGATGCCTGAAATAATTTTTTGACCACTTTTGAAAATCGACAGCAACTGTGAAAATGGAATCGTGATTTCGGAAATTTCCATCGATCGATCTTTCAAGCACGTTTAAACAAGCTAGTAAGTGGTTTAAAGGGTGTCTCTGATACCATGAAGGGTCACGGCAGCGTCCCGGCCGTCAAAACACGGCCAAAATGCGGAACAAAATTTTTCTAAACTGGCGCTACCGCTACCCGATTTATGGATCGACCTTAAATCCTAAACTAGCATGCTAACTAAGAGTTAGAATCGTTATACCGAGTTGATCCGTGTCCTCCGGTCTTCATTCCAAGCTCCTAGCGGCTCCTTGATGTGGTTTGGTTGCCGGTCTTTCTTCATCTCCGATGATCCACCCGAGGGAAACGGCGCAAGCTCCAATCTCGTCGAACGAGGTAACCGACACTCCAAAGTTACCAGTGATGGAGAGTGGGGGTGTATGAAAGTGTCACTACAATTTTCCTCTCTACCCATGAGCTCAATGAGAGACTCAAGAAGAAGATGAAGGAGGTGAAAGCTTTTGGCATGAGCAAAAATAATGCTAAGTGTTTTTGTGAACTTGAGAGAGTGAGGAGCCCAATGTAATAATGTGATCAAAAAACCAAATGAAAATGAAGCCCCCATCCCTAATGAAGTGGCCGGCCCCTCCTCTCTCCTCCACACAAAAAAATATCATTTCCAATCCATCATATAAAATATTCACATCATACTTTGCTCCATGCCTTAAAGCCATGCTTTGACTCACCTTTTCCACCTCATTTTTAATTGAATTTCTAAAAGAAAATCAATAAAAGGGTGGCATCTTCTAGAAGCTATTCCGTATAAAATACAGAATACTTCCCGGTACATGTATTGAAATACATATACACGTATTCGTACCAAAATACGAATAGCCGAGAGAGAAAACGAATAGTGAACAATAATACTAGAATACATGTATATAAATACATATGTAAATTATTAAATCAAAACCTGATTTAATAATCTTGCTTAATCCTAAGCCGCTAGTATTATCAACCGTCCGATTAAAGTCTGCGCAGCTAGTGTACATATTTAATCGGACACCTGTACGCACCAACATACAACATGTACACCATATCGCCTGAACCGTGAAAAAACCCTCTGTGTGGGACTCTAAAGACTCGTCAATACGCTGGCAGTGGGTTTAACCACAAGCACATCAGCGGCACTAGCTGTACGTAACGGCTACCCAGGTATTGCGCGAAAGGGAGGCCGACGAGCAATCTCATCCTGAACCCCTACTGAGCCTGACAGTGACAATATCCGTACAGTTCGGTTTGTTCGTCTAAGAGTATCGCATATCGAGTTTAGGGGGGGTGGATAAAGTTAGACCCCTAACAACGCGACATTTAGTATCGGCATGATACCCATAACCTCCTGAGAAACTATCGATCCTGGATCGGTAATCCTCGTCTACCATGACCATGGATTTGTGGTGATGGCCACCCGTACACAACGCGACATCAACCCCCAATACCGGGAGAGACGAATCCCCGACGATCCGATCACTGTCTCCATATGGCTCGGGACTGTACCCAACTAAAACTTGTTTGCACGACTCCTTTGAGCCGTGGTAGGGTAGTAATCAAAGCACAGTGGGAACTCACACGAGACAAATAACGATCTCAGGTCGATAGACTAACCTGTACACATGTCACCTGGGAACTGCTATCTAACAATAGGTATAATACCAACTAGTAGATTCCCGGCGAGTCTGTCCAGTGTACTCATAACCCAATGAGCACCTGCATACTATCTCAGGTGAACAAACTAACACCAATGGCTTGTGAGACCTGGCCACCGCCCCTCGTCGGGGTTTTGATTAGTATACACTAGTCTACACTGGAGTATCGATGCCCGGTCTCGATACTCCTACGACTAGGGACATTTAAGGATGTGCTTATAGACCCCAGCTCCCACATATATGATCGCCATCATAATGCTGGCAGTCAAGAAAGAATCCTATGGGCTCTATCAACATGTACATGATGATAAAGACAAACCAGATAGCATACTATCATCTTGAGTAAGACTGTTTTATCGGTATAGGTCCTGCCTCAATCATCATAATCACAAGTCCGCAACTATGATAATTGCCTTGAGGGCATTATAGCTAACACGAACCCTTTTGGAAATACTTTGAACGGTTTAAAGATCTTCTTATCTAATGCCCTCATCACGGAATCGATAGATGGTAAATTTACCGAATTATATATGAGTATGTTAATCCAGCGACAAAAAAATGCTAGAAACCATTTTTCAATGTCATTTCATGTCAAAATACGATGGCGAAGCATGGCGATTTCTGGAAGATCTCGCTGAGCAAACATTACAGTGGGAGAGCACTAGACAAACATCGTTTTCATCTAGGGCAGGTATCTATCGGCTCAATGTTTCCATCGCAGTAAAAGCCAAAATGGCCGCGATACAAAAGAAACTTGAAGCTATGGAAAGCAAATTCTCTTCAGCCTCCCTAAACCAAGTTACGCTCCCCAAAACCGTGTGTGGTTGCTGTTTTGATCCATCACATTTAACGGAAGAATGTCCTTTGAATCCTCTGTCTCATGGTCAAGAACAAACCAATATTGCTTTTCAGCAATGATCTAGAAATGATCTTTATTCCTCCATATATAATCAGGGATGGAGGAATCATCCTAATTTTGCTTGGAACCAAAACCAAAGTCAAACTCAAAATTAGTTCATAAACCAAAATAACTATCAAATGCTTCCCCCACAGTAACAACAGCCTCCACAACAAATTCAGCAACCCTTTCAACCACAATCTTTCTAAAATCCGGCCAACAACTTTTCACCTTACAATAATCCTTTCCAACCAACGACGAATATTCCAACGGCCAGTACCGATAAAATCTCTGTACTCGAAAGAAATTTAGAAATGTTTATTAAACAATCCATACAAATGACGACTAATTTAACGTTTTCCATCCAAACGTTAGTGCAACACACTGCTTTCCACGGTGAAAGCATAAAATTAATCGAAGCATAAATTGCACAGTTAAATGCCGTGATGAGTGAGAGAGAGAAAGGGAGACTTCCATCTCAAGCTCTACCAAATCTCGGGCACTCACAAAGCATAAATCTCATCCTTCACGAACAAAATCATAATGTGAGTGTCATAACTACGTTAAGATTGGGAAGAGTGTTGAATAACTAGGTCGGTGAACAAGTTGATGATACAGATGATACCAGGCTACTACTTTTACTCCTACTTCGTTGGATCCAATATCTTTTTCTGAGCCTATTCTCCATTCTTCACTAGGCTCGAACCCTCAACCCACGTCCTTGAATGAATTATCATCTACAACCATCCCAAATCCAATTTTGGGATTTCTATCCCCACAAACTTTTCCACAAGAGTTGGACTCAATCCTTGTTAATAAAGCTCCTTTTCCTAACCGGTTGAGGACAAACTGACCAAGTCCACATATGGAGAAGATTGTGGAAATTTTTAAGCAAGTTAACATAAATATTCCTCTCTTAGATGCTATCCAACAAGTTCCATGCTATGTGAAAATTCTAAAGGACGTGAGCACTAGGAAAAGAAAAATTCAAGTGCCTAAAAAAGTTTTCTTAGTGAGTAATATGAGAAATTCTCTTACCCAACATGTACCCAAGAAACGTAAGGACCCTGGTTATCCTACAATATCTATTGCTATTGGGGGTAAAAATATCAATCGCGCTCTACACGATTTAGGTGTTAGTGTTAACTTGCTACCGTATTCTGTTTATGAGCAATTAAGCATAGGAGAGTTGAAACCTGCACACTGCACTCTTTAGATGACTAATCTATCTATCACCCACCCTAGGGGTGTTAGGAATATGTATGCCCTAGATGCCATTATTGCATATGTGATGTATATTATAGTGAATGCTTAGACATATATAGAGAGCACTTTCTTGCTCGACATGATAGTATGCTATCCGGTTACTCTTTATCTTATCATATTTATACTGTCTGTCTCTTACATGTTGATAAAGCCCTTAGGATATGTACTTGACTACCAGAATTATGATGAGATCATACTAGTGGGGCCAAGGTGGTCCAAAAGTACATCCTTTAATCAGTTCCTAGTCAAGAGAATATCGAGACCAGGGCATCAATATTCCAGAGCAGAGTAGTGTGTGCGTTTCTTGTCCCTTAGAGGGTGATGTTTGATCCCACAACCATTGGTGTGTGACATCAATGATTGTACACAGACGCTTATTGGAGAATGGATGCACTGAACAGGAATCGCCGAGGACTTCTTGTTTGTAGTATACCTATCGTCAGATAGTAGTCCTCTGGTGACACCGGTATAGGTTAGTCTGTAGACCCGAGATCGTCATAAAGTCTTGTGTGGCTCCCACCGTGCTTTGATTTCCTCCCTACCACGGCTCAAAGGAGTCGTGAAAACAGGTGGATTTTGGGTATAGTCTCGAGTCACATGGAGGCAATGAGCGATAGGAGGGGTTTTGTCTCTCCCGGTATTGGGGATTGATGTTGCGCTATGCTCGATTGGCTATAACTGGAAGTCTCTTGCCAGGACTACTGCTGAGATTTGCTGATAAGAGTTAATAGTAGTTTCTCAAACCGTTATAGGCTAGACATCGACATGACTTATCACGTTACTGGGGTCTGACGTTTACCACCCCTAAACATGATATACGACATATCAAATGAAGAGACTGGACTGTACGGTAGTGTTACTGATAGGCTTCATGGAGAGTATGGACGAGCTTGCTTGTTGATCTTCATATCGCTCAATACCCGGGTAGCCGTTACGTCCAGCTAGTACCGCTGACGGCTTGTAGGTGACTGATGTGATCATCACCTACTGCCGGCGTATTGACGAGTTATTAGAGTCCCATACAGAAGTTTCCTGGTTCAAGCGAAACGAAGTAGGGCACATATGTGATATGTGCGTGGGCCTTGATTAAATACATGTATGTGATGCCGTATTGTAATCTGGCAGTTATCTGGTATCGGTTAGGATATATGTGATATAACCTATTTATCGAATCAAGTGTTGATTTGATAATGTGATAAGCAGATAAATGATATTAGTCGGTCATATGTGATATAACCGGATTATTAAATCAAGTATTGATTTAATAATTTGATATAACTATATATTAACTAATATCATTAGCTCACTAATTGCTTTATATATATATATATATATATATTATATGAAGCATGGCATGTTTTTCTATTTTGAGAAAATAGAAAAATGAGGTGTAAATTGTGGAGATATTTGTGGAATGGGTAAGGCATGGGCTTTATTATTTGTATATTACTCTTAACTCACTATTCAAGCATGATTGCAATTTATTGTTGCATTTTATTCCATGCTTGAATAAGAAAGGAGATTGTAACGCTTTGAAATTCGTTTAGGTTAATTTCGCGTTAGTTAGCAATGATGTGTGTTTTTCATAAAAACCCGTAAATCTTATTTTCCTTTTTAAACTCGAATAAAACTAGTTCTAATTGTGATGAGAAGTGTTTTTATATATAAATGGGGTTTATTAATTATAATTTAGCTTGTGTTCACCTTAATTAATTTTTTTTCCTTAATTACTTTTCCTAAACTAGGATTAGTGTAACTACATGCACACTTATCATTTGTTTTGTAACATAGGTTAAGTGTAACCATTTTATTTTCTTCTTGCATGGTTCTATTTTCCCCAAATAACCAAGTCAACCTTTAATTTTTAAAATGAATATGAAGAAATGGGAGGTATGGTGTGGGTTAGGTGAGAATGGGCTTGAATTTTTGACCACATTTCTCTCTTTTCCTCTCATTTCTGAATATCTCAACAGAGATAGCAGCAGCAGCAGCAACATCATCATCATCTTCTTCTTCTTTTGCTTCTCTTTGATCCATATACAACCCTACACAAAAATCTCATATTCCTTCACAAAAACCTTTGGGAAAATGGCTCTTTTGGGGATTTTGGTGGCAAATCAGTGCCTTTGAAGGCAAGGGCCGGAAGTTAGGGTTCCCTAGGATCTTTTGGAGGTATTAAACTCACCCATATCACCTTAGTTCATAACTTGTAGTTTTGTTTGCTAAAAATCGTATTTTGTGCATTTTTAGTGCTAATGAAGGGAATTTAGTGAAGTTTATTTTAAGTTAGCATTTTTATGGTTTGTTTAACTTAATTAAGTGTGGTTAGTGTTGTTTTAACTTAGGTTTTGTTTTAGGTTTCATTAAAACACCATAATGTTTTAGTTTAGTGTTAAAATAACTTTTTAACTAAGTATTGGGCTCTGTTGTGATCTGCTTGTAGCCCGTTTGCTTCAGGCAAAAATTGTATTTACTGAAGCATGTACACTAAGTTTAGAGAACACACACAAAGCACGGGAGCACAACTACCTGGGTTGGCCGCCGGAATAATCATTCTGGCCGCAAAGCACGGGAGCACAACTACCTGGGTTGGCCGCCGGAATAATCATTCTGGCCGCAAATTGCGGCCAGATGGGGGATCTGGGTGTTGGGTTTTTTTCTGTTGGTGTCTGCTACATTTCTAAGACCTATGGTGTATGCAACTTTCTAAAATTCTATCTGTAGCAAAATCTGGAACCAAATACCCTATTTCCTACAATTTTAACTTTCGCGACACGTGTGATACGTGTGTGGGTTTGGTGATTTTCTGCGTATCGCGACGTGTCGGGGTAGCTTCAGGCGCGTAATCACACGTTTTAGCGTATCGGACACACACGCGTTTTGTTCGCGACGGGGGTTTCTCGTTTGGCTTTAATGTCGCATTTTTGTAGATTTTAGCTTATGTGTATTATTTTGTGAAATTCTAGGTTGCAGGCAAGTACGACGGACGCCGCGAAGAAGGGAAAACAAGTCGTCGGCTACACTTAGCACGAGACCACAGTGAGTAGATTTAACATCTACGGGGAAATCGCCCGTATGGCGTTAAGCGTCAGGGCGTGATAGGATATTTTAGTCGTAGATATTTATATGTATTATTGTAGCATACGTCCTTCTGTTGCATGTAAGAATGGTAGTATACAACACTGCACTGTCACTAACGGTTCAAGCTGCACGAGCACTATTTGTATGTTACACTCATACCGTTAGTGATTGCCATGACACACACACTATAGGATTGCTACAAATCATACATTGATAATTAGACATGACTTGTTGCATATTGGCACATGCATACGGTCTATTCATAGTAGTGCACACATTGCTTGACATATCCCTACTTGTGCACATATACATTGCTACCCTCACATTGCGTACATATCCATTCGCACATCCATACCTATATACATACATATGTTACATACATGGGTAATATTGACATGATTTGAAAACTAAGGGACCGCACGAGATATTTTCAAAACTGGATCTTTTTAAAAGAGCGGTTTTCTCTTTTTACTTTTAATATCATACGACACATTGCATGGACTAACGCATTGACTTTGGATTTATGTGATTTCTGGATTTGAGAACAGTGGTACTATTTTAAGAAAATACGCACTGTTTTAAAAACCCGGTTTCTCTTGATATGATATTTCAGTGTGTCCACCATGCGTTTTCTCGGTTCTGAGACGTGTGATATGTGAACCCGAATCGAGGAGCTAGACGAGACCGATTGCGGGTACATGGTGGACCCGGTATGGTACCCCGGGGCAAGAAAGGGATGCTGTGTATACAGACGGTGAGCCTGGACGAGGGACTACTACCTACCGGTGATTGGTTGGACCTGACGGTTATCCGGAGGATACCGACCAGAGTCGATAGATGGATACGGGACGACACGTACTGCCGGGGCCGAGGGCCGATTCCGCAGACGGAGCCCGATACTTGAGGATTTGCGTGTCGATGCTTGACACGATAATTTGTGATATTTTCGAGTGCCGATGCTAGGCATTCACGATTCCATGAGCTGTACAGGATTTGAGGGCCGATCAGAGTAACGGCGCCTGAGTTTTACTGGGATTTGGGCGCATTGATAGACACCGGTTATTCTTCCACGTTGACATTCCGTGTAGATGATATTTATTCCCATGCTCAGCATTCATTATTTTGCATCTCATCCTGTAGTTATAGTACCTGGTAGAGTACTTTTGCATGATTATTGCATACCCTGCTCATCATATATATATTGATGTTATTAAATTGCACCTGTTAGGCATGATTATTGCGTATCCAGTTCATCATATAGACATTATCTGCTGACATATGTTAGAGTATCGCAGTACGTGCATACTCGCGATTACCTTTATATGTTATCTACTATTCACGAGTTGGCAACTCACCCCCGTTATGCCACAGTGTTTGCAGGTTGCCTCTCGGAGTAGTCGCGGCAGGCTGCTTTCTTGCATCTTTTGATACAGATACCACTACAGTTGGCGTGTGAGCTTTGCTGATAGGTGGGTTTTTGTGTGGTATCTGTTTATTTCCCAATTGTATACACTGTTGTATCTAGTACTCTCCATCTACTTTCATGTATTGACTTAGAGACCAGTTGTGAGGACGATGTATATTATTTTGTACTCTGGTGTCGAGCTCGTTGTGAGCCGACTTTATTTATGCAGCTTTATCTTCATGATATTTGTTTTCACTTATACTGCTCATTTCTTCGCTACGGCGTCGTATATTAGCATTGTGGTGATTGTTTCGGCCGTTGGGCGTGATTGCTCCCGTTTGGGATGCTTTATTCTTATTGTATATCATTGTATTCATATATTGTCTTGTACCCGATTTTGGGGCTAGTTTTTACAAAGGAATGGTGCCAAAATTTTTAAGATAATAACTTGAACTTTAAAGAATTTTACTGAATTACTTAAGGTTTTCTAAACGTTTTAACAAATGTTCTAATAAATGTTTTAAACACTCACTACTTCAAATGGTTTTGATTTCTGGGTTCGGCTTACTTAGTCGCATTACGCTTGTAGACATTACGTGGTTAAGCGCCGGTCACGGGCCGAACTTTGGGTCGTGACAAAGTTGGTATCAGAGCGTAGGTTTTACCTTCGGAGTGTAGGATGACCCTGGTATGATGGAGTAGGTAGCTGAAGCAGAGTGGCGTAGCGTGCGTATGTTCTGCTGCATACTCACGACACGGTATTCTGCCTAAGCGACCTTAGGACTTATTGATTGAAAATTCTTCATGATTGTATACATTCTTGTGAATCGATTTCCGTATCCTTATCGAATCCTACTTTCTTTTCAGCCATTATGCCGCCAAAGACTATGAGGGCGCAGAGAGCGGCCGCGAGAGCCGAGATTAGAGTTGATTCGTCAGAGACGAGGACAGACCCGGGTAGTACACCCGTTGCACCAGAGCAGACTGTTCCTCCTTCGACAAACCAGATCGCTATGCTAGGGGCCGGTATGCAGGAGATGCGCCAGATGATGGGATCCGGTATGCAGGAGATGCGCTAGACGATAGGGTCGCTAGTCGAGACACTTCGAGCGCAGCGACCAGAGGTAGCTCCACCCGTCACAGGGACCGCGATGGTACCTACAGTACAGGCAATTGCCCCTGCAGCCACGGAGGTGATTACAATATCGCTATCAGAGTTTATGAGGCTGAAGCCTCCGGTCTTCACAGGCACCGATGCAGCCGAGGACCCACAGTCTTTTATTGATAGGATGGCCCGGATATGTCGTTCCCTCAGATGCTCAGATGCGAGATGGGTAGAGTTCGCGAGCTTTCGCCTGGAAGGTCTTGCGCAGAAATGGTGTGAATCGATCGAGAAGGGCAGAGCAGCAGGTCTTCCTCCTATGACCTGGACCGAGTTTGTGACGGTATTTCTAGCCCGTTTCCTTCCCCAGAGTGTTAGGGATGCCCGAGCACGCAGGTTTGAGTCTTTACGCCAGACGCCAGAGATGACGGCGGCAGAGTATGATGTGCTATTCACCGAGCTATCCTTTTATGCCCCATACTTAGTAGCTACTGAGGAGATGCGAGTCAAGAGATTTGTTCGAGGCTTACTTACCCCACTGTTCCTCACGATCAGCGCACAGCATTGGGAGACATATGCAGCAGCCGTAGATGCAGCCTTATTAGTCGAGGAGCGCCTAGCTGAGACTTCGATAGTTCCAGGTCCGAAGAGGGTTCGTACAGATATGTCAGCACAGAGACAGCCGTTTAGGTGCCGCGACAGGTTCCATTCAGGTACGGGGGTTAGCGGAGGATCAGGACGAGGTCAGCTATTCAGTACTTATCCCCAGGAGGGTCAGCCGGCACCATCTAGATGTTTCCGATGCGGGAGTACTTATCATCGTGTTCGAGATTGCCCGGAGCCATGCGAGGGCGAGACTGCCGTACCACATGTCACACTTCCACCTTCTCTACCCCTGAGGGCGTTGCCTATTGTACCTACTGTTGCTCCGCGACAGACTCATGCACATAGCGGCCGTGGTCGCAGAGGGTTTGCTCAGAGAGGGCGAGGTGGCCGAGGCAGAGGACAGCCAGCTACCGGCAGAGTGCAGCCGGTTGCTAGTAGGGGACCGCCAGTCGCAGGTGGAGGACAGGCACGGAATTTTGCGTTGACGCATTAGGACGCGCAGGCGTCCAATTCGGTGGTCTCAGGTACCCTATCAGTATGTTCTGTCGACGCACACGTGTTGTTTGATCCCGGATCCACGCACTCGTACGTTTCCACACACTTCGTGCCGAGTTTGGGTAGAGAGTCCGGTTTGCTTGATCAGCCGCTTGTTGTGACCACTCCTGTGGGAGAGTCGTTTGTTGCTAAGCACGTGTTCCGATCCTGTGTTGTCCGTATTGGCGAGAGAGAGAGAGTTGCTTGTCGACTTGATCCTTCTTGAGATGTTGGACTTCGACGTTCTTTTGGGCATGGATTGGTTAGCCACGTGCTATGCGTCTGTGGACTGCCGCGAGAAGACAGTTAGATTTTGTTTTCCCGGCGAGTCGGCTTTTGTTGTGCAGGGGGACCATGGTGCCGCCCCTCACATTTTGATTTCTTCTCTTCACGCTGGACAGCTTTTGAGGAAGGGATGTCAGGGATTTCTAGCCTATGTTTGCGATACTAGAGCTACGGATGTTCCGTTGGACCGGGTTCCGTTTGTTTGTGAGTTCCCTGATGTTTTTCCTGACGAGCTTCCTGGGCTACCGCCTGAGCACGATATTGCTTTCTGTATTGATTTGATTCCTAGCACGGGGCCTATTTCTATACCGCCTTATCGGATGGCACCGGCGGAGCTTAGAGAGTCGAAAGGTCAGTTGCAAGATTTGCTGGATAAGGGACTTATTCAACCCAGTGTTTCTCCTTGGGATGCTCCGGTCCTGTTTGTCAAGAAGAAGGACGGCAGTTTGCGTTTGTGTATCGACTATCGCCAGCTGAACAGGGTTACCGTGCGGAACAGATATCCTTTGCCACGCATCGACGACTTGTTCGACCAGCTTCAGGGGGCAGGATATTTTTCGAGGATCGACTGGCGATCAGGATACCATCAGCTGCGGGTTCGACAGGAGAACATACCGAGGACAGCTTTCCGCACGCGCTACGGCCATTATGAGTTTTTGGTGATGTCGTTCGGACTCACCAATTCCCCAGCAGCATTCATGGACTTGATGAACCGTATTTTCTGGCCGTATCTTGATTTGTTCATCATCGTATTCATCGACGATATCTTGGTGTATTCCCGGAGCAAAGAGGAGCACGAGCAGCACCTGCGGATCACACTGCAGACTTTGAGGGAGCACCAGCTTTTCGCAAAATTCTCCAAGTGTGCATTCTGGCTGGACAGCGTAGATTTTTTGGGTCACGTAATTACACAAGATGGTATATGTGTGGACCCGAGGAAGATCGAAGCCGTTCAGAGTTGGCCCAGACCCGCATTAGTTACTGAGATCCGCAGCTTTCTAGGATTGGCCGGTTACTATAGGAGATTTGTGCAGGACTTTTCCCGTATTGCTGCACCTTTGACCGGGTTGACCCGGAAGGGAGTTCCTTTCGATTGGACCGGGGAGTGCGAGCACAGCTTTCAGCAGCTACGGACTTGTTTGGCTAAGGCACCGGTGTTATCATTGCCTTCAGGATCAGGCGGATTTGTGGTCTATTGTGATGCTTCTCGAGTGGGGCTAGGATGCGTATTGATATAGCATGACAGGGTGATCGCGTATGTTTCACGGCAGTTGAAGAGACATGAGCAGAACTACCCCACTCACGATATGGAGATGGCTGCAGTGGTCTTTGCACTCAAGATCTGGCGACATTACCTATACGGCGAGTCGTGCCAGATATTCACTGATCATAAGAGTTTAAAGTATATATTTCAGTAGCGAGACCTGAATCTCAGACAGTGCCGTTGGATGGAACTAGTGAAGGACTACGATTGCGAGATCTTGTATCACCCGGGCAAGGTTAATGTAGTGGCGGATGCTTTGAGCAGGAGGCCCGGGGTAGTCTATCTTGTTTGAGCGCAGTGCAGAGGCAGTCATCGGCAGATTGGCAGATTTTATGCGACAGCCGAGTGCAGTTCGAGTTCACGTCGATCGGGGGACAGCTTGCGCATGTTCGTGCATGCCCATAGTTGCTTGACCGTATACATGAGGCACAGTACAGTGATGACCGTTGTTCAGATATCATGGCACAGATTAGACATGGCAGATTTTCCGAGTTCGTGATCGATGATCAGGGGATACTGCGATTTGGGACTAGACTGTGCGTACCAGATGCTGAGGGACTGCGGCGTGAGATTCTTGAGGAGGCACATCGATCGGTGTACAGTGTTCATCCGGGTCCACCAAGATGTACCATGATATAAGAGATGTTTACTGGTGGGACGGAATGAAGAGGGACATCGCAGACTTCGTGTCGAGATGCCTGACTTGTCAGCAAGTCAAGGCCGAGCACCAGAGGCCCGCGGGAGAGCTACAGCCGTTACCCATTCCGGAGTGGAAATGGGAGCAGATTTCTATGGACTTCATCGTGGGTCTACCCAGGACTAGGCGAGGGTATGAATCCATCTGGGTGATTGTGGATCGTTTGACGAAGGCGACTCGCTTCCTGCCGGTGAAGACGACTTACGAATTTGCTCAGTATGCCCAGATATATATCGACGAGATTGTACGACTGCATGGAATCTCGACGTGTATCGTGTCCGACAGAGGCACCCAGTTTACCAGCCGACTATGGCAGAGGCTTCAGGAGGCTTTGGGCACCCGCTTGAGTTTCGGTACAGCATTTCATCCGCAGACCGACGGCCAGTCAGAGCGGATTATTCAGACTCTCGAGGACATGCTCCGAGCGTGCGTTTTAGACATTGGTGATAGCTGGGATCATCATTTACCCTTGGTGGAGTTCTCCTACAACAATAGTTTCCAGGATACTATTCAGATGGCACCTTTTGAGGCTTTGTATGTGAGGAGATGTAGATCGCCCGTCTGTTGGACAGAGCTCAGTGAGAGCAGTATTTTGGGGCCACAGATTATACATGAGACGACCGAGAAGATTCAGCTGATTCGAGATAGGATGAGGACAACTCATAGCAGGCAGAAATCGTATGCCGACAGACGCCGCCACAGATTAGAGTTCGCAGTTGGCGATCACGTTTTTCTGAGGGTCTTTCCGATAAAGGGAGTGATGAGGTTTGGACGGAAGGGGAAGCTTAGCCCCAGATTCATAGGTCCCTTCGAGATCCTCGAGCGTGTGGGCGCAGTAGCATATCGTTTGGCTCTTCCACCCGACTTCCCAGATGTTCACCCCGTTTTCCACGTGTCGATGCTTCGCAGATACCTACATGACCCTTCGCACATGATTCAGCATCAGACTGTTCAGCTCGAGCGCGATCTTTCGTTCACCGAGCAGCCAGTCGTGATATTGGACTGGCAGGTGAAGAAACTTCGATCGAAGGTCTTTCCAGCAGTGAAGGTGCTTTGGCGCAGCCCGAATGGTGAAGAGATCACTTGGGAGGCCGAAGGCGAGATGCGGAAGAAGTTCCCTCATCTCTTTGAAGGTACGCGTAGCAGTATATTTTTAAATTCGGGGACCGAATTTCTTTAAGGGGGGTAGATTGTAACGCTTTGAAATTCGTTTAGGTTAATTTCGCGTTAGTTAATAATGATGCGTGTTTTTCATAAAAACCCGTAAATCTTATTTTCCTTTTTAAACTCGAATAAAACTAGTTCTAATTGTGATGAGAAGTGTTTTTATATATAAATGGGGTTTATTAATTATAATTTAGTTTGTGTTCACCTTAATTAATTTTTTTCCCTTAATTACTTTTCCTAAATTAGGATTAGTGTAACTACATGCACACTTATCATTTGTTTTGTAACATAGGTTAAGTGTAACCATTTTATTTTCTTCTTGCATGGTTCTATTTTCCCCAAATAACCAAGTCAACCTTTAATTTTTAAAATGAATATGAAGAAATGGGAGGTATGGTGTGGGTTAGGTGAGAATGGGCTTGACTTTTTGACCACATATCTCTCTCATTTCTCTCTTTTCCTCTCATTTCTGAATATCTCAGCAGAGATCGCAGCAGCAGCAGCAACATCATCATCATCTTCTTCTTCTTTTGCTTCTCTTTGATCCATATACAACCCTACACAAAAATCTCATATTCCTTCACAAAAACCTTTGGAAAAATGGCTCTTTTGGGGATTTGGGTGGCAAATCAGTGCCTTTGAAGGCAAGGGCTGGAAGTTAGGGTTCCCTAGGATCTTTTGGAGGTATTAAACTCACCCATATCACCTTAGTTCATAACTTGTAGTTTTGTTTGCTAAAATTCGTATTTTGTGCATTTTTAGTGCTAATGAAGGGGATTTAGTGAAGTTTATGTTAAGTTAGCATTTTTATGACTTGTTTAACTTAATTAAGTGTGGTTAGTGTTGTTTTAACTTAGGTTTTGTATCAGGTTACACTAAAACACCATAATGTTTTAGTGTAGTGTTACAATAGCTTTTTAACTAAGTATTAGGCTCTGTTGTGATCTACTTGTAGCCCGTTTGCTTCAGGCAAAAATTGTATTTACTGGAGCATGTACACTAGGTTTAGAGAACACACATAAAGCATGGGAGCAAAACTCCCTGGGTTGGCCGCCGGAATAATCATTCTGGCCGCAAATTGCGGCCAGATGGGGGACCTGGGTGTTGGGGTTTGTTCTGTTGGTGTCTGCTACATTTCTAAGACCTATGGTGTATGCAACTTTCTAAAATTCTATCTGTAGCAAAATATGGAACCAAATACCCTATTTCCTACAATTTTAACTTTCGCGACACGTGTGATACGTGTGTGGGTTTGGTGATTTTCTGTGTATCGCGACGTGTCGGGGTAGCTTCAGGCGCGTAATCACACGTTTTAGCATATCGGACACACACGCGTTTTGTTCGCGACGCGTGTTTCTCGTTTGGCTTTAATGTCGCGTTTTTGTAGATTTTAGCTTATGTGTATTATTTTTTGAAATTCTAGGTTTGCAGGCGAGTACGACGGACGCCGCGAAGAAGGGGAAACAAGTCGTCGGCTACACTTAGCACGAGATCACAGTGAGTAGATTTAACATCTATGGGGAAATCATCCGTATGGCGTTAAGCGTCAGGGCGTGATAGGATATTTTAGTCGTAGATATTTATATGTGTTATTGTAGCATACCTCCTTCTGTTGCATGTAGGAATGGTAGTATACAACACTGCACTGTCACTAACGGTTCAAGCTGCACGAGCACTATTTGTATGTTACACTCACACCGTTAGTGATTGCCATGACACACACACTATAGGATTGCTACAAATCATACATTGATAATTAGACATGACTTGTTGCATATTGGCACATGCATACGGTCTATTCATAGTAGTGCACACATTGCTTGACATATCTATACTTGTGCACATATACATTGCTACCCTCACATTGCGTACATATCCATTCGCACATCCATACCTATATACATACATATGTTATATACATGGATAATATTGACATGATTTGAAAACTAAGGGACCGCACGAGATATTTTCAAAACCGGATCTTTTTAAAAGAGCGGTTTTCCCTTTTTACTTTTAATGTCATACGACACATTGCATGGATTTACGCATTGATTTTGGATTTATATGATTTCTGGATTTGAGAACCGTGGTACTATTTTAAGAAAATACGCACTGTTTTAAAAACCCAGTTTCTCTTGATATAATATTTCAGTGCGTCCACCATGCGTTTTCTCAGTTCTGAGACGTGTGACATATGAACCCGAATCGAGGAGCTGGACGAGGCCGATTGCTGGTACATGGTGGACCCGGTATGGTACCCCGGGGCAAGAAAGGGATGCTGTGCATACAGACGGTGAGCCTGGCCGAGGGACTACTACCTACCGGTGATTGGTTGGACCTGACGGTTATCCGGAGGATATCGACCAGAGACGATAGATGGATACGGGACGACACGTACTGCCGGGGCCGAGGGCCGATTCCGCAGACGGAGCCCGATACTTGAGGATTTGCGTGTCGATGCTTGACATGATGATTTGTGATATTTTCGAGTGCCGATGCTAGGCATTCACGATTCCATGAGTTGTACAGGATTTGAGGGCCGATCAGAGTGACGGCGCCTGAGTTTTACTGGGATTTGGGCGCATTGATAGGAACCGGTTATTCTTCCACGTTGACATTCCGTGTAAATGATATTTATTCTCATGCTCAGCATTCATTATTTTTCTTCTCATCCTGTAGCTATAGTACCTGGTAGAGTACTTTTGCATGATTATTGCATACCCTGCTCATCATATATATATTGATGTTATTAAATTGCACCTGTTAGGCATGATTATTGCGTATCCAGTTCATCATATAGACATTATCTGCTGGCATATTTTATAGTATCGCAGTACGTGCATACTCGCGATTACCTTTATATGTTATTTACTATTCACGAGTTGGCAACTCACCCCCGTTGTGCCACAGTGTTTGCAGGTTGCCCCTCGGAGTAGTCGCGGCAGGCTGCTTTCTTGCATCTTTTGATACAGATACCACTACAGTTGGCGTGTGAGCTTTGCTGATAGGTGGGTTTTTGTGTGGTATCTGTTTATTTCCCAGTTGTATACACTGTTGTATCTAGTACTCTCCATCTACTTTTATGTATTGACTTAGAGACCAGTTGTTAGGACGATGTATATTATTTGGTACTCTGGTGTCGAGCTCGTTGTGAGCCGACTTTATTTATGCAGCTTTATCTTCATGATATTTGTTTTCAGTTATACTGCTCATTTCTTCGCTACGGCGTCGTATATTAGCATTGTGGTGATTGTTTCCGCCGTTGGGCGTGATTGCTCCCGTTTGGGATGCTTTATTCTTATTGTATATCATTGTATTCATTTATTGTCTTGTACCCGATTTCGGGGCTAGTTTTTACAAAGGAAATGCTGCCAAATTTTTTAAGATAATAACTTGAAGTTTAAAGAATTTTACTGAATTACTTAAGGTTTTCTAAACGTTTTAACAAATGTTCTAATAAATGTTTTAAACACTCGCTACTTAAAATGGTTTTGATTTCTGGGTTCAGCTTACTTAGTCGCGTTACGCCTGTAGACGTTACGTGGTTAAGTGCCGGTCACGGGCCGAACTTTGGGTCATGACAGAGATAGATATTCATTTTTTTCCTATGCTTGCACACTTTCTTGAGTTCATGCCTTAGCCATTTCTTGAGCTCTTGCTTTTTCTTGCTCTTTACAATTTTCTTCACCTCACTTCCAAGTTTAAACCCTCACATGTGATGTGAATCATTGAACTTGTGAAAACCCTAGTGAGCAAAATAAACCCCTATTACACCATCTCACATTAGATTAGCAATTTTATGTGGAGTGTTGCCTTCACTAATGAGATTAGTGAAGGGTTAGCTTGAGCTAGTGGACTTTGGGTGGATCGTCTTTGGCGCGAAAATCACGAAGGAGGTTCTTTCATCTTGAAGAGGAGCCTAGTGGAATTGCGTGGACCAGAACCCAGGGCTAGAGAAGAGAAGGACTCGATCTACAAGGGTATAACTTTCTTTACTTCTCATAGTTTCAAGATATCAAACTTAAAAACCCTAACATTCTAGCAATGATCTTGTTTAGTCTAGCTTAGCACCTAATAAAATTTGAATTTGGCATGCTTGATGGTACTAAGGCCTCATTGTGGTGCTAGGGTCGACTTTCATGGTATCAGAGCCAAGCTAGAACATTAGGGTAGACTATCATAGCTTGTAGCGTCGTTAGAAATCCACCGTTTTTGTCGCGCAAAAACTGCCGATAAAAACAGTTTCTAAAATGATGTTTTGAGTTGTTTGTATACCCTGCGGGCTTACGGTTTGAACCGAGAAGCCGTGGGGTGGAGAGTGCGCATCCCGGGGACACCCAGAGGGGGGACCAGAGGCAGGACCCACGCTCTAAGACCACCACAAGGTGGCCTTGGGGGTGGGTGACCCGAGAGCACCCCAACTGGGTGTTCTTGGGTCTGCCTTCCACTAGGGGCCACTTTGAGGTGGACCCCGAGGGTGGGTACCCCCCGAGGCCCTCCATTCGATAGTTAATTTTGGGATCTTCGCCCACGAAGATTCGGGCGGGTTTCGAGTTTGTTTCGACTCCCGGATTGGCTTAAAACGATCGGTTTTGGAACTTTAGCTCGCTGGATTTTTCATGTCTTGGAAAAATTGGTTTAGTTTGCTAATTGCGTGCGGAATTCTAATGTCGCGGTTACTTTACAAGCTTTGTGATGTGTGATATAATTATTAAAATCCGAATTAATTAGTTTTATGAAAACTAGTTAGTATATTGTAAACCTAGCTGTTTAGTCTCAATTGATCGATTGCCACGAAGTTTTAATTCGGATCAAAACTACGTCGCAATTGCGTATTGTACGCGATCACTAAGTCGGGAATCTTGTTTAATTATCCTACAACCAATTGAAAAGAGTTTTCAATTTGAGACTAAAATGCAAGTTTTATAAGTTAGGCATGAAATCCGAAATATGAGATATTCCGGGTTTATGATGTCTAAGGATATTGCGGATTCTAATTATTGTAGTTTTCTGTTTTCTTTTTTGCGACCGTAAGTGTAATATGTGGGGTATCCCAATCTTGTTGCTATTGTTAGTTGTATGTATGCCCTAGAGGCCATTATTTTACATGAGATGTATATTATAATGGATACTGGGACATATATAGGGATGACTTTCTTGCTCGACATGATAGTACGCTATCTGGTTACTCTTTATCTTAACATGTACATTTATTGTCTCTCTGTTGCATGTTGATAAAGCCCTTAGGATGTGTACTCGACTTCCAGGTTATGATGCAGATCATATTATTGGGGCCTGGGTACTCCATGAGTACATCCTTCAATGTTCCTAGTCGTAGGAATATCGAGACGGTGCATTGATATTCCAGAGTAGATTAGCGTATATCTTCTCGACCCATGTGATGGGCGATGGATGTTCCCATATCCATTGGTGTTTGATATCAGAGATGGTATACGGGTGCTCAGTGGAGATTGGGTATACTGAACGAACTCGCCGAGAACTCCCAGATGATATTATACTTCACGTCAGATGGCAGTTCTCTGGTGACATTGGTACAGCTTAGTCTGTTGACCCGAGATTGTCATAGATTCTTGTGTGTCTCCCACCGTGCTTTGATTTCCACCCTAACACGGCTCTACTGAGTCATGCAAACAGGTGGTTTTTGGGTACAGTCCCGAGTCACATGGAGGCAATGAGCGATAGGAGGGGATTCGTCTCTCCCAGTATTGGGGGTTGATGTTGCGCTATGCTCGATTGGCCATAACATGAAATCCCTGGCCAGGGTTGATGTGATTTACTGGTAAGTGTTATCAATAGTTTCACGCTCGCTATGGACCTTACATCGGCATGACTTATCAAGCTACTGGGGTCTGACGTTTACCACCCCTAGGCGAGATATGCGACATATCAGACGAACAGACCGGACTGTGCGGTAAGTGTTACTAATTGGATTCGGAGGAGTGTGAGCAGGCTTGTTCGTTGATATTCTGATCACTCAATACCCGGGTGGCCGTTACATTTAGCAGACCGCTTGCGGCTAGTGGGTGTTTGATATGATCACCACCTACTGCCGGCGTATTGACGATTCTTTAAAGTCCTACACAGAGGTTTCCTGGCTCAGGCAAGACGAAATAGGAGCATGTATATGATATGTGCACGACCGAGAATAATACCAGTATGTGATACTGTATTCTATTCTCGCGATTTGTATCATCGGTCGGTTATATGCGATATAGCCGGGTTACCGAATCAAGTGTTGATTCGATATATTGATACACTAGATATTAGTCGGTTATATGCGATATGACCGGATCATTAAATCAAGTGTTGATTTAATGATTTAATGTATAATTATATATTTGATATATTACTTTACATTAACTAGTATTGGTTCACTTAAGATTGCTTTTCTCACTTGATGTGCACATAATGTATATGTGATATATATTTGTGTACATGATTGTATCATGCTTGATGATACATGCAAACTTGGGAATGTGTATGACTTACACCATATTTAAGATAATGGTTAGGGTTTATATTTATTTTGTAATTCAAAATTGGTAAGCACTTTGTCATGCTTGAAGCTTCATGAAGCTTGAAGCATCCATTGACCAAGTCCACTTACTTTGTATTACTAAAGATATTTATTAACCAAACCATTAGCTTAAACCATGGTTTAGTCTCTACAAAGGTTAGTGGATGATACAAACTCACCCATGGTTGCATAATTGATCATAATTCTCTTCACTTGATTTTATTATTCTTCTTCTTCATCCAAAAAGAAAAACCTTGCTAGATTTTTCTAAGTGAAGAAACAAAGTGAGAAACCAAAATCTAAAGTGAACCCGCTTCCTATTTCATCATCCTCTACTACTTGCCATTTAGTTTAGGGTGTTCTCTTCACGAAGATCTTGACCTAGTGAAGAGGTAGCTTGGGTTTGAGTCTCCTCGACGTAGATCATCTTCGGCCTCGAAGTCTACGAGCAAGCTTGTTCATTTCTCCGAGGGGACCATCACTAGAGTCCGGGAGTTCGATGATCGCAGCGAAGAGACATCAGCACGGAGCTTTAGAAGTGAAGGACCGGATCTACAAAGGTTGTATTCTTGTTCACTTCTTTTGTAATGTTAGATTGCAAAGTTTTGTTACCCTATTTTTCTAGCATGATTCTTGGTTTGATTGCTTAGCACCCTTTTGAATTTTTGTTGTGGCATATGTGATGCTTGCAAACCTTAGGCTAGGTGCTAAGGAATCCTAACATGGTATCAGAGCCTAACTAGAAACTTAGACAATGTTAGATTAATACGAAAACAAAACAAATCCGTAAACATACAATTTCTGGAACCCTGCACATTTGCTCTCTGTTGATTTTTAAAAGGTCAGTAAAAATTTTGCAAACAAGTGCAGAGTGATGTATATGATACCTAAAGTGCACAGAACAATAACGAGGCTAGAAGCTCGGATTTCAACCGAGCACATTGCCTCAAAAACTGGGGATGCCGGCCCTGCTTGCTCCTTTTGGTGTCATTTTTGTTTTGTGCTCTGGTGTGCTCGTTTTGGGGTTTCAGGTATTGTTTGCTTAGTCCAAATTTTCATGTGATGTAAATTTTGCTATAGGACCAAAATGTAGTGTTTCGTAGTCGTAAAATTTAACATTGTGATGGTAACCTTGGCTATGTTTGACAGTTCGAACGATCTTCAAATATCACCCCATGTCCCCCTCTGAAATTTCCAAGTGTTGGAATTTTTGTAAGTTAATTATATTCAATGTTCGTGCGAGTAACTCTATGGACCCTCTAGATGAACACATAAACTTTAACTCGATTCTATGCCCTCGGAACCGCGGCTTGAACCTTAGGGTTTGCCGTAGTTCCGCGGTGTCATAGGTGAGGCATTGGTTTGACCCTTCTACGGCTGGATCATAGCTACCGTGGCACATTTTGGGTACTTTAATTTCACTCAAGTGTTGAGCTCATTGGGAGATGAGGGTGTTGTTTGATTCGCTCGAAACGTTTAACATCGTCTAGTATAATGTGATACAATACTTGGAATCAACAATATTTGAATTTTATAAGTCTAGCAATTTAGTCTCATTTGATCGGTTGCCACGGGATTTTGATGCGATCAAAAGTCCGTCGCAATCACTTTGTGTATTCGGATACTCGCCGGGTAACATTACTAGATAGCCACATCCCATAACCCCGACCAAGTGACTGTAGGAGAACTCCGTTGCCAAAAAGCATCCGTCCGGGTACTCGCGGCCGCGGTGTTCCGCCTAAGTGCACTTCGTCGTCGGTATCGGGGGGTGCGGCCGTCTACTAAAGTTTCCGACGAGCATTCGATCGGGTTGTCGGGAATCTTGTTGAATTGCTCGACTGATTATTGGAATGTGTTTTCAATATCGAGACTAAAATGTGGGGTTTATAATTGTTAGGCATGTGATGTCTAAGGAATTCATAATGTTAGGCATGTGATGTCTAAGGTGGTTGCGGATTCCAACTGTTGTAGTTTTTCACTTTCTTTTTTGTGACCGTAAATGTAATATGTGGTGTATCGCCGGTTTCTTTGCTATACGTTGTTCATACCATAATATTGCATTATTATATTCCCCATTCTTATTCGTTTTATAAATAAACAGGTTCTTTTGACGCATGTCTGCTACATATTACAGGTTACAGGTTCTTGGATCTAAAACAGTGAAAAGGATAAAAGACGATACAAAAGTGGAACTACAACCAACAAACAGAAGACTCTTGATCAAGCCTACATCAAAGATAAAATTCACAAAGTACAAGACAATGCAAGGTCCAAGATTACAAAGCGAACGGTTAAAGTCCACTGCAAGTATTCACAGGAAGATCTGGAGTAAACCCAAAAGCCAAATGGAGAAAAGACCTGAAGAAATAGGAAGCCCAAAAAGCCCAAATGCATAACACCAAAACTCAGCATGAGATCTCCTAACTGGACCGCGGAACCGCGGCCGTATGGGCCCAGTGTCTGTGCTGAAAAGTTTGGTAAATAGAGGGCGTTGAATAGGTCTTTTTCTTAAGGGGTATTTTTGTAATAGCAGACGTACGAATCAAATGTAACCTAGGGTTTCCTATCCTCTATAAATAGGAACTCTAAATCATTGTATTTTTTTCATGCCTCCCTTCATTAATAAATTTTAGAATTCTTTTGGAGAGCATCGGTGCCTCTTTTCATTTCATGAATTCAGATCTGACAACCCTGTGTTGATGTTTGGAGAGAGTCATCTGTAAGTAGTTTTATTTAATTGCTCTAGTTTAGATTTTAATTTCTTACCTTAGATGTTAGCTTTAGGGAAGGCTTTTGAGAGATGAGATCTCTCATCCCTTTCTTGCCCATAATATAGTTTCAATAGGACTCCATGCATACACGCACACACCGCGCCCTACGGCACCCTATCCCTCGAGGTAGCGGTGATACCTTAGTATAAAGGCCCGGTTGCGCGTGTTTTCCATGGAGGTTAGGGTAAGGATCTCTAAAGGAAGGACAAGAATCTAGAGGAAGGAACACCTTCCCGAATGGATCTAATCCCCTTTATTGATAATTACCATAACTCCTCATAGATCTTAATTTGGGTATAGAAAGCGTTGAGATTTATTTACATTTCCAAACCATTCCTAAACCTAACCCTAGCAAGATTTAGATCTAGATAATCTTAGTATATATAGACTTAGTTTTTAGATTTAATAAATCAATCCGAACACCCTTCGGAATTAACTCGTTTGAGCGAATAGGAAATTCACAACATCCCTGTGGACCGACCCGTATTCACCGGCTAGCTACAAGCGACGCCGTTCTTGATTGCGGTAATAGATAATTTTTGAGTTCAATCAAATCTTTTCTGTTGCATATCTTTTCTCGAAAATCTTTTTGCAACAATTTTTCCAAATAAAGAGAAAAAAAAAGAAAATTTTTATTAGAAAACTTGCAAATTTTTGCCGCAAATAAATCCTTACACCACCTAACATTCTTTCTTTTCCCCTTTCTTCTAACATGGGTACCCCAAATCATAAATCTCTTGCCGAACTTTGCTATCCCGAACCTAACTTTGCGTTGTACGTCAATTGTTTCGGTCGATTTAAGGAAGATCCCTCCGTGCCAAAAATTTCTTTGAAAGATCAAATAGAAGCGTCTAGGAGAAACAGTTCGACTTTGCAACCCACTTTGTGTCAACCGAGCCAATCTTTACCACCTTCGTATGTTGACACCACTTTTTCAAGTCCTGCTGTAACTCCTAAACCGATGTCCATTGCTGAGCATATTGCTCAATCTCGTAGCCGATCTTTCACCCCTCTCCACACATCTAGTTCTAGGGATCAACAAGTCTATTCACCTTTTTATCCACATGTTGACCCTACCCCTGTCCAACCACCCACTTCCTACCAGTCCTACCCGACTTTCCCACCGACACTAGACACTATTTCTACACAGCCTTTTGAGAGTTTCACATATCCAAACAATTTCGAATCTTTTACCGAAACCCCCTTACCACCCAAGTCTAGTTTGGAAGAGTCGTTGGATGCTTATATCTTAGCAACAAACAAAATGACTAGGAATGTGGAAGCGTCCGTGGCCGTCCTTATGCAACCTATTGAACCGGTAGCTAGTTTCCAACTAGCTTCAAATTTTTCAATGTATAAGGAGGCGGTTGGACAGAGTGAGAATGTGAGAGGATTTCCAAATCAAACCTACCCTTACCCAATTGAAGCCCACAACTCCAGTTTTCCATCGAATGTCCTAAATGATTCACAAGTTCAAAATAAAAACGAGTTGTGTGATTTTGTAGTGCTTGATTTGCCAAATTGTGAAGAACCCCTTTCGAGTGAAACCACACCCAATCCTTTTGACCTTTACACCTCCACTCTAGAACCTAAATCGATAAATATCCATACTTTTGATGAGGTGTCTAAAGAAATTGATTTTCACTTGATTGAGGATATAGACGCCGAGAATATTTCGGATGATGAACCTGTCGATTTGCTTGAAATTTTATGTCCAATTCATCATCCCGAGTCATTAAATGCTTCTCCCGAACTTCATATGTGTCTTGATTTTGATGATAATGGCATGGATGGGCTAAATTTTGAGGAGAATTATAAGGATAGTATTGAGGATAATATTGAGGTTGAACCATTTTTCTTTGATGTGTCGGATTTTCCAATTCATCCTCTTGAACGTTTAACTAAATCACCCTCCCTCATTTCCATCGTTCCGACCACGCACAAGATCACGCTTGAAGACTGTGAGCTTGAAAATTTTCTCTTTGAATCTGACACAGTTCTCACAGCCGATACCACCTACGAGTATTTCACTTTTTCGGACAATGTTGATGACTCACCGCCCGAGTTTGAGTCCTTTACATTTTCAGATGAGTTAGTTGAACCATCAGACTCGGTTGCTTACAGTCAGTTTGAACCATTGATGGAATCTTTCAAGTTTGAGACAGTTTACTACGGTGAGAATGAGACTATCCCTAATTCACTCCCTTTCGTCTGTCCTATCGTTCCGACCGTACAAGAGACCGTTACGCTTTCATCTCCAATACTAAGTTCGGTGTACCCATGCCTTCTTGCGAATCTTGAGGGATTTGACCCCATTTCTCAACGGGTTGATAGATTAGCACAATCGCTTTTAGCACATCGGTCATCACAAATTGCGCTAATTTATTCACTCGATTTACACCCTCAAGATCGTACTCCACTTCTTTCTCTTTTCCGCCCCTCTTCTCCTTCACCGAGACCGTATCCCGTTTCTACCTCCACACGGTCTCGTGTGCTTCTCATTTCTTTTCTTTCCACCCCATTCTTTCTCCAACTCGACCATTACCACGATAAGATTTTTGAATGGTTGGTGCTAACCTTTGGCTTGTGTAAGGCCAAGCTTAAGTTTGGGGGGAACCTTGTTGTATATATGTACATATATTTTTTGTTTTCTTTTTCTATAAAAAATAAAAAAAATTTCAAAACATTAAAAAATATAATTTTTTTTTATAAATAAATAAACAGGGGAGTGCCGGCATTTTGACCCTCTTGGTTTAGCATGACAGTGAGGACACTGTCAAGTTCAAGTTTGGGGGTATGCTCGGTACGTCTTCTTCCTTCGCATTCATTTGTACATATTTTTGCATTTGCATACTTATTTGAAAACCCATAAAAATTGAAAATTTTCAAAAATTATAAAAATTAATGCATTCAATTTTGGCCTAATTGACTTGAGTTTGACAAATAGGTTAACTGGTTAGGAACAACTAGATCTTAGACTTAGTAAATTAAAAACCCTAAAAATAACCTTCCTTAAAGTTTAACGGTAGAAAGTATATGTCTTTGTAGTTTATTTAGAAATAGGCAAATTTTGAGTTCACTTTTTGGGCTAAGTGGAAACAAAGGAAAAGTATTGATATTTTATTAGAGTATAAGTTTGAAAAATAATTCCTAACTTAAGTCTAGATTCTGAAAATGCATACCCTACAATTTGCACAATCACGCATCTTGAAACTTGGAATTGTAGAAGAGACCTTGAAATGCTCTTGTTTAAAGTCCTTAGTACGATGAAAATAAAAAAAAATACAAGAGTGAATAAAGAAAAAAAAATGAACACTGGTTTTTGTGATTACTTAAGGCTGCAAAAATAGAAAAATATTTAGCGAGGGTGCTTCATCACCTACTGTCTTAGACCAACTGGTTTGGGAGTCACTGCTAAAGCCTTGGGTGTTGCAAGACTAAGAATTACGCTTTAATGTGCAAACATATCTTGTAATCGGTTGTTGGTACCTCAAGAAATATTAACGGTCGCATGAAAGATGTGTAAGCAAAATTCAATTAAAAATTCACCTACTAATAAGTACTTTGGACAACGGACAAGGGCATGATTGCTTGATTTGAATTTCCAAGTGTAGGGGTGATTTATACACACACGTGGGGATATGTGATTGGAGTTTAGATGAGAGAAAGGAGTGAAGAATAGAACTTGTATCTTTAGTAGAGTTGATGGAAATTCCTAAGTGGAGATGGAACCCTAGAAGGAAAACTTAAGAGATGCCGAAAGCTAAGTAAGTCTATAGAACATATATAATCTTAAGTTAAATGATGAGAAAGTGTGAATAATATGGGTGGATAATTTACGAGTCGAAGATAATAGAATTCCTTGTTAGGAAACCTAATTGGAGAATAAAAAGTTAATGGGCCGAATTAATAGGATTTTGTGGGTTGTATCTACTGAAAACCCTCAGGAGACAACACTCCTCCTACTAAGGACACCTAGAGGTTTAACGGCTTGTTGCACGAGCTCAGTGCAATCATGTTTCCCTGCGAAAGTGCGGTTAGGTTTTTGTAGAGAATAAAAAATAAGTTTGCTCAAGGACGAGCAAAAGATAAGTTTGGGGGTATTTGTTCACACCATAATATTGTATTATTATATTCCCCATTCTTATTCGTTTTATAAATAAACTGGTGCTTTTGACGCATGTCTGCTACATATTACAGTTTACAAGTTCTTGGAGCGAAAACAGTGAAAAAGACAAAAGACGACACAAAAAAAGGACTTTGACCAACAAATAGAAGGATCTTAATCAAGCCTACACAAAAGATCAGTACAAGGCAACGCAAGGTCCAAGATTACAAAGCAAACGGTTAAAAGTCCACTGCAATTGTTCACTGGAGATCTGGAACCAACGTAGAAGCCCAATTGAGAAAGGAACCAACGAATCAGAAACCCAAAAAGACCCAGAAGAAGCCCACAAAAAATCAGCAGATGATTCGACCAATGGGCCGCAGAACCGCGGCTCAAACCCTACCCAGGCCGCGGTTCTGCGGCCGTATAGAGCCCGGGCTGCGTGAAATTTTACCATAACTCAAGGGCGGTGCTGAATAGTCAACCTAAGGGCATATTTGTAAATGTAGACATGCGGATCAATTGTAACCTAGGGTTTCCTATCCTCTATAAATAGGAACTCTAAATCATTGTATTCTTTTCATGCCTCCCTTCATTAATAAATTTTAGAATTCTTTTGGAGAGCATCGGTGCCTCTTTTCATTTCATGAATTCAGATCTGACAACCCTGTGTTGATATTTGAAGAGAGCCATCTGTAAGTAGTTTTATTTTATTGCTCTAGTTTAGATTTTAATTCCTTGCCTTAGATGTTAGCTTTGGGGAAGGCTTTTAAGAGATGAGATCTCTCATCCCTTTCTTGCCCATAATATAGTTTCAATAGGACTCCATGCATACACGCACACACCGCGCCCTACGACACCCTATCCCTCGAGGTAGCGGTGATACCGTAGTATAAAGGCCCGGTTGCGCGTGTTTTCCATGGAGGTTAGGGTAAGGATCTCTAAAGGAAGGACAAGAACCTAGAGGAAGGAACACCTTCCCAAATGGATCTAATCCCCTTTATTGATAATTATCATAACTCCTCATAGATCTTAATTTGGGTATAGAAAGCGTTGAGATTTATTTACATTTCCAAACCATTCCTAACCCTAACCCTAGCAAGATTTAGATCTAGATAATCTTAGTATAGATAGACTTAGTTTTTAGATTTAATAAATCAATCCGAACACCTTTCGGAATTAACTCGTTTGAGCGAATAGGAAATTCACAACATCCCTGTGGACCGACCCGTATTCACCGGCTAGCTATAAGCGACGCCGTTCTTGATTGCGGTAATAGATAGTTTTTGAGTTCAATCAGTCATGGTCGCAGTCAAAGAGAGAAAAAGTAGAAACACTCTGCGTGCACTCTAACCTAGATCAGAATGGTTAAATCACTTTATCCAATCAGGAAACCTCCCACTGTTTTCTCAAATTCTCCTCCAAACCTAAAAGAAGAATTAGTCGGAATCACCCGAGGAGTAAACTAACTCATCAGTGAGAATCGGGATCCAACTATCATCGCATGATAACGTAATGGAAGCCACTCACGTCATCACACTCCAGAAGGTATGCGCAAACTTGGCAAGTTTCCTGTATGTTTGAAACTCCCGATATAATTTTTACCCCAAGCAGTTTATGATCTTGACAAAGGCCAACAAATCATAAACCACAAGTCAAGTTCAACCCGTCATTATCCTGAATTACTCTAAACCCACCCGTACAAACCCTTGACAAAGGCCAACAAGGTTATACGACTGTCCTAGATAATCACAACTCAATGCAACAGACAAGTAATACCCAGCTACCGCACACTACGCCTTGACAAAGGCCAACAAACGCAGCACGAATACTAGGTACTACCTGAAAGAAATGACGGAGGGCTATGGCTGGTTTTTGGCGAAAAACCTTTAGCGTAATGAACTTGATATCGTTGAAGGAATCTAAGTGGTTTTATAAATATATAGTGGCGATAACTTTTGCTAAAGAGGTCACTCCCGGTGAAGGGATCTCGGATCTTTCCCCGTCGAATGAGGTGCAGGATATTCCAAACTGAATACCACGATGCAAAGCAAAAAGTAATCGAATATAGTGAAGTTATTACCCTGACGCAAACCTTTGTCCAAGGGGTCACTCCCGATGAAAGGATCTCAGCCCTTGCCTCGTCGAATGAGGTGCTGGATATTCATAACCGAATACCACTGTGCAAAACAAAAGAGAACGCCCTTGTAATAACAGCTTTTTGAAAAATTGGTTCCAACAACATCATATATAGGTTTGTTTTCCTTGCATTAATAAGAATCAACGCAGTCCCATCAATTGAACAAACCACAAAAGAACGAAAATAAAATGTACGTATATGCCATCCATATTTGCCACTGGGTCCCGTCATCACCCGTTAGGTTACTTAACTAACGACATAACGGGGACTGGACTAGCGCGGGTGCAAAACATATACAACATCTACTAGTATATATATCAATATATAATAATCGCTCCAGGTATGATAAATGCGACATCACAGAAAAGTAATAAGCATCACAGAACAATACAGATAATCTGGGAGCCCCGGATTTCACAGAGCCGCAAATAAAACCCGACGTTCCCCTGGTCGTGTGGATAGCCTGTGCAATGAAAACCTAGACCCATACGAGCGCGGCAAGTTATCCGCCAAAACCTAAAGCGAGGCAGCCCCCTTCAACAACTTGAATGGACCACCCAGCACTTCACGGAATCCGGTAACTTGAGCACCCCTCCTTGGGTCAACCTGTACCACCTACGAGTGCGGCGAATAGCCCGCCAATTTTAGAGTGAAGCCCCCTCCGTCTCAACTCCATGAGATGCGGGCCCGTTGCCCTCTAGAACCCGGCTATCCGTGCACCCCACTACAGGGTAATTCTAGTACAGAAAAGAAAATATATACAACGGGTACACCGACCTCATCCCGGTCGTGCCCCAAAAGAATAATATACAAACAGGCAGTGACGGCAGTCCACATGTTGGACGCTCGCCCAGCAATATCAAATATACAAATAAATCCAAACTGCACTACCATTCCACAGGAGCTATCCACCACGACAAATCCGCAACATCACAGCACAACACAGAACATCAACGTGAATGTCACGTTCACAAAACCCGTCTAAAAGAACTATAACAATTAGACAAGTTTTACCGCTCAAATGACATTCACGGTCGCAGATATAATGCAAGTACTGTAAACTAACGTATTTAAAATTCCGATCGACAAAACTTCCCGAAGTGGGCCCCCAAATACAAAACCAGTACTCTAACAAATCTGGACACAAACAAAATATCTCAGAAACCACATTTTCATATACCTGACACCCAGAAGAAAAATGAAGCGCTGAGTCCACAATTCCACCGCGCAACCGCGGTGAACATGCCTGTTCTGCCGCGGTTCCGCGGCGTGATGGTGACATCGCGCATTCAAATTTCTTCAGGGGTCACAGAAACGCCTGCACGATTTTCTAACATATTAAAAACTATTTTTCAACGACTTTAAAAATCGGCAGAAACTTGAAATATTGGAAATGTGGCTTTGAAAATTCCGTCGATCGATGTTTTAAACACATTAGATTAAGCTAGAAAACGGTTAATAGTTTGGCTCTGATACCATGTTGGGATGCGGGGGCGCCCCGGCCGTCTTAACGACGCCAAATGCGGAACAAAAACTTTTTTACGAAACCGGCGCCACCGCAGCCCAAATTTCCGGATCGTTCCATTAACCGTAAACTAGCAATCTGTAAAAGGAGATAGGAAAGATTATACCGATCGATCTGTGTCCTTCGGTCTTTAATCTCCACCCCAAGCTCCCTGCTGCTGCGCCGACGAAGTCCGCTGCCTGATCTCGCTCGTCGATATGGCACCACGTCATTGAATCTTTAGACGGGCTCCCGCCTCGAACCGAGGCAATTCGGACATGAAGTTTTCTAGCCGACATGTCCAAGAATGAAGTAGAGAAGATATAGAATATTTTGTCTCAAGACGGAAGTTGCCAAAAATTGAAATGTGAGCCCATAAAATTTTTCCAGTGAATAAGAATGAGACTCGGCCAAGTTCACAGAGAGGGAAGAAATGTGCACTGGGGATTTTCATGTGGAAGAGGTGGTGTTGAAAAATTAATCAACAAACAATATATATTTCTCCCACAATTCAACAGCCACACCATTTTTCATTCACCACAAAAAAAACTTTAATTAAGGGAAGTGGCTGAATTGCAAGGAGCCCCCTCAAGTGAAAAATCAGCCACCATATTTTAAAACCCATGCCTTATAAAATAATCCCTACACCCATGCCTCATTAAAAGAGCATGCCCAAGCACAGTGCTCGGCAGCACCCCAACCCCTCCCCCCCCCCACCCACCCACCCACCCACCCAGTGCAAGCATGGGGGAAAAATCAAGGGGGAAAAAAAGGGAAAATGCTCACATAATTTAAACATGGATGGTGATGTTTTGGACGGAAAAGAAAACTGGCAACTCCGAAAGCAATCCCGTAACGAATTATGAGATTACCCCTCAACTGTAAATACATACCCGTATTTGTATTCCGACCGAATACAAAAATATTCCTACAGTATAATACTAGGATCCGGCTTAAACCAAAACCCGCTAGTATTATCCGTCCGATCCTGATTCGTGCACAAGTGCACGAATATGATCGAATCCTGCCATAAAACCATACGGCCTCTACAACGTTTCGCCCGAACTTGGGAAACTGTCTGTGGGGGACTCTAATGACTCATCAGTACACTGGCACTGGGTATAACCACTAGCACGTCAGAGGTACTACCTGTACGTAACGGTTGCCTATGTATTGAAGGAAGGGAAAGCTGATGAGCGAACTCATCCTGAAACCCTACCGAGTCTGACAATGACAATATCCGTACAGTCCGGTCCGTTCGTCTATCAGTATCGCATATAGGGCCTAGGGGTCTGGTAAACGTCAGACCCCCAATAGCGGTATAAGTCGTGTCGGAGAGTAGCCCAAAACACACTGAGAAACTACTGGAATACTTACCAGTAAATCTCGATTACCCTGGCTAGGGATTTCATGTAATGGCTCTCCTAGACACAGCGCGATCTCACCCCCAATACCGAAAGAGACGAATCCCTGACAATCCGCTCACTGCCTCCATGTGGCTCGGGACTTTACCCAACTAAAACCTATTTGCACGACTCCTTTGAGCCGTGGTAGGGTAGTAATCAAAGTACAGTGGGAACTCACACGAGAAAAATGACGATCTCAGGTCGACAGACTAACCTGTACACATGTCACCAGAGAACTGCTATCTGACGATATGTATAATACCAACTAGCATATTCCGTCCGGTGTACTCATAACTCAATGAGCACCTGTATACATCTTAGGTGAACCAACTGACACCAATGGCTTGTGAGACCGGCCACCGCCCCTCGTCGGGGTCTCGACTGTATACACTAGTCTACTATGGAGTATCGATGCCCTGTCTCGAAACTCCCACGACTATGGACACTTTAAGGATATGCTTATAGACCCCAGCTCCCACGTATATGATCGCCATCATACTGCTGGCAGTCAAGCAAGAATCCCATGGGCTCTATCAACATGCAATAGTGAACTAAAACATGTACACGATGATAAAGACAAACCAGATAGCATACTATCATCTCGAGCAAGACTGTCATATCGGTATAGGTCCTCCCTCAATCATTGCAATTTCGTACCTGCGATCCAATAATTGACTTTGAGGGCACTATATCCAACACCCATTCCCGAAGGAGGCCACATATCATGCAAGACAACCATTGGAATTGATACATTCCGATATTTGCGGTACTATCACTTCTTCTTCTTCTTATAGCTCTCGCAAATATTTTATTACCATCACTGATGACTTTTATAAAAAAAACATGGGTGTATTTCTTGAAGGAGAGGTCCAATGTATACGATATATTCAAAAAGCTCAAAGTCTACATCGAGAAGCAAAGCAGCTACAACATCAAAGCTTTGAGGACCGACCGCGGTAGAGAGTTCATTTCCAAAGAGTTTGAAGATTTTTGCCAAAGTCACGGCATACGGCGAAAACTAACGGTGAGCTACTCTCCAAAACAAAATGGCATCGCCGAGCGGAAGAATAAAACCATTATGGAGATGGTTAGAAGCATGCTCAAGAGAAAGAACTTGCCAAAAGAGTTGTGGGCTGAGGCGGTGCACTGTGCGGTCTACTTGCTCAACCTATGTCCCATAAAGAGCTTTGGATACATCACACCACAAAAAGCATGGAGCAGTCAAAAACTAAACATCGCCCACCTAAAAGTGTTTGGAAGCATCGCTTACGCTCAAGTACCACAACAAAGAAGGACCAAGCTCGATGACAAGAGCAACAAATTCATTTTCATTAGGTATGATGCTTGCTCCAAAGTATATAAATTGTTTGATCCTAACACTCATGTGATTCATGTTAGTAGGGATGTCCACTTTGACGAAGAAGGCACATGGCATCAAAACGCTCAAGAGCAAACACACATGGAGTGCAACATCCTACTGCACCAAGTGCGCTATCACCACCAACTTCGACGCCTACATCTCCTACTTCTTCAGCGGCATCCTCCTCTTAAGAAAGCCTAAGGCCACACAAGATGAGAAGATTGAACGAGATCTATGAAGCTATAGAGGAGATTCATCTCATTTGTCTCCTTGTCGAAAGTGAAACAATTCAATTTGAAGAAGCCGTCCAAGGCAAGAAGTGGAAAGCTGCCATGGATGAGGAGATCAAATCTATCGAGAAGAACAAGACTTGGGAGCTTACTACACTTCCCGAAGGCTATCAAACCATTAGAGTCAAATGGATTTATAAAGAAAAGAAGAACACGGAAGGTATGATCGAAAAGTACAAGGAAAGACTAGTAGCGAAGGGCTACAAGAAAAAGGCCGGCATCGACTACAATGAAGGGTATTCTCCCGTCATCCACTTGAAGACTATCCGTCTTATCATTTCTGTTGCGGCGCAACACAAGTGGAAACTATATCAAATGGACGTGAAGTCCGCTTTTCTCAATGGATACCTTGATAAAGAAATATATATTGAACGACCTCTTGGTTATGTGAAGAAAGGGCGAGAAAACGGTTTTTTGAAGTTCAATAAGGCGCTATACGGCTTAAAGCAAGCTCCAAGAGCTTGGAATGCCTAGATTGACTCCTATTGATGAGGATTTTATTTGTCTCCAAATTTAACCGCAAGTATACGGTGGTGTAATCGTAATACTTGAGGGTCGATCCATAGATAGGTTTGTTAACTACTATTAAACTAAGTTAAAGAATTTAGATTTTTTTTTATAAAAAAAGTGCAAATAAAAGTGGGTTTTTTATGAGAGAGAATGTTCTAGGGTTTTTGTATTGCTTATTTTTCTATAGTTGGTTTAAAAGATACTACTTTTTTTCTTTATCTATTTCTAATATGTTTCTATTACTTAATATAAAAGCATAAATTATATTAAATTAATTAAAAATAGCCTATTAATTATGAAAGATCGTTTAGAAACTATACAAAAAACTTAGTTCTAAATAATTAAGAATGACCTAGCTTGTATTTTTGATTAACAGTAATAGGTAGCTAATCTAAACTATCATGTTGATTAACCTAGAACTCTTTAACTATCTGGGTTGAATTTATTTTAATAAAAATCATATCTTTTATCGTCCCTAATTAGGGTTCTAGTTTGTCAACCCTTCATTATCGTAATTAGTTTTTAGGCATATCATAATCCCTGGATCTAATTTAAAGTGTCAATTATACTTATAAGAGGTTTCTATATCCAAAATTTCCTTTATAGAAGTGGTTTCTATATCCAAAATTTTTTCAAAATTTATATCTGCTACTATTAATTCGTCTGAAGCATCTTCCTCAAAAATTTTACAATCGGTTAAATCAAACATCTCAATCTCAAATGTATCATCAATTAAATCATCTTCATATAAATTTGTTGTTAGAGGCCAAATTGGAAATTCAAAATTTTGAGGGTAGGTTTCAAACTAACTAGAAGGAGACTCGTTATCACTTCCCTCATACACCAATAAATCAGAATTATCTAAGCCACAAGATTCAAATGTGGGTTCACAAATTGGGCACTCCTTATATCGCTCAATCTTTCTTGACGTAAATTTGCACCCGCACATAGGACACTTATGATTTAAACATTCTTTGGCTATACATTCCAAACCATAGTTATTCTCAACCACTTCCTCAATAGGTTTGTTATGATGTTCTAAGCTATTGGGAACAATCAGGCTTGGGTAAGTTTGCATTGGAATGGACTTTTGCTCTTTCCTGTTGGCTATTGCAGCAGTTATTTGGCTAAGAAAAATTTCAATATTAGTCATTAATTGCTTGATAGCATTAGCGTTTTTCATAAAAGTGGCCAACTGCATTTCAACACTAGCAAGTCCCGTCTCCTCATCATTATCAACGTCTAATGAAGGTGTGAAAGTTTGGCATGCTTGGTAAGAATCTAATTGGATATTGTCATAAGGAGGGTCAATATCATAGTATGGGTATGATTGAAATTGGTATTGGTCTATGAAATTGGAAGGAGTGAATGTTGGTTCAGTTGTGGTGTCAGGTGAATTATAACTGCTGCAATATTTATTCATTCTAATATGATCGGCAAGTGTTGGGTTAACAGGATAACATAGTTCATATAAAGTTGGTTTAGCATGCTAGTCACCTTTTTTTAAATACAGAAACTAAACTATAAATTCTAACAAATCACAATCGAAGATGCGCAAACAACCTAGATCTAGGGTTACCTAGGTCAAGTTATTAGACCTGCTCCTAACTTCTAAGAGACAATTACGGGATAAATCCTGTAACAGCTTTTAACAACCTTGAAACCAGATCAGTGCCAGTTAAATGGGAGGGTTTCTCTATACGAATCATCGAAATAGTGGGTCTTAATTAAATAATCACAACTAGTCACACGTCACTAGACACCTCAAGATTGAATCGGATAACTATTAGATTACCTGCAACCTCCTTTTATCCTATTGAGCGCAATATGTCCTTAAGGGCTGAAGTCTATATATTTTTTAAATTACTGTAGGTCAATGCGGATACTCAGTTGTAATTTGTGGCGCCTAGAAAGGGTGATGAGATCCCCACCTAATCTAGATTTAAGTTGTTACCCATTAGAATCTTTTTAAATATGCAATGTTGTTAGTGATATATGCTCTAGAGGCCATTATTGTATAGTAATAGTTTGTATATTACATTTTGGAAGCTTGGGATATACCCCGATTTATGACAATCTTTCTCAATATAATAGTATGCTACTTGGTTTGTATCTATCTAAATATGTGTATATGTTTCTTCTAATGTATCGCTAATACATATTGATAGAGCCCTTAGGATTGCTTGACTACCAGTGTTGTGATGGTGGTCACACTAGTGGGGGCTGGGTAGTCTATAAGCACATCCTTATACAGGTCCCTAGTCATAGGATTATCGAGACAGGGCATCGATACTCCAGAGTAGACTAGTGTATACACTTCTCATCCCAGCAGGGGAGATAGTCTGTCCCACAGCCATTAGTAGGTCATACTGGAGATAGTATGCAGGTGCTCATTAGGTTATGAGTTACACTGGATGGGCTCGTGGGGAACTGTTGGTTAGTACTATACATATCGTCATATAGCAGTTCCTAGGTGACATGAGTACAACATAGTCCGTTGACTTGACACTGCTGCTTTGCCTCGAGTGTGTCCCCACTGTTCTTAGATTACTACCCTACCACAGCTCTATTGAGTCATGCAAACAGGTAGTAGTTGGGTGCAGTCCCGAAGCAATTGGAGGTAGTGGCGGTTAGATAGGATTCGTCTCTCCCGATATTGGGGTTTGATATCGCACAGTGTTCGGAAAGCCATTACACAAAGTCCCTGGCCAGGGCAAGTGAGATTTACTGGTAAGTACTCCAGTAGTTTCTCAGGGTGTTTTGGAGTCTACCCCGGCACGACTTATTGCTCTATTAGGAGTCTGGCATTTACCGCCCCCTAGGCCCGATATGCGATACTTTTAAACGAACAGACCGGACTGTACAGAGATTGTCACAGATAGGCCCAGTAGGAGTTCGGATGAGTTATTCTCATCGGCTTTCTTATTGACATATACCTGGGTTCCGTTACGTGCAACTAGTACCGCTTGCGGCCTGTGGTTAAACCCACTGCCAGCATAGTGTCGAGTCTTTAGAGTTCCACACAGAGGGTTTCCCTGCATCGGGCAAAAGATGTAGAGGTCGTATGGTTTTACGACAGGGTTCGGTCACGTACGTGTACTTGTGCACGGATGATAATACGGACAAATAATACTAGTAGGCTTTTGTTTAAGCCGGATCCTAGTATTATACCGATGGATTGTTTTCGTCTCTTTTGTATTCGTATTTTTCGGAATACGGATACGGGTATGTATATACGGATGACGTGCATTTTTGTAATTTGTTCAAAGATGCTTTTTGAAGATGATATATCATAATTGTATATTTATTTTAGGTTAAATGAATAATGCATTATGTATTGAGGAAATGAGGTGAATTATGCATGATTAAGAGCATGGTTTAATGTGACACATGGTGGATTTTCAAGCCATGACTCATATGGTTGTAAATTGAACCTTATTTTTGATTATTCATAAGATTTATTTTATGGATAATGAGTAGGGTTCAGTTTAGAACAAGAGTTCATTCTCATCTTTTATGCTAAGTCTTCACTACCTTTTCCTCAAGTCATCTTCTTCTTCCTTAAACCCTTAACTTCTCATGTGTTGTGATACCTAGGGTAAAAAGAGACATACTAATCCATCAATATCCTCTACATAACCTAGGTCATCTAGTGTAGCATACTAGGTGCCCTAGTTACTTCGGTATTGAAGTAGGAGTTCGTTACACAGACTCTCGGGTAGATCGTCTTCGATTCAAGAAAGCCGACGAGGAGGCGTTATCCGTACTACTCCAAGGAACTCGCGTAGGAGAGGAGGGAAGCGAGTGCGAAGAAGGACCAGTTACATGAGGTATAACACCTGTACTTGTAATTAATACTTCATAGACTTATAGTTAGTTAAGGTTTAGTTTCAATCTTGATGTTTAGTCGATATTACGAAGCAAATTATTATTGTTTTTTACACATTTCGCCTCCCCGTGAACCCGCGGGGTGCATGGCATCGACTTACAGTGGTATCAGAGCCAACTAAACCTTTACTGGGTTATTAGCAAGTGTTAGAACTTTGATCGTCGGAAAAAACCGAAAACGAAACACCAAAACCCTAACTTGCTATTTTTTTCGAAACTGTCGGAAAAATTATTTTAGATGTACTAAAATTGCATGCAGGGAATTGTAAGAATAGTGAAGAAAAACGAGTGCATGAATCGCCAAGATGCCGCAGAAGCACGGTGAATCGGTGCGATTTGCCGCGGTTCCGCCGCCGAGTCAAGTCCGATTCACCTCTTTTTTCTTCTGTTATTTATAATTATTGGTGTTCTGTCTTTAGAGATATTTGGTTTCTACCTAGTATTTTTTGGAGTGCTGGTTTGCACTTGGGGTAGATACGGAAAATATGTTTTGATCGAATTTCTATCGTTCTTGGCTAATTGGTTCTTCTGTATTGTTATATGTGTTTTTAAATTTCAGCTAATTGCTATATGTCGGTTAGTCTGGGGTTGCACATATCTGTTGGTTTGTGTATATAAACTTTGTTGGATCGTCGATGATGAATAGTCGGGGATGTGAGATGAGTGTTTTTATCTTTCATTCGATGTAAATTGTAATTTGATATAATATTATTTTGCGGGCACATCCGGGTTGAGATTGTAGCCACCGTTGTATTATTTCTTTTTACTATTTTTTGCTCCTGAGATAGACCCAAGGTGGGATGCACAAACTACCGGGTTCATTGAAGTGTCGAGTGGCCTACTCACTTTGTTGAGGGAGGTTGCTTCACTTCTGGAATTTGCGGGTAGTTTGCGGCACCCGTAGGGGTCTGGGGTAGGGTTTGGCTACTCATCACGACCGTGAAATTCGTCTTTCGTTACAGGCTTAAACGAAACGCGGAATTCCTAGTATATCCAATATATTCATCTGTGATCTGGAATGCCTATTATTACGTCAGACAAATGTTTATTATATATATGTGTGCACGCGCGCGCGCGCTATATAGGAGATGTTGATTATGTTTTGTACCCATGCTAGTCTAGCTCCCGCTCTGGCGTTAGTTAAGTAACCTATGTAGGGTTCCTATGCACTCATACAAGGTTCAAGAAGGCATCAACCATGCCCGAATAAAATTTTAGACGTGCCGAACAACCTAAAGCCGGGATCTTTGCTAGATTATTAGGGTTTAACATGAAAGTAAACATCTTTACAACTAAGTGTGAGGGATTACAACCTTTGTAGGCCGCTCCTTCGCTTCATAAGCTCCGAGTAGAAGTCCCTTCGCCGCGATCCACGATCTTCCGGACTCAAGAGAGGCTCCACAACTCGAACGATCCATGCTAGCTAGTAGTCTTCCTTTTCTCCGATGATCTACCTCGAAGTTTCTATAACTCAAGCTCTCTCTCTAATGAGGTGAACACCCTAATCTAATTGGCTAAATTAGATGAGGATGATGGAGTAGGAATATTGCTCTCTTTTGTTTTCAAATTCTCGCTTTTATTCACCACAAATTGAAAACCTAGAAAGCTTTTTCAAAGCTCAAGGTTGAAGAAGAAGAAGAATGAATGGATAATTCCTTTTGTGATGAAAAATGAATTATTGTAGTGGTTACAAATCTAACTATGAGTTAAGCATGATAGAGTTAACTCATGTAGAGAATTAACTAGAGGTTGAGCTTTGGATTGGGTTGAATAATATCTTCACAAAATATCAAGCTTAAAGACAAAGTCAAAGCTTCATGAAGCTTCATGGAAGCTTCATGCAAAAGCTAACCCTAATCCAAACCCTAACCATGTTTAAACCCTAAACCATTGTTAAATTTGTAACCCTAACATGTTACAATATTATGTATCACATATACAATATATTTTGTAACAATAGAAAATAATACAATTAACATATATCGCATATATATATCAATGTATTATCCTGTGAGAAAATGAATCAATAAAGCGAGCTTATATTAGTTAACGTAATGCAATATATCACATATATAATTATACATTAAATTATCGAATCAACACTTGATCCGATAACCCGGCTATATAATATATAACCGACTAATATAACATGTACCATTTTATCGAATCAACACTTGATCCGATGAGCAGGTTATATCACATATACCCGGCCGATATCTCATATCACGAGAATAGAATACGGTATCTCATATCGTACTATTCTCGGTCCCGCACATATCACATATGTGCTCCTACTCCGTTTTGCCTGAGCCAGGAAACCTCTGTGTAGGACTCTAAAGAATCGTCAATACGCCGGCAGTAGGTGATGATCATATCAAACACCCACAAGCTGCAAGCGGTCAGGTAAACGTAACAGCCACCCAGGTATTGAGCGATCAGAAGATCAACAAGCAAGCCTGTACATTCTCCTGTGAATCCAATCAGTAACACTCTCGTACAGTCCGGTCTCTTCGTCTGATATGTTGCATATCTAGTCTAGGGGTGGTATACGTCAGACCCCAGTAACCGATAAGTCGTGTCGATATAAGGCTCATAACGGGTCGAGAAACTACCGATAACTCTTACCAGTAGCACTCCATATCAGCTCTGGCCAGGGACTTTCAGTTATAGCCAATCGAACACAGCACAACATCAACTCCCAATACCGAAAGAGACGAAACCCCTCCTATCGCTCATTGCCTCCATGTCATTCGGGACTGTACCCAAAATCCACTGTTTTGCACGCCCTCTTGGACGTGGTAAGATGGAAATCAAAGCACAGTGCGAATGACACAAGACTCTATGACGATATCGGGTCTACAGACTAACCTGTACCAGTGTCACCGGAGAACTGCTATCTGACGATAGGTATAATACCATTTAGGAGTTCTCGGCGAGTCCGTTCAGTGTACCCAGTCTCCACTGAGCACCCGTACACCATCTTTGATGTCAAACACCAATGGATATGGGATCATCCATCGCCCATCATATAGGTCAAGATGCGTATACGCTAGTCTACTCTGGTGTATCGATGCCCTGTCTCGACACACCCTCGACTAGGAACAGTTATAGGATGTACTCTTTGACTACCCTGGCCCCACTAGTGTGATCTCATCACAGTCCCAGTAGTCGAGTACATATCCTAAGGGCTTTATCAACATGTGAGAGCAAGACAGTAAACTAATACAAGTCAACATGATAAGACAAAGTGAAACCAAATAGCATACTATCATGACGAGCAAGAAAGTCCTCTCTCTATATATATCTAAGCATCCATCATAATATACATCACATGTACAACAATGGCCTCTAGGGCATATACATAACTAACAACCTAACGGTGTTAGACGGGGCCCAGTGGCGAATGCGGATGGTATAAGTGGACGTGGTATTTTTGTCTTTTTCTATGATGATAGGTGTAATTGATGGGACTGCATTAAATTAATGCAAAGCAAACAAACCAAAGTTGAATCGTTAGAACAAATTTAAAACCACTCGGTTTTTTCAAAAATGGAAACTTTTAAATGCGGAGCTTAAACCACTCCTTTTAAAAGCTATCAGGTTCCTTCGATTATATCAAGTTCACTACGTTCATTGTTTCACCAAAACTAGCCGTAGACCTCCGTCATTTCAGTTGAATATTCAGTAGTATTCAAGCTATGTATTTTGACCTTCGCCAAGGCGTAGTGATTGGTAGCGGCTGGATATTCATCTGTAGTATAGATAGATGCGTTGGATTGGGACAATCGTACTACTATTTTGGCCTTCGTCAAGGTTATATACAGGTGGGTTCATATTAACCTGGACAATGACGGATAGAACTTGACATGTGACTTATGATATGTTGGCCTTCGTCAAGGTCATAAGAGCATGGGGCAAAAATCCACATCTGGGGTTTCTAAAGAAACTGAAACATGCTAGTGTTGCATACCATTTGGAGTGTGATAGTTTTGGTAGGATTCCTTCGGCTTTATCACACGATGATATTTGGATCCCGATCCTACTGTGAGTATATACTACTCCTCAGGAGATTTTTTCACTAAATGATCAATACTATAAACCAAGTAGGTGCCTAGAACGGTGTTAGCGGGGCTATGCCTCCAGGGAAAAGAGGTTATGTAATTAAGGAACTTCATGAAAGCGTTTGAAAACCTCCCTCGAAATACCAACACCAGCCTGGCTGAAAGGTTAAGCAAGTATTGTACGGTGAGATTAATCCTGACTAATTCTTCTTTTATGGTTTGAGGAAGGATTCGAGAAACAGTGGGAGCCATCCTGTTTAGATAAACTAAAAACCAATCTAAACTTGCAAGAGTATCGTGCTAAAGTGTTTCTTCTCTCTCTCCTAATTGCAGCAACCAAAGATGACCGGCCTTAAGTTACTTCTAAATAAAAACATATTGACAGGGCCAAACTATAAAGATTGGCTCAGGAATGTCCAGATGGCCCTCACATATGACAAATTGGGCTATGCTTACTACTAAAGACCCCATCATCTTGGGTCTAGATTCCAGTGTCATGGATATTGAGATCCATAAGACCTGGGAAATTGACAGTGCGAAGGCCAAGTGCCTCGTGCTGGCTTCCATGAACAATGAACACCAGAGGCGACACGAGAAGATGGTTGCTTCCATCTTCCTCCATACAAAAGAATTATATGGAGAGCAATCTCGTATCGCAAGATCCGAGACCTCGAAGAAATTGTTTCAAGCGAGATTAGCCATCGGGTCATCTGTAAGGGACCACGTCCTTAAGATAATCAGTTTAATAGAAGAGCTCGCGGACCTGGAGAAAACGTTGAAGAACGAGTTATACACTGACTTGATTCTACAGTTCATCCCCTCTACCTATGCCCAGTTCATCTTGAATTTCAATATTCAGGGTAAAGATGTTTCACTTCCTGAGCTCCTCAACATGTTGAGGAGCGCTGAGGGCACTCTGCAAAAGAACAGGGAGACACCCGCTCTGTTTGTTGGAGGATCTTACTTTTCTAGATCCAAGGCGAAAGCCAAGAGGAAGAAGAAGAAGGCCCCCACCAAACCGAGAGGAGGGGTCAATAAGGTAGAGGCAAGGGGAAATGAAAAAGTTAGGGGGCCGACGTTAGGGAAGGAAGAATGCTTCTACTGTCACAAGAAGGGCCATTGGAAGAAGGATTGCAGGGCCTGGAAAGTCCAGAACCAGGGACCGAAGCAGGTTGTGGCTTCGGTTTCTGGTGTGTATGTAATTGAAAATTGTCTATCAATTAACTCTACTTCCAGGGTATTGGATACCGGATCAGGATCTCATATCTGTAATTCTTTGCAGGCACCGTAGAGTTTTGAAGTCGGGTGATATGATCCTCAGAGTTGCAAACAGAGCAAGCATGGATGCTATGTCCGTAGGGGAATATCACTTAGGATTGACAAGTGGACATGTTTATGTTTTACGCAACTGTTTTTATGTACCTACTTTGACTTGTAATATCATTTCTGTATCTTTATTATCTAAAGAAGGTTATGATTTTACATTTGTAAGCGATGTCGTAAACATCCACCTTAATCATGGTTTGATTGGGTCGGGTACACTAAACAATGGTATATATGTATTAAACCAACTGCAAGTTTTCAATGTCCAGAATACACACAAAAGAAAGTCTCCAAAATTAAATCATGCTTTCTTATGGAATTGTAGGCTGGGTCACATCAACGAAACACGGTTGACCAAGTTACATAAAGAAGGATATTTGGATCCGTTCGAATATCAATCTTATGCAACTTGTCAATCATGTCTCAAAGGAAAAATGACAAAGACTCCGTTCACTAGACACGGAGTAAGAGCGAGTGAGCTCTTGAGACTCATACACAGTGACGCGTATGGTCCAATGTCTACACATGCAAGAAATGGTTATTCATATTTCATTATTTTTACAGATGATTTCTCTAGGTGTGGACATGTCTTCATGATGAAACATAAATCCGATGCCTTTGAGAAATTCCGAGAATATAAGAATGAAGTGGAAAACCAAACCGGCAAAAGTATCAAGACACTGAGATCTGATCGAGATGGTGAATACTTGAGTGCCGAGTTCCTGAATTACCTAAAAGAGAATGGAATTCACTCTCAGCTTACTCCTCCATACACAACACAACACAACACAACACAACACAATGGTGTTAGTTGTATGTTTGCCCTAGAGGCCATTATTATACATGTGATGTATATTATAGTGGATGCTTGGACATATATAAGGATGGCTTTCTTGCTCGACATGATAGTATGCTATCTGGTTGCTCTTTATCTTAACATGTACACTTATTGTCTCTCTGTTACATGTTGATAAAGCCCTTAGGATATGTACTTGACTACCAGGATTATGATGCAGATCATACTAATGGGGCCAGGGTAGTTTATAAGTACATCCTTTAATTATTCCTAGTCGTGGGAGTATCGAGACGGGGCATCGATATTCCAGAGTATACTAGCGTATACGTTTCTTGACCTATATGATGGGTGATGGATGATCCCACATCCATTGGTGTTTGACATCAAAGATTGTATATGGGTGCTCAGAGGAGACTGGGTACACTGAACAGGACTCGCCGAGAACTCCTAGATGGTATTATACCTCACGTCAGATAGCAGTTCTCCGGTGACACTGGTACAGGTTAGTCTATAGACCCGAGATCATCATAGAGTCTTGTGTGATTCCCACTGTGCTATGATTTCCACCCAACCACGTTCAAGAGAACGTGCAAACAGGTGGTTTTTGGGTACAGTCCTGAGTCACATGGAAGCAATGAGTAATAAGAGAGGATTTCATCTCTCCCAGTATTGGTGGTTGATGTTGCGCTGTGCTTGATTGGCCATAACAGGAAATCCCTGGCTAGGCTTGCAGAGATTTACTGGTAAGTGTTATCGGTAGTTTCTCGAACCGTTATGGGCCTCACATCGGCATGACTTATCAAGCTATTGGGGTCTGACGTTTTACCACCCCCAGGCTAGATATGCGACATATCAGGCGAAGAGACCGAACTGTACAGTAGTGTTACTTATTGGATTCACGAGAGTATGAGCAAGCTTGCTTGTTGATCTTCTGATTGCTCAATACCCGGGTAGTCGTTACATCCAGCTAGTACCGCTGATGGCTTGTGGGTGACTTATATGATCATCACCTATTGCCGGCGTATTGACGAGTCTTTAAAGTCCTACACAGAGGTTTCCTGGCTCAGGCGAAACTAGGTAGGAGCACATATGTGATATGTGTGGGACCGAGATTAATACGCATATGTGATACCATATTCTAATCTGGCAATATGTGATATCGGTCGGTTATATGTAATATAGCCGGGTTATCGAATCAATTGTTGATCCGATAAGATGATACAAATGATATTAGTCGGTTATGTATGATATAGCCGGATTATTAAATAAAGTGTTGATTTAATAATTTAATATATAATTATATATTGATATATTAATATACATTAACTAATATTAGCTCACTTAAAGATTTCTTTTTCTCACTTATACATTTAATATATATGTGATATATATTATTGTATTTATTTTATTGTGTCATGCTTGATGATACATACTACATGGGTGTATGAGACTCACACCATTCCAAAGATAATTAAGGGGTTATTATTTATTTAAAGTATTTCAAAATTAGGTGGAAATTGAGCATGGTTGGAAGCTTGGAGAAGCTTGTGGTAACCTTGACTTAGTCCACTAATTTTGTCTCACTAAGATATTTATTAACCCAGCCATTATCTTTAGCCATGGTTAAGTCTCTACATTGATAATATATAATATTATCTCACCCATGGTTGCTTTGAGCCATTCATTCATTATTCACTTCATCTTCTTCTTCATCTCCTTAAGCTCTCTAGCTTTTCTTGAGGTGAAGAAATTTAGTGAGAAAAATTATTCTAAAGTAAGCAAAACTCCTACTTTATCAAGCTACACTAGACTAGCCATTTAGTGTAAGTTGTTTGCTTCATTAATTCCCAATTAGTGAAGAGGTAGCTTTCTCTAGAGTCTCCTCGACGTAGATCATCTTCGGCCTCGAAGACTTCAAGTAAGCTTGTTCATTTCGTTTAGTGGAGCCCAACGAGAGTCCGAGAGATCACTACTTGGAGCGAAGGGACTACTACATGGAGCTAATAAAGTGAAGGACCGGTCTACAAAGGTTTTATTCCTTGTTCACTTAGTGTAAAGTAGTTTATATATTAGATTCCTCCTAATTCTCTAATTAGATCCTCGGTTAGGGTTTCCTTGTGCCCTAGAATTTTTAAAATGGAATGGTCGATGCCCTAGAAAACGTAGTGAGGGCGCTAGGGAACCTTACAGTGGTATTAGAGCCGAGCTAGAGCATTAGGAGTGGTCTAGGAAAAATTAAAGTGTTCGAACGAACTCCAAAAACCACAAAATGGCCCCTCTCTGGAAATTTTTCAAAATGTTAGAATTTTTCATGCTAAAAATATTCAGAAAATCATGCAGGGTTTTCTATGGACCCACAAGAAGAACGACACCCTATCTCAACATAATGACCGCGGAACCACGGCCAAAGCATGCCTTTGGCAGTGGTTCCGCAGCGCCATTGGTGAGGCTTGGGACGACCCTTCTTGTGTAGGTCCGTGGATACTAAGTTCATTGTTTGGGTATTTTTAACAATGCTCAAGTGTTGAGCTCTCTGGGAATTTTGGGAATTCGTTGATTCGATCGAAATGTTTAAAATCGTCTAGCTATCTGTGAAATGTGATAAATATTTGGAATCCACAATAATCGGTTTTGTGAAAACTGGTTTGAATTTGTAAACCTAGCAATCTAGTCTCATTTGATCAGTTGCCGTGGGGTTTTGATTCAGATCAAAACTCCATCGCAATCACGTAGCGTACGCGGATACTCGCCGGGTAACATTACTAGATAACCACACCCCATAGCCCCAACCAAGTGACTGTAGGAGAACCCCATAGTCTAAAGCATCCGTTCGGTTGCTCGCGGCCGCGGTGTTCCGCCTAAGTGCACTTCGTCGACGGCATCGGGGGTGCGGCCGTCTACTAAAGTTTCCGATGAGCATTCGATCAGGATGTCGGGAATCTTGTTGAATTGCCCGACTTGTTATTAGAAAGTGTTTTCAATAACGAGACTAAAATGCGGGGTTTATAATGTTAGGCATGAAATTTGGAATATGAGATATTCCGGATTTATGATGTCTAAGGAATTCATTTGGTTAGGCATGAAATCCGAAGTATGTGATATTCCGGGTTTATGATGTCTAAGGAATTCATTTGGTTAGGCATGAAATCTGAAGTTTGTGATATTTCGGGTTTATGAAGTCTAAGGATGTTGCGGATTCCAATTGTTGTAGTTTTCACTTTCTTTTCTGCGACCGTAAGTGTAATATGTGGGGTATCGCTGGTTTCGTTGCTATACATCAACGACAATTGGTATACGCATATTTACTTATGTTGATGACGTGTGATGTTATATGTTGCTGTGATTTGTTATATTGGATCGTTGTGTATGAATAACCAAGGGTTTTATGTGAGATGAGAGTTTTTTATTTTCATTCATGTAAAATTCAATGTATGTAATATTCTTTTATTGGGACACTTCCGGGTTGTTGATGATGCACCATTGATGTATATTATTTACTTTTCCGCATTAGGATAGACCCAAGAAGGCGAGCAAAGTAACCGGGTTCTAGGGTCCAGTGGGAGGCCATCTCGAGGAGTCGAGACCGGGTCTCCTAACTCTAGAATTGGCAGGATTGCTTGCAGCTCTCATAGGGGTCTAAGGATGTGGGATTGGCTATTCATCACGACCGTGGAATCTATGTTTTTCACTGGCTTGATTTAAAATACGGACCTCCTAGTATATCCAATATTTCATTTGTTGACTTCTGTTGCTATATTCTGTAATGTGATCACTTTATATGACAAAACAAATATTGTTATTATATATGATATATAATAAACGTTGCTTATGTTTTGCACCCGAGCTAATCCAGCCCCCGCTCTACCAGTAGTTAAGTAACCTAACGGTGAAGACGGGCCCGGTGGCGAATGCGGATGGCATAAGCATACGTTCTATTTTCGTTTCTTTATCTGTGATGCTTAGGAAACATAAATGATGGGACTTCATTAATGATATTAATGAAAGGAAAGAAACTTAATGATGTTGTGGAATCAAATTTTTAATAAAAATGGTAGCTCTAGTTTTTACTTTGCATAGTGGTATTCCTTGATGAATATCTAGCACCTCATTCGATGAGAAAAGAGCCGAGATCCCTTCACCGGGAGTGACCTCTTTAGCAGAAGCTAGCAGATGCTACAACCCACTCGGTTTTGTCTTTTGATTGCTTTTCTAGTTCTTGCTTTGCATAGTGGTATTCTTTGATGAATATCCAGCACCTTATTCGATGAGGAAAGAGTCGAGATCCCTTCACTGGGAGTGACCTCTTTAGCAAAACTAGTAAAAGTCTCAAAAACGCTCCTTTTCAAAATCATTCGATTCTACAACGATATCAAGTTCATTACGCAAAAGGTTTTCTTAAAAGCCTGTCGTAGCCTTCCGTTATTTCAGATAAGTACTATTTAGTATTCGTGCTACGTTTGTTGACCTTGTTAAGGCGTAGTGTGTGGTAGCTGATTTGTGCTTATCTGCTAAAGCATGAGATGCGATTGGATTAGGATAGTTGTACGACTTTGTTGACCTTATTAAGGGTCGTACGGGTGGGTTTAATTCAATCACGAAATGATGGGTTGAACTTGACTAGCGCTTATGATTTGTTGACCTTGTTAAGGTCATAAGTTGCTGGGGGCAAAATATTATCGGGAATTTTAAGTGTTGAAATTTTCAATGAGATTGCATACCTTCTATGAGATAGTTAGATCCCGATACCCACTGTGAATAAGTGTTACTCCTGGGAGAGTTTTACACTTTACAATTAGCTAACCCATTAGGTGTTTAGAAAGGTGTTAACGAGGTAATGCCTCGGGGAAAATGAGGTTAACTTTAATTAGATCTGTGCGAAAGCATGGAGAACCTCCCTCAAAGTACCGACATTGGCCTGGCTGAACGGTTAGCGAACTTGTAGGGTGTAATTAATCCCGGCTAGTCTTACCTTTTAGGATTTGAAGGAAGACTTGATAAAAACAGTGGGAGCCATCCTGATTAGATAAAATAATAACCAATCTGATCTTGCAAGAGCATACGCAGAGTGTTTTCTTCTCCCTCTCTCTCTCTCTTTTGGTAGTGACCGTGACATGCCTTAATCAAGATAATAATATGGATATATTGACCAACCTGCTTATTATACTGAGCTGGGGAACGTTGGTTCCATTATATCTTATAATTGTTATAAGTCTGAGCAGAAAATGGGGAAATACCAGTATTCCCATGCCACCCGATCGAAGAAAGAGCATGTTGATGCGTCTTCTTCAGGTGTATTTGTTACCGAGAACTGTTTCTCAGTATACTCTACGTCCTGGGTATTTTGATACCGGATCAGGATCCCATATATGTAATCTGTTACATGGGCTTGGAGAGGTAGAGAACTGGGATCGGATAATAGTGCAATTTGTTGCAGTCAAATCAGTTAGCAAATATCACCTTGTATTACCTAATGGTAATACATTGATTCATTTTATTACATACCGAACCTGATATACAACATTATATCAGTCTCTTTATTAGATAAAAAAGATATAATTTTGTATTGCAGGATAATTTTATGAATATCTTCCTGAATCAACAGTTGATTAAGATCAGGCACGTTATATAATGACATATACATTCTAAATCAAACCACGGTTCTAAGTATACAGAACACACACAAGAGGAAGAGTTTAGAAATGAACGAATCCTTCTTGTGGTATTGTAGACTAGGCCATATCAATGTGACACGACTAGCTAAGTTACATAAAGATGAATATTTGAATCCATTCAAATTTACATCTTATGAAACTTGCGAATCATGTCTCAAAGGTAAAATGACCAAAACCCCGTTTACTGGAAACGGAGAAAGAGTTATTAAACTCTTGGGACTGATACATGGTGATGTATGTGGTCCCATGTCTACACATGCCAGGGATGGTTCCTCATACTTTATTATATTCACTAACCATTTCTCAAGATTCGGACATGTGTTCCTGTTGAAGCACAAGTCTTAAGCTTTTGAGAAGTTCAAAAAATATAAGCATGAAGTTGAGAACTAGACGGGTAAAAGTATTAAGTCCTTCGATTTGATCGAGGAGGGGAATACTTTAAGCATGGAATTCCTGGATTATTTAAAAGAGAATAGGATTCTCTCTCAGCTTACTCCTCCGTATACACCACAACACAACGGTATATTGGGGAGGAAGAATTGCACCGTATTAGATATGGTGCGCTCTATGATAAGTACTGCTGAGTTGCCTGTTTCCTTTTGGAGTTATGCACTTGAGAAGCCTCATACCTATTGAATAAGGTTCCGACCAAATCAGTGCCTACCACTCCATATGTGATATGGTATGGGAAGAGACCATGTCTTAAACAAGTTAAGATATGGGGTTGTCCGGCCTATGTTGAAAGGCAAAATCCGGACAAACTCGAGGAAAGGCCAGTTCTGCAAGTTTGTTGGATATCCCAAACTTACGTGAGGGAATTTCTTCTACCACACCGAGGTGTTGGCTATAGTGCCCTCAAGGCAATTATCATAGTCGCAGGCAGGTGATTATGATGATTGAGAGAGGACCTATACCGGTAGAACAGTCTTACTCGAGATGATAGTATGTTATCTGGTTTGCCTTTATCATCATGTACATATGTTATGTGGTATTAAAGATCACTATTACATGTTGATAGATCCCATAGGATTTATGCATGACAACCAGTATTATGATGGCGATCATATACGCAGGAGCTAGGTTGTCTATAAGCAAATCCTTAAATGTCCCTAGTAGTAGGAGTTTTGAGACTGGGTATCGATACTCCAGAGTAGACTAGTGTATATTGATCGAGACCTCGACAAGGGGCAGTGGCCCGGTCTCATAAGCCATTGGTGTTAGTTTGTTCACCTAAGATAGTATACATGTGCTCATCGGGTTATGGGTACATTGGACGGACTCGCCGGGAACCTGCTAGTTGTTATTATACCTATTGTCAGATAGCAGTTCCCAAGTGACATGTGTATAGGTTAGTCTGTCGACCTGAGATCGTCATTTATCTCGTGTGAGTTCCCACTATGCTTTGATTACTACCTTACCATGGCTCAAAGGAGTCGAGCAAACAGGTTTTAGTTGGGTACAGTCCCGAGCCACATAGAGGCAGTGAACAGATCGTCAGAGATTCGTCTCTCCCGGTATTGGGGGTTGATGTCACATTGTGCACAGATGGCCATCACCAGAAATCCTCGGCCAGGGTAGACGATAATTACCGATCTAGTATCGATAGTTTCTCAGGTGGTGATGGGTTTCATACCGACACTAAATGTCGCGTTATTAGGGGTCTGACTTTATCCATCCCCCTTAGACTCGATATGCGATACTCTTAGACGAACAGACCAGACTGTACGGATATTGTCACTGTCAGGCTCAGTAGGGGTTTGGATGAGTTTGCTCGTCGGTCTTCCTTTTGCTCAATACCTGGGTAGCCGTTACATATAGCTAGTGCCGCTGACGTGCTTGTGGTTAAACCCACTGCCAGCGTATTGACGAGTCTTTAGAGTGCCACACAGAGGGTTTTCATGGTTCAGGCGATATGGTGTAGATGACGTATGTTGGTACATACAGGTGTCTGATTAAATATGTGTACAGACTGCACATACTTTAATCGGACGGTTGATAATACTAGCGGTTTAGGATTAAGCCGGATTATTAAATCATGTTTTGATTTAATAATTTATATATGTATTTATATATATGTATTCTAGTATTATTGTTCACTATTCATTTTCTCTCTTGGCTATTCATATTTTATACGAATACGTGTATATGTATTTCGATATGTGTACCGGGAAGTATTCCGTATTTATACGAAATAGCTTCTAGAAGATGGCCACCTCATTATTGATTATCTTTTTAGAAAATCATTTTGGAAATGAGGTGGAGGGGTGAGTTGGCATGAGCATGGGCTTGAGCATGTAGAGAGGTATGGCATGCATTTGTTTATTTGTAAAATGAGGAGATTTTTTTTTGTGTGAGTGCATGATTGCAAATGGGGGGCTGCCATGATTCATGAGGGGGCTTGCTCATTTTTTTCCCTCACTTGCTTGCTTTCATTTCTCACTTGCAAAAACACTTAGCCATTTTTCTTATTTGCTCATGCCACATATTTCCTCACCTCCTCTTCATATTCTTGAGTTTCTCATGGAGCATTTGTGATGAGAGAAAAATCATAGTGACACATTCCTACACCTCCACTCTCCATTGCTAGCAATCTTGAAGCATCGGTTGCCTCGCTTGGCGATGCTGAATCTTACCTCATTTCCCTCGGGTGGATCATCATAGATGGAGGAAGACCGGCAACCAAATTTGATCCGCGACCATTGGGAGCTTAGGATGATGGTTCAAGACCCGAAGGACTTGGTTCATTCAGTATAACCATCTAACTCCTCTTTATATGCTTGCTAGTATAGGGTTTAGGGTAGATCCGGGTATCGGGTTGTGGTAGCGCCAGTTTAGAAAAAATTTGTTCCGCATTTGGCTATGGTTTGATGGCCGGGGCGCTGCCGTAACCCAACATGGTATCAGAGCCAACCCGTAAACCTCTTACTAGCAGTTTTAGACAATGCTAAAGTATCGAAATCGAAACAACCCCAAAACAGTGCACTGCATATTCCAGTTTCTGTCAATTTTTAAAGTCTTCAAAAAAAATTTTAAGCAATTGCAGAAGGCTATTTTTGTGACAACTAGAACACCCTACAAAAATAAGCCCCATTCGCTGGATTTAACCTGGTGAGACTTGAAAAAAAATGGGTGTCGCTGGTTTTTTATTGGAATTGGGACTTGAATTTTGTAGGGTTGTCTAGTCTCTGGAATATTGGTTTAGTGGTATTGCTTATTCTGCCCATTTTGGATATTATGTTATCTTTTGTTCAGGGGCAATTCGGGGTGTTTCGAAGTCGATATTTTGAACACTGTTTAAATGTTTTCAGTACATACATTACTATCTGCGACCGTAAATGTCATTAGAGTGGTACAACTCTTCTAATTGCTATATGTTCTTTTAGACGGGTTTGCGAACGTGACATTCACGTTGATATTCTGTGTTGTGGTTAGATCGTCGTGGTGGATAGCTTTGGTGCAATGTTAGTACAGTTTAGTTTCATTTGTACATTTGATATTGCAGAGCGAGCGTCTGACATGTAGACTGTCGTCACTGCCAGTTTGTATATTATTTGTTTGGGGCACGACCAGGTTAAGGTCGATGTCACCCTTGTACATATTATTTTCTTTTCTGTACTAGGATTACCCCGCGGTGAAGTGCACGAATAGCTGGGTTCTAGGGAGCAACGGATTCACATCTCATGGTGTTGAGACTGAAGGAACCTTATTCTAGAATTGACGGGCTATTCGCTGTACTCGTAGGGGGTATAGGTTGACCTACGGAGGGGTCCTCAAGTTATCGGATTCCTTGAAGTGCCGGGTGGCCCATTCACTTGGATTAAGGGGGTTGCCTCACTTCTGGTTTTGGTGGGTAACTTGCCGAACTCATAGGGGTTTAGGTTTTCATTGCACAGGCTATCCACACGACCGGGGAACGTCGGGTTTCATTTGCGGCTCAAAGGAAACCCGGGGCTCCCAGATTATCCGTTTTTTCTGTGATGCTTATCGCTTTTCTGTGATGTTGCTTTATATCATGCCTGGGACGATTGTTATATATATTTATATATATACTAGTAGATGTTGTATATGTTTTGCACCCGCGCTAGTCCAGCCCCCGCTCTGTCGTTAGTTAAGTAACCTAACGGGTGATGACGGAGCCCGGTCGCGAATGCGGATGGCATATATATACATCATATATTTTCGTTCTTTTCTGGTGTGATTAATTGATGGGACTGCATTGATTTTGATCAATGCAAAGATAAAACAAACCAATATATAATGTTGTTGGAACCAAGTTTTTAAAAACTGACATTACAGACGTTCTCTTTTGCTTTGCACAGTGGTATTCGATTGGGAATATCCTGCACCTCATTCGACGAGGCAAGGGCCGAGATCTCTTCATCGGGAGTGACCCCTTGAGAAGAAGTTTGCGTCAACGTAATAACTTTACTATATTTGATTCTTTTACTTTGCATCATGGCATTCAGTTTAGAATATCATGCACCTCATTCGACGAGGAAAGAGCCGAGATCCCTTCACCGGGAGTGACCTCTTTAGCAAAAGTTTTCGCCACTATACTTTTGTAAAACCACTTAGATTCCTTCAAAGATATCAAGTTCATTACGTTAAAGGTTTTTCGCCAAAAACCAGCCGCAGCCCTCCGTCATTTCTTTCGAGTAGTACCTAGTATTCGTGCTACGTTTGTTGGCCTTTGTCAAAGCGTAGTGTACGGTAACAGGATATTGCTTGTCTGTTGCATAGTGTTGCGATTATCTAGGACAGTCATATAACCTTGTTGGCCTTTATCAAGGGTTGGTACAGATGGGTCTAGATTAATCTTGGATAATGACGGGTTGAACTTGACTTGTGGTTTATGATTTGTTGGACTTTGTCAAGGTCATGAACCACTTGGGGTAAAAATCACATCGGGTGTTTCAAACATACAGGAAACTTGCCAGGCATGCGCATTTCTCTGAAGTGTGGTGACTTGAGTGGATTCCATCAAGTTATCATACGATGATAGTTAGATCCTGACTAATTCTTCTTTTGGGTTTAGAGGAGAATTCGAGGAAACAGTGGGAGACATCCTGATTAGATAAAGTGATTAACCATTCTGATCTAGGTTAGAGTGCACGCTGAGTGTTTCTTTTCTCTCTCTCTCTCTCTCTCTCTCTCTCTGTGTGTGTGTAAGCAACCATGGCCCGACCCTAAACTAAAACTCATGAACCAAGGTATCCGAACCATCTTAAAACACTTTGGCTTTTGGAATGTCATGGTGTCGCATAACTCATTGCCACTACTACTTTACCTTTTGCATTTTTTCGGAACATTCCATATCACTACGAAGATCCACATTTATTGGATATGACCATCGTATAGTTACATACGAACTCAAAGAAACTTGTTTCAGCTCGAGGATGGTTTCCGGTTCTGGAGAAATAGAAATAGAATAGGACTATTCAGTTGTCTTTTCCCTTTACCTTCTCTCAGGTTACGAGAGCTCCTGGTGTTAGAAGAGTACACCTATTGCTCTTATTGGATAGTCTTCTTCCAAACCTCAGGCTGGTGCTGAAAGATGGGGAAGGAAGAAAACCAATTAAGCCTAAGTGTGGTGTACATAAGGTAATAAGTAAAGACATATAAAGGGATTAGATTGAGGGCAAAGGACATTGCGACTATTATCATTCACGACGAAACCGTGTATACCCCTACCACTCCTAGTTCACCTTTGCTTTTCTCCAGAACATTCTATATCACTACGAAGATCCATATTTATTGGATACGCCATCGTATAGTAACATACGAACTCGAAGGAACTTGTTCAGATTCGAGAATGGTTTCCGGTTCAGGAGAAATTGAATAAGGATTATTCAGTTGTTTTTTCCCTTTACCTTCTTTCATGTTGCGAGGGCTCCTAGGATTAGGAGGGTACACCTATTACGCTTATTGGATAGTCTTCTTCCAAATCATAGGCTGGTGCCAAAAGGTATAGAAGGAAGAAAACTATTTAGCCTAAGTGCGGTGTACACAAGGTAATAAGTAAAGACATATAAAGGGATTGGAGAGAGGGCATGGAAATATACGGTTACAGTCATGAATCAAGATAGTGGAAGAGGCATTACTAGGAATACCTGGATACCCCTTCGAAACATTTTCATGTTTTAGTTTCCTTGTGCAGTGTTAATTGAAAACTGATTTCCCAATTAGATTCTGATTCCAGGTTATATACTTACCAGATTCGTTTCTCACATCTGTATGGTTTTACAGATGATGAGTGGGAGTAAGTTATTGGGAATTAGGTGATTATATCCTCTTTATATCGGAATTCGTTGTAATTGGTGATATTTGAGGAAATCACCTGAGGTTTCCCTGACGGCAAATATTTGGTTTTGAATATCCGTTGTTATGCACCAATTTCAAACTGATATATCTGTACGTTTATTTTATAAAGTGAGATATAAATTTTTGAAATTATGTCCATGACATTTACCTTTATCAGTTGATGGTTAGGTAAGGAGCATTAAACAGCGGTGTAATTCTTCTTAACCATAGTTCAGTTTTCAACCTATGACATATAGGGTATGAGTTATTCAACTCGGGGGACTTATACAAATTATTGTATGTTGTCCAGTGTCCATAAGGACAAAGGGGTTGGTCCTCGTACTATATTCTGTTTACTTGTGACTTCTCCAATTTTAGACAAGTATTTCATAGAAATACAAGGTCCAAGTTTTGAGAAGTTATAGGTAAAAGAATAAAGTAGAGAACCATGTGTTGCAAGTATCGGGATTTTTCAAAGTGATCAAAGATGTAGATACTTGTGTTTGGTATTCAGTTGATAGTAATGGTTTTGAGAACTTGCTTCCCTTTTAGGTCACTCATATTTGGATGCACTCCTAGTTGAGTAATGCTGATCGGCATCTTTCCATTTAGTTGACATGCACTGGAGACAGCTGCATGATTTGAATCTGGTTCCAATTAAATCAGTGCCTCTATTTCTATATTGTATATAGAATGGTTCATATCTTAACGATGTTAAGGTATATGGAGTTGTCCGACTTATGCTTAAAACCAGACTCTGGATAACTCAAGGCACGTTTCTGTAATGGTAGTTTGTGGGTTATTCCAGACTTTGACGAGGGTTAACTTTCTACCATCAGGAAGATCAATAGTGATATTGCCACAGTTTTAGTGAAATGGATTTTTTCAGAAAACAGAAGTGGGAGTATGGTAGAACTGGAAGTGATTCCAGAACCACAAATAATTACTGAAAATTTAATAGATCCTAAAGATTCAATTGGATTCGACATTCTATTAGCCACTCCGTAGATATGGTGGGTAACCTCAGGCACCCGAGAGGTACTTCGGTATCCTCAAAGACGATGACAGGGAGGTTCTTGTTTATCTAGACTTGCTAATGTTGCTGTTCTAGACTATAAGACCCAGCAGGAGGCTGAGTATAGTATCATTCTAAACTAGCTTTAGAAGTGCACGTGTATATGACTCTGCCAGAAAGTTGTTGTAGTCAGTGGGAGCAGCGAAAGCATAGAGGGCAAGTAGCTTATTTCTATTCGTAGACCAAAGTAGGTATAGAGGAAATAGATCATCTATTTTTGATGTGACAATCATAAAGTTTAACTTCATCAGAACAACAGATGGATCTGGTAAGAAGCTAGTAGGGTATGATGTCCTGGGTTTTGGATGGCATGCACTTTATTGGAAGTGAAATTTTTATACTACAATCAGTTATATTGTGGTTGTCATATAGTGGTTTCTCAACATAGGATATGAATATTATACCAGGCATTCTGGTTACTAGATCTATGGTTTTAGATCTAGATTTGGGTAGTTTCCCAATCTGGGTACTTTGACACTATTCTAAAGGTGTTTTAGAATGGTCGACTCCTGGCATGGTGGTGTACCTGCAAGTGATGGAGTCACCCTCTTTAAAGGTGTCTTACAGACTAAAGCGGAGAGGGATGTACATGATTGGCATATCACTTGCTTAGGCAGTTCAGTCAATCATAAGATGTCAAGTACCACACCAGATGTTGTTTTTGCACTAGTTGCAATAAGTTTATATATTAATCCAATCCTGGAGAAACGTTCGGAAGCAGTTGTAACATTTTAAGAATCGTTATGCGAATTTTCCGTTAAAAGGTAAAATGGTCGGTGTTTTCCGTAAAAACCCGGAAGTGATCAATTTTCAATATAGACTTGACTGCACCTAGTTTAACTAGAATATTGCTAGTTTGCGGGTTTTAGTGGTCACTTGAAAATTTTGGTTCACTTAAATATTTTTCCCTAATTAAAATATTATTATAAGTTGTTGATTATGCACTTAATTAGTGGTAATCACTATTTTGGTTTGGGTTAATTATTTCTAAAGTGAACCTATGCTAATTTAATCACTAGATTAAGTTTAATCCTTCTCTCCAAAATATCTAGATATTTGTGAATTAAAAGAAAATTTTAAATGAAAAGAGAAGAGGTAGCATAAGATATTTGTTACATTAATGAGCATTTATTAGTGTTTTTGGCTAGAATTTTCCACACAATCTCCTTAACCCTCCCCATTTCTAGCCTTGGCCGAACCCTAACCCTATTGTTGCCCTCTTTTTCTCTTGCCTCATTTTCATCTCTCCAAGCTCAAATAAATCATCACAAATTCTCAAATAATCCCACAAACTCATAAATAAATCCCTACCCATCATTCTTCAACACTAAATAAGCTTGGATCTTCATTAAAGACATCATTTTGGAGGCTAAAATTTAGGGTTTAGTTGCTAGTTGTGAATCTTTTGGAGGTATAATCCTAACCCTAAAATTTAAATATTGTTTTAATACATTAAGCTAGCTTATTAGGTGTTTAATATAGCTTAATTTGCATGTTTAGAATTTTCATGAAGGAGTTATGAAGATCTAGTTAGGGTTTAAATTGTTGAAGTGGTTAATTGATAAGTGAAGACTTGGAAAACTTAATCTAGTGGGAGAATGTTATTTGTTAAATTTCTAATTTGTCTAATTGAGATTAATAGCAAAATAACTTTTGTAAAATCATATTTGGGTGAGATTAAAATTGTGGTAATGGTTTGGGTGACTTAGTTAAGCAACTTTGTAGTGATGGAGATCGCTAGAATTATGTTAACTTCTAGACTTGAGCTAATATGTGATAAAGATGCTTACTAGGTTTCAGTAAAAATTGGACGTAGGTTCTAATGGACGTTGCGATGTTATATTTATTATCTTCCTCATGATATATTGTGTTGTGAATGCGCAATCGGTACGATCTGGGTCTAGGCTTGGTGGTTGCGTAGTTTAGCGATCCTAGCTAGGGTTGTGCCGATGTCGTACGCGTTTTGTGCACTAGGTACACAGTGTAATTATCTTGTGGGCGTTATCCTTGCGTTTCGTTATTTTTGTGTTGACGTAGAATATTTAGCCTTATGGGTTGTTTTTGTGAAATTTTAGGATCGCAAGCGGGGACTTCGAACGCTGCGAAGAAAGGGAAGCAGGTGGTCAGATTTTCTTAGCTTGAGATCATCGGTGAGTAGATTTAACATCTGCAGGGAAATCGCCCGTATGGCGTTATGCGTCAGAGCTGGATATGAAATTATAGCTGTATGTTATTCGCATATGAGTTGATTGCGCATGAGCGTCATTGCATATTATTACCTGTTGTACCTTGACTTGTACTTATTGGACATAACACCATTACTGACGGTTCTTGTTGTACGAGCACTGATTTGTATGCTATACACACACCGTCAGTAATTTCCATGATACGCACCACCCATATACATACGTGATATTGTATTGGATAGGGATAATTGAGATAGTGACTCTTATTCCATTGTGCATATGAGATACAGCTGACACATATACATACATGATATTGTATTGGATAGGGATAATTGAGGCAGTGATTTTTATTCCATTTCATGTATACCTCGCTATAGCTACATGTACATCCTGCATACATACTGACATGTACACCCACATACATTGCTACAGCTACATGTACATCATGCAAACATGCATACATGTATACCCACATACATTGCTATAGCTGCATATACCCCTAAGTGGTATTGTATTGACATGTGATATTGAGACGTTGATTATTGTGCTATTGCGCTTACGAAATGCATCATACATACTTACTTACATGTAGATACCTATATCTTGCTATAGTTACATGTACACCTCATATGATACTGCACGTGATTTCGGAGGATTTGGGAACCGCGTGATATATTTTAAAAGCTGGATTCATTTAAAAGAGCGGTTTTCCTTTAATATACTCATATTACTGTTTTATGTTGCATATATCAGTTTTCATGGATTTTACGCATTGAGATATGGTTTTCATATGATTCATGGATTTAAGAACCGTGGGGGTGTTTTCAAGAAATTATGTATTGTTTGAAAATCCTGTTTCTCTTGATATGATATTTCAGTGTGTCCACCATGAGCTTTCTCGATTCTGAGACTTATGTTATATACCCGATTCGAGGAGCGGATAGGCACCGTCTGCGAGTATATGGTGGACCCGGTATGGTTCCTCGGGGCAAGATATGATTTTTCGTGGTATAGACGATAAGCCTGGCTGGCAAGGCAAGTACCTACCGGTGATAGTATTTGGACTCGGCGGTTATTGTGGGGATACCAACTGGAGTGATGTACGGACATGACATCAGGGCCAGTCGTGGTGACGGCGCCTGAGATATGAGGATTTACGTGTCGATGCTGGACACGGGTTTCATGATGTTTCGGGTGTCGGTGTTAGACACCCAGGTTCCATGATTTTTGATGTGTCGTTGGGGGACACACACACACACACATACAGGCATATGTTTTCATGATGTTTCGGGTGTCGGTGTTGGACACTCAGGTTCTATAAGACTTACAGGATATGAGGGCCGATCTGAGGATGCGGTGCGTGAGGATTTTAGGATTTGACGTGTCAGTGAGGGACACTAGGATTTTTTTCATGCTCATGATTTTTGCATGAGGTTTTATTATATCATCCCATACTCCGGATTATGTTGATATGCATTGCTTCATGTAGTTATAGTACCTTGATGATGTACCTTGACATGATTGTTGCATATTCATATTTCCATACTTATGCTATCAGATTACATGTGATAGTTTATCGTTGTTCGTGCATACTTGCGATTTCAGTATGATGTTATTTACTATTCGCGAGTTGTCAAATCACCCTCGTTGTGCCACAGTATTTTGCAGGACATTCCCTCAGAGTAGTCGCGGCAAAACTTCTTGTTATCTCTACTTTTGCGAATACCGCTACGGTTTGCTGTGAGGCCTTTGCTATTAGGTGGGTTTGCGGTTATCCGTTTATGTACATTGTATATCCTTTTGTTGGATCTAGTATTCTCCATCTACCACTTCATGTATTTGACTTAGAGACGAGTTGTGAGGATCAATGTTGTATTATTTGTTGATTTTGGGTACCGTGCTTATGGGAGTCGGTCTAGTTGTAAAGTTTTACCTCCTTATGCTGTTTTCATTTATATTTCTTTGATACGGTGTCGTATATATGCTTATGGTGGTTGTCTTCGCCGTTGGGCGTGATTTGCTCCCGTTTGGGATGCTTTATTTATATTCTATGTTGTACCTATTTTCGGAGCTGGTTTTTACAAATGAAGTGCTGCCGAAATTTTTGAGGAAGTAAAACTTAAGTTTAAAGATTTTTTACATGGGATTTCCGAAGGTTTTAACTATGTTTTCTCCGCTTATCCTTTTTTTCGGTGGTTTAGATTTCTGGGTTTCGGCTTACTTAAGTTGCGTACGCCTGTTGACGTTACGTAGTTTAAGTGCCGGTTACGGGCCTAAATTTGGGTCGTGACAGCAGTTTATGAACATAAGTGAATGTTCTAGGAATATGGTAACGGCAGCCTCCTTCGGGAGACGGTTATCATTCCAGGCTTCCAAGGTGACCTGGATGACAAAGTGACTGTCAGAATTATAGTTTTCCCTCTTCTGAGGGGCAGTATGTTGGACAGGTGGTCCAAGCGGATACTGTAGAAGGCATGGCGCAGGATACTGATCAAATTCAGTGGATGATACAGTCTAAGAAGTTTTCTAGATTTGGAGTTCATTTGTGAACTGGGTCCCATCAGATATCCAGACAAATTCAAAGAAAAGTATTGCTCATTTCGGGAGATGGTTATTCTCCGCGAAGTTAAGATATAGAGAGATACAGAAAGAAACATTAGAGCAGATCTACTCACTGAGGATATTTCTCGAACACAATAGTTTCACAAACGAGCTTTGTAAAACTGATTAGTAGAGAAGTTGGGTGTTCGGTTTCTCACGAGCTGTGAGTATGCGACACCGCAATAATTGGCCTTAAGTGCAAGTGGGAGATTGTTGGCTATAGTGCCTTCAAGGCAATTATCATAGTCACAGGCAGGTGATTATGATGATTGAAGGATGACCTATACCGGTAGAACTGTCTTACTCGAGATGATAGCATGCTATCTGATTTTTCTTTATCATCATGCATATGCCTTATGTGGTATTACAGATCACTATTGCATGTTGATAGAGACCATAGGATTTATGCTTGACTACTATCATTATGATGGTGATCATATACGTGGGAGTTGGGTGGTCTATAAGCAAATCCTTAAATGTTCCTAGTCGTGGGAGTTTCGTGACTGGGCATCGATACTCCAGAGTAGACTAGTGTATACTGATCGAGACCTCGACGAGGGGCGGTGGCCCGGTCTCACAAGCCATTGGTGTTAGTTTGTTCACCTAAGATAGTATACAGGTGCTCATTAGGTTATGAGTACACTGGATGGACTCGCCGGGAACCTGCTAGTTGGTATTATATCTATTGTCAGATATCAGTTCCCAGGTGACATATGTACAGGTTAGTCTGTCGACCTGATATCGTCATTTGTCTCGTGTGAGTTCCCACTATACTTTGATTACTACCCTACCACGGCTCAAAGAAGTCGTGCAAATAGGTTTTAGTTGGGTACAGTCCCGAGCCACATGGAGGCAGTGAGAGGATCGTCGGGGATTTGTCTCTCCCGGTATTGGGGGTTGATGTCACGTTATGCACGGGTGGCCATCAACAGAAATCCTCGGACGGTGTAGAAGAGAATTACCGATCTAGGATCGATAGTTTCTCAGGTGGTGATGGGTTTCATACCAACACTAAATATCGCGTTATTAGGGTCTGACTTTATCCACACCCCCCTAGACTCGATATGCGACACTCTTAGACAAACAGACCGGACTGTATGGATATTGTTACTGTCAGGCTCAGTAGGGGTTTGGATGAGTTTGCTCGTCGGCCTTCCTTTCGCTCAATACCTGGGTAGCCGTTACGTACAACTAGTGCCACTGACGTGCTTGTGGTTAAACCCACTGCCAGCGTATTGACGAGTCTTTAGAGTCCCACACAGAGAGTTTTCACGGTTCAGGAGATATGGTGTAGATGACGTATGTTGGTACATATAGGTTTCCGATTAAATATGTGTACAGGCTGCACATACTTTTGTAAGTCCATGCTACCTCTCCCGGTACTTTCGGGCATGCGGAATTTGGTAAAAAACAATTTTCTAGAGGCAGTAACATGGACTCAAAACCGGATCTTTGTTAAACATCTAACTAACAACCTAACTAGGAGTTGTTAACTACTCGGTTAGGGGGTTATACCTTTCTTTCTTGAACTCCTTCGTCTTCGACTCCTTCCGGTGTACGGATCGGCCTCACCTCGTCGTCTCCTTGCGCCGAAGATGGATCCACCCGAAAGCTTCTACCTTTGGCTTCTTCTTCGAACTTTGAAGAAACTAGATCACTTGGTGATTGATTCGAAAGAGTGTGTGTAGTTAACCGCAATCAATAACGGTGTCGCGTGTAGCTAGACCAAGGTGAGTACGGGTCGTCCTCAGGGAAATGTTGAATCTTTTATTCTTACTTTAGATGTGTTGAAAAAGAGAGGAGGAAGAAAGAATTTGTTGAATGGTTTCTAGATCTACGTTAAGCAAGAATGCAAAAATATAGATCTAGATTACTTTAGAGATTTAGATAATATAATAAGGGGGCTTGTAGGGTTCGTTAGGATTTAGTAGTCATGGACGATTAATTAAAAGTTACCCTTTTTATCCATTAATAGATTTAAAACTAGAACGACGGTGATGCATGTAGATTAGGGTTTCTGGAGGGAAAAGGAATCCCACTCTTAACCCTTATCTCGACACGGAACTCCGTTCATTATCTAGCCTTTACCAAAACAATCATTAATCTAATCTCTAATCGCGGTCGGAACTAGCAAAGAATTGCTAGCATGCCCGATTAGGATGTTAATGATTCTTTTGATAAAGTTCATAAACTTTATAGGACTTAAAAAGGGTTTAGGGATATTCATCGTCCATTAGCCTACCCTAATCCTACGAACCCTAACAAGCGGAGAATTACTCGCGCATGTTGGGAGAAAAAGAGATGGAGAGAAAATGCATAATTAAACTACGAAGAAATAGAATAAGAAAGAGAAAGCTACCTTTATTAATCAACAATATCAAATACACTTTGATTCCTTAGAAAATGATTACAAAAACCTAATTTGCTTCTCGATCTCTTCTAAGGAGGTAGATGAACCGTTGATGATCAGCCTGGATGCGTGAGCCGTCTTGGACTTCGTGATCTCGTCGGCTTGATAACTTTTCCAAGAGGCTCTCGGTGCCCTTTTATAGTGCAAAGCCAGAATTTTTAGGTTAGAAACTTGGTAAAATATAGCAAAGATTCACCCTGGAAAATCTAGGCTCCCAACTCCATAGAAGTGTGGCGGATCCGCGGCCCAAGGGGGGTTTGGCCGCGGATCCGCGCTTGATGGTAGAGATCTCCTCATCAAAATTCTTGGGCTTGCTTCTTGTGACATGTGGCAATCCTAGGCACCTTTAGAATTCATAAATCTTCTCTCGGTTGCTTCCAGACTTGGTCTCCAAGTTTTGCTTCTTAATTTGGCAAGTTTTCTTCAACAACTTGATTTGTTTGATAAATTCTGCATAACAACTTGGAAAATTCTGCACAATAATCTCAAATAATATTTAGTAGACTTAGTTCTACTAGGATTTGGTCAATAGATTTATTTGCATACATTTTTCTACCAAATACTAATTAAAATATATTAACACATGGAAAATAATGTTTTTACACATAAACCCTCATATGTATAATATATCATAATAAAGTCCTTTTTTAATATGAAAATGGTAGGAAAAATGTAATACAAATGTGCAGTTTTATCAACTGAACACTTGGCTTGCTAGGCCTTGTGAACTAGAATGAGTAGAGGAATGTTTTGGTGTCTTTTTATCTCTAAGGCAATGAGTCTCAACACATGAGAATGGTTTGCCTTGAGGTAGAGAGAGCAAGAGGAAGAGGGAGAGCTTGAGAATGAGAGAGCTTAAGAGAGAGAAAGCAAATGATAGAATGAACCATACTCATCTCATTCTCACCTCTCATAATCCAAAAGCCATCATAACAAAAATAGTAATCAAGTATTGTGTAAATGGTTTAAGTCAAAATGGCTATATCATTTCATGCACTCATTTTGCATAAATAAACAAGCAAGCAAAAGTCTTTGCCATGAAATGATAGCCATTGTCATGATGATGGTCAACTAGTCCAACCTAGTCAACCGGTCAACAAAGTCAACAAGTCAACAAAGTCAACCCCTCAACAACCATGTCACAATAATACTTAATTAATATTAATGTTAATCATATATCTTATTCTCATTAGGGTTAAGCAAAAGTCAATGGTCAACAGTCAACTGTCAACAGTCAACAGTCAACAACCCCAATGAGAATACTCTGCCTCTGTCTCTCTGTCAACTGTGCATACACACCCGCATCCGCGTTCCGAGGAACACAAATACAAACGAGATAAAATCAATCCCAAAACGTACACTAGGATCTGGCTTAAACCAAAGCCCGCTAGTGTTAACTGTCCGGACACTGTACGTGAACAAGTGCACGAATGTGACCGAACCCTGTCGCAAAACCATGCGACCTCTACTCTTTTGCCTAAAGGCGAATAGCTTTCTGTGTGGGACTCTAAAGACTCGACACTACGCTGGCAGTGGGTTTAACCACAGACCGCAAGCGGCACTAGCTGTGCGTAACGGTCCCCAGGTAGATGCCGACAAGAAGACTGATGAGGTGAAACCTATCTGAACTCCTACTGAGCCTGAATGTGACAGTCTCCGTACAGTCCGGTCTGTTCGTCTGATACATCGCATGGCGGGCCTAGGGGGCGGTAAACGTCAGTCCCCTAATAGCGGTACAAGTCGTGTCGGAGTGAAGCCCAATACACTCTGAGATAACACTGGAAGCCTACCAGTATATCTCGCTTGCCCTGGCCAAGGACTGCTCGTGTAATGGCTCTCCTAGACACAGCGCGATGTCAACCCCCAATACCGGGAGAGACGAATCCTGTCTAACCGTCACTGCCTCCAAGTGCTTCGGGACTGCACCCAATTACTACCTGTTTGCACGACTCCTTTGAGCCGTGGTAGGGTAGTAATCAAAGTACAGTGGGAACACACTCGAGGCGAAGTGACAGTGTCAAGTCAGCGGACTAAGCTATACTCATGTCACCTGGGAACTGATAACTGACGATAGGTATAATACCAACCGGTCAGTTCCCGACGAGTCCTGTCCAGTGTACTCGTAACCTAACGAGCACCCGCATACTATCTCCAGTACGACGTACTAACGGCTGTGGGACAGATCGTCTCCCACACTGGGATGAGAAGCGCATGCGCTAGTCTACTCCGGAGTATCGATGCCCTGTCTCGATAGTCCTGCGACTAGGGACCTGCATAAGGATGTGCTTATAGATTACCCAGCCCCCACTAGTGTGACTGCCATCACAACGCTGGTAATCAAGCAAAGATCCTAAGGGCTCCACTAATGCGTATAGGTGATATAATAAAATAAACACATGTACACATTGAAGTAGAAACAAACCAAGTAGCATACTACTATTTTGAGCAAGATTGTATATACAAGGTGAATATCCCAAGCTTCCATTAAGTAATATACAAACTAGTACGATACAGTAATGGCCTCTAGGGCATATACACTAACAATCTCCCACTTGCACTAAGGCCATGTACTGGCGTATCGAAGACCTATCATCTCGATCAGCCGCTCGAACTGAGTCTGGGGCAAGGCCTTGGTGAATGGATCTGCAGTGTTATCTTCTGAAGCAACCCTCCGAACCTCGATCTCCTGGCGATCCACGATCTCCCTGATCAGGTGATACCGCCTCAAGATGTGTCTGGATCTCTGATGGGACCTGGGTTCCTTCGCTAAAGCTATAGCCCCGTTGTTGTCGCAATACAGAGGTATTGGATCAACAATGGACGGAACCACCTGAAGTTCTTTCAAGAACTTCCTCATCCAGACAGCTTCTTTTGCGGCATCAGATGCAGCGATGTATTCCGCTTCCATCGTCGAGTCTGCAACGGTTTCCTGTTTGGAACTCTTCTAACACACCGCCCCTCCATTGAGGGTAAAGACAAAACCCGACATGGACTTGGAATCATCCTTGTCACTCTGGAAGCTGGAGTCAGCAAAGGCCTCGATCTGGAGGTCTTTTCCGCCATACACCAAGAACATCTCCTTAGTCTTTCTCAGGTACTTGAGAATGTTCTTTACCGCTATCCAGTGTTTCTCCCCAGGGTTTGACTGATACCGGCTTACTACACTCAGTGCATAAGCTACATCCGGTCTGGTACACAACAGAAGCGTAGGGTATAATAGACATGCGATCCCTCTCCAAATCAGTCTTGGGAGACATCTCTTTAGAGAGGGTGATCCCGTGACAAGCCGGTAGGTTACCGCGCTTGGAATCTTCCATACCGAATCTTTTCAGTATGGTGTCGATGTACCTGGACTGTGAAAGTCCTAATATCCTCTTGGATCTATCACGATGGATCCGGATCCCCAGGATGTATGAGGCATCACCCAGGTCTTTCATGGAGAACCTGTGTGACAAGAACTCCTTGACAGATTGTAGCATAGGAATGTCATTTCTTATTAAGAGAATGTCATCCACGTATAAAACGAGGAATACTACAGTTCTCGCTACAAATCTACTATAGATGCATGGTTCATCTGGATTTTTGATAAAGCCAAATTCTTTGACCGTCTCATCAAAGCAGATGTTCCAACTCCGCGATGCCTGCTTTAGTCCATAGATGGACTTAAGCAACTTGCACACCTTTCCGCTGCTCCCACTCTGAATGAAACCCTCTGGCTGGTCCATATAGACACACTCCTCTAAATTTCCATTTAGAAAAGCGGTCTTTACGTCCATTTGCCAGATCTCATAATCGTGGAAGGCAGCAATGGCAAGAAGGATCCGAATGGATTTCAGCATAGACACTGGAGAAAAGGTTTCGTCATAGTCCAAGCCAGGTCTTTGACGGAAACCCTTTGCCACAAGTCTAGCTTTATAGGTCTCAACCTGTCCATCTACACCAATCTTCCTTTTGAAGATCCACTTGCATCCTACAGGTTTTACCCCGTCTGGAGCAATGTCCAACGTCCATACTTTGTTGGTGTACATGGACTCCATTTCGGTCCGCATTGCATCCAGCCATTTTACCGAGTCAACGCTCTGAACGGCCTGCTGGAAGCTAGTAGGCTCATCATAATCTATGATGCAATCCTCTCTATCCCCGTCTATGAGAAAACCGTAGTATCTCTCGGGCGGATGAGACTGCCTACTACTCCTGCGGAGCGGCGTAGGAATGTCCTGTTCTTTTGAACCCTCTGGTTCTACTAAGCTTTCAGTAATAGTCTGTGGTTCTGGAATTTCTTCCAGTTCTACTTCGCTCCCACTAATTCCTTTTTCCAAGAACCGGTGTTCTAGAAAGTGGGCATTACGAGAAACAAGGACTTTTTGTTCCTCTGCGTGGTAGAAAAGATACCCCCTGGTGTTCTTTGGGTATCCCACAAACTTGCACAGTACTGAGCGTGCCTCGAGTTTGTCCGCATGCTGCTTTTTGACAAAAGCTGGACATCCCCAGATCTTCAGATATTGAAGATAGGGTTTCTTCCCACTCCATAACTCATATGGTGTGGTAGGCACAGTCTTAGTGGGAACTCGGTTCAAAAGGTATGCGGCTGATTCTAGCGCATACCCCCAGAATGATCGCGGTAACTCAGCGTTACTCATCATGGACCGTACCATATCCAATAGGGTTCGGTTCCGTCTCTCCGATACACCGTTATGTTGCGGAGTATATGGGGGAGTAAGCTGAGAGAGAATTCCATTCTCTTTTAAATAGTCCAGGAACTCGGCACTTAAGTATTCTCCACCTCGATCCGATCTTAGAATCTTGATACTTTTGCCGGTTTGTTTTTCTACTTCATTCTTATATTCCTGGAATTTTCCAAAGGCTTCGGACTTATGTTTCATTAAGAAGACATAACCGTACCTCGAAAAGTCATCCGTAAAAGTAATGAAGTAAGAATAACCGCTTCGCGCATGTGTAGACATTGGACCGCACACGTCGCTGTGTACGAGTCCCAAGAGCTTGCTCGCTCTTACTCCATGTCCAGTGAACGGAGTCTTTGTCATCTTTCCTTTGAGACAGGATTGACAAGTGGCATACGATTGATATTCGAACGGATTCAAATATCCTTCTGTATGTAACTTTGTTAATCTTCTCTCATTGATGTGACCCAGTCTACAATGCCATAAGAAAGTCTGATTGATTTCTGGAGACTTTCTTTTGTGTGTATTCTGGACATTGAAAATCTGTGGTTGGTTTAATACGTATATACCATTGCTCAATGTACCTGACCCAATCAGAACTTGATTAAGGTGAATGTTTACAACATTGCTTACAAACGCAAATTCATAACCTTCTTTAGAAACTAAAGATACAGAAATGATATTACAAGTTGCGTTGGGTACAAAAAAGCAATTACGCAAAACCAAAACATGTCCATTTGACATTCCCAAGTGATAGTCCCCCACGGCCTTAGCATCCATGCTAGCTCCGTTTGCAACTTTGAGGGTCATGTCACCTGCCTTCAAAAACCTACGGTTTCTCAACGCCTGCAAAGAATTACAGATATGAGATCCTGATCCGGTATCCAATACTCAGGAAGTAGAGTTTATTAAAAGACAGTTTTCAATAACATACACACCTGAAGCTGAAGCCGCAACCTGCTTCAGTTCCTGTGTTCTGGCCTTCCAAACCCTGCAATCATTTTTCCAGTGTCCCTTCTTATGACAATAGAAGCATTCTTCTTTATCCACAAGCTTTCCCACTTTCTTTGTTGCTTTTGCCTTTCCCTTCGTATCCATTTTACTAACACCGCCCCTTGGTTTGGCGGGGGCTTTCTTCTTCTTTCCCTTGGCTTTCGTCTTGGACCTAGAAGAGGAAGATCCTCCTACAAACAAAGTGGATGTTTCCCTACCTTTCTGTAGGGTGCCCTCTGCGCTCCTCAGCATGTTGAGGAGTTCTGAAAGTTCAACTTCCTTTTCTTGTAAGTTGAAGTTCAGGATAAACTGGGCGTAAGTGGAAGGAAGGGACTGGAGAATCAAGTCCGTATAGAGCTCATTCTCCAACGTGGTCCCAAGGTCCGCGAGCTCTTCTATGTAGCCAATCATCTTAAGCACGTGTTCCGCTACCGATGATCCGACGGCCAACCTTACCGAAAATAACTTCTTCGACACTTCGTATCTTGCGATACGAGATTGCTCTCCATACAGTTCTTTTGTATGAAGAAATATGGATTCCAGGTCCATATTCTCGTGCCTCCTCTGATGTTCATTGTCCATAGAGGCAAGCACGAGGCACTTGGCCTTCGCACAGTCTAGTTCCCAGGTCTTACGGATTTCCTTATCCGCGACGCTGGTTTTGGGACCTGGGACAGGGGGAGCTTTGGTGGTAAGAAGATACCCCAGCTTGTCGTAAGTGATTGCCATCTTGACATTCCTGAGCCAATCTTTGTAGTTTGGCCCTGTCAGTATGATTTTATCTAGAAGTAACTTAAGTCCAGTCATGTCGATTGGTCGCTGCAATTAGGAGAGAGAAGAAACACTCAGCATGATGCTCTTGCAAGTTTAGAGTGGTTTTTAATTTGTCTAAACAGGATGGCTCCCACTGTTTCTCGAATCCCTCCTCAAACCAAAAAGGAAGAATTAGTCAGGATCAATCTCACCGTACAATACTTGCTTAACCGTTCAGCCAGGCCAGTGTCGGTACTTCGAGGGAGGTTTTCCAACGCTTTCGTGAAGCTCCTTAATTAAATAACCTCTTTTCCCTGGGGGCGTAGCCCCGCTAACACCTTTCTAGACACCTACTAGGTTTATAGCATTGATCGTTAAGTGAGAAATTTCCCGAGGAGTAGCATATACTCACAGTAGGATCGGGATCCAAATATCATTGCGTGACGAAACTGAAGGAATCCTACCAGAATCATCACACTCCAAATGGTATGCAACACTAGCAAGTTTCAGTTCTTTTGAAACTCCCGAAGTGGATTTTTGCCCCATGCTCTTATGACCTTGGCGTGAGGTCAAAATGTCATAAGTCACATGTCAAGTTCTTCCCATCATTATCCAGGTTAATTTGAACCCACCCGTACCTACCCTTGACGTAGGCCAAAATGGCAGTACGGCTGTCCCAAACCAACGCATTCTATCTATGCAACAGATAAATATCCGGCAGCTACCAATCACTATGCCTTGGCGTGAGGTCAAAATACATAGCTTGAATACTACCGAATATTTAACTGAAATGATGGAGGGCTACGAATGGTTTTGGCTAAACCGTGAACGTAGTGAACTTGATATAATCGATGGAACACGATAGCTTTTAAAAGGAGTGGCTCAAGCTCCGCATTTAAAAGTTGGTTTTGAAAAGAACCGAGTGGTTTTTCGAAAGTGTTCCAACGACTTTTACTTGGTTTATTTTTCTTGCATTAGTTCTTTTAATGCGTGATATTCTTGCATTAGTTCTTTTAATGCGTCCCATCATTTAATCCTACCATTGCAGAAAACAACCAAAATATGACGTACGCTTATGCCATTCGCATTCGCCACGGGGCCCCGTCATTACCCGTTAGGTTACTTAACTAACGACAGAGCAGGGGCTGGGCTAGCGCGGCTGTAAAACATAAGCAACGCCTAAATAATATCATATATAGATATATTGCAATGATAGCCATTTCAGATCACAGATGAACACATTGGATATACTAGGAACCCGCAATTCGTACGAGCCTGTAATGAAAAGCAGATTACACGGTCGCGGTGAATAGCCAATACCCCACCCAAGACCCCTACGAGTGCGGCAAACTACCCGCCAAGTACCCGAAGCGAAGCAACCTCCCTCAACTCCGTGAGTAGGCCACTCGGCACTTCGGCATACCCGGTAGTTTGTGCACCCCCTCCATGGGTCTATCCTAGGAGCAAAAACAGTAAAAAGAAATTATACAATGACGGCTACAACCCCGACCCGGTTGTGCGGCCATACAAATAATTATTACATCAATTTACAAATTTACATGAATTGAAAGAAAAGAAAACTCTCGTCTCACAACCCCCGGCTATTCACCCGCGACAATCCAATGAATTCATATACACATTCCAAAGACATTACAGATCACAGATTTGTAAAACTTCCACTAATCGACATATAGCGATTAGCAGACGTTCAATACAAATATCACATCACAGATAAAAACCCGTCAGCTTAAGTCTTTAGAAGTTCGATCAAAAATACGGATTTTTAGGCCCCAAACACAAAATTTTCGTTCTGGAAAATCTGGGCTGCAAAAACATATACCAAAAATCCCAAAATACCCCATAGAACAAACTGCAGTAAAGACGATCCAGAGAGGAGCTTAATCGGCCGCGGAACCGCGGCAATAGCAAGCTATTGCCGCATTTCCGTGGTGGTTTGGTGAGATCTCTGGACCGTTTTTCTACAGTAGACTATAAAAACCCTGAGTCGATTTTTGAAGCATGATTTATTACTTTTACAGTACTTTGAAAATCGACAGCAAGTTAGACATCGGGGTGTATTTCGCGACTTTTTCTTTGATCGATCTTCTAGCTACTATGCTAACATGTTAGATAGAGTTTAACTAGGCTCTGATACCACTGTAAGTCCTTGCTACCTCTCCCGGTACTTTCGGGCATGCGGAATTTGGTGAAAAACAATTTTCTAGAGGCGGTAACATGGACTCAAAACCGGATCTTTGTTAAATATCTAACTAACAACCTAATTAGGAGTTGTTAACTACTCAGTTAGGGGGTTATATCTTTCTTTCTTGAACTCCTTCGTCTTCGACTCCTTCCGGTGTACGGATCGGCCTCACCTCGTCGTCTCCTTGCGCCGAAGATGGATCCACCCGAAAGCTTCTACCTTTGGCTTCTTCTTCGAACTTTGAAGAAACTAGATCACTTGGCTTGCTAGGCCTTGTGAACTAGAATGAGTAGAGGAATGTTTTGGTGTCTTTTTATCTCTAAGGCAATGAGTCTCAACACATGAGAATGGTTTGCCTTGAGGTAGAGAGAGCAAGAGGAAGAGGGAGAGCTTGAGAATGAGAGAGCTCAAGAGAGAGAAAGCAAATGATAGAATGAACCGTACTCATCTCATTCTCACCTCTCATAATCCAAAAGCCATCATAACAAAAATAGTAATCAAGTATTGTGTAAATGGTTTAAGTCAAAATGGCTATATCATTTCATGCACTCATTTTGCATAAATAAACAAGCAAGCAAAAGTCTTTGCCATGAAATGATAGCCATTGTCATGATGATGGTCAACTAGTCCAACCTAGTCAACCGGTCAACAAAGTCAACAAGTCAACAAAGTCAACCCCTCAACAACCATATCACAATAATACTTAATTAATATTAATGTTAATCATATATCTTATTCTCATTAGGGTTAAGCAAAAGTCAATGGTCAACAGTCAACTGTCAACAGTCAACAGTCAACAACCCCAATGAGAATACTCTGCCTCTGTCTCTCTGTCAACTGTGCATACACACCCGCATCCGCGTTCCGAGGAATACGAATACAAACGAGATAAAATCAATCCCAAAACGTACACTAGGATCTGGCTTAAACCAAAGCCCGCTAGTGTTAACTGTCCGTACACTGTACGTGCACAAGTGCACGGATGTGACCGAACCCTGTCGCAAAACCATGCGACCTGTCGCAAAACCATGCGACCTCTACTCTTTTGCCTAAAGGCGAATAGCTTTCTGTGTGGGACTCTAAAGACTCGACACTACGCTGGCAGTGGGTTTAACCACAGACCGCAAGCGGCACTAGCTGTGCGTAACGGTCCCCAGGTAGATGCCGACAAGAAGAATGACGAGGTGAAACCCATCTGAACTCCTACTGAGCCTGAATGTGACAGTCTCCGTACAGTCCGGTCTGTTCGTCTGATACATCGCATGGAGGGCCTAGGGGGGCGGTAAACGTCAGTCCCCTAATAGCGGTACAAGTCGTGTCGGAGTGAAGCCCAATACACCCTGAGATAACACTGGAAGCCTACCAGTATATCTCGCTTGCCCTGGCCAGGGACTACTCGTGTAATGGCTCTCCTAGACACAGCGCGATGTCAACCCCCAATACCGGGAGAGATGAATCCTGTCTAACCGTCACTGCCTCTAAGTGCTTCGGGACTGCACCCAACTACTACCTGTTTGCACGACTCCTTTAAGCCGTGGTAGGGTAGTAATCAAAGTACAGTGGGAACACACTCGAGGCGAAGTGACAGTGTCAAGTCAGCGGACTAAGCTGTACTCATGTCACCTGGGAACTGATAACTGACGATAGGTATAATACCAACCGGTCAGTTCCCGACGAGTCCTGTCCAGTGTACTCGTAACCTAACGAGCACCCGCATACTATCTCCAGTACGACGTACTAACGGCTGTGGGACAGACCGTCTCCCACACTGGGATGAGAAGCGCATGCGCTAGTCTACTCCGGAGTATCGATGCCCTATCTTGATAGTCCTGCGACTAGGGACCTGCATAAGGATGTGCTTATAGATTACCCAGCCCCCACTAGTGTGACTGCCATCACAACGCTGGTAATCAAGCAAAGATCCTAAGGGCTCCACTAATGCGTATAGGTGATATAATAAAATAAACACATGTACACATTGAAGTAGAAACAAACCAAGTAGCATACTACTATTTTGAGCAAGATTGTATATACAAGGTGAATATCCCAAGCTTCCATTAAGTAATATACAAACTAGTATGATGCAGTAATGGCCTCTAGGACATATACACTAACAACTTTAATCGGACGGTTGATAATACTAGCGGTTTAGGATTAAGCCGGATTATTAAATCAAGTTTTGATTTAATAATTTATATATGTATTTATATATATGTATTCTTGTATTATTATTCACTATTCATTTTCTCTGTTGGCTATTCATATTTTTATACGAATACACGTATATGCATTTTGAAACGTGTACCGGGAAGTATTCCGTATTTATATGGAATAGCTTCTAGAAGATGGCATCTTCATTATTAATTTTCTTTTTAGAAAATCATTTTGGAAATGAGGTGGAGGGGTGAGTTGGCATGAGCATAGGCTTGAGCATATAGAGAGGTATGGCATGCATTTGTTTATTTGTAAAATGAGGAGATTTTTTTGTGTGTGCATGATTGCAAAAGGGGGGGCTGCCATGATTCATGAGAGGGCTTGCTCATTTTTTTCTTGCTTGCTTTCATTTCTCACTTGCAAAAACACTTAGCCATTTTTCTTTAGTTGCTCATGCCACATGTTTCCTCACCTCCTCTTCATCTTCTTGAGTTGCTCATGGAGCATTTGTGATGAGAGAAAAATCATAGTGACACATTCCTACACCTCCACTCTCTATTGCTAGCAACCTTGGAGTGTCGGTTGCCTCGCTTGGCGAGTCTAAATTTTGCGTCGTTTACCTCGGGTGGATCATCGTATGTGGAGGAAGGCCGGCAACCAAATTCGATCCGCGACCACTAGGAGCTTGGGATGATGGTTCAAGACCCGAAGGACTTGGTTCATTCGGTATAACCATCTAACTCCTCTTTATATGCTTGCTAGTATAGGGTTTAGGGTAGATCCGGACATCGGGTTATGGTAGCGCCAGTTTAGAAAATTTTTGTTTCGCATTTGGCCACGGTTTGATGGCCGGGGCGCTGCCGTAACCCAACACAAGGAACAAAAAGTGTTTTATTTATCGGCATGCCACCTTTTTTAGAAAAAGGAATTTCTTGAAAAAAAAAATTAGTAGTCATGAGGTAGAACTGGAAGGAGTTTCATCTATACAAACTACGACTGATGATTTAGTGGAACCAAGGGATTAGATAGTCTTCAACGAACCTCAGCCTCTCAGCGAATCTGGTAAGGTTCCTCATCCACCTGAGAGATAATGCAATTTTCTTAGGGACGGTAGGAACGATGATTGCATCATAGCAGATGATGACCCAACTAGATTCAGGCAGGCCATCACGAGTGGGGACTCTATAAAATGGCTGGATGCAATGGAATCTGAGATGGAATCCATATACACCAACAAAGTATGGCCTTTGCAAGTTGCCCCTGAAGGGGTAAAACCAAATGGGAGCAAGTGGATCTTTGAGAAAGATACTTGGTGTAGATGGAAAAGTTGAGACTTTCAAAGCTAGACTTATAACAAAAGGTTTTCGTCATACAACCAGGTGTGGATTATGATGAAACCATTTCTCCAGTGGCTATGTTTAAGACCATCCGGATCTACTTGCCATCGCTACATACTATGACTATGAAATTTGGCAGTTGGATATCATGACCGTTTTTCTAAATGGTGATTTAGAAGAGAGCGTGTACATGACAGCCAGGGGGCTTCACGGATAGTGGGAGCAGCGGAAAAGTGTGCAAGCTTCTTAGATCAATCTACATATTGAAGCAGGCATTGCGGAGTTAGAACATCTATTTTGATGTGGCAGTCAAAGAGTTTGACTCCATCAAAAAGATAGATGAACCTTGTATATATAAGAAGGTTGTAAAGAGTAAGATTATCTTCCTCGTATTGTACGTAGATGACATACTCTTGATACGAAATGGGTTTCCTATGCTACACTCGGTCAAGCTCCTCTTATCACAAAGATTCTCCATAAAAAATCTAAGTGATACCTACTACATCTTGGGATTAAGATCTATAGAGATAGATCTAAACGGATGTTGGGAGTGTCCTAATCCAGGTACATTAACACTATACTAAAGGGGTTTAGTATGGAAGATTCTAACCGTGGTGGTTCACCCACTTACTCAAAAATCACTCTCTCCAAAAAGATGTCTTCCAAGACTGATTTGGAGAAAGCTCGCGTGCAAAGGATACCCTATGCTTCAGTAATAGGCTCTATCATGTATGCGATGTTATGTACCAGACCAGATGTAGCTAACTCACTAGGAGTAGTGATTAGGAATCAATCGGATCATGGGAGAATTGTTGGATAGCTGTGAAGGACATTCTTAAGTACTTGGAAAGCACTGAAGAAATGTTCTTGGTGTTTAGTAACGGTGAACTCCAGTGGGAGTCCTTTACCGATTCGAGCTTGCAAAGTGATAAGGTCGACTGAAAGTCAGTCTCAGGGTTTGTCTTTACCCTCAGTGGAGGGATGGTATATTGGAAGAGTTCCAAGCTAGATACCTTGGCAAACTAGACTATAAAGGCTGAATACATCGCTACTAACGATGCTGCCAAAGAGGTCGTCTGGATATTTCTTGTTCATGAGATGAACTTGGTTCCTACCATTGAGCGTCTAATAACTGGTATTGTGACAACAATGGAGTTGTGGCTTTGGCCTAGGAACCCTCATCCCCTTAGCGATCCAGACTTATTCTAAGGCAGTATCACCTGATCAAGGAGATGGTTGATCTTTAGGGAATCGAGGTCAGGAGAGTTGACGCGAAGGATAACAAGGCAGATCCACTCACAAAAGCCTTTTCCAAGATAGACTTTTATAGCACGTTGGGTATGAAATACTACAACAACTGGCTTTAGTGCAAGTGGGAGATTATTAGTTGTATGTATTTCCTTGAGGCCATTATTGTACATGTGATGTATATTATAGTGGATGCTTGGACATATATAGGGATGACTTTCTTGCTCGACATGATAGTATGCTATCTGGTTGCTCTTTATCTTAACACGTACACTTATTGTCTCTCTGTTACATATTGATAAAGCACTTAGAATGTGTACTTGACTACAAGGATTATGATGTAGATCATACTAGTGGGGCCAGGTTAGTCTATAAGTACATCCTTTAATTGCTCCTAGTCGTAGAAGTATCGAGACGGGGCATCAATATTCCAGAGTAGACTAGCGTATACGTTTCTTGACCCATATGATAGGGGATGGATGATCCCACATCCATTGGTGTTTGACATCAAAGATTGTATACGGGTGCTCAGTGGAGACTGGGTACACTGAATAGGACTCACCAAGAACTCCTAGATGGTATTATACCTCACGTCAGATAGCAGTTCTCTGGTGACACTAGTACAGGTTAGTCTGTAGACCCGAGATTGTCATAGAATCTTGTGTGATCCCACTGTGCTTTGATTTCCACCCTACCACGTTCAAGAAAACGTGTAAACAGGTAGTTTTTGGGTACAGTCTCGAGTCACATGGAGGCAATGAGCGATAAGAAGGGATTTCGTCTCTCCCGGTATTGAGGGTTGATGTTGCGCTGTGCTCGATTGGCCATAACAGGAAATCCCTGGCCAGGGTTGCAGAGATTTACTGGTAAGTGTTATCAATAGTTTCTTGAACCGTTATGGGCCCCACATCGGCATGACTTATCAAGCTATTGGGGTCTAACGTTTTACCACCCCCAGGCTAGATATGCGACATATCAGAAGAAAAGACCGGGCTATACGGTAGTGTTACTTATTGGATTCATGAGAGTATGAGCAGGCTTGCTTGTTGATCTTCTGATCACTCAATACCCGGGTAGCCGTTACGTCCAGCTAGTACCGCTGATGGCTTGTGGGTGACTGATATGATCATCACCTACTGCCGGCGTATTGACGAGTCTTTAGAGTCCTACACAGAGGTTTCCTGACTCAGGCGAAATGAAGTAGGAGCACATATGTGATATGTGCGGGACCGAGATTAATATGCGTATGTGATACCGTATTCTAATCTTGCAATATGTGATATCGGTCGGTTATATGTGATATAGCCGGGTTATCGAATCAAATGTTGATTCGATAAGATGATACAAATGATATTAGTCGGTTATATGTAATATAGCCGGATTATTAAATCAATTGTTAATTTAATAATTTAATGTATATTTGATATATTAATATACATTAACTAATATTAGCTCACTTAACGATTTCTTTTTCTCACTCATACATTTTATATACACGTGATATATATTATTGTATTTATTTTATTGTGTCATGCTTGATTATATACACTATAAGTGTATGAGACTCACACCATTCCAAAGATAATTAAGGGGTTATTATTTATTTAAAGTAATTCAAAATTAAGTGGAAATTGAGCATGGTTGGAAGCTTGGAGAAGCTTGTGGTAACCTTGACTTAGTCCACTAATTTTATCTCACTTAAGTTATTTATTAACCCAGCCATTATTTTTAGCCATATTTAAGTCTTTACATTGATAATATATGATATTATCTCACCCATGGTTGCTTTGAGCCTTTCATTCATTATTCACTTCATCTTCTTCTTCATCTCCTTGAGCTCTCTAGCTTTTCTTAAGGTGAAGAAATTTAGTGAGAAAAATTATTCTAAAGTGAGTAAAACTCCTATTTCATTAACCTACACTAGACTAGCCATTTAGTATAAGTTATTTGCTTCACTAATTCCCAATTAGTGAAGAGCTAGCTTGAGCTAGAGTCTCTTCGACGTAGATCATTTTCGGCCTCGAAGACTTCAAGCAAGCTTGTTCATTTCGCCTAGTGGAGCCCAATGAGAGTCCGGGAGATCACTACTTGGAGCGAAGGGATTACTACACGGAGCTAGTGAAGTGAAGGACCGGTCTATAAAGGTTGTATTCCTTGTTCACTTAGTATAAAGTAGTTTACATATTAGCTTCCTCCTAATTCTCTTGTTAGATCCTCGGTTAAGGTTTCGCCCTAGAAATTTTTTAAATGACATGGTCAATGCCATAGAAAACGTAGTGAGGGCGCTAAGGAACCTTACAAATGGTGTATCAGAAAGGAGGAATAGAACCCTATTGGATATGGTTCGTTCTATGATGAGTAATGCTGAATTACCGCGATCCTTCTGGGGCTATGCACTAGAATCAGCTGCATATCTTTTGAACAAGGTTCCTACCAAGACTGTACCTACCACACCATATCAGATGTGGAGTGGGAAGAAACCCTATCTTCAGTACCTGAAGATATAGGGATGTCCAGCTTTTGTCAAAAAGCAGCATGCGGACAAGCTCAAGGCATATTGAGTACTGTGTAAGTTTGTGGGATACCCAAAGAACTCCAGGGGTATCTTTTCTATTACGCAGAGGAACAAAATGTTTTTGTTTCTCGTCATGCCTACTTTTTAGAAAATCAATTTTTAGAAAAAGAAACTAGTGGAAGCGCAATAGAACTGGAAGAAATTCCAGAACCACAAGCTATTACTGAAAGTATGGTAGAACCAGAGGTTTCAGAAGAACCGGACATCCCCGTGCCACTCCACAGGAGTAGTAGGGTGTCTCATCCGCCCGAGAGATACTACGGTTTTCTCATAGACGGGGATAGAGAGGATTACATCATCGATGATGTTGAGCCAACTAACTTCCAGCAAGCCATTCAGAGCGGTGACTCGATAAAATGGCTGGATGCAATGCGGGCCGAGATGGAGTCCATGTACTCCAACAAAGTATGGACTTTGGACTTTGCTCCAAAAGGGGTAAAACCCGTAGGCTGCAAATGAATCTTCAAAAAGAAGATTGGTGTAGATGGACAAGTTGAAACCTATAAGGCTAGACTTGTTGCAAAAGGTTTTCGTCAAAGACCTGGTTTGGACTGTGATGAAACCTTTTCTTCAATGGCTATGCTCAAATCCATTCGGATCCTTCTTGCCATTGCTGCCTTCCACGATTAAGAGATCTGGCAGATGGACGTAAAGACGGCTTTCCTAAATGGAAATTTAGAAGAGTGTGTCTTTATGGATCAACCAGAGAGTTTCATTCAGAGTGGGAGCAATGGGAAAGTGTGCAAGTTGCTTAAGTCCATTTATGGACTAAAGCAGCCATCGCGGAGTTGGAACATCTATTTTGATGAGACGGTCAAAGAATTTGACTTTATCAAAAATCCAGATGAACCGTGCATTTATAGTAAGATTGTAGCAAGAACTATAGTATTTCTTGTTTTGTACGTGGATGACATTCTTTTGATAGGAAATGAGAATTCCCATGCTACAATCTGTCAAAAGATTAAAGAGCTGGGTGATGCCTCTTACATTCTGGAGATTCAAATCTATCGTGATAGATCTAAGAGAATGTTGGGACTTTCACAGTCCAGGTATATCGACACCATACTGAAAAGATTCAGTATGGAAGATTCAAAGCACGGTAATCTACCGGCTTGTCATGGAATCACCCTATCCAAAGAGATGTCTCCTAAGACTGATTTGGAAAGGGATCGCATATCAATTATACCCTACGCTTCTGTGGTAAGCTCTATAATATATGCGATGTTGTGTACCAGACCAGATGTTGCTTATGCACTCAGCGTGGTAAGCCGGTATCAGTCAAATCCTGGGAAGAAACACTGGATAGAAGTAAAGAACATTCTCAAGTACCTAAGAAGGACTAAGGAGATGTTCTTGGTATACGGAGGGAAAAACCTCCAGATCGAGGCCTTTTATGACTCCAGCTTCCAGAGTGACAAGGATGACTCCAAGTCCATGTCGGGTTATAACTTTACCCTCAATGGAGGGGCGGTCTATTGGAAGAGTTCCAAGCAGGACACCGTTGTTGACTCGACGATAGAAGCGGAGTATATCGCTGCTTCTGACGCCGCATAAGAAGCAGTCTAGATGAGTAAGTTCTTAACATAACTTCAGGTGGTTCCATCCATTGTTGATCCAATACTTCTGTATTGTGACAACAACGGGGCTATAGCTTTAGTGAAGGAACGCAGGTCCCATCAGAAGTCCGGACATATCTTGAAGCGGTATCACCTGATCAGGGAGATCGTGGATCGCCGGGAGATCGAGGTGCGAAGAGTTGATACGGAGAACAACATTGTAGATCCACTCACAAAGGCCATCGCTCGGACACAGTTCGAAAGGCTATTTGAGATGATAGGTTTGCGATACGCCAATACATGGCCTTAGTGCAAGTAGGAGATTGTTAGTGATATATGCCCTAGAGGCCATTATTGTATAGTACTAGTTTGTATATTCCATTTTGAAAGCTTGGGATATACACGGATTTATGACAATCTTGCTCAATATAGTAGTATACTACTTGGTTTGTATCTATCTAAATATGTGTATATGTTTCTTCTAACGTATCGCTAATATATATTGATGGAGCCCTTACGATCTTTTGCTTGACTACCAGCATTGTGATGGCAGTCGCACTAGTGGGGGATGGGTAGTCTATAAGCACATCCTTATACAGGTCCCTAGTCATAGGATTATCGAGACAGGGTATCGATACTCCAGAGTAAACTAGTGTATACACTTCTCATCCTAGCAGGGAAGATGGTCTGTCCCACAGCCATTAGTACGTCGTACTGGAGATAGTATGCAGGTGCTCATTAGGTTATGAGTTACACTGGACGGGCTCGTGGGGAACTGTTGGTTAGTACTAGACATATTGTCAGATAGCAGTTCCCAGGTGACATGAGTACAGCATAGTTCGCTGACTTGACACTGCTGTTTCGCCTCGAGTGTGTTCCCACTGTTCTTAGATTACTACCTTACCACGGCTCTATTGAATCGTGCAAACAAGTAGTAGTTGGGTGCAGTCCTGAAGCACTTAGAGACAGTGGCGGTTAGATAGTATTCTTCTCTCCCGGTATTGGGGGTTGATATCGCATAGTGTTCGGAAAGCCATTACACAAAGTCCCTGGCCAGGGAAAGTGAGATTTACTAGTAGGTACTCCAGTAGTTTCTCAGGGTGTTTTGGACTCTACCCCGGCATGACTTCTTGCGCTATTAGGGTCTGATGTTTACCGCCCCCTAGGCCCGATATGCAATACTTTTAGATGAACAGACCAGACTGTACGGAGATTGTTACAGATAGGCTCAGTAGGAGTTCGGATGAGTTATTCTCATCGGCTTTCTTATCGACATATACCTGGGGGTCGTTGTTAGTTATATGTATGCCCTAGAGGCCATTACTGTACATGTGAAGTATATTGTAGTGGATGCTTGGACATATATAGGGAGGACTTTGTTGCTCGACATGATAGTATGCTATCTGGTTACTCTTTATCTTAACGTGTACACTAATTGTCTCTCTGTTACATGTTGGTAAAGCCCTTAGGATGTGTACTTGACTACCTGGACTATGATACGGATCATACTAGTGGGGACATGGTAGTCCATAAGTACATCTTTCAAGGTCCCTAGTCGTGGGTGTATCGAGACGGGGCATCGATATACCAGTGCAGACTAGCGTATGCCTTCTCGACCCATACAGATGGGCGATGGATGATCCCATATCCATTGGTGTTTGACATCAGAGATGATATACGGGTGCTCAGTGTTGACTGGGTACACTGAACGGACTCGCCGAGAACTCCCAGATGGTATTATACCTTACGTCAGATGGCAGTTCTCTGGTGACACTGGTACAGGTTAGTCTGTAGACCCGAGATCGTCATAGAGTCTTGTGTGATTCTGTAGGGTTCCTAGGCACTCTCAAGAAGTCTCACAAGGCATCAACCATGCCCGTTTCAAAAATTACGGTGCCGAGAAACCCTAGACTACGGATCGTTAGCTAGATGTCTAGGTGAAAGATGCAACTAGTAAACTACTTTACTAAGAGAATGGAAATACAACCTTTGTAGACCCGTTTCTCCACTTCCTAAGCTCCACGTAGGCGTCCTCTCGCTGTCCTAGTTGGATCTCGGACTCTCGCATCGGCTTCATCGAAGAAATGAGCGGAATGGGTCGTCGGCTTCGTGCCGAAGATGATCTACGTCGAGGTTGCACAAGTTCAAGCTCCAACTTCACCAAGTTGAGAAACTTGTGAAGAAAACACCCAAAACAACTTGGCAAGAGGTAGAGGGTGAAGAAATAGGAGGTGGGTTCACTTTAGAATTGGATTTCTCACTTTAGAAATCAAGTTGCCATTGATGGCATCAAGGTTTCTTTCTTGAAGAAGAAGGTCAAGAAGAAGAAAAGAATATGACAAGTCCCTTTTAAAATGAAAAAGAAAACCATACTTATCATATTCTAACTAGGGTTAAGTGTAGAGAATAGACCATGGTAAGTGGATGGGTTAGGGTTAAGCATGAAGACAAAATGGTCTCCTTGGTCAAAGCTTCATGAAGCTTCAACAAGCTTCATGACAAAAACAAACCATTTTATTTTCATTTATCCAATGAAATAAATAAAGAAATGAATAAATAAATATAAAGCAAAACCCTAATTATCATTTAACCATGGTTTAATTCTTCACACTTAACCAAATGATCAAGTATCATCAAACATGATACAAATATGTGCACAAAAGTATATCACATATACAACTTGCACATCAAGTGAGAAAATCCATATAAAGTGAACCAATACTAGTTAATGCAAAGTAATATATCAAATATATAATTATACATTAAATCATTAAATTAACATTTGATTCAATGATCCGGTCATGTCGCACATAACCGACTAGTATTCAATGTATCGATTTATCGAATCGATCTTCGATTCGATAACTAGGTTATATCACATACAACCAATCGAAACATTAATCGCGAGAATCAAATACGGTATCACATACACGCATTATTCTCGGTCCCGCACATATCTCATATGCGCTCCTATTTCGTTTCGCTTGAGCCAGGAAACCTCTGTGTAGGACTCTAAAGACTCGTCAATACGCCGGTAGCAGATGATGATCATATCAAGCATCCACAAGCCGCAAGCGGTCTGCTAAACGTAACGGCCATCCGGGTATTGAGCGATCAGAAGATCGACGAGCTAGCCCGCTCACACTCCTGTGAATCCAACCAGTAACACTTACCGTACAGTCCGGTCTGTTCGTCTGATACGTCGCATATCAAGTCTAGGGGTGGTAAACGTCAGACCCCAATAACCGATAAGTCGTGCCGATGTGAGGCTCATAACGGGTCGAGAAACTACTGGTAACACTTACCAGCAAATCTCTGATCAGCCCTGGCCAGGGACTTCCCTGTTACGGCCAATCGAGCACTGCGCAACATCAACCCCCAATACCGGGAGAGACGAAACCCCTCCTATCGCTCATTGCCTCCATGTGACTCGGGACTGTACCCAAAGACCACCGTTTTGCACGCCCTCATGGACGTGGTAAGGTGGAGATCAAAGCACAGTGGGAATCACACAAGACTCTATGACGATCTCGGGTCTACAGACTAACCTGCACAAGTGTCACCTGAGAACTGCCATCTGACGTGAGGTATAATACCATCTGGGAGTTCTCGGCGAGTCTGTCCAGTGTACCCAGTCTCCACTGAGCACCCGTACACCATCTCTGATATCAAACAGCAATGGATATGGGATCATCCATCGCCCATCTCATGGGTCGAGAAGCGTATACGCTAGTCTACTCTGGTATATCGATGCCCCGTCTCGATACACCCACGACTAGGGACCTTGAAGGATGTACTTATAGACTACCATGTCCCCACTAGTATGATCTGCATCACAGTCCAGGTAGTCAAGTACACATCCTAAGGGCTTTACCAACATGTAACTATAAGACAGTATAAAGAGACAAGTGTACATGTTAAGATAAAGAGCAACCAGATAGCATACTATCATATCGAGCAAGAAAGTCATCTCTATATATGTCCAAGCATCCAATATAATATACATCATGTGTACAATACTGGCCTCTAGGGCATACATACAACTAACAATCTCCCACTTGCACTAGGGCCAGCTGCTGTAGTATCGCATACCGAGCATCCCGAAGAGTCTCTCAAACTGTATCTGGGGAATGGCCTTCGTGAGTGGATCCGCCGTGTTGTTCTTCGTGTCAACTCTCCTGACCTCGATCTCCCGGCGATCAACTATCTCCCGGATCAGGTGATACCGCCTCAGAATATGCCTGGATCGCTGATGGGACCTGGGTTCCTTGGCCAAAGCCACCGCTCCATTGTTATCGCAATACAAAGGTATTGGATGCTCAATGGATGGAACCACTCCAAGTTCAGTACTGAACTTCTTGATCCAGACAGCCTCTTTGGCAGCATCGTTGGCAGCGATGTATTCAGCCTCCATCGTCGAGTCTGCCACGGTTTCCTGCTTGGAACTCTTCCAGCTAACCGCCCCTCCGAAAAGGGTAAAGACAAAGCCCGACTGCGACTTAGAGTCGTCCTTATCACTCTGGAAGCTCGAATCGGTAAAGGACTCCACTTGGAGTTCTCCGTTACCATACACCTAGAACATATCTCTAGTCCTTCGTAAGTACTTGAGAATGCTCTTCACAGCTGTCCAGTGACTCTCTCCAGGATCAGCTTGATACCTGCTCACTACACTTAGTGAGTATGCTACATCGGGTCTGGTACATAGCATCGCATACATGATAGAGCCTACTGCCGAAGCATAGGGTATCCCTTGCATGCGAGCTCTCTCCAAATCAGTCTTGGGAGACATCTCTTTGGAGAGAGTGACTCCAGAGATCGTGGGTAAGTTCCCACGCTTGGACTCTTCCATAATAAACCTCTTTAGTATGGTGTCAATGTACCTGGATTGGGACAATCCCAAAATCCGTTTGGATCTATCTCTATAGATCCTAATTCCCAATATGCAGGAGGCATCACCAAGATCTTTCATTGAGAATCTTTGTGATAAGAAGAGCTTGACCGATTGCAGCATAAGAATATCATTTCCTATCAAGAGTATGTCGTCTACGTACAACACGAGGAAGACAACCTTACTCTCTGCCACCTTCTTGTAAATACAAGGTTCATCTGGGTTTTTGACGAAATCAAACTCTTTGATAATGACGTCAAAGCAGATGTTCCAACTCCGCGATGCTTGCTTTAATTCATAAATGGATTTAAGCAGCTTGCACACTTTCCCGCTGCTCCCACTGTCTACGAAGCCCTCTGGCTGAGTCATGTACACGCACTCTTCTAAATCACCATTTAGAAAGGCGGTCTTAACATCCATTTGCCAGATTTCGTAATCATGATATGCAGCGATGGCAAGCATGATCCGGATGGATTTAAGCATAGCCACTGGAGAAAAGGTTTCGTCATAGTCCACACCTGGTCTTTGACGAAAACCCTTTGCTACAAGTCTAGCTTTGAAAGTCTCCACTTTCCCATCTACACCAAGTTCTTCTTGAAGATCCACTTGCTCCCAATGGGTTTTACCCCTTCAGGAGCAACGTCCAAAGTCCATACTTTGTTGGTGTACATGGATTCCATCTCGGACCGCATAGCATCCAGCCATTTCACTGAGTCCCCACTCGTGATGGCCTGCTCGAAGCTAGTTGGGTCATCATCCTCCATGATGCAATCCTCGCTACCACCATCCATGAGAAAACCGTAGTATCTCTCAGGTTGGCGAGGAACCCTACTAGATCGGCGGAGAGGCTGAGGTTCATCGGGAGCTACTGAATCCTCTGGTTCAACCAAATCTTCTGTTGTAGTCGGTATTGCTGGAACCTCTTCCAGTTCTACCTCCTTGCCACTAATCTCCTTTTCAAAAAATTCCTTTTCTAAAAAGGTGGCATGTCGAGAAACAAACACCTTTTGTTCCTCGGTGTGGTAGAAGATATACCCGCGCGAATGTTTGGGATATCCAATAAACTTACACAGAATGGACCTTGCCGCGAGTTTGTCCGGATTTTGCGTTTTTACATAGGCCGGACAACCCCATATCTTAACATAATTAAGACATGGTCTCTTTCCTTTCCATATCTCATATGGAGTGGTCGGCACGGTTTTGGTGGGAACCATATTCAATAGGTCTGCAGCTGTTTCCAGTGCATATCCCCAGAAGGAAATAGGTAACTCAGCTGTGCTCATCATAGAGCGAACCATATCTAATAGGGTGCGGTTCCTCCGTTCTGATACACCGTTGTGCTGTGGTGTATATGGAGGAGTCAGCTGAGAGAGAATCCCATTCTCTTTTAGGAAGTCCAGGAATTCATTGCTCAAGTATTCACCTCCTCGATCAGATCGTAGGATTTTAATACTTTTTCCGGTTTGGTTCTCGACTTCTTGTTTATATTCTCTAAATTTCTCAAAAGCTTCTGATTTGTGTTTCATCAGGAACACATATCCGAATCTAGAGAGATCGTCAGTGAATGTAATGAAGTACGAAGAACCATCCCTGGCATGTGTAGACATGGGACCGCATACATCACTATGTATTAGTCCTAAGAGTTCGGTAACTCTTTCTCCGTGTCCCGTAAACGGAGTTTTGGTCATCTTGCTTTTGAGACATGACTGACAAGTGTCATAAGATGAAAATTCAAACGGATTTAAATATCCATCCTTATGCAACTTAGCTAGTCGTGTCGCATTGATGTGACCCAGTCTACAATGCCACAAGAAAGATTCGTTCAGTTCAGAACTCTTCCTTTTGTGTGTGTTTGTTATGTTCAGAACTGTTGATTGATTTAGAACATAAATGCCATTGCACAACGTGCCTGATCCAACCAACTTTTGGTTACGGAAAATGTTCATAACATTGTCCTGTAATACAAAATTATATCCCTCTTTACTTAATAAAGAAACCGATATAATGTTGCATATCAGGTTCGGCATGTAATAGCATTCGTTCAGAACCAATGTATTACCAGTTGGTAATACAAGGTGATATTTCCCGACAGTCTTAGCTGCAACAATTGCACCATTTCCAACTCTAATGTCTTTATCACCTTCTCCAAGTTCTTTACCTTTCCTTAGCCCATGTAACTGATTACATATATGGGATCCTGACCCGGTATCTAATACCCAGGACGTAGAGCAAATGGAGAAACAGTTCTCAGTAACGAACACACCCGAAGAAAATGCATCAACATGTACTTTCTTCAATCGGGTGGCATCGAAATCCTGGTATTCCCCTATATCCTGTTCATTCCTATAACTCTTATAAGAAAGAACGGAACCAACGTTCTCCAGCACAGTATAACATGCGGGTTCGGTCAATACATCCATATTATTATCTTCATTAGGGCATGAAATGGTCGCTACCTGGAGAGAGAGAGAAGAAAACACTTTAGCGTATGCTCGTGCAAGATCAGATTGGTTATTATCTTATCTAATCAGGATGTCTCCCACTGCTTTTTATCAAATCTTCCTTCAAACTCTAAAAGGAAAGACTAGCCGGGATTAATTACACACTACAAGTTCGCTAATCTTTCAGCCAGGCCAGTGTCGGTACTTTGAGGGAGGTCCCCCGTGCTTTCGCACGAACCTAATTAATGTAAACCTCGTTTTCCCAGAGGCGTAACCTCGTTAACACCTTTCTAGACACCTACTTGATCGGCTAATTGTAATGTGTAAAACTCTCCCAGGAGTAACTCTTACTCGCAGCGGGTATCGGGATCCAACTATCTCATAGAAGGTATGCAATCTCATTGCAAATTTCAACACTTGAAATTCCCGATAATATTTTGCCCCTAGCGTCCTATGACCTTGACGCAGGCCAACATACCATAGTGCGCTAGTCAAGTTCAACCCGTCATTTCCTGATTGAATTAAACCCACCCGTACGACCCTTGACGCAGGCCAACAAAGTCGCACGACTACCCTAATCCAATCTGCATCATATGCATAAGCAGATAAATACTAGTTAGCTACCGCACACTACGCCTTGACGCAGGCCAACAAACGTAGCACGAATACTAACTACTACTCATCTGAAATGACGGAGGGCTACGACAGGTTTTTCTGAAAACCTATTGCGTAATGAACTTGATATCGTTGTAGAATCAAAATGAAGTTTTGAAATGGAGTGATTTTGAGACTTTTCTAGTTTTGCTAAAGGAGTCACTCCCGGTGAAGGGATCTCGGTCCTTTCCTCGTCGAATGAGGTGCGGGATATATCATATATATCACTGTGCAAAGCAGAAACTCTTAAAAGCAATCAATAACCAAACCGAGTGTGTAGCATCTGCCAGTTATTGCTAAAGGAGTCACTCCCGGTGAAGGGATCTCGGTCCTTTCCTCATCGAATAAGGTGCAGGATATATCACATATACCGCTGTGCAAAGCAAGAACTGTAGCTACCTGTTTTATTTAAAATTTGATTCTACAACATCTTAGGTTTCTTTTCTTTCATTAATCTCATTAATGAAGTCCCATCATTTAAGTACCTAAACATCACAGATAAATACGACGTACACTTATGCCATCCGCATTCGCCTCGATGTCCCCTCGTGCACCGTTAGGTTAGGTAACTAACGACAGAGCAGGGCAGGGCTAGCGCGGGTGTAAAACATAAGTAACGGCTATATAATATATCATATATACTATATACTGTATCCATCACAGAACATCACATGATCGCATCACAGATATCGCAGCAGAAGAAATTTATGAAACATTGGATATACTAGGACGTCCGTGTTTTCAATACGAGCCAGTATAAAACACGGATTCCACAGTCATGATGAATAGCCAATCCCACACCCCTAGACCCCTACGAGAGCGGCAAGCAACCCTGCCAATTCTAGGGTTAGGAGACCCGGACTCGACTCCTCGAGTTGGTCTCCCACTGGACCCCAGAACCCGGTTACTTGTGCTCCCCTCCTTGGGTCTATCCTAATGCGGAAAAGTAAATAATATACAAAAGGTGACAACTTCCGCTACCTGGAAGTACCCCAAATAAAAGAATACTACATACAAGTTTTTACATGAATGAAAATGAAAAACACTCATCTCACATAAAAACCCCCGGCTATTCAAACACGACAATCCAATATAACATATCCAGCAACACATAACATCACATGTCATCAACGTAAGTAAATATGTCCATCCCAATTGTCGTTGACATTTAGCAACGAAACCGGCGATATCACATATTACACTTACGGTCACAGAAAAGAAAGTGTAAAACTACAACAATTGGAATCCGCAACCTTTTTAGACATCACATGCCTAACAGTTATAAACCCCGCATTTTAGTCCCATTATCGAAAACTCTTTTCAATATCAAGTGAAACTAAACTGCTAGATTTATAACATTCATTCAGTTATCCCATAACTTTTTGTGAATTCCAATTATTGTATCACATTCCAGATAAACAGAAAATGTTAAAGTTTCCGATCGAACAGTCGAATACCCAAGTTTTCCCGATACAGCTCAACACATGAAATAAGTCTAACAACATTCAGTTCGTGCCTCAGTACCAACGGTCCAGCCGTAGAAGGGTCAAGCCAACGCCTCACATATGGCACGCCGTACTGCCCCAAACCCGAAGGTTCAAAGGGCAGTTCAAGACGGTCACATAATCGAGTTAAGGTTTGTTGTCTTCTAGAGGGTCCATCGCGTTACTTGCACTACTTAGAACGTCGTTAAACTACGGAAAAATCCAACACTTGGAAATTTCCCGACAGGGGAAAAGTTGGGTATTTATATCCGGTCGAACTTTTTAACAAATTCAAAAATTATCCGGAAATACACAAAGACGAAGTTTGATAATCCGGTCGAAACACCGAAGCTCTAAAACGCCCCAGAAAATTCAACTCTTGAATAATTATTACAAATACCCATAAAACTCAGCTGCAGAAACAATGAATTACTGTGCAGAGGAGGATGGCTGACGTCAATCTTTAGCCGCGGAACCGCCGCCTAAGCTGGCTTAGGCCGCGGTTCCACCGCGCATTTCACTGTTCATTGAATAAAAATTGCCCCGTAATTCTTAGAATTCCCTGCTGAATTTTTTAAGCATTTTTAATATTGAAAAATCCCAGATTTTAGAAAAAGTCCAGAGAGCTCATGGGTTTTAGGGTTTCGGGTTCGTTTGGATTTCAAACTCCGTCTAGACTTCGCCTAAGGCTCTAGCTAGGCTCTGATACCACTGTAGGGTTCCTAGGCACTCTCAAGAAGTCTCACAAGGAATCAACCATGCCCGTTTCAAAAATTACGGTGCCGAGAAACCCTAGACTACGGATCGTTAGCTAGATGTCTAGGTGAAAGATGCAACTAGTAAACTACTTTACTAAGAGAATGGAAATACAACCTTTGTAGATCCGTTTCTCCACTTCCTAAGCTCCACGTAGGCGTCCTCTCGCTGTCCTAGTTGGATCTCGGACTCTCGCATCGGCTTCATCGAAGAAATGAGCGGAATGGGTCGTCGGCTTCGTGCCGAAGATGATCTACGTCGAGGTTGCACAAGTTCAAGCTCCAACTTCACCAAGTTGAGAAACTTGTGAAGAAAACACCCAAAACAACTTGGCAAGAGGTAGAGGGTGAAGAAATAGGAGGTGGGTTCACTTTAGAATTGGATTTCTCACTTTAGAAATCAAGTTGCCATTGATGGCATCAAGGTTTCTTTCTTGAAGAAGAAGGTCAAGAAGAAGAAAAGAATATGACAAGTCCCTTTTAAAATGAAAAAGAAAACCATACTTATCATATTCTAACTAGGGTTAAGTGTAGAGAATAGACCATGGTAAGTGGATGGGTTAGGGTTAAGCATGAAGACAAAATGGTCTCCTTGGTCAAAGCTTCATGAAGCTTCAACAAGCTTCATGACAAAAACAAACCATTTTATTTTCATTTATCCAATGAAATAAATAAAGAAATGAATAAATAAATATAAGGCAAAACCCTAATTATCATTTAACCATGGTTTAATTCTTCACACTTAACCAAATAATCAAGTATCATCAAACATGATACAAATATGTGCACAAAAGTATATCACATATACAACTTGCACATCAAGTGAGAAAATCCATATAAAGTGAACCAATACTAGTTAATGCAAAGTAATATATCAAATATATAATTATACATTAAATTATTAAATCAACATTTGATTCAATGATCCGGTCATGTCGCACATAACCGACTAGTATTCAATGTATCGATTTATCGAATCGATCTTCGATTCGATAACTAGGTTATATCTGTTAGTTATATGTATGCCCTAGAGGCCATTGCTGTACATAGGATGTATATTGTAGTGGATACTGGGACATATATAGGGAGGACTTTCTTGCTCGACATGATAGTATGCTATCTGGTTACACTTTACCTTAACGTGTATGCTGATTGTCTCTCTGTTACATGTTGGTAAAGCCCTTAGGATCTGTACTTGACTACCTGGACTATGATGCGGATCATACTAGTGGGGACATGGTAGTCCATAAGTACATCCTTCACAGTCCCTAGTCGTGGGTATATCGAGACGGGGCATCGATATACCAGAGTAGACTAGCGTATACCTTCTCGACCCATACAGATGGGCGATGGATGATCCCATATCCATCGGTGTTTGACATCAGAGATGATATACGGGTGCTCAGTAGAGACTGGGTACACTGGACGGACTCGCCGAGAACTCCCAGATAGTATTATACCTCACGTCAGATGGCAGTTCTCTGGTGACACTGGTACAGAGTAGTCTGTTGACCCGAGATCGTCATAGAGTCTTGTGTGGTTCCCACTGTGCTTTGATTTCCATCTTACCACGTCCAAGAGGGCGTGCAAAACGGTGGTTTTTGGGTACAGTCCCGAGTCACATGGAGGCAATGAGCGATAGGAGGGGATTCGTCTCTCCCGGTATAGGGGGTTGATGTTGCGCTGTGTTCGATTGGCTATAACAGGAAATCCCTGGCCAGGGTTGCTGAGATTTGCTGGTAAGTGTTACCAGTAGTTTCTCGAATAGTTATAGACCTCATATCGACACGACTTATCGAGCTATTGGGGTCTGACGTTTACCACCCCTAGGCGAGATATGCGACATATCAGACGATCAGACCGGACTGTACGGTAGTGTTACTGGTTGGATTCACTGGAGTGTGAGCGGGCTTGCACGTCGATCTTCAGATCGCTCAATACCCGGGTGGCCGTTAAGTTTAGCAGACCGCTTGCGGCTTGTGGGTGTTTGATATGATCATCGCCTGCTGCCGGCGTATTGACGAGTCTTTAGAGTCCTACACAGAGGTTTCCTGGCTCAAGCGAAACGAAATAGGAGTGCATATGAGATATGTGCGGGACCGAGAATAATGCGTGTATGTGATACCGTATTCCATTCTCGCGATGAATGTATCGATTAGGTTATATGCGATATACCCTAATTATCGAATCAAAGGTTGATTCGATAAGCCGATACATACGATACTAGTCGGTTATATGCGATATGACCGGATCGTTAAATCAAGTGTTGATTTAATGATTTAATGTATAATTATATATTTGATATATTACTTTGCATTAACTAGTATTGGTTTACTTTAAATGGATTTTCTCACTCGGGTGTGCGCATTGCATATGCGATATGATTTTGTGCACTTGCTTGTATCATGTTTGATGATACATGCAATACTTGGTTAAATGTATGTTTAAACCATAGTTAGTTAATGGTTAAGGGTTTTAAATGATTTATTTATTGTTTTATTTATTTTTGGCAAAAGGAAAATGGTGGCTTTATTTATTTCTTTTTTTGAAGTTTCTTGAACTTTTGAAAAGTCCACCATTTTTGTTTTATGCCAAACCCTAACCACTCACTAACTTTGGTTAACTCTCTACACTTAACTATGGTAAGTGTTATGATAAGATTGAATTTTTCTTTTCTATTATTATTCTTATCATAATAATTATCATCTTCTTGCTCTCTTCTTCTTCTTCATTTGAAGAAGAAAAGCTTGACTACATCAATGGTGGATTGATGAAATGAGTGAGAAATCCAAAACTAAAGTCTACCCACTTCCTATTTCTTCATCCTCTACCTCTTGCCAAGTAGTAGAGTGTGTTTCCTTCACAAGTTTTCAAGACTTGGTGAAGGTGGAGCTCGATCTAGTGATGCTTCGACGTAGATCATCTTCGGCACGTCGTCGACGACCTAGCCCGTCCATTCTCCGATGAAGCCGACGCTAGAGCCCGGATTTGATTTGGACAGCGGAGACGACCTCATCTCGGAGCCGTGGAGGTGGAGGACCGGATCTACAAAGGTTGTATTTCCGTATCTCTTAGTTAAGTGTTAACTAGTTTTCTTTTTCGCCTAGATTTCTAGCAAACGATCCGTAGTCGGGTTTCTCGGCACCTAGATTTTTTGAAATTGGCATGGTTGATGCCTTGTGAGACCTCATTAGGATGCCTAGGAACCCTACAATATCACATACAACCAATCGAAACATTAATCGCGAGAATCAAATACGGTATCACATACACGCATTATTCTCGGTCCCGCACATATCTCATATGCGCTCCTATTTCGTTTCGCTTGAGCCAGGAAACCTCTGTGTAGGACTCTAAAGACTTGTCAATACGCCGGTAGCAGATGATGATCATATCAAGCATCCACAAGCCGCAAGCGGTCTGCTAAACGTAACGGCCATCCGGGTATTGAGCGATCAGAAGATCGACGAGCTAGCCCGCTCACACTCCTGTGAATCCAACCAGTAACACTTACCGTACAGTCCGGTCTGTTCGTCTGATACGTCGCATATCAAGTCTAGGGGTGGTAAACGTCAGACCCCAATAACCGATAAGTCATGCCGATGTGAGGCTCATAACGGGTCGAGAAACTACTGGTAACACTTACCAGCAAATCTCTGATCAGCCCTGGCCAGGGACTTCCCTGTTACGGCCAATCGAGCACTGCGCAACATCAACCCCCAATACCGGGAGAGACGAAACCCCTCCTATCGCTCATTGCCTCCATGTGACTCGGGACTGTACCCAAAGACCACCATTTTGCACGCCCTCATGGACGTGGTAAGGTGGAGATCAAAGCACAGTGGGAATCACATAAGACTCTATGACGATCTCGGGTCTACAGACTAACCTGCACAAGTGTCACCTGAGAACTGCCATCTGACGTGAGGTATAATACCATCTGGGAGTTCTCGGCGAGTCCGTCCAGTGTACCCAGTCTCCACTGAGCACCCGTACACCATCTCTGATGTCAAACACCAATGGATATGGGATCATCCATCGCCCATCTCATGGGTCGAGAAGCGTATACGCTAGTCTACTCTGGTATATCGATGCCCCGTCTCGATACACCCACGACTAGGGACCTTGAAGGATGTACTTATGGACTACCATGTCCCCACTAGTATGATCTGCATCACAGTCCAGGTAGTCAAGTACACATCCTAAGGGCTTTACCAACATGTAACTATAAGACAGTATAAAGAGACAAGTGTACATGTTAATATAAAGAGCAACCAGATAGCATACTATCATATCGAGCAAGAAAGTCATCTCTATATATGTCCAAGCATCCAATATAATATACATCATGTGTACAATACTGGCCTCTAGGGCATACATACAACTAACAGATTCCCACTGTGCTTTGATTTCCACCTTACCACGTCCAAGAGGGCGTGCAAAACGGTGGTTTTTAGGTACAGTCCCGAGTCACATAGAGGCAATGAGCGATAGGAGGGGTTTCGTCTCTCCCGGTATTGGGGGTTGATGTTGCGCTATACTCGATTGGCCATAACAGGGAAGTCCCTGGCCAGGGCTGGTTTAGAGATTTACTGGTAAGTGTTACCAGTAGTTTCTCGACCCGTTATGAGCCTCATATCGGCATGACTTATCGGTTATTGGGGTCTGACGTTTACCACCCCTAGACTTGATATGCGACATATCAGACGAAGAGACCGGATTGTACGGTAGTGTCACTGTCAGGCATTTACAGGAGTTGGAGCGGGCTTGCTTGCTGATCTTCTGATCGCTCAATACCCGGATAGCCGTTACGTCCAGCTAGTACCGCTGACGGCTTGTGGGAGCTTGATGTGATCATCACCTACTGCCGGCGTATTGACGAGTCTTTAGACTCCTACATATAGGTTTTACTGGCTCAGGCAAAACGAAATAGGAGCGCATATGTGATATGTGCGAGACTGAGAATGATGCGTGTATGTGATACCGTATTCTATTCTCGCGACTTTTTGTATCGCGAGGTTATATGTGATACAGCCGGGTTATCGAATCAAGTATTGATTCGATAAGTCGATACATTGAATATTAGTCGGTTATATGTGATATAACTGGATTATTAAGTCAAGTGTTGATTTAATAATTTAGTGTATAATTGTATATGTGATATACTAATTTACATTAACTTACATTGGTTCACTTAAGCATTCATTTTTTCTCACTTGTGCACAACTTGATATATATGTGATATATATTTATTTGTGTTTATTATTTGTATCATGGTTGTTGATACACTTGTCATGGGTGTATGAGACATACACCATTATATATATATTGGTATGGTTTTTAATATTCAAAGTAAATACAAAATTAGTGAATATTTGTTAAATGCGTGAAGCTTGTAGAAGCTTGTGAGTGCTTTGACAAATTCAACCCTTTTTGTTTTGCTTTGGATATTATTTAACCTAACCAATATATTTAGCCATGGTTATGTCTCTACATGAGTTAAGTATATGATACTCACTCACCATGGTTAGCTCATTCTCTCTCTTGATAAGTTTCATTCTCATTTGAGCTCATCTTCTTCCTCCTTGATTTTCTTTCTAGGGTTTGAAAAAGAGAGAGATACAAAGTGAGAAAACAAATTCTAAAGTGTACCCATTTCCTATTTCACCATCCTCTACTAGACTAGCACTTTAGTTTAGGGTGTTTGCTTCACTAATTCTTTGGTTAGTGAAGTAGAAGCTTGAGTTCGTATTCCCTCGACGTAGATCATCTTCGGCCTCGAAGACTTCAAGCAATACCGTTGCGTCTTCTCATGGAGCCGTCCTAGAGTCCGGGTGTTCGATGATCGCAGCGAAGGGACTACTACAAGGAGCTTAAGAAGTGAAGGACCGATCTACAAAGGTTGTATTTCGTATTCACTTAGTGTAAATGTGATTTACTTGCATGTGAAACCCTAATTTTCTAGCAAAGATCTTGTTTAGAGTTATTCGGCACAGCTAAAATTTTAATCCGGCATGGTTGATGCCTTGTAGAACCTTATTAAAGTGCCTAGTAACCCTACAGTCGTTACATGCAGTTAGTACCGATTGTGGCCTGTGGTTAAACCCACTGCCAGCGTAATGTTGAATCTTTAGAGTCACACACACAGGGTTTTCCTGTATCGGGCAAAAGATGTAGAGGTCGTATGATTTTACGACAGGATTCTGTTATGTACGTGTACTTGTGCACGGATGATGATACGAACAGATAATATTAGTGGGCTTTGGTTTAAGCCAGATCCTAGTATTATACCGATGGATTGTTTTCGTCTCTTTTGTATTCGTATTTTTCGAAATACAGGTACGGGTATGTATATACGAACGAGGGGCATTTTTGTAATTTTTTCAAAGATGATTTTTGAAGATGACATATCATAATTATATTATTCATTTTAGGTTAAATGAATAATGCATTATGTATTGAGGAAATGAGGTGGATTATGCATGATTAAGAGCATGGCTTAATGTGACACATGGTGGATTTTAAGCCATGACTCATATGGTTGTAAATTGAACCTTATTTTTTATTATTCATAAGATTTATACTAGGGATAATGAGTAGGGTTCAGTTTAGAACAAGAGTCCATTCTCATCTTTTATGCTAATTCTTCACTACCTTTTTCTCAAGCCATCTTCTTCTTCCTCAAACCCTTAACTTCTCATGTGTTGAGATACCTAGGGCAAAAAGAGACATACTAATCCATCAACATCCTCTACATAACCTAGGTCATCTAGTGTAGCATACTATGTGCCCTAGTTACTTCGGTATTGAAGTAGGAGCTCGATACACAGACTTTCGGGTGGATCGTCTTCGATTCAAGAAAGCCGACGAGGAGGCGCTATCCGTACTACTCTAAGGAGCTCGCGCAGGAGAGGAGGACATCGAGTGCAAAGAAGGACCAGTTACGTGAGGTATAACACTTACTTGTAGTTAATACTTCATAGAATTATAGTTAGTTAAGGTTCAGTTTCGATCTTGGTGTTTAGTCGATGTTACGAAGCAAATTATTATCGTTTTTTACACATTCCGCCTCCCCGCGAACCCGCGGCGTGCGTGGAATTGACTTACAAATGCAATTTAAAACAATCTAAAATCTAATATATATGGCGTAAAGAATCCTGCAAAAATCTGTTAGTTGAAATCAAATTGAGATTTGGGAAGAACGAGATCTCACCTAAATTTGCCTCCTGTCGGTCTCGATCTTCTCTTCCAGTAAGTTTGTCTCGATTCCTGAAATAAAAAACAGAGAATTCGAAGAATCAAATGCACTGAAAGAAATCTAATTTAATATACAACTAAAATCTAAAACTTAAATTTATATGTAATTAAACTACACATCTCTGGCAACGGCGCCAAAAACTTGGTGAGGATTTTATTAGTCTTCAAATTTAATCGCAAGTATACGGTGGTGTAATCGTAATACTTAAGAGTCGATCCACAGAGAAATATGTTAACTACCTTTAAACTAAGTTAAAAAATTAGATTTTTTAAAAGTGCAAATAAAAGTGGGTTTTTTAATGAGAGAGAAAGTTTTAGAGTTTTTTGTATTACTTATCTTTCTATGGTTGGTTTAAAAAATACTAATTCTTTTCTTTATCAATTTCTAATATGTTTCTATTGCATAATATATAAGCATAGATTATATTAAATTAATTAAAAATAGCCTATAAATTATAAAAGATCATTTAGAAACTACATTAAAAACTTAGTTCTAAAAAATTAAGAATGACCTAGGTTAAATTTTTGATTGATAGTAATAGGCAGCTATTGAAAACTATCATGTTGATTAACCTAAAACTCTTTAAATATCTAGATTGAATTTATTTTAATAAAAACCATATCTTCTACCGTCCCTAATTAGGGTTCTAGTTTGTCAAATCTTCATTATCCTAATTAGTTTTTAGGCGTATCATCAATCCCTAGATCTAATTCAAAGCGTCAATTATCCCTATAACATCTAGTTTATATGATGAAAACTATAAGAAAGGAATTATATCAAAAGCAATTTATAATGAAGTAAAAGAAAAGAAGATCATAAAACACATCTGTTTCCCCCCAATAATAGAAGAGCAAAGCTCTGTTCAAAATTTGAAAGAGGCAGCGCCTCACGTGCCTTGCATGAGGGTGCCAGTGCCAAGAGCTAAACAAACTCTGATGCAGCACCTCACGTGCCTTGCATGAAGACGCCAGGGCCAAGAGTTAAAAACTCTAAGGCAGCGCCTCATGTGCCTCGCACGAGGGCGCTGGCGCCAGAGCTAAAAGTTATCCGCCGTTGGATCAAAGATCCAACGGAGATGATAGGTCATCAAAACACAGAATTAAATTCTGATTGAGGAAATACTCCTCAAATCTTTCTAAACAAAAAAGATTACGCTCTGTAAAACAGAGCACCGTTGGATTAAAGATCCAATTGTGATTAAAGATCACCAAGCTACAGAATAAGCTCTGTAGGGGAAAATAATCTTTCTAAACAAGAAAGAATATGCTCTGTAAAATAGAGTACCATTGGATTAAAGATCTAATGGTAATTAAAAATCACCAAGCTACAGAATAAGCTCTGTATGGGAAAATATTTTCCCAATCTTGTTAAAAACCAGAAAAATATCTTTTGTAAAGCAGAAGTCCTTGGATCAAAGATCCAACGGTGGATAAAATCCCCAAATAAATTAAGAAATCTCTCAATGAGAGATTTCCTTAACTGAATCAACAAATCTGCCTCTACTATATAAAGGTCCCAAGACTTCAAGTCTTGTACAAAGGAAACCCCCCCTAAACTTCAAGTTCAAAAAGAAGAGCAAGAAAAAAAAAAGCGCTTTAAGAGAGAAAAAAGAAGAAGAACTTTTTTCAAGGTAAATAGAGATCATAGTATCTCATATGCATACCCACGGGTTGAACCCTCATAAAAGAACATAGTTCTTTCCCGGGATCTGAGATCCATGAGACAAGTCTCCCACAAATGAGAATTTAATTCTCGTGGGGATGAATTTGTTCTTGGGGATTGAAGATCCAGGGTAGAACAAAGAATTGAACTCTTTCAGAAAAATACACAAAGAAAGAGACAGCACCAAGCGCCTCACGTGCCCCTCACGTGGGCGATGTTCAATAAAAAGTGCCTAGCACTCAGTGGTTAGCGCCCAGCACCAAGCGCCCCACGTGCCCCTCACATGGGCGCTGCCCAAATAAAGAGTGCCTAGCACGCAGTGGTTGGCTCCCAGCGCCAAGCGCCCCACGTGCCCCTCACGTGGGCGTTGCCCAAATAAAGAGTGACTAGCACTCAGTGGTTGACGCCCAGCGCCAAGCGCCTCACGTGCCCCTCACATGGGCGTTGCTTAATAAAAAGTGCTTAGCACTCAGTGGTTGGCGCCAAGCGCCTCGCGTCCCCTCACGTAGGCGTTGCTCAACAAGTAGTGCCTAGCACTCAGTGGTTGGCACTCAGCGCCAAGCGCCCCACGTGCCCCTCACGTGGACGCCATAAAGAGTGTTTTAACACTCCATAAAAACAAAAAAAGGGTGAGCATCAGAGCCCATATCAATGCTCAGCGCTGTTTGCATAGAAAAGGGATTAAGCCCAAACAAGTGTTTAACACTTTATTTAAAAACTGAGTGGGCTAAGTCCAAGTTGACCAAAAGTCCCTAATTCAGATCAACCGAGCCCATGTGCTCACAATTTTTTTAAATTGGTCTTAGTCCCAAACACGACTATTGATCTTCCAACGGACATTGGTTTAAGGGTACATCTCCTCACACCTATGATAAATGTCGTTGTAATTCTTCAGCGTCTTCAGAGAGATTATGGATCTCGATAACCAACAACTCTTTAGTGTACCCTCAAATGGATGAATGCATCCCAATACGGACCGTAATGTCCTTAAACAGCTACGGACCGTAATGTCCTTAAACTAGTTGTGGACCGTAACATCCTTAAACTAAAACAATAGAGCCCAAATGCTATTTCGTTGGATCAAAAATATTCCCGAACCCCCGTTAAGTAGATCATAGTGCAACATTGGATTAACGTATCCTTAACAAATATTTAAGTCGATCTTAATCTCAAACAAGGTTAACGATCTTTAAATCAGACCAAACCCAAATCTAAAAAAAATACGGATTTGGACTAATCCATGCCCTACGGGCGACAACATAAATTAGTCTCCATATACAATCCACGGGCAACCAAAAATAAAACAAACACACACGACACGAAGTGACCTTCTAGAGTAGGAGAAAGTGGTTATCGCTACATAGTAACGTAATTAGCTGCAGGGGCTTGCTCCTGCAGGGAAGAGCGTCCCCACAATCAAAAACCTCTCATAACGAGGGGAATCTGACGAAGTCTGCTACAACGGCCGCATCCGTCCAGACCTCCGATACACAATGCCATAAATCATCTTGGCATCTTCGGAGTGGTGGACGGATAAAACCAAATAGCATCTGCCCCCAAATTCAGGCAAGACGACCTACGCGGTTTCGTCTCTGTTTTCGGCGGTAAACAGATTCTGGCACGCCCGATGGGACTTTTTCCTCTTTCCACTCCACACTTCATGTGTCATGTTCGCGAACAGATCGCGGTTTAATATGGTTGCCCATGGATTCGAGGTACTAATATTTGGTGTCTTGCTCCGTGCAGAAGAGAAGATGACATCGATGGCTTCCAACTGCACCAATTGCAACAGCAACCCCCACCCCGTCCCTGTTGGGGGAGTGACTTATGGGCCCCAAACGGCCTCCATCTTCGCAATGCCAGTGGAACAGGTGACTCGGGCCACCACTTGAGTGTTCTTCGGAACCCTGCTCCCGCCAATGAGCTTCAATGCCATCACAAGAAGCCTCAAAGAAGTCAGTTTTCGATTAGCTTGCAACTACCACGGCCCCTCTCAATGGGTCGTCTAAGTCTGTCGTCTCAATCTTCGACAGGCTAAGCCAAAGCTCAAGTGGGCCTGCAAAGAGACCCGCAATACCTGAAGGGGTTATCCCGAAACAGATAGCCATTCCAGTCCCGGTAAACGAAGTCATCAAAGGGACTTCTCCTGCTAAGGGATCGGTCCTTGCAAGACTGGCCGTTCCAACTCCTGCTACGGGTGAGATCGTTACAAGTGCTTCCCCTATTCGAAAGTCAGTCTTCAACAGGCTAGACGTTCTGTCACGACCCGAAATTGGCACGTGACGGCCCTTAAACTACGCAACGTCTACAGGCGTAACACAATTTAAGTAAGCCGAAAACCCAACAATCTAAACCATCAAAAGTAGTAAGTGATAATAGCATTTTCAAAACTTTTAAAATATCAAACCAAATTCTTTAAAGTCCAACTTTACTTTCTTAAAAATTTCGGCAGCACCTCCTTTGTAAAAACCAACCCCAAAAATGGGTACAACATAAATATAAGTAAAGCATCCCCAACGGGAGTAAATCCACGCCCAACGGCGGAAAACAATCACCACAACAGATATATGACGCCGTAGCGAAGAAATAAAAGACGATATAAGTAAAACTGCATAAAAGACCTCCAAGTCACAAAATACTATACAATATCGTCCTCACATCAAGTCTCTAAGTCATACAAGATAATGGTAGATGGAGAGTACATGGATACAACGAATATACAATAAACAACCTTGGATAACCACAAAACCCACCTAAGCAAAACTGCACACTGTGAGCCGAAGCGGTATCCGTCGCAAAAGATGATAAGATAGATGAATGGCATGCCTCGACTACTCTGGGAAACAACCTGCAAACACTGTGGCACAACGGGGGTGAGTTGCTAACTCGTAAATAGTAAATAACATATGCAGGTAATCGCAAGTATGCACGTACAGCGTGAATCTAACATATGCAAGCTAATAGCAATAAATGGTCATATGTATGCAATAGTCATGAAAGGTACACTAGCAGGTACAACTAATACATGAAGCAATACTAATATGACAATCTGTATGCAACAATCATGTAAGGTACTCTATCAGGTACTACTAATACATGAAGAAATGATATGACAATGTATATATGCAACAGTCATGAAAGGTACTCTAGCAGGTACAGCTAATACATGAAGAAATGCATATAAAATAAAGTATGTAAATGCAACAGTCATAGAAGGTACTCTATCAGGTACTACTAATACATGAAGCAGTGCATAAACAATAAATGCGAAGTATGAGATGAAACATGTCATTTCCAAGAAATCCTGACATCGTGGTAGGACCAAAGTCCATCAAGACAATCCAAATCCCAATTCCTCAAATCAGCCCCTAAATTAGCTCTCATATCATATAAGTCTCGCAAATCCTGAATGTACAATATCAAGTAAATCTGATATATTCTGAATGTACAAAATCAGCAATCTCATATATATCATGTATCCAATCTCAAATGAATCTCCTATATCCCAAATCCAACATCAAGTGAATCTCATATATCCTAAGTATATTTGCATGAATAATTATGATGAAGTATATGAATTTATATGTATACATATATATTAGCGTCACATTCCACTAATATATATATATATATATATAACAGCGTCCCAGTCTACTATTATATATACTTAGGAGTAAAAATATCATGAAAACCTGTGCCAAGCATCGACACATAAAGGCTGATCTATCAGGTGCTGTCACCACGACTGGCACCCTGATAGGTACGTATCATAGGCTATACCGAAAGCTCGAGTGCCTAGCTCTGACCCTCGCCTCTCGACGTATCCATACGTACATGACTCCCGTCGGTTTCCCCACGATAACCGCCGAGTCACAGGTAATGTCACCGGTAGGTATGGTTCCCCTGTCTGGCTCAATCGGCAAGGTCTTCAATCGTCTTGTCCCGGGTACCTCCGGGCCCCACCATGTATCCTCATACGGCCCACGACGCTCCTCGCATGGGGTATATATATCAGAACCGATAAAACTCATGGTGGCTGCTGAAATATCATATCAAGAGAAACCGGGTTTTCAAATAATGCATAATTTCATGAAACTACCACGGTCCTCAAATCCAGAAAATATCATGAAAAATCCATATCTCAATGCGAAAATCCATGAATATAATATATGCAACATAAAACTACAATGTAAGTATATAAAGGAAAAGCCGCTATTTAACCGCAACAAGTTAAAATATATATATGCGGTTCCTAATTTCTCCAAGTCTATATAACATCAAATAAAGGTAGACATGTAGCTACAACCAGATATGTATGTAAACATGAAGGTATAGCAAAGTATATGTATCTACCTATCAATAATGATGTAATATACCCTCTAAGTATAAGTGAAGTATGTATGCAAGGTATACATGTAGCGATGTTATTATGTGTGTATGTACCTATCGCTAATGGTACATACCCTATAGGTATATAGGTAACTAGCATGTAAGCATGTCAAGGCATATGTGTAAGCATGTAGGTATATAGGTATGTTATATGTCATATGCATAAAGAAATATGAATCAATGTCTCAATGTCCCTAACCAAACAATATCATATAGGTATGTGTGTTGTGCGTGTCATAGCAATTATTGACGGTGTGTGTGGCATACAATCAGTGCTCGTGCAACATGAGCCGTCAATAATAGTGCAGTGTCCTAAGGGTACAAGTCCAAGCACAACAAATAAATAAGCAATAAGGTATATGCGCAACTCTAAATATGAAATAGAATATGCGACAATTCATAACATCTCTAGCCCAGACGCATAACGCCATGCGGCAGATTCCCCTGTAGATGTTAAATCTACTCACCAACGCTCCTGGCTAAGTAAAGCCTACCACTCACTTTCCCCTGTTCGCAACGCCCGAAGTCCCCGCCTGCGAACCTATAACATAAAACAATATAACAAGTATATATTAGCAATAGACCCAAAACACGTACAACTACACTGACCAACACGACGATACAAAACTTACTCTCAAGTGTTCGTATTGTGGCTAACTTACGAGGTAGTGATGAGTTTCACACGCACTAAGCTCGGCCCGCGCGCAGTTAGGAGGATTGGCCACAATCTGAGCGGTACCGCGTAGCGACACTACGAAACCAACTCAAGAGCAAAAGCTACACAAAGACACGAACGACATCGGCACGACCCTAACTAGTAACGCAAAGCGACACAACTACCAAGCCTAGACCCTGATCGTACCAATCGCGCATTCAAACCACAATAATAAACATGGAATCTAATATAAATAACGTCGCAACGTCAAAAGAAACCCACGCCTAAACTTACCGAAATCTAGTAAGCAACATATATCATTTTAGCACAAAACTACAAGTTTTTACCAAAACTAGAATTTGCAAACCTCACAATATAGCAAGGTTAAACCATTTAAACCTTTAGTATAATTTTAAATCTCACTACTTAGGATTAGTAAAAGTTTAATTTGCTAATTAGCTTAATTATCCGATTAGGAAAATATCATTTAACAAATTAGCAACTTGGTTTAGTTTTCATTTATCTAAAATTATCAACTAACCATTTCACTAATCAAAACCCTAATTTAATTAACAAAACCCTTACTAGAAATTCTAAATATGAAATTAAAAGCTTAATTTAAACATCTAAATAAGCTAATTAAAGTATTAACACCACATAAAGAGATTAGGATTTGGATTTATACCTTCAAAGAAACACAACTTGAAACTTGAAAATTAAATGATTAGCCTCCAAAATCCTCACTTGAATGAAGAACAAAGCTTGTTTTGTGAAGAAGAAAGAAGGGTATTGGTTTATATTTGAATTTGTATGAATAAATTTGGATTTTTCATGAATTTTTTGAACTAGAATTGATGTGGCCGGCCTTATGATGATGGCTAGGGTTTTTTGGTTAAGTGTGAAAAATTCTAGAAGATAATTAGAATAATTGCAATATAAAACAAAATAGCATTTTGTCACCATTTCCTTTTCTTTAAAATTCAATTAATCTCCACAAATATCTAGATATTTGGGTGAGAAGGTTTAAACATAATGCCTAGTGATTAGATTAGCAATGATTCTCATTAGTAGTAATTAACCCAAACCAAAAAGTAATTACCACTAATAAAGTACACAAATAAAGCATTAAAATAATATTTTAATTAACGAAAAAATCTATGTGAACCAAAACTTCCAATTGACCCCCAAAGTCCGAACACTAGCTTTATTCTAGCTAAACTAGGTGCCGACAAGTCTATACAGAAGTTTGATCACAATCGAGTTAAAACGGAAAACACCGACTATTTTACCCTAAAAACGGAAAATTCGCAAAACGATTTCTAAAACGTTACACGTTCCCTCTCTATGGACGTCAGTCTTCGATAGGTTGGCACCAAAAGCAGCCTCTCATCAAAGCAAGGGGCATGACAAGGTCGCTCCTACAACTGAGGTGATCCAATCCGCAAGACACGCTCGACGTCGCTACTGGCGCCGAGTGAGGAAAGCTGGGGGCAGTTCCCCCGCTGGACTTACCCCACCAGCTCCAATGGTGGAAATTAACACTGTTGTTTCAACCGGAAACAGCTTCGAGCTACTCAGGAGGGTGCGCAAGAACTCTCCAACCGCCATCTTGAAGAAGTCTCCTCCGCCTGTCGAAAACACAATGCGGGTAAATCCAGAACAGCCTCCTCAGCGGTGGTCCTCCAAGATCCACAGAGTTTGGCAGAAAGTCCAAGACTCTATAATTGATAAAGATTACTCTTCCCGGCTGAAGAAAACGAAGGCTCGGCAAGAGGAGGACCATCCCTCCGTCATACCACAGGAGGTATCATATGCATGGGAGCCTGCTGCAACGACCCCCTCAACTTTGACCTCCCACAAAAAGAGATGGCCAGAGAATCTCCCACCACCTGCGGTAAATTTCAAAAGCAGTGGACCCAAACACCCTAAGTCTGGGGGCATGGCTGTGCACACGGTGTACATGGCTTCCAACAAAGATGAAAGTCATACTTCCGCGGGCCATCGAACACTTACACGGTATGTAAAGCTCAGGAGCAACAACAAAAGCTCCAGGAAATGTGGGCAAGAATGGCCGCACTTACTGGACGGAAAGAAAGCCCGGAAGGATCATTGGAACAACGCCAGGAGCAAGAGACTGACACCGAATTCCTATGGAGGGTGCTTGAAAAGAAAGATAAAGAGGTCGTGGAACAAGAGACTAATATAAAATAGATGGCGCTTCTGTTCTAAGACATGGTTGGGATGATGATACAGCCGGATCCTCCAGCTAAAGACCCTCCAATAATCATTGAAGATGACAGATGGGAGACATCGAACCCTCCTCCGGCCTTATCGGCAGCCAGGGAGGAGACGATCTCCAAAGCTACTCTTGATGACTACATAGCTCAACAAATACGAGCTCATCAAGCGAACGAAGCGGCAGGCCAGGTCGTTAGAACTGGACGACCTTACCCAGGCTGGTATGGCCAAATTAAGTACCCGTCAGGATATATGATCCCTAAAGTCCATGTGTATAAGGGGACGGGCAATCCACACAAATACGTTGCTCAATTTAGAGCTTTGTGCGGTAACACCGGGGGCGATGACAAATTATTGCTTCGCCAATTTGTTGGCATCTTGGCGGAGACAGCATTTGAATTGTATTCGGAGCTTCCGAATGATTCCATCAAGACATTTACAGAAATGGAGCTACTGTTTACACAAAGATTCGCAAGCACCAGCGAGCGCACCCCGATCACGACATTAATCAATGCCAGGGTGAGACCAAGAGAGATCTGGGTTCAATACGCGATTCGGTAGCGTAACCTATGGCCAAAGTGTGAACAGCGCATAGAAGAAGCTCCTGCTATGGGCATGTTCGTGGGGACCCTTGATCCTCAGGTAACTATATCCCAGTTTATAATGTTCTTCAAGATGACCACCTTTCAGGCCTTGATTGACAAACTGGCCCAAATGGACCAGATGGGCCATAGGCCGTCCTCTTCAAAGACGGATCTTCGAAATGAAAAGGGCAAAGGGAAAGCGATCTACGTCGCCAATTCTCAACAACAACCGAGTGACCCGAAACCGGTTATTCGCCAAAATAGCAGACCGCGAGACCTCGAAGAGAAGTTGAGACATCCTTACTCGTTTCCCCAGGATAAAACAAGGAGACTATTCGAACTAGCGGTGCGCAAAAGGCTCATCACTCTGCCAGATCTGAGACGCCTACTGCAATCGGGCGAAATCAACAATCCTAATTACTGCCCCTATCACTGAATAGTAGGCCACCCAATCAAAGATTGCTAAGTCTTTAAAAACTGGGTCGAAGACCAATACCAGCAGGGCAAGTTCGTGCTGTCCGAAAACTGGAAGGTGAACCCGCCGCAGCAGCATGCTCCTAAGAAGATGGACACGCCAGGGGCATCATGCTCATTTATAGAAGAAGCTCCGTGGGAAGTGGTCCTTCCAGCTAAAACTAAAAGAATGCTGAAGGATCTTCAAGCATGTCCGGCGATTAGGTGAAAGAGCCCGCTGGAGCCTGAGATCATTGATGGAATGCTGAAGCCGCTCCCAACGCTGAAAGTTGGCAACGATGGGCAAAACCTCCAGGCCAAGCCTCAGAAATCTTTAGAGAAAAAGAAAAAGGCCAAGAAGCCCGTGCAGCTCGACGGCAATCGTACGGGTCTGCAAAAGTACATCGACGCACTGGACGAATACAACTAAAAACCGCGGACCCCAGTCACACTGGAAGAATTCCTCAAGCATTTTCTTGAAAACGAAGACAGTGACATTGATGAAGGAGACAACTCGTCAGAAGAACCGGAGGAGTATGTGGCGGGCTGCCATATGATTTCTCGCTCATCGATAAACGGCAAAGAAGATCCTGGCGTAGAGAAACTAGGGGCAGATCCAGAACCAAAACCCATGGAACCGTCAGATGACCTCATCGATAAGCTGCTGAACGAAGCTCTTCAAAAGAGCAAAGCTGATCGAGAACGTGAAGCGGCCATTTAAGAAAAGGCCAAGCGCCGGTGTCAGGCTGAAAAAGCTCCGGTGATGAGAAGCCATAAAATACCTCAACCGGATCAAAGTTCCCTTGCCACCAGCAGGAGCAGAATCAAGATAAGGAAGCAGTTCGCCAAAGCTCTATAAATAGAAATGAAGCTGCCACCTTCCAAAGAAAATACTTCCGGGAATACGTGCCCCAACGAACCGGATGTCCATCCGAAATACTGCTTATATCATCGGAGGGCCACACACCCTACCGAAGAGTGCAATACCTTCAAAAAGTGGTGGAAGGGATGCGTTGCCCACCGACAACACTTCAAGCGGTTAAAGCGCAAAGCCCGTCAGGAGCAGAGAAGCACGACAAACGAGCGTGAAGGAACAGCCGGTAATTGTCATATGGTTGATGCCATCCCGACAAGAGCAAAACCTCAAATTCTTACCTTCGGGAGCGATTCTGATGAAGAAATAGCCATCGGCCCTCTCTTCAAGGAATCCACCTCTGAAAAAGAAGAGGAGATGAAGAACTGTGAGAACATTCAGCTGTGTAACCGTACGTTGCTTGAAAAGAATCTCGGACCTTCAAACAAAGGTTCGGGAAAAAAGGATAAAGGAAAGGAAAAGGTCCCTGAGGATATTGCTCTCGATGATAGAGTTGTCGAAGAGCTCACAGCTAAGGACCCGCCTAAGAAAAACAAGATGGATTACAATGTCCTGGCACAACTGAATAAGATACCCTCACAACTGAGCATACTGGATGCTCTCCTCCTATCCAAAGAGGCACGAGATTCTCTGATCAAGGCACTTCAAGAGCCTGATCAGTTCCAAGCTTTCTTTGTGAAAGAAAAGATGAAGGACGAGCGGGCAGAGGTTCATACAGCTGACATCACATTCGGCGATGAAGATCTTCTCCTTAGAACGTGCGAGCACAACTGTCCTCTATATGTCACCGGGTGCTGCCACGACATTAAGATAGGGAAGATCCTGGTCGATAACGGATCCTCCGTCAACCTCCTCAACGTGAAGGTGCTGAAGGAAATTTGCAAGAACGTTCAACACCTGGCTCGGGACAAAATTACTATCTCTGGGTTCGACTCGCAGTCATCACGGACGATTGGGTCTGTAATACTGACATTACGCTTCGGGATGATCATCACTGAAATCAAATTTCATGTCATCGAGGCCAAGAATTGCTACAACGCTCTTGGTTACATGAATACAACATCATCCCTTCTACACAACATCAGTGTATGAAGTACTTCAAGTACGGCCTCGAGTACACAGTTATAGGGGAGCTGAACCCATTCTCCGTAAATGAAGTTCGCATATATGAAGATGCCAAATACTTCTTACCAGACTTCAAAGACATGGAAAGATGTCGCAAACCGGAGAATAAACAAAAAGCCATCGCCATTATCCCGATATTCGGGAGTGATACCGAAGAAGATGAAGAGATGGTCTACTCGGGAAAACCCTAAGGAAATAGGCCAGGACCATTTACTCCCATGCTGGTCTTTGGCAGTGACTCTGAGGACGAGGCCAACACAGTGTTCTCCGTCCGCCCGTCAATACAAACCTTTGCTGGAGCTGACCAGAGTTTACAAATTACCCTGGTCCCGCAGCGGTATTACAAAGAACTTGATGCACTTGGTACGTACAGCGTGCAAGAGCTACAGACCTTCTACATCTCTCCTAAGCAAAGAGGTGAGAAGGCGATCCTTTTCTACTAATCCACGGAGACTAAAGTAGAGAAAGAAGTATGGCATGGTGCTGAACCTGCGCTCGACAGACTTCAACCAATCCGTCTACCCAGATACTATGCAGAAGGACTGAAAAGGCTATTGAGATGCCAAGGCGTACCCTTCAAGCAGACTGCTCGACAAGCCCGGTTTTATAACAAGATTTGGGATGTTCCCGGGACTCAGCGAAAGATGCCCAACGGGAGAATAGGGACGACTAGCCTTGGATACGTTCAGTCTAAGAAACGGGAGTGATTCCATGGTTGCTATGTTATAAATGATTTCGGAGGAAAAGAGAATGTCCTTCCGGATAGCGCTCATATTGAAACAGAGTGAAATCCCATCGTACGAATATCAAGTTCATCATTCGAAGAGCAGATTGACAAGCTAATAAGAGAAGCAGGTCAAAGGGTTCGGGATGACCACAGCCACGAAATGGCCATTTAAAAAAAAGCCAGGACGCAACGTATCATTCAGCAGGCTACGGAGGATGACGATCCCCTTCACCCTCAACCCGTTGTGCGCTCTTGTGGCAAAAAGAAAGCTCGACATAAAAGAAACAATAAGGTAAAGAACGGGAATGACGCTCAAAGACAGCGAAGCGGATCTAAGAAACCACGCGAGTGAGGAAAAGTCAGCTGGAACCCGTCTTTTATGAAGAAGATGGGTCGGGAGTACTCTTTCCATCAAGACAAGATAAGGAAAATATTCAACCTTGTCATGAAGAATCAAATGATGACACTCCTGGAGTCTCAATACCCCGAACAGATAAACGAGGTCCATCACCCGGATTATTGCTCCTACCACCGAGTAATGGGACATCCTCTTGAAGACTGATACACCTTCAAAGACTGGATTGAAGATCAGTATCAGCAAGGCAAGTTTGCTCTATCTGACAGTTGAAGGGTAGCCCCACCACGAAAGCATGAGCCGAGAGCAACCTACACTTCGAGGGAAAGTCTAGATCAGCAGCGAGCTTGGAAACGAGCTCGTACCTGCCATATGATAACATTCTCAAAGGAAGGAGAGCACGAGAATACGAAAGACCTCTCCCGGTGCTTTGAAAATGAAGATGAGAATGAGGTGATCTCAGAATTTCCACCAGCGCCAAAAGAGTTGGAAGATGGGATACACACCACAGCAGACAACTTGAGAAAAATCGACTTGGAAACGGCAAACGATCCAATGCCAACGTTCGTCAGTGAGGTGTTGTCTGAGGAACAGGTGGCCACGTTAAAGGATGTGCTTATGTAGTATAAAGACTGTTTCACATGGAACTATTCCGAGATGCCGGGATTAGATCCAGAGATAGCTATGCATAAACTGGCGATATCGCCGAACGTCAAGCCAGTCAAACATGCGCCAAGAAGAATGTGGCTCTGGTGGAGTTAGTGCCCTCAGAGTCAATTATTGGATCACAGGCACGTGATTGCAATGATTGATGGAGGACCTATCCCGGTAAGACAGTCTTACTCAAGATGATAGTATGCTATCTAGTTTATCTTTATCATCGTGTACTGCTTTAGGTGACCTTACAGGTCACTATTGCACGTTGATAGAGCCCCTAGGATTCTTGCTTGACTACCAGCAGTATGAGGGCGATCATATACGTAGGAGCTGGGGTCTATAAGCACATCCTTAAAAGGTCCCTAGTTGAGGGAGTTTCGAGACAGGGCATCGATACTCCAGAGTAGACTAGTGTATACAGTCGAGACCCCGACGAGGGGCGGTGGCCGGTCTCACAAGCCACTGGTGTCAGTTGATTCACGTAAGATGTATACAGGTGCTCATTGGGTTATGAGTACACCGTACAGGACTCGCCGGGAACCTGCTAGTTGGTATTATACCTAGCGTCAGATAGCAGTTCCCTAGTGACATGTGTACAGGTTAGTTCCTCGACCTGAGATCGTCATTTGTCTCGTGTGAGTTCCCACTGTGCTTTGATTACTACCCTACCATGGCTCAAAGGAGTCGTGCAAACAGGTTTTAGTTGGGTATGTTAGTGTATATGCCCTAGAGGCCATTACTGTATCATACTAGTTTGTATATTACTTAATGGAAGCTTGGGATATTCACCTTGTATATACAATCTTGCTCAAAATAGTAGTATGCTACTTGGTTTGTTTCTACTTCAATGTGTACATGTGTTTATTTTAGTATATCGCCTATACACATTAGTGGAGCCCTTAGGATCTTTGCTTGATTACCAGCGTTGTGATGGCAGTCACACTAGTGGGGCTGGGTAATCTATAAGCATATCCTTATGCAGGTCCCTGGTCGCAGGACTATTGAGACAGGGCATCGATACTCCGGAGTAGACTAGCGCATGCGCTTCTCATCCCAGTATGGGAGACGGTCTGTCCCACAGCCGTCGGTACGTCGTACTTGAGATAGTATGCGGGTGCTCGTTGGGTTACGAGTACACTGGACAGGACTCGTCGGGAACTGACTAGTTGGTATTATGCCTATCGTCAGTTATCAGTTCCCAGGTGACATGAGTACAACTTAGTCCGCTGACTTGACACTGTCACTTCGCCTCGAGTGTGTCCCCACTGTACTTTGATTACTACCCTACCACGGCTCAAAGGAGTCGTGCAAACAGGTGGTAGTTGGGTGCAGTCCCGAAGCACTTGGAGGCAGTGACGGTTAGACAGGATTCGTCTCTCCCGGTATTGGGGGTTGACATCGCGCTGTGTCTAGGAGAGCCATTACACGAGTAGTCCCTGGCCAGGGCAAACGAGATATACTGGTAGGCTTCCAGTGTTATCTCAGGGTGTTTTGGGCTTCACTCCGACACGACTTGTACCGTTATTGGGGGACTGACGTTTACCGCCCCTAGGCCCGCCATGCGATATATCAGACGAACATACCGGACTGTACGGAGAATGTCACATTCAGGCTCAGTAGGAGTTCAGATGGGTTTCGCCTTGTCAGTCTTCTTGTCGGCATCTATCTGGGGACCGTTACGCACAGCTAGTGCCGCTTGCGGTCTGTGGTTAAACCCACTGCCAGCGTAGTGTCGAGTCTTTAGAGTCCCACACAGAAAGATATTCGCCTTTAGGCAAAAGAGTAGAGGTCGCATGGTTTTGCGACAGGTCACATGGTTTTGCGACAGGGTTCGGTCACATCCGTGCACTTGTGCACGTACAGTGTCCGGACAGTTTACACTAGCGGGCTTTGGTTTAAGCCAGATCCTAGTGTACCTTTTGGGATTGGATTTATCCAGTATGTATTCGTGTTCCTCGGAACGCGGATGCGGGTGTGTATGCACAGTTGACGGAGAGACAGAGGCAGAGGATTCTCATTAGGGTTGTTGACTGTTGACTATTGACTTTTTGGTCAACCCTAATGAGAATATGATATGTGATTAACAATTATATTAATTAAGTATTGTGGTGACATGGTTGTTGAGGGGTTGACTTTGTTGACTTGTTGACCGGTTGACTAGGTTGGACTAGTTGACCATCATGATGACTATGGCTATCATTTCATGGCAAAGACTTTTTACTTGCTTGTTTCTTTTGTGAGTAATGAGTGCATGAAATGATTTAGCCATTTTGACTTGAACCATTTTACACAATACTTGATTATTATTTTTGTGATGATGGTTTTGGATTATGAGAGCCAAATGAGAAAAGTCTTCTCTCATTCTTTCATGCTCATTCTCTCTCTTGTTCTTGAGCTCTCATCTTCCTCCTCTTGCTCTCCCTCTCTTGATTCTATGGTTCACTTGTCTCATGAGTTGAGAACCAAGAACCATAGATAAAATCCCATACAAACTCTTCTCTACTCACTCTAGTTCACAAGGTTTGGCAAACCGAGTGAACTAGTTTCTTCAAAGATCGAAGAAGGAGCCAAAGGTTGAAGCTTTCAGGTGGATCTATCTTCGGCGTAAGGAGACGACGGGAAGAAGCCGATCCGGACCACCATCGAGGTTTGAAGACGAAGGAGTTCAAGACAAGAAAGGTATAAACCCCCTAACCGAGTAGTTAACGACTCCTAGTTAGGTTGTTAGTTAGATATTTAACAAAGATCCGGATTTTAAGTCCATGTTACCACATCTAAGAAAATCGTTTTTTACCAAATTCCGCATGCCCGAAAGTACCGGGAGGGGTAGCATGGACTTACAGTGGTATCAGAGCCAGGTTAAACTCTATCTAACATATTAGCAAAGTAGCTAGAAGATCGATCAAAGAAAAAGCCCCGAAATGAACCCCGTTTTCAAAGTTGCTGTCGATTTTTTATGTTCTGTAAAAATAATAAATCATGCATCAAAAATCGACTCAGGGTTTTTATAGTGCACTGTAGAAAGACGGTCCCCTGATCTCATCATTGCGCTGGGGAAACGCGGCAATAGCTCGCTATTGCCGCGGTTCCGCGGCCGTCTTGGCTCCTCTCTGGTTGTTCTTTGCTACAGTGTGCTTATGGGGGTATTTTAGGAATTTTAGTATATGTATTTTCAGCCCAGATTTTCCAGAACGAAAATTTTATTTTTGGTTTCCTGAAAATCCGTATTTTTGATCGAACTTCTAAAAGACTTTAGCTGACGGGTTTTTCTGTGATGTGATATTTGTATTGAACGTCTGCTAATCGCTATATGTCGATTAGTGGGGGTTATACAAATCTGTGATCTGTAATGTTATTGGAATGTGTATATGAATTCATTGGATTGTCGCGGGTGAATAGCCGGGGGTTGTGAGACGAGAGTTTTCTTTTCTTTCAATTCATGTAAATTTGTAAATTGATGTAATAATTATTTGTATGGCCGCACAACCGGGTCGGGGTTGTAGCCGTCATTGTATAATTTCTTTTTACTGTTTTTGCTCCTAGGATAGACCCATGGAGGGGGTGCACAAACTACCGGGTATGCCGAAGTGCCGAGTGGCCTACTCACGGGGATGAGGGAGGTTGCTTCGCTTCGGGTACTTGGCGGGTAGTTTGCCGCACCCGTAGGGGTCTTGGGTGGGGTTTTGGCTATTCACCGCGACCGTGTAATCTGCTTTTCGTTACAGGCTCGTACGAATTGCGGGTTCCTAGTATATCCAATGTGTTCATCTGTGATCTGAAATGGCTATCATTGCAATATATCTATATATGATATTATTTAGGCGTTGCTTATGTTTTACAGCCGCGCTAGCCCAGCCCCCGCTCTGTCGTTAGTTAAGTAACCTAACGGGTAATGACGGGGCCCCGTGGCGAATGCGAATGGCATAAGCGTACGTCATATTTTGGTTGTTTTCTGCAATGGTAGGATTAAATGATGGGACGCATTAAAAGAACTAATGCAAGAATATCACGCATTAAAAGAACTAATGCAAGAAAATAAACCAAGTTAAAAGTCGTTGGAACACTTTCGAAAAACCACTCGGTTCTTTTCAAAAACTAACTTTTAAATGCGGAGCTTGAGCCACTCCTTTTAAAAGCTATCTCGTTCCATCGATTATATCAAGTTCACTACGTTCACGGTTTAGCCAAAATCATTCGTAGCCCTCCGTCGTTTCACATGGATGGTCAATAGTATTCAAGCTATGTTTGTCGGCCAAAGTCAAGGCATAGTGATTGGTAGCTATTGAGTATTCATGTGCAGCATAGATAGATGCGTTGGTTTGGAACAGTCGTACTGCCTTGTTGGCCAAAGTCAAGGGTAGGTACGAGTGGATTCAAATTAACCTGGAGAACGACGGGAAGAACTTGACATGTGACTTATGATTTGTTGGCCAAAGTCAAGGTCATAAGAGCATGGGGCAAAAATCCACATCGGGAGTTTCAAAAGAACTGAAACTTGCTAAATTTGCATACCACTTGGAGTGTGATGATTCTGGTAGGATTCCTTCAGTTTCGTCACGCGATGATATTTGGATCCCGATCCTACTGTGAGTATATGCTACTCCTCGGGAAATTTCTCACTAAACGATCAATGCTATAAACCTAGTAGGTGCCTAGAAAGGTGTTAGCGGGGCTACGCCCCCAGGGAAAAGAGGTTCTTGAATTAAGGAACTTCGCGAAAGCGTTGGAAAACCTCCATCGAAGTACCGACACTGGCCTGGCTGAACGGTTAAGCAAGTATTGTGCGGTGGGATTGATCCCGACTAGTTCTTCCTTTTTGGTTTGAGGAGGGATTCGAGAAACAGTGGGAGCCATCCTGTTTAGACAAACTAAAAACCATTCTAAACTTGCAAGAGCATCAAGCTGAGTGTTTCTTCTCTCTCCTAATTGCAGCGACCAATCGACATGACTGGACTTAAGTTACTTCTAGATAAAAACATACTGACAGGGCCAAACTACAAAGATTGCCTCAGGAATGTCAAGATGGCAATCACTTACGACAAGCTGGGGTATCTTCTTACCACCAAAGCTCCCCCTGTCCCTGGTCCCACTTCCAGCGTCGCGGATAAGGAAATCCGTAAGACTTGGGAGATTGATAGCGCGAAGGCCAAATGCCTCGTACTTGCCTCTATGGACAATGAACATCAGAGGAGGCACGAGAATATGGACTTGGAATCCATATTTCTTCATACAAAAGAACTGTATGGAGAGCAATCTCGTATCGCAAGATATGAAGCGTCGAAAAAGTTATTTTCGGCAAGGATGGCCGTCGGATCATCAGTAGCAGAGCACGTGCTTAAGATGATCAGCTACATTGAGGAGCTCGCGGACCTAGGGACCACATTGGAGAGTGAGCTCTATACGGACTTAGTTCTCCAGTCCCTTCCTTCCACTTACGCCCAGTTTATACTGAACTTCAACTTACAAGAAAAAAAAGTTGAACTTTCAGAGCTCCTCAACATGCTGAGGAGCGCAGAGGGCACCCTACAGAAAGGTTGGGAAACATCCACTTTGTTTGTAGGAGGATCATCTTCTTCTAGGTCCAAGGCGAAAGCCAAGGGAAAGAAGAAGAAAGCCCCCGCCAAACCAAGAGGCGGTGTTAGTAAAGTGGATACGAAGGGAAAAGCAAAAGCAACAAAGAAAGCGGGGAAGCTTGTGGATAAGGAAGAATGCTTCTATTGTCATAAGAAAGGACACTGGGAGAATGATTGCAGGGCTTGGAAAGCCAGAACACAGGAATTGAAGCAGGTTGCAGCTTCAGCTTCAGGTGTGTATGTTATTGAAAACTGTCTTTTAATAAACTCTACTTCCTGGGTATTGGATACCGGATCAGGATCTCATATCTGTAATTCATTGCAGGCGTTGAGAAACCGTAGGGTTTTGAAGGCAGGTGACATGACCCTCAGAGTTGCGAACGGAGCTAGCATGGATGCTAAAGCCGTGGGGGACTATCACCTGGGAATGTCAGATGGACATGTTTTGGTTTTACGTAATTGCCTTTTTGTACCCAACGCAACTTGTAATATCATTTCTGTATCTTTAGTTTCTAAAGAAGGTTATGAATTTGCGTTTGTAAGCAATGTTGTAAACATTCACCTTAATCAAGTTCTGATTGGGTCAGGTACATTGAGCAATGGTATATACGTATTAAATCAACCACAGATTTTCAATGTCCAGAATACACACAAAAGAAAGTCTCCGGAAATAAATCAGACTTTCTTGTGACATTGTAGACTGGGTCACATCAATGAGAGAAGGTTGACGAAGTTACATACAGAAGGATATTTGAATCCGTTCGAATATCAATCGTATGCCACTTGTCAATCCTGTCTCAAAGGAAAGATGACAAAGACTCCGTTTACTGGACACGGAGTAAGGGCAAGCAAGCTCTTGGGACTCGTACACAGCGACGTGTGCGGTCCAATGTCTACACATGCGCGAAGCGGTTATTCTTACTTCATCACTTTTACGGATGACTTTTCAAGGTACGGTTATGTCTTCTTAATGAAACATAAGTCCGAAGCCTTTGGAAAATTCCAGGATTATAAGAATGAAGTAGAAAAACAAACCGGCAAAAGTATCAAGATTCTAAGATCGGATCGAGATGGTGAATACTTGAGTGCCGAGTTCCTGGACTATTTAAAAGAGAACGGAATTCTCTCTCAGCTTACTCCTCCATACACTCCGCAACATAACGGTGTATCGAAGAGACGGAACCGAACCCTATTAGATATGGTACGGTCCATGATAAGTAACGCTGAGTTACCGTGATCATTCTGGGGGTATGCGCTAGAATCAGCTGCATACCTTTTGAACCGAGTTCCAACTAAAACTGTGCCTACTACACCATATGAGATGTGGTGTGGGAAGAGACCCTATCTTAAGCACATTAAGACATGGGGATGTCCAGCTTTTGTTAAAAAGCAGCATGCGGACAAGCTCGAGGCACGCTCAGTACAGTGCAAGTTTGTGGGATATCCAAAGAACTCCAAGGGATATTTCTTCTACTGCGAAGAGGAACAAAAAGTTCTTGTTTCTCGTCATGCCTACTTCTTGGAAACTGAGTTTTTAGAAACCCAGATAAGTGGGAGCACAGTAGAACTGGAAGAAATTCCAGAACCACGAGCTATTACTGAAAGCTTAGTGGAACCAGAGGGTTCAAAAGAACAGGACATTCCTACGCCGCTCCGCAGGAGTAGTAGGCAGTCTCATCCGCCCGAGAGATACTACGGTTTTCTCATAGACGGGGATAGAGAAGATTGCATCATAGATTATGTTGAGCCTACCAGCTTCCAGCAGGCCGTTCAGAGCATTGACTCAGTAAAATGGCTGGATGCAATGCGGACCGAAATGGAGTCCATGTACACCAACAAAGTATGGATGTTGGACATTGCTCCAGACAGTGTAAAACCCGTAGGATGCAAGTGGATCTTCAAAAGGAAGATTGGTGTAGATGGACAGGTTGAGACCTATAAAGCTAGACTTGTTGTGAAGGGTTTTCGTCAAAGACCTGGTTTGGACTATGAAGAAACCTTTTCTCCAGTGGCTATGCTGAAATCCATTCGGATCCTTCTTGCCATTGCTGCCTTCCACGATTATGAGATTTGGCAAATGGACGTAAAGACCGCTTTTCTAAATGGAAATTTAGAGGAGTGTGTCTATATGGACCAGCCAGAAGGTTTCATTCAGAGTGGGAGCAGCGGAAAGGTGTGCAAGTTGCTTAAGTCCATCTATGGACTAAAGCAAGCATCGCAGAGTTGGAACATCTGTTTTGATGAGACGGTCAAGGAATTTGGCTTTATCAAAAATCCAGATGAACCATGCATCTACAGTAGATTTGTAGCGAGAACTGTAGTATTCCTCGTTTTATACGTGGATGACATTCTCTTAATAGGAAATGACATTCCTATGCTACAATCTGTCAAGGGGTTCTTGTCACACAGGTTCTCCATGAAAGACCTGGGTGATGCCTCATACATCCTGGGGATCCGGATCCATCGTGATAGATCCAAGAGGATATTAGGACTTTCACAGTCCAGGTACATCGACACCATACTGAAGAGATTCAGTATGGAAGATTCCAAGCGCGGTAACCTACCGGCTTGTCACAAGATCACCCTCTCTAAAGAGATGTCTCCCAAGACTGATTTGGAGAGGGATCGCATGTCTATTATACCCTACGCTTCTGCGGTAGGCTCTATAATGTATGCGATGTTGTGTACCAGACCGGATGTAGCTTATGCACTGAGTGTGGTAAGCCGGTATCAGTCAAACCCTGGGAAGAAACACTGGATAGCAGTAAAGAACATTCTCAAGTACCTCAGAAGGACTAAGGAGATATTCTTGGTGTATGGCGGAAAAGACCTCCAGATCGAGGCCTTTGCTGACTCCAGCTTCCAGAGTGACAAGGATGATTCCAAGTCCATGTCGGGTTTTGTCTTTACCCTCAATGGAGGGGCGGTGTGTTGGAAGAGTTCCAAACAGGAAACCGTTGCAGACTCGACGATGGAAGCTGAATACATCGCTGCATCTGATGCCGCAAAAGAAGCTGTCTGGATGAGGAAGTTCTTGAAAGAACTTCAGGTGGTTCCGTCCATTGTTGATCCAATACCTCTGTATTGCGACAACAACGGGGCTATAGCTCTAGCGAAGGAACCCAGGTCCCATCAGAGATCCAGACACATCTTGAGGCGGTATCACCTGATCAGGGAGATCGTGGACCGCCAGGAGATCGAGGTTCGGAGAGTCGCTTCAGAAGATAACACTGCAGATCCATTCACCAAGGCCTTGCCCCAAACTCAGTTCGAGCGGCTGATCGAGATGATAGGTCTTCGATACGCCAGTACATGGCCTTAGTGCAAGTGGGAGGTTGTTAGTGTATATGCCTTAGAGGCCATTACTGTATCATACTAGTTTGTATATTACTTAATGGAAGCTTGGGATATTCACCTTGTATATACAATCTTGCTCAAAATAGTAGTATGCTACTTGGTTTGTTTCTACTTCAATGTGTACATGTGTTTATTTTAGTATATCGCCTATACACATTAGTGGAGCCCTTAGGATCTTTGCTTGATTACCAGCGTTGTGATGGCAGTCACACTAGTGGGGCTGGGTAATCTATAAGCACATCCTTATGCAGGTCCCTGGTCGCAGGACTATCGAGACAGGGCATCGATACTCCGGAGTAGACTAGCGCATGCGCTTCTCATCCCAGTGTGGGAGACGGTCTGTCCCACAGCCGTCGGTACGTCGTACTTGAGATAGTATGCGGGTGCTCTTTGGGTTACGAGTACACTGGACAGGGCTCATCGGGAACTGACTAGTTGGTATTATGCCTATCGTCAGTTATCAGTTCCCAGGTGACATGAGTACAGATTAGTCCGCTGACTTGACACTGTCACTTCGCCTCGAGTGTGTTCCCACTGTACTTTGATTACTACCCTACCACGGCTCAAAGGAGTCGTGCAAACAGGTGGTAGTTGGGTGCAGTCCCGAAGCACTTGGAGGCAGTGACGGTTAGACAGGATTCGTCTCTCCCGGTATTGGAAGTTGACATCGCGCTGTGTCTAGAAGAGCCATTACATGAGTAGTCCCTGGCCAGGGCAAACGAGATATACTGGTAGGCTTCCAGAGTTATCTCAGGGTGTTTTGGGCTTCACTCCGACACGACTTGTACCGCTATTGGGGGACTGACGTTTACCGCCCCCTAGGCCCACCATGCGATGTATCAGACGAACAGACCGGACTGTACGGAGAATGTCACATTCAGGCTCAGTAGGAGTTCAGATGGGTTTCGCCTCGTCAGTCTTCTTGTCGGTATCTACCTGGGGACCGTTACGCACAGCTAGTGCCGCTTGCGGGCTGTTGTTAAACCCACTGCCAGCGTAGTGTCGAGTCTTTAGAGTCCCACACAGAAAGATATTCGCCTTTAGGCAAAAGAGTAGAGGTCGCATGGTTTTGCGACAGGGGTTCGGTCACATCCGTGCACTTGTGTATGTACAGTGTCCGGACAGTTTACACTAGCGGGCTTTGGTTTAAGCCAGATCCTAGTGTACCTTTTGGGATTGGATTTATCCAGTATGTATTCGTGTTCCTCGGAACGCGGATGCGGGTGTGTATGCACAGTTGACGGAGAGACAGAGGCAGAGGATTCTCATTAGGGTTGTTGACCGTTGACTGTTGACTATTGACTTTTTGGTCAACCCTAATGAGAATATGATATGTGATTAACAATTATATTAATTAAGTATTGTGGTGACATGGTTGTTGAGGGGTTGACTTTGTTGACTTGTTGACTTTGTTGACCGGTTGACTAGGTTGGACTAGTTGACCATCATGATGACTATGGCTATCATTTCATGGCAAAGACTTTTTACTTGCTTGTTTTTTTTGTGAGAAATGAGTGCATGAAATGATTTAGCCATTTTGACTTGAACCATTTTACACAATACTTGATTATTATTTTTGTGATGATGGTTTTGGATTATGAGAGCCAAATGAGAAAAGTCTTCTCTCATTCTTTCATGCTCATTCTCTCTCTTGTTCTTGAGCTCTCATCTTCCTCCTCTTGCTCTCCCTCTCTTGATTCTATGGTTCACTTGTCTCATGAGTTGAGAACCAAGAACCATAGATAAAATCCCATACAAACTCTTCTCTACTCACTCTAGTTCACAAGGTTTGGCAAACCGAGTGAACTAGTTTCTTCAAAGATCGAAGAAGGAGCCAAAGGTTGAAGCATTCAGGTGGATCTATCTTCGGCGTAAGGAGACGACGGGAAGAAGCCGATCCGGACCACCATCGAGGTTTGAAGACGAAGGAGTTCAAGACAAGAAAGGTATAAACCCCCTAACCGAGTAGTTAACGACTCCTAGTTAGGTTGTTAGTTAGATGTTTAACAAAGATCCGGGTTTTAAGTCCATGTTACCACCTCTAAGAAAATCGTTTTTTACCAAATTCCGCATGCCCGAAAGTACCGGGAGGGGTAGCATGGACTTACAGGGTACAGTCCCGAGCTACATGGAGGCGGTGAGCGGATCTGCAGGGGTTCGTCTCTCCTGGTATTGGGGGTGAGGTCGCGCTGTGTCTAGGAGAGCCATTACACGAATTCCTTGGCCAAGGAAGGAGATTTACTGGTAGGTATTCCAGTAGTATCTCAGGGTGTTCTGGGCTACACTCCGACACGACTTGTACCGCTTTTGGGGGTCTGACTTTTACCAACCCCCTAGGCCCGCCATGCGATGCTCATAGACGAATGGACCGGACTGTACGGATATTGTCACTGACAGGCTCAGTAGGGTGTCAGGATGAGTTCGCTCATCGACGTCCCTTTTGGTCAATACCTGGTATCCTGTTACGTATAGGCTAATACCTCTGACGTGCTAGTGGTTAATTCCACAGCCAATGTATTGACGAGTCTTCAGAGTCCCCCATAGACCGTTTTCTCAGGTTTCGGGCGAAACGCTGTAGAGGCCGTATGGAGATATGGCATGGTTCGATCAGATACGTGCGGTATTGCACGCATCGTGATCGGACGGTTTTTACTAGCGGGCTTTGTTTTAAACCGGATCCTAGTATTAGACAGTGTAGATTTTGTCTCTTTGCATTTGTATTCAGTGGGAATACAAATGCGGGCATGTATATGCAGTCGCGGGGTTTTCCTGTAATTTATTACGGGATCAGTTTTCTGAAGTTGCCAGTTTGCATTCTGTTTCGGCCAATTTTCCTTTGTTCCTTCCCGGCCGGACTTTTCCGATGGGGGGGTTATTTGCAGTTGTGCGAATTATCTTTTGTGGAGGGGGTTTCTTGTAAATGGGGATTATGATGGGTTAAGCATCTTTGCTTTTTCATGATGGTTTTCATTTATGTGATGGGATTTGATTTGAAAATGGTGTGACCATTTTCTTCTCATTTATCATTACATTTTCCTTATGCTCACCACTTTTGTTTATTCTCACCACCCATCCCCATTTCCTTTGATTTATGGCCGGCCACATTGAGAGGGGGTAGGGAGTTCATTTTGGTGGAGGAAAAAAACATACATCATTCATCTCATTTTCTTGCCACCAAAATTCCATAAGCACATTTCCTTAGTTGATTTCTCCACCTCCACATCAATGGCAACTTCATAAACCCCAAAGAGACAAAGCATTCTACATTGATCCTACAGCACCCTTAGGCACGTCGGCTCGCCAACTTCGTCTCCGAGTTGCCTCGGTCTAGAGGTGGGAGCCCGTAAAAGAATCCGGCGATGTGGTGCCCGTTCCGACGGGGAGATGAAGACCGGAGCTTCCGCGAGGAGATCGGAGTGGAGGCGAAGACCGAAGGACACGGATCGCTTGGTATAGCTTCTCTACTCTTTTTCTAGTTTGCTAGAGTTAGGTTAATGGCCCGATCCGGGATTTTAGTGCGCGGTGGTGCCGGTTTCTAGTTTTTAGAAAAGTTTCGTTTCCTCATTCCGGCGTCGGATTGACGGCCGGGACGCCGCCGTGCACTTACACTGGTATCAGAGCCACGCCATTAACCTAGTCTAGCTTGCTCTAGTATGTTTAGAACTCGATCGAACAAAAATCCCAAAAACCGTATTTTCTAGTGCATCAGGTTTCTGTCGATTTTGTTTTGGCTAGAAAATTTTTTCAGTACATTGCAGATACATGTGTAGGAAATTATAAGCATTCTGCAAAAATTTGGTTGGGTGATGCTTCAGTTCGACCGCGGAAATGCGGCCAAACCCCTAGTTTGGCCGTGGTTCCACGGTGGAAGAAAGTCAACGCCGTACAAAAATTTTACAGAGGGCTTTCTACATGGAAATAGGGTTTTTGGAATATTCTTTTTGGGCCCAGATTTTCTGTGAGTGCTACAGTAGTGCTTGGGGCCCACTTCGGTAAATTTGATCGATCGAAAATTTTAAACATGTTAGTTCACAGTATTTACATTATATCTGCGACCGTGAATGTCATTTGATCGGTAAATCCCGTCTAACTGCTATAGCCCTTTTAGACGGATTTGCGAACGTGACATTCACGTTGATGTTCTGTGTTGTGTTGTGATGTTGCGGATTGGTCGTGGGGGATAGCCTGGATGCAATAGTAGTACAGTTTTGTTTTATATGTACATTAGATATTGCGGGACGAGCGTCCGACATGTGGACTGCTGTTACTGCCTGTTTGTATATTATTCTTTTGGGGCACGACCGGGTCGAGGTCGATGTACTCGTTGTATATATTTTACTTTCTGTACTAGGATTACCCCAAGGAGTGGTGCACGGATAGCCGAGTTCTAGAGGGCAACGGGCCCGCATCTCATGGCATTGAGACGGAGGGGGCTTTACTCTAGAATTAGCGGGCTATTCGCCGCACTCGTAGGGGGTATAGGTTGACCCAGGAGGGGTGCCCGAGTTACCGGATTCCGTGAAGTGCTGGGTAGTCCATTCACGTTGCTGAAAGGGGCTGCCTCGCTTCAGGTCTTGGCGGGTAACTTGCCGCGCCCGTAGGGGTCTAGGATTTCATTGCACAGGCTATCCATACGATCAGGGGAACGTCGGGTTTCAGTAGCGGCTCTATGAAACCCAGGGATCCCAGATATCTGTATTGTTCTGTGATGCTGGTTACATTTCTGTGATGTTGCATTTTATCACGCCTTGAGCGAATATTATGTATTGATATATATATTAGTAGATGTTGTATATGTTTTACATCCGCGCTAGTCCAGTCCCCGCTCTGTCGTTAGTTAAGTAACCTAACGGGTGATGACGGGACCCAGTGGCGAATGCGGATGGCATATACGTACATCATTATTTTCGTTCTTTTGTGGTGTGATCAATTGATGGGACTGTGTTGATTCAGATCAATGCAAGCTAAACAAACCTATTCTGATGTTGTTGGAACATTTTTCAAAAAGCTGTTATTGCAAGGGCGTTCTCTTTTGTTTTGCACAGTGGTATTCGGTTATGAATATCCAGCACCTCAGTCGACGAGGCAAGGGCCGAGATCCCTTCACCGGAAGTGACCCCTTGGACAGAAGTTGGCGTCAGGGCAATAACTTCACTATAGCCGATTACTTTTGCTTTGCATCGTGGTATTCAGTTGGAATATCCTGCACCTCATTCCACGGGGAAAGAGCCGAGATCCCTTCACCGGGAGTGACCTCTTTAGCAAAGGTTTTCGTCACTATATTTTTATAAAGCTATCCGGTTCCTTCAACGATATCAAGTTCATTGCGTTAAAGGTTTTCGCCAGAAACCATTCGTAGCCCTCTGTCGTTTCATATGGATAGTCAATAAGTATTCAAGCTGTGTTTGTTGGCCAAAGTCAAGGCACAGTGATTGGTAGCTATTGGGTATTCATATGCAGCATAGATAGATGCGTTGGTTTGGGACAGTCGTACTGCCTTGTTGACCAAAGTCAAGGGTATGTACGGGTGGGTTCAAATTAACATGGAGAATGACGGGTAGAACTTGACATGTGACTTATGATTTGTTGGCCAAAGTCAAGGTCATAAGAGCATGGGGCAAAAATCACATCGGGAGTTTCTAAAGAAACTTGCCAGATATGCGCATAACTTCTGGAGTGTGATAACGTGAGCGGATTCAGTCACGTTATTATGCGATGATAGTTGGATCCCGATTCCCACTGATGAGTTGGTTTACTCCTCGGGTGATCCCGACTAATTCTTCTTTCAGGTTTGGAGGAGAATTTGACGGTACAGTGGGAGGTTTCCTGATTAGATAAAGTGATAACCATTCTGATCTAGGTTAGAATGCACGCTGAGTGTTTCTTTTCTCTCTCTCTTTGGCAGCGACCTTGACCCAACCCTAGACTATGACTCAGTGACCAAGTTGACCGAACCTTCTTATAAGACTGGGTTTTGGATTGTCAGAGCTGCAAACCTCATTGCCACTCCTACTTTTACCCTTTTCTCCAGAACACCCCGTATTACTACAAACGTCCACTTCCATTGGACAAAACCATCGTATGGTTATATACGAACTCGAAGGAATTTATTCAAGGATGGTTTCTGGTTCTGGAGAAAATGAATAAGGACTATTCAGTTGTCTTTTCCTCTTACCATCTCTCAGGTTGCGAGTACTCCTTGGTTTAGGAGATAGTACACCTATTACGCAAATTGGATAGTCTTCTTCCAAACCATAGGCAGGTGCCGACCGGTAGGGAATGAAGAAAACCAATTAGCCTAAACGGTGTACAGAAGGTATTAAGATTAAGACAAATAAGGGATTAGTAAGAGGGCAAAGTAAATTGCGACTGCTATTCACGACCAAACCAAGTATTTCATTACCACTCCCACTTCACCTTTGTATTTCTCAAGGACACTCCGTATCACTACGAAGATCCACAGTTTATTGGATACTCCATCGTATGGTTATATACGAACTCGAAAGGAACTCGTTCCAGTTCGGGGATGGATTCTGGTTCAGAAGAAATAGGAATAAGGTTTATTCGGTTGTCTTTTATCTTCACCTTCTCTCGCATTGCGAGTGCTCCTAGGATTAGGACAGTACACCCATTATGCTTATTGGATAGTCTTCTTCCAAACCATAGGCTGGTGCCGAACGGTAGGGAAGGAAGAAAACCATTTGGCCTAAAGGGATGTACAAAAGGTAATGACTAAAGACATATAAAGGGATTTGGAGAGATGGCAAAGAAATATACGGTTATAATTGTGAATCTGGATAATGGAAGAGGCATTACTAGGAATACCAGGAAACCCCTACGAAAAATTTCAATGTTTCATTTTCAATGTGTACTATTAAAAGAAAACTGATTTCTCAATTTGACACTTGCTCCAGGGTATGTATTTACCAGGTATGATTCCCACATCTGTATGGCTTTACAGATGATGAGTGGGAGTAAGTTATTGGGAATTGGGTGATTATCCTCATTATATCGGAATTCGTTGTAATTGGTGATATTTGAGGAAATCGCCTGGGTTGTTTGCCGGACGGCAAATATTTGGTTTTGAATATCCGTTGTTATGCACCAATTTCAAATTGATATATCTGTACGTCTATTTTTATAGAGTGAGATATACCTTTTTCAAATTATGTCTATGACATTTACCTATATCAGTGGATGGTTAGGTAAGGAGCATTGAACAGCGGTGTAATTCTTCTTAACCATAAGTACAGTTTTCAACCTACGACACACAGTGAATGAGTCACTAGACTCAGGGGACTTATACAGAGTATTGTATGTTGTCCAGTATCCATGAGGACATAGGGGTTGGTCCTCGTACTATATTCGGCTTACTTATGACTTCTCTAGTTTGACAGGTGTTTCGTAGAAACACAAGGTCCAAGTTTTGAGAAGTTATAGGTATAAGAATAAAGTAGAGAACCAGGTGTTGCAAGTATCGGGATTCTTCAAGGTGATCGAAGATGTAGATACTTGTGTATGGTGTTCAGTTATTAGTAATGATTAAGAGAACTTGCTTCTCTTTCAGGTTACTCATAATTGTAAGCACTCCTAAGTTGAGTAACGCTGATCTCTCCATTTACTTCACATGCACTGGAGACAGCTGCATGATTTGAATCTGGTTCAATTAAATCAGTGCCACTGTTTCTGTATTGGATATAGAACAGTTCATATCTTGACATTGTTAAGATACGGGGAGTTGTCCGGCTTATGCTTAAAACCAGACTCTGGATAACTCAAGGCACGTTTCCGTAATGGCTGTTTGTGGGTTGACCCGGGCTATGACGAGGGTTGATTTTCTACCATCTGGAAAATCAATAGTGATATTGTTCTTGACTCGCCACAGTTTTAATAAAAATGGATTTTTTCAGAAAACAATAGTAGGAGTATGGTAGAACTGGAAGTGATTCCAGAACCGTAAACGATTACTGAAGATTTGATAAAGAACCTAAAGATTCAATCTGGTTTGACATTCCATTGGCCACTCCGTAGATGTGGTGGGTAACCTCAGGCACCCGAGAGGTACTCCGGTAGCCTCAAGGACGGTGACAGGGAGGTTCTTGTTTACCCAGACTTGCCATTGCTGTTGTTCCAGACTGTAAGACCCAGCAGGAGAATGAGTATAGCGTCGTTCTAAACTAGTTTTAGAAGTGCACGTGTATATGACTCTGCCAGAGGGTTGTCGTAGTCAGTGGGAGCAGTGAAAGCATGGTGGGCAAGTGTCTTATGTCTATTTATAGACTAAAGCAGATATAGCGGAGATAGATCATCTATTTCTGATATGACAGTCATAGGTTTGACTTCATCAGAATAGGGGATGGATCTGTTAAGAAGGTAGTAGAGTGTGATGTCCTGGTATTTGGATGACATACACAGAGTAGGAAGTGATATTCCTATACTACGATCGGTTATTCTTTGGTTGTCACACAGTGGTTTCTTCATATAGGAATTGGATATTATATCAAACATTCTGGTTACTCGATCTATGGTTTTAGATCTAGATTTGGGTAGTTTCCCAATCTGGGTACTTAGACAACATTCTATAAGTATTTAGAATGGACGACTCCTGGCACGGTAGTGTACCTGTAGGTAATGGAGTCACCCTCTCTAAAGGTGTCTTACAGACTAAAGTAGAGAGGGATGTGCATGATTGGCGGATCACTTGCTTAGGAAATTGAGTCAATCATGAGATGTCAAGTACCACACCAGATATTGTTTTTGCAGGAGATGCAATAAGTTAATATTGATCCAATCCTGGAGAAACATTCGGAAGCAGCTTTAGAACATAAGTGCGTGTTCTAGGGATTTGATAACGGCAGCCTCGTTCGGGAGACGGTTATCATTCCAGGCTTCCAAGGTGATCTGCATGACAGAGTAACTGTCAGAGTTATGGTTTTCCCTCTGACGAGGGGCAGTATTTTGGACAGGTGGTCCAGGTGGATACTGAGGGAAGGATGGCGCAGGATACTGATTAAGTTCAGTTGACGATACAGTCTAAGAAGTTTGGATTTGGAGCTCATTTATGAGCTAGGTCCCATCAGACATCCAGACACATTCTAAGACAGGTATTGCTCATTTCGGGAGATGGCTTTCTCCGAGAACTTGAGATATAGAGAGACATAGAAAGAAACATCACAGCGGATCCACTCACTGAGGCTATTCCTCGAACGCAATAGTTTCGTAAACGAGCTTTGTGAGACTGACTAGTAGAGGAGTTGGGTGTTCGGTATCACACGGGCTGTGAGTATGCAACATTGCAATAATTAGCCTGGAGTGCAAGTGGGAGATTGTTGGAGTTAGTGCCCTCAGAGTCAATTATTGGATCACAGGCACGTAATTGCAATGATTGATGGAGGACCTATCCCGGTAAGACAGTCTTACTCAAGATGATAGTATGCTATCTGGTTTATCTTTATCATCGTGTACTGCTTTAGGTGACCTTACAGGTCACTATTGCACGTTGATAGAGCCCCTAGGATTCTTGCTTGACTACCAGCAGTATGAGGGCGATCATATACGTGGGAGCTGGGGTCTATAAGCACATCCTTAAAAGGCCCCTAGTCGAGGGAGTTTCGAGACAGGGCATCGATACTCCAGAGTAGACTAGTGTATACAGTCGAGACCCCGACGAAGGGCGGTGGCCGGTCTCACAAGCCACTGGTGTCAGTTGATTCACCTAAGATGTATACAGGTGCTCATTGGGTTATGAGTACACCGGACAGGACTCGCCGGGAACCTGCTAGTTAGTATTATACCTAGCGTCAGATAGCAGTTCCCTGGTGACATGTGTACAGGTTAGTTCCTCGACCTGAGATCGTCATTTGTCTCGTGTGAGTTCCCACTGTGCTTTGATTACTATCCTACCATGGCTCAAAGGAGTCGTGCAAACAGGTTTTAGTTGGGTACAGTCCCGAACCACATGGAGGCGGTGAGCGGATCTGTAGGGGTTCGTCTCTCCCGGTATTGGGGGTGAGGTCACGCTGTGTCTAGGAGAGCCATTACACGAAGTCCTTGGCCAAGGCAGGAGATTTACTGGTAGGTATTCCAGTAGTATCTCAGGGTGTTCTGGACTACACTCCGACATGACTTGTACCGCTTTTGGGGGTCTGACTTTTACCAACCCCCTAAGCCCGCCATGCGATGCTCATAGACGAACGGACCGGACTGTACGGATATTGTCACTGACAGGCTCAGTAGGGTGTCAGGATGAGTTCGCTCATCGACGTCCCTTTTGGTCAATACCTGGTAGCCCGTTACGTATAGGCTAATACCTCTGACGTGCAGTGGTTAAATCCACAGCCAATGTATTGACGAGTCTTTAGAGTCCCCCACAGACCGTTTTCTCAAGTTTTGGGCGAAACGCTGTAGAGGCCGTATGGAGATATGGCAGGGTTCGATCAGATACGTGCGGTATTGCACGCATCGTGATCGGACGGTTTTTACTAGCGGGCTTTGGTTTAAGCCGGATCCTAGTATTAAACAGTGTAGATTTTGTCTCTTTGCATTTGTATTCAGTGGGAATACAAATGCGGGCATGTATATGCAATCGCGGGGTTTTCCTGTAATTTATTACGGGATCAGTTTTCTGAAGTTGCCAGTTTGCATTCCGTTTCGGCCAGTTTTCCTTTGTTCCTTCCCGGCCGGACTTTTCCGGTGGAGGGGGTTATTTGCAGTTGTGCGAATTATCTTTTGTGGAGGGGGTTTCTTGTAAATGGGGATTATGATGGGTTAAGCATCTTTGCTTTTTCATGATGGTTTTCATTTATGTGATGGGATTTGATTTGAAAATGGTGTGACCCTTTTCTTCTCATTTATCATTACATTTTCCTTATGCTCACCACTTTTGTTTATTCTCACCACCCATCCCCATTTCCTTTGATTTATGGCCGGCCACATTGAGAAGGGGTAGGGAGTTCATTTTGGTGGAGGAAAAAAACATACATCATTCATCTCATTTTCTTGCCACCAAAATTCCATAAGCATATTTCCTTAGTTGATTTCTCCACCTCCACATCAATGGCAATTTCATAAACCCCAAAGAGACAAAGCATTCTACATTGATCCTACAGCACCCTTGGGCACGTCGGCTCGCCAACTTCGTGCCCGAGTTGCCTCGGTCTAGAGGTGGGAGCCCGTAAAAGAATCCGGCGATGTGGTGCCCGTTCCGACGAGGAGATGAAGACCGGAGGTTCCGCGAGGAGATCGGGGTGGAGGAGAAGACCGAAGGACACGGATCGCTTGGTATAGCTTCTCTACTCTTTTTTTAGTTTGCTAGAGTTAGGTTAATGGCCCGATCCGGGATGTTAGTGCGTGGTGGTGCCGGTTTCTAGTTTTTAGAAAAGTTTCGTTTCCGCATTCCGGCGTCGGATTGACGGCTGGGGCGCCGCCGTGCACTTAAAGGCTCGAGCTTGAGATGAGTATCAATGGTGAAGTCAAGAAGCTAATCGACTCCGGCTTCATCCAAGAAGTGCAATATCCTGACAGGATCGCCAATATAGTTCCGGTAATGAAGAAAAATGGGACAGTACGCATCTGCGTAGATTTCGGGATCTTAACAAAGCTTGTCTGAAAGATGACTTCCCAGTGCCTGTTACTGAGTTGATGATCGATAACACATCCACCCATAAAGTCTTCTCCTTCATGGACGGATCCTCAGGGTACAACCAAATCAAGATGCATCCTAAAGACCAAAAGCACACTGCTTTCCGGACCCCGCTAGGTATATTCTGCTATAAAGTGACGTCCTTCGGTCTGAAGAACGCTAACGCCACTTACCAGAGGGCCATGACAAAGATCTTTGATGACCTCATACACAAAATTGTCGAATGTTATATTGACGACCTTGTGGTGAAAAGCAAATCATACAAAGAGCACTAGGAGCATCTGAAGATAGTGTTCCAGCGCCTTCGGAAGTACAACCTGAAGATAAACCCTCTGAAATGCGCATTTGGAGTTTCCTCGGGAAAATTCCTGGGATTCATCATACGACACCAGGGCATCGAAATAGACCCGTCAAAGATCAAGGCGATTATGGAAATGCCCGCGTCAAGAACTCTCAAACAACTGCGGTCTCTTTAAGGAAAGCTCACGTATATCCGGTGGTTCATGGCTAACCTCTTAGGCAAATGCCGCCCCTACAGTCATCTAATGAAGAAAGGAACCCCGTTCGTTTGGGATCATAAATGCCAAAGCACACTGGACGAAATCAAGCAATATCTGCAGAACGCGCCGGTACTGACTGCGCCGGTCAAAGGAAAGCCTCTCATCCTGTACACAACATCCCTTGAAGGTTCTTTAGGCGCGTTATGGGCACAGGAGAACGACCAGGGGAAGTAGAGAGCTCTCTATTTTTTGAGTCGAGTTTCTCCTGGGGGCAGAAAATAACTACTCCCCCATCGAAAAGCATTGCGTGGCACTGATCTTCGCAATAACGAAGCTCCGACATTATGCCTTGGCACATGAGGTCCATCTCATATCAAAGGTGGATCCTCTCAAATATTTGATGTCGAGAACCATATTAACAGGAAGACTTGCTAAATGGGCCCTCCTCTTGATGGAGTTCTCAATAGTATATCGACCCCTCAAGGCAATAAAAGGCCAGGCCATTGGCGACTTTCTCACGGAGCATCTGATACCTGCCGACTCTCCCTTGAACTGCGAGTTGCCGGACGAACACGTGTTTGATGCAATTAACAGGGAGAAAGAAGGGAATGATACCCGATGGGAACTCTACTTCGATGGAGCATCCTCCTTGAAGAAGTGAAAGAAAAACACCCCCATGATTAAAGCCGGGGTGGGTCTTATCTTCGTGACTCCACAAGGAGGGATTATGCATTTTTTCCTTTCCTTAACGGAGCCAAGAACAAACAACGAGGTTGAGTATGAAACTTTGATAGCAGGTCTCGAGATTGCTGTCAACATGGGGATCGAAAACCTCCTCATATATGGAGACTCCCAGCTGGTCATTAGCCAAGTAAATGGTGACTAACAGACGTGCAAGCCAGAACTGATTAGGTATGGTGAAAGAGTGCAGCAATTGCTGACGTAAATCCCCTCCTACACCCTGGAAAGCATACCGCGTGCGGAAAATAGCAAAGCGGATGTGTTAGCAAAGCTCGCTAAAGAACTGGCCGACGAAAACCTCGATGACATAAAGATCATTGTGCAAAGTCGTCGGATTCTCGCACCAGCAGAAATATCTCCGAAGATGTCTAAAGGAAAGGAAGAAACCGAACAAGAGGCCTTCCCATTGGAGGATGAAGAAAAGGCGAAAGATTGGAAAGAAGTCTTCATAGACTACTTCAAATCCCATCGAACGCCTGAAGACGTGTCGTCAAGACATCAGCTCATGAAGCGAGCCCTGTCTTTCGCCTTCGTCAATTGTACTCTTTATAATAGATCGTTCGATTGTCTATAGCTGAAATTCCTGGGACCAGAAGAAGAAAAAGGGTCGTTCAAGAAACTCATTACGGACTCTGCGGTTCCCATCAAGCGGGGCCAAAGATGAAGCTGAAGATCAAAAGAATGGGTTACTATTGGCCCACGATGATTCAGGACTGCCTTAAATATGCGAAGCAGTGTCTCTCGTGCCAAATTCATGGGGATTTCATCCACCAGCATCTGAATCCGCTACACCCAACATTGGCTTGCTGGCCATTCGAAATGTGGGAACCGATATAATCGGGCCCATCGAGCCAGCATCATCCAAGGGACATCGGTTCATACTAGCAACAACCGATTACTTCTCTAAATGGGTAGAAGCAATACCGTTAAGGGAAGTGAAGATGGAGAACATCCTCCATTTCTTCAGGACGCATGTCATCTACCGGTTCGTCACTCTGTGGCGGATCATCTTGGATAACGGTCCAGCCTACAGAAGCCATAAGATCAGACGCTTCGCACAGTAGCATAAAATAGATTAGAGATATTCTTCAGTTTATAATCCCCAATCTAACTGTCTAGCTGAGGCTTTCAATAAGACCTTGACAAAGATCATAAAGAAAACGGTATCCAGAAATAAAAAGGACTGGTACGAGAGATTGCATGAAGCTCTCTGGGCCTATCGGACTACATTCAGGATGGCCACGAACACAACTCCATTTGCATTAGTATTCAGCATGGAAGCGGTACTTCCCTTAGAGATAGAGCTACCCTCTCTACGAGTGGCGGTTCGGCACGAGCTGGAGGATGAAGAAAATGCCCATCTTCGACTTGAGGAGCTCGACGCACTCGATGAAACTCGTCTCATGGCGCAGCAAAACCTAGAAGCTTACAAAGCGGGGATGACGCGCTCATACGAAACACTGACTAGGACGAGAACATTCTGCCAAGGCGAACTCGTGTTAGTCGTAAAAAGACCTATGATCCCCAACCGTGCCAAACGGGGGAAATTCGAGCCGAACTATGAGGGCCCGTACATCATAGACAAGGTCTATCAAGGTGGGGCCTACTTGCTCATGGATATGCATGGCGAAAGACCCTTCCGACCAATAAACGGCCGGTTCCTTAAGATATACTACGCTTGACAAGTCACGGCACAGGTTAATGATGGATGACGATGCTCGTGTCCACTCGCTATCTCCCTGAATCTAAACTCTATTAGTAGTATCCAGCGAAACCTCGCCTCCAAAAACATGGACCGTAATGTCCTTTAACTAACAACGGACCGCAATGTCCTTAAACTAGATGTGGACCAAGATGTCTTTAAACTAACAATGGACCGTAATGTCCTTAAACTAACAATAGACCGCAACGTCCTTAAACTAGTTGTGGACCGAGATGTCTTTAAACTAACAATGGACCGAGATGTCCTTAAAAACTAACATTGAACTGAGATGTCTTTAAACTAACAACGTCTCCTCTAACACGGCGATAGTGAAATGCAAGTCCACAAGTCCCAGCGGTGAGGACTGCAACTCAAATCCCACGGGCGAACAAATAGGACACATGCGGCAAAACTATTCTCGAGAGTTTCCTCGCCACAAAATAAAGGGGTTTCGTCCACAAGCGAAATGGGAACGGATGAAAACCCGAAAGGGCACCATGAATAAAAACAGCAGGACTACCGGGGAGTTTGTGAAAAGTCGAAAGGGCGCAATCTCGTTAAAGTAAAGACATCTGCAAGGTCTTCTTGACCTTGTGAGGAGAAAATACCTGCGTGGGATCCTTACGACTCATAAGGGAGCAACACACTTAGGAATCTCCACGATTCCTAAGGAGAAATTGCACTTACGAGATCCTCATGACTCGTAAGTAGAATTCCTCCTATGAGGCCCTCATGACTCGTAGGATTCAAAAAGCCTTAAGCTATAGGGATCTGAATCTGTTCTTAAGCCATCACATTCCCCAAGTTGCCCTACAAACGGTTCAAAATTGACCCTTGTATACAATCCACGGACACAAATAAACGTCTCTCCCACCAAGTTCCACCAATGGCGTGAAATTTCCCCATTTGGCGAACGACACGTGTAAGTCCTCTCGACTTATAAGGAGAAAACACTCTTGTAAGATCCTTACGACTTATAAGAGAACACACACTTAAGAATCCTCACGATTCCTAAGGAGAAAACACACCTACGAGATCCTCACGACTCGTAGGAAGAAACACCTTTATGAGACCCTTACAGCTCGTAAAGTCGAAAAGCCTTAGTCAACAGGATCCTAACCCTGTTTGCTAAGCCACCTCTATTCGAATCGACAAAGGAAAATGATGATTCGCTCCTGACAATATCCCAGTTGTAGCGATGTTGATGCCTAAATTGGTATCAAATTACATGTCCTTTCACGGTAAATGATGATTCGCACCTGGCCATATTCCAATCGCAGCGATGCTGATGCTAAGATTGGTATCAAATCTCGAGTTCCACTTGCAACAAAAATCAGCAAGTAAAATATATGCATACAAAAATAGCCGAAATGATTCGGCAACTCGCAATAAAAAACAGCGAGTAAAGAAAAAGAAAAATAGCCGAAATGATTGGGCAACTCGCAATAAAAAGCAGCGAGTAAAGAAAAAGAAAAATAGCCGAAATGATTGGGCACCGTGAAAAAAGTAGCCGAAATGATTGGGCAATCGCGACTTTCGCGATATAAAAAGCTGAAATGATAGAGCATCGCGGAAAGAAATAAAAAATGAAATGAAACTTCTGCCCTGCAGATGAGATCACATTGACCCCTGTATACAATCCATAGGCACAAACGAAAAAGGAACCATATTGTCCCACCAGGCTCTGTCAAAGGGAAGCCAGATCTCAATGGCTAAATCTACAGCCTAGAAATCAACAACAACGTTCTTCTTCTCGATCCAACCAGAAGCAGATACGACGTCAGCAAATTGGAGCCATGGCAAATCCCCCTAGTTCTAAATCTCGATGGTTCACAGACAGCCTAGAGACTACCTCGGAGCTACAGCAAAGTCCCCTAGTTCCAAATCTCGATGGTTCACAGACAGCCTAGAGACTACCTCGAAGCCACGGCAAAGTCCCCTAGTTCCAAATCTCGACGGTTCACAGAAAACATAGAGACTACCTCGGAACCATGGAAAAGCCCCTAGTTCCAAGTCTCGACGACAACATCCACAGCCTAGAAATCAACCGACAGCGTTCTTCCTCCCTCCAGCAGGATACAGGCGCGACATCAACAAACGGAGCCATAACAAAGTCACCTAGTTCCAAATCTTGACGGTTCACAGACAACCCAGAGACAACCTCAACATTCGTCGCAATATTGCAGACACAATGTCAACAAACGAAGCAAAGGAAGTTCCCTAGCTTTAGGGTCTTGACTGCAATTCGAATGAGACCTGAAAGACTATCGGAGACCATCCCACTCCAGCGCGGAGTGGTCATAACTCATCGGGGCTCCCAAAGTGAGCCTAACCTCAAGTAAAAAGTTACATGGATTATCCCTAACGCTTGCTCTTTCAACGGTAATATTACCTGGAAGATTACTTGAAGACGTCCTGTCCATCCCCTGAAGGGATCAGATACACGACAGTCGTGGGGCTACCCGAACAGCAAGATTGCTTATCGAGGAGTATATCGGCCAACGCAATGGTGCGACGGGTAAAAAACCCTAGTACCATAGACCCTAACGGACTTCTATTAGCAGGGGTTAACTGTGACGTTAGGAAACCCTTGCGAGAACTTCTCGATTCATCTCGACTCGTGAGGAAATTAGTGTCCTTGCGAGAACTTCTCGATTTGTCTCGAATCGTAGGGAAAAGTCTTAGGCAATGGGGATAAGGACCTATTTTCTAAGCACTGGGGCCCTGCAAGTCGGTCCAAGATGGACTATTTGTTGGCTATGGTGCCCTCAAGTCAATTAGTGGATCGCAGGCACGTGATTGCAATGATTGAGGGAGGACCTATACCGGTAGAACAGTCTTACTCAAGATGATAGTATGCTATCTGGTTTGTCTTTATCATCATGTACATGCTTCAGGTGACGTTACAGATCACTATTACATGTTGATAGAGCCCATAGGATTCTTGCTTGACTACCAGCAGTATGATGGCGATCATATATGTGAGAGTTGGGTAGTCTATAAGAACATCCTTAAAGTGTCCCTAGTCATGGGAGTTTTGAGACTGGGCATCGATACTCCGAGAGTAGACTAATGTATACGGTTCAAGACCCCGACGAGAGGCGGTGGCCGATCTCATAAGCCATTCGTATCAGTTGGTTCACCTAAGATAGTATACAGGTACTCATTGGGTTATGAGTACACCGGACGGACTCGCCGGGAACATGCTAGTTGGTATTATACATATTGTCAGATAGCAGTTCCCAGGTGACATGTGTACAGGTTAGTCTATCGACTTGAGATCGTCATTTGTCTCGTGTGAGTTCCCACTGTGTTTTGATTACTACCCTACCACGGCTCAAAGGAGTCATGCAAACTGGTTTTAGTTGGGTACAGTCCCGAGCCACTTGGAGGCAGTGAGCGGATCGTCAGGGGATTCGTCTCTCCCGGTATTGGGGGTTGATGTCGCGGTGTGCACGGGTGGCCATCACCAGAAATCCTTGGCCAATGTAGTCGAGAATTAATGATTCGGATCAGTAGTTTCTCAGGTGGTGATGAGCTTCATACTGACACTAAATATCGCATTATTAGGGGTCTGACTTTATCCACCCCCTAGAACCGATATGCGAAACTCATAGACGAACGACCGGACTGTACAGATATTGTCATAGTCAGGCTCGGTAGGGTTTCAGGATGAATTTGCTCATCGGCCTCCCTTTCGCTCAATACCTGGGTAGCCGTTACGTACAGCTAGTGCCACTGACATGCTTGTTGTTAAACCAACTGCCAGCGTATTGACGAGTCTTTAGAGTCCCACACAGAGGGTTTCCCTGGTTTGGGCGAAACGTTATAGAGGCCGTATGGTTTTATGGCAGGATTCGATCATATATGTTCACTGGTGCACGGATCATGATCGAACGGATAATACTAGTGGGCTTTGGTTTAAACCGGATCCTAACATTATATTGTTGGATTATTTTCGTCTCGTTGTATTCGTATTCAGTCGGAATACGGATGCAGGTATGTATATACGGATGAGGGGTATTCTTGTAATTCGTTACGAGTTTACTTTAGAAGATGCCATTCTTTTTTTTAAACATTTAGGTTAATGTTTTATTGTGATGGAAATTGTGAGCATATGTTTTGGCTTGGGCATTGATTGTAGCATGACACATGAGTGCAAGTCTTGGCCTTGTGCATTCATAGTTGCATGCGCTCACTTGGTGACTCGTGGTATTGGGCTTTGTGTGAGATATTTTGTGTTGGGATTTTTCTTTACTTGAGCTCACACAAAATACTTCACAACCAACAAATAGAAAAGAAGCAGACACTTTTTTTCTACTTGCTTTTTCTTTTGGCAAAAGACTTGAGCTCACTCTTCTCTTCACAATGGCTTCTTCTTCACCTCCACCCATTCCATCTCATGTGTTGAGAATCATTGGGTATATTGAGACAAAATGATCGCACACTCTCTCTACTTCATCTTGTGCATCTAGGCTAGCAAACTGGATGCCCAAATTGCTTCGGTTTTGAAGAGGGAGCCCGTATTACTAATCCTCGACGTGGATCGTCTTCGACGAGGGAGACCAGAGAACGAACTTGATCGAGGAAGCCGCGACAAGCTTAGGACAGAGGTTGAAGACCGAAGGACATGGATCGATCGGTATAACCTCTCTAAACTCTTTACAATTAACTAGTATAGGGTTAATGGTATGATCCGTCGATTAGGGTTCCGTTAACGCCGGTTTTCTAAAGTTTTTGTTCTGCGTTTGGCCATGAATTGATGGCCGGGACGCTGGCGTAGCCTTACACTATTGCAGACTATTCACGGGACACATTTTCCAAAGTTGAATCTCGACAAGGAGGGAAACTGCCACTTACGAGTCCTCTCAATTTGTAAGGGGGAAAAATTCTCTTGTGAGATCCTTACGACTCTTAAGAGAAAAAGCACTTAGGATTCCTCACGACTCCTAAGGAGAAAAGACACCTACGGGATCCTCTCGACTCGTAGGGAGAATAGTCTTTATGAGACCCTCACGTCTCGTAAAGTTGAAAAGTCTTAGGTGGCAGATCTGAACCTGTCTTCTAAGCCATCACTGCCCTGCAAGGAAATCAAGGTTGACTACCTATAGGACGCATTTGCTAAAGGGACACACCAGTATATAAAAAAATCTGAATGAGATCCTGGCGACTCAAAGAAGCGATGAGCGTTTGGAAATCCTCACGATTTCTGAGGAGGATCTGCTCTCCCAACAGTAATAGGACCTGGGAGATTATTCGAGGGTACCCTGTCCAGCCCTGAAGGGGACAGGGACACGACAGCAAGACTGCGTATTGGGAATGCCCTAGTACCACACGCCCGAACGGACCTCTGTCGTAAAGAGCAAGGGTGAACTGTAACGTTAAGAAAACTTTGCCTATAAGCCTAAGAGAGGTAAACTAAACAAGCTCCGAAATGAGTTCACAAACTAGAGACTCCGGGATGAGTGAATAAACTACAAACTCTGAAATGAGTATATAAACCACTTCATGTCAAGTTAAGACAGAAAGGCGCAACCCACGACCACCAACCATGCAAGGAAGCAAGGAGAGTATTTGAGTCACACCTGACTAAGCGTTCATTTACAACTGCATACGAACTTAAATGGAACTAGTGTTTAAAGCATGCTGATTTATGTATCTGTAAGAAGGATTAGCGCACGACACAATAATGACGCTCGCACTTAGCAAAATTTCCTAAGGGTAAAAGTATAAAGCTCATACACAGAAGAGAGATACGCGTATGACTATATGATGAAGAAGAAACATTCAACAGAAAACATTAAACAGTCAATGATAAGAGAAATACATTGATATAAACATACTACTCTACAGGAAAAAGATCACCAAATATGGGATCAGAGATACATGGGTTAGCAAAACAATACACAAAGTTCTCAAATTCCCTCTCTACCCTCTCCACCATATCGAAGCGGCGGTCATCGCGAGGAGTTGCTCCCCATCGATTAGCACCGTGCTCATCAGCGAAGGCAGACATGATAGCCCACTGAGCCCGTATCCGGCTTAGCAAATGAACTGATCGGTCCCTCAAAGACTGGGTAATCGAACGTGCCTCGTAAAAACACTCGATCTTATCCTCCGCCGCATCGAGAATCGCCGGAGTCATCTCTGTCGGATGAGGGGGATGTCGGCAAGCACGGATAGAAAGATCATCCGAAGCTAAATAGACCCCATAGGAAGAGGAGAGCCCCTACTGTAAGTCTGTGTTGCGCACCGCACGTGTTCGCGGGGAGGCGGAATTTGCAAAAAAATGATTTTTACGGGCTTCGCAACACCGACTAGAACCAAGGATTGAACATAAACCTTAGCTAGAAAACTACTAGAGGTTTAACTACTTGGATACGAAGTTATACCTCATGATACTTGTCCTTCGGGTCTGCATTACTGTCTTTCTCGTCTACGTAGACTCCAAGGATCAATCCGGATCATAGTAACCTCCACGGCCTCCTCGAGTCGAAGACGATCCACCCGAGAGTCTATGGTCCGAGCTCCACCTCAAAACCGAGGTAACTAGGGCAACAAGCTTGCTAAACTTGATATCCTAGGTGATGTAGAGTATGAAGATGGATTTATTTGTCTCTTTAAACCCTAATTTTCTCAACTCATGAGACCTTGAGGGTTTTCTAGTGAGGAAGAAGAAGAAGAGCTAGCATGAGAGCTCACTTGAGGAAAGAGAAAGTATTCTTGCAAATGATAATCCAAATGAAAATATGATGGCTACCTTGACTTGACTACTCTCATGTCAAGAAAATATCTCACCCAAAAATATCTAGTGCCACAAAATATCTAGTCAAAGAGTCAAACCAAGTCAAGTGGTCAAACCAAGTCAAATGGTCAAACCAAATCAAGTAGTCAATCCAAGTAGCCATGCCATACTTATCATTTACAAAAATAACAAATACTTTCCTCCACCTCATAATTGTTTTAATCAAGTCCATGGTCAAAACCCTAATGAGGTGTCTCCTTCTGTGCCCCTCTCATCCATGCATACACACCCGCATCCGCATTCCGAAGAATACAAATACAAAGAGACAAAACTGATCCATCAATATAATACTAGAATCCGTCTTAAACCAAAGCCCACTAGTATTATCCGCCTGAACATCATACGCGCACAAGTGCATGCAAGTGATCGAAGCCCTGCCGTAAAACCATACGGCCTCTACACATTTTGCCCAGTGCAGGGAAACTCTCTATGTGGGACTCTAATGACTCAACACTACGCTGGCAGTGGGTTTAACCACAGGCCGCAAGCGGTACTAGCTGTACGTAATGGTCCCCAGGTAGATGTCGATAAGAAGGTCGATGAGGAAAATCCATCCGAACTCCTACTGAGCCTAAATATGACAATCTCCGTACAGTTCGGTCTGTTCGTCTAAGAGTATCGCATATCGGGCCTAGGGGGTGGTAAACGTCATACCCCTAATAGCAGTACAAGTCATGTCAGAGTGTATCCCAGAACACCCTGAGAAACTACTGGAACACCAACCAGTAAATCTCACTTGCCCTGGCCAGGGACTTTGTGTAGTGGCTCTCCAAACACAGCGCGATATCAATCCCCAATACCGGGAGAGACGAATCCTATCTAACCGCCACTGCTTCCAAGTACTTCGGGACTGCACCCAACTAATACCTGTTTGCACGACTCCTTTGAGCCATGGTAGGGTAGTAATCAAAGTACAATGGGAACACACTTGACGCGAAGTAACAGTGTCAAGTCGACGGACTAAGCTGTACTCATGTCACCTAGGAACTGCTACCCGACGACAGGTATAATACCCACCAACAGTTCCCGACGAGTCATGTCCAGTGTACTCATTGTTGGATATAGTGCCCTCAAAGTCAATTATTAGATCGCAGGTTCGTGATTGCAATGATTGAGGAGGACCTATACCGGTAGGACAGTCTTACTCGAGATGATAGTATGCTATCTGGTTTGCCTTTATCAGTCGTGTATAGGTTCAGGTGACTGATCACGATTACACGTTGATAAAGCCCTTAGGATCTTGCTTGACTACCAACAGTATGATGGCGATCATATACGTGAGAGTTGGGTAGTCCATAAGCACATCCTTAATTGTGGTCCCTAGTCGTGGGAGTACCGAGACAGGGCATCGATACTCCGGAGTAGACTAGGGTATACAGTCGAGACCCCGACGAGGGGCGGTGGCCGGTCTCACAAGCCACTGGTGTCAGTTGGATCACCTAAGATATATACAGGTGCTCATTGGGTTATGAGTACACCGGACAGGACTCGCCGGGAACCTGCTAGTTGGTATTATACCTATCGTCAGATAGCAGTTCCCTGGTGACATGTGTACAGGTTAGTTCATCGACCTGAGGTCGTCATTTGTCTCGTATGAGTTCCTACTGTGCTTTGATTTCTACCCTACCACGGCTCAAAGGAGTCATGCAAACATGTATTTTTTGGGTACAGTCCCGAGCCACATGGAGGCAAGTGAGCGGATCGGCAGGGGATTCGTCTCTCCCGGTATTGGGGGTGAGATCGCGTTGTGTCTAGGAAAGCTATTACACCAAGTCCATGGCCAAGGCAGGTGAGAATTACTGGTAGGTACTCCGGTAGTTTCTCAGGGTGTTCAGGGCTTGTCTCCGACACGACTTATACCGTTTTTGGGGGTCTGACGTTACCAGCTCCCTAGGCCCGATATGCGATACTCATAGACGAACGGACCGGACTGTATATACATTGTCACTGTTAGGCTCAGTAGGGTTTCCGGATGAGTTCGCTCATCGGCCTCCCTGAGGTCAGTATATGGGCAGCCGTTACGCACAGCTAGTGCCGCTGACGACTTGTGGTTAAACCCACTTCCAGGGTACTGACGAGTCGTTAGAGTCCCCCACAGATAGTTTCCCAAGTTCGGGCAAAACGTTGTAGAGGCCGTATGGTTTTATGGCAGGGTTCGGAAAATGCACATGCGTTCATGCACGTGTCATATTTCGGGCAGATAATATTGGTGGGCTTTGGTTTAAGCCGGATCCATGTATTATACAGAGTAGATATAATATCTTTGTCTCAGTTGCATTTGTATTCTGTCGTAATACAAATACGGGTATATTTATACAGTTACGGGGTTATCCTGAAATTCGTTACGGGATCGCTTTTGGAAGTTGCCAGTTTCCAGTTTTCTATCACCCGTATTAAACATTCGGTTAAATACGGATTTATCTTTTCTTGTGGTATTGGTGGGCTTTGGTTTAAGCCGGATCCATGTATTATACAGAGTAGATATAATATCTTTGTCTCAGTTGCATTTGTATTCGGTCGTAATACAAATGCGGGTATATTTATACAGTTACGGGGTTATCCTGAAATTCGTTTCGGGATCGCCTTTGGAAGTTGCCAGTTTCCAGTTTTCTATCACCCGTATTAAACATTCGGTTAAATACGGATTTATCGTTTCTTGTGGTGAGTCATTGTGTGGAAAGTTCTAGAAGGTTCTAGATGTGGTGACTAGGTTCATGAATCTTTCATAGCATTAATTGAAATGGTGACTAGGTTTAAGAGTCATCATTTATGCATTTAATGTTTTAAGTGAGTCATTCTTTCATTAAGTGTTGTGATAAGGATTCATATCTTATGGTCACCATTTTTCCTCCTACACTCACCCCCCTTCTCACATATACATGGCCGGCCCCTCTTTGATAGAGAGAGATTGATTTTTGGGAAAAAGATTATGATAGTTTTACTTCATGTAATTTCATATAGCTCATTTTTCCATCACCCGATTCCAAAAGGAAACTTCATTAACTGTTCGTCCATGGCTTTGGACGAAACGAGACAAAGTATTCTACTCATTCTCTATATCAATCTTGGTCATCTCTTTTAGCAAACTTGATGACCGAGTTGCCTCGGTTCAGAGGCGGGAGCCCGTTTAAAGATCCGTAGATGTGGTGCCACCTCGACGACGAGCCAGGAGATCGGAGCAGCCGCAACGGAGCGTGGGATGATGGCTAAAGAACGAAGGACTCGGATCGTTCGGTATAACTTTTCTACCCACTTTGTAGTTTGTTAGTTTAGCGTTAATGGCAGATCCGGGTTATAGTATGCGATAGCGCTAGTTATAAAAGTTTTTGTTCCGCATTTGGCATCTGAAAGACGACCGGGGCGCTACCATAGACTTACGTGGTATCAGAGCCACGCCATTAAGCTATACTAACTTGTTCTAACGCGTTTAAAATATCGATCAAACGGAATTTCCGAAACCACGATTTTCAGTGTAACGTTTCTGTCGAATTCTTAAACAGGTCTAAAAATCATTTTGAGCATCTCAGAAAATCGTGCAGGCTTTTTTAAGAATACTGTAGAAATTTGGTAGACTGAAGCTTCCAAAGAGCCGCGGAACCGCCGCGCGAACCCTAGTTTGGCCGAGGTTCCACCGCCGTTTTGGAGCAACAGTAAACCATTTTTATATGGTAGGGTCTTCATGTAAAATTGTGGTTTCTGGAATATTTCTTTTGGGCCCAAAGTTTGTTTATGTACTGCAGATGTACGTGGGGCCCACTTCGGGAAGTTTTGTAGATCGAAATTTTAAACTTGTTAGTTTACAGTACTTACATTATATCTCCGACCGTGAATGTCATTCGAGCGGTAAATTGCGTCTAATTGCTATAGTCCTTTTAGACAGATTTGCGAACGTGACATTCGCGTTGATGTTCTGTGTTGTGCTGTGTTGTTGCGGATTTATCGTGGTGGATAGCAGTGTGCAATGGTAGTGCAGTTTGGATTTATTTGTACATTTGATATTGCGGGGCGAGCGTCCAACATGTAGACTGCCATCACTGCCTGTTTGTATAATATTCTTTTGGGGCACGACCGGGCTGAGGTCGATGTACCCGTTGTACATATTTTTCATTTCTGTACTAGGTTTTACCCCGCGATGGAGTGCACGGATAGCCGGGTTCTGCAGGGCAACGGGTCCGCATCTCATGGCTTTGAGAAGCGGAGGGGCCTCACTCTAGAATTGGCAGACTATTCGCCGCACTCGTAGGGGGTACAGGTTGACCCAAGGAGGGGTGCTCAGGTTACCGGACTACTTGAAGTGCAGGGTGGTCTATTCACTTTGCTGTAGGGGGCTGCCTCGCTTCAAGTTTTGGCGGGTAACTTGCCGCACCCGTAGGGGTCTAGGTTTCATTGCACAGGCTATCCACACGACCAGAGGAACGTCGGGTTTCAGCAGCAGCTCTGTGAAACCCGGGGATCCCAGATTATCTGTATTGTTCTGTGATGCTTATTACTTTTCTGTAATGTTGCATATTATCACGCCTGGAGCGATTATTGTATATTGGTTTATATACTAGTAAATGTTGTATATGTTTTACACCCGCGCTAGTCCAGTCCCCGCTCTGTCGTTAGTTAAGTAACCTAACGGGTGATGACGGGACCCAGTGGCGAATACGGATGGCATATACGTACATTTTATTTTCGTTCTTTTCTGGTGTGATTAATTGATGGGACTGCGTTGATTCTGATCAATGCAAAGGAAAACAAACATGTTTGGATGTTGTTGGAACAGTTTTAAAAAGTGTTATTACAAAGACGTTTTATTTTGTTTTGCACAGTGGTATTCAGTTGGAATATCCTGCACCTCATTCGACGAGGCAAGGGCCGAGATCCCTTCACCGGGAGTGACCCCTTGGGCAGAAATTTGCGTCAGGGTAATAACTTCACTATAGTCGATTACATGTTGCTTTGCATCGCGGTATTCAGTTGGAATATCCTGCACCTCATTCTACGAGGAAAGAGCCGAGATCCCTTCACCGGGAGTGACCTCTTTAGTAAAGGTTTTCGCCACTATATTTTTATAAAAAGCTATCAGGTTCCTTCAACGAGATCAAGTTCATTACGTTAAAGGTTTTTCGCCAAAACCAGCCGTAGCCCTCCGTTGTTTCAGACGGTAGCACGTAGTATTCATGCTATGTTTGTTGGCCTTCGTCAAGGCATAGTGGATGGTAGCCGCTTGTTACTGTTCTGTTGCATAGATAGATGAGTTGGTTTGGGACAGTCGTATTACCTTGTTGGCCTTCGTCAAGGGTATGTACGGGTGGGTTCGAATTGACAAGATAATGACGGGCAGAACTTGACATGTGACTTATGATTTGTTGGCCTTCGTCAAGGTCATAAGAACATGGGGTAAAAATCATATCGGGAGTTTCTAAAGAAACTGAAACTTGCCAGGCATGCGCATACCTTCTGGAGTGTGATAACGTGAGTGGATTCCGTCACGTTATCATGCGATGAGAGTTGGATCCCGATTCCCACTGATGAGTTGGTTTACTCTTCGGGTGATACCGATTAATTCTTCTTTCAGGTTTGGAGGAGAATTTGACAGTACAGTAGGAGGTTTCCGGATTAGATAAAGTGATAACCATTCTGATGTAGGTTAGAGTGCACGCAGAGTGTTTCTTTTCTCTCTCTCTTTGGCAGCGACCTTTGACCGACCCTAGACTATGACTCAGTGACCAAGTTGACCGAACCTTCTTAAAATACTTCCTTTTGGATTGTCTAAGTTGCATAAGTCATTACCACTCCTTCTTTTACCCTTTGCATTTCTCAGAACACCCCGTATTACTACGGACATCCACTTCCATTGGATAGATCCATCGTATGGTTATATACGAACTCGAAGAGACTTCTTCGAGGATGGATCCAGGTTCAGGAGAAAAAGAATTGGTTTATTCAGTTGTCTTTTATTATCACCTTCTCTCAGGTTGCGAGGGCTCCTTGGTTTAGGAGAGTACACCTATTACGCTTATTGGATAGTCTTCTTCCAAACCATAAGCAGGTGCCGAAAGGTAGGGAATGAAGAAAACCAATTAGCCTAAGTAGGGTGTACAGAAGGTAATATGTAAAGACAAAATAAAGGGATTAGAAAGAGAGCAAAGTAAATTGCGACTGCTATCATTCACGACCAAACCGCATACTTCATCGCCACTCCTATTTCACCTTTGCTTTTTTCCCCAGTTCAGGAGAAATAGAATAAGGTATTATTCAGTTGTCTTTTATCATCACCTTCTCTCAGGTTACGAGTACTCCTTGGTTTAGGAGGGTACACTTATTACGCTTATTGGATAGTCTTCTTCCAAACCATAGGCTGGTGACGAACGGTAGGGAAGGAAGAAAACCACTTAGCCTAAAAGGGGTGTACAGAAGGAAATGAATAAAGACAAATAAAGGGATTTGGAGAGATGGCAAAGAAATATACGGTTACAGTCATGAATTGGATTATGGAAGAGGCATTACTAGGAATACCAGGATACCCCTACGAAACATTTTCATGTTTCAGTGCGTTGTTAAAGGAAAACTAATTTCCCGATTAGATACTTACTCCAGGGTATGTATTTACCAGGTATGATTCTCACATCTGTATGGTTTTACAAATGATGAGTGGGAGTAGGTTATTGGGAATAAGGTGATCATCCTTATTATATCGGAATTCGTTGTAATTGGTGGTATTTGAGGAAATCGCCTGGGTTATTGCCGGAAGGCATGTATTTGGTTTTGAGTATCCGTTGTTGTGCACCAATTTCAAAATGATATATCTGTATGTTTATTTTTATAAAGTGAGATATAACCTTTTGATATTATGTCGATGACATTTACCTATATCAGTTGGCGATTGGATAAGGAGCATTGAACAACGGAGTAGTTCTTAACCATAAGTACAGTTTTCAACCTACGATGCACAGGTTTTGAGTTATTCAACTCAGGGGACTCATACAGAGTATTGTATGCTGTCCAGTGTCCATCAGGACAAAAGGGTTGGTCCTCGTACTATGTTCTGTTTACTTATGACTTCTCCAGTTCTTAAACAAGTGTTTCGTACAAATACAAGGTCTAAGTTTTGAGAAGTTATGGGTAAAAGAATAAAGTAGAGAACCAGATCTCACAAGTATCGGGATTCTTCAAAGAGATCGAAGATGTAGATTCTTGTGATTGGTATTCAATTGATAGTAAAAGTTTTGAGAAACTTGTTTCTCTTTCAGGTTACTCATAATTGGATGGATTCCTAAGTTGAGTAATGCTGATTAGCCTCTCTCAATTAAGTTGATATGCACTGGAGACAATTGCATGATTAGAATCTGGTTCCAATTAAATAAGTGCCAAAGTTTCTATATTGGATATAGAATGGTTCATATCTTAACGATGTTAAGGTACGGGGAGTTGTCCAGCTTATGCTTAAAACCAGACTCTGGATAACTCAAGGCACGTTTCTGTAATGGCAGTTTGTGGGTTGACCTGGGCTATGTCGAGGGTTGACTTTCTACCATCTGGAAGATCAATAGTGATATTGTTCTTGACTCGCCACAGTTTTAGTAAAATGGATTTTTTCAGAAAACAGTAATGGGAGTATGGTAGAACTGGAAGTGATTCCAGAACCACAAACGATTGCAGAAAATTTAATAGGACCTGTAGATTCAATCAGGTTTGACATTCTATTAGCCACTCCGCAAATATGGTGGGTAACCTCAGACACCCGAGAGGTACTCCGGTAGCCTCAAGGACGGTGATAGGGAGGTTATTGTTTACCCGACTTGACACTACTGTTGTTTCAGGCTATGAGACCCGGCAGGAGGTTAAGTATAGCGTCGTTCTAAACTATTTTTAGAATTGCACGTGTATATTATTCTGCCAGAGGGTTGTTGTGGTCAGTGGGAGCAGCGGAAGCATAGTGGGCAAGTAGCTTATGTCTATTTATAGACTTAAGCAGTTATAGCGGAGATAGATCATCTATTTTTGATATGACAGTCATGGGTTTGACTTCATCAGAATAGGGGATGGATCTGTTAAGAAGGTAGTAGGGTGTGATGTCTTGGTATTTGGATGACATACACAGAGTAGGAAGTAAAATTCCTATACTACGATTGGTTGTACTGTGGTCATCACGCAGTTGTTTCTCCAGACAGGATATGGATATAATATCAGACATTCTGGTTTCTAGATCTATGGTTTTAGATCTGGATTTGGGTAGTTTCCCAATGTGGGTACTTTGACAATATTCTAATAGTATTTTAGAATAGATGACTCCTGGTATGGTGGTGTACCTGCAGGTGATGGAGTCACCCTCTCTAAAGGTGTCTTACAGACTAAAAGGGAGAGGGATGTGCATGATTGGCAGATCACTTGCTTAGGCAATTGAGTCGATCATGAGATGTCAAGTACCGCACCAGATGTTGTTTTTGCACTAGATGCAATAAGTTTATATTAATCCAATCCTGAAGAAACATAAGGAAGCAGTTTTAGAACATAAGTGCATGTTCTACGGATTTGATGACGACAGCCTCCTTCGGGAGACGGTTATTATTCTAGGCTTCAAAGGTGACATGGATGACATAGTGATTGTCAGAGTTATAGTTTTCCCTCTGACGAAGGGGGCAGTATTATGGACAGGTGGTCCAAGAGGATACTGTGGGAGGCATGGTGCAGGATACTGATTAGATTCAGTTGACAATACAGTCTAAGAAGTTTGGATTTGGAGTTCAGATATGAACTAGGTCCCATCAGATATCCAGACATATTCTAAGACAGGTATTACTCAATTCGGGAGATGGCTTTCTCCGCGAACATGAGATTAAGAGAGACATAGAAAGAAACATCGGGGCGGATCACTCATTGAGGCTATTTCTCGAACACAATAGTTTTAAAAACGGGCTTTGTGAAACTGATTAGTAGAGGAGTTGGATGTTCGGTATCACACGGGCTGTGAGTATGCGACATCGCAATAATTAGCCTTAAGTGCAAGTGGGAGATTGTTGGATATAGTGCCCTCAAAGTCAATTATTGGATCGCAGGTATGTGATTGCAATGATTGAGGAGGACCTATACCGGTAGGACAGTCTTACTCGAGATGATAGTATGCTATCTAGTTTGCTTTTATCAGTCGTGTATAGATTCAGGTGACTGATTACGATTACACGTTGATAGAGCCCTTAGGATCTTGCTTGACTACCAACAGTATGATGGCGATCATATACGTGGGAGTTGGGTAGTCCATAAGCACATCCTTAATTGTGGTCCCTAGTCGTGGGAGTACCGAGACAGGGCATCGATACTCCGGAGTAGACTAGTGTATACAATCGAGACCCCGACGAGGGGCGGTGGCCGATCTCACAAGCCACTGGTGTCAGTTGGATCACCTAAGATGTATACAGGTGCTCATTGGGTTATGAGTACACCGGACAGGACTAGCCAGGAACCTGCTAGTTGGTATTATACCTATCGTCAGATAGCAGTTCCCTGGTGACATGTGTACAGGTTAGTTCATCGACCTGAGGTCGTCATTTGTCTCGTGTGAGTTCTTACTGTGCTTTGATTTCTACCCTACCATGGCTCAAAGGAGTCGTGCAAACAGGTATTTTTTGGGTACAGTCCCGAGCCACATGGAGGCAAGTGAGCGGATCGGCAGGGGATTCGTCTCTCCCGGTATTGGGGGTGAGATCGCGCTGTGTCTAGGAAAGCTATTACACCAAGTCCTTGGCCAAGGCAGGTGAGAATTACTGGTAGGTACTCCGGTAGTTTCTCAGGGTGTTCAGGGCTTGTCTCCGACACGACTTATACCGCTTTTAGGGGTCTGACGTTACCAGCCCTCTAGGCCCGATATGCGATACTCATAGACGAACGGACCGGAATGTATATACATTGTCACTGTTAGGCTCAGTAGGGTTTCCGGATGAATTCGCTCATCGGCCTCCCTTGAGGTCAGTTCATGGGCAGCCGTTACGCACAGCTAGTGCCGCTGACGGCTTGTGGTTAAACCCACTGCCAGGGTACTGACGAGTCGTTAGAGTCCCCTACAGATAGTTTCCAAAGTTCGGGCGAAACGTTGTAGAGGCCGTATGGTTTTATGGCAGGGTTCGGAAAATGCACGTGCGTTCACGCACGTGTCATATTTCGGGCAGATAATACTGGTGGGCTTTGGTTTAAGCCGGATCCATGTATTATACAGATTAGATATAATATTTTTGTCTCAGTTGCATTTGTATTCGGTCGTAATACAAATGCGGGTATATTTATACAGTTACGGGGTTATCCTGAAATTCGTTTCGGGATCGCTTTTGGAAGTTGCCAGTTTCCAGTTTTCTATCACCCGTATTAAACATTCGGTTAAATACGGATTTATCGTTTCTTGTGGTGAGTCATTGTGTGGAAAGTTCTAGAAGGTTCTAGATGTGGTGACTAGGTTCATGAATCTTTCATAGCATTAATTGAAATGGTGACTAGGTTTAAGAGTCATCATTTATGCATTTAATGTTTTAAGTGAGTCATTCTTTCATTAAGTGTTGTGATAAGGATTCATATCTTATGGTCACCATTTTTCCTCCTACACTCACCCCCCTTCTCACATATACATGGCCGGCCCCTCTTTGATAGAGAGAGATTGATTTTTGGGAAAAAGATTATGATAGTTTTACTTCATGTAATTTCATATAGCTCATTTTTCCATCACCCGATTCCAAAAGGCAACTTCATTAACCGTTTGTCCATGGCTTTGGACGAAGCGAGACAAAGTGTTCTACTCATTCTCTACATCAATCTTGGTCATCTCTTTTAGCAAACTTGATGACCGAGTTGCCTCGGTTCAGAGGCGGGAGCCCTTTTAAAGATCCGTAGATGTGGTGCCACCTCGACGACGAGCCAGGAGATCGGAGCAGCCGCAACGGAGTGTGGAATGATGGTTAAAGAACGAAGGACTCGGATCGTTCGGTATAACTTTTCTACCCACTTTGTAGTTTGTTAGTTTAGCGTTAATGGCAGATCCGGGTTATAGTATGCGATAGCACCAGTTATAAAAGTTTTTGTTCCGCATTTGGCGTCTGAAAGACGGCCGGGGCGCTACCGTAGACTTACACTCATAACCTAATGATCACCTGCATACTATCTCCAGTACGACGTACTAATGGTTGTAGGACAGACCATCTCCCCTGCTGGGATGAGAAGCGTATACACTAGTCTACTCCGGAATATCGATACCCGTCTCGATAATCCTACGACTAGGGACCTGTATAAGGATGTGCTTGTAAATTACCCAGACCCCACTAGTGTGACTGCCATCACAACACTGGTAATCAAGCAATAATCCTAAGGGCTCTACCAATATGTATAAGCGATATGCTAAAAGAAACACATGGACATATTGAGGTAGAAACAAATCAGGTAGCATACTACCATTTTGAGCAAGACTGTTACTATATCCGTGTATATCCCAAGCTCCCATTACGTAATATACAATCTAGTATGATACAATAATGGCCTCTAAGGCATATATCACTAACAATCCCCCACTTGCACTAAGGCCATATACTGGCATATCGCAGACCGAAGGTCTCGAATAGCCTCTCGAACACTGTCTGAGGGATGGCCTCTGTGAGTGGATCTGCAGTGTTGTTCTCCGTATCTACTCTCCTCACCTCGATCTCCTAGGGATCAACGATCTCCCAGATCATGTGGTACTGCCTCAAGATATGTCTGGATCTTTGATGGGACCTAGGTTCTATCCCTAAAGCTATAGCGTCGTATGTTGTCACAATACTAAAGTATTGGACCAACAAATGGAAGGAACCACCTGATGTTCAATTAAGAACTTCCATATCCAGACTGCCTCTTTTGCAGCGTCTTATGCAGCGAACTACTCCATTTCCAACGTCGAGTTTGCAACGGTGTTCTGCTTGCAGCTCTTCCAACAGACCGCCCCTCCACTGAGGGTAAAGCCATAACCTGACATAGGCTTGGAGTCATTCTTATCACTCTGGAAGCTGGAGTTAGCAAATGCCTCGATTTGGAGGTCCTTTTTCCGCCATACACCAAGAATATCTCCTTAGTCCTCAGGTACATGAGAATGTTCTTTACTGCTTCCCAGTGCTTCTCCCCTGGGTTTGACTGATACCGGCTTACCACGCTCAGTGCGTAAGCTACATCTAGTCTGGTACACAACATCGCATACATTATAGAGCCTACCGCAGAAGCGTAGGGTATAATCGATGTGCGAGCCCTTTTCAAATCAATCTTGGAAGACATATCTTTGCAGAAGGTGATTCCGTGACAAGCCGGTAGACTGTCGCGCTTAGAATCGTCATACTAAATATTTTCAGTATGGTGTTATTGTACCTTGACTGTAAAATTCCCACCATCCTCTTTGATCTATCACGATAGATCTGGATCCCCGGAATGTAGTTAGTATCACCCAGGTTTTTCATGGAGAACCACTGTGACAAGAATCTTTTGACTGATTGTAGCATAGGAATGTCATTTCCTATCAAGAGAATATCATCCACGTACTCAACGAGGAATTCCACAGTTCTTACTACAATCTTACTATAAATCCATGATTCATCTGGTTTTTTGATAAAGTCTAATTCTTTGACTGTCTCAATAAAAACAGATGTTCCAACTCCGCGATGCCTGCTTTAGTTCATAAATGAACTTAAGCAACTTGCACATTGTCCCGCTGCTCCCACTCTAATTGAAACCTTCTGGCTGATCCATATAGACGCACTCTTCCAAATAACCATTTAGAAAAGCCGTCTCTACTTCCATCTGCCGGATCTCAAAATCTTGGGAGGCATCAATAGCAAGTAGGATCCAAATGGATTTGAGCATAGACACTGGAGAAAAGGTTTCATCATGGTCCAAACCAGGTCTTTGATGAAAACCTTTTGCAACAAGTCTAGCCTTATAGGTTTCAACCTATCCATCTACACCAATCTTCTTTCTGAAGATCCATTTGCAGCCTACGGGTTTTACCGCTTCTGGAGCAATGTTCAAAGTGCATACTTTGTTTGTGTACATGGACTCCATTTCGGTCTGTATTGCATCCAGCCAATTTACCGAGTCACCGCTCTGAATGGCTTACTGGAAGCTAGTTAGCTCATCATTGTCAATGATGCAATCCTCTCGATCCCCATCTATGAAAAAACCGTAGTCTCTCTCGGGCGGATGAGACTGCCTACTAGTCCTGCGGATTGGCGTAAGGATGTCCGATTCATTTGAAACCTTTGATTCTACCATACTTTCAGTAATAGTTTGTGGTTCTGGAATTTCTTCCAGTTCTATTGCGCTCCCACTATTTCCTCTTACAAAAAATTGATTTTCTAAAAAGTGGGCATGATGAGGAACAAAAACCCTTTTCTTCCTCTGCGTAATAGGAAAGATACCCCTTGGAGTTCTTTGGGTATCCCACATGTTAGTTGTATGTATGCCCTAAAGGCCAGTATTGTACAGATGATGTATATTATATTGGATGCTTGGACATATATAGAGATGACTTTCTTGCTCGATATGATAGTATGCTATCTGGTTACTCTTTATCTTAACATGTACACTTGTCTCTTTAAACTGTCTTATAGTTACATGTTGATAAAGCCCTTAGGATGTGTACTTGACTACCTGGACTATGATGCAGATCATACTAGTGGGGACATGGTAGTCCATAAGTACATCCTTCATGGTCCCTAGTCGTGGGTGTATCGAGACGGGGCATCGATATACCAGTGTAGACTAGCGTATACGCTTCTCGACCCATGAGATGGGCGATGGATGATCCCATATCCATTGGTGTTTGACATCAGAGATGGTATACGGGTGCTCAGTGGAGACTGGGTACACTGGACGGACTCGCCGAGAACTCCCAGATGGTATTATACCTCACGTCAGATGGCAGTTCTCAGGTGACACTTGTACAGGTTAGTCTGGAGACCCGAGATCGTCATAGAGTCTTGTGTGATTCCCACTGTGCTTTGATCTCCACCTTACCACGTCCATGAGGGCGTGCAAAACGGTGGTCTTTGGGTACAGTCCCGAGTCACATGGAGGCAATGAGCGATAGGAGGGGTTTCGTCTCTCCCGGTATTGGGAGTTGATGTTGCGCCGTGCTCGATTGGCCGTAGCAGGGAAGTCCCTGGCCAGGGCTGATCAGAGATTTGCTGGTAAGTGTTACCAGTAGTTTCTCGACCCGTTATGAGCCTCACATCGGCAGGACTTATCGGGTTATTGGGGTCTGACGTTTACCACCCCTAGACTTGATATGCGACATATTAGACGAAGAGACCGGACTGTACGGTAAGTGTTACTGGTCGGATTCGCAGGAGTGTGAGCGGGCTAGCTCGTCGATCTTCTGATCGCTCAATACCCGGGTGGCCGTTACGTTTAGCAGACCGCTTGCGGCTTGTGGGTGCTTGATATGATCATCATCTGTTACCGGCGTATTGACGAGTCTTTAGAGTCCTACACAGAGATTTCCTGGCTCAAGCGAAACGAAATAGGAGCGCATATGAGATATGTGCGGGACCGAGAATAATGCGTGTATGTGATACCGTATTTGATTCTCGCGATTAATGTTTCGATTGGTTGTATGCGATATAACCTAGTTATCGAATCGAAGATCGATTCGATAAGCCGATACATTGAATACTAGTCGGTCGTGTGCGACATGACCGGATCATTGAATCAAGTGTTGATTTAATGATTTAATGTATAATTATATATTTGATATATTACTTTGCATTAACTAGTATTGGTTCACTTTAAACGGATTTTCTCACTTGATGTGCAATTTGTATATGTGATATACTTTTGTGCACATGTTAGTATCATGTTTGATGATGCTTGCTCTTTTGGTTAAGTGTGAAGAATTAAATTTAGGTTAAGTAAATGGTTAGGGTTCCTTATTATTCTTTCTTTTATCATTAATTATTTTGGATTAAAAGAAAAGGCATAAGAAAACAAAAAGGGTTGCTTTCTTTCTTGAAGTTTAGTGAAGCTTCATGAAGCTTGACCAAAGTGACCATTTTTGTCTTCATTCCTAACCCTAACCATATATCTAACCTTAGTAAATTCTCTACACCTAACCATGGTGCAAATTATGATAAGTATTGATTTTCATTTTCACTTTTAAAACTTATCATAATATTCTAGCTCATCTTCTTCTTCATCTTCTAAAAGGAAAAGCTTGATGCCATCAATGGCAACTTGACTTCTAGAGTGAGAAATCCAATTCTAAAGTGAACCCATCTCCTATTTCTTCACCCTCTACCTCTTGCCAAGTTGTTTTGGGTGTTTTCTTCACAAGTTTCACAACTTGGTGAAGTTGGAGCTTGAACTTGTGCAACCTCGACGTAGATCATCTTCGGCACGAAGCCGACGACCTATTCCGCTCACTTCTCCGATGAAGCCGTCGCGAGAGTCCGAGATTCGAGATGGACAGCGAGAGGATGCCTTCGTGGAGCCAAGGAAAAGGGTAACCGGATCTACAAAGGTTGTAGCCTCTCTCCATTAGTTAATATGTTAACTAGATTCGTTTTTCGCCTAGGATTCTAGCCGACGATCCGTATTAGGGTTTCTCGGCACCATAATTTTTGTAAATTGGCATGGTTGATGCCTTGTGAGACCACTATAGGGTGCCTAGGAACCTTTCACTGGTATCAGAGCCTAGCTAGAGCCTTAGGCAAAGTCTAGACGGAGTTTGAAGTCCGATCGAACCCAAAACCGCATTTTTCCACGCTCTCTGGACTTTTTCTGAAAACGTGGATTTTTCCAGATTAAAAATGCCTAAAAAATTCTGCAGGAAGATCTAAGAATTATGATGAAACACGAGATCATGAGGCGTCCAAACAGCCGCGGAAACGCGGCAGAAGCATGGCTTCTGCCGCGGTTCCGCCGCCGACTGTTCACTTTGCGCAATATTGTTTGCACAGTAATTCTTCTTTTCTGGTGGTGAGTTTTATGGGAATTTTTAATAATTATTCAAGAGTTGAATTTTCTGGGGATGTTTTGGGGATTCGGTGTTTCTATCGGGGTATCAAATTTCGTCTTTGTGTTTTACCGGATAACTTTTAGAATATGTTAAAAAGTTCGACCGGATATAAATACCCAATTTTTCCCCTGTCGGGAAATTTCCAAGTGTTGCATTTTTCCGTAGTTTAACGACGTTCTAAGTAGTGCAAGTAACGCGATGGACCCTCTAGAAGACAACAAACCTTAACTCGATTATGTGACCGTCTTGAACTGCCCTTTGAACCTTCGGGTTTGGGGCAGTACGGCGTGCCACATGTGAGGCGTTGGCTTGACCCTTCTACGGCTGGACCGTTGGTACTGAGGCACGAACTGAATGTTGTTAGACTTATTTCATGTGTTGAGCTGTATCGGGAAAACTTGGGTATTCGACTGTTCGATCGGAAAGTTTAACATTTTCTGTTTATCTGGAATGTGATACAATAATTGGAATTCACAAACAGTTATGAGATAACTGAATGAATGTTATAAATCTAGCGGTTTAGTTTCACTTGATATTGAAAAGAGTTTTCGATAATGAGACTAAAATGCGGGGTTTATAACTGTTAGGCATGTGATGTCTAAGTATTTCATGAGATTAGGCATGTGATGTCTAAAGAGCTTGCGGATTCCAACTGTTGTAGTTTTACACTTTCTTTTCTGTGACCGTAAGTGTAATATGTAATATCGCCGGTTTCGTTGCTACATGTCAACGACAATTGGGATGCGCATATTTACTTACGTTGATGACATGTGATGTTATGTGTTGCTGGATATGTTATATTGGATCGTCGTGTTTGAATAGCCGGGGGTTTTTATGTGAGATGAGTGTTTTTCATTTTCATTCATGTAAAAACTTGTATGTAATATTCTTTTATTTGGGGCACTTCCAGGTAGCAGAAGTCGTCACCTTTTGTATATTATTTACTTTTCCGCATTAGGATAGACCCAGGAGGGGAGCACAAGTAACCGGGTTCTGGGGTCCAGTGGGAGACCAACTCGAGGAGTCGAGTACGGGTCTCCTAACCCTAGAATTGGCAGGGTTGCTTGCCGCTCTCGTAGGGGTCTAGGGGTGTGGGATTGGCTATTCATCACGACCGTGGAATCCGTGTTTTATACTGGCTCGTATTGAAAACACGGACGTCCTAGTATATCCAATATTTCATATGTTTCTTCTGCTACGATATCTGTGATGTAATCATGTGATGTTCTGTGATGGATACGGTATATAGTATATATGATATATTATATAGACGTTACTTATGTTTTACACCCACGCTAGCCCTGCCCTGCTCTGTCGTTAGTTACCTAACCTAACGGTGCACGAGGGGACATCGAGGCGAATGCGGATGGCATAAATGTACGTCATATCTATCTGTGATGTTTAGGTATTTAAATGATGTGACTTCATTAATGTGATTAATGAATGGAAAGAAACCAAAGATGTTGTAAAATCAAATTTTAAACAAAACAGGTAGCTACAGTTCTTGCTTTGCACAGCGATATATATGATATATCCCGCACTTTATTCGACGAGGAAAGGGCCGACGATCCCTTCACCGGGAGTGACCCCTTTAGCAAAACTAGAAAAGCCTCAAAATCACTCCATTTCAAAACTTCATTTGATTCTACAACGATATCAAGTTTATTACGCAATAGGTTTTCAGAAAAACCTGTCGTAGCCCTCCGTCATTTCAGATAAGTCCTGTTTAGTATTCGTGCTGCGTTTGTTGACCTTGTCAAGGCGCAGTGTGCGGTAGCTAACCAGTATTTATCTGCTTATGCATATGATGCAGATTGGGTTAGGGTAGTCGTACGGCCTTATTGACCTTGTCAAGGGTCGTGCGGGTGGGTTTGATTCAATCAAGAAATGACGGGTTGAACTTGACTTGCGGTCTATGGTTTGTTGACCTTGTCAAGGTCATAGATCGTTCGGGGCAAAATATTATCGGGAATTTCAAGTGTTGAAATTTGCAATGAGATTGCATACCTTCTATGAGATAGTTGATCCCGATACCCACTGTGAGTAAGAGTTACTCCTGGGAGAGTTTTACACATTACAATTAGCCGATCAAGTAGGTGTCTAGAAAGGTGTTAACGAGGTTACGCCTCTGGGAAAACGAGGTTTACATTAATTAGGTTCGTGCGAAAGCACGGGGGACCTCCCTCAAAGTACCGACACTGGCCTGGCTGAAAGATTGGCGAACTTGTAGTGTGTAATTAATCCCGGCTAGTCTTTCCTTTTAGGGTTTGAAGGAAGATTTGATAAAAAGCAGTGGGAGCCATCCTGATTAGATAAGATAATAACCAATCTGATCTTGCACGAGCATACGCTAAAGTGTTTTCTTCTCTCTCTCTCCAGGTAGCGACCATTTCATGCCCTAATGAAGATAATAATATGGATGTATTGACCGAATCCACATGTTATACTGTGCTGGGGAACGTTGGTTCCGTTCTTTCCTATAAGAGTTATAGGAATGAACAGGATATAGGGGAATACCAGGATTCCCATGCCACCCGAATGAAGAAAGTACATGTTGATGCATTTTCTTCGGGTGTGTTCGTTACTGAGAACTGTTTCTCCATTTGCTCTACGTCCTGAGTATTAGATACCGGGTCAGGATCCCATATATGTAATCAGTTACATGGGCTTAGGAAAGGTAGAGAATTTGGAGAAGGTGATAAAGACATAAGAGTTGGAAATGGTGCAATTGTTGCAGCTAAGACTGTCGGGGAATATCACCTTGTATTACCAACTGGTAATACATTGGTTCTGAACGAATGCTATTACATGCCGAACCTGATATACAACATTATATCGGTTTCTTTATTAAGTAAAGAGGGATATAATTTTGTATTACAGGACAATGTTATGAACATTTTCCGTAACCAAAAGTTGGTTGGATCAGGCACGTTGTGCAATGGCATTTATGTTCTAAATCAATCAACAGTTCTGAGCGTAACAAACACACACAAGAGGAAGAGTTCTGAACTCAACGAATCCTTCCTGTGGCATTGTAGACTGGGTCACATCAATGCGACACGACTAGCTAAGTTGCATAAAGATGGATATTTAAATCCATTTGAATTTTCATCTTATGACACTTGCCAGTCATGTCTCAAAGGCAAGATGACCAAAACTCCATTTACGGGACACGGAGAAAGAGTTACCGAACTCTTGGGGCTGATACATAGTGATGTATGCGGTCCCATGTCTACACATGCCAGGGATGGTTCTTCATACTTCATTACATTCACTGATGATCTCTCCAGGTTCGGGTATGTGTTCCTGATGAAACACAAATCAGAAGCTTTTGAGAAATTTAGGGAATATAAACAAGAAGTTGAGAACCAAACCGGAAAAAGTATTAAAATCCTACGATCTGATCGAGAAGGTGAATACTTGAGCAATGAATTCCTGAACTTCCTGAAAGAGAATGGGATTCTCTCTCAGCTGACTCCTCCATATACACCACAGCACAACGGTGTATCAGAACGGAGGAACCGCACCCTATTAGATATGGTGCGCTCTATGATGAGCACAGCTGAGTTACCTATTTCCTTCTGGGGTTATGCGCTGGAAACAGCAACATACCTATTGAATCAAGTTCCATCTAAATCTGTACCTACCACACCATATGAGATATGGAGTGGGAAGAGACCATATTTTAAACGAGTTAAGATATGAGGTTGTCCGGCCTATGTCAAAAGGCAAAATCCGGACAAGCTCGAGGCACGGTCAGTTCTCTGCAAGTTTATGGGATATCCAAAGAATTCTTATGGGTATTTTTTCTACCACAGTGAGGAACAAAAGGTGTTTGTTGCTCAACATGCCACCTTTTTAGAAAAGGAATTCCTTGAAAAAGAAATTAGTGGCAAAGTGGTAGAACTGGAAGAGGTTTCAGATACACAAACCATAACTGAAGATTTAGTGGAACCAGAAGATTCAGTAGCTCCCAATGAACCTCAGCCTCTCCGCCGATCTAGTAGGGTTCCTCGCCAACCTGAGAGATACTACGGTTTTCTCATGGACGGTGGGAGCGAGGATTGCATCATGGAGGATGATGACCCAACTAGCTTCGAGCAGGCCATCACGAGTGGGGACTCAGTGAAATGGCTGGATGCTATGCGGTCCGAGATGGATTACATGTATACCAACAAAGTATGGACTTTGGAAGTTGCTCCTGAAGGGGTAAAACCCATTGGGAGCAAGTGGATCTTCAAGAAAAAACTTGGTGTAGATGGAAAAGTGGAGACTTTCAAAGCTAGACTTGTAGCAAAGGGTTTTCGTCAAAGACCAAGTGTGGACTATGATGAAACCTTTTCTCCAGTGGCTATGCTTAAATCCATCCGGATCATGCTTGCCATCGCTGCATATCATGATTACGAAATCTGGCAAATGGATGTTAAGACCGCCTTTTTAAATGGTGATTTAGAAGAGTGCGTGTACATGACTCAGCCAGAGGGCTTCGTATCTAGTGGGAGCAGCGGGAAGGTGTGCAAGCTGCTTAAATCCATTTATGGATTAAAGCAAGCATCGCGGAGTTGGAACATCTGCTTTGACGTCGTTATCAAAGAGTTTGATTTCGTCAAAAACCCAGATGAACCTTGTATCTACAGGAAGGTCGCAGAGAGTAAGGTTGTCTTCCTCGTATTGTACGTGGACGACATACTCTTGATAGGAAATGATATTCCTATGCTGCAATCGGTCAAGCTCTTCTTATCACAAAGATTCTCAATGAAAGATCTTGGTGATGCCTCCTGCATATTGGGAATTAGGATCTATAGAGATAGATCCAAACGGATTTTGGGATTGTCCCAATCCAGGTACATTGACACCATACTAAAGAGGTTTAGTATGGAAGAGTCCAAGCGTGGGAACTTACCCACGATCTCTGGAGTCACTCTCTCCAAAGAGATATCTCCTAAGACTGATTTGGAGAGAGCTCGCTTGCAAGGGATACCCTATGCTTCGGCAGTAGGCTCTATCATGTATGCGATGCTATGTACCAGACCCGATGTAGCATACTCACTAAGTGTAGTGAGCAGGTATCAAGCTGATCCTGGAGAGAGTCACTGGACAGCTGTGAAGAGCATTCTCAAGTACTTGCGAAGGACTAGAGATATGTTCTTGGTGTATGGTAATGGAGAACTCCAAGTGGAGTCCTTTACCGATTCGAGCTTCCAAAGTGATAAGGACGACTCTAAGTCGCAGTCGGGCTTTGTCTTTACCCTTTACGGAGGGGCGGTTAGCTGGAAGAGTTCCAAGCAGGAAACCGTGGCAGACTCGACGATGGAGGCTGAATACATCGCTGCCAACGATGCTGCCAAAGAGGCTGTCTGGATCAAGAAGTTCATTACTGAACTTGGAGTGGTTCCATCCATTGAGCATCCAATACCTTTGTATTGCGATAACAATGGAGCGGTGGCTTTGGCCAAGGAACCCAGGTCCCATCAGCGATCCAGGCATATTCTGAGGCGGTATCACCTGATCCGGGAGATAGTTGATCGCTGGGAGATCGAGGTTAGGAGGGTTGACATGAAGAACAACACGGCGGATCCACTCACGAAGGCCATTCCCCAGATACAGTTTGAGAGACTCTTCGGGATGCTCGGTATGCGATACTACAGCAGCTGGCCCTAGTGCAAGTGGGAGATTGTTAGTTGTATGTATGCCCCAGAGGCCAGTATTGTACAGATGATGTATATTATATTGGATGCTTGGACATATATAGAGATGACTTTCTTGCTCGATATGATAGTATGCTATCTGGTTACTCTTTATCTTAACATGTACACTTGTCTCTTTAAACTGTCTTATAGTTACATGTTGATAAAGCCCTTAGGATGTGTACTTGACTACCTGGACTATGATGCAGATCATACTAGTGGGGACATGGTAGTCCATAAGTACATCCTTCATGGTCCCTAGTCGTGGGTGTATCGAGACGGGGCATCGATATACCAGTGTAGACTAGCGTATACGCTTCTCGACCCATGAGATGGGCGATGGATGATCCCATATCCATTGGTGTTTGACATCAGAGATGGTATACGGGTGCTCAGTGGAGACTGGGTACACTGGACGGACTCGCCGAGAACTCCCAGATGGTATTATACCTCACGTCAGATGGCAGTTCTCAGGTGACACTTGTACAGGTTAGTCTGGAGACCCGAGATCGTCATAGAGTCTTGTGTGATTCCCACTGTGCTTTGATCTCCACCTTACCATGTCCATGAGGGCGTGCAAAACGGTGGTCTTTGGGTACAGTCCCGAGTCACATGGAGGCAATGAGCGATAGGAGGGGTTTCGTCTCTCCCGGTATTGGGAGTTGATGTTGCGCCGTGCTCGATTGGCCGTAGCAGGGAAGTCCCTGGCCAGGGCTGATCAGAGATTTGCTGGTAAATGTTACCAGTAGTTTCTCGACCCGTTATGAGCCTCACATCGGCACGACTTATCGGGTATTTGGGGTCTGACGTTTACCACCCCTAGACTTGATATGCGACATATTAGACGAAGAGACCGGACTGTACGATAAGTGTTACTAGTCGGATTCGCAGGAGTGTGAGCGGGCTAGCTCGTCGATCTTCTGATCGCTCAATACCCGGGTGGCCGTTACGTTTAGCAGACCGCTTGCGGCTTGTGGGTGCTTGATATGATCATCATCTGCTACCGGCGTATTGACGAGTCTTTAGAGTCCTACACAGAGGTTTCCTGGCTCAAGCGAAACGAAATAGGAGCGCATATGAGATATGTGCGGGACCGAGAATAATGCGTGTATGTGATACCGTATTTGATTCTCGCGATTAATGTTTCGATTGGTTGTATGCGATATAACCTAGTTATCGAATCGAAGATCGATTCGATAAGCCGATACATTGAATACTAGTCGGTCGTGTGCGACATGACCGGATCATTGAATCAAGTGTTGATTTAATGATTTAATGTATAATTATATATTTGATATATTACTTTGCATTAACTAGTATTGGTTCACTTTAAACGGATTTTCTCACTTGATGTGCAATTTGTATATGTGATATACTTTTGTGCATATGTTAGTATCATGTTTGATGATGCTTGCTCTTTTGGTTAAGTGTGAAGAATTAAATTTAGGTTAAGTAAATGGTTAGGGTTCCTTATTATTCTTTCTTTTATCATTAATTATTTTGGATTAAAAGAAAAGGCATAAGAAAACAAAAAGGGTTGCTTTCTTTCTTGAAGTTTAGTGAAGCTTCATGAAGCTTGACCAAAGTGACCATTTTTGTCTTCATTCCTAACCCTAACCATATATCTAACCTTAGTAAATTCTCTACACCTAACCATGGTGCAAATTATGATAAGTATTGATTTTCATTTTCACTTTTAAAACTTATCATAATATTCTAGCTCATCTTCTTCTTCATCTTCTAAAAGGAAAAGCTTGATGCCATCAATGGCAACTTGACTTCTAGAGTGAGAAATCCAATTCTAAAGTGAACCCACCTCCTATTTCTTCACCCTCTACCTCTTGCCAAGTTGTTTTGGGTATTTTCTTCACAAGTTTCACAACTTGGTGAAGTTGGAGCTTGAACTTGTGCAACCTCGACGTAGATCATCTTCGGCACGAAGCCGACGACCTATTCCGCTCACTTCTCCGATGAAGCCGTCGCGAGAGTCCGAGATTCGAGATGGACAGCGAGAGGATGCCTTCGTGGAGCCAAGGAAAAGGGTAACCGAATCTACAAAGGTTGTAGCCTCTCTCCATTAGTTAATATGTTAACTAGATTCGTTTTTCGCCTAGGATTCTAGCCGACGATCCGTATTAGGGTTTCTCGGCACCATAATTTTTGTAAATTGACTTGGTTGATGCCTTGTGAGACCACTATAGGGTGCCTAGGAACCTTTCACCACAAACCTATACAGTACTAAGCGTGCCTCGAGCTTGTTTGCATACTGCTTTTCAACAAAAGCCGGACATCCCTATATCTTCAGATACTCAAGATAGGGTTTCTTCCCACTTCATATCTGATATGGTGTGGTAGGCACAGTCTTGGCAGGAACCTCATTCAAAAGATATGCAGTTTATTCTAGTGCATAACTTCAGAAGGATCGCGGAAACTCAGCATTACTCATCATGAAACGAACAATATCCAATAGGGTTCTATTCCGCCTTTCCTATACACGTTTGTGTTGTGGTGTGTATGGAGGAGTAAGCTGAGAGAGAATTCCATTCTCTTTTGAGTAATCCAGGAACTCGACAATTTAAGTATTCACCACATCGATCAGATCTCAGTGTCTTGATACTTTTGCCTATTTGTTGTTCCATATCATTCTTATATTCTCGGAATTTTTCAAAGGGTCTCGGATTTATGCTTCATCTAGAAGACATATCCTAACCTAGAGAAATTATCCGTAAAAGTAATGAAATAGGAATATCCACTTCGTGCATCTGTAGATATTGGAATACACACGTCACTGTGTATGAGTCCCAAGAGCTCACTCGCTCTTACTCTGTGTCCAGTGAACGGAGTCTTTGTCATCTATCCTATAAGACAAGATTAACAAGCTACATAACACTGATATTCGAACAGATCCAAATATCTCTCTCTATGTAACTTTAACAACCGTGTTTCATTGATGTGACCCTGTCTACAATGCCATAAGAAAGTTTTATTTAATTCTGCAAACTTTCTTTTAAGTGTGTTCTGGACGTTTGAAAACCTGATCTTGATTCAATATATAATGTCCTCTAGTGTACCTGACCCAATCAAACTTTGATTTAGGTGGATGTGAACCACATCGCTTACAAACTAGACTTGGTACACACAAACAAATACGTAGAATCAATATCTGCCCACTTGTCAATCCTAAGTGATGTACCCTACGGATACAGCGTCTATGCTCATTCCGTTAGCAACCCTGAGAGTCATATCACCTATCCTGATAACTCTACGGTTTCTCAAAGCCTGTAATGAATTACAGATATGAGATCCTGATCCGGTATCTTGTACCCAGGAAGTAGAGTTAATTGACAAACTGTTTTCAATCACAAACACACCTGAAGTCGAAGCCACAACATGCTTCGGATCCTGGATTCTGGCTTTCCAAGCCCTGCATCCCTTATGCCAATGCCCTTTCCCGTAACAATAGGAACATCCCTCCATCGCTACTGTTAGCCCAGAAACTTTTGCCCTTCCCTGCCCTTCTGCCTTACTGACACCACATATCGGCTTTGTGGAGGTCTTCTTCTTCTCACCTTTTGCTTTCGCCTCAGATGCAGAAATGAAGGATTCCCCAATAAGCAGAGAGGGTGTCTCCCTGGTTTCCTTCAGGGTGTAAGTAGAGGGTAGGGACTGTAGAATCAAGTCAGTATGTGACCCGTTCTCCAACGTGGTCTTCAGGTCCGTGAGCTCATCAATATATCTTGTCATCGTAAGGGCGTTGTCCTCTACAGATGACCCGACAGCCAACCTCGCTTGAAACAATTCCTTCGAGGTCTCATATCTTGTGATATGAAATTGCTCTCCATATAAAACTTTGTTATGGAGGAAGATAGAAACTAAGTCCATCTTCTTGTGCTGTCTCTGGTATACACCATCAACTGAGGCCAACACGAGGCACTTGGTATTCACACAATCTTTTTCCCTTGTCTTACGGATATCCTTATCCGCGATGGTGGAAACTGGACCTGGGACAGCGGGGGCTTGAGTAGTAATGAGGTGGTCCAACTTGTCATAGGTAATGGACATCTGGACAAATCTTTGCCAGTCATTATAGTATAACTCAGTCATTTTATTATCTATCTGTAACCTAATCTGGTCATCTGGTCACTGCATTTAGGAGAGAGAGAAGAATACACTCAGCATGATACTCTTGCATGTTTAGATTGGTTTTTAATTTATCTAAACAGGATGGCTCCCACTGTTTCTCAAATCCTTCCTCAAACCATAAAAGAAGAATTAGTCAGGATTTAATCTCACTGTACAATACTTACTTAACCGTTCAGCCAGGCTAGTGTCGGTACTTCGAGGTAGGTTTTACAATGCTTTCGCAAAGTTTCTTAATTAAATAACCTCTTTCCCCTGGAGGCGTAGCCTCGCTAACATTGTTTTAGACACCTACTTGGTTTATAGCATTGATCGTTATGTGAAAAATGTCCCGAGGAGTAGCGGATACTCACAATAGGATCGGGATCTAAATATCATTGTGTGATAATGCTGAAGGAATCCTACCAACATTATCAAACTCTAAATGGTATGCAGCACTAGCAAGTTTCGGTTTCTTTAGAAACTCCCGATGTAGATTTTTTCCCCATGCTCTTATGACCTTGACGAAGGTCAACAAATCATAAGTCACATGTCAAGTTCTACCCATCATTGTCCAGGTTAATTTGAATCCACCCGTATATACCCTTGACGAAGGTCAACAAGGTAATACGACTATCCCAAACCAACGCATCTATCTATGCTACATATGAACACCCAGCAGCTACCAATCACTATGCCTTGACGAAGGTCAACAAACATAGCTTGAATACTATTGAATATTCATATGAAATAACGAAGGGCTACGGATGGTTTTGGCGAAATCATGAACGTAGTGAACTTGATATAATCGAAGGAACCTGATAGCTTTTAAAAGGAGTGGTTTAAGCTCCGCATTTAAAAGTCTGCTGTTTTTTTTTAAAAATAACCGAGTGGTTTTAAAATTTGTTCCAACGATTCAGATTTGGTTTGTTTTCTTTGCATTAATGTAATGCAGTCCCATCAATTAACCTACCATTGCAGAAAACAATGAAAATACAACGTACGCTTATGCCATCCGTATTCGCCACTGGGCTCCATCATCACCTGTTAGGTTACTTAACTAACGACAGAGCGGGGACTGGACTAGCGCGGGTGCAAAACATAATCAACATCTATTATATAATATATATAAATAATAATATCCATTCATCAGACGCAATGATAGGCATACCGGATCACAGATGAACACATTGGATATACTAGGAATTCCGCATTTCGTTTGAGCCTGTAACGAAAGACTTAATCCACGGTCGTGAAATAGCCAAACCCCACCCTAGACCCCTACGGGTGCGGCAAACTAACCGTCAAATACCCAAAGTGAAGCAACCTCCCTCAACAAAGTGAGTAGGCCACTCAGCACTTCAAAGTACCCAGTAGTTTGTGCACCCCACCTTGGGTCTATCTTAGGAGCAAAAACAGTAAAAAAAAATAATACAACGGTGGCTACAACCTTAACCCGGATGTGCCTTGCAAAAATAATATTACATCACTTTACAAATTTACATTGAATGAAAGAATGAAAACCCTCATCTTACATCCCCGGCTATTCATCACGACGATCCAACAAGTTCATATACACAAACCATCACATCAACATCACAGATATGTGCAACCCCGACTAATCGACGTATAGCAATTAGTCGACGTTTCCAAACACATATATACATCATAGAGCTTGTAAAGTAACTACGAAATTAGAATTCCGCACACAATTAGTAAACTTAAATAATTTTCCAAGACACGAAAATCCAGTGAGCTAATTTTCAAAAGCTGAAAGTTTTGAGCCAATCCGGGAGTCGAAACGAACTCAAAACCCGCCCGATTCATGGAGGCGAAGATACATGTTAAGACGTCGAGTGGGGGGCCTCAGGGGGGTGCCCACCCCTGGGGGCCACCATGAGGTGGCCCCCAAAGGAGGACAGACCTGAGAGCACCAGTTTCTGGTGCTCTCGGGTCAGCATCCCCCAAGGCCACCAATTGGTGGTCTTGGGGGTGTTCCTGGCCGTTGGTCCCCCCGGGGTATCCCTGGGGTGTGCACGCTTCACCCCACGGCTTCTCGGTTCAAACCGTGAGCCCGTGGGGTGTGCAAACAACTCAAAACCTCACTTTTCAAAACAGTTTCTGTCGACAGTTTTCCGGCGACAAAACGGCGGAATTCTAATATCGTTACAAGCTATCTAAGGTTTATTAGAGGCTCTGATACCACTGTAAGTCTGTGTTGCGCACCCCATGTGTTCGTGGGGAGGTGGAATTTGCAAAAAATGATTTTGACGGGCTTCGCAACACTGACTAGAACCAAGGATCAAACATAAACCTTAGCTAGCAAACTACTAGAGCTTTAACTAGTCGGATACGAAGTTATACCTCACGATACTTGTCCTTCGGGTCTTCATCGCTGTCCTCCTCATCTACGTAGGCTCCAAGGATCGATCCGGATCGTAGTAACCTCCACGGACTCCTCGAGTCGAAGACGATCCACCCGAGAGTCTATAGTCCGAGCTCCACCTCAAAACCGAGGTAACTAGGGCAACAAGCTTGCTAAACTTGATGTCCTAAGTGATGTAGAGTATGAAAATGGATTTATTTGTCTCTTTAAACTCTAATTTTCTCAACTTATGAGACCTTGAGGGTTTTCTAGTGAGGAAGAAGAAGAAGAGCTAGCATGAGAGCTCACTTGGGAAAAGAGAAAGTATTCTTGCAAATGATAATCCAAATGAAAATATGATGGCTACCTTGACTTGACTACTGTCATGTCAAGAAAATATCTCACCCAAAAATATCTAGTGCCACAAAATATCTAGTCAAAGAGTCAAACCAAGTCAAGTGGTCAAATCAAGTCAAATGGTCAAACCAAGTCAAATAGTCAATCCAAGTAGCCATGCCATATTTATCATTTACAAAAATAACAAATACTTTCCTCCACCTCATAATTGTTTTAATCAAGTCCATGGTCAAAACCCTAATGAGGTGTCTCCTTCTATGCCCCTCTCATCCGTGCATACACACCCGCATCCGCATTCCCATGAATACGAATACAAAGAGATAAAACTGATCCATCAATATAATACTAGGATCCGGCTTAAACCAAAACCCACTAGTATTATCCGCCCGAACATCATACGCGCACAAGTGCACGCAAGTGATCGAAGCCCTGCCGTAAAACCATACGGCCTTTACACCTTTTGCCCAGTGCAAGGAAACTCTCTGTGTGGGACTCTAAAGACTCGACACTACGCTGGTTGTGGGTTTAACCACAGGTCGTAAGCGGTAATAGCTGTTCGTAACGGTCCCCAGGTAGATGTCGATAAGAAGGCCGATGAGGAAAACCCATCCGAACTCCAACTGAGCCTAAATATGACAATCTCCGTACAATCCGGTATATTCGTCTAAGAGTATCGCATATCGGGCCTAGGGGTGGTAAACTTCAGACCCTTAATAGCGGTATAAGTCATATCGGAGTGTAGCCCAGAACACTCTGAGAAACCACTGGAACACCTACCTGTAAATCTCACTTGCCCTGGCCAGAGACTTTGTGTAATGGCTCTCCAAACACACCGCGATATCACCCCCAATACCGGGAGAGACGAATCCAATATAACCGCCACTGCCTCCAAGCGCTTCGGGACTGCACCCAACTACTACCTATTTGCACGACTCCTTTGAGCCGTGGTAGGGTAGTAATCAAAGTACAGTGGGAACACACTCGAAGCGAAGTAGCAGTGTTAAGTCGACGGACTAAGCTGTACTCATGTCATCTGGGAACTGCTACCCGACGACAGGTATGATACCCACCAACAGTTCCCGATGAGTCATGTCCAGTGTACTCGTAACCTAACGAGCACCTGCATACTATCTCCAGTACGACGTACTAATGGCTGTGGGACAGACCATCTCCCCTGCTGGGATGAGAAGCGTATACACTAGTCTACTCCGTAGTATCGATGCCCCGTCTCGATAATCCTATGACTAGGGACCTGTATAAGGATGTGCTTGTAGATTACCCAGCCCCACTAGTGTGACTGTCATCACAACGCTGGTAATCAAGCAAAGATCCTTAGGGCTCTACCAATATGTATAAGCGATATGCTAAAAGAAACACATGGACATATTGAGGTAGAAACAAACCAGGTAGCATACTACCATTTTGAGCAAGACTGTTACTATATCCGTGTATATCCCAAGCTCTCATTAAGTAATATACAATCTAGTATGATACAATAATGGCCTCTAGGGAATATATCACTAACACCTACAAGTCAGGAGCTCATACATCACCACGTCACATTGAGCGTCGGTGAGAAGGGATCTACTAGCCGCGCAGCAAAGCGAGGAATCATTTTCTTGATGGGCACCTCCTATGGTTGCCGACAAGCGTGAGGACGACTGCAGGCCATAGCTCTTGGTTTGTTTGAGTTCTGTTAATAAAAGATTGGCTTCTCTTTGAGGAGAAGAAGGAAGACATAGCTTCGGGTTATAAAGAGAAACGTTCAAATAAACGCACGAAAAATTTGGTGCACAGTGGAATTATTTCCAAGGCCGGAAAAAGGGGTATGGGGAACAAGATAGTTGGCCCATAGGAAACAGAGAAAGAAGGTGAAAATACTCCTTCCGTAATGAGGCAGCGCCTCACGTGCCTTGCAGTAGTGAGGCAGCGCCTCACGTGCTTTGCACAAGGGCGTCGGCGCCGAGAGTTAAAAACTCTAAGGCGAAACCTCACGTGCCTTGCACGTATAACACGGGAGCCCCAACATTTTATATACGAGTAACTACTACTTCACATGAGGCACCTATGAGCAGTGGTATAAAAGAAAAGGAAATTTTTCCATTCATTCTTGAGGAAATTTATACATCAACGGTAGCACCAAAACAAAATATCATAAAAATGTTTACAATGGTAAAACACTAAATCCCGAACATGAATTGAGGAATTCAGAAGCAAGGTCGAGTAAAATGCTTATGGCCTCTCTGACCATTTTCTGATGCATTTTCTCATGAATGCAAGCGTCGGGATTCTCATTGATATCGTCTGTCCTCTGGTAGGCAGAGATTATCGTCGTTTGTTGGAAGACCTGATACAAAATATCAACAAGATTATCTCACCGTCTCTTCGAGATCAAGCCCATCAGATATACTGAGTGCACCTTGTCTTCGGTATCATCAAGTGCCTCAAGCGGCATGGACTCTGTAACAACTCCAATTTTAGTGTACAAAAATTTGTTTAAAAATTAATGTATACTTGGGGTATTTGGATTTTCTATGAGTAACATAAATATTTGTTTTGCTAATTAATAGCAAGAGTGAGTTGTAGCTCATTGGTAATACCTTGCACTGCTGAACCAAGCCACCAGAGTTCAAATCCCATACCCCACATTATTTTTAATATTGTTTTATTTTGAATGTTTAGAATACCAAGGGTTTACACGTGCATATCTCACAAAATCCCTACTACATCCTGTAAACTAACTGCACCAGTGAGATAACCAACCGACGGGGGACCTTCTAACTGCCTGACTCGGCCGACTCAGGGCACCGCCGCAGGCCGAACTTGGCCGGACCGCCGAGTCATCAACATGGAAGTTGTGACTTTTGGGATCCCCTGCACACCTGCAAAGTTTAAATCCCTAGACCAGTAACAAAGACCCTTTAAAACACCAATTACTCCACTTTTAATACATTTTAATACATTTTATCATATTTTTTCATTTCAACCTTTCACCTACACTAACCTTAGCCTTACCCTATAAATACAACCCCTACACACACCTACCTCACTCCAAAATTCTGAGCAAAACTCTCAAGAAACTTCCTAGAACCTTAGTGTACTTTTGAAGTAGCGAAGGGCAAAACTCCAACGATTTTTCCGGCGACAACCCTAGGAGTTCCCGGCGACGAAACGACGCACCGCCGCCTCCTCCCGTTTCCTCTTCATCACCCCTAAGTTCGAAACCCGTAAGTCCCACTTTCCCCCTTCAATACTCTTTTCTAAAATACGTATTTCTAAAACCCGATGGAATCGGAGCAAATCCGATTTCCGATTCGATTCTTTCTAAAATTCAACCTATTCTTAAATACAATCATTTCTAAATCATTACATGTTGACTATTAAACATTAACAAGTCATATTGAACAAGTTGCAATATCTTACTTTTTATTTTATCGTACTTTTCATTAAAATACCATGTAGTTTTCATTAAAATACCATGTAGTTTCATTTCGACATTTAAACCATCACAATCTTGCAATATCTTTAATTAGATCATGAGGTAATGACCTACCTCCTCATACACTCATATGCAACATAGCACAAAACTTTCGGGAACATAGAATATGGGAAAACGAAACCTTTCAAATAAATACCATTTTCTATTAAAAAACCGTTTTCTAAAAGATTAAGTATTTTACAAATCTTTGCAAAGTGCCGCTACAACCCATTTTGGGGAACCCGACTGGGATAGTGCGGATCATCGCACATCCCTAGGCTTAGTAGTGCGAGATGCAGACCTCCGCAAGGAGCATACGGTCTCGAAAGATTTAAAATACGAAAATCTTAAGAAAATGAGATTTCTAGAAATATAATATATATAGTAAAATTATTTTTATATAAATATATGTATATATATCATTAAATTATCTATTTTGTAATAATATAAATATTCCACCTTTTTTCTAAAAATCATAAGAATCACTTTATATTAAAATACCACGAATTCCATACAGGTTCAATATTACAATTAAATACCCTATATTATGAAATCAGGTTATTTTCACTAGAAATGTCACATGTATAAAATCTACATTTATTACAACTCTAAAGACGATAATTAATTACTTGAGGCGTATTTTGAAAACTATACAAAATTACTTTTATAGAAAACCCGTTCAAGTTTTATAAATTACAATAAGGACCCTAGTAAATATAGGTTTAAGCGGGACCAGTCTCTTGAGCCTCAGGGAGCCGGAGATATAGGTGCCTGCCTATTTAAGGTAGACAACTTAACAAACGGTGTTATTAACACGGTAATCGTCTTTGAAAAAGGCACAAATCCTGCCGCCCATGTGCAGCGGTTACCGATAACATCAAAACAATCAGGACTTCAATTTCTTTTCTAATTGTCTGACTCAGACCGAGTCTCATTAATAATATGACTTGAATATGATTCAAGTACAATCTACAATCTACAATCCAACACGAATCCTTGAATACTTATATTCAATCTATTTAATCTGTATTGACTGAACCGAACCATGGATATACTTCCATTTACATGATTCTCTAGTTACATCTATTTACTGATATCATAGTTTCGGCAAGTCATCCATATATACAAGACAATACAATTTACAATACAAACACAAACAATACAATACAAGACATCGCGGGGTTTAAGGGGTAGATTGGTACGGAAGGTGTTAGAAGTGGCACGAGACTGCAAGATTAAGACACCTAACCTATATTCAATTGCTATTGAACCATGGCATAACAGTTCCTTGTACTTTCCGTTTGCCCTAATCTCTAATATATAGAGACTCCTCTCGTATACACTGGCATTCTTCTGTACTAAGCTACAAACAACAGCGTTAACACCAAATACTCATATAATACAACTTTAAAAGCTACCTTCTCTTTCTATCTATTCTATTTCTCCCTTATCCTTAGGACTTACCGAGCGATTTGTTCGCTGACGACATTCTCTTTCTTTCTTCTTTGAATGTCGTCAGGTGATTCGGATCTTCCAGAGATCGAGCCTACTAGCGAGAAATTGGACCAGCTTGCATACGATCCAGAGCTCTAGCTACATTATACACTTTTATTTTAGTACTTTTCCTTTTCTGTTATGCCACTGTTTAGGCATTGCCTTCTTTCAGATGTATTTACTTTTCCATGCATTGTACAAAAAGAATGTGAATAAATAAAGTTGTTGTTTTATTATATCTTGTCTCTTGTGCATTTATTTTTATATTGCTTAGATACGCTTAGCATATTTACTTCAGAGTAAATACGTAGTGGCCTCGTCGCGTCCTCTACCCGTATACTGGAAAGCAGGACATGACAGGTTTTGTTGGTGGCCCATGCAGGTCTGAGTTGTATGGAACACTGCCATGCAATTCTTTTCTGCGTGAACAACCTAAGCAATATAACACAAGAACCAGCAACTAAAACATTCTTTACAATTCATGTTCCTTGAATCTTACAATTTCATATTCTTTGAATCATATACTTTGAAGCTGTCCTAACCCAAATTTTTCTTCAAGGTTATGGATTCCCCAATCAACACCAGCACCAACTTCAACAACACTCCACCTCCACTACCAATCACACATGTCGTTCCTGCTCCACCCAACGAGCAAACGGTTCTTCTTGAGGTAATCCGCAGCCTCCTAGAGGGACAGCAGCAGCTCTTGAACCGTCCCGAGGCTGATGCACCTGGGGTGAAGCAATTCAAAGCTTTACATCCCAAACAGTTCTCAGGAAAGGGGAGCCCACTGGAAGCTGAGGAATGGGCTCAGAGTATAGAAGATGATCTGGTAGCGGCATAAGTGCCAGAAATAGCTTGGGTTCATGTTGCAAAATTACAGCTCACGGACAATGCACGGAACTGGTGGAAGGCGGAAGAAAGCCGTCTTGAACCACCCATCGAATGGAAGACTTTCCGCGACATGTTCGACGCTAAGTACTTCCCTGAAACTGCCAGGTTCAACATGGAACAGCAGTTTATACATCTGCAACAAGGTTCGATGTGGACCAAGTCGGTAGATGAGTATGATGCTGAGTTCACCATGCTCAGTCGGTAAGATATGTCTCAATAATTCGATTTTTCAATATATCACATATTACACAGCTAACACCATACTTTAAACAGATTTGCGGCACACCTGATACTGGCGGATGAGATCAGAGCCCGTCGATTTCAACAGGGTTTGGATTCGGAAATCCAGGCTGCACTGGCCACAGGAGATTTTCCAACTCATGACTCGGCTCTGAAAGCTGTCCGCCGTTATGAGGCAGTAGTAAAGGCGAGGGGAAGACCTCAATCTGCTGGATTTAAGCATCCTGCCAACCAGTTGGCAGGAGGAGCCTCGTCAAAGCCACCTTTTGTGCCAAGGCGACCGGGAGTACAGAACAACAGTCCTAGCCCAGCCTTTTGTACCTACTGCAAGAGAAATGAACATGTGATGAAAGACTGCCGGCGAGCCAACCGTATTTGCTTAATCTGTAGCTCGGCTGCTCATAATATTGGGTCTTGTCCCCAAAGACAAAACCCAGTTGCTGCACACAGGCCAGCAATCACCTATCCGTAGCGACCAGCTCTTCAGGCACCTACTCCAAGACTTGCACTGCCTGCTCCACCACCTAAAGGACCACAAGATGCACCTCTTCCTCGTCAGTTCCATCAAGCTCAAAGGAACGTTCTAAGGAATACTCCTCAGGCCAGAAGGAATGTACCACGGCGCCAGGCTTTCACGATGACCGTGGAAGAAGCTGAGGCCACTGGCCAAGTTATCACCGGTAACCCTTTCTTCTCAAATTTTCTTTCAGTCTTACTACCTATCTACATACTTTTACCTATACCTAAAACATATCCCGCATACCTTAGGTACAATCTTAGTAGCCTCACTACCTGCACTAGCACTCTTTGATACTGGAGCATCTCACTACTTTATGTCGCAACGGTTCATCCGAACTCATGCGATTCCAGTCACACCGCTTGTATCCAGCTGGAATGTCAGTTCAGGAATTGGCGTTCTAAAGGCAATAATGGGATACAGCTTGTGTCCAGTAGTCATCTGCAGCAGAGAATTCTACACTGACTTCAAAGTACTAGACATAATGAACTTCGATGTGGTTCTAGGTATGGATTGGCTCAGAACTTTTTATGCTACCATCGACTGTCATCAAAGGAGGGTAGTATTCGAGATTCCAGACCATCCGGTCTTCTATTTAAGAAGTGGAGACCGTACACTGGAGCCAAGTACATACAAAACGAAGCCAAGGAAAGCAGTGATTGCAGCAACTCAAGTAGAGGAAGAATCAAGGCCAGAAGTGGTTCAAGAGTTCGACGATGTGTTTCCTGACGATATATCAGGTTTGCCTCCCGATCGAGCTCTTGAATTCAGCATTGATTTAGTACCAGGAGCACAACCGGTGATCAAAGCACCGTATCGTCCGGAAGGTTTGAAGGAGGTACGAACACGGTTGGACGAATTACTGGCGAAAGGATGGATTCGTCCCAGCACTTCAAGTTGGGGATCACCGGTACTACTTGTGAAGAAGAAGGAAGGTTCATACAGAATGTGCATCGATTATAAAGCGTTGAACGAAGTAACGATAAAGAACAAGTATCCACTCCCGTGTATCGACGATTTATTCGATCGGCTAAGTGGATCTTGTGTTTTCTCTAAATTAGATCTCCGTTCAGGTTATCATCAGGTGATGGTCAAGGAAGCTGATATTCATAAAACGGCTTTCAGAACTCGCTATTGACATTACGAATTCCTAGTGATGCTATTTGGAGTGACCAATGCACCGGCAATATTCATGAACCTAATGAATCAAGTTTTCTGGGAGTACTTAGACAGGTTCGTTGTCATCTTCATCTACGACATCCTGGTGTATTCCAAGAGTCGAAAAGAACATGCCGAGCACCTACGAATTGTTCTAGAAACTCTACGACAACATCAATTATATGCCAAGTATAGAAAATGCGAGTTTTGGCTAAATCAAGTTGGTTTTCTTGGACATATCGTATCAGGCGAAGGAATTTTTGTGGATCCAGCAAAAGTTTTAGCAGTAAGTGAATGGCCGACACCAAATTCAGTGAAGGACATTCGGAGTTTCTTGGGTTTATCTGGATATTACAGAAGGTTCATTGAAGGCTTTTCAAAGATAGCAACACCCCTGACCAAGCTCACACGTAAAGATGAAGAATTTGTGTGGTCAAAAGAATGCGAACAAGCTTTCGTAGAACTCAAGTCAAGGTTGACATCAACGCATATTCTCATTATACTGGACCAATCTGGAGGTTTCGAAGTGCATTGTGATGCATACGGTAAGGGATTAGGATGTTTTCTACATCAGCACGGTAAGGTTGTGGCTTATGCTTCAAGACAGCTGAAGACTCATGAGTGCAATTATCCGATGCATGATTTGGAATTGGCAGCCGTCATTTTTGCTCTCAAGATTTAGTGCCATTATCTTCTTGGTGAACGAGTGAACATATACACAGATCACAAGAGCCTGAAATATGTGTTTACTCAGAAGGAGTTGAATATGCGGCAGAGACAATGGTTAGAACTCATGGTGGACTTTGACATCAACCTGCAATATCACCCAGGGAAGGTGAATGTGGTTCCAGATGCTCTTAGCCGTCAACCATTAGCAATACATCTCACCGCTCAGTGGAAGCTACAACAGGACTTGTATCAGATGGAGATTGAAGTAGTCATGCCAGGTAATACTTCAAGTTTGATGAGTTTACAAGTTCAATCTACCATTGTCAACCAGATCAAAGCAACTCAAGCAAGTGATGCTAAGTTGCAAAAGATCAGAGAACAAGTGGAGAATGAACTCAGAACAGACTTCATCATCCATGAAGACGGATCTTTGAGATACGGCAGCAGATTGTGTGTACCAAAAGGTCCTGTTCGGGAAGAGTTAATAAAAGAAGCTCACAGCTCTCCCTACTCAGTACACCCTGGAGGTACAAAGATGTAGAAAAATCTACGTAAGAATTACTGGTGGCATGGAATGAAGCGTGAAGTAGCCAGAAGCGTCGCAAAATGTTTGGTGTGTCAGCAAGTAAAGGCTGAACATCACAGGACAGCTGGATTACTTCAACCGTTACCAATCCCAGAATGGAAGTGGCAACACATCACGATGGATTTTATGACTGCTCTTTCTCGCAGCACAAAGGGTAACGATGCGGTATGGGTTATTGTAGATCGACTCACAAAGTCGGCTCACTTCATCCCATTTCGAGTTAGTCAATCAACTGAGACATTAGCAAAGAAGTACATGGAGGTAATAATCTACTTCAGATTTAAACTCTTTAAATATGTACAATCCCTGATACCCATGAACTCATACAGGAAATTGAAAGACTTCATGGAGTACCGGTCTGTATTGTCTTCGATCGTGACACCATGTTTCGATCGCAATTTTGGCAGAGTCTGTAAGCAAGCTTGGGAACAAGTCTGAGCTTCAGCACGGCTTATCATCCACAAACAGATGGTCAGTCTGAGCGAACTATTCAGATCTTGGAAGATATGCTCAGAGCATGTAAGTTAGACTTCAAAGGATCGTGGGAAGATCACCTACATCTTGTGGAGTTTTCGTACAACAACAGCTACCAAGCAAGCATAAGAATGGCACCTTTTGCAGCACTGTATGGAAGGAAGTGTCGATCACCATTAAGTTGGGAAGACATCGGAGATAGGGAACTTTTTGGACCTGAGATGATAGTAGCGACTGTTGATGTGGTTCGTACTATCAGAGAAAGAATGCGCATAGCCCAAGATCGACAGAAACATTGGGCTGATGCAAAGCGACGTCACTTGGAGTTCCAGCCAGGAGATCACGTGTTCTTAAAGATATCTCTGAACTGCGGAGTGATCCGATTTGGAAGACGGGGTAAGCTAAGTCCGAGATACATTGGACCGCTCGACATACTCGAACGATTCGGTGAAGTGGCATACCGCTTAGCACTTCCACCTTCATTAGAAGGAGTGCATAATGTGTTCCATATATCCTAACTCAAAAGGTATGTGAGTGACCCCAGCCATGTTCTTGATCATTCTGAACTCGCTGTACAGCCCGACTTATCTTGTGAGCAACCACTGTGGAGATCCTGGATAGGAAAGTGAAGTCACTTCGGAACAAGGAAGTCAACTTGGTCCGAGTGATGTGGAGAAAAGACACTCCAGGAGAATCAACTTGGGAAAAGGAAGATGAAATGCGTGCAAGATATCCTCACCTCTTTGTAAACTAGTTCTCAAATAAAAGTTGTAAATTTCGAGGACGAAATTTTTGTAAGGAGGGTAGACTGTAACAACTCCAATTTTAGTGTACAAAAATTTGTTTAAAAATTAATGTATACTTGGGGTATTTGCATTTTCTATGAGTACCATAAATATTTGTTTTGGTAATTAATACCAATAGGGAGCTTGTAGCTCATTGGTAATACCTTGCACTGCTGTACCAAGCCACCAGAGTTCAAATCCCATACCTCACATTATTTTTAATATTGTTTTATTTTGAATTTTTAGAATACCAAGGGTTTACACGTGCATATCTCACAAAAACCCCACTACAACCTGTAAACTAACTGCACCAGTGAGATAACCAACCGACGGGGGACCTTCCGACCGCCTGACTCGGCCGGACTCGGCCGAATCGGCCGGCGGACCGACCGACTCGGGCCGCCGCCACCGGCCGAACTTGGCCGGACCGCCGAGTCATCAACATGGAAGTTGTGACTTTTGGGATCTCCTGCACACCTGTATAGTTTAAATCCCTAGACCAGTAACAGAGACCCTTTAAAACACCAATTACTCCACTTTTAATACATTTTAATACATTTTATCACATTTTTTCATTTTAACCTTTCACCTACCCTAACCCTAGCCTTATCTTATAAATATAACCCCTACACACACACCCCTTACTCCAAAATTCTGAGCAAAACTCTCAAGAAATTTCCTAGAACCTTAGTGTACTTTTGAAGTAGCGAAGGGCGAAGCTCCGACAATTTTTCCGGCGACAACCCTAGGAGTTCCCGGCGACGAAACGACGCACCGGCGCCTCCTCCCGTTTCCTCTTCATCACCCCTAAGTTCAAAACCTGTTAGTCCCACTTTCCCCCTTCTTTACTCTTTTCTAAAATACGTATTTCTAAAACCCGACAGAATCGGAGCAAATCCGATTTCCGATTCAGTTCTTTCTAAAATTCAACATATTCTTAAATACAATCATTTCTAAACCATTACATGTTGACTATTAAACATTAACAAGTCATATTGAACAAGTTCCATATCAAAAGAATTATATTTCAATTTTATTGTACTTTTCATTAAAATACAATGTAGTTTTATTTCGACATTTAAACAATCACAATCCTGCTATACCTTTAATTAGATCATGAAGTAATGACCTACCTCCTCACACTCATATACAACATAGCACAAAACTTTCGGGAACATAGAATATGGGAAAACGAAACCTTTCAAATAAATACCATTTTCTATTAAAAAATCGTTTTCTAAAAGATTAAGTATTTTACAAATCTTTGCAAAGTGCTGCTACAACCTATTTTGGGGAATCCGGCTGGGATGGTGCGGATTATCGCACATCCCTGGGCTTAGTAGTGCGAGATGCAGACCTCCGCAAGGAGCATACGGTCTCGAGAGATTTAAAATACGAAAATCTTAAGAAAATGAGATTTCTAGAAATATAATATATATAGTAAAATTATTTTTATATAAATATATGTATATATATCATTAAATTATCTATTTTGTAATAATATAAATATTCCACCTTTTTTCTAAAAATCACAAGAATCACTTTACATTAAAATACCACGAATTCCAAACAGGTTCAATATTACAATTAAATACCCTATATTATGAAATTAGGTTATTTTCTCTAGAAATGTCACATGTATAAAATCTAATTTATTACAACTCTAAAGACGATAATTAATACTTGAGGTGTATTTTGAAAACTATACAAAATTACTTTTACATAAAAACCCCTCAAGTTTTATAAATTACAATAAGGAACCTAGTAAATATAGGTTTAAGCGGGACCAGTCTATTGAGCCTCAGGGAGCTGGAGATATGGGTGCTTTCCTATTTAAGGTAGACAACTTAACAAACGGTGTTATCAACACGGTAGTCGTCTTTGAAAAAAACAAAAATTCTGCCGCCCATGTGCAGCGGTTATCGATAACATCAAAACAATCAGGACTTCAATTTCTTTTCTAATTGTCTGACTCAAACTGAGTCTCATTAATAATATGACTTGAATATGATTCAAGTACAATCTACAATCTACAATCCAACATGAATCCTTGAATACTTATATTCAATCTATTTAATCTGTATTGACTGAACAGAACCATGGATATACTTCCATTTACATGATTCTCCAGTTACATCCATTTACTGATATCATAGTTTCGGCAAGTCATCCATATATACAAGACAATACAATTTACAATACAAACACAAACAATACAATACAAGACATCGCGGGGTTTAAGGGGTAGATTGGTACGGAAGGTGTTAGAAATGGCACGAGACTGCAAGATTAAGACACCTAACCTATATTCAGTTATTGTTGTACTGTGGCATAACAGTTCCTTGTACTTTCCGTTTGCCCTAGTCTCTAGCATATAGAGACTCCTCTCGTATACACTGGTATCTTTCTGTACCAAGCTACAAACAACAGCGTTAACACCAAATACTCATATAATACAACTTTAAAAGCTACCTTCTCTTTCTGTCTATTCTATTTCTCCCTTATCCTTGGGACTTACCGAGCGATTTGTTCGCTGACGACATTCTTTCTTTCTTCTTTGAATATCGTCAGGTGATTCAGATCTTCTAGAGATCGAGCCTACTAGCGAGGACTTGGACCAGCTTGCATACGATCCAGAACTCTAGCTACATTGTACACTTTTATTTCAGTACTTTTCCTTTTCTGTTATGCTACTGTTTAGGCATTGTTTTCTTTCAGATGTATTTATTTTTCCATGCATTGTACAAAAAGAATGTGAATAAATAAAGTTGTTGTTTTATTATATCTTGTCTCTTGTGCATTTATTTTTTTTGCTTAGATACGCTTAGCGTATTTACTTCAGAATAAATACATAGCGGCCTCGTCGCGTCCTCTGCCTGTATACTGGGAAGCAGGGCGTGACAGCCTCGTTAAATTCAGGAAGTGCTTCCCAAATTGCCCCCACGATAATTTTCAAAAGAGCGGAACGACGGGGGAGTAATCGACCGTTGTATTCATCGAAGCGACGCATCACCTCAGCGCATTGGGCATTCGTAAACTCCTGGTTTTGACAGCGACCTTGGACGTGAATGTCTTCATAGGAGATAATCTCGTCAAGATCATACAGATAAGCAGCCATAGTATCTGGAAAGAAAATTCAGTAAAAGACTAGCAATTAAATATCACGATTCTTAGTATCTAAATTAAAAACAGCAGTGACGATCCATCATTGATGGGGCAGTCGCTCATTAAGGATGGAATCCTAAGAGGCTCCTCATTTAATGAGAAAGCTCATCGGGCCAAGGAGTTGAACTCCCTCGAGAGCAGTGCTCTATAGACAGAAATTATATCTGTCAAATGTGATTAAGAGGGGAATAAAATTCCCCAAAAATTTCTAAAGAGCTATGCTTTGTAAAACCCCAAGATCTTTAATGATCTGAAGTAAAAATCCTAGAAACTCTAAGAGTTCTTCAGTAACGGGTTAAGAAACCCTAAAAAAGATTTTTTAGATCTATGATCTAAGAAGAGCAAAACTCTATTTTCATTTAAATGGTTAAAGAAACCTTAAAATACATCTTAAGATCTACGATCTCAGAAGAGCAAAGCTCTGTCAAGGGGTTCGACTATAATCTTTACCAAAATTTTGGGCACAGTTCTAACTCTAAAAGAGATTTCTTTGGGCAGAGATCTAAGCTCTAAAAAGAGAGTTAAATTCTCAGAGGAAGGAAGAACAAAAGAAGATGAACAAGCAGTCATCTCAAGGGCCAAAGGCCCTACTTATAGGAAGGGGAAGCCGATCCAACTTCCAAGAAGATCCAACGGCGGAAAAACTGCCACCGCTGCACCCACGTGTAAGCCACGTGAGCGCAACGGTGGGGGGGCATTTGTTTCTCCCCAATAATAGAACAGCAATGCTCTGTTCAAAATTTGAAAGAGGCAGCGCCTCACGTACCTTACACGAGGGCACCAGCGCCAAGAGCTAAACAAACTCTGAGGCAGCGCCTCATGTGCCTTGCACGAGTACGCCAGCGCCAAAAGTTAAAAATTCTGAGGCTGCGCCTCACGTGCCCCGCACGAGGGCGCCGGCGCCAGAACTAAAAGTTCTCTGCCGTTGGATCAAAGATCCAACGGAGATGATAAATCATCAAAATACAGAATTAAATTCTGATTGAGGAAATACTCCTTAAATCTTTCTAAACAAGAAAGATTATGCTCTGTAAAACAGAGCACCGTTGGATTAAAGATCCAATGGTGATTAAAGATCACCAAGCTACAGAATAAGCTCTATAGGGGAAAATATTTTCCCCAATGTTTCTAAACAAGAAAGATTATGCTCTGTAAAATAGAGCGCCATTGGATTAAAGATCCAATGGTGATTAAAAATCACCAAGTTACAGAATAAGCTCTGTATGGGAAAATATTTTCCCAATCTTGTTAAAAACAAGAAAAATATCTTCTGTAAAACAGAAGTCCTTGGATCAAAGATCCAACGAACGGTGGATAAAATCCCCAAATCAATTAAGAAATCTCTTAATAAGAGATTTTCTTAACTGAATCAACAAATCTGCCTCTACTATATAAAGGCCCCAAGACTGTTAGTGTACGTATTGATAGAGCTCTTAGGATCTTGCTTGTCTACCAGCGTTGTGATGGCAGTCACACTAGTGGGGGCTGGGTAGTCTACAAGCACATCCTTATTCAGGTCCCTGGTCGTTGGATTATCGAGACAGAGCATCGATACTCCGGAGTAGACTGGTGTGTACGCTTCTCATCCCAGTTGGGGAGATGGTCTGTCCCACAGCCGTCAGTACGTCGTACTGGAGATAGTATGCAGGTGCTCGTTAGGTTACGGGTACACCGGACAGGACTCACAGGGAACTGTTGGTTGGTTTGATACCAGTCGTCAGTGAACAGTTCCCAGGTGACATGAGTACAGCGTAGTCCGCAGACTTGACACTGCTACTTCGCCTCGAGTGTGTCCCACTGTTCTTAGATTGCTACCCTACCACGGCTCAAAGGAGTCGTGCAAACAGGTAGCAGTTGGGTGCAGTCCCGAGCACTTGGAGGCAGTGGCGGTTAGATAGGATTCGTCCCTCCCGGTATTGGGAGTAGATATCGTGCTGTGTCAGAGAGCCATTACGCAAAGTCCCTGGCCAGGGCAAGCGAGATTTACTGGTAGGTTCCAGTAGTTTCTCAGGGTGTAATGGGCTTCACTCCGACACGACTTATACCGCTATTAGGGGACTGACGCTTGCCGCCCCCCTAGGCCCGATATGCGATAGTCTTGGACGAACGGACCGGACTGTATGGAGATTGTCACATCAGACTCAGTAGGAGTTCGGATGGGTTTTCTCATCGGCCTTCTTATCGACAACTACCTGGGGACCGTTACGTACAGCTAGTGCCGCTTGCGGTCTGTGGTTAAACCCACTGCCAGCGTAGTAGTCGAGTCTCTAGAGTCCCACACAGAGAGTTTCCTACTCCAGGCGAAACGATATAGAGGTTGCATGGTTTTGCGACAAAGGGTTCGGACGCATACGTGCGTTTACGCACGTACGACTTTCGGACAGTTTTTACCAGTCGGCTTTGGTTTAAGCCAGTTACTGGTATCCGGTTATTGGATTTTTACAGTCTAAAGTTTTTCCGTATTTTTACGGATCGGAGGGGCGTTCTCGTAATTACTCGAGAAGCTTCTAGAAGATGTGACTAAGGAGGTTTCTTTTGGATAAGAGAGTGAGTCATGGTGGTGATTCATTCACTTCATTAATGCACATTTATTGCTTAATGACTCATGCTAATGAATCATCACAAGATATTTTATGAAGCATGCTTATTCATTTCTTTTATTCTTTTGTTGAAAATAAGAATGCTTCATAATATTATGATACACTCTCTCTCTTCTCTCATTATCTTATCTCATATTCTCTCTCCTCAAGCTCTCATCTTCAAGATACTAACCTTAATCCTCATGTGTTGAGAACAAAGGTTTAGTTAGACTTAAGCATCCATAACCTACACTCTACATCATCCTTTCATCTTTGATTAGCAATCAAAGTTGATTAGTTACCTCAAGTTAGAGGTTTAGCTTGGAGTTTCGCTCTCGGGTGGATCGTCTACTACCTAGAGAAGGTCGAGGAGAACAAAGGAGGACGTAAAGAAGAAGGACCGGTTTCATTAGGTATAATCCCTAATCACTTGTGAAAAGAAACTCATAGAATACGGTTATTTAGAGTTTAGCTTCGATTTAAGCGGTTAGTCGATGTTCGTTCCTTAAACTTGATCGTTTTTGTAAAATCCGCCTCCCCACAAGTACTGGGGTGTACTACATCGACTTACAGTGGTATCAGAGCCTCGCTAAACACTAAATAACTTAATTGCAAATTTGTACGAATTTCGAACGGAAAAACGAAGCCGAAAAACCCTAATTCTGTCATGTTTCTGTCGAATTTAAAACGATGTCAGAAAATTTTTCAGGTGAGTTCAGAGAGCTTAGCATGACACCAGTAGACTACACAAGAAAAACAGTCAGCTGAATCGTTCAACTCGGCGCGGAACCGCGGCCTCAGCCTACTGAGACGCGGCGCTTCCGCGGCCGAGTCAACGAGTTAGCGGCCGATTTTTCTTGTGTTGTCTCTGTATAATATTTGGGGTTTTCTGGAATGTTTAATTATTGCTCAGGTTACTGTTTAACAGAGCAGATTTTGGAGCAATATTAATGTTGTTTATCGATCGAAATTTTACAGTATTTGCATATTGGATTATATCTGTGATTGTTTAATGTGTTCGTAAACCTTCCCCAACTGCTAGTATGTCGGTTGGCAGGGGGTTGCACATTTCTGAAATGGTTATATCTGTTTGTGCATATAAACTGTATTGGACTGTTGTGGTGTATAGCCGGGGTTTGCAATGGGTTATTGTTTAATTCATTTGTTGTAAATGTAATTTGTTGTAATATTATTTTTGCGGGGCACTTCCAGGTTGCGGTCGTAGCCACCGATGTATTATTTCATTTTACTGTTTTTGCTCCTAGGACTGACCCAAGGTGGGGTACACAAACTGCCGGGCGGGTAGTTTGCCGTACCCGTAGGGGTCGAGGGTGGGGTAACGGCTATTCATCACAACTGTGTAATCTGTCTTTTCTTGCAGGCTCGAAAGAAATACAGATTGCTTGCAAATCCAATATTGTTTATCTGTGTTCTGGAATGAATATCATTGCGTCAGACGAATGTAAAATATCTATATTTATTGTAGCTATTTAGACGTCACTTATGTTTTACACCCGCGCTAGCCCAGCCCCCGCTCTGTCGTTAGTTAAGTAACCTAACGGGTGATGACGGGACCCCGTGGCGAATGCGGATGGCATAAGAGGACGTTGTATTTTCGTTGTTTTCTGCAATGATAGGTTAATGATGGGACGCATTATCTGTAATGCAAAGAAAATAAACCAAAGTTTAAATCGTTGGAACAATTTAAAAGAAACCATTCGGTTATTTTTAAAACAGATATTTTTAAATGCGGAGCTTTAACCACTCCTTTTAAAAGCTATCAGGTTCCTTCGGTTATATCAAGTTCACTACGTTCACGGTTTCGCCAAAACCATTCGTAGCCCTCCGTCATTTCATTTGGGTATTCAGTAGTATTCAAGCTATGCATTTTGGCCAAAGTCAAGGCATAGTGTTTGGTAGCTGCTGGGTTTTCATTTGTTGCATAAGATAGATGAGTCGGTTTGGGACAGTCGTATTACCATTTGACCAAAGTCAGGGGTATATACGAATGGGTTCAAATTGACAAGATAATGACGGGTAGAACTTGACATGTGACTTATGACATTTTGACCAAAGCCAAGGTCATAAGAGCATGGGGCAAAAACTTATATCGGGAATTTCAAAAGAAACTGAAATTTGCAAAGAGATGCATACCATTTTGAGTTTGATGAATGTTGGTAGCATTCCTACAACATTATCAGACGATGATATTTGGATCCCGATCCTACTGTGAGTATATGCTACTTATCAGGATATTCGTCACTTAACGATCAATGCTATAAACCTAGTAGGTGTCCAGAAAAGTGTCAGCGGGGTTACGCCCCCAGAGAAAAGAGGTTATTTAATTAAGGAACTTCGCGAAAGCGTTGGAAAACCTCCCTCGAAGTATCGACACCGGCCTGGCTGAACGGTTAAGCAAGTATTGTACGGTGAGAATAGTCCTGGCTAATTCTTCTTTTATGGTTTGAGGAAGGATTCGAGAAACAGTGGGAGCCATCCAGTTTAGATAAACTAAAAACCACTCTAAACTTGCAAGAGCATCGTGCTAAAGTGTTTTCTTCTCTCTCTCCTAATTGCAGCGACCCTGAAAATGACTGGACTTAAGTTACTTTTAGAAAAGAATATACTGACGGGGCCAAACTATAAAGATTGGCTGCGGAATGTCAAGATGGCCTTGACCTATGACAAATTGGGGTACGTCCTCACCGCTACGGCACCTGCTGTCCCTGGTCCCAAATCCAGCAATGCGGATAAGGAAATCCGCAAAACCTGGGATTTAGATTGCGCGAGAGCCAAGTGCATCGTGCTTGCCTCGATGAACAATGAACATCAGAGAAGGCACGAGGATATGTCCCTAGATGGCATATTTCTCCATACAAAGGAACTTTATGGAGAGCAATCTCGTATTGCAAGATACGAGACCTCGAAGAAATTATTTCGAGCGAGGTTGGCTGTCGGGTCATCAGTAGGTGAACATGTCCTACAGATGATCGGCTATATTGAGGAGCTCGCAGACCTTGGGACGACTTTGGATAATGAGCTCTATACAGACCTTATTCTCCAGTCCCTTCCTCCCACCTACGCCCAGTTTATCCTCAACTTCAACCTTCAAGGAAAAGAAGTTGAACTTGCGGAACTCCTGAACATGTTAAGGAGTGCAGAGGGCACCTTACAGAAGGTAAGGGAAACACCCGCTATGTTTGTTGGCGGTTCATCTTCTTCAGGGTCCAAGGCTAGGGCCAAAGGAAGGAAGAAGAAGGCCGCACCCAAACCTAGAGGAGGTGTTAGTAAGGTGAGAGGGAAGGGAAAGAAAAAGACTGCAGTACCGATAGTTGGTCAGGATGAGTGCTTCCATTGTCACAGGAAAGGGCACTGGAAGAAGGATTGCAAGGCGTGGAACGCCAAGAACCAGGAACCGAAGCAAGCTGTGGCTTCGACTTCAGGTGTGTTTGTAATTGAGAATTGTCTGTCGATCAACTCTACTTCCTGGGTATTGGATACCGGATCAGGATCTCATATTTGCAATTCATTGCAGGCACTGAGAAACCGTAGAGTGCTGAAGGAAGGTGATATGATCCTCAGGGTTGCTAACGGAGCTAGCGTGGGAGCTGCGTCCGTCGGGGATTATCACCTAGGATTGACGAGTGGACATATTTTGGTTTTGCATAACTGTTATTTTGTACCCAGCTTAACGTGTAATATCATATCAGTTTCCTTGTTATCAAATAAAGGTTATGATTTCACGTTTGTAAGAGATGTTGTCAACATCCACCTTAATCATGGTTTGATTGGGTCCGGTACTCTAAATAACGGCATATATGTGTTAAACCAACTCCAAATTTTCAATGTCCAGAACACACTAAAAAGAAAGTCTCCAGATTTAAATAAAGCTTTCTTATGGCATTGTAGACTGGGTCACATCAATGAGAGAAGGTTAACTAAGTTGCATAGAGAAGGATATTTAGACACGTTCGAATATCAATCCTATGACACTTGTCAATCTTGTCTCAAAGGAAAGATGACAAAGACTCCATTTACTGGACAAGGAGTAAGAGCGAGCGAGCTCTTAGGACTCATACACAGTGATGTATGTGGTCCAATGTCTACACATGCGAGAGGTGGTTTTTCCTATTTCATTACTTTCACGGATGATTACTCAAGATACGGATTCATTTATCTGATGAAACATAAATCCGAGGCTTTTGAGAAATTCCAAGAGTATAAGAATGAAGTAGAAAACCAAACCGGCAAAAGTATTAAGACACTTAGATCTGATCGAGGTGGAGAATACTTAAGTGCCGAGTTCCTAGGTTACCTAAAAGAGAAAGGAATTCTCTCTCAGCTTACTCCTCCATACACTCCACAGCATAACGGTGTATCGGAGAGACAGAATCGAACCCTATTGGATATGGTACGATCCATGATGAGTAATGCTGAGTTACCGCGATCTTTCTGGGGTTATGCGCTAGAATCAGCGGCATATCTTCTGAACAGGGCTCCTACCAAGACTGTGCCTACCACTCCATATCAGATGTGGACTGGGAAGAAACCCCATCTTCAACATATGAAGATTTGGGGATGTCCAGCTTTTGTTAAAAAGCAGCATGTGGACAAGCTCGAGGCACGATCAGTAAAATGTATGTTTGTGGGATATCCAAAGAACTCCAAGGGATATTATTTCTATTACGCAGAGGAACAAAAGGTTTTTGTTTCTCGTAATGCCCATTTTCTGGAAAATCAGTTTTTAGAAAAGGAAATAAGTGGGAGCGAAATAGAACTGGAAGAAATTCCAGAACCACAAACTGCTACTGAAAGTTTGGTAGAACCAGAGGTTCAAGAAGAACAGATCATTCCCGCACCCCTCCGCAGGAGTAGTAGGCCGTCTCATCCGCCTGAGAGATACTACGGTTTTCTCATAGACGGGGATAGAGAGGATTGCATCATAGATGATGATGAACCTACTGACTTCCAGCAGGCCATCCAGAGCGGCGACTCGGTACGATGGCTAGATGCAATGCGGACCGAAATGGAGTCCATGTACACCAACAAAGTATGGACTTTGGACTTTGCTCCAGATGGGGTAAAACCCATAGGATGCAAATGGATCTTCAAGAAAAAGATTGGTGTAGATGGACAGGTGGAAACCTATAAGGCTAGACTTGTTGCAAAGGGTTTTCGTCAAAGACCTGGTTTGGACTATGACGAAACTTTTTCTCCAGTGGCTATGCTCAAATCCATTCGGGTCCTTCTTGCTATTGCTGCCTTCCATGATTATGAAATCTGGCAGATGGACGTAAAGACGGCTTTTCTGAATGGAAATTTAGAAGAGAGCGTCTATATGGATCAGCCAGAGGGTTTCAATCAGAGTGGGAGCAGCGGGAAAGTATGCAAGCTGCTTAAGTCTATTTATGGACTAAAGCAGGCATCGCGGAGTTGGAACATCTGTTTTGATGAGACAGTCAAAGAATATGACTTTATCAAAAATCCAGATGAACCGTGCATATATAGTAAAGTTGTGGCCAGAAGTGTCGCATTCCTCGTCTTGTACGTGGATGACATTCTATTGATAGGAAATGACATTCCTATGCTACAATCTGTCAAAGGATTCTTGTCACACAGGTTCTCCATGAAAGACCTGGGTGATGCCTCTTACATTCTGGGGATCCGGATCTATCGTGATAGATCCAAGAGGATGTTGGGACTTTCGCAGTCCAGGTATATCGACACTGTACTGAAAAGATTCAGTATGGAAGATTCTAAGCGCGGTAATCTACCGGCTTGTCACGGAATCACCCTCTCCAAAGAGATGTCTCCCAAGACTGATTTGGAAAGGGAACGCATGTCTATTATACCCTACGCTTCTGCGGTAGGCTCTATAATGTATGCGATGTTGTGTACCAGACCAGATGTAGCTTACGCACTGAGCGTGGTAAGCCGGTATCAGTCAGACCCAGGGGAGAAACACTGGATAGCAGTAAAGAACATTCTCAAGTACCTGAGGAGGACTAAGGAGATGTTCTTGGTTTACGGCGCTAAAGACCTCAGGTTGGAGGCCTTTGCTGATTCCGGCTTCCAGAGTGATAAGGACGATTCCAAGTCCATGTCGGGTTATGTCTTTACCCTCAATGGAGGGGCGGTGTGCTGGAGGAGCTCCAAGCAGGACACCGTTGCTGACTCGACGATGGAAGCGGAGTATATAGCTGCTTGCGATGCCGCTAAAGAAGCAGTCTGGATGAAGAAGTTCCTAACAGAACTTCAGGTTGTTCCTACCATAGTTGATCCAATACCTCTGTATTGCGACAACAACGGAGCTATAGCTTTAGCGAAGGAACCAAGGTCCCATCAGAAGTCCAGACACATCTTGAGGCGGTATCACCTGATCAGGGAGATCATTGATCGTCAGGAGATCGAGGTTCGGAGAGTTGCTTCAGAAGAGAACATTGCTGATCCATTCACGAAGGCCCTTCCTCAGATTCAGTTCGAGAGGCTACTCGAGATCATTGGTCTGCGATATGCCAGTACATGGCCCTAGTGCAAGTGGGAGATTGTTAGTGTTTATGCCCTAGAAGGCCATTACTGTATCATACTAGCTTGTATATTACTTAATGGAAGCTTGGGATATTCACATGTATATAACAGTCTTGCTAAACATGGTAGTATGCTACTTGGTTTTTTCTATCTTAATATGTTAGTGTACGTATTGATAGAGCTCTTAGGATCTTGCTTGTCTACCAGCGTTGTGATGGCAGTCACACTAGTGGGGGCTGGGTAGTCTACAAGCACATCCTTATTCAGGTCCCTGGTCGTTGGATTATCGAGACAGAGCATCGATACTCCGGAGTAGACTGGTGTGTACGCTTCTCATCCCAGTTGGGGAGATGGTCTGTCCCACAGCCGTCAGTACGTCGTACTGGAGATAGTATGCAGGTGCTCGTTAGGTTACGGGTACACCGGACAGGACTCACAGGGAACTGTTGGTTGGTTTGATACCAGTCGTCAGTGAACAGTTCCCAGGTGACATGAGTACAGCGTAGTCCGCAGACTTGACACTGCTACTTCGCCTCGAGTGTGTCCCACTGTTCTTAGATTGCTACCCTACCACGGCTCAAAGGAGTCGTGCAAACAGGTAGCAGTTGGGTGCAGTCCCGAGCACTTGGAGGCAGTGGCGGTTAGATAGGATTCGTCCCTCCCGGTATTGGGAGTAGATATCGTGCTGTGTCAGAGAGCCATTACGCAAAGTCCCTGGCCAGGGCAAGCGAGATTTACTGGTAGGTTCCAGTAGTTTCTCAGGGTGTAATGGGCTTCACTCCGACACGACTTATACCGCTATTAGGGGACTGACGCTTGCCGCCCCCCTAGGCCCGATATGCGATAGTCTTGGACGAACGGACCGGACTGTATGGAGATTGTCACATCAGACTCAGTAGGAGTTCGGATGGGTTTTCTCATCGGCCTTCTTATCGACAACTACCTGGGGACCGTTACGTACAGCTAGTGCCGCTTGCGGTCTGTGGTTAAACCCACTGCCAGCGTAGTAGTCGAGTCTCTAGAGTCCCACACAGAGAGTTTCCTACTCCAGGCGAAACGATATAGAGGTTGCATGGTTTTGCGACAAAGGGTTCGGACGCATACGTGCGTTTACGCACGTACGACTTTCGGACAGTTTTTACCAGTCGGCTTTGGTTTAAGCCAGTTACTGGTATCCGGTTATTGGATTTTTACAGTCTAAAGTTTTTCCGTATTTTTACGGATCGGAGGGGCGTTCTCGTAATTACTCGAGAAGCTTCTAGAAGATGTGACTAAGGAGGTTTCTTTTGGATAAGAGAGTGAGTCATGGTGGTGATTCATTCACTTCATTAATGCACATTTATTGCTTAATGACTCATGCTAATGAATCATCACAAGATATTTTATGAAGCATGCTTATTCATTTCTTTTATTCTTTTGTTGAAAATAAGAATGCTTCATAATATTATGATACACTCTCTCTCTTCTCTCATTATCTTATCTCATATTCTCTCTCCTCAAGCTCTCATCTTCAAGATACTAACCTTAATCCTCATGTGTTGAGAACAAAGGTTTAGTTAGACTTAAGCATCCATAACCTACACTCTACATCATCCTTTCATCTTTGATTAGCAATCAAAGTTGATTAGTTACCTCAAGTTAGAGGTTTAGCTTGGAGTTTCGCTCTCGGGTGGATCGTCTACTACCTAGAGAAGGTCGAGGAGAACAAAGGAGGACGTAAAGAAGAAGGACCGGTTTCATTAGGTATAATCCCTAATCACTTGTGAAAAGAAACTCATAGAATACGGTTATTTAGAGTTTAGCTTCGATTTAAGCGGTTAGTCGATGTTCGTTCCTTAAACTTGATCGTTTTTGTAAAATCCGCCTCCCCACAAGTACTGGGGTGTACTACATCGACTTACAAAGACTTCAAGTCTTGTACAGAGGAACCCCCCCTCCATAAACTTCAAGTTCAAAAAGAAGAGCAAGCAAAAAAAAAGAGCTTTAAGAGAGAAGGAAGAAGAAGAAATTTCTTCAAGGTAAATAGAGATCATAGTATCTCATCTACATACCCAAGGGTTTAACCCTCATAAAAGAACATAGTTCTTTCCCGGGATCTGAGATCCATGAGACAAGTCTCCCACAAATGAGAATTTAATTCTCGTAAGGATGAATTTGTTCTTGGGGATTGAAGATCCAGGGGAGAACAAAGAATTGAACTCTTCAGAAAAATACACAAAGAAAGAGACAGAACCAAGCGCCTCACGTGCCCCTCACGTGGGCACTGTTCAATAAAGAGTGCCTAGCACTCAGTGGTTGGCGCCCAGCGCCAAGTACCCCACATGCCCCTCACATGGACGCTGCCTAAATAAAGAGTGCCTAGCACTCAATGGTTGGCACCCAGCTCCAAGCGCCTCACGTGCCCCTCACGTGGGCGCTGCCCAAATAAAGAGTGCCTAGCACTCGGTGGTTGGCTCCCAGCGCCAAGCGCCCCACGTGCCCCTCACGTGGGCGCTGCCTAAATAAAGAGTGCCTAGCACTCAGTGGTTGACGCCCAGTGCCAAGCGCCTCACGTGCCCCTCACGTGGGCGTTGCTTAATAAAAAATGCTTAGCACTCAGTGGTTGGCGCCAAGCGCCTCACGTCCCCTCATGTAGGCGCTGCTCAACAAGTAGTACCTAGTACTCAGTAGTTGGCGCTCAGCGCCAAGCGCCCCGCGTGCCCCTCATGTGGGCACCATAAAGAGTGTTTAACACTCTATAAAAAACAAAAAAAGGGTGAGCATCAGAGCCCATATCAATGCTCAGCACTGTTTGCACAGAAAAGGGATTAAACTTAAATAAGTGTTTAACACTTTATTCAAAGACTGGGTGGGCCGAGTCCAAGTTGACCAAAAGTCTCTAATTCAGATCAACCGAGCCTATGTGCTCACAATTTTTTTTAATTGGTCTTAGTCTCAAACACGACTATTGATCATCCAACGGACATTGGTTCAAGGGTACATCTCCTCACACCTCTGTTAATGTCGTTGTAATTCTTCAGCGTCTTCAGAGAGGTGGTGGGTCCCGATAACCAACAACTCTTTAGTGTACCCTCAAATGGATGAACACATCCCAATACGGACCATAATGTTCTTAAACTAGCTGTGGACCGTAATGTCCTTAAACTAGCTGTGGACCGTAGCGTCCTTACACTAAAACGATAGAGCCCAAATGCTCTTTCATTGGATCAAAAATGATCCCGAACCCCCGTTAAGTAGATCTTAGTCCAACATCGGATTAACATATCCTTAACAAATATTTAAGTCTATCTTAATCTCAAACAAGGTTAACGATCCTTAAATCAGACCAACCCAAATCTAAAAAAATACAGATTTGGACTAATCCATGCCCTACGGGCGACAACACAAATTAGTCTCCGTATACAATCCACGGGAAAGAAAAAATAAAATAAACACACACGACACGAAGTAACCTTCTGGAGCAGGAGAAAGTGGTTATCGCTACACGGTAACGTAATTAACTGTAGGGGCTTGCGCCTGCAGGGAAGAGCGTCCCCACAATCAAAAACCCCTCATAACGAGGGGAATCTGACAAAGTCTGCTATAACGGCCGCATCCGTCCAGACCTCCAATACACGGTGCCATAAATCAACTTGGCATTTTCGGAGAGGTGGACGGATAAAACCAAATAGTATCTGCCCCCAAATTCAAGCAAGACGACCTACGCGGTTTCGTCTTTATTTTCGGCGGTAAACAACATCTAACCATAGAATGAAAGACAATACAAAACCCTAGAAAAATAATTAATCACTCATAGAAAAGAAATTATAAATTTTATTCATTATGAAATAAAATTTACAATTACTCTTGACCTCTCCCACTTTTGCAAACCCTAATTTTTAAAGCCTATAGAAGAGATATGAAACCCTAAGACTATACAGGTATCTATATAGGGCTAAGAAAATTTAGAGAACAAGTAATAAAAGATACAAGAGAATCAATCTTTTCCTAAAAATCTCAATTCTAAACATGGAAATCAAGATGCCTCTGTTGGATGTCGTTGCATACCTTCAGAATCTTCGAAAAATAAAACGATATAGCTCAAAACGATGTATGTGCCAAGACGGCCCAAAATAGATCGCTAATTTGTCGTCGTTTGACTAGATGCGCCGCTGATCTGCCACCGTTTTATGACGTCATGTCTCCAATATTTTGTGTGTTTTCTTCATTGATTTAGAGGGATTTTGAGTATAGAATATCTTGAATATCTCGTTGTCTTTCTATATTTGCGTAGATCTCCGAATCGTTCCCAAATTTGGCATATAATTAGATAGGTTGATTTATTACTTTTGATTTGGTTTGGTTTCTCCAACTGATTTGTTGTTGTGATAATTGATTCATCTCTATTTGTTGCAAATTTTGCTGATTTGCAATGATATTTCCAAATTTGTTCCAAATTTGCAAATTGTCTTTTGATTTTCTGAATTACACGCTTAAGACTCCATTGTACACATGTAATCATCATTTTAGGACAATTTTTCTTCTTTTTGCATCCAAGCCTTATTATCTGTAATAATTCACAAAAAATACCCAGAACAGCATAATATATGACAATAAAATGATAAATGGGTTAGAAAATATACAATAAATTACACCAATCAAATACCCCCACACTTATCTTTTGCTAGTTCTCGAGCAAATCTAGGGTTTTAAACTCTAAACTAAACTAAACTATTATCTAGCTAAATCCTACTCCTATTCCTATTTTTATTCCTACTCCTATTCCTATTCATCTTTTGCGGACGTACGATTGCATTGAGTGCATGCAACAAGCTTTTAAACCTCTAGGCGGCCCTAGTAGGAGGAGTGTTGTCTCCTGAGGGTTTCCAGCGGACAATACCCACAAAATCCACAAAAACTAAAGAAAATAGAGGAAACAAAAATGAGAAAATGAAAACTATATATAAAGATAGGAATAGATAAAAAAATACGAAAAACAAGAGTTTAAACCTCACTAGATTTTCAATCATCATGAATCATGTCTTAATAGATTTTGATTTATACCGAAAATTACTTCCTCATCATTCTTCCAATCTTTCCTACCTATCTTGCTTCCAAACATGATCATATACCCCTACGTGTGTGTAAAATCATCCCTACTCGGAAAATTCAATTCAAGCTCATAAACTCTTGCTCTTAACTCCCTATTACTTTTTAATTAATGATCTTGATGGATTTGTTCCCACATTTTTCATACAACTGTTAATATTTTGTGAGGTACTAACCAACCGATTGCCGAATGTGATCACTTATTGGGCGTAAATAGCAGTATCATAATCTTGCAACACCTAAAGCACAGCAAATTATCCCAAACCAGTTGGTCTAAGTCACTAGATGATGAAGCACTCTTGCTGAATTTTTTTATTCTACCTTAATGATTGCAAGACAGTGTTTACAAAAAAATTCGTACTAGGGCATTACAGAAAAGAGCATGACAGGTCTCTTCTACTATCCCAAGTTTCAAAATGTGTACATATGCGTATAATAGGATATCAACATTCAAATGTTTGGACTCAAAAATAGGCTCCATTTACATCTTCTCAAATCTAGTAACTCCTTCATGATACCAGCTTTTTGGGAACGGACTCATTATAACTTAGCACTAGATCCATTCATCCATCCCTTATTTTTATTTTTCTTAAAATCTCTCTCTTTTATATACATTTTTCACTTTTTCATTTCTATTTTCAAAATTTTCTAATTTTTTTTGAAAGACTAAAAACTATGTACAAAACCACCCCCTACATTTAAACTTGACAGTGTCCTCACTGTCCTCTACCCCTTATTCTACCTCAAAATCCGTTCACTGACTGAACTCAACGAGACACCACGAGGTATAATTACTAGAATTTAGAAAAGAGAAAGAAAGATTTAGCTCATCCAGAAATCTAGGGGGATTTGTTTGCCTTCTAATTTCAAGGGCCGCCCTCTCTCTTCTCTATTGTTGCATAACTGGTCTTTAGTTTTTTTTTGGGGGAGGGGGAATTAAGGCACAGTTTGACTATATATAAAGGGTTAGGTAAGTTTGCATAAAAGTTCTTCAAGAAATTAAACTAGCAACTAAACCTATAAAAAGAAAAGGTTAGAAAAAATAATTTACATAATACTTTTGCTAACACATACGTTAAGAGTAACCACTCAAAAATTTATCTATGATCGTGTAAGGGTAGTAAAATAAGTTGTAACAATAAGTATCAATAAACACCCTAAAATGGATATGCAAAATATTGGTATGGTGTTTATATGTGGATGAAGAAAATTGTGATCCAAACTTAGCGAAAAAAATTAGTACAGAAATAATTGATGAAAATCTCAAAAAATTATATAACAGTACCATCTTGTCGAAATATTGGCTAATTGTATCAAATTCTAACACATGAACGTAGGGAGTATAAATAAGAGATCCAGTTATAGAAGTTAAAAGCACAACTTCATCTTGCATTTGTATAGAATTGGTTTCAATAATAACCGAAAGTGGTGGTGGGTTTGGTTCAACTGTTAAAGGCTCAAAAGGATATTCACAATTTATTGAATGGTTTTGGGAATCTAAATCATTCATAAGATTAAGTCCATCCTTAAAAATTTCCTCAAAACCTTGATCAAAATATCTTTCTTCAAAATTAACCTCCTTCTCATCATTCACTTCTTCTATTATAATAGGTGAATCTTCTTCAAAAATATCATCAAATCTCTCGTCCAACAATTTTTTCAACTCCTCCTTAAATTGACTTATGGGTTGACTTTTATCTTCTAAAAGTGTGGAATACCACTCTAAATTTTCTTCAAAAATTTAATTATTCGTTCTTAATGAAAATATGGGTTCCCTATCAATAGTTTCATCAAAAATTATATTTAAGTCAACGCCATCAAAATCACAAGTTTCCTTTATAGAAGTGGATTCTATATCCAAAATTTTCTCAAAATTTATATCTGATACTGTTAATTCGTCAAAAGCGTCTTACTCAAAAATTTTACAATCAGTTAAATCAAATATCTCAATCTCAAATATATCATCAATTAAATCATCTTCATATAAATTTGTTGTTAGGGCCAAATTGGAAATTCAAAATTTTGAAGGTAGATTTCAAACTCACTAGAAGGAGACTTATCATCACTTTCCTCATGCACCAGTAAATCAGACTCATCTATGCCACAAGATTCAAATATGGGTTCAAAAATTGGACACTCCTTATATCGCTCAATCTTTCTTAACGTAAATTTGCATCCGCACATAAGACACTTATGACTTAAACGTTCTTCGGTTATATATTCCAAACCATAGTTATTCTCAACCACTTACTCAATAAGTTTGGTATGATGTTCTAAGCAATTAGGAACAATCGGTCTTAGATGAGTTTGTTAGTTGTATGTATGCCCTAGAGGCCATTATTGTACATATGATGTATATTATAGTGGATGCTTGGACATATAGAGAGAGGAATTTCTTGCTCGACATGATAGTATACTATCTGGTTGCTCTTTATCTTAACATGTATACTTGTCTCTTGATACTGTCTTATGGTTACATGTTGGTAAAACCCTTAGGATGTATACTTGACTACCAGGATTATGATGCAGATCATACTAGTGGGGCCTTGGTAGTCCATAAGTTCATCCTTTAATGTTTCTAGTCATGGGTGTATTGAGATAGGGCATCGATATACCAGAGTAGACTAGCGTATACGCTTCTCGACCCATGAGATGGGCGATGGATGATCCCATATCCATTGGTGTTTGACATCAGAGATGGTATATGGATGCTCAGTGTAGACTGGGTACACTGGACGGACTCGCCGAGAACTCCTAGATGGTATTATACCTCACGTCAGATAGCAGTTCTCAGGTGACACTGGTACAGGTTAGTCTGTAGACCCGAGATCGTCATAGAGTCTTGTGTGATTCCCACTGTGCTTTGATTTCCACCTTACCACGTTCAAGAGTACGTGCAAAACAATGGTTTTTGGGTACAGTCCCGAGTCACATGGAGGCAATGAGCGATAGGAGGGGTTTCGTCTCTCCCAGTATTGGGGGTTGATATTGCGCTGTGCTCGATTGGCCATAACAGGGAAGTCCCTGGCCAGGGCTGTTTTAGAGATTTAATGGTAAGTGTTATCAGTAGTTTCTCGACCCGTTATGAGCCTCATATCGGCAGGATTTATCGGTTATTGGGGTCTGACGTTTACCACCCCTAGACTTGATATGCGACATATCAGACGAGGAGACCGGACTGTACGGTAGTGTTACTGTCAGGCTTTTGCAGGAGTTAGAGGGGGCTTGCTTGCTGATCTTCTGATCGTTCAATACCCGGGTAGCCGTTACGTCCAGCTAGTACCGCTGACGGCTTGTGGGTGATTGATATGATCATCACCTACTGCCGGTGTATTGACGAGTCTTTAGAGTCCTACATAGAGGTTTTACTGGCTCAGGAAAAACGAAGTAGGAGCACATATGTGATATGTGCGGGACCGAGAATAATACGAGTATGTGATACCGTATTCTGTTCTCGCGATATTTGTACCGGTCGGTTATATGTGATATATCCGGGTTGTCGAATCAAGTGTTGATTCGATAAATTGGTACATTTAATATTAGTCGGTTATATGTGATATAGCCGGATTATTAAATCAAGTGTTGATTTGATAATTTAGTGTATAATTGTATATTAGATATACTAATTTACATTAACTAATATTGGCTCACTTAAGCATTTATTTATTCTCACATTTGCACACTTATTATATATGAGATATATATTAATTGTGTTCATTTTTGTATCATGGTTGTTGATACACACTATATGGGTGTATGAGACTTACACCATACTAATTGTAATGTTAGGTTTTAATATTTAAAGTAATTCCAAAATTAGTGGATTATTAGCAAAGTGCATGAAGCTTCATGAAGCTTATGGATGCATTGACTAAGTCCACTAGTTTTGTTTTACTTAAGATATTTATTAACCTAACTATTATGATTTAGCCATGGTTATGTCTCTACATGAGTTAGTATATGATACAAACTCACCCATGGTTGTTTCTCTCACTTGATTAGTTCATTCTCATCTCTTTTCTTCATCTTCTTCCTCAAACCAAAAGAACTCTCTAGGGTTTGATCAAAATGAGAAAATATTGTGAGAAAAATAATTCTAAAGTGAGCCCACCTCCTACTTCATCATCCTCTACTAGATTAGCACTTTAGTATAGGGTGTTAGCTTCACTAATCTTTCATTAGTGAAGTAGTAGCTTGAGATAGTATCCCCTCGACGTAGATCATCTTTGGCCTCGAAGACTTCAAGCAAGATCGTTCTTTTTACCTTGAGAAGCCATGCATGAGTCCGGGACTTGGATCGCAGCGAAGGGACTTCAACTCGGAGCTTTTGAAGTGAAGGACCGGTCTACAAAGGTTGTATTCCACAAACACTTAGATGTAAAGTAGTTTACTTTGTGTTTCGTATGATTCTCTAGTTATCGATTCTAGTTTAGGGTTCTTTAAAACGGAAAATTTTTGAAAATGACATGGACGATGCCTCCCGAACCTTACTGTCGTTCAAAGGAACCCTACAATGGTATCAGAGCCTAACTAGAGAATTAGACGGATTGTGTTAGATTACGAAACCGAAACAAACTCCGAAACTTGAGACCCTAAAATCCAGGTTATGTCGCTGTTCAAATGAGCTCCAAAATTTTTTCAAACAATTGCAGAATCATCTATGAGCAAATATAAGAACATGGGAGAAAATTGGGACCATGTGCTCCGAATTTGGCCGAGCACATGGGCACAATTTCCAAGGAGGCCGGCCTGGAAGAGAGGAAATGGTCCCAATTTTTTTCATGTTCTGTGCTCTGGGTTTTCGTGTTTCAGGTGTTGTTTGATTTTGCTAATTTTTCATGTGATGATTAACTTACTGCAATGGCAACTCGGAGTGTTTTGTAGTCGTAATTCTAACTATTTTTGGGTTACTTTAGACGGTGTTAAAAAGTTCAATCGGATATCAAATACCCATTTTAACCCTCGCTGAAAATTTCCAAGTGTTTGGAATTTTCTCAAGTTAATTATATTCGATAGTCGTGCAAGTAACTCTATGGACCCTCTAGAAGAATAAAAACCTTAACTCGATTCTATGCCCTCGGAACCGCGACTGAACCTTAGGGTTGGCCGTAGTTCCGCGGTGTCATAGGTGAGGCGTTGGTTTGGCCCTTCTACGGCTAAATCATAGGTACTGTGGCACATTTTTGGGTACTTTAACTTCGCTCAAGTGTTGAGATTTTTGGGTAATTATGGGTGTTTGTTGATTCGATCGGAATATTTAACATCTTCTAGTTTTTTCTATGACCGTAAGTGTAATATGTGGTGTATCGCCGGTTTCGTTACTATATGTCAACGACAATTGGGATACGCATATTTACTTACGTTGATGACATGTGATGTTATGTGTTGTTGTGATATGTTATATTGGATCGTCGTGTTTTGAATAGCCGGGGGTATTATGTGAGATGAGAGTTTTTATTTTCATTCATGTAAAATTCAATGTATGTAATATTCTTTTATTGGGGCACTTCCGGGTTGAGGATGATGTCACCATTGTTGTATATTATTTACTTTTCCGCATTAGGATAGACCCAAGGAGGGGAGCACAAGTAACCGGGTTTTAGAGTCCAGTGAGAGACCAACTCGAGAAGTCGAGTCCGGGTCTCCTAACTCTAGAATTGGTAGGGTTACTTGCCGCTCTCGTAGGAGTCTAGGGATGTGGGTTTGGATATTCATCACGACCGTGGAATCCGTGTTTTATACAGGCTCAAAATAAAACATGGACCTCCTAATATATCCAATATTTCATATGTTTCCTCTGCTGCTTTGTGATGTGATCACTGTGGATTCTGAGACGAATGGATATACATTATATATGAGATATATAGTAGACGTTGCTTATGTTTTGCACCTGTGCTAGTCCCGTCCCGGTATGCCGTTAGTTAAGTAACCTAACGGTGTATAACGGAACATTGTGGCGAATGCGGATGACATAAGCGTACGTTGTATTTTCGTTTCATTTTCTGTGATGCTTAGGAAGCTTAAATGATGGAACTTCATTAATATGATTAATGAAAGAAAAGAAACCTAAAAGTTGTTATAGAATCAAATTTTTTAAAAAGGTAGCTACAGTTATTGCTTTGCATAGTGATTTATGTGATATATCCCGCACCTTATTCGATAAGGAAAGAGCCGAGATCCCTTCACCGGGAGTGGCCTCTTTAGCAAAACTGGCAGATGCTGCAACACTCGGTTTGTCTTTTGATTGCTTTTGGAGTTTTTACTTTGCATAGTGATATATGTGATATATCCCGCACCATATTCGATGAGGAAAGAGCCAAGATCCCTTCACCGGGAATGACCTCTTTAGCAAAACTAGTAAAAGCCTCAAAAACACTCCTTTTCAAAATCTACTCGATTCTACAACGATATCAAGTTCATTACGCAAAAGGTTTTCAGAAAAACCAGATGTAGCCCTCCGTCATTTCAGATAAGTCCTATTTAGTATTCGTGCTGCGTTTGTTGGCCTTTGTCAAGGCGTATGTGCGGTAGATGAATGGTGCTTATCTGTTTATGCATATGATGCAGATTGGATTAGGGTAGTCGTCGACCTTGTTGGCCTTTGTCAAGGGTCGTGCGGGTGGGTCTGATTCAATCAGGAAATGACGGGTTGAACTTGACTAGCATCCTATGATTTGTTGGCCTTTGTCAAGGTCATAGGGGTTAGGGGCAAAATATTATCGGGAATTTCAAGTGTTGAAATTTTCGATGAGATTGCATACCTTCTATGAGATAGTTGGATCCCGATACCCACTACGAATAAGAGTTACTCCTGGGAGAGTTTTACACAAGACAATTAGCCGATCAAGTAGGTGTCTAGAAAGATGTCAACGGCGAGGTTTATTTTAATTAGGTCCGTGCGAAAGCACGGGGAACCTCCTTCAAAGTACCGGCACTGGCCTGGCTGAAAGATTGGCGAAATTGTAAGGTGTAATTAATCTCGGCTAGTCTTTACTTTTAGGGTTTGAAGGAAGATTTGATAAAAACAGTGGGTGCTATCCTGATTAGATAAAATAATAACCAATCTGATCTTGCAAGAGCATACGCTAAAGTGTTTTCTTTTCTCTCTCTCCAGGTAGCGACCATGTCACGTCTTAATCAAGATAATAATATGGATGTATTGACCAAACCCGCATGTTATACTGTGCTGGGGAACGTTGGTTCCGTTCTTTCTTATAATTGTTATAAGACTGAACAGGGAATAAGGACATATCCGGATTCCCACGCCGCTCAAACGAAGAATAAGCATGATGATGCATCTTCTTATGGTGTGTTAGTTATTGAGAACTGTTTCTCAGTCCACTCTATGTCCTGGGTATTAGATACCGGATCAGGATCCCACATATGTAATATGTTACATGGGCTAAGGAAAGGTAGAGAACTGGGAGTAGGTGATCATTCCGTAAAAGTAGGGAATGGGGCAAATGTTGCAGCCAAAGCAGTTGGCGAATATCACCTTGTGTTACCAAGTGGCAACACATTGATTCTGAACGAATGCTATTACATTCCGACCCTGATATGCAAACTTATATCAGTTTCTTTATTAAGTAAAAAAGGATATAATTTTGTAGTACTGGATAATGTTATGAACATCTTCCTGAATCAAAAGTTGAATGGATCAGGCACGTTAAATAATGGCATATACGTTCTAGATCAAACTACAGTTCATAACATACAAAACACACACAAGATGAAGAGTTCTGAAATGAACGAATCCTTCTTGTGGTATTGTAGACTAGGTCATATCAATGTGACACGGCTAGCTAAGTTGCATAAGGATGGATATTTGAATCCGTTCGAATTTTCATCTCATGACACTTGCCAGTCATGTCTCAAATGCAAGATGACCAAAACTCCGTTTACAGGACACGGAGAAAAAGTTACGGAACTCTTGGGATTGATACATAGTGATGTATGCGGTCCCATGTCTACACATTCCAGGAATGGTTTCTCGTATTTCATTACATTCACTGAGGATCTCTCTAGATTCGAACATGTGTTCCTAATGAAACACAAGTCTGAAGCTTTTGAGAAATTTAAAGAATATAAGTCCGAAGTCGAGAACCAAACGGGTAAAAGTATTAAAATCCTTCGATCTGATCGAGGAGGTGAATACTTAAGCAATGAATTCCTGGAATACCTAAAAGAGAATAGGATTCTCTCTCAGCTTACTCCTCCGTATACACCGCAGCACAACGGTGTATCGGAGAGGAGGAATCGCACCCTATTAGATATGGTGCACTCTATGATGAGCACTGCTGAGTTACCTATTTCCTTTTGGGATTATGCGCTTGAGACAGCAGCATACCTATTGAATCAAGTTCCATCTAAATCTGTACCTACCACACCATATGAGATATGGAGTGGGAAGAGACCATGTCTTAAACGAGTTAAGATATGGGGTTGTCCGGCCTATGTCAAAAAGCAAAATCCGGACAAACTCAAGGCATGATCAGTTCTATGCAAGTTTGTGGGATATCCCAAACATTCACATGGATATCTTTTCTACCATGGCGAGGAATAAAAGGTGTTTGTTTCTCAACATGCCACCTTTTTAGAAAAGGAATTTCTTGCAAAAGAAATTAGTGGCAACGAGGTAGAACTAGAAGAAATTCCGGCAACACAAACTGAAACTAAAGATTTAGTAGAACCAGAGGATTCGGTAGTTCCCAACGAACCCCAGCCTCTCCGTCGATCTAGTAGGGTTCCTCGTCTACCTGAGAGATACTACGGTTTTCTCATTGATGGTGGAAGCGAGGATTGCATCATGGAGGATGATGACCCAACTAGCTTCGAGCAGGCCATCACGAGTGGGGACTCTGTGAAATGGCTGGATGCAATGCGGTCCGAGATGGAATCCATGTACACCAACAAAGTATGGACTTTGGAAGATGCTCCTGAAGGGGTAAAACCCATTGGGAGCAAGTGGATCTTCAAGAAAAAACTTGGTATAGATGGGAAAGTGGAGACTTTCAAAGCTAGACTTGTTGCAAAGGGTTTTCGTCAACGACCAGGTATGGATTATGACGAAACCTTTTCTCCAGTGGCTATGCTTAAATCCATCCAGATCATGCTTGCCATTGCTGCATACCATGACTACGAAATCTGGCAAATGGATGTTAAGACCGCCTTCCTGAATGGTGATTTGGAAAAGTGTGTGTACATGACTCAGCCAGAGGGCTTCGTAGACAGTGGGAGCAGCGGAAAGGTGTGCAAGCTGCTTAAATCCATCTATGGGTTAAAGCAAGCATCGCGGAGTTGGAACATCTGTTTTGATGTCGTTATCAAAGAGTTTGATTTCGTCAAAAACGTAGATGAACCTTGTATATACAAGAAGGTGGCAGATAGTAAGTTTTTCTTCCTCGTATTGTACGTGGATGACATACTCTTGATAGGAAATGGCATTCCTATGCTGCAATCGGTCAAGCTTTTCTTATCATAAAGATTCTCAATGAAAGATCTAGGAGATGCCTCCTACATCGTGGGGATTAAGATCTATAGAGATAGATCTAAACGGATACTAGGATTGTCCCAATCCAGGTACATTGACACCATACTAAAGAGGTTTAGTATGGAAGAATCCAAGCGTGGGTTTTTACCCACGATCTCAGGACTCACTCTCTCCAAAGAGATGTCTCCCAAGACTGATTTGGAGAGAGCTCGCATGCAAGGGATAGTCTATGCTTCGGCAGTAGGCTCTATCATGTACGTGATGCTATGTACCAGACCCGATGTAGCATACTCACTAAGTGTAGTGAGCAGGTATCAAGCAGATCCTGGAGAGAGTCACTGGACAGCTGTGAAGAGTATTCTCAAGTACTTGAGAAGGACTAAAGAGATGCTCTTGGTGTATGATAACGAAGAACTCCAAGTGGAGTCCTTTACCGATTCGAGCTTCCAGAGTGATAAGGACGACTCTAAGTCGCACTCGGGTTTTGTCTTTACCCTCAATGAAGGGGCGGTTTGCTGGAAGAGTTCCAAGCAGGAAACCGTTGTGGACTCGACGATGGAGGCAGAATACATCGCTGCCAACGATGCTGCTAAAGAGTCTGTCTGGATAAAGAAGTTCATAACTGAACTTGGAGTGGTTCCATCCATTGAGTATCCAATACCTTTGTATTGTGATAACAATGGAGCGGTGGCTTTGGCCAAGGAACCCAGGTCCCATCAGCGATCTAGGCATATTCTGAGGCGGTATCACCTGATCCGGGAGATAGTTGATCGCCGGGAGATCGAGATCAGGAGAGTTGACATGAAGAACAACACTGCGGATCCACTCACGAAGGCCATTCCCCAGATACAGTTCGAGAGACTCTTCAGGATGCTAGGTATGCGATACTACAGCAGCTGGCCCTAGTGCAAGTGGGAGATTGTTAGTTGTATGTGTAGGGTTAGTAGGCACTCTAATAAGGTTCTACAATGCATCAATCATGCCCGTTTCAAATTTTAGCCATGCCGAATAACCCTAAACAAGATCGTTGCTAGAAAATTAGGGTTTCAAATGCAAGTTAAACTCATTAACTCTAAGTGAATACGAAATACAATCTTTGTAGATCGGTCCTTCACTTCTAAAGCTCCTTGTAGTAGTCCCTTCGCTGCGATCATCGAACTCCCGGACTCTCGGATGGCTCCATGAAAAAATTGCAACGGTATTTCTTGAAGTCTTCGAGGCCGAAGATGATCTACGTCGAGGGAATACGAACTCAAGCTTCTACTTCACTAACCAAAGAATTAGTGAAGCAAACACCCTAAACTAAAGTGCTAGTCTAGTAGAGGATGGTGAGATAGGAAATGGGTACACTTTAGAATTTCTTTTCTCACTTTGTATCTCTCTCTTTTACAAACCCTAGAAAGAAAATGAAGGAGGAAGAAGATGAGCTCAAATGAGAATGAAACTTATCAAGAGAGAGAATGAGCTAACCATGGTGAGTGAGTATCATATACTAACTCATGTAGAGACATTACCATGGGTAATCATAGTGGTTAGGTTAACTAATATCTTAAGTAAAACAAAACTAGTGGACTAAGTCAAATGCAAAGATAAGCTTCATGAAGCTTCATGCATTTGTGCTCATTATCCATTTGTTTTAGAATTACTTTAAATATAAAAACCTAACAAATATAATTAGTATGGTAAAAGTCTTCTACACCCATGTAATGTGTATCAACAACCATGATACAATTTGTACACAAATAAATATATATCACATATATATTAACTTGTGCACAAGTGAGAAAAATAAATGCTTAAGTGAACCAATGTTAGTTAATGTAAATTAGTATATCACATATACAATTATACACTAAATTATTAAATCAATACTTGACTTAATAATCCGGTTATATCACATATAACCGACTAACATGCAATGTATCGACTTATTGAATCAACCCTTGATTCGATAACTTGGTTATATCGCATATAACCGATCGACACAAACATCGCAAGAATAGAATACGGTATCATATACACGCATTATTCTCGGTCCCGCACATATCACATATGCGCTCCTATCTCGTTTTGCCTGAGCCAGTATAACCTCTATGTAGGACTCTAAAGACTCGTCAATACGCCGGCAGTAGGTGATGATCATATCAAGCACCCACAAGCCGTCAGCGGTACTAGCTGGACGTAACGGCTACCCGGGTATTGAGCGATCAGAAGATCAGCAAGCAAGCCCGCTCCAACTCCTGTAAAAGCCTGACAGTGACACTACCGTACAGTCCGGTATCCTCGTCTGATATGTCGCATATCAAGTCTAGGGGTGGTAAACGTCAGACCCTAATAACCGATAAATCATGCCGATATGAGGCTCATAACGGGTCGAGAAACTACTGGTAACACTTACCAGTAAATCTCTAAACCAGGTCTGGCCAGGGACTTCCCTGTTATGGCCAATCGAGCATAGCGCAACATCAACCCCCAATACCGGAAGAGACGAAACCCTTCCTATCGCTCATTGCCTCCATGTGACTCGGGACTGTACCCAAAAACCACCGTTTTGCATGCCCTCTTGGACGTGGTAAGGTGGAAATCAAAGCACAGTGGGAATCACACAAGACTCTATGACGATCTCGGGTCTACAGACTAACCTGTACCAGTGTCACCAGAGAACTACCATCTGACGTAAGGTATAATACCATCTGGGAGTTCTCGGCAAGTCCGTCCAGTGTACCCAGTCTCCACTGAGCACCCGTATATCATCTCTGATGTCAAACACCAATGGATATGGGATCATCCATCGCCCATCTATATGGGTCGAGAAGGTATACGCTAGTCTACTCTGGTATATCGATGCCCTGTCTCGATACACCCACGACTAGGGACCTTGAAGGATGTACTTATGGACTACCATGTCTCCACTAGTATGATCCGCATCATAGTCCAGGTAGTCAAGTACACATCCTAAGGGCTTTACCAACATGTAACAGAGAGACAGTCAGTATACACGTTAAGGTAAAGAGTAACCAGATAGCATACTATCATGTCGAGCAAGAAAGTCCTCCCTATATATGTCCAAGCATCCACTACAATATACATCACATGTATAGTAATGGCCTCTAGGGCATACATATAACTAACAATCTCCCACTTGCACTAGAGCCATCTGATAACAGTGGTTGTAGTATCTAATACTCAACCATCCCATAATAGTCTCTCTCTGGGAAAAGGCCTTTGTGAGTGGATCCGCCGTGTTGTCCTCTGAGTCTACTCTCCTTACCTCGATCCCCTGGAGATCAACCATCTCCATGATCAGGTGATACTGCCTTAGAATATGTCTGGATCACTGATGGGACAGGCGTTCCTAGGCATAAGCCACAACTCCATTGTCACACAATGGTAGGAACGAAGTTCATCTCATGAACTAGTATACACCCAGACTGCCTCTTTGGTAGTATCTTTGGTAGCGATGTATCCAGCCTTTATCGTCTAGTATGCCACGGTATCTAGCTTGGAACTCTTCCAACATACCATCCCTTTACTGAGGGTAAAGACAATGCCTGCGACTGACATTCAGTCTTCCTTATCACTCTGGAACCTTTCCAGTGATTCTTCCCAGGATCAATTGATACCAACTCACTACATCTAGTGAGTATCCTAACATCCAATAGATCTATCTCATAGATCCAAAACCCAGGATTTAGTAGGTATCACTTTGATCCTATGTGGAGAATCATTGTGATAAGCGGAGATTGACCAAGCGTAGCATAGGAAACTCCTTCCCTATCTAGAGTATGTCATCCACGTACTCTATGAGGATCACCAGCATACTCCCTACTACCTTTTTGTATATACAAGGTTCATCTACCATTTTGATGAAGTCAAACTCTTTGACTAACTTATCAAAACAGACGTTCCAACTCCGCGATGCCTGCTTTATCACATAAAACATCTTGCACACGTTTCCGCTGCTCCCACTATCTACGAAGCCCTCTGGCTGTGTACTTATAGACGCTCTCTTCTAAAACATCATTTAGAAAAGCAGTCATGACACCCATCCGCCAGATATTGTAGTCATGGTATGTAGGCGTGGCAAGTAGGATCTGGATGGAGTTAAGTATGGCTACTTAGAAAAGGTTTCATCATAATCCATACCTGGTCAATGATGCAAACCTTTAACAAGTCTAGCTTTGAAAGTCTCAACTTTTCCATGTACACCAAGTAATCTTCTCAAGATATACTTGCTCCTGATGGGGATTTAACCCTTTAGATAAAGCAACCAAAGTCCATACTTTGTTGGTGTATAAGGATTCCATCTCAGATCGTAAAGCATCCAGCCATTCTTACAGAGCCCCCACTCTTGATGGCCTGCTCGAAACTAGTTGGGTCATCATCCCATGATGCAATCCTCGCTCCCACTGTCATAGAGAAACCGAAGTATCTCTCAGGTGGGTGAGGAACCCTACTAGATCGGCGGAGAGGCTGAGGTTCGTTGGTTACTATTGAATCCTTCGGTTCTACCAAATCATCTGCTGTAGTTTGCATAGCTGGAACCCCTTCCAGTTCTACCTCATGACCACTAATGATTCCACAAGAAATTCCCTTTCACAAAGGTGGCATGTTGAGAAACAAAACATCTTTTGTCCCTCGGTTAGGTAGAAGATATTCCCTTGCATATGCTTGGGATATCCAACAAACTTCCACAGATCTGACTTTGCCTCGAGCTTGTCCGGATTATGCTTTTAGACATAGGCTGGACAACCCCAAATCCTAACTACTTAAGATATGGGCTCTTCCCATTCCATATCACATATGAAGTGGTAGGCAACTGATTTGATCGGAACCCTATTCAATAGGTATGCAACTTCATAAGTGCATAACTCCCAAAAAGGAAATAGGAAACTCAGTAGTACTCATCATAGAGCACACCATATCACATAGGGTGCTATTGCTCCGCCCCGATATACCATCGTGCTATGGTGTATACGGAGGAGTAATGCCAAGAGAGAATCTCATTCTCCTTTAGAATAATCCAGGAATTCCGTGCTCAAGTATTCTCCTCCCTGATCACATCAAAGGACATAATACTTATACCCGTTTTGGTTCTTTACTTCTAACTTATATTCTGTGAATATCTCAAAAGCTTCAGACTTGTGTTTCATCAGGAACATATGTCTGAATCTTGAGAGATCATCAGAGAATGTAATGAAGTATAAAGAACCGGTCTTGGCATGTGTAGACAGGGGACCCTCATACATCAACATGTATCGCCCCAAGAGTTCACTAACTCTTTCTCTGTTTCCTAAAAATAGAGCTATGGTCATCTTATCTCTGTGACATGACCAGCAAGTTTCACAAGATATAAATTTAAACTAATTTAAATATGCATCTATATGTAACTTCAGCTAGTCGGGTCACATTGATATGACCTAGTCTACAATACCTCAAGAAGGATTCGTTCATTTCTGAACTCTTCCTCTTGTGTGTGTTCTGTATGCTAAGAACTGTAGTTCGATTTAGAACATCAATGCTTTTAGATAACATGCCTGAACCGATCAACTCTTGATATAGGAAATGTTCAAAACATTATCCAACAATACAAAATTATATCCTTTCTTTACTAATAAAGAGACTGATATGATTTTGTATATCAGGTTCGGTATCTAATAACATTCGTTCAGAATCAATGTATTCTGGTAATACAGGGTGATAGTTACCAACAGACTTGGCTGCAACACTTGCACCGTTTTCTATCTCATGAAACTTATCACCCGTTCTCAGTTCTTTACCTATCTGTAGCCCATGTAACAAATTACATATGTGGGATCCTGATCCAGTATCACATACCCAGAACGTAAAAGATACTGAGAAACAGTTCTTTGTAATGAACACACCCGAAGATGATGCATCAACATGCACTCTCTTCGTTTGGCTGGCACGGGAATTCTGGTAATCCCCTATTTCCTGCTCTGTCTTATAACAATTATAAGTTGGAGCGGGACCAACGTTCCCCAGCTCAGTATAACAAGCGGGTTCGGTCAATACATCCGTATTATTATCTTGATTAAGGCGTGATATGGTCGCTACCTGGAGAGAGAGACAAGAAAACACTCTGCGTGCGCGCTTGCAAGATCAGATTGGTTATTATTTTATCTAATCAGGATGGCTCCCACTGTTTTTATCAAATCTTCCTTCAAACCCTAAAAGGAAAGACTAGCCGGGATTAATTACACCCTACAACTTCACCAATCTTTCAGCCAGGCCAGTGTCGGTACTTTGAGGGAGGTTCCCCGTGCTTTCGTACGGACCTAATTAAAGTAAACCTCGTTTTCCCAGAGGCGTAACCCCATTGACACCTTTCTAGACACCTACTTGATCGGCTAATTGTAATGTGTAAAACTCTTCCAAGAGTAACAATTACTCGCAGTGGGTATCGGGATCCAACTATCTCATAGAAGGTATGCAATCTCATTGCAAATTTCAAAACTTGAAATTCCCGATAATTTTGCCCCTAACCTCCTATGACCTTGACAAAGGCCAACAAACCATAGGAAGCTAGTCAAGTTCAACCCGTCATTTCTTGATTGAATTAAACCCACCCGCACGACCCTTGACAAAGGCCAACAAGGTCGTACGACTACCCTAACCCAATCTGCATCATATACATAAGCAGATAAGCACTAGTCAGCTACCGCACACTACGCCTTGACAAAGGCCAACAAACGTAGCACGAATACTAACTAGGACTTATCTGAAATGACGGAGGGCTACGACAGGTTTTTCTGAAAACCTATTGCGTAATGAACTTGATATCGTTGTAGAATCAAATGATTTTAAAATGGAGTGTTTTTGAGGCTTTTACTAGTTTCGCTAAAGAGGTGACTCCCGGTGAAGGGATCTCGGCTCTTTCCTCGTCGAATGAGGTGCAGGATATATCATATATATCACTGTGCAAAGCAAAAACTCCAAAAGCAATCAAAAGACAAACCGAGTGTTGTAGCATCTGCCAGTCATTGCTAAAGGGGTCACTCCCGGTGAAGGGATCTCGGCCCTTTCCTTATCGAATAAGGTGCAGGATGTTCTACAAGGAACACCGCGATGCAAAGCAAGAACTGTAGCAACCTGTTTTTGAAAATTCAATTCCACAACATCTTTTAGGTTTCTTTTTTCTTTCATTAATCACATTAATGAAGTCCCATCATTTAAGTCACATAAACATCACAGATAAATACGACGTACACTTATGTCATCCGCATTCGCCTCGATGTCCCATCGTGCACCGTTAGGTTAGGTAACTAACAGCAGAGCGGGGCAGGGCTAGCGCGGGTGTAAAACATAAGTAACGTCTATATAATATATCATATATATTATATACAGTATTTATCACAACATATCAAATGATCACATCACAGATATCGCAGCAGAAGAAACATATGAAACATTGGATATACTAGGACGTCCGTGTTTTATTTTGAGCCTCTATAAAACACGGATTCCACGGTCGCGATGAATAGCCAAACCCACACCCCTAAACCCCTACGAGAGCGGCAAGCAACCCTTCCAATTCTAGAGTTAGGAGACCCGGACTCGACTCCTCGAGTTGGTCTCCCACTGGACCCTAGAACCCGGTTACTTATGCTCTCCTCCTTGGGTCTATCCTAGTGCGGAAAAGTAAATAATATACAAATGGTGACATCAACCTCATCCCGGAAGTGCCCCAATAAAAGAATATTACATACATTTAAATTTTACATGAATGAAAATAAAAACTCGCATCTCACATAAAACCCCCCGGCTATTCAAAACGCGACGATCCAATATAACATATCCAGCAACACATAACATCACATGTCATCAACGTAAGTAAATATACGCATCCCAATTGTCGTTGACATATAGCAACGAAACCGGCGATATCACATATTACACTTACGGTCACAGAAAAGAAAGTATAAAACTACAACAGTTGGAATCCGCAACCTTCTTAGACATCACATGCCTAACAATTATAAACCTCGTATTTTAGTCTCTATATCGAAAACACTTTTCAATATCTAGTCGGGCAATTCAACAAGATTCACGATAAGTGATCGAATGCTCGTCGCAAACTTTAGTAGACGGCCGCACCCCCGGATGCCGTCGACGAAGTGCACTAAGGCGGAACACCGCTGCCGCGAGCAGCCGAACGAATGCTTTTGGCGACGGGGTTCTCCTACAGTCACTTGGTCGGGGCTATGGGGCATGGTTTTCTATTAAGTTTACCCGGCGAGTATCCGCATACGCTACGTGATTGCGACGGACTTTTGATCGCATCAAAATTCCGTGGCAACCGATCATTTGAGACTAAACTGCTATGTTTATAACAATCAAATTAGTTATCTCATAACTACTTGTGGATTCCAAATATTGTATCACATTCCAGATAAATAGACAGTGTTAAATTTTCCGATCGAATAATCAAAACACCCAAGTTTTCCCAATTGGTTCTCAACACTTGAGGGGAGTTTAAAAACATCCATCACATGCCACAGTACCAACGTTCTAGCCGTAGAAGGGTCAAGCCAACGCCTCACATGTGGCACGCCGTACTGCCCCAAACCCTAAGGTTCAAAAGGCAGTTCAAGACGGTCACATAATCGAGTTAAGGTTTGTTGTCTTCTAGAGGGTCCATTGCGTAACTTGCACGATTTAGACGTTCTTAAACTACAGAAGAATCCAACACTTGGAAATTTTCCGGGTCGGGAAAAAACGAGTTATTGATATCTGGTCGAACTTTTTAACACTTACTAATATTATCCGGAAAACAAAACAAAATTAAATTCTCCGATCGAATCGACGATTACAAAATAAACCCCAAAAAACTCAACACTTGAGTCAGATTAAAAATACCCAGAAAATAGCACTATCATATAGTAGTATTACTGTGCAAATACCAAAGCATACACTCACTGTACGGCCGCGGATCCGCGGCACAAGCAGGCTATTGCCACGGTTCCGCGGCCATCCATACAGATTACATCACCAAATTTGCACCGTAATGCTTAGAAAACCCTGCTGAATTTTTTAGGCATTTTTAATTCTGAAAAAACACAGTTTTGAAAAAATGTATAGAGAGGGGGTTAACTTTGACGTATTCGGGTTCGTTCGGAGTTTTAACATCGTTAACACATCGCTTAATGCTCTAGCTAGGCTCTGATACCACTGTAGGGTTAGTAGGCACTCTAATAAGGTTCTACAATGCATCAATCATGCCCGTTTCAAATTTTAGCCGTGCCGAACAACCCTAAACAAGATCGTTGCTAGAAAATTAGGGTTTCAAATGCAAGTTAAACTCATTAACTCTAAGTGAATACGAAATACAACCTTTGTAGATCGGTCCTTCACTTCTAAAGCTCCTTGTAGTAGTCTCTTTGCTGCGATCATCGAACTCCCGGACGGCTCTATGAGAAAATTGCAACGGTATTGCTTGAAGTCTTCGAGGCCGAAGATGATCTACGTCGAGAGAATACGAACTCAAGCTTCTACTTCACTAACCAAAGAATTAGTGAAGCAAACACCCTAAACTAAAGTGCTAGTCTAGTAGAGGATGGTGAGATAGGAAATGGGTACACTTTAGAATTTCTTTTCTCATTTTGTATCTCTCTCTTTTACAAACCCTAGAAAGAAAATGAAGGAGGAAGAAGATGAGATCAAATGAGAATGAAACTTATCAAGAGAGAGAATGAGCTAACCATGGTGAGTGAGTATCATATACTAACTCATGTAGAGACATTACCATGGGTAATCATAGTGGTTAGGTTAACTAATATCTTAAGTAAAACAAAACTAGTGGACTAAGTCAAATGCAAAGATAAGCTTCATGAAGCTTCATGCATTTGTGCTCATTATCCATTTGTTTTAGAATTACTTTAAATATACAAAACTAACAAATATAATTAGTATGGTATAAGTCTTCTACACCCATGTAATGTGTATCAATAACCATGATACAATTTGTACACAAATAAATATATATCACATATATATTAACTTGTGCACAAGTGAGAAAAATAAATGCTTAAGTGAACCAATATTAGTTAATGTAAATTAGTATATCACATATACAATTATACACTAAATTATTAAATCAATACTTGACTTAATAATCCGGTTATATCACATATAACCGACTAACATGCAATGTATCGACTTATCGAATCAACCCTTGATTCGATAACTTGGTTATATCGCATATAACCGATCGACACAAACATCGCGAGAATAGAATACGGTATCACATACACGCATTATTCTCGGTCCCGCACATATCACATATGCGCTCCTATCTCGTTTTGCCTGAGCCAGTATAACCTCTATGTAGGACTCTAAAGACTCGTCAATACGCCGGCAGTAGGTGATGATCATATCAAGCACCCACAAGCCGTCAACGGTACTAGCTGGACGTAACGGCTATCCGGGTATTGAGCGATCAGAAGATCAGCAAGCAAACCCGCTCCAACTCCTATAAAAGCCTGACAGTGACACTACCATACAGTCCGGTCTCCTCGTCTGATATGTCGCATATCAAGTCTAGGGGTGGTAAACGTCAGACCCCAATAACCGATAAGTCATGCCGATATGAGGCTCATAACGGGTCGAGAAACTACTGGTAACACTTACCAGTAAATCTCTAAACCAGCCCTGGCCAGGGACTTCCCTGTTATGGCCAATCGAGCATAGCGCAACATCAACCCCCAATACCGGGAGAGACGAAACCCCTCATATCGCTCATTGCCTCCATATGACTCGGGACTGTACCCAAAAACCACCGTTTTGCACGCCCTCTTGGACGTGGTAAGGTGGAAATCAAAGCTAAGTGGGAATCACACAAGACTCTATGACGATCTCGGGTCTACAGACTAACATGTACCAGTGTCACCAGAGAACTGCCATCTGACGTAAGGTATAATACCATCTTGGAATTCTCGGCGAGTCCGTCCAGTGTACCCAGTCTCCACTGAGCACCCGTATATCATCTCTGATGTCAAACACCAATGGATATGGGATCATCAATCGCCCATCTATATGGGTCGAGAAGGTATACGCTAGTCTACTCTGGTATATCGATACCCTGTCTCGATACACCCACGACTAGGGACCTTGAAGGATGTACTTATGGACTACCATGTCCCCACTAGTATGATCCGCATCATAGTCCAGGTAGTCAAGTACACATCCTAAGGGCTTTACCAACATGTAACAGAGAGACAGTCAGTATACACGTTAAGGTAAAGAGTAACCAGATAGCATACTATCATGTCGAGCAAGAAAGTCCTCCCTATATATGTCCAAGCATCCACTACAATATACATCATATGTATAGTAATGGCCTTTAGGGCATACATATAACTAACAGTATGTATGCCCTAGAGGACATTATTGTACATATGATGTATATTATAGTGGATGATTGGACATATAGAGAGAGGACTTTCTTGCTCGACATGATAGTATGCTATCTGGTTGCTCTTTATCTTAACATATATACTTGTCTCTTGATATTGTCTTATGGTTACATGTTGGTAAAGCCCTTAGGTGTGTACTTGACTACCAGGATTATGATGCAGATCATACTAGTGAGGCCTTTGTAGTCCATAAGTTCATCCTTTAATGTTCCTAGTCGTGGGTGTATCGAGATAGGGCATCGATATACCAGAGTAGACTAGCGTATACGCTTCTCGACCCATGAGATGGGCGATGGATGATCACATATCCATTGGTGTTTGACATCAGAGATGGAATACGGGTGCTCAGTGGAGATTGGGTATATTGGACGGACTCGCCGAGAACTCCTAGATGGTATTATACCTCACGTCAGATAGCAGTTCTCAGGTGACATAGGTATAGGTTAGTCTGTAGACCCGAGATCGTCATAGAGTCTTGTGTGATTCCCACTGTGCTTTGATTTCCACCTTACCACGTTCAAGAGGACGTGCAAAACGGTGATTTTTAGGTACAGTCCCGAGTCACATGGAGGCAATGAGCGATAGGAGGGGTTTCGTCTCTCCCGGTATTGGGGGTTGATATTGTGCTGTGCTCGATTGGCCATAACAGGGAAGTCCCTCGCTAAGGTTGTTTTAGTGATTTACTGGTAAGTGTTATCAGTAGTTTCTCGACCCGTTATGAGCCTCATATCGGCATGATTTATCGGTTATTGGGGTCTGATGTTTACCACCCCTAGACTTGATATGCGACATATCAGACGAGAAGACCGGACTGTATGGTAGTGTTACTGTCAGGCTTTTGCAGGAGTTAGAGCGGGTGTCACGACCCGGAAATAGCACATGACACCCACTTAAATCATATGAAGTCTATAGAGCTCCATCTAATTCAAGTAAGCCAAAATCTCAGAAATCTAAACTATTTTTAAAGAAAGTGGTTTGATAAAATAAGCCGAATATGCGTTTTTAAAATATCAAGTCTTTTCTGAAAATTTCGGCAGAGTTTTCTTTATAAATACTGGCCCCGAACGGGGTACAACATGATAAATATATGCACCAATGATAAAAGGCATCCCCAAGTGGGAGCTAGCTCTTCGTCAATCGACGGCCACAACCACGCAAGCAATATAATATACAACGCCGAAGAGCGAGGATCAAAACTCAAAAGGAAACTCAAATCAACATGAAAAACCCATAATAATACAACGCGCGACTCTAGGTCGAAAGAATATACATCACTGGTCTGCTAAGTCAATAAAAATACATATCTGGTTGATGGAGTTTATTAGATACAACTGAAATAAATAATATACAAGGTATAATGGTGGTCACGATGCAAGTGAACCCACCTACCAAAGCAATCACCCGGAAAAGGAAGCAGTGTGCCAAAAAGCCGCAAAGAACCTGTACGGCAAAACCTGTAAGAAACTGTGGCACAACGGGGGTGAGTTGCCAACTCGTGAGTAGAAAACATCACCGAGCAGAAATCGTATGTATGACTCAATCCTAGGTCAATACGATCAAATATATATAAAACCTCAAATGATAAAGTCTGAAGCATGAAAGGTGGCAAGGGTAAACATCTATACCAAAGTGTAATCCCATGTGCTCGTGTCAGTGCCTCAGGTAGCAATATATCATATGTATGAGGTATGAATGTAATGTAATGAAAACAGAATACATGTAAATGAAGAAACTGTTTTCTTGTTTTAGTGGGATTTCTGTTTATATAACACGAGGTATCATCAATGAAATCAACATAATCAGTGTCTAGCATCGACACAAAATATAAATCCTAATATCTCAATATCTCAGGCTCCAGCTATCCGGACTGGCCTGTATCATCAAATCTCGATACCTCAATATCTCAAATCTCAATATCCAATACCTCGGGCTCCGTCAGTCCGGATCGGCCCATATCATCAATCATACGACCACGAAAGGTATCCTCCGGATATCCGCCACGCCAACCAATCACCGGTAGACAGTCTGGCCCTGCCAGGCTCATCATCCTCCGTGAAATCACTTTCGCCCCGAGGTACCATACCGGGTCCACCATGTACCCGAAACGGTTCCTACTACTCCTCAAATCGGGTCTCGAAATCCAACAGCTATTATGAAAACTCATGATGGACGACTCATACATCACGAGAAAACCGCAACTTGCATTTTAAAAAGAGAGAGAGAGAAGTTTATATATATTCTTGCGGTTTTCCCCAAATCCCAAAATCTCATGAAAATCCGAAATCCAAAATCAAGAGTAAGTACACAGTGAATATCGGCATAAAACCCCAAAATACTGCATAACCAATGAGTATATGAATGCATCTAATATCATGCAATGAGTGCAATAGTTAAACTAGCATATGAAAGCGATAACATATAGCAACTATCAGCTAGTAAGCTATATCAATGAAATAATATTCACTAAAGTGTACGTGATATGGAAATTACCGATGATGATGTGTGTGAGCCGGCAAGCAAGTGTACGTGGAGCATACGTATCATCGGTAATGGTGCTGGTGTCCTGACAGCTTGATCTCAATAATGGCATATGAAAACACAATATAAGCATGCAAATGTGATGCGAACAGCAATAATATGCGGGAGCTGAATAATAACACGACAATGCAGAATCTACATCAATATATATGGGTCATACAATTTTGCCATTTGAAATAACGCGAATCGTGGTGTTTAGAAAATAAGGGCTACGGTGTTTTAAGAAAAAATGCGTCTTTTGAAAATATCCGTATAATCCCTTGGCCTGTCTTTAAAATACTCATGATTCGTTAGTTTTGAAATAGGTATGACTCGATTCTAGTCTAAACTACAGGACTAAACGAACAATCTAACCGAAAGGGTAAGGGAAAACCACCTAAATTTGAGTCGACACATATATATAATAGTCGGTGATCCCGCCTCAATAATATCACGTACGATACAATATAAATATAATATGACATCCTCGAGTCAAGAGTGCGGATCTATCATCAATATATAACTCGTACGGTAAATCCATCGTACGGCATCCCAAATCTGGGTACGGGTCAAATATCACATTTATCTCATCTCTCATCCGGTATCCTTTTCGTCATATATCATGATCTGAGGTACTGATCTAAGTCTAGTACTATAATGATACCATCTACAATATAAGAATGCGTGTGTATGAAAACACCACGCCTAAAGACCCACTAAATATCATGTCATATCTCATAATACGAACCACATCATATCACCGATCTCATGGCGTCAAGCCCAAATCTCATCGACTCATTTCCAATCCCAAGTACTATCCTCATAAACCATGTATATGTATACGTGTATATATATACACACACACAGTCCCATACCCATGTGTGTGTGTGTATACATATCCCTATATACGCACATGTAAATAAAAGTATGCAAGTGTGTGGGGGGGGTATAAACCTATTCTAGGGTTCGCGACTAAAAAGCTATGCTCGTTTCTTCTAATACCCTAAACTAAACCATGAACACATAATCATATCTTGATAATCATCCACGTATCATAAACCACATATATATCCATTTATATATATAAGCTATACTACGAACTGCGGGGGTGTTATACGCCATTCACCCGACTTCCCCCGTAGATATATATCTACTCACTTCGATTCTTGCTTGCCGATATCGATGTCGCCATCCTTTTCTTCATCGTATGAAATCCACGTGAAGGTACCTACATAGATAACACAATTGCAAATGCGTATTAAAATCAAGTCGGAAACCAAAATGGCACACCAACGCTTATAGGTTAGACTCTATAGCCCCGCATGCAAAACACGACCGATAAACCTAGTCGTTGACGTTCAAACGCCACACGAAGGGAACGCAAAATCAAATACCAAAATTCATGTTAAAACTAAGTCGTAAAACAATGCAGCAATTTAGGAAAATGGTCCCAGATTTTACCCTAAGTCAAATTAGCCAAAATTGCACATGCAAAGGGTCTAGTTTACTGATAAAGGAGCCACAGAACCAACACGAGGAAAAACCACCCTAACATGGCCGCAATTTACGGCCAGGATGAATTTATTTGCAGCTTGGGTGCTAGGGTTTGGGCTCAGGTCTTCAGGGTAGCTTCCTGGGTGCCTGCATGACTTACAGTGCTTGCTAAATATTTTTCAGGTGTCCCGGGTGATAGCAGATTTCATATTCCCTACAGAATTCCATAAAAATACGGATATCGGGGATTTCTAAGTTCGCTAATTGGGGCTTAAGCCTCTGGTTTAGGTCTTAAATCAATCACCACATGGGTTTAAGGTCAATCTTAACCTCAATTAAACCCTAGGATTCAATTCAAACCCTAATCCTTTTCTAGGAATTTCCAAAGTTCGCAAAACACCACTTAATCACATCTAAATATATATTTGTGCTAAAGTGAAAGAAAAACTACACAAATGGTGAAGAGGTTACCTCATTTGGCACTCATGAATCCCCTAGAGCATTAAAATCTCATTTTTCTTTGTCCAAAGTGTAGCTTGTGAGCTTGTGCACAAAATTTGTGAAGAGGAGAAGATGTTTTGGTGAATTTTTCATGGAGTTGTGAGGGTTTTGAGATAGGGGAGGAGAGAGTGCTGCCATGGGGGAGGAGAAGAGAGAAGGATGAAGATGAGAATGAAACAAATGGTCTTGGTCAATGGAAGACCCCTCGCCTCTCTTTCTCTCACTTGCCCATGCCTCATTTTTTTATTATTTTCCTTTTCTTTTCTTTTCTATTCTTTTCATTTGAAACCCAAAATCAAATGATCATGAAGGAAAACCATGATAAAAATGTAACAAGTGTAAAAAAAGACATGTGCATGTCATGTGCACAAAACACGCTTAATGCCCGATTAGCGATATTTAATCGCGATTAGCATTAAAATAGTGTATAATAAAGTATAAAAACTTATAATTTGCATGAATCACATAAAGCACCCTCATTTCAGTAATTTCCATAATTTTCTAAATTTTTTCCAATTTATCGGTATTTAATTATACCGCCTTATTAAAATATTCAATATAATATTATTTAATTATTAAAAATTCCCAAAAATAATATTTTATTTTTCTGAAATATTACAGCGGGCTTACTTGCTGATCTTCTGATCGTTCAATACCCGGGTAGCCGTTACGTCCAGCTAGTACCGCTGACGGCTTGTGGGTGATTGATGTGATCATCACCTACTGCCGGCGTATTGACGAGTCTTTATAGTCCTACATAGAGCTTTTACTGGCTCAGGCAAAACGAAGTAGGAGCACATATGTGATATGTGCGGGACCGAGAATAATACGAGTATGTGATACCGTATTCTGTTCTCGCGATATTTGTATCGGTCGGTTATATGTGATATATCCGGGTTGTCGAATCAAGTGTTGATTCGATAAGTTAGTACATTTAATATTAGTCGGTTATATGTGATATAACCAGATTATTAAGTCAAGTGTTGATTTGATAATTTAGTGTATAATTGTATATTAGATATATTAATTTACATTAACTAATATTGGCTCACTTAAGCATTTATTTATTCTCACATTTGTACACTTATTTATGAGGTATATATTAATTGTGTTCATTTTTGTATCATGGTTGTTGATACACACTACATGGGTGTATGAGACTTACACCATACTAATTGTAATGTTAGGTTTTAATATTTAAAGTAATTCTAAAATTAGTGGATTATTAGAAAAGTGCATGAAGCTTATGGATGCATTGACTAAGTCCACTAGTTTTGTTTTACTTAAGATATTTATTAACCTAACCATTATGATTTAGCCATGGTTATGTCTCTACATGAGTTAGTATATGATACAAACCCACCCATGGTTGTTTCTCTCACTTGATTAGTTCATTCTCATCTCTTTTCTTCATCTTCTTCCTCAAACCAAAAGAGCTCTCTAGGGTCTGATCAAAGTGAGAAAATATTGTGAGAAAAATAATTCTAAAGTGAGCCCACTTCCTATTTCATCATCCTCTACTAGATTAGCACTTTAGTATAGGGTGTTAGCTTCACTAATCTTTCATTAGTGAAGTAGTAGCTTAAGATAGTATCCCCTCGACGTAGATTATCTTCGGCCTCGAAGACTTCAAGCAAGATCGTTCTTTTCACCTTGAGAAGCCATGCATGAGTCCGGGACTTGGATCGCAGCGAAGGGACTTCAACTCGGAGCTTTAGAAGCGAAGGACCGGTCTACAAAGGTTGTATTCCGCAAACACTTAGATTTAAAGTAGTTTACTTTGTGTTTCGTATGATTCTCTAGTTATTGATTCTATTTTTTAAAATGGCAATTTTTTGAAAATGGCATGGACGATACCTCCTGAAACCTTGCTGTCGTTCAAAGGAACCCTACAGAGTTTGCATTGGGATGGACTTTTACTCTTTCTTGTTGGCTATTGTAGCAGTTATTCGGCCAAGAAGAATTTCAATATTAGTCATTAATTTCTTGATAGCATTAGCGTTTTTCATAAAAGTTGCCAACTGCATTTCAATATTGGCAAGTCCTGTCTCCTCATCATTATCAACGTCTAATGAAAGTGTGAAAGTTTGGTGTGGTTGATAAGAATCTAATTTGATATTGTCATAAGGAGGGCCAATATCATAGTATGGGTATGATTGAAATTGGTGTTGGTCTATGAAATTTGAAGGAGTGAATATTGGTTCGGTTGTGGTGTAAGGTGAATTATAACTGCTCCTATATTTATTCATTCTAATATGATCGGCAAGTGTCGGGTTAACTGGATAACATAGTTTATATAAAGTTGGTTTAGCATGTTCATCATCTTTTTTTTTAAATACAAAAACTAAACTATAGATTCTAACAAATCACAATCGAAGATACGCAAACAACCTAGATCTAGGGTTATCTAGGTCAAGTTACTAGACCCGCTCCTAACTACTAAGAGACAAATTACAGGTAGATCCTCTAACAGCTTTTAACAACCTTGAAGCCAGATCAATGCCAGTTAAGTGGGTGGATTTCGCTAAACGAATCATCGAAATAGCGGATCTTAATTAAATAACCACAACTAGTCACACGTCACTAGACACCTCGAAATTGAATCGGATAACTATTAAATTACATAGAACCTTATCTTATCCTATTGAGCGTGATATGTCCTTAAGGGTTGAAGTCTATATATTTTTTAAATTACTGTAGGTCAATACAGATACTCGGTTGTGATTTTTGGGGTCTAAAAAGGATGATGAGATCCCCACCTAATATAGATTTGAGTTGTTACCCCTTAGAATCTTTTTAAATATGCAATGCAATTTAAAACAATCTAAAATCTAAACAATTTTTTTTATATATGGCGTAAAGAATCCTGCAAAAATCTGTTGGTTGGAATCAAATTGAGATTTGAGAAGAACGAGATCTCACCTAAATTTGCCTCCTGTTGGTCTCGATCTTCTCTTCCAGTAAGTTCATCTCGATTCCTAAAATAAAAAAACAGAGAATTCGCAGAATCAAATGCAATAAAAGAAATTTAATTTAATATACAACTAAAGTCTACAACTTAAATTTAAATGTAATTAAACTACACCTCCCTGACAACGGCGCCAAAAACTTGATGAGGATTTTATTAGTCTTCAAATTTAACCGCAAGTATATGGTGGTGTAATCGTAATACTTGAGGGTCGATCTATAAAGAGGTGTGTTAACTGCTTTTAAACTAAGTTAAAAAGTTAGATTTTTTTTTTAAAATGCAAATAAAAGTGGGTTTTTTAATGAAAAAGAAAGTTTTAGAGTTTTTGTATTACTTATCTTTCTATTGTTGGTTTAAAAAATAATACTTCTTTTCTTTATCTATTTCTAATATGTTTCTATTACTTAATATAAAAGCATAGATTATATTAAATTAATTAAAAATAGCTATCAATTATAAAAGATCATTAAGAAGCTATATTAAAAACTTGGTTCTAAATATTTAAGAATGACCTAGGTTAAATTTTTGATTGATAGTAATAGGGAGCCATTCTAAACTATCATGTTGATTAACCTAAAACTCTTTAACTATCTAGGTTGAATTTATTTTAGTAAAAACCATATCTTTTACCGTCTCTAATTAGGGTTCTAGTTGGTCAAACTTTCATTATCCTAATCAGTTTTTAGGCGTATCATCAATTCCTAGATCTAATTTAAAGCGTCAATTATCCATATAACATCTAGCTTATATGATAAAAACTAAAAGAAAGGAATTATATCAAAAGCAATTCATGATGAAGTAAAAGAAAAGAAGATCATAAAACACATCCAATCATATAATGAAAAACAATACAAAACCCTAGAAAAATAATTAGTCACTCATAGAAAGGAAATTATAAATTTTATTCATTATGAAATAAAACTTACAATTACTCTTGATCTCTCCCACTTTTGCAAACCCTAATTTTTGAAGCTTATAGAAGAGATATGAAACCCTAGAGATATACATGTATTTATATAGGGCTAAGAAAGTTTGGAGAATATGCAATAAAAGATACAAGAGAATCAATCTTTTCCTAAAAATCTCAAATTCTAAACATGGAAATCTAGATGTCTCTGTTGAAGGCTGTTGCGTGCCTTCAGAATTCTCAAAAAATAAAATGATGTAAGTCAAAACGATGTATGTGCTAAGACGATCGTGACTATAAAATATCTCATCGAACGGCCCAAAATAGACAGCTGATCCGCCGCCGTTTTATGGCGTCGCATCTCCAGTTTTTTTATGTTTTCTTCTCTGATTTAGAGGGATTTTGAGCATATAATATCTTGAATATCTCGTCGTCTTTCTGTAGTTGTGTAGATCTCCGAATTGTTCAAAATTTGGCATATAATTATACAGGTTCATTTGTTGCTTTTGATTTGATTTGGTTTCTCCAACTGATTTGTTGTTGTGATAATTGATTCACCTCTATTTATTGCAATCTTTGCTGATTTGCTATGATATTCCCAAATTTGCAAATTGTTTTTTGATTTTCTAAATAACACCCTAAAGTCTCCTTTGTACGCACATAATCCTCATTTTAGGATAATTTTCCGTCTTTTAACATCCAAACCCTGTTATCTGTAATAATTCACAGAAGATACCCGAAAAAACATAATATATGACAATAAAATAATAAATGGGTTAGAAAAATGTGCAATAAATTACACCAATCACTTACTTCAAGACAAACGGATACATCCAATGTCCGCACAAGCCCTCTCTCTACACCAAAGTGAAAAATGAAGACGTCTTGTTCGTTTTCTTTTATGTTAATGATTTGATCTTCACCGGCAACAATCCACACATGTTCGAAGAGTTCAAGCAAATTATGAAAAGGAGGTTCGAAATGACTGACATAAGTCTTATGGTAAATTTCATCGGCATCGAAATGAAGCAAACCGAAGGCGGCATCTTTATTTCCCAAGAAGCTTATTTAAATGAGGTTCTCAAAAGATACAAGATAGAGAAATGCAAACCCGTCACACGCTGGTCGATTGCGGCACCAAATTGTCAAAACGCGATGAAGGACAAAAGGTGGATCTTACTCACTTCAAAAGTCTCGTCGGGTGTTTGAGATACTTGACGTGTACGAGGCCGGACATTCTATATAGTGTTGGTATCATCAGCTACTACATGGAAGAGTCAAAATCCGCTCATATGACGGCCGCCAAAAGAATTCTCCGCTATATCAAAGATACTATCCATGATGGACTTCTCTACACTTTCTCAAGCAATGCTCAATTGCTTGGATATTCGGATAGCGATTGGTGTAGATATGTTGATAATCGAAAAAGCATAATGGGATTCATTTTCAACTTTGGCGACACAGCATTCACATGGGTATCCAAGAAGCAACCAATTGTCACACTATCATCATGTGAAACCGAGTATGTTGCAGCTTCATCTTCCGCCTGCCATACTATTTGGCTAAGGAGATTGCCCGAAGAAATTCACTTTCCTCAACAAGACTCTACAAAGTTATATGTGGACAACAAATCGGCGATCACGTTGGCGAAAAATCCCTTCCATCATGAAAAAAGCAAGCACATTGACACTCGATTTTACTTCATTAGAGACCAAGTCAAGAAAAAGGAGTCGAGCTTTTGCACATCAAGACCGGCGATCAAGTTGCAAACATTTTCACCAAACCGTTTAAGGCGGATCTTTTCTTCAAATTTAAGACTCTACTCGACATGACAAATTTAGCTTAAGGAGGCATGTTGGAAGTTAAGCCAAAAATAAATTAAGTCAAAATCTTCTAGAAATTATTATTTTCAACATGAGCATGTTCTTAAATGTCTAAAGAATGGAAAGAGTCAATGCATGAATGCATCTAAAGAATATCAAGAGTCAAATGCATGAATGCACCTAGAGAATGGTAAAAGTCAAATGCATATACCAATTTAATAGAATAGATTCAATAGCCATCTACTTAGCTATGTAAACTCATGTATGAGTGAGTTGTTGATGTAGCAAAAAAAAGTTCAAATTAATTCATAGTGTTGCGTCTAATCTTCTTTATGTTATATTAGCCTCCACTTGCATTTTTTTTCTTCACAACACTAAATTCTCCAACACTCTCATTTCAGCGGTTGTCTGGGAAAGATCAACGGAGGATAAGGCTTTGATACCATGATAGAAAATCTAAAAATGGAAAAGGACATTATTGTTTATTGATTCTCAAAGATTACAATACAATGCACTTCAGTACATATCTTATTCTTTGGACAAGGATGAGAGAGTAAAGTATATACAATAGAATTGTACATATATACCAACTACGCTATACTCTCATACTCTCATGAGAACTCAAAAAATCTATCAATCCTCCTTTTTCGCAGCGATAACTATTAAATGATAAGAGATATATTTAGGGGTTTAAGGGTAATATAGAATGATTTGAAAAATGATGAAAGTGGAGCCTGCTTAACTATAATGATTAGGTTTTAAGAATTATTTAGGTTTAGGTTGTTTTAATAACTATAATGGCTTTGTGACTGTGCATGTATCTGTAGAAAGCAAACATTTAGGTATTATTGGATGAAAATTTTATGCTTTTAACTGTGTATATATGTGCGAAACCTAGGGCATTTTATCACAAATATAGAAACAAATAAGGTATTTTTCAGCAGAAGGAGAAACAAGAAAACGAAACAAACAATAGATCATTATCAACAAAATAGACGAAACATAAGAATATATAGTTATCACCAAATTAGCTTCCAAAAGTTGATTTCTTGCACAGTTGCACTCATCTATTCTAATGTCGCTATATATGTCAGAAGATAACCGATCTTCGTCTTGTGTCTATATGTTTTTACAGGTGATCATATATTTTTTTAATTCTTATATATAATCAGGAGAAGATGATGATTGTAACAATTGTTTTTGTTTTTCTCTCCATTCTTGGCTTTCCTTTGCTTGGTTGTCTCCATAGTTATCTCCTCAAAATTGTTTGGTTGTTTTTCATAGAAATTCTAAGGTTTTATATATATATATATATATATATATATATATATATATATATATGAGAATAATGTAGAAAAGAGGCTATAGGAGGGGATTTCCTCCTATGGCGTGGAAAAAATACAACCTCCACCATTTTTTCCGACGATCGGCACCCACCATCATCATCGTTATCATCTAAGATGTGAGCACACCAAATTTCATGTGATTCCACAACCTTTTCACCGTTGATTTAGCAATGTAAAAAGTTCTATTGTCGGTAAACCGTTAATTTTGAACCCACTAAATCAACGGTGAAAAAGTTGTGAAATCACATGAAATTTGGTGTGCTCACATCTTAGATGACAACGATGATGATGATCGGTGCCGATTGTCGGAAAAAATGGTGGAGGTTGTATTTTTTCCACGCCATAGGAGGAAATCCCCTCCTATGACCTCTTTCCTCCATTATTCTATATATATATATATATATATATATATATATATATATATATATATTTGGTGTATGTTAGAGACTAAATAACAAATCTCCACTATTATAACCATGAAACTTTGGATCATCAATTTTAAATTCCAATTGGACTAACAAACACCCGTTATAATTCAAAAGAAATCAAGGAATTTAAAATTGATCTAATAAAAACTGTTGGATATATTGCCCTTAAGACAATTATTGTAATTGCTGGCAGGCGATTATGATAATTGAGGAAGAATCCATACAGGTAGAACAATCTTACTCGAGATGATAGTATGTTTTCTGGTTTGTTTTTATCATTTATGTGTATATGTTTTACTTGCTATTATATGTCGCTAATGTATAATGGTAAAACCCATAGGATCTTTACTTGACTACGAGTATTATGATGGAGATCATACTTGTAGGAATTGGGTAGTCTATAAGCACATTCTTAAATGTTCCTAGTTGTGAGAATATCAAGACTAGGCATCGATATTTCAGAGTAGACTGGTGTATTCATTTCTTGACCCCGACAAGGGGCGGTAGCCGGTCTCACAGCTGTTGGTGTCTGACACCAAAGATTGTATGCATGTGCTCATTGGGTTATGAGTTACACCGAACGAATTCGCTGACAACTCTTAGATGGTATTATACCTATCGTCAGACAGCAGTTCTTTGGTGGCCTAAAGACAGGGCAGTCTGTTAACCTGATATCGTCATTTGTCTTGTGTAGGTTTCCACTGTACTTTGATTACTACTCTACCACGGCTACACTGAGTCGTGCAATAGGTTTTAGTTGGGTACAGTTCTGAGCAACATGGAGACAGTGAGCGGATTGAGAGGATTCGTCTCTCCCGACATAGAAAGTTGATATTGCGCTGTGCGCGATTGGCTATAACCATAAGACCTTGGCCAAGGTGGATAATATTTACTGATAGAAGATCAGTAGTTTCTAGATTGGTCATCAGCTTCAGATCGGCACTACTTATCGGGTTATTGAGAGTCTGACGGTTTCCACCTCCCAGACTCGACTTGCGACACTCTTAGACGAACATACCGGACTGTACGGTGACTGTCACTTATAGGCTCAATAGGGATTCAGATGAGCTTGCTTGTCGATCTTCCTTTTATTTAATACCTAAGTAACCGTTACATACAGCTAGTGCCACCGACGAGCATGGTTATGGATTGGATCCAGTAACTTACTGTCAGTGTATTGTCGAGTCTTTAGAGTCACACACAAAGGTTTTTTCCGGCTTTAGTGATATGATGTAGATGTGCGTATTGGATGCATACCGGAGTTCGATTAAAACATGTATATTGGATACACTAATGGTAATCGGACGTTTCATAATACCGGCCGGTCATTTGAAAAGACGGATATTAAATCAAGTATTGATATAATATATCAATACATGTATCGGATATATATATATATATATAGTATAATGTCACCTTTTATATTTAACTCGCTTTGCATTTTAGTCACTAGTAAAATAGGGGGTTGCCCCTACGAATATTGGAATCCGTAGGGGCAGATTTAACCTGGCCCTACGGATTAATCCGTAGGGCTAAAAGGTTGCTCCTACGGACACAGACGTCCAAGAATAAAAATATTAATTCTTAATTTGGTGTTTGCCCCTACGGAGCCGCAAACAAAGGACCTACGGGTATATCCGTAGGGTCAAGTAAATATCGATTTAACAAAAGCCCAGATCGATCGCCTACGCTCACTTTCTCTCTCTCTCTCGATCGCGCGCGAAAAAAATCCCCAAATCGCCATGCCGTCGTCGCCACCGTCGTTCTCCTCGTCGCCACCGCCGGTTTCGTCGCCACCGCAGTTCTCGTCGCCACCGCGGTTCAGGTCGTCGCCACCGCCGTTCAGGTCGTCGCCCCAGCCCCAGCAGCAGCCGTTCAGGTGAGTAAATCTCGAGGTAAATTAAAGAATTTTTGGATTATTTTGGGCTTAGGGTTCATGGCTGGGTCTGGGGTTGCGCGCGCGAGTTGGGGTTAGGCAGGGGTCACGGTCGGGGTCGGGGTCGGGGTAGGGTTGGGGTTGGGGTTCGGCTGCTGCTGGGGTGGGGCTGGGGTTAGGTTTTGCCTTAGGGTTGGTGTTGGGGTTTAGCTGGCCGCGCTGGGGTTAGGGTTAGGTTGGGGCTGGGCTAGGGCTGGGGGCTGGGGCTGGGGCTGGGTTGGGGTTAAGTGGTGGGGAGTTGGAAAAAAATAAGAAAATGAAAGAGTAATGAATGTGAGAAATTAAGAATGAGAACAATTGCACAACAAATTTGTTGACAAGAAAATGAGAGAGTAATGAATGTGAGAAATTAAGAATGAGAACAATTGCACAGAAAAAGCTATGCTTGACTAGGGGGGATGGTTCTATATGCTTTCAGAGAGCAACTTAGGGTTAGGGTTAGGTGGATTGATGACAACAAAATACCATAATTTATAACTATATTACTCATATAATGTGTATGTCATGTGAAAGCTAGATGAAGGTCGAGGCAAGCACAATAAATTTGTTGGATGGGACAATCTCAATAGGAGCTCAGTGCTATTTGGAAAAATAATAATTCAAAGACATAGTGGAGTTTCCGATTGATGGCATGGACTAGTTTGATATATGTAGTTGGTTTGATTTATGAAAAAATGGGGAGACAACATGCATGTATGCATATAGGTAACATCTGCCAATATGCCATATCCAGACCGCAATCTATTTTTGCCTATTGGCTAATATGAAAATATCGGCCCGCGTATATGACATAATCAAAGTTGTTAAATCTTGATACGGTTTGTGTTTCGTTTTTTTATTTATCAGTTCTATCAATGTTGTGTATAACGGTTTATGATATCAGTATCCTACATTTGTAGTTTTAATTGTTGATTGTTATAGATGAATACCATTGCAATAATAGTTTTTGGCTGATGAATGCTATTGCAATGTAGGATTATCAGTTCTATCAATCTTGATCTCAATGGTTTAAAATCATGTTACACATACAACACGAATGCACAACAAACGCATAATGAGAGAGCGACTCGAGATATTCAGGTTAAAACCAATATATGATACTCGATAATAATATGAAACCTTCATATTCCCATCGATACTCATATATGAAACTAAAAGCGCCACTTAGTCCCCGTCTATCGGTTAACATACGTGTGATACTCGTCGTGACCTAGAACTATACGAAGGTTGTTAAATATCGGACAGTATAGCTCGATACTAACAACCGTCGTATAGTCTACGCTGGAAGTCACAGTACATGGCCCGTTGTAATGATAATTTATAATCTGTCGTCTTGGTTGGCTATGGACCAATCATACTTTATGATGCCTCTTCTTATCGACGGACCAAACTCACCGGGGAACAATATCGACGTCTATCTCCGACCTCTGATCGAGGAGCTGAAAACTTTGTTCATTGATGGTGTAGAGACGTATGATTCAAACACAAATACAACCTTCATACTGCGTGCGGCTTTAATGTGGACAATTAATGACTTTCCTGCGTATGGAATGCTATCAGGTTGGTCCGTACATGGTCACAAAGCATGTCCTCATTGCCATGAACACACAACATCAAAATTTTTGAATTTTAGCAGGAAGGTTTGTTATTGCGGCCATCGACGTTTTCTGCCTCCAGACCACCCCTATAGGTTAGACACGGTTCACTTTGATGGTCATCAGGAGCTTCTTGGAGCTCCATCCCCATTATCCGGAGAGGACGTGACTGCTAAATGGGATGGTTACAATAACGTGACCTTCGGGATGGATCCGACGAAACAGGTCAAACCACAATATTGGAACAAGTTAAGCATTTTCTTCGAGCTTCCGTACTGGTCTACAAATTCAGTGCGTCATTGTCTGGACGTCATGCATATAGAGAAGGGAGTATCAGAGCACATACTTAACTTGCTTCTGTGTAAAGACGGGAAATCGAAAGACAACATGAATGCTCGGATGGATCTACAAGAGTGGGGAATAAGAAGTGAATTGCACCCTAGACCGGTAGCGGGTAAACCGGGCAAGTTTGTACTTCCCAATGCCGCTTATCATATGTCACAACAGGAGAAGAAAAGATTCCTGCAGGTGTTGCATGATTTGAAAGTCCCCACAGGTTTCTCAGGATCATTCAGCAAGAAAATAAAAATTGTGAAGGGCAAGATCGATGGGCTGAAAAGTCATGATCACCATATTATCGTGGAGCACCTTCTTCCATTAGCCCTCAAGACTTCTCTTCCCGACTCGGTTGGTCTAGTAATCAACGACCTATGTTGTTTTTTCAGGGAGTTGTGTGCTAAAACACTGGAGGTTGCGACGCTGGATAAACTAGAAAATTCTATTGCGTTGATACTTTGCAAGTTTGAGCGTATTTTCCCACCGTTATTTTTCGATATCATAATACACTTGACGGTTCATCTGCAACTGAGGCGAAATTAGCCGGACCAGTACAATATCGATGGATGTATCCCGTCGAGAGGTACGTGTAATTTTTCGTTTCGCGCAATTTATAAATTTATTGTTGTCATGTATACCCGTATTTATTTATTCAACATATTCTCATTAGGTACCTCTACACTCTTAAGAAGTATATACGCAATAAAAATCGAGCAGAGGGTTCTATCATGCAAGGTTATCTTCTTGATGAAGCAACCACATTTTGTTCCCGCTATCTGGACGAGAACATTGAGACAAGGCTTAACCGACCACGAAGAATTCAAGACGGGCCATATGGTAAATCCGAGTATAAGAGGGTAGACACTATGTTTATCAACAAGATATACCGGTTTATCTTGCTTAATTGCGCATATCTTGAACAAATTAGAGAGTAAGTTCTTTTGGATTAATTGTTATATCTGTGTTTGTGTGTGTATGAAATGACATAATATTAATGTCACAATTACTTGTCGAAAACAGAACTCATTTTAACGAGGTACGTGAGGGGCATCCTGATTGGAACGAAGAACGTTTGGAAAAATACCATCAGGATAATTTTTATGATTGGGTCACAGATCACGTAAGTTATTCGAATAACATTTTATTGCTATCAGTTTTAATCTAAACTTGTATCGTTATGTATTTTGTCGTAAAATTTGTTTTGTTAGATCCACGATCCGAACTTGTCTGCATCATTTGAGAGTGATTCAAGATGTTTAGCTCAATTTCCTAGTATGGAAGTTGCATATTACAAAGGATTTGGTGTCCTTGGATACAAATTCGAAGTTAAGGACATAGAAACATCTAGAACCACTCAGAATAGTGGGATTGCGACGGTAGGATCGGACGGTGTGATTTACTATGGGTACTTAAATTGTATACTCGGCATCCACTATCCCGGACGATCAGAACCCTTTTATATATTCCAGTGTACTTGGTACAATCCGCGAACCGATACGGACAGGTGGAGAAGCAGTCTTGGGACTTGGAAAGATGAATATGGATTGACCAGTATGAACACAGTTCGATTTTACGGTCAGGACGATCCGTTTATCTTTCCGAACCAAGCGTTCCAAGTATACTACTCACAGTGTTTAAAGCAACCGGGGTGGAGTGTTGTATGCCGATGGAAACCTAGAAATGTCTACGATGTCCCAGAATACGAGGACAGCGATGAGGACGAAGAAGAGAGAAGGCTTAAAATGCTCCGACCGTCTGTTTCGAAGGACGGGTTGTCTTCGACCGATCATGAAGTTACGTGGGTTAGAAATGACATCGACGATGAAATCCAAGTAGATATGTATGATGCGCCCACGAAACGAAAAAGGTTATCAGTAATGTTATATTATTACTTCACATTTTACGCTCTAGATCATATATAGTCAATACTTTTAATGATTGTCTAATGCGTCCACGAACCGTTTATCTAGATTTGATGACGATGTCGGGAGCAGCGAGGGGCGGCAGGAGCTCCAGCCGCGGCAGAGGCAGAGGCAGAGACAGAGCGGTTCTGCCGCCCGGAGAGCTCCGTAGGGAGCTTCAGAGGGCCGGTCTTGCACCCAGATCGGAGACCCCTTCGGATGCCTCCTTCCGTGTTGATTTGGCCACACCTCCAGGTATAATGCACGCATATCCATTTTGAATGTAATATTACAGATATTCATGCATGTTTATGTCAAAATTACTTATATTGTCAATGTTTGATTGTCTAGTTGTTGGTGATGCGTCCACATCTGGGACAGAGGCCACCCCCGCTCCTCCAGGTATGTTTATATATCATATAGTGTATGTATATTGATTTAGAATGCTATATCATAAATACACACATTCCTTTTACTCTTACTTAGCAATTTTTATTATTGTCTAGCTGTAGGTGGTGACACCACCGCACCTGCGGGTATGTTTATATATCCTATAGTGCATGCATATTGATTTAGAACGTTATATTATTGATCTACACATTCTTTTTGCAATTACTTATATAATCTATTTTTAATTGTCTAATTATAGGTGGTGCGGCCACACCTTCCACAGGGGCCACTCCTGCCGCTTCCATACCCTCCGCATCGTCTGCAGGTTAGTATGAATAAATTTAAAATATTTATTCATTTTACATATGCTCTATAGAATAAATATGAACTTCATGGAAATTTAGCGTCGATGTTTATTTTATAGTTGGAGGGGATGCGTCCGGGTCCGGGACCCCGGTTGTTCCTCACCGGAGGAACTATCGTCCCGCTCGTGCTGCTGCTCGGGCCCAGGCTCGTGCGCTAGTCACCGGAGGTATATATCACACTTGAATTTTTGTTTAACCTTGATTTCTTAATACAATTTTGTCTTATTATTGATTGTCTTGATATTTCGTGCAGACGCAGGGCCTCTCCATCCCCAGAGGGGGACTCGAGGCCCGAATCAGTCCCATAGGCTGAGGCCTGATAGAGCTAGGGGGAGGCAGCATTCCCCCTATTTTTTACCCTTGACTATCGCTATACCGGTCCTCATGCCGAGAGGTTCGGCCGGTATTTGGGGGACGAGAGCCGGATCGTGAAGAACTATCCACTTCACGTTGAGTGGGGCGAGCAGTACCAGCGCTCATTCGCCCTCTTCTTTGATCAGGCTCGGGTATGTATTAATATATATTTTCATTTGATCTATCCAATATATTTATTATTAACACTTGCAATCTAATAACAATGTTTTTTTTTGTATTTTCAGTTGGATTACGATTTTCAGCCTGTAGCCGACCCTGATCACCCGGGGAGGGTGCTCGACCTTCATGCTCTGTACAATGGCCTGATGAAAAACATGCAGGCCAAGGTCCGATACAACAGGAATGAGCTGAAGGCCGACTGCTACTCCCTGTGGATGGCGACCCCCGAGGCAGAGAGAGCGGCCCTCCTATCTACTCCGGCGTTTGCGAGAGTCGACGTAGAGACATGGCCTCTATTGTGCGCTTATTTCGACTCCCAACGCAAACAGGTATGTATTTTAAATTTAATTCATTATTTATGATATAATTTATTTCTTTGTGTTTCTTAATTAGAAAACTAAATTTTAATGCGTTGTGCAGAAACAGGCCGCTCAGAATACGGAGAACAGGAAGTCGGCGAAGAGGGGTCGCCCCACTTACACAGGTGGCTCGAGGAACATTACTCGAGCCATGGAGTTATCGGTAAATTAAGAATTATTCTCTAATATTCTGCAATATTAAGAGTTATTCTCTAATATTTCTAATATTAAGAGTTACTTTCTAATATTGCAGACATCTCGGACCGTGGCGTCAGGTTGTACACCGAGCGTGCTGTCCGCATATCTTGCCGTCCACGGCACCTCGACAGATCCCGCCACGGGCGAGCTTCGATATCCCGACGTCGCTACCCAGGAGTACTGCGTAAGTGTTAATATTTTTTCTACCCAAATTTGAAATTTTAGTTTTGGAAGGTTCAAGTTTAAATTTTATACTTATACTTTACTGCTTAATGTGGGTGTAGGAGCGGGTGGTTGAGCAGGCCTAGGCCTCGGGGATCGATTTTACCGGACAGAACGATCCGAGGCTGCTGACCCCAGTTCTGGACGCCGCACACGGAGGGCACCACGGAGGTTGGGAGAGAGGCCGGGGATTGGGCCCTAGCAGGGCCCATATGAGGTTGGACTCCACCCCGGCGGTTACTTCCTCCGTCTCCAGTGACCGGCATGTCCATCAGGAACTGGATAGCTTGAGGGCCACCGTTCAGGAGTTGAAGGAGATGCTGGTATGTATACTACTTTATAGTAAAATATCATTTCATATTATATACATATCAATATATCCATAATTAGTACGTAGCTTGAGCTTATTTGGTTTTAGACTTAAGTTTGATTAATCATACATACATATGTAATTAAAATAAACAACGCTTTTCCAAACTACATATCCAAACAGGGTTTCGAAATAACTTAATAATGATACGAATTCGAATAATACACAGTTCTTACACGCTTCTTACACACGTTATGTCCAGACGCGACAGGGTAGATCGGCCGAGCCTCCACATGCATCTCCTTCGGCTGCGGCTCCGCAAGCCACTACATCGGCTGCGGTTCCGCAGACAGCTCCTGTAGCTCCACCGCCCACTCAGACTCCCGCAGCCGTGGCTCCGCAAGCGACTACCTCGACGGCGGCTGCGCAGACCACATCGCCAGCTCCACATGCCGCTCAGACTCCCGCTCGCGACGAATTGCAGAGTTTATTGACCGAGGAGCAGGCGCGCGTTATTCTATCGTTATTCAGAGGTGGAGCTGGACCGAGCTAGGGTAGTTTTTTGGTTCTTATTTTTTGAAACATGTATTTATTTATATCATACACATTGTACTACATTTTGAAACGATATTGATATTGGTTTGTATTTATATCATATTCAGTTTTTGGGTTTCTTTTGTATATTATATATATGCGTGAGATGTGATTATGAATACTGCAATATATGATTTGATTGATGTATATATTATTGTGCACAGGACGGGAAAAAATCAAGCAGCCCATTTTTTAAAAAAAATGCAGACAATATGTACCTACGGATTAATCCGTAGGCATAATTGTTACCCCTACGGATATATCCGTAGGGACAAAATATCAGCAGTAACTGATATTTCCCCCCTGATCTCAGTGCCAGGGGGTTGGGAATGCCCCTACGGACATAGCCGTAGGGGCCACTGCCTATCCCCTACGGCGTTATCCGTAGGGGCAAAATATCAGGAATCCTGATATTTTGCCCCTACGGAAACGTACCTACGCACATATCCGTAGGGGGTAGTACATGGACCTACGGACATGTCCGTAGGTATAAGTAATATATTAAAAAAAACCGTAAATAATATAAAATCTTATACCCTACGGCTTAATCCGTAGGGGCAACAGGACCTACACATAAATCCGTAGGGGCAAGAATTTGCCCGTAGGGGCAAGTTCAGGGCCTCAACTTGCACCTGTGGCCTTTGCACCTACGGGGTATTTTTTCGCCCCTACGCATATATCCGTAGGGGCAGTGGGTTGCCCCTACGGATTTATCCGTAGGGGCAACCCTTATTTGTAGTAGTGAGTGCATATCCGTAGGGACAACCCTTATTTGTAGTAGTGAGTGCATATGGAAAATATAAATTATATGTATACATATTAATATATCTTCTAATTTATTTACCACCTCATTTGGTTATGTCATCCTCACATGGAAGAGAATACGCATCCATCCTAGTTTGGCTTGAAAAGTAGAAGAGAGAGAGAGAGAGAGAGGAGAGGGCATATGAGAGCATACTCTCATACTGGAAAAGGGCTAAGGCTTTTTATTTTTCACTCTCAATCTCCTTCTCTCTCCAAGCTCTCTTCAAGCTCGCTAATCTATTTTCTCTACTAAGAAATAAGAAGGGGAAATTAATCAAAGTGAGGAAAAGATTAAGTGACAATAATCTACATTTCTTGCTTCATTATCCTAGCAAAACAGTGAACCAAGTTTCTTCATCCATGGAGCAATCTAGAAGTGAAAATGGAGCTAGGCTTGGGTTTCCTCAAGTGGATTCATTCTTGACAAAGGAAGGTCTCCATCAAGCTTGCTCCCTACACTTAGAAGCTTAACTAGAGTTCAAGTTCATCCATAGAACATATGAAGATACTGCAAAAGTTGTATTGCCTAACTCTATATATGGTGCTCTCTAGTATTTCCTAGTCTAATTGTTTGGAACGATTCTCTGGTTGTGGATGCTTAAGCTTTGCCTAGAATTTTTGTTGTCCGTTTTTCCCACGCTTCCGCTGCGCAAACCCTCGCATCCCTAACAAAAACTATTTTTAGATTATGAATTAAAACTAACTTTAGATGACATGTTAAAAGTTAAAACTGTCTGCATTAAACTACCACGTAAACAAATACTTCAGTTACTGATTAAAGACATTTTAAAAAGGAAGGAGAAAAATGAAGAACGCGGAAAAAGGATAGAGAATGAAGGTAAACAAATGCATCTAATACTTATTTTCCTTTTTCGTATGATTGATGAGATTTTTTCCCTAATTGATTCTTCTTATTTATCAAGATTTTGTTTTTATACGATGAATTAGATCACAATTCTATTCATTTGCTTGATTTTGCCAGTTTAGGGTTATTCTTTTTTCATATTATTTTTATTTGATTAACATGATAACATATAAGACGGTGAACATATCTATTCTCAAAGATTTATATGTATCTATATTAACCGAGGTATGTTTTGCTTAATTTTCTTCTCAACGATATAAATTATATATAATCGTGCAATGTATATGCAATACACTAGTAAATATAAACTGAAACAATTACATATTCTAAGTAGGACGTTTGCATAATTGAATAGAGGTAATGCATGCAACAATCTAAATTGAATATCATTCCTCCTCTTTTTTTTGACATCCATTTTGATATTATGCTTCCTAGGGAAAAAGAATAACTTAAGTAGATTTTCTCTTATAACCATAATATTTTCAATACGAGGTATATCGTTTGTGATGATGCTCGATATCGGTGATCTCTCAGATCGTGACACGTGGCTGATAACGTGTCCCGAAGCATGCAAAGAAGGACCAAGGAGCATGTCGGAGAAACACCCGGGTCTGCGACCCATGGATGTGGCCGACCTTCTGGGCCTTCCACACCACTCCTATGCCCGCCTTGCAAACAACCGTTGGCTCACCTCCGAGCCTCCTGCACATTTGGCCTCCTCGGCCCTCTCGGCTCGCCTCCGGGCTACCACAGGACCAAGATAGCTCGGGCTTCCGCTCGGTCCCGAGCCCCCGCCGAGCCCATCTTCCTCGGTCCCTTCGACCGACCAAGGGCATCATTCGCAGGTGCTTCCGTCTCGTCTCCACGAATCTCGCCATGCGCGAGATATCCGCTGCCCACGATCCCGTGTTCCACGCCATCACGATCCCCATTAACGAGTATGTCTCGCCATTAATGGGAGATCCCGCCCATCACGCGGGCGTGACGTCGGGAGCGTAACGGGCGGCGTGATTTTCGCACCTGCCTGCCCGCTGCCACCGCTATATAAATCCCTCCTTCAGACGGTTCAAGTAAGTCATTTTCCACTCACTAGGCCGTTACTCTGCTCGGATTTCCTGTCTGACTTGATCGTCGGAGGGTCATCGGTGGTACAACCATCCCGGGACTTCCTTGCAGGTAGCTCAGCCCCAACAATCTCAAAACCATTGAGATCCACACACTTCAGGAGCTATCCTCCAACTCAAATCTCTGCCGTCCATCATCACCAACAGCAGATCAGCGGAAGGTAACATCTTGACGCGGTACGGCACGTTGCCATGAAAATAATGAGTCATATTGTTGGCTTGATATACTTCCATACGATTTACTATTTCAACTTCCATTCAACTATTTTAATTGAAGCAACAAATTGTAAAGCCCGTTTAGAGTTTGGAGTTAGAATAAACAGAGTTTATTTTTAAATAAAGGCTTGCGTTATACAAACTCCAGTTTGCTAAGTCTAGGTTTACCAAGAAAACAGAAACGATAAAATTAATTTATGGAAACAGGTTTTAAAAAGGTACGCTTATTTAAATTCTGGAGTTGATTGCTGTTGTTGTAACGTAAATGTAACTATATAGTTGAAATTTGAAATTTGAAATTAGGTTAGAATAACTTCATAAAACATCAAGTGTCTTGTCTTCAAAGCCAAAATGAGCCTGAACAATTCATTGGTGAATTCACCAATGGCAACAAGTTTGTGCATTCCCAAAGATGATGTGAGCCCCACGATCACTTCTAACTTCAGTCCTCTTCTCTTCCTGTTAGGGGCTGTTTGGTTGCAGGATTATGGAATTTGGATTCCAAAATAGTACGGTTGAAATTTCTGGATTTGGTAATTTGTTGTTTGGTTGGTTTTGGATTCCTAGTATTGGATTTGTAGATCCTTGTAATCTTTGTTTGGTTGGTGAAAAAAAGGTGGGATTTGGATTTGAGGATTTTAGAGAGAGATAGAGAGAGAGGATTGTTAAATAAATAAAGTGCATGGGCCTCATCTAAAAGTACAATGAATAGTGCCAAATCCTTGAAAATTCTTGAAAATTTTTAGGATTCCATAATCCTTGTTTTGTGGTGGGCCCTCCATAAAAAACAAAGGAATCCTAGAAATCCTAATCTTGCAACCAAACACAAAATTATGGAATCCTAGGATTCCATAATCCAAAATCCAAATCCAAACTTATAATCCTGCAACCAAACAGCCCCTTAGGGCCTGTTTGGTTGCAGGATTATGGAATTTGGATTCCAAAATAGTACGGTTGAAATTTCTGGATTTGGTAATTTGTTGTTTGGTTGATTTTGGATTCCTAGTATTGGATTTGTAGATCCTTGTAATCTTTGTTTGGTTGGTGAAAAAAAGTGGGATTTAGATTTGAGGATTTTAGACAGAGATAGAGAGAGAGGATTGTTAAATAAATAAAGTACATGGGCCCCATCTAAAAGTACAATGAATAATGTCAAATCCTTGAAAATCCTTGAAAATTTTTAGGATTCAAGAATCCTTGTTTTGTGGTGGGCCCCCCATAAAAATCAAAGAAATCCTAGAAATCCTAATTCTGCAACCAAACACAAAATTATGAAATCCAAGGATTCCAAAATCGAAATCCAAACTCATAATCCTGCAACCAAACAGGCCCTTAGCTGGCCCAACTCAAAGGCCATGTTGGATATGGAGTTAGGCTAACTATAGTCTATTTTTTCTGAAGGTAGAGAGATACAAACTAGATCGGCAAGCCCCAAACTTCATAAATGAACTTTACAAAACTATGAGGCCCTGTTTGGATATGGAGTCAAGGAAAACTATGGTTTATTTTTAAGTGGAGGTAGAGAGGAGAAAACTGTGGTTTATAAGCCCAAACTCCAAAAATGGAGTTTACAAAACTTTGGTTAGATTGGAGTTGAAATAATTGTAATTATCTTAAGTTTTGGACTGAGATAACTGTAATTATCTCAACTCTAAAATGGTTGTCAAACAACGCAAAGTTAGCATTTTGGAGTTAAGGTTTGCCAACTTTATGAAACTGTAGTTTAGAAAACAAAACTCCATTCCCAAACAGGGCCTGAACAGATTGGAGTTAAGATAACTACGGTAATCTCAATTTTTGCACTGAGGTACTGTAGTTATCTCAACTCTAAGTGCCTATTTGGGAATGGAGTTAAGTTTTCTAAACTGAAGTTTTATAAAGTTAGCAAAACTTAACTCCAAATTACCAGCTTTGCACGTTTGGCATCCATTTTGGAGTTTAGATAACTACGGTTATCTAAACTCTAATATTATAGAAGTTTACTAAACTCCATTTTTCAAAACACATCTCTACGAACAAAATCATAGTTTATTTGAAAATGGCGTTTGGGATTGCGAACCATAGTTGCATTCTTTCTATCCCCGCTTAAAAATAAACTCTAGTTTCCCTAATTTTATACCCAAACAAAAAAAATCTCCATACCCAAACAAGGATTCAAATCCTCTCAGTGATGACAAATCACTGGAGAGTTCGGTCTACCTAATCCAATCGTTCATTATATTTGGACGGTTGGATGTAAGTTCAATTAAAATAGGCCCACCAAATAAATGGGTGCAAATAACAATTTGCTTTCTTCATCTTCCATTTTTTTGTTCAATCATCATCTCCCTCGTCATCTCTTCTCCAACAAAAAAAAAATTATTGATCCAAATCTTTCCCATCTATTCCTACTGGCAAATTCTCAAACTTCTCATCCTTTTAATTTTTTCTATCTCCTCTCTCATTTGAATAATCGGCAGGGAATAAAGAGAAGAAATCATTTTTTGATGACTTTTATGGTGATCAAGTGTGAGACATGCAGAGGAGACTAATCATCAGCTAGATAAGAAAAAATTAAGATGGAAATGTTAGCCAATGTCGCACACTCCACTGATTTTGTAGAGAGGTGGAATTTACAAAAAACATTTTGAAAACGGGCAACATCGAGTATAACCCTAAGAACTACTGTAGGCCCTAAATAACAAAACATACATAGGTTCTAATCTACTATGAAGAGATTTATACCTATGTGCACAAATCCTTCGGGTCTTCTTAATCCTCTTCTTAAGCTCCTCGTCTGTCGGGATCGAGCTTGGTCATCGGCCTTCTCACATCAAAGACGATCCAACCGAGAGTTTTTGATTCAATCTCCAACCTCAAAAGTGAGGCAACTAAAGTACCTAATCCCACGCCCACTTCCCCACGACCTGCGCCCATGCCCCAACGGCCGCACCCGCTCGCCTCATGACCCGCGCTCGCCCCACGACCGTACTCCTCCAACGTCTCTCCCTAACGGCCGCGACAAACGCGCCCTCGTTGCCAACAAACTCCCCGACGATCCCTCTCTTCTCACAACCGACCCCCTCTCTCGTTCTCATTCCCGCACTCTCACTCTCCCCTCTTCCCTCCTACACACCACCATCGCCTTCATCTCCCTCACCTTGAGCACCCCACTGTAAACCCACCGCCAGAGCTCCCCCATCGCCTACACCAACCTAGCTCCATCCCTCGCCGCGACCACCGCCAGCACCGCCTTCATCTCCTCCTCTTCTTCCTCCTCGTCACCGACACAGCACCACTACCATCATCACCATCGCTGCCTCCTCCGCCGAACTCGTCGCCGCAACCTCCACCGCACCGAGCCCACTTCATCAATTCCACAAAGCGTCCCTTCCTCTCACAACCGTGCTCCTCCATCTCTCGCCGGCGACCACACTGCACCCAACACCGCCGACGAACTCCTAACCACCGTTGCCACCTTCCTCAACGCACACCATCTCGACAAGCAACCCATCACCTCTGACCTTCACCACTCTTCGTCAGGGCTGCTCTGGATCGTATCAGCACCTCGACCTTGTCTCCACGCTCCGAGCCCAGCCCCTTCGCTCCTAGTCGAGCCCAAGCCGAGCTTTCTTTGCTCCTTCCACCTGCTCCAGCCACGACCCTGCACTACGCGACGACCACTCCACCATCGACGGCCTCATCTCTGTGAACTCGGATCCTTCAAGTACCGCCGCCAACGCCGATCCATGCGAGTTGTAGCCAATCAAAAGCAAGAATTCGAGACCACGCCACTACGGTTCCAAGGCTCGCAAACTCCGGTTTTGTCGCAACGACCACTTTCGCATCCGTGACGTGCATTGCAGTGTCCGACCGATCCATCATCTCCGTGATATCGTCAGCAAGGAAGTGAACTCCTCACTTGTTTACATGCTACTACTTTACAAACCAAAATGAATGCTTAATTGGACTATATACACCGAGATCAATGTGAAACCCTAGATCAAAACCTGTCTTAATATGGCGGAACTCATGATCGATGGAACCCTGTGTTGTTAATAAACACCATATATAAATTTGGTTGTAAGATAAAGTTGGTTAACCCCCCTAAAACGACAACCCAATAACCCTTGTGGAAGCTGGTTTTTCTCAGACGAGCTGAACGGTTAAAATCATGATAAATTATTTATATATCGGAACCTAGAGTTCTATGGCTCGTATCTAAGCTAACAGATAAACCTACAGTACCCTATAGTTCATCTTTGCATTTTGATAAGTTATAACAATGAATACTGAGGCGATTCGCGGCCCTGAACTGCAATCCAAGCAAGAATCTCTACCTTTGCTTGTTTTAAGAACGCATATGCTTCACCGTCTAAATGTACAAGTGTGCGGAACTATATATAGAAGCGTATAGAATCGAATTATCTTTCCAATGGTACTGTTTTTACTAAATTCCAGTATATTTTGGTATTTAAATCATATTTTAAACGGATGACACGTCCGGCAGATTTTTGTCATTTCAGCTTGCACCCTTCATCGGTATTTCGATCATAACTCCTAAACAATAATGAATATTGTTGATATGTCTTATGTTCTGTAAAGTTAAGTCATAACACTACAATTAGTTGAACAGTAGCTTCGCCTAATTGTGCTCTTAACTGAGAGTAAAACGTGTTACGAAACAGACTTCCAGTTCAGAAACTGGATTTCCAGCAGTGAACAATTAAAATGAAATGACTATAACTAGCAAAACCTGAAACCGGATTGACGCGAAACCAATTTTGATGGACAGATAATTAAAGATACTGCTTACCCCTTTTTGTTGTTTTGCGTAATTCTACACGTGTGATTTATAGTACATTTTTCAAGTGGTATGATACTGGCTGCTATATTTTTATTCGTATTATAAGTAATTGCATTCTCATCATATCGTGTAGCGGTTTATCCTCATTTGAATAGTGGTCATAAAACATTAATAACCTAGTGACCGTGTACATTACCCAGTGATAAATATTAGTGATTGGATTGTGGCAAGTAAGTTAGTGTATAAGCGTGATAGAATAGTGGAAGTGACACGTACTTGTACACAATCAGCGGAACCAGTTAATTATTACATTGTCGACATCTATGGGGCATATGTAAGTGTAACTATAATTGGTATGGGACGGTTATGGAAGCACTTATATTAGTTTCATAGGTAAGACATCGAGTACTATCCATTTGTCTTGGATACCAGTCGAGACATGCTTGATGGAGACCCTGTCTCCATTTCTCGCGTAGACTTGTCATGGACCGACTAGTATTTGGGTTTATGGTCGGTGTTTGATGTAGATCATGGGGTGTGGGGTAGTTTGAGTGTGAGTTCGATCAACGGAATCTCGAGAGTCCCACTGCCGGCATATACAGCGATTTTGGGAGTCATATGGGTGATATTACTGATTATTAGCGAGCATGATTCGGGCCCGTATTCCCTTGTCCCTGGGGCCTACCCTTAGGTTGGGGATACTCCTGTTAGTTGTATGTATGCCCTAGAGGCCAGTATTATACATATGATGTATATTATATTGGATGCTTGGACATATATAGAGAGGACTTTCTTGCTCGACATGATAGTATGCTATCTGGTTGCTCTTTATCTTAACATGTATACTTGTCTCTTGATACTGTCTTATGGTTACATGTTGGTAAAGCCCTTAGGATGTGTACTTGACTACCAGGACTATGATGTAGATCATACTAGTGGGGCCATAGTAGTCCATAAGTTCATCCTTTAATGTCCCTAGTCGTAGGTGTATCGAGACGGGGCATCGATATACCAGAGTAGACTAGCGTGTACGCTTCTCGACCTATGTGATGGGCGATGGATGATCTCATATCCATTGGTGTTTGACATCAGAGATGGTGTACGGGTGCTCAGTGGAGACTGGGTATACTGGACGGACTCGCCGAGAACTCTCAGATGGTATTATACCTCACGTCAGATGGCAGTTCTCTGGTGACACTTGTACAGGTTAGTCTGTAGACCCGAGATCGTCATAGAGTCTTGTGCGATTCCCACTGTGCTTTGATTTCCACCTTACCATGTCCAAGAGGGCGTGCAAAATGGTGGTTTTTGGGTACAGTCTCGAGTCACATGGAGGTAATGAGCGATAGGAGGGGTTTCGTCTCTCCCGGTATTGGGAGTTGATGTTGCGCTGTACTCGATTGGCCATAACAGAGAAGTCCCTGGCCAGGGCTGATTTAGAGATTTACTGGTAAGTGTTACCAGTATTTTCTCGACCCGTTATGAGCCTCACATCGGCATGACTTATCGGTTATTGGGGTCTGACGTATACCACCCCTAGACTTGATATGCAATATATCAGACGAGGAGACCGGACTGCATGGAAAGTGTTACCTATTAGTTTATATGCCCTAGGGGCCATTATTGTATCATACTGGCTTGTATATTACTTAATGGAAGCTTGGGATATTCACAATTATATTAACAGTCTTGCTAAACATGGTAGTATGCTACTTGGTTATATCTATCTTAATATGTATATACGTATTGATAAAGCCCTTAGGATCTTGCTTGACTACCAGCGTTGTGATGGCAGTCACACTAGTGGGGGTTGGGTAGTCTACAAGCACATCCTTTTCAGGTCCCTAGTCGTAGGATTATCGAGACAGGGCATCGATTCTCCGGAGTAGACTAGTGTGTACGCTTCTCATCCCAGTTGGGGAGATGGTCTGTCCCACAGCCATCAGTACGTCGTACTAGAGATAGTATACATGTGCTCGTTGGGTTACGGGTACACCGGACATGGCTCGTAGGGAACTGTTGGTTGGTATTATACCCGTCGTCAGTTAACAGTTCCCAGGTGACATGAGTACAGCATAGTCCGCAGACTTGACACTGCTACTTCGCCTCGAGTGTGTCCCACTGTTCTTAGATTGCTACCCTACCACGGCTCAAAGGAGTCATGCAAACAGGTAGCAGTTAGGTGCAGTCCCGAGCACTTGGAGGCAGTGGCGGTTAGACAGGATTCGTCTCTCCCGGTATTGGGAGTTGATATCGCGCTGTTTCAGAGAGCCATTACGCAAAGTCCCTGGCCAGGGTAAGCGAGATTTACTGGTAGGTTTTCCAGTAGTTTCTCAAGGTGTAATGGGCTTCGCTCAGACATGACTTATACCGCTTTTAGGGGACTGACGCTTGCCGCCCCCTAGGCCCGATATGCGATAGTCCTAGACGAACAGACCGGACTGTATGGAGATTGTCACATCAGGCTCAGTAGGAGTTCGGATGAGTTTCCTCATCGGCCTTCTTATCGACATCTACCTGGGGACCGTTACGTACAGCTAGTGCCGTTTGCGGTCTGTGGTTAAACCCACTGCCGGCGTAGTAGTCGAGTTTTTAGAGTCCCACACAGAGAGTTTCCCTGCTCCAGGCGAAACGATATAGAGGTTGTATGGTTTTACGACAAGGGTTCAGACGCATACGTGTGTTTACGCACGTACGACGTTCGAACAGTTTTTACTAGCTGGCTTTGGTTTAAGCCAGTTTCTAGTATCGGATTATTGGATTTATACAGTCTAAAATTTTTCCATGTTTTCACGGATAAGAGGGGCGTTCTCGTAATTTGGCGGAAAGCTTCTAGAAGTATGGTGACTTGAGGGTTTAGGTGGCATTTACATTAAATGCATTTGTGACTCATTAGATGAATCATTCAAGTGAGATAATGAAGCATTTATTGCTTAATGACTCACTTAATGATTCATTGCATATATTAAATGAAGCGTGATGATAAATCATTTAGATTTTATTTGATTTTCTTTATGCTTCATAATATATTAGAAGTGAGAAACATTTATATCATAATTTATGCCCACCTTCTCTCTCCTCAAGCTCTCTCTCTTCAAACCCTAATCCTACCCTCTCATGTGTTGAGATTAAGGATTAGCTAGACTAATTAATCCATATCCATACTCTATATCACCTAGGTGCCTTTGATTAGTAACTAAAGAAACCTAGTTACCTCAAGATTAGAGGTGAAGCTTGGAATAGAAGCTCTCGGGTGGATCGTCTATTACATTGAGGAGGCCGACAAGGAGGTGGATAACGAAAAGAAGAAGGACACGGTTCACTAGGTATAATCTCTTCTCATAGTAGTTAACAACTCCTATGTATGTGTTAGTTATAATTTAGCAAAGATCCTTTCGGTTAGTCGATGTTTATTCAAAGAACAAGATTGTTTTTCATTTTTCCGCCTCCCCGCAACTCGTGGGGTGTAGTACATCGACTTACAGTGGTATAAGTGCCTCACTAAACAATAACTAACTTATTAGCAAAGTCGTTACAATTTCGAACGCAAAACAAACCGGAAAAAACATCGAAATCACCAAGTTTCTATCGAATTTAAAATGAGGTCTAAAAATTTTTCAGGGTCCTCTAAAAATACAAGCAGGGAAATATAAGAATACTGAAGAAAATTGGGTGCATGAATCGGCCAAACAGCCGCGGAACCGCGGCCGATTCCCACCGATCCGCTGCGGATCCGCGGCCGAGTTGAAGCAGATTTAGACCAATTTTCCCCAGTAACTCTTCTGTGATGTTTTTGTCTTTTCTGGAATGTTTATTTTCTGCTCAAGTCTCAGGTGCACAGAGAAGTTTTGGAGTAGAATCTAATGTGTTTGCTCGATCGAAATTATACGATGTTTGCTAATTTGATTATATCTGTGAACTGTATAATGTGTTCGTAAACCTCCCCTAACTGCTAGTATGTCGGTTAGCAAGGGGTTGCACATTTCTGTAATGATTTTACTGTTTGTGATTATGAACTTGATTGGATTGTTGTGATGATTAGCCGGGGTTTGAGATGGGTTTCTATATTCATTCATTCGATGTAATTGTAATATGTTGTAATATTATTTTGCGGGGCACATCCAGGTTACGGTTGTAGCCACTGTTGTATTATTTCATTTTACTGTTTTTGCTCCTAGGATAGACCCAAGGTGGGGTGCATAAACTACCGGGTACTTTGAAGTGTTTAGTGGCCTACTCACGTTGTTGAGGGAGACCGCTTCACTTCGAGTACTTGGCGGATAGTTTGCCGTACCCGTAGAGGTCTAGGGTGGGGTAATGGCTATTCATCATAACTGTGTAATCCATCTTTCATTGCAGGCTCAAAAGAAACGCGGATTGCTTGTATATCCAATAATGTTCATCTGTGATCTGGAATGCCTATTATTGTGTCTGACGAATGTACAATATCTATATATGATAGTTATTTAGACGTCACTTATATTTTACACCCGCGCTAGCCCAGCCCCCGCTCTGTCGTTAGTTAAGTAACCTAACGGGCGATGACGGGACCCAGTGGCGAATGCAGATGGCATAAGAGGACGTTGTATTTCGTTATTTTCTACAATGATAGGTTATTTGATGGGACGCATTATATTAATGCAAAGAAAATAAACCAAAGTTGAATCGTTGGAAAAGTTTAAAAGAAACCACTCGGTTATTTTAAAACAGAAGATATTTTTTTAATTGCGGAGCTTTAACCACTCCTTTTAAAAAGCTATCAGGTTCCTTCGGTCATATCAAGTTCACTACGTTCACGGTTTCACCAAAACCATTCGTAGCCCTCCGTCATTTCATTTCGGTATTCAGTAGTATTCAAGCTATGCATTTTGGCCAAAGTCAAGGCATAGTGTTTGGTAGCTGCTGGGTATTCATTTGTTGCATAGATAGATGAGTTGGTTTGGGACAGTCGTATTATCATTTGACCAAAGTCAGGGGTATGTACGGATAGGTTCAAATTAACAAGATAATGATGGGTAGAACTTGACATGTGACTTATGACATTTTGACCAAAGCCAAGGTCATAAGAGCATGGGCCAGAAATTTATATCGGGAATTTCTAAAGAAACTGAAATTTGCAAAGAGATGCATACCATTTGGAGTTTGATGAATGTTGGTAGGATTCCTTCAGCATTATCATACGATGATATTTGGATCTCGATCCTACTGTGAGTATATGCTACTCATCAGGAGACTTGTCACTTAACGATCAATGCTATAAACCAAGTAGGTGCCGAGAAAGGTGTCAGCGGGGCTATGCCCCCAGAGAAAAGAGGTTATTTAATTAAGGAACTTCACGAAAGCGTTGGAAAACCTCCCTCGAAGTACCGACACCGGCCTGGCTGAACGGTTAAGCAAGTATTGTACAGTGAGAATAGTCCTGGCTAGTTCTTCTTTTTTGGTTTGAGGAGGGATTCGAGAAACAGTGGGAGCCATCCAGTTTAGATAAACTAAAAACCACTCTAAACTTGCAAGAGCATCATGCTAAAGTGTTCCCTCTCTCTCTCATTGCAGCGACCCAAAACATGACTGGCCTTAAGTTACTTTTAGAGAAAAATATACTGACAGGGCCAAATTATAAAAATTGGCTGCGGAATGTCAAAATGGCTTTGACCTATGACAGATTGGGGTATGTCCTCACCGCTAAGGCACCTGCAGTCCCAGGTCCCAAATCCAGTAATGTGGATAAGGAAATCCGCAAAACCTGGGAGTTAGATTGCGCGAAGACCAAGTGCATCGTGCTTGCCTCGATGAATAATGAATATCAGAGGAGGTACGAGGATATGGATCTTGATGCCATATTTCTCCATACAAAGGAACTTTATAGAGAGCGATCTCGTATAGCAAGATACGAGACCTCTAAGAACTTGTTTCGGGCGAGCTTAGCCGTCGGATCATCGGTACGAGAACATGTCCTAAAGATGATTGGCTATATTGAAGAGCTCGCAGACCTTGGGATGACTTTGGATAATGAGCTCTATACAGACTTGATTCTCCAGTCCCTTCCTTCCACCTACGCCCAGTTTATTCTGAATTTCAACATTCAAAGAAAAGAAGTTGAACTTCCAGAACTCCTTAACATGCTGAGGAGTGCAGAGGGCACCTTGCAGAAGGCAAGGGAAACACCCGCTATATTTGTTCGCGGTGCTTCTTCTTCTGGGTCCAAGGCTAAGGCCAAAGAAAGGAAGAATAAGGCCGCCACCAAACCTAAAGGAGGTGTTAGTAAGGTGGGAGTGAGGGGAAAGAAAAAGATTGCGGTGCCAGTAGTGGCCAAGGATGAGTGCTTCCATTGTCATAGGAAAGGGCACTGGAAGAAAGATTGCAAGGCGTGGAACGCCCAAAACCAGGAACCGAAGCAAGCTGTGGCTTTGACTTCAGGTGTGTTTGTAATTGATAATTGTCTGTCAATCAACTCTACTTCCTGGGTATTGGATACCGGATCAGGATCTCATATATGCAATTCATTGCAGGCACTGAGAAACCGTAGAGTGCTGAAGGTTGGTGATATGACCCTAAAGGTTGCTAATGGAGCTAGCATGGGAGCTGTGTCCGTCGGGGATTATCACCTGGGATTGACGAGTGGACATATTTTAGTTTTGCATAACTGTTTTTGTGTACCCAGTTTAACGTGTAATATCATATCGGTTTTGTTGTTATCAAAAGAAGGTTATGATTTCACGTTTGTAAGCGATGTTGTTAACATCCACCTTAATCATGGTTCGATTGGGTCCGGTACACTAGATAACGGTATATATGTCTTAAACCAATTACAAATTTTCAATGTCCAGAACACACTAAAAAGAAAGTCTCCAGATTTAAATAAAGTTTTCTTATGGCATTGTAGACTAGGTCACATCAATGAGATAAGGTTAACTAAGTTACATAGAGAAGGATATTTAGACTCGTTCGAATATCAAACTTATGCCACTTGTCAATCATGTCTCAAAGGAAAGATGACAAAGACTCCATTCACTGGACATGGAGTAAGAGCAAGTGAGCTCTTAGGACTCATACACAGCGATGTATGTGGTCCAATATCTACGCATGCAAGAGGTGGCTTTTCCTATTTCATTACTTTTACTGATGATTACTCTAGGTACGGATTCATTTTCTTGATGAAACATAAATCCGAGGCTTTTGAGAAATTCCAAGAGTATAAGAATGAAGTAGAAAACCAAACCGGCAAAAGTATCAAGACACTGAGATCTGATCGAGGTGGTGAATACTTAAGTGCCGAGTTCCTAGGTTACCTAAAAGAGAAAGGAATTCTCTCTCAGCTTACTCCTCCATACACTCCACAGCATAACGGTGTATCGGAGAATCGAACCCTATTGGATATGGTACGTTCCATGATGAGTAATGCTGAGTTACCGCGATCTTTCTGGGGTTATGCGCTAGAATCTGCGGCATATCTTCTGAACAGGGCTCCTACCAAGACTGTGCCTACCACGGCATATCAGATGTGGAGTGGGAAGAAACCCTATTTTCAGCATATGAAGATATGGGGATGTCCAGCTTTTGTTAAAAAGCAGCATGTGGACAAGCTCGAGGCACGATCAGTACAGTGTAAGTTTGTAGGATATCCAAAGAACTCCAAGGGATATTATTTCTATTACGTAGAGGAACAAAAGGTTTTTGTTTCTCGTAATGCCCATTTTCTATAACAGCAGTTTTTAGAAAAGGAAACAAGTGGGAGCGAAATAGAACTGGAGAAATTCCAGAACCACAAACTACTACTGAAAGTTTGGTAGAACCAGTAGTTCAAGAAGAACAGGACATTCCCGCACCCCTCCGCAGAAGTAGTAGGCCGTCTCATCCGCCTGAGAGATACTACGGTTTTCTCATAGATGGGGATAGAGAGGATTGCATCATTGATGATGATGAACCTACTAGCTTTTAGCAGGCCATCCAGAGCGGCGACTCGGTACGATGGCTAGATGCAATGCGGACCGAAATGGAGTCTATGTACACCAACAAAGTATGGGCTTTGGACTTTGCTCCAGATGGGGTAAAACCCATAGGATGCAAATGGATCTTCAAAAAAAAGATCGGTGTAGATGGACAGGTAGAAACCTATAAGGCTAGACTTATTGCAAATGGTTTTCGTCAAAGACCTGGGTTGGACTATGACGAGACTTTTTCTCCAGTGGCTATGCTCAAATCCATTCGGGTCCTTCTTGCTATTGCCGCCTTCTATGATTATGAGATCTGGCAGATGGATGTAAAGACGGCTTTGCTAAATGGTAATTTGGAAGAGTGCGTTTATATGAATCAGCCAGAAGGCTTCAATCAGAGTGGGAGCAGCGGGAAAGTGTGCAAGCTGCTTAAGTCCATTTATGGACTAAAGCAGGCATCGCGGAGTTGGAACATCTGTTTTGATGAAACGGTCAAAGAATATGACTTTATCAAAAATCCAGATGTATATATAGTAAAATTGTAGCACGGACTGTCGTATTCCTCGTCTTGTACGTAGATGACATTCTATTGATAGGAAATGACATTCCTATGCTACAATCTGTCAAAGGATTCTTGTCACACAGGTTCTCCATGAAAGACCTGGATGATGCCTCTTACATTCTGGGGATCCGGATCTATCGTGATAGATCCAAGAGGATGTTGGGACTTTCGCAGTCCAGGTATATCAACACTATACTGAAAAGATTCAGTATGGAAGATTCTAAGTGCGGTAATCTACCGGCTTGTCACGGAATCACCCTATCCAAAGAGATGTCTCCCAAGACTGATTTGGAAAGGGATCGCATGTCACTTATACCCTACGCTTCTACGGTAGGCTCTATAATGTATGCGATGTTGTGCACCAGACCAGATGTAGCTTACGCACTGAGCGTGGTAAGCCGGTATCAGTCAAACCTAGGGGAGAAGCACTGGATAGCAGTAAAGAACATTCTCAAGTACCTGAGAAAGACTAAGGAGATGTTCTTGGTTTACGGCGGAAAAGACCTCAAGTGCGAGGCCTTTGCTGATTCCGGCTTCCAGAGTGATAAGGATGACTCCAAGTCCATGTCGAGTTATGTCTTTACCCTCAATGGAGGGGCGGTGTGCTGGAAGAGCTCCAAGCAGGACACCGTTGCAGACTCGACGATGGAAGAGGAGTGTATTGCTGCTTGCGATGCCGCAAAAGAAGCGGTCTGGATGAAGAAGTTCCTCACAGAACTTCAGATGGTTCCTACCATTGTTGATCCAATACCGCTGTATTGCGACAACAACGGAGCTATAGCTTTAGCGAAGGAACCCAGGTCCCATCAGAAGTCCAGACACATCTTAAGGCGGTATCACCTAATCAGGGAGATCATAGATCGCCGGGAGATCGAGGTCCGGAGAGTTGCCACAGAGGAGAACACTGCTGATCCATTCACAAAGGCCTTACCTCAAATTCAGTTCGAGAGGCTACTCGAGATGATCGGTCTTCGATATACCAGTACATGGCCCTAGTGCAAGTGGGAGATTGTTAGTGTATATGCCCTAGGGGCCATTATTATATCATATTGGCTTGTATATTACTTAATGGAAGCTTGGGATATTCACAATTATATTAACAGTCTTGCTAAACATGGTAGTATGCTACTTGGTTATATCTATCTTAATATGTATGTACGTATTGATAGAGCCCTTAGGATCTTGCTTGACCACCAGCGTTGTGATTGTTAGTTATATGTATGCCCTAGAGGCCATTACTGTACATAGGATGTATATTGTAGTGGATGCTGGGACGTATATAGGGAGGACTTTCTTGCTCGACATGATAGTATGCTATCTGGTTGAACTTTACCTTAACGTGTATACTGATTGTCTCTCTGTTACATGTTGGTAAAGCCCTTAGGATGTGTGCTTGACTACCTGGACTATGATGTGGATCATACTAGTGGGGACATGGTAGTCCATAAGTACATCCTTCACAGTCCCTAGTCGTGGGTGTATCGAGACGGGGCATCGATATACCAGAGTAGACTAGCGTGTACCTTCTCGACCCATACAGATGGACGATGGATGATCCCATATCCATTGGTGTTTGACATCGGAGATGATATACGGGTGCTCAGTAGAGACTGGGTATACTGGACGGACTCACCGAGAACTCCCAGATGGTATTATACCTCACGTCAGATGGCAGTTCTCTGGTGACACTGGTACAGAGTAGTCTGTTGACCCGAGATCGTCATAGAGTCTTGTGTGGTTCCCACTGTGCTTTGATTTCCATCTTACCACGTCCAAGAGGGCGTGCAAAACGGTGGTTTTTAGGTACAGTCCCGAGTCACATGGAGGCAATGAGCGATAGGAGGGGATTCGTCTCTCCCGGTATAGGGGGTTGATGTTGCGCTGTGTTCGATTGGCTATAACAGGAAGTCCCTGGCCAGGGCTGCTCAGAGAATTGCTGGTAAGTGTTACCAGTAGTTTCTCGACCCGTTATGAGCCTCATATCGACACGACTTATCGAGCTATTGGGGTCTGACATTTACCACCCCTAGGCGAGATATGCGACATATCAGACGATCAGACCGGACTGTACGGTAGTGTTACTGGTCGGATTCACTGGAGTGTGAGCGGGCTTGCTCGTCGATCTTCAGATAGCTCAATACCCGGGTGGCCGTTACGTTTAGCAGACCGCTTGCGGCTTGTGGGTGTTTGATATGATCATCACCTGCTGCCGGCGTATTGACGAGTCTTTAGAGTCCTACACAGAGGTTTCCTGGCTCAAGCGAAACGAAATAGGAGCGCATATGAGATATGTGCAGGACCGAGAATAATGCGTGTATGTGATGCCGCATTCCATTCTCGCGATGAATGTACCGGAAAGGTTGTATGCGATATAACCTAGTTATCGATTCAAGCGTTGATTCGATAAGCCGATACATTGAATACTAGTCGGTTGTGTCCGACATGACCGGATCATTGAATCAAGTGTTGATTTAATGATTTAATGCATAATTATATATTTGATATGTTACTTTGCACTAACTAGTATTGGTTCACTTTAAACGGATTTTCTCACTTGGATTGTGCACATTGTATATGTGATATATTTTTGTGCACTTGTATGTATCATGTTTGATGATGCATGCTAACTTGTGTTTTGTGTGAAGATTAAACCATGGTTGTGGGAGTGGTTAGGGTTTTATTTTCCATTACTTATTTATTCATTTATTTATTTGTTTATACATTTTGGAAAATAAATGGAAAAGAGAAAAGAATGGTGGCTTTATTTGTTCTTTAGTTGAAGCTTCATGAAGCTTTGATCAAGTCAACCATTCTTATCTCATCCTTAACCCTAACCATTCCCACTAACCCTAGTTTAGTCTCTACACTTGACCATGGTTAATTTTATGATAAGAATTCATTTTCTTTTCTTTTTCAATTAACTTATCATAATATTTATCTTCTTCTTCATCTTCTTCTTCAAGAAGAAAGCAAGGTCCATCAATGGTGATTGATGGAAATGAGTGAGAAATCCAATTCTAAATTGAACCCACTTCCTATTTCTTCATCCTCTACCTCTTGCCAAGTAGTAGAGTGTGTTTACTTCACAAGTTTCTTGACTTGGTGAAGTCGGAGCTTGATTTAGCGATGCCTCGACGTAGATCATCTTCGGCATGGACATCGACGACCTAGCTCACTCATTCACCGACGAAGCCGACGCTAGAGCCCGGATTTGATTTGGACAGCGGAGAGGACCTCGTCTCGGAGCCGTGGAGGTGGAGGACCGGATCTACAAAGGTTGTATTTCCGTATTCCCTTAGTTAATTGTTAACTAGTTTACTTTTCGCCTAGTTTTCTAGCAAACGATCCGTTGTTTAGGGTTTCTCGGCACGTTAAAATTTGAAATGGGCATATTCGATGCCTTGCGAGACCTCACTAGTGTGCCTAGGAACCCTACAGTGGTATCAGAGCCTAGCTAGAGCCTTAGGCGAAGTCTAGACGGAATTTGAAGTCCGAACGAACCCGAAACCCCAATACAAAATGCTCTCTGTCCTTTTTCTGAAAACAGGGATTTTTCCAAATTAAAAATTACTAAAAAATTCAGCAGGGAAATCTACGAATTACGATGCAAAAATTATTTCATGAACAGTAAATTTCGCGGCGGATCCGCGGCAGAAGCATGGCTTCTGCGGCGGATCAGCGCCCACTTGATGACGTCAGCCCTATATTTTTGCATAGTAATTCCTGATAAATTCTTCTGAGTTTTCTGGGAATTTTTAAAAGTTATTCAAGAGTTGAATAATCTGGGATTGTTTTAGGGATTCGGTGTTTCGATCGGAGTATCAAATTTTGTCTGTGTGACTTTCCGGATAATTTTTAGAATATGTTAAAAAGTTCGACCGGATATAAATACCCAACTTTTCCCCTGTCGGGAAATTTTCAAGTGTTGGATCTTTCCATAGTTTAACGACGTTCTAAGTAGTGCAAGTAACTCGATGGACCCTCTAGAAGACAACAAACCTTAACTCGATTATGTGACCGTCTTGAACTGCCCTTTGAACCTTCGGGTTTGGGTCAGTACGGCGTGCCACATGTGAGGCGTTGGCTTGACCCTTCTACGGCTGGACCGTCGGTACTGAGACACGAACTGAATGTTGTTAGACTTATTTCATGTGTTGATCTGTATCGGGAAAACTTGGGTGTTCGAATGTTCAATCGGAAATTTAAACATTTTCTAATTATCTGGAATGGGATACAATAATTGGAATTCACAAGATGTTATGAGATAACTGAATGAATGTTATAAACATAGCAGTTTAGTCTCACTTGATCGGTTGCCACGGAATTTTGATGCGATCAAAAGTCCGTCGCAATCACGTAGCGTACGCGGATACTCGCCGGGTAAACTTAATAGACAGCCTCACTCCATAGCCCCGACCAAGTGACTGTAGGAGAACCCCGTCGCCGAAAGCATCCGTTCGGGTGCTCGCGGCAGCGGTGTTCCGCCTTGGTGCACTTCGTCGACGGTATCGGGGGTGCGGCCGCCTACTGAAGTTTGCGACGAGCATTCGATCAGGATGTCGGGAATCTTGTTGAATTGCCCGACTTCATATTGAAAAGAGTTTTCGATTTTGAGACTAAAATGCGGGGTTTATAATTGTTAGGCATGCGATGTCTAAGGAATTCATTTGGTCAGGCATGCGATGTCTGAGGTGGTTGCGGATTCCAACTGTTGTAGTTTTACACTTTCTTTTCTGTGACCGTAAGTGTAATATGTGATATCGCCGGTTTTGTAAGTGCACGGCGGCGCCCCGGCCGTCAATCCGACGGCCAAAAGCGGAAGCGGTGATAAACTTTAAATTTTCTTAAACTGGCAAACCGCCGCGCACTACTACCCGGATCGAACCATTAATTAGTCCTAGCTACCAACAAGAAAGGGAATAGAGATGTACCGACGATCCAAGTCCTCCGGTCTTCTCGTCATGGTCCCGATCTCCTGCGGAAAAGTCCCGTCTCCTCCTCGTCGCCGGAAGTGCACCACATCGCCTACTTTGTTTTACGGGCTCCCACCTCAATGCCGAGGCAACTCGGGCACGAAGCCGGCTACTCGACGTGCCCAAGGTTCGCTGTAGAATATGTAGTCCTCAAGTCTCATTTTGGGGTTGTGGAATTGCCTTTTTGGTGGAGGAAATGATATGAGCTTGTGGAGATGAAACATGTGGGATTTTACAAAGCTAGAAGAACAAAAATCCCACCCCAAGAAATTTGGACAGCCCCCTCCCTCAATGTGGCCGGCCATGTATATGGTGGTGGAGAGAGTGAAAGAGTGAGAGTCTATCAAAAAAATGGGAGCCATTCTCATCTAATCCCAAAGAGAGAGAGAGGAAAGCTATCATGCAAAAGGGAATGATCACAAGGCAATGCCAACACTCCACACAACCATCATCAACAACCATGATGCTAACAAAGTCAAGCCATCATGAAGTATGAAGTCAAGCAAGTCAATGGATGGTGCACCATCATGAAGACTATCATGATGCTACAAAAAACAAAGAACCCCTCCACAAATGCCTATTTGCAACAATGCAAATAAACCCTCCTCCACCAATCTTCGGCCAATGAACGGAACAATGGAAATCGGCCGAAACGGAAACCAAACTGGCAACTCCAGAAAACTGGTCCCGTAATAAATTACAGGAAAACCCCGATACTATGCATACACACCCGCATCTATATTTCGACCGAAATACAAATGCAATGAGACAAAGTCTACACTGTACTATACTAGGATCCGGCTTATACCAAAGCCGGCTAGTAATATCTGTTCGATCCTGATCCGTGCAATACCGCACGTATCTGATCGAACCCTGCCATATAACCATACGGCCTATAGTACAAACTGTCCGATCCTGATCCGTGCAATACCGCACGTATCTGATCGGACCTTGCCATATCTCCATACGGCCTCTACAACCTTTCGCCCGAAAGCTGAGTAACTGAATGTGGGGGACTCTAAAGACTCATCAACACCTTGGTTGTGGATTTAACCACTAGCACGTCAGAGGTATAAGCCAATACGTAACGGGCTACCAAGTATTGACTAAAAGGGACGTCTGTGAGTGAACTCAGCCTGACAACCCTACTGAGCCTGTCAGTGACAATATCCGTGCAGTCCGGTCCGTTCGTCTATGAGTATCGCATGGCGGGCCTAGGGGGTTGGTAAAAGTCAGACCCCCAAAAGCGGTACAAGTCGTGTCGGAGTGTAGCCCAGAACACCCTGAGATACTACTGGAATACCTACCAGTAAATCTCCTTGCCTTGGCCAAGGACTTTGTGTAATGGCTCTCCTAGACACAGCACGACCTCACCCCCAATACCGGGAGAGACGAACCCCTGAAGATACGCTCACTGCCTCCATGTGGCTCGGGACTGTACCCAACTAAAACCTGTTTGCACGACTCCTTTGAGCCGTGGTAGGGTAGTAATCAAAGTACAGTGGGAACTCACACGAGACAAATGACGATCCCCAGGTCGATGAACTAACCTGCACACATGTCACCAGGGAACTGCCATCTGACGTCTGGTATATGACCAACTAGCATGTTCCCGGCGAGTCCTGTCCGGTGTACTCATAACCCAATGAGCACCTGTATACATCTTAGGTGATCCAACTGACACCAGTGGCTTATGAGACCGGCCACCGCCCCTCGTCGGGGTCTCGACTGTATACACTAGTCTACTAATGGAGTATCGATGCCCAATCTCGAAACTCCCACGACTAGGGACCTTTTAAGGATAAGCTTATAGACCCCAGCTCCCACTTATATGATCGCCCTCATACTGCTGGTGGTCAAGCAAGAATCCTAGGGGCTCTATCAACGTGTAATAGCGACGTGTCAGGTCACCTAAAGCAGTACACGATGATAAAGGTAAACCAGATAGCATACTATCATCTCGAGTAAGACTGTCCTACCGGGATAGGTCCTCCCTCAATCATTACAATCACGTACCTGTGACCTAATAATTGACTCTGAGGGCACTATCTCTAACAATCTCCCACTTGCACTCAAGGCTAATTATTGCGATGTCGCATACTCACAGCCCGTGTGATACCGAACACCCAACTCCTCTACTAGTCAGTCTCACAAAGCTCGTTTGCGAAACTATTGCGTTCGAGGAATAGCCTTAGTGAGTGGATCCGCCTTGATGTTTCTTTCTATGTCTCTCTAAATCTCAAGTTCGCGGAGAAAGCCATCTCCCGAAATGAGCAATACCTGTCTTAGAATGTGTCTGGATGTCTGATGGGACATAGCTCATAAATGAACTCCAAATCCAAACTTCTTAGACTGTATCGTCAACTGAACTTAATCAGCATCCTGCGCGCCATGCCTCCCTCAGTATTGCCTTGGACCACCTGTCTAAAATACTGCCCCTCATCAGAAGGAAAACTATAACTCTGACAACCTCCTTGTCGTCGATGTCACCTTGGAAGCCTGGAATGATAACTGTCTCCTGAATGAGGCTGTCGTTATCATCTCCCTAGAACATCCACTTATGTTCTAAAACTGCTTCCGACTGTTTCTCCAGGATTGGATTAATGTCAACTTATTGCATCTAGTGCAAGAACAACATCTGGTGTGGTACTTGACATCTCACGATTGACTCAATTGCCTGAGCAAATGATCTGCCAATCATGCCCGTCCCTCTCCCCTTTAGTCTGTAAGACACCTTTGGAGAGGGTGACTCTATTACCTGCAGGTACACTACCGTGCCAGGAGTCGTCCATCCTAAATACTCTTAGAATGCTGTCAAGTACCCTGATTGGGAAACCACCCAAATCTAGATCTAAGACCATAGATCTAGTAACCAGTATGTCTGATATAAAATCCATTTCCTTTGTGGAGAAACAACTGTGTGACGACCAAAGTATAACCGATTGTAGTATAGGAGTTTCCTTTCCTACTCTGTGTATGTCATCCAAATACCAGGATATCACACCCTACTACCTTCTCAACTGATCCATCCCCTATTCTGATGAAGTCAAACCCATGACTGTCATATCAGAAATAGATGATCTATCTCCGCTACATCTGCTTTAGTCTATAAATAGACATAAGCTACCTGTCCACCAATGCTTCCGCTGCTCCCACTGACTACGACAACCCTCTGGCAGAGTCATATAGACGTACACTTCTAAAACTAGTTTAGAACGACGCTATACTCATCCTCCCGCCGGGTCTCGCAGCCTGGAACAACAGCAATGGTAATTGTGGGTAAACAAGAACTTCCCTGTCACCGTCCTTGAGGCTACCGTAGTACCTCTCGGGTGCCTGAAGTTACCCACCTCATCTGCGGAGTGGCCAATGGAATGTCAATCCAGATTGAATCTTTAGGTTCCTTATCAAATCTTCAGTAATCGTTTGTGGTTCTGGAATCACTTCCAGTTCTACCATACTCCCACTACTCTTTTCTGAAAAAATCCATCTTTAATAAAACTGTGGCGAGTCTAGAACAATATCGCTATTGTTCATCCAGATGGTAGAAAGTCAACCCTCGTCATAGCCTGGGTCAACCCACAAACAGCCATTACAGAAACGTGCCTTGAGTTGTCCAGTATCTGGTTTTAATCATAAACCGGACAACTCCCCGTACCTTAACATCGTTAAGATATGAACTGTTCTATATCCAATATAGAAACAGAGGCACTGATTTAATTGAACCAGATTCAAATCATGCAGCTGTCCCCAGCGCATGTCAACTAAATGGAAGAAGGCCGATCAGCGTAACTCAACTTAGGAATGCTTCCAATTATGAGTAACCTGAAAGAGAAGCAAGTTCTCTTTATCATTACTATCAACTGAATACCATATACAAGTATCTACATCTTCGATCACTTTGAAGAATCCCGATACTTGCTACACCTGGTTCTCTACTCTATTCAAATACCTATAACTTCTCAAAATTCAGACCCTGTGTTTCCACGAAACACCTGTCTAAAAAGTAGAGAAGTCATAAGTAAACCGAATATAGTACGAGGACCAACCCCTCTGTCCTGATGGACCCTGGACAACATACAATACTCTGTATAAGTCCCTTGAGTCTGATAACTCATTCACTGTGTGTCGTAGGTTGAAAACTGTACTTATGGTTAAGAAGAATTACACCGCTGTTTAATGCTCCTTACCTAACCATCCACTGATATAGGTAAATGTCGTAGACATAATTTCAAAAAGGTACATCTCACTCTATAAAAATAGACGTACAGATATATCAATTTGAAATTGGTGCATAACAGCGGATATTCAAAACCAAATATTTGCCGACCGGCAAACAACCCAGGTGATTTCCTCAAATATCACCGATTACAACGAATCCGGATATAATGAGGATGATCACCCAATTCCTAATAACCTACTCCCACTCATCATCTGTAAAACCATACAGATGTGAGAATCAAACCTGGTAAATACATACCCTGGAGTAAGTATCTAATCGGGAAATCAGTTTTCTTTTAATAGTACACAGTGAAACTGAAACATTGAAATGTTTCGATGGGGTATCCCGGTATTCCTAGTAATGCCTCTTCCAAATTCACGATTGTAACCGTATAATTCTTTGCCACCTCTCCAAATCCCTTCATATGTCTTTAGTCTTTACCTTCTGCACACCCCTTTAGGCCAAATGGTTTTCTTCCTTCCCTACCGTTCGGCACCAGCCTATGGTTTGGAAGAAGACTATCCAATAAGCATAATGGGTGTACTATCCCAATCCTAGGAACACTCGCAATGAGAGAGGGTGAAGATAAAAGACAACCGAATAAACCTTATTCCTATTTCTCCTGAACCAGAATCCATCCCCGAACTGGAACAAGTTCCATTCGAGTTCGTATATAACCATACGATGGAGTATCCAATAAACTGTGGATCTTCGTAGTGATACGGAGTGTCCTGGAGAAATACAAAGGTGATGTGGGAGTGGTAACGAAATATTTGGTTTGGTCGTGAATATCTGTTGCAATTTACTTTGCCCTCTTACTAATCCCTTGCTTTGTCTGAACTTAATACCTTCTGCACACCATCGTTATGCTAATTGGTTTTCTTCATTCCCTACCGGTCGGCACCAGCCTAAGGTTTGGAAGAAGACAATCCAATTTGCGTAATAGGTGTACTACCCCTAAACCAAGGAGTACTCGTAACCTGAGAGAGGGTAAAAGGAAAAGACAACTGAATAATCCTATTCGTTTTCTCCAGAACCGGAAACCATCCTCGAATAAATTCTTTCGAGTTCGTATCTAACCATACGATGGTTTTGTCCAATGGAAGTGGACGTTCGTAGTAAAACGGGGTGTCCTGGAGAAAAGGGTAAAAGTAGGAGTGGCAATGAGGTTTGCAACTCTGACAATCCAAAAGCCGGTGTTTAAGAAGGTTCGGTCAACTTGGTCACTGAGTCAAAGTCTTAGGGTCGGGTCAATGGTCGCTGCCAAAGAGAGAGAGAAAAGAAACACTCAGCGTGCACTCTAACCTAGATCAGAATGGTCACCATTTCATCTAATCTGGAAACCTCCCACTGTACCTCAAATTCTCCTCCAAACCTGAAAGAAGAATTAGTCGGGATCACCCGAAGAGTAAACCAACTCATCAGTGGGAATCGGGATCCAACTATCATCGCATGATAACGTGACGGAATCCGCTCACGGTGTCACACTCCAGAAGGTATGCGCATATCTGGCAAGTTTCAGTTCTTTTGAAACTCCCGATGTGATTTCTGCCCCATGCTCTTATGACCTTGACGAAGGCCAACAAATCATAAGTCACATGTCAAGTTCTACCCGTCATTCTCCAGGTTGATTTGAACCCACCCGCACAAGCCCTTGACGAAGGCCAACAAGGCTATACGACTGTCCCAAACCAACGCATCTATCTATGCTGCAGAAAGGCAACAAGCAGCTACCATACACTATGCCCTGACGAAGGCCAACAAACATAGCATGAATACTACGTGCTACCTGTCTGAAACGACGGAGGGCTACGAATGGTTTCTGGCGAAAACCTTTAACGTAAAGAACTTGATATCGTTGAAGGAACTGATAGCTTTTAAATATATAGTGACGAAAACCGTTGCTAAAGAGGTCACTCCCGGTGAAGGGATCTCGGCTCTTTCCCCGTAGAATGGGGTGCAGGATATTCCAACTGAATACCACGGTGCAAAGCAAAAGTAATCGGCTATAGTGAAGTTAATGCCCTGACGCAAACTTTTTGTCCAAGGGGTCACTCCCGGTGAAGGGATCTCGGCCCTTGCCTCGTCGACAGAGGAGCAGGATATTCTAAATGAATACCGCGATGCAAAACAAAAGTGAACGTCCTTGCAATAACAGCTTTTTGAAAAGTGTTCCAACAACATCAGATTAGGTTTGTTTTTAAACTTGCATTGATCCGAATCAATGCAGTCCCATCAATTGATCACACCAAAAAGAACGAAAATATACTGATGTACGTATATGCCATCCGCATTCGCCACTGGGTCCCGTCATTACCCGTTAGGTTAGCTTACTAACGACAGAGCGGGGACTGGACTAGCGCGGATGCAAAACATATACAACATCTACTAATATATATACCAATATATTATATTCGCTCAAGGCGTGAATAAAAAGCAACATCACAGAAATGTACAGCATCACAGAAACAATACAGATATCTGGGATCCCCGGGTTTCACAGAGCCGCTGAAACCCGACGTTCCCCTGGTCGTGTGGATAGCCTGTGCAATGAAATCCTAGACCCCTACGGGCGCGGCAAGTTACCCGCCAAAACCTGAAGCGAGGCAGCCCCCTTCAGCGCCGTGAATGGACCACCCAGCACTTCACGGAATCCGGTAACTTGGGCACCCCTCCTGGGTCAACCTGTACCCCCTACGAGTGCGGCGAATAGCCCGCCAATCCTAGAGTGAAGCCCCCTCCGTCTCAATGCCATGAGATGCGGGCTTGTTGCCCTCCAGAACCCGGCTATCCGTGCACCCCTCCGCGGGGCAATCCTAGTACAGAAAGTAAAATATACATACAACGGGTATATCGACCGCAACCAGGTCGTGCCCCAAAATAATAATACAAACAGGCAGTGACGGCAGTCCACATGTCGGACGCTCGCCCCGCAATATCAAATGTACATAATACAACAAAACTGTACTAGCATTGCATACAGGCTATCCCCCACGACCGATCCGCAACATCACAGCAAAAACAAAACATCAACGTGAAAGTCACGTTCGCAAATCCGTCTAACCGGGCTATAGCAGTTAGACCGGATTTACCGATCAAGTGACATTCACGGTCGCAGATATAATGTAAATACTGTGAAAAATGTGTTTAAAATATCCGATCGATCAAAAATTAACAAGTGGGCCCCCAATCAAAACTGTAGCACTCACAGAAAACCTGGGCCCAATTTTAATATTCCAAAACCCATATTTTAAGCCCAGAAGGCCTCTGTAAAAAATTGGTGAAGTGATCTCCACAGAGTGCGGCGGAAGGGCGGCGGGAAGGGGGTTTTCGCGGCGGTTCCGCGCTCCCACTGTGGAGTTACTTCGTCGAATTTTTACAGAGCTCTTAGATTTTCCAGTACATCAATATTTTACAACCTGAAAAAATTTTCGACACCAAAAATTTCCAACAGAAAACTGATGTGGGCAAATACGGGTTTTTGAACATTTCGATCGATCGGAACAGAAAAACACATTACACAAAGCTAGACTAAGTTAATGGGGAGGCTCTGATACCACTGTAAGTGCACGGCGGCGCCCCGGCCGTCAATCCGACGGCCAAAAGCGGAAGCGGTGATAAACTTTAAATTTTCTTAAACTGGCAAACCGCCGCGCACTACTACCCGGATCGAACCATTAATTAGTCCTAGCTACCAACAAGAAAGGGAATAGAGATGTACCGACGATCCAAGTCCTCCGGTCTTCTCGTCATGGTCCCGATCTCCTGCGGAAAAGTCCCGTCTCCTCCTCGTCGCCGGAAGTGCACCACATCGCCTACTTTGTTTTACGGGCTCCCACCTCAATGCCGAGGCAACTCGGGCACGAAGCCGGCTACTCGACGTGCCCAAGGTTCGCTGTAGAATATGTAGTCCTCAAGTCTCATTTTGGGGTTGTGGAATTGCCTTTTTGGTGGAGGAAATGATATGAGCTTGTGGAGATGAAACATGTGGGATTTTACAAAGCTAGAAGAACAAAAATCCCACCCCAAGAAATTTGGACAGCCCCCTCCCTCAATGTGGCCGGCCATGTATATGGTGGTGGAGAGAGTGAAAGAGTGAGAGTCTATCAAAATAACGGGAGCCATTCTCATCTAATCCCTAAGAGAGAGAGAGGAAAGCTATCATGCAAAAGGGAATGATCACAAGGCAATGCCAACACTCCACACAACCATCATCAACAACCATGATGCTAACAAAGTCAAGCCATCATGAAGTATGAAGCCAAGCAAGTCAATGGATGGTGCACCATCATGAAGACTATCATGATGCTACAAAAAACAAAGAACCCCTCCACAAATGCCTATTTGCAACAATGCAAATAAACCCTCCTCCACCAATCTTCGGCCAATGAACGGAACAATGGAAATCGGCCGAAACGGAAAGCAAACTGGCAACTCCAGAAAACTGGTCCCGTAATAAATTACAGGAAAACCCCGATACTGTGCATACACACCCGCATCTGTATTTCGACCGAAATACAAATGCAATGAGACAAAGTCTACACTGTACTATACTAGGATCCGGCTTATACCAAAGCCGGCTAGTAATATCTGTTCGATCCTGATCCGTGCAATACCGCACGTATCTGATCGAACCCTGCCATATAACCATATGGCCTATAGTACAAACTGTCCGATCCTGATCCGTGCAATACCGCACGTATCTGATCGGACCTTGCCATATCTCCATACGGCCTCTACAACCTTTCGCCCGAAAGCTGAGTAACTGAATGTGGGGGACTCTAAAGACTCATCAACACCTTGGTTGTGGATTTAACCACTAGCACGTCAGAGGTATAAGCCAATACGTAACGGGCTACCAAGTATTGACTAAAAGGGACGTCTGTGAGTGAACTCAGCCTGACAACCCTACTGAGCCTGTCAGTGACAATATCCGTGCAGTCCGGTCCGTTCGTCTATGAGTATCGCATGGCGGGCCTAGGGGGTTGGTAAAAGTCAGACCCCCAAAAGCGGTACAAGTCGTGTCGGAGTGTAGCCCAAAACACCCTGAGATACTACTGGAATACCTACCAGTAAATCTCCTTGCCTTGGCCAAGGACTTTGTGTAATGGCTCTCCTAGATACAGCACGACCTCACCCCCAATACCGGGAGAGACGAACCCCTGAAGATACGCTCACTGCCTCCATGTGGCTCGGGACTGTACCCAACTAAAACCTGTTTGCACGACTCCTTTGAGCCGTGATAGGGTAGTAATCAAAGTACAGTGGGAACTCACACGAGACAAATGACGATCCCCAGGTCGATGAACTAACCTGCACACATGTCACCAGGGAACTGCCATCTGACGTCTGGTATATGACCAACTAGCATGTTCCCGGCGAGTCCTGTCCGGTGTACTCATAACCCAATGAGCACCTGTATACATCTTAGGTGATCCAACTGACACCAGTGGCTTGTGAGACCGGCCACCGCCCCTCGTCGGGGTCTCGACTGTATACACTAGTCTACTAATGGAGTATCGATGCCCAGTCTCGAAACTCCCACGACTAGGGACCTTTTAAGGATAAGCTTATAGACCCCAGCTCCCACTTATATGATCGCCCTCATACTGCTGGTGGTCAAGCAAGAATCCTAGGGGCTCTATCAACGTGTAATAGCGACGTGTCAGGTCACCTAAAGCAGTACACGATGATAAAGGTAAACCAGATAGCATACTATCATCTCGAGTAAGACTGTCCTACCGGGATAGGTCCTCCCTCAATCATTACAATCACGTACCTGTGACCTAATAATTGACTCTGAGGGCACTATCTCCAACAGGTTTCGTTGCTATATGTCAACGACAATTGGGATACGCATGTTTACTTACGTTGATGACATGTGATGTTATGTGTTGCTGGATATGTTATATTGGATTGTCGTGTTTGAATAGCCGGGGTTTTTTATGTGAGATGAGTGTTTTTCATTTTCATTCATGTAAAAACTTGTATGTAATATTCTTTTATTGGGGCGCTTCCAGGTTGCGGGAGTTGTCACCTGTTGTATATTATTTACTTTTCCGCACTAGGATAGACCCAAGAAGGGGAGCACAAGTAACTGGGTTCTGGAGTCCAGTGGGAGACCAACTCGAGGAGTCGAGTCCGGGTCTCCTAACTCTAGAATTGGTAGGGTTGCTTGCCGCTCTCGTAGGGGTCTAGGGGTGTGGGTTTGGCTATTCATCACGACCGTGGAATCCGTGTTTTATACTGGCTCGTATTGAAAACACGGACGTCCTAGTATATCCAATATTTCATATGATTCTTCTGCTGCGATATCTGTGATGTGATCATGTGATGTTCTGTGATAGATACAGTATATAGTATATATGATATATTATATAGACGTTACTTATGTTTTACACCCGCGCTAGCCCTGCCCCGCTCTGCCGTTAGTTACCTAACCTAACGGTGCATAAGGGGACATCGAGGCGAATGCGGATGGCATAAGTGTACGTCGTATTTATCTGTGATGTTTAGGTATTTAATGATGGGACTTCATTAATGTGATTAATGAAATAAAAGAAACCTAAGATGTTATAGAATCGAATTTCAAAATAAAACAGGTAGCTACAGTTCTGGCTTTGCACAGCGGTATATGTGATATATCCTGCACCTTATTCGATGAGGAAAGGACCGAGATCCCTTCACCGGGAGTGACTCCTTTAGCAATAACTGGCAGATGCTACACACTCGGTTTGTCTTTTGATAGCTTCTATAGTTTCTGCTTTGCACAGTGATATATATGATATATCCCGCACCTCATTCGACGAGGAAAGGACCGACGATCCCTTCACCGGGAGTGACTCCTTTAGCAAAACTAGAAAAGCTTCAAAAACACTCCATTTTTAAAATCATTTGATTCTACAACGATATCAAGTTCATTACGCAATAGGTTTTCAGAAAAACCTGTCGTAGCCCTCCGTCATTTCAGATAAGTAGTAGTTAGTATTCGTGCTACGTTTGTTGGCCTGCGTCAAGGCGTAGTGTGCGATAGCTAACTGGTGCTTATCTGCATAAGCATATGATGTGATTGGATTAGGGTAGTCGTGCGACTTTGTTGGCCTGCGTCAAGGGTCGTGCGGGTGGGTTTAATTCAATCAGGAAATGACGGGTTGAACTTGACTAGCGGACTATGGTTTGTTGGCCTGCGTCAAGATCATAGGACGCTAGGGGCAAAATATTATCGGGAATTTCAAGTGTTGAAATTTGCAATGAGATTGCATACCTTCTATGAGATAGTTGGATCCCGATACCCGCTGCGAGTAAGAGTTACTCCTGGGAGAGTTTTATACATTACAATTAGCCGATCAAGTAGGTGTCTAGAAAGGTGTCAACGGGGTTACGCCTCTGGGAAAACGAGGTTTACATTAATTAGGTTCGTGCGAAAGCACGGGGGACCTCCCTCAAAGTACCGACACTGGCCTGGCTGAAAGATTGGCGAACTTGTAGTGTGTAATTAATCCCGGCTAGTCTTTCCTTTTAGGGTTTGAAGGAAGATTTGATAAAAAGCAGTGGGAGCCATCCTGATTAGATAAAATAATAACCAATCTATTCTTGACAGAGCGCACGCTGAGTGTTTTCTTCTCTCTCTCTCCTGGTAGCGATCATATCACGCCTTTATCAAGATAATAATACGGATTATTGACCGAACCCGCTTGTTATACTGAGCTGGGGAACGTTGGTCCCGCTCCAACTTATAATTGTTATAAGACAGAGCAGGAAATTAGGGAATACCAGATTTCCCGTGCCGCCCAAACGAAGAGAGTGCATGCTGATGCATCATCTTCGGGTGTGTTCATTATACAGAGAACTGTTTCTCAGTAACCTTTACGTCCTGGGTATGTGATACCAGATCAGGATCCCAGATATGTAATCTGTTACATAGGGCTACAGATAGGTAGAGAACTGAGAACGGGTGATATGTTTCATGAGGCAGAAAACGGGGCAAGAGTTGCAGCCAAGTCTGTCGGTCACTGTCACCCTGTATTACCAATACATTGATTCTGAACGAATGTTATTAGATACCGAACCTGATATACAAAATCATATCTCTCTCTTTATTAGTAAAGAAAGGATATAATTTTGTATTGTTGGATAATGTTTTGAACATTTCCTATATCAAAAGTTGATTGGTTCAGGCACGTTATCTAAAAGCGTTGATGTTCTAAATCAAACTACAGTTCTTTAGTATACTAAACACACACAAGAGGAAAAGTTCAGAAATGAATGAATCCTACTTGAGGCATTGTAGACTAGGTCATGTCGATGCGACCCGACTAGCTGAAGTTACATGAAGATGCATATTTAAATCAGTTTGAATTTACATCTTGTGAAACTTGCCAGTCATGTCACAGAGATAAGATGACCATAGCTCTATTTACTGGAAACAGAGAAAGAGTTAGTAAACTCTTGGGATGATACATGTTGATGTATGTAAGGTCCCCTGTCTACACATGCCAAGACTGGTTCTTTGTACTTCGTTACATTCTCTGATAATCTCTCAAGATTCAGACCTATGTTCTTGCTGAAACACAAGTCCGAACCTTTTGAGATATTCACAGAATATAAGTTAGAAGTAGAGAACCAATACGGGTAAAAGTATTATGTCCTTTGATGTGATCAAGGAGGAGAATACTTGAGCACGGAATTCCTGGACCATTCTAAAGGGGAATGAGATTCTCTCTCAGCATTACTCCTCCGTATACACCATAGCACGATGGTATATCGGGGCGGAGCAATCACACCCTATATGATATGGTGTGCTCTATGATGAGTACTACTGAGTTACCTATTTCCTTTTTGGGAGTTATGCGCTTGAGAAGCTGCATACCTATTGAATAGGGTTCGAATCAAATCAGTTGCCTACCACCTCATATATGATATGGTATGGGAAGAGCCCATGTCTTAAGCTAGTTAAGATTTGGGGTTGTCCGGCCTATGTCTAAAAGCAAAATCCGGACAAACTCGAGGCAAGATCTGTTATGTACAACTGGAAAGGTTCCAACTATGCAAACTATAGCAGATGATTTGGTAGAACCAAAGGATTCAATGGTTACCGACGAACCTCAGCCTCTCCGCCGATCTAGTAGGGTTCCTCACCCACCTGAGAGATACTTCGGTTTCTCTATGACAGTGGGAGCGAGGATTACATCATGAGATGATGACCCAACTAGTTTCGAACTGGCCATCAAGAGTAAGACTCTGTAAGAATGGCTGGATGCTTAGTGATCTGAGATGGAATCCTTATACACCAACAAAGTATGGACTTTGGTTGCAATATCTGAAGGGTTAAATCCCCATCAGGAGCAAGTATATCTTGAGAAGATTACTTGGTGTACATGGAAAAGTTGAGACTTTCAAAGCTAGACTTGTTAAAGGTTTGCATCATTGACCAGATATGGATCATAATGTTAAAACCTTTTCAAGTAACTATGCTTAAGTCCATCCAGATCCTACTTGCCACGGCTACATACCATAATTACGATATCTGGCGGTTGGGTGCCATGACTGCTTTTCTAAATGATGTTTTAGAAGAGTGCGTCTATAAGTACACAGCCAGAGGGCCTCGTAGACAGTGGGAGCAGCGGAAACGTGTGCAGGATGTTTTATATGATAAAGCAGGCATCGCGGAGTTGGAACGTCTGTTTTGATGAAGTAGTCAAAGAGTTTGACATCATCAAAATGGTAGATGAACCTTGTATAAACAAAAGGGTAGTAGGGAGTATGGTGACGATCCTCGTAGAGTACGTGGATGACATACTCTTGATAGGGAAGTAGTTTCCTATGCTACGCTCGATCAATCTCCGATTATCACAATGATTCTCCATATAGGATCAAATTGATACCTCCTAAATCCTGGGTTTTCGGATCTATGAGATAGATCTAATTGGATGTTAGGACTCTCACTAGTTGTAGTGAGACGGTATCAACCGATCCTGGGGAGAATCACTGGAAGGGTTCCAGGGTGATAAAGACGACTGAATGTCAGTCACAGGCATTGTCTTTACCCTCACTGGAGGGACGGTATGTTGGAAGAGTTCCAAGCTAGATACCGTGGCATACTAGAAGATAAAGGCAGGATACATCGCTACTTAAGATGCTACCAAAGAGGCTGTTTGGGTGTATATTGGTTCATGAGATGAACTATGTTCCTCCCATTGTGTGACAATGGAGTTGTGGCTTATGCCAAGGAACGCCGGTCCCATCAGTGATCCAGACATATTCTAAGGCAGTATCACTTGATCATGGAGATGGTTGATCTCCAGGGAGATCGAGGATAGGAGAGTAGACTCAGAGGACAACACAGCGGATCCACTCACAAAGGCCCGTTCCCAGAGAGAGACTTTTATGGGATGGTTGAGTATGAGATACTACAACCACTGCTACAGATGGCCCTAGTGCAAGTGGGAGATTGTTAGTTATATGTATGCCCTAGAGGCCATTACTGTACATAGGATGTATATTGTAGTGGATGCTGGGACGTATATAGGGAGGACTTTCTTGCTCGACATGATAGTATGCTATCTGGTTGAACTTTACCTTAACGTGTATACTGATTGTCTCTCTGTTACATGTTGGTAAAGCCCTTAGGATGTGTGCTTGACTACCTGGACTATGATGCGGATCATACTAGTGGGGACATGGTAGTCCATAAGTACATCCTTCACAGTCCCTAGTCGTGGGTGTATCGAGACGGGGCATCGATATACCAGAGTAGACTAGCGTGTACCTTCTCGACCCATACAGATGGGCGATGGATGATCCCATATCCATTGGTGTTTGACATCGGAGATGATATACGGGTGCTCAGTAGAGACTGGGTACACTGGACGGACTCGCCGAGAACTCCCAGATGGTATTATACCTCACGTCAGATGGCAGTTCTCTGGTGACACTGGTACAGAGTAGTCTGTTGACCCGAGATCGTCATAGAGTCTTGTGTGGTTCCCACTGTGCTTTGATTTCCATCTTACCACGTCCAAGAGGGCGTGCAAAACGGTGGTTTTTAGGTACAGTCCCGAGTCACATGGAGGCAATGAGCGATAGGAGGGGATTCGTCTCTCCCGGTATAGGGGGTTGATGTTGCGCTGTGTTCGATTGGCTATAACAGGAAGTCCCTGGCCAGGGCTGCTCAGAGAATTGCTGGTAAATGTTACCAGTAGTTTCTCGACCCGTTATGAGCCTCATATCGACACGACTTATCGAGCTATTGGGGTCTGACGTTTACCACCCCTAGGCGAGATATGCGACATATCAGACGATCAGACCGGACTGTACGGTAGTGTTACTGGTCGGATTCACTGGAGTGTGAGCGGGCTTGCTCGTCGATCTTCAGATCGCTCAATACCCGGGTGGCCGTTACGTTTAGCAGACCGCTTGCGGCTTGTGGGTGTTTGATATGATCATCACCTGCTGCCGGCGTATTGACGAGTCTTTAGAGTCCTACACAGAGGTTTCCTGGCTCAAGCGAAACGAAATAGGAGCGCATATGAGATATGTGCAGGACCGAGAATAATGCGTGTATGTGATGCCGCATTCCATTCTCGCGATGAATGTACCGGAAAGGTTGTATGCGATATAACCTAGTTATCGATTCAAGCGTTGATTCGATAAGCCGATACATTGAATACTAGTCGGTTGTGTCCGACATGACCGGATCATTGAATCAAGTGTTGATTTAATGATTTAATGCATAATTATATATTTGATATGTTACTTTGCACTAACTAGTATTGGTTCACTTTAAACGGATTTTCTCACTTGGATTGTGCACATTGTATATGTGATATATTTTTGTGCACTTGTATGTATCATGTTTGATGATGCATGCTAACTTGTGTTTTGTGTGAAGATTAAACCATGGTTGTGGGAGTGGTTAGGGTTTTATTTTCCATTACTTATTTATTCATTTATTTATTTGTTTATACATTTTGGAAAATAAATGGAAAAGAGAAAAGAATGGTGGCTTTATTTGTTCTTTAGTTGAAGCTTCATGAAGCTTTGATCAAGTCAACCATTCTTATCTCATCCTTAACCCTAACCATTCCCACTAACCCTAGTTTAGTCTCTACACTTGACCATGGTTAATTTTATGATAAGAATTCATTTTCTTTTCTTTTTCAATTAACTTATCATAATATTTATCTTCTTCTTCATCTTCTTCTTCAAGAAGAAAGCAAGGTCCATCAATGGTGATTGATGGAAATGAGTGAGAAATCCAATTCTAAATTGAACCCACTTCCTATTTCTTCATCCTCTACCTCTTGCCAAGTAGTAGAGTGTGTTTACTTCACAAGTTTCTTGACTTGGTGAAGTCGGAGCTTGATTTAGCGATGCCTCGACGTAGATCATCTTCGGCATGGACATCGACGACCTAGCTCACTCATTCACCGACGAAGCCGACGCTAGAGCCCGGATTTGATTTGGACAGCGGAGAGGACCTCGTCTCGGAGCCGTGGAGGTGGAGGACCGGATCTACAAAGGTTGTATTTCCGTATTCCCTTAGTTAATTGTTAACTAGTTTACTTTTCGCCTAGTTTTCTAGCAAACGATCCGTTGTTTAGGGTTTCTCGGCACGTTAAAATTTGAAATGGGCATATTCGATGCCTTGCGAGACCTCACTAGTGTGCCTAGGAACCCTACAGTGATGGCAGTCACACTAGTAGAGACTGGGTAGTCTACAAGCACATCCTTTTCAGGTCCCTAGTCGTAGGATTATCGAGACATGGCATCGATTCTCCGGAGTAGACTAGTGTATACGCTTCTCATCCCAGTTGGAGAGATGGTCTGTCCCACAGCCATCAGTACGCCGTACTGGAGATAGTATACAGGTGCTCGTTGGGTTACGGGTACACCGGACAGGACTCGCAGGGAACTGTTGGTTGGTATTATACCCGTCGTCAGTTAACAGTTCCCAGGTGACATGAGTACAGCATAGTCCGCAGACTTGACACTGCTACTTTGCCTCGAGTGTGTCCCACTGTTCTTAGATTGCTACCCTACCACGGCTCAAAGGAGTCATGCAAACAGGTAGCAGTTAGGTGCAGTCCCGAGCACTTGGAGGCAGTGGCGGTTAGACAGGATTCGTCTCTCCCAGTATTGGGAGTTGATATCGCGCTGTGTCAGAGAGCCATTACGCAAAGTCCCTGGCCAGGGCAAGCGAGATTTACTGGTAGGTTTTCCAGTAGTTTCTCAAGGTGTAATGGGCTTCGCTCAGACACGACTTATACCGCTTTTAGGGGACTGAGGCTTACCGCCCCCTAGGCCCGATATGCGATAGTCCTAGACGAACAGACCGGACTGTACGGAGATTGTCACATCAGGCTCAGTAGGAGTTCGGATGGGTTTCCTCATCGGCCTTCTTATCGACATCTACCTGGAGACCGTTACGTACAGCTAGTGTCGCTTGCGGTCTGTGGTTAAACCCACTGCCAGCGTAGTAGTCGAGTCTTTAGAGTCCCACACAGAGAGTTTCCCTGCTCCAGGCGAAACGATATAGAGGTCGTATGGTTTTACGACAAGGGTTCGGACGCATACGTGTGTTTACGCACGTACGACGTTCGAACAGTTTTTACTAGCCGGCTTTGGTTTAAGCCAGTTTCTAGTATCGGATTATTGGATTTATACAGTTTTAAGTTTTTCCGTGTTTTCACGGATAGGAGGGGCGTTCTCGTAATTTGGCGGGAAGCTTCTAGAAGTATGGTGACTTGAGGGTTTAGGTGGCATTTACATTAAATGCATTTGTGACTCATTAGATGAATCATTCAAGTGAGTTAATGAAGCATTTATTGCTTAATGACTCACTTGATGATTCATTGCATATATTAAATGAAGCATGATGATAAATCATTTAGATTTATTTATTTGATTTTCTTTATGCTTCATAATATATTAGAAGTGAGAAACATTTATATCATAATTTATGCTCACCTTCTCTCTCTTCAAGCTCTCTCTCTTCAAACCCTAATCCTACCCTCTCATGTGTTGAGATCAAAGATTAGCTAGACTAATTAATCCATATCTATACTCTATATCACCTAGGTGCCTTTGATTAGCAACTAAAGAAACCTAGTTACCTCAAGATTAGAGGTGAAGCTTGGAATAGAAGCTCTCGGGTGGATCGTCTATTACATAGAGGAGGCCGACGAGGAGGTGGATAACGAAAAGAAGAAGGACACGGTTCACTAGGTATAATCTCTTCTCATAGTAGTTAACAACTCCTATGTATGTGTTAGTTATAATTTAGCAAAGATCCTTTCGGCTAGTCGATGTTTATTCAAAGAACAAGATTGTTTTTCATTTTTCCGCCTTCCCGCAACTCGTGGGGTGTAGTACATCGACTTACATTACTGTCAGGCTTTTGCAGGAGTTGGAGCGGGCTTGCCTGCTGATCTTCTGATCGCTTAATACCCGGGTAGCCGTTACGTCCAGCTAGTACCGCTGACGGTTTGTGGGTGCTTGATGTGATCATCACCTACTACCGGCGTATTGACGAGTTTTTAGAGTCCTACATAGAGCTTTTACTGGCTCAGGCAAAACGAACTAGGAGCACATATGTGATATGTGCGGGACCGAGAATAATACGTGTATGTGATATCATATTCTATTCTCATGATTTTTGTATCGGTCGGTTATATGCGATATAGCCGGGTTATCGAATCAAGTGTTGATTCGATAAGATGGTACATTTAATATTAGTCGGTTATATATGATATAGCCGGATTATTAAATCAAGTGTTGATTTGATAATTTAGTGTATAATTGTATATTAGATATACTAATTTATATTAACTAATATTGGCTCACTTAAGCATTTATTTATTCTCACATTTGCACACTTATTATATATAAGATATATATTAATTGTGTTCATTTTTGTATCATGGTTGTTGATCCACACTTCATGGGTATATGAGACTTAAACCATACTAATTATAATCTTAGGTTTTGATATTTAAAGTAATTCTAAAATTAGTGGATTATTAGCAAAGTGCATGAAGCTATGAGAAGCTTGTGGATGTTTTGACCAAGTCCACTAGTTTTGTTTTACTTAAGATATTTGTTAACCTAACCATTGTAATTAAGCCATGGTTATGTCTCTAAATGAGTTAGTATATGATACACATTCACACATGGTTCACTCTCTCACCTCACAAGTTCATTCTCATTTGCTTGAGCTCATCTTCTTCTTCCTTGAGATAAGCTTGCTAGGTTTTCAAAAGAGAGAAAAATATTGTGAGAAAAATAATTCTAAAGTGAGCCCACTTCCTATTTCCCCATCCTCTACTAGATTAGCACTTTAGTATAGGGTGTTTGCTTCACTGATCCTTTAGTTAGTGAAGTAGTAGCTTGAGTTAGTATCTCTCGACGTAGGTCATCTTCGACCTCGAAGACTTCAAGCAAGTTCGCCCTTTTCACCTCGAAAAGCCATGCTAGAGTCCGGGAGTGCCTTGATCGCAGCGAAGAGACTACAACAAGGAGCTATTGAAGTGAAGGACCGATCTACAAAGGTTGTATTTCTATTTCACTTAGTGGTAAAAAGCTTACTATCTTTTTGTTACCTTAGCTTTTCTAGTTTGATCCTTAGGATAGTTTCATTAGCACCCTCTAATTTTTTAATATGGCATATGTGTTGCCACCAAACCCTAGTAGTGGTGCTAAGGAAATCTCTTCATGGTATCAGAACCTAACTAGAAACCTAGACGATGTTATGATAATCCGAAACCGAAAAACTCCGTAAAATACGGTTTTAGAAACCATGAAAATGCTCTCTGGAAAATTTTTAAAAAGTGGTCTAAAAATTATTTAAACAACTGCAGAGTGACATTTAAGGTATTATCAGAACATTGGTGAAATATGTGGGGGCTCGGATTTTGGGCGAGCCCTGGGCAAGGAATTCCGGCAACGCCGGCCCATTATGCTCCCCTCCTCCTCGTATTGCACCAGTGCTCTATTACTCTTGATCTGGGATTTCTGGTATTGTTTGGACAGTCCAAAATTGCATGAGATGTTAATTGTGTTATGGACTCTTTGCGGAGTATTTCGTATTTGTATATTTTAGCATTGTATTGGTAACTTTGACGACGTTAAACAGGTCGAACGAATTATCAAACATTGGTATTTTCCAGGTTGAACGTACTCAATAAATAATGCAGGTATTCTTATGGACCCTCTAGAAGAATGAAACCCTAACTCGAGATATGACCATAGAACTGCGACTAAACCTTATAGTTTACCGTAGTTAGTGGCGCCACAAATGAGGCTTGGGTTTGCCTTTCTATGGCTGGTCCATTAAATACTGTGGCATAGATTTTTAGTATTGTTTAACGGTGCTCAAGTGTTGAGCTTGCTGGGAAATACGGGTGTTCGGTAATTCGATCGAAGGGTTTAACATCGCCCAGTAGTATGTGATACTTCTTCTGCGACCGTAAGCGTAGTATGTGTATCGCCGATTTCGTTGCTATATGTCAACGGCAATTGGGGTGCACATACTTGCTTACGTTGATGACATGTGATGTCCTATGTTGCTGGATATGTTATATTGGATCGTCGCGTTTTGAATAGCCGGGGGTTTTTATGTGAGAAGAGAGTTTTTATTTTCATTCATATAAAATTAAATGTATGTAATATTCTTTTATTGGGGCACTTACGGGTTGAGGTTGATGTCACCATTGATATATATTATTTACTTTTCTGCATTAGGATAGACCTAAGGAGAAGAGCACAAGTAACCGGGTTCTAGAGTTCAGTGGGAGACCAACTCGAGGAGTCGAGTCCGGGTCTCCTAACTCTAGAATTGGTAGGGTTACTTGCCGCTCTTGTAAGGGTTTAGGGGTGTGGGTTTGGCTATTCATCGCGACCGTGGAACCATGTTTTATAGAGGCTCAAAATAAAACACGGACCTCTAGTATATCCATTATTTCATATGTTTCTTCTGCTGCGATATCTGTGATATGATCATCTGATATGTTGAGATGGATACTGTATTTAGTATATATGATATATTATATAGACGTTACTTATGTTTTACACCCGCGCTAGCCCTGCCCCGCTCTGCCGTTAGTTACCTAACCTAACGGTGCATGACGGGACATCGAGGCGAATAAGGATGGCATAAGTGTACGTCGTATTTATCTGTGATGTTTAGGTGACTTAAATGATGGGACTTCATTAATGTGATTAATGAAAGAAAAGAAACCTAAAAGATGTTGTAGAATCAAATTTTCAAAAAGGATACCTACAGTTTTTGCTTTGCATAGTGATATATATGATATATCCCGCACCTTATTCGATGAGGAAAGAGCCGAGATCCCTTCATCGGGAATGACCTCTTTAGCAAAACTGGCAGATGCTACAACACTCGGTTTGTCTTTTGATTGCTTTTGGAGTTTTGCTTTGCATAATGATATATATGATATATCCCACACCTTATTCGATGAGGAAAGAGCCGAGATCCCTTCACCGGGAATGACCTCTTTAGCAAAACTAATGAAAGCCTAAAAAACACTCCTTTTCAAAATTCACTTATTTCTACAACGATATCAAGTTCATTACGCAATAGGTATTCTGAAAAACCTGTCGTAGCCCTCCGTCATTTCAGATAAGTCCTACTTAGTATTCGTGTTACGTTTGTTGACCTCTGTCAAGGCGTAGTGTGCGGTAGCTAACTAATATTTATCTGCTTATGCATATGATGCAGATTGGATTAGGATAGTCGTACGACCTTGTTGACCTCCGTCAAGGGTCGTGCGGGTGGGTTTGATTCAATTAAGAAATGACGGGTTGAACTTGTCTTGCACCCTATGGTTTGTTGACCTCCGTCAAGGTCATGGGATGCTTGGGGCAAAATATTATCGGGAATTTCAAGTGTTGAAATTTACAATGAGATTGTATACCTTCTATGAGATAGTTGGATCCCGATACCCACTGCGAGTAATTGTTACTTCTGGGAGAGTTTTACACAGGACAATTAGCCGATCAGGTAGGTGTCTAGAAAGGTGTCAACGGGGTTATGCCTCTGGGAAAACGAGATTTATTTTAATTAGGTCCGTACGAAAGTACGGGGAACCTCCCTCAAAATACTGACACTGGCCTGGCTGAAAGATTGGCGAAATTGTAGGGTGTAATTAATCCTGGCTAGTCTTTCATTTTAGGGTTTGAAGGAAGATTTGATAAAAACAGTGGGAGCCATCTTGATTAGATAAAATAATAACCAATCTGATCTTACAAGAGCATACGCTAAAGTGTTTTCTTCTCTCTCTCTCTCCAGGTAGCGACCATATCATGCCTTAATCAAGATAATAATATAGATGTATTGACCGAACCCGCATGTTATACTGTGCTGGGGAACGTTGGTTCCGTTCTTTCTTATAAAAGTTATAAGACTGAACAGGATATAGGGGAATACCAGGATTCCCATGCCACCCGAATGAAGAAAGTACATGTTGATGCATTTTCTTCGGGTGTGTTCGTTACAGAGAACTATTTCTCCATTTGCTCTACGTCCTGGGTATTAGATACCGGGTCAGGATCTTATATATGTAATCAGTTACATGGGCTGAGAAAAGGTAGAGAATTTGGAGAAGATGATAAAGACATAAGGGTTGGAAATGGTGCAATTGTTGCAACTAAAACTGTCGGGGAATATCACCTTGTATTACCAACTGGTAATACATTGATTCTGAACGAATGCTATTACATGCCGAACCTGATATGCAACATTATATCGGTTTCTTTATTAAGTAAAGAGTGATGTAATTTTGTATTACATGATAATATTATGAACATTTCCCTGAACCAAAAGTTGGTTGGATCAGGCACGTTGTGCAATGGCATTTATGTTCTAAATCAATCAACGGTTCTGAGTATAACAAACACACACAAGAGGAAAAGTTCAGAACTGAACGAATCTTTCTTGTGGCATTGTAGACTAGGTCACATCAATGCGACACGGCTAGCTAAGTTGCATAAGGATGGATATTTGAATCCGTTCGAATTTTCATCTTATGACACTTGCCAGTCATGTCTCAAAGGCAAGATGACCAAAACTCCATTTACGGGACACGGAGAAAGAGTTACTGAACTTTTGGGACTGATACATAGTGATGTATGCGGTCCTATGTCTACACATGCCAGGGATGGTTCTGCGTACTTCATTACATTCACTGACGATCTCTCTAGATTCGGATATGTGTTCCTGATGAAACACAAATCAGAAGCTTTTGAGAAATTTAGAGAATATAAACAAGAAGTTGAGAACCAAACCGGGAAAAGTATTAAAATCCTTCGATCTGATCGAGGAGGTGAGTACTTGAGCAATGAATTCCTGGACTTCCTAAAAGAGAATGGGATTCTCTCTCAGCTAACTCCTCCATATACACCACAGCACAACGGTGTATCGGAACGGAGGAGCTGCACCCTATTAGATATGGTGCGCTCTATGATGAGCATAGCTGAGTTACCTATTTTCTTCTAGGGGTATGCGCTGGAGACAGCTGCATACCTACTGAATAGAGTTCCTACCAAATCTGTGCCTATCACCCCATATGAGATATAGGAGGGGAAGAGGCCATATCTTAATTTTGTTAAAATATGGGGTTGCCCGGCCTATGTCAAAAGACAAAAACCGGACAAACTCAAGGCAAGTTCTGTTTTGTGTAAGTTTGTTGGATATCCCAAGTATTCGCGAGGGTATATTTTCTACCACGGTGAGGAACAAAGAGTGTTTGTTGCTCAACACGCCACTTTTTTAGAAAAGGAATTTCTTGCAAAAGAGATTAGTGGCTCTGAGGTAGAACTGGAAGAGGTTCCAGCTATACAAACCAAAACAGAAGATGTGATGGAACCAGAGGATTCGGAAGTTCCCGATGAACCCCGGCCACTCCGCCGATCCAGTAGAGTTCCTCACCCACCTGAGAGATACTACGGTTTTCTCATGGATGGTGGGAGCGAGGATTGCATCATGGAAGATGATGACCCAACTAGTTTCGAGCAGGCCATCACAAGCGGTGACTTAGTGAAATGGCTGGATACAATGCGGTCCGAGATAGAATCCATGTACACCAACAAAGTATGGACTTTGGAAGATACTCCTGAAGGGGTAAACCCCATTGGGAGCAAGTGGATCTTCAAGAAAAAACTTGGTGTAGATGGGAAAGTGGAGATTTTCAAAGCTAGACTTGTTGCAAAAGGTTTTCGTCAATGACCAGGTGTGGATTATGACGAAACCTTTTCTCCAGTGGCTATGCTTAAATCCATCCGATCATACTTGCCATCGCTGCATATCATGACTACGAAATCTGGAAAACGGATGTTAAGACCGCCTTTCTAAATAGTGATTTAGAAGAGAGCGTGTACATGACTCAGCCAGAGAGCTTCGTAGCTAGTGGGAGCAGCGGGAAGGTGTGCAAGCTGCTTAAATCCATTTATGGATTAAAACAAGTATCGCAGAGTTGGAACATCTGCTTTGATGTCGTTATCAAAGATTTTGATTTCGTCAAAAACGTAGATGAACCTTGTATATACAAGAAGGTGGCAGAGAGTAAGGTTGTCTTCTTCATATTGTACGTGGATGACATACTCTTGATAGGAAATGACATTTCTATGCTGCAATCGGTCAAGCTCTTCTTATCATAAAGATTCTCAATGAAAGATCTAGGGGATGCCTCCTACATCTTGGGGATTAAGATCTATAGAAATAGATCTAAACGGATACTGGGATTGTCCCAATCCACGTACATTGACACTATACTAAAGAGGTTTAGTATAGAAGAATCCAAGCGTGGGTTTTTACCCACGATCTCTGGGCTCACTCTCTCCAAAGAGATGTCTCCCAAGACTGATTTGGAGAGAGCTCGCATGTAAGGGATACCCTATGCTTCGGCAGTAGGCTCTATCATGTATGCGATGCTATGTATCAGACCCGATGTAGCACACTCACTAAGTCTAGTGAGCAGGTATCAAGCAGATCCTGGAGAGAGTCACTGGACAGCTGTGAAGAGCATTCTCAAGTACTTACGAATGACTAAAGAGATGCTCTTGGTGTATGGTAATGGAGAACTCCAAGTGGAGTCCTTTACCGATTCGAGCTTCCAGAATGATAAGAACGACTCTAAGTCGCACTCGGGATTTGTCTTCACCCTCTACGGAGGGGCGGTATGCTGGAAGAGTTCCAAGCAGGAAACCGTAGCAGACTCGACGATGGAGGCTGAATACATCGCTGCCAACGATGCTGCCAAAGAGGCTGTCTGGATCAAGAAGTTCGTAACTGAACTTGGAGTGGTTCCCTCTATTGAGTATCCAATACCTTTGTATTGTGATAACAATGGAGCGGTGGTTTTGGCCAAGGAACCCAGGTCCCATCAGCGATCCAGGCATATTCTGAGGCGATATCACCTGATCCGGGAGATAGTTGATCGCTGGGAGATCGAGATCAGGAGGGTTGACACGAAGAACAACACAGCGGATCCACTCACGAAGGCCATTCCCCAGATATAGTTCGAGAGACTCTTCGGGATGCTCAGTATGAAATACTACAGCAGCTGGTCCTAGTGCAAGTGGGAGATTGTTAGTTGTATGTATGCCCTAGAAGCCAGTATTGTACATATGATATATATTATATTGGATGCTTGGACATATATAGAGAGAACTTTCTTGCTCGACATGATAATATGCTATCTGGTTGCTCTTTATCTTAACATGTATACTTGTCTCTTGATACTGTCTTATGGTTACATGTCGGTAAAGCCCTTAGGATGTGTACTTGACTACCAGGACTATGATGCAAATCATACTAGTGGGGTCATGGTAGTCCATAAGTTCATCCTTTAATGTCCCTATTCGTAGGTGTATCGAGACGGGGCATCGATATACCAGAATAGACTAGCGTGTACGCTTCTCGACCCATGGGATGGGCGATGGATGATCCCATATCCATTAGTGTTTGACATCAGAGATGGTATACGGGTGCTCAGTGGAGACTGGGTACACTGGACGGACTCACCGAGAACTCCCAAATGGTATTATATCTCACGTCAGATGGCAGTTCTCTGGTGACACTTGTACATGTTAGTCTGTAGACCCGAGATCGTCATAGAGTCTTATGCGATTCCTACTGTGCTTTGATTTCTACCTTACCACGTCCGAGAGGGCGTGCAAAATGGTGGTTTTTGGGTACAGTCCCGAGTCACATGGAGGCAATGAGCGATAGGAGGGGTTTCGTCTCTCCCGGTATTGGGAGTTGATGTTGCGCTGTTCGATTGGCCATAACAGGGAAGTCCCTGTCCAGGGCTGATTTAGAGATTTACTGGTAAGTGTTAACAGTAGTTTCTCGACCCGTTATGAGCCTCGCATCGGCATGACTTATCATTTATTGGGGTCTGACGTTTACCACCCCTAGACTTGATATGCAACATATCAGACGAGAAGACCGGACTGTACGGAAAGTGTTACCGTCAGGCTTTTGCAGGAGTTAGAGCGGGCTTGCTTGCTGATCTTCTGATCGCTTAATACCCGGGTAGCCGTTACGTCCAGCTAGTACCGCTGACGGTTTGTGGGTGCTTGATGTGATCATCACCTACTACCGGCGTATTGACGAGTCTTTAGAGTCCTACATAGAGCTTTTACTGGCTCAGGCAAAACGAAGTAGGAGCACATATGTGATATGTGCAGGACCGAGAATAATACGTGTATGTGATACCGTATTCTATTCTCGTGATTTTTGTATCGGTCGGTTATATGCGATATAGCCGGGTTATCGAATCAAGTGTTGATTCAATAAGATGGTACATTTAATATTAGTCGGTTATATGTGATATAGCCGGATTATTAAAGCAAGTGTTGATTTGATAATTTAGTGTATAATTGTATATTAGATATACTAATTTACATTAACTAATATTGGCTCACCTAAGTATTTATTTATTCTCACATTTGCACACTTATTATATATGAGATATATATTAATTGTGTTCATTTTTGTATCATGGTTGTTGATCCACACTTCATGGGTGTATGAGACTTACAACATACTAATTATAATGTTAGGTTTTGATATTTAAAGTAATTCTAAAATTAGTGGATTATTAGCAAAATGCATGAAGCTTTGAGAAGCTTGTGGATGTTTTGACTAAGTCCACTAGTTTTGTTTTACTTAAGATATTTGTTAACCTAACCATTATAATTAAGCCATGGTTATGTCTCTACATGAGTTAGTATATGATACACACTCACCCATGGTTCACTCTCTCACCTCACAAGTTCATTCTCATTTTCTTGAGCTCATCTTCTTTTTCCTTGAGATAAGCTTGCTGGGTTTTCAAAAGAGAGAAAAATATTGTGAGAAAAATAATTCTAAAGTGAGCCCACTTCCTATTTTCTCATCCTCTACTAGATTAGCACTTTAGTATAGGGTGTTTGCTTCACTAATCCTTTAGTTAGTGAAGTAGTAGCTTGAGTTAGTATCCTTCGACGTAGATCATGTTCGACCTCGAAGACTTCAAGCAAGTTCGCCCTTTTCACCTCGAAAAGCCATGCTAGAGTCCGGGAGTGCCTTGTTCGCAGCGAAGGGACTACAACAAGGATCTATTGAAGTGAAGGACCGATCTACAAAGCTTGTATTTCTATCTCACTTAGTGGTAAAAAGTTTACTATCTTTTTGTTACCCTAGTTTTTCTAGTTTGATCTTTAGGATAGTTTCATTAGCACCCTCTAAATTTTTAATATGGCATGTGTGTTGCCACCAAACCCTAGTAGTGGTGCTAAGGAAATCCCTTCAACTCCTGCGGTGGTTGACGCTCACACTTGGACCGACGATAGGTTTAGCGACCCGAAAAGTGAGACTTAGAGACGGATAGGTTTAGTAGTGATATGGACATGCATTGATTACTGTTTTGATGTACCTGCTTTATTGTTTACCTGCACCGGTTGCTTCATGCTCATGTCATCACTCCACGTTACTGTTTCATGTTCATCATCATTGCACGTGTTTACATAATGCTAGAGGCCGAAGTGTGACTATAGCAGAATATTTTCTCGACCGTAGGAGCATGGCTGGCCTTGCCACCCCTCGTATTCCGTAATTTGGGAAGCAGGGGCGTGACATGGTTTTCTCCCCCACTTAGAACATTGGTTCATCCTCGAACCACGGACTTACTACAGAGGAACCTTGCTCTGATACCATTCTGTCACGACCCACCCCTAATACAGAGAGTATTGTCTGCTCTGGCCAAAACCGCACACTTGGACTGACGATAGCTTTAGCGACCCGGACAGTGAGACTTAGAGACGGATAGACTTAGTAGTGATATGGATATGCATTGATTACTGATTCTATGTACCTGCTTTATTGTTTACCTGCACCGGTTACTTCATGCTCATGTCATCACTCCACGTTACCGTTTCATGTTCATCATCATTGCACGTGTTTACATATGTATTTATATATATATTGCTATTGTATCGCTCTGACAACATGAGTATGCATGCTCAGAGTGAGAAGTGGACTTAGCTCAGATTAGGATCCGTCGTACCTCGAGGATATTGCGCACACCTAGATGAGAGACGCCAGCGCTATCTTTCTTTTGACTCTATCTGGTTAGTTTTATATCCGTTTTGATATATTTAGTGACTGCATTTCTCATTACCTGTGCATTGATTACTGATTACCATATAATGCTAGAAGCCGAAGTATGACTACAGCATGATATTTTCTCAACCGTAGGAGCATGGCTAGCCTTGCCACCCTTCGTATTCCGTAATTTGGGAAGTGGGGCGTGACATGGTTTTCTCCCCCACTTAGAACAATGGTTCGTCCTCGAACCACAACCTACTACTGAGGAACTTAGAACAATGGTTCGTCCTCGAACCACAACCTACTACTGAGGAACCTGGCTCTAATACCATTCTGTCACGACCCACCCCCAATACAGAAAGTATTGTCTGCTCTGGCCAAAACCGCACAGTTTTGTCCTTCGGGGCGAATTGGATCCGACCACAGGCCACTTCCCAGGAGGTCGCCCATCCCAGAACTTCTCTGGCACAAGCACGCTTAACTACGGAGTTCTCAAGCTCCTGTAGTGCCGGTTCACTTAAAAGGCGCCTCTGTATTGAAGAGTGGTATCATTCCATTAATAGTACATATCTGTCCTCTTCCGGAATATATTCCGAAGATTCCCCATTAATTTACAGTGGGTCTCCCCACTTAGAACAATGGTTCGTCCTCGAACCACAACCTACTACTGAGGAACCTGGCTCTAATACCATTCTGTCACGACCCACCCCCAATACAGAAAGTATTGTCTGCTCTGGCCAAAACCGCACAGTTTTGTCCTTCGGGGCGAATTGGATCCGACCACAGGCCACTTCCCAGGAGGTCTCCCATCCCAGAACTTCTCTGGCACAAGCACGCTTAACTACGGAGTTCTCAAGCTCCTGTAGTGCCGGTTCACTTAAAAGGCGCCTCTGTATTGAAGAGTGGTATCATTCCATTAATAGTACAGATCTGTCCTCTTCCGGAATATATTCCGAAAATTCCCCATTAATTTACAGTGGATCTCCCCACTTAGAACAATGGTTCGTCCTCGAACCACAACCTACTAACTGAGGAACCTGGCTCTAATACTATTCTGTCACGACCCACCCCCAATACAGAAAGTATTGTCTGCTCTGGCCAAAGCCGCACAGTTTTGTCCTTCGAGGCGAATTGGATCCGACCACAGGCCACTTCCCAGGAGGTCGCCCATCCCAGAACTTCTCTGGCACAAGCACGCTTAACTACGGAGTTCTCAAGCTCCTGTAGTGCCGGTTCACTTAAAAGGCACCTCTGTATTGAAGAGTGGTATCATTCCATTAATAGTACAGATCTGTCCTCTTCCGGAATATATTCCGAAGATTCCCCATTAATTTATAGTGGGTCTATATGCTTATCTGGTATACCAGGGGCCATTTCCCAGGAGGTCACCCATCCCAGAACTTCCCTGGCACAAGCACGCTTAACTACGGAGTTCTCAAGCTCTTGTAGTGCCGGTTCACTTAAAAGGCGCCTCTGTATTGAAGAGTGGTATCATTCCATTTATAGTACAGATCTGTCATCTTTCAGAATGTATTCCGAAGATTCCCCATTATTTTACAGCGGGTCCCTTTGCTTATCTGGTATATATAGGTATACCGAATAATACCTGGGGTATTACAGACCATCTGAGAATTTACTGATCTAACTATCAGTAATTCTTAACAGTCCTGACCAGGAACTTATAGTGTTGGCCAACCGAACACAGCGTGATATCGACTCCCTATACCGGAAGAGAGGAATCCTCAACAATCGCTTACTGTCTCTATGCGGTTCGGGATTATACTCAACTAAAACTTGTTTGCACAACTCAGTAGAGCCATGGTATGGTAGTAATCAAAGCACAGTGAGAACTCACACGAAATAAATGGCGACCTCAGATCGACAGACTATCTGTACTCATGTCACCAGAGAACCGCTATCTGACGATAGGTATAATACCATCTAGCCAGTTCTCGGCGAGTCCATCTGGTATACTCATCCCCAGTGAGCACCTGTATACGATCTTAGGTGCCAAAGACCAATGGCTGTGAGACCAACCATCGCCCTTCGTCAAGATCTAGAAACATATACACCAGTCTACTCCAGAGTATCGATACTCTGTCTCAATACTCCCACGACTAAGAACATTTAAGGATGTGCTTATGGACTACCCAGCCGCCACATGTATGATTGTCATCATAACGCTGGTAATCAAGCAATAATCCTACGGGTTTTATCAACATGTATGAACAAACGTAATAACAAGTAAAACATATACACATGTTAAGATAAAAACAAACCAAATAGCATACTATCATATCGAGTAAGATTGTCATGTACATACATATGTCCAAGCATCCACTGCACACACACACACATGCAATACATGCAATAATGGCCTCTAGGGAATACATATCCAATAGGAAATACTAGTTTTGATAGCGCGGCTATGTTTTTTTGGACTTTAATTAGGTATATTTAACTTGGAAATGATGGAGACAATTACAATGAAACTTTGCATTCCCAATCTTGAGGATCCAAACACAAGAAAATAGGGTAGCATGATTTTCAAATCGGAGAAGAAGCAGGTAGAAGAGAAGAGACTTTGGGAGGATTAAGGAAAAGAAATTGGAAATTTTCATCTTTTAGAAAGGTGAAGGCAGAAGAAGGATACTTCGGTTGGGGCCATCTTATTTACTGTTGAAAGCTTTATGTCCGATGGATTTTCATCTAGCGGCTCACAGAAAACCACTGGCTTCTCCATTGCCGAGAATTTGGATCTTCCAAATAGGGACCGTTTGACAAACAAAATAAAATGAGGATTTTGGGGTTTAGTTTTGCTAATGCCATGAAACTGCTGTTTAGAAAACTTGACTCCGTTCTACCTTTGAACAAATCTTAAAATATCCCTTGAACTAATCTGTAGATTCCTATTAGAATTATCAACTCACAAGTCCCCATCATTATCAACACACCTCCACTGAATTATTACTTGTTTTTCACCTTTTCAGGTTTCCCCCTCTCTATCTCTTTCCCTTTCTCTCTAGAGCATGATGATGAAAACTACTCCAACACCTACTTTTCAACTCTTTTTAATAAGCACCCCTCCTCCTCCTCTTTCTCTGATCTCATGGGGTCTTGATTCTCAAGATCCCATTTAGTTTCTCTCTGTTTTGCGGCAGCTTCTTCTTCTCCTCTTCCAAAGGTTTGTTTTTTCTTTTGCCTCCAATGAATCTTCACTATATCCTGATTACTATTGTGCATATTTTTAAGCATACCTTTGTGTGTTTTAGTATCTTCTTGTGGTAATCTCAAGTGGGTTTGTCCCAAAGTGGTAAGGTTTTTCTTCCTCTTGATTCCAAATGATCAACTTTCTCTGTTGTGGCAAGTTACTAGTGCTTCATCTTTCTATATAATCTCAAATGGGTTTTGTCCATTCTATCAAATTTTCAACTCCATCACCCTCATCCTTTTTCAAGTAATAATTGCTCAATCTTTGCTCTATCTCAAATGGGTTTCTTCCATTCTCTCTAATTTTTCATCATCATCATCATCATCATCAATGTCTCAATCTTACTTCCCTCTTAGATGGGAGAGCACTAATGATCAATGGTGGTATGCATCCCCAATAGATTGGGCAGCTGCCAATGGCCATTATGACCTCGTTCGCGAGCTCCTCTATCTTGACACCAACCTCCTCATCAAACTCACATCTCTCCGTCGAATCCGAAGGCTGGAAAGTGTTTGGGACGACGATTCTCGATTCATCAATGCAGCCAAAGGCCGCTCCTTTGTCGCCCGAAACCTCCTAATGGAATGCGAAACCAAAAACCATAAGAAAAACTCTTTGATTCGAGCCGGTTATGGTGGTTGGCTTCTCTATACTGCAGCCTCGGCTGGGGATTTGGCTTTTGTGAAAGAGTTGATTGAGAGAGACCCGTTACTTGTTTTTGGTGAAGGGGAATATGGGGTCACTGATATATTTTATGCGGCGGCGAGAAGCAAGAATTGTGAGGTCTTTAGGGTTTTGTTCGATTGTGTGATGAAGTTGAATATCTCGGAGAGTGGGAATTTATCGGTTTTCAGGGAGGAGATGGTGAATAGAGCGCTTCATGCCGCTGCGAGAGGAGGAAATTTGGATATTTTGAGTGAGCTTTTGCAGAGTAATCGCAATCATGTGTTGGCTTATCGAGATGTTCAGGGTTCTACGATCTTGCATGCGGCCTCTGGCAGAGGGCAGATTGAGGTGAGGCTGCTGCTAATGCCTAAAATTAAAAGTGATTGAAATTTCTATTCTTCCTCTTCATGTCTTGATAGTATAATATAGCTGCATTCTTCTTGAGTTAGATGAGGTTTCAATTTAATTCAATGGCTAAATTACGCATACGGTTTTTTAGTACAGTAATCTCTCTTAAAATGCTATGTTTAATTATAGGTATTTTAATGGGAAAGGCTTCCTTAAAACCAAAGTTTAACGGAGTTTACTGTTTAGTACAATTAAAAAAAAACTTTAAGATGGTTCAAAAACAATGGTATTAAGGATAGTTTAGTGTAAATTAGACTAAATGCAATTTTATGTCTAACATGTATATTAATGTTTTTCACTAATATGAAGCAATTTAACTCAGTAGTAATTTGTCTTTTATATGTCAGATTAAGCCCTAGTTGTTCTAAATATTAATGAGTATGATTTTGTTATGTCATCTATTAGGCAACCATATTTCTGTAGCCAGAGAACTTTTCGTTATATATGTGCAACGTAGGGGATGATGTAAAAACCTGGCGAGCTAAAAGCAATAAGATCCTCAAATTTGATTAAGGTTGCATGTCAGAAAACTGCTTGTTGGTGTAATGACTGACTTTATTCATCATTTAGGGATACATATTTGCATCATTTGTATGGTAGCTTACATGGTATTTATTACATTTAATCTTGCCACGGGTCTCGTTTTTGTTTCCTGATGTCAAAAGGAACTTTAGTTTGTAGTTGAGGGCATATTGTGCTGTAGACTTTTCGGTTAAAAAGTAAAGACATGTCTTCTACTGTTAATTACCTTCTAGACATGCAAAGTCTCAGGAGAAATTAAGAATGTGCAAGGATTTTTAGGTCCCGAACAATTCAAAAAACAAACACAAAATTTTTGAGAAGAAAGGATAATATGAAAAACACAACCAAACACAAGAAATTCTTTCAACTTCTCTGTTTTTATTCAACTTAATACGAATTACAAAATTTTCAACTTCTTTTCTTCTTCTCCTAAACAAAATACCATACTCAATCTATATTTATAGGATTTCTAAACCTATTCCAATTAGGATCTCATCAAATCTCCAAAACAATCTCTAACAAATTCCTTCACAAATCTCCTAACAAATCTTCAAATAATTTTCCAACAAATTTTCCTAATTAATCCCCAAAACGAATCTACACCAAAACCAAAAATCTAGAAGGACTTGTCGACAGACGTTTGAGCCGGCTCAAAATTAACTTGAGCCGTCTCATACAAACAGATAGAAATATATAATTCCAGACATGTGAGGCGTCTAAGAATTTACTGAACCGTCTCAACTTCTAGGGATTGATAATACAAGGCAAACTCAACAAATCTCCATCTTTACTTATATTCAACGATATATCTTCTATCTTCTCTTTACAAGTTCCACCCACGACATCTTCTGAGTTCTGCACAAACCTCCATCTCGACTCAAGTTTTCTCCACCTTGCTCCAAGGTTCTTCCAGGCACAAGTTTCCTCATAAGTTGATATATATCACATGAGATTGACTCCTTTCATTACGACACGGTTCTTCTGGCACACCTTCATTACTCCACCTTGAGTAATAGTTGTGTATCTTTTTGTATCCAATCTCCCAAGTGAAACTAGATTCCTCTTCAGTTTTGGGACATGCATGACATCTCCAAGAACTCTCTACTTTCCATCGAACATCTCCATCTTTACGGTGCCCACGTCTTCCACTTATACTTCAGAGTCATTCGCTAACGTCATCGTCTCTTTTTTCTCCTCAATCTTATCGAACCACTCCTTATTTGAACATACGTGAAATGATGCTCCTGAATCCATGTACCACATATCTTCCTTTTTAACTTCTCTATTATTAGTCATAAGCATATCATACTTTAGTTCGATATCATGGGCCACATTCGCTTGCTTCCCTCTTTAAGTCTCTTTAGATCATCTAAGTTCTCCTTCAATTTGGGGCAATTGGATTTAAAGAGACCCATCTCGTTGTAGTGACACCTTATATTTGAAATATCTCTTGCAGACCACTATCTCTGATGATGCTCGATATCAGCGATCTCCCAAATCATGACACGTGGCAGATGACGTGTCCCGGAGCATACAAGAAAGGGCCTACAGCAGCCGACCAAACCATTCCTATGCTCGTCCTACCGAGTAGACGCTGGCTCGCCTCCGAGCCCTAGCACAGTGGGCCTCTTCGGCCTCACAGCTTGCTCCCGAGCTACCACAGAAACTAGATACCTCGGCTCTCCCGCACGTCCGTGAGCTTTCCCGCCAAGGTCAACTTTCTCGGTCTCATCGACCGACCAACAGCACCGCTTGCAGGCGTAACCGCCGTCCCGCGAATCTCGCCATGCACGAGATCTCCGCCGGCCACATCCCACGTTCCACGCCACCACGATCCCCCATTAACGAGCCTGTATCGCCATTAATGGGAGGTCCCACTCATCACGCGGGCGTGACGTCGGGAGCGTAACGGCCGGCGTGATTCTCGCGCCTGCTGCACCTGCTGCCACCGCTACTTAAACCCCTCTTTTAGACGGTCCAGGTAAGCCAATTCTACTCCACTAAGCCGTTACTCTGCTCGGATCGCTAGACTAACTTGATCGTCGGAGGGTCCTCGGTGGTACAACCATCCCGGGACTTCCTTGCAGGTAACTCGGCAACCACACCCTCAACCCATTGAGATCCACACGCTTCAGGAGAGACAGCCTCCAGATCCAATCTCAGCCACACATCGCAGCCATCCGCAGATCAACGGGAAGCAACATCTGATAGGAGATTCCACCCCCCATCAGCTGGCGCCGTCTAAGGGAAACCTAGATTCTACAAAAACAAAAGTTCACTTCCCGATCTCACTCCAATGGCAAGCGATCATCAAGACGATCCAAACGCTGAACGCCGCCTCCCTCTCAACGGTGGCATAGACAAGCCTCCTCTGCCGAATGCCATCAACTCTCTCGCCGGCCGGATAGACCGACTCGCATCATTCGTGGAAGCGCTCGTCCGCGTTCAAACGGCGGGGCAAAATCCCCAGGTCGCCGCTCCCTCGCCTCGGGGCCAGGACCCCTACGGGGGAAGAGAGGGCTCCGTCCACGTCGGCCCTGTCGACCGCCGTCTCATCATTCCCGACAACCGCGGCTTTCTCGAGTCGACGTACTCGAAAACCCGCTAGGCACCACTAAGTTTGGCTCCGAGGTCTTACGCCAGAGAGTTTCACCCCGAGTCTCGTCGCACCCCTGTCCCTTCCGAGGCGGTGGCGGTCAACTCGCCTATTCGCAGGCACGACCGGCACCCCCTCCCTTGACGGGGTTGCGCACGCGAGACTCCCCACGGCAGCTCGAAAACAGCCCCACCAGGGAACGTAAAGGACCCCACCAAAAGGAGCCGAGGCTCGTCCAAAATCATGGTCGCGACGGCGAGGGGTACATTGAGTGCCTACAAGACTCGGCATCCCACGCCAGCCGCGGGGGTCGACGGCCGGCCAAGGAAGAAGGCCAGGGAGACCGAGCCGATCACTTTTGACGACGGGGACTTTCACGGCATATCCCTGCCCCACAATGACCCCCTGGTGATCACGGCTCGGATCCATCAATACGAGGTGCACAGGATCCTAGTCGACTCGGGAAGCTCGGCAGAAATCCTCTTCCACGACTACTTTCTGCGCATGGGGCTCACCGCAGCAGACCTAAGGCCGACCTCCCACGTCCTTTCAGGATTCACTAACCACTCCATCCCGGCGGAAGGAGTAATCACTTTACAGTTCAACGTTGGAGAGGCCGGCCATACGCGGACAGTGCCGGTGGAATTCATCGTAGCAAGAATCCCCTCGGGCTACAACATCCTGCTCGGCCGCCCGACGCTGAACTCCCTCCGGGCCCAGATATCGACCTACCACCTGGCGATGGAGTTCCCTCTCGAGCAGGGCGGGATAGGTCGGGTCTACGGAGACCAGCGAGTTGTAAAGGTTTGCTTCATCGCAACATCTTCATCGGAGGAGCCGGCAGGCGATGTCGAGGGCAGGGGTGACATCAGGGGTTCCCTGGATACTCGAGACGAGCAAAAAGAGATCCGAGGGACCCCAGTGGAGCCTCTGACAGCGGTCCCCCTTGTAGAAGGGGACGGCGAAAGACTCATTCAGATTGGGTCGCTTCTGACAGGTCCTCAGCGAGACGACTTGGTCCATTTCCTCATAAACAACTCCGACGTGTTTGCCTGGGCACCTGCTGACATGCCGGGGATCGACCCCAAAATTATATCCCACAAGCTCGGAGTAGATCCTACGGCCCGACCCGTCAGACAGAAGAAGCGAAGCTTCGCCTCGGCCAAATAGAAGGCTATTAAGGACGAGGTAGATCGGCTCCTCGCTGCCAACTTCATTCGGAATGTGCCCTATTCAGAATGGCTAGCGAACGTCGTCCTGGTCAAAAAGTCAAGCGGGAAGTGGCGCATGTGCGTAGACTTCACCGACCTCAACAAGGCTTGCCCCAAAGACAACTATCCCCTGTCTCGGATAGATCAACTCGTCGATGGCACGGCAGGCCACGATCTATTGAGCTTCATGGATGCCTTCTCCGGTTACAATCAGATCCGCATGAATCCGGCAGACGAAGATCTCACCGCATTCACGACGGACCGGGGGTATACTGCTATAAGGTGATGCCTTTCGGACTCAAAAATGCCGGGGCTACGTACCAACGGCTGGTTAACCGCATGTTCAAGCTACAGATCGGCAGGAACATGGAGGTCTACGTCGACGATATGCTAGTCAAATCAGTCTTGTTGACCGACCATGCTAAGGACTTGGGTGAGGCCTTCGAGATACTCTACAAGTTCAAGATGAAGCTGAACCCGGCCAAGTGCGCATTCGGGGTCACCGGGGGAAAGTTCCTCGATTTCATGGTCTCCCACCGCGGGATCGAGGCTAACCCGGAAAAAATCGACGCTATCCTCAACATGACCGCGCCTAAGACCAACGTCGAGATCATGCGACTGACAGGGCGGGTAGCCGCTCTGAGCCGCTTCATGTCGAGGTCCGGGGGAAAATGCCTCCCATTCTTCAAAGCTAAGGAAAATTCCCAGGTTCGAATGGTCTGAAGAGTGCCAGACCGCCTTCGACCAGTTAAAAAGGCATCTTGCGATGCCACCGCTGTTCAACCGACCAGTTGAGGGAGATGGGCTATCTCTGTACCTGGCAGTATCCGACCAAGCAGCAGGCTTAGTGCTCGTACGAGAGGTCGATGGAGCACAAAAACCGGTGTACTACGTGAGCCACGTCTTCAAAGACGCAAAGACGAGATACCCAGCCATAGAGAAGATTGTCTTGGCACTCGTTGTGGCCTCAAGGAAGCTGCGACACTACTGCCAGGCGTATACTATCCTCGTTCTCACCGAGCGCCTGCTGGGGGCTATCTTCGCCTCACCCGAATCCTCGGGTCGATTAGAGAAGTGGAGGTGGGAGCTGTTCCAGTTCGACATAAATTACCGCCCAAGGCAGGCCATCAAAGCACAAGCCTTGGTCGATTTTATCGTCGAATGCACCATCCCCAGCAAGGGGCCGGAGCCCACGCCGGCCCTCGTAGCTCAGCACCCAATCATGGGGAACCCAACTCGGTCCCAGAGTGGGTCATTTATATCGACTGGTCCTCAACCGAGGAAGGCTGTGCCTCCGGCCTCATCATTCGGGGCCCGAACGAGGCAGAAATGGAGTACTCCCTAAAGCTCGGGTTCAAAGCCTCAAACAACGCGGCGGAGTACGAGGCCCTACTGGCCGGGCTGCGCATGGCCTCCGGACTGGGGCTGAAAACAATTCAAATCCGCAGCGACTCGGCTCTAGTTGTTGGCCAAGTGATCGGTCACTTCAAGGCCCGGAAACCTCTAATGGTAAAGTACCTGGCCGAGGTAAGAAAACTTCGGAAGAACTTCGACGAGATCCAAGTAGAGCAAATACCCAGGCAGCTAAACGCCCAAGCCGACGCCTTAAGCAAACTGGCTTCATCCTACTCGGTCAACGACAAGCAATCTATCCTTTTCGAGACCTTGTCCCAGCCCAGCGTGGAAGACGGGGCGATGATGCTTCATGTATATGCAGCGCAGGAGGGCAACCAAGACTGGAGGAAGCCCCTCGTGGAATTCCTACGGGATGACACGCTCCCAGAAGATCGGGAAGCAGCCCGCCGTCTCCGAGCCAAAGCCCGTCACTTCGTCTGGAGCAATGGGAACCTTTACAAGAAATCCTTCAGTCAGCCCCTGCTCTGGTGTGTCGACCCCTACGAAGCTGACTACGTCCTCCGTGAAATCCATGAAGGGGTCGGCGGCGCACACCAAGGGGCCCGAACCTTAATCCAGAAGGCGTTGCTCCAGGGTATTACTGGCCCACTATTCACGAGGACGCCCAGAAGCTCGTCCGGAGATGTAAAAGCTGCCAACTCCACGGAAACATACTTCGCCTCCCGGCCACCGAGCTAACCGCGCTGACCTCATCGTGGCCGTTCGCCCAGTGGGGATTGGACATGATAGGCCAGTTTCCTACCGGCACGGGCGGGCACAAATATGTTCTCGTCACGGTGGATTACTTCACGAAATGGATCGAGGCCGTCCCATCAGAAAACCGGATGTTGCCACGACCATCAAGTTCCTGCAGAACAACCTGATATTTCGGTTCGGCATCCTGAGATGTATCATTACCGACCACGGGACGAACTTCGAGAACGAGAAGGTGAAAGATTTTTGCAGCGAATAGCATATCCTTATGAAATTCGCCGCGGTCGCACACCCCCAATGCAACAGGCAGGCCGAAGTCACCAACCGGGATGTCCTCCGGGGTCTCCGGACCCGCTTGGAGGGACGCCAAGGCAGTTGGGTTGAGGAGATGCCCCGGGTCTTATGGGCCCTGCACACGTCGAAAAAGACCCCCACCAGGGAAACCCCTTTCAGCCTCTGCTACGGGACCGAAACGATGGTCCCGACGGAGATCGGGCTACCCAGTCACCGGGTCAAACACTTCGACGACGAAGCGAACACCATGGCACTACGGACCAACCTGGACATATTGCTGGAGAAACGGGACCGGGCTCAGATCAGGGGTGCCGTCTATCAGCAACAAACTGCCCGATACTACAACGCGCGGGTCAAACTTCGTTCCTTCCAAGACCGGAGACCCGGTCCTACGGCGGAACGAGTTCGGCGATCAAGGCAGGCTGCATAAGTTTTCCCCGAAATGAGACGGTCATTTCCTCGTCGCCGAGGTACTTCCCGGCGGAGCTTACCGCTTACAGGACACGGACGAGCACAAGTTTCCGCGGCCTTACAACGACGAGAAGCTCAAGATGTACCAGTGAACTCACTACCTACGAGTGTACACCCCTCCTGTCATAAAGACGATGTAAATTTTTTCTAAGAAGTCATTTTCATCCGAATAACAAGAAGGGAACGTTAGAGCATTGCAAAAAGGAAGAGTTCTATCTTTGTGGTCTAAGCCCTCACCTAGAGGCACCCGAGCGGCTACCCCGCACGGCCATCCTTAGTTGGTCAATTACGGCCCGGCCAGTAGCTAAGGGTCAAAGCCCGCGAAAGAGGCGCCGAGCAGCTACCCTGCTCGGCTATCCCTGGTCGGTAGCTTCCCTACCCCACGACGCCAGGGATCAAAGCCCTCAACAAGAGGCAGCCGGGCGGCTACCCTGCTCGGTTATCCCTGGCTGGTAGCTTCCCTATCCTACGACGCCAGGGATCAAAGCCCTCAACAAAAGGCAGCCGAGCGGCTACCCTGCTCGGCTATCCCTGGCTGGTAGCTTTCCTATCCCACGACGCCAGGGATCAAAGCCCTTACTAAGAGGCAGCCCTACAGCTACCCTGCTCGGCTATCCCTGGCCGGTAGCTTCCCTACCCCACGACGCCAGGGATCAAAGCCCTCGCCAAGAGGCACCGGGCATAAACCTTGCTCGGCCATCCTTAAGGACCCAAAAGCCCTCGAAAGAGGCAACCGTTTAGCACAACCATGCTCGGTTATCTCTGGCATACCACCAGGGATCAAAGCCCTCGCCATGAGGCACCGGGCGACAATCCCGCTCGGACATCCTTAGTAGGCCTCCCGTGCTAAGGATGAAAAGCTCTCGAAAGAGGCAACCGCTTAGCACGATCCGTGCTCAGTTATTCCTGGCAAAACCAGGGATCAAAGCCCTCGCCAAGAGGCACCAGGTGGCAACCTCGCTCGGACATCCTTAAGGATCAGCCCTAGCCAAGAGGCACCGGGCGGCAACCCCGCTCGGGCATCCTTAAGGATCAAAGCCCTCGCCAAGAGGCACCGAGCAGCTACCCTGCTCGGCCATCCTCAGCAGGCTTCTCACGGACCCTCTCACGCTGAGGATCAAAGCCCTCGCCAAGAGGCACCGAGCAGCTACCCTGCTCGGCCATCCTCAGCAGGCCTCTTACGATCCCTCTCACGCTGAGGATCAAAGCCCTCGCCAAGAGGCACCGAGCAGCTACCCTGCTCCGCCATCCTCAGCAGGCCTCTCACGGCCCCTCCAATGCTAAGGATCAAAGCCCTCGCCAAGAGGCACCGAGCAGCTACCCTGCTCGGCAATATCCTCAGTTGGCCAATTACGGCCCCTCCAACAACTAAGAGGCACCCAATCTCTCAACGTCTTACCGATCTACACTTCGACTTCGGGGCCATGGAGATGCCGTCTTACCGCCTGCCTTGGGACACTGGGCAAGAGAGCAGACTCAAGTCGACGCGTAATCGCCAGACAAAGAGACGACACAACAGAAAAGCAGTACTGTGCAAATACAAGTGTCTACCAACAAAAGGAAACGCAAGCACAAACACTACTGCAAAAACAAAAGGTTTTTTAAAAGTCAAAGATTTTACAAGGGTACTATGGGCTCCCCAGCCTTATCAAATTACCCGGAGGCTTACAAGAGAGGAAAAACCAAAAAGATCGGGCAGCAAGCCCCGCCTAGACCTCACTCCCCTCATCACTATCGGCCGGAGGCGGGACCACCGAGAGTGGGACCCGAGCACGGAGCTTACCGTCAGCGAACTCCGGAAGCTGCTTCTTGACGGCATCAAGAGTTTTGTGCTATGCAATGGCAGAGGCCTCGCCGAGGTCGACATAAACCTGGTCCGACTCTTTGTAATCCGTCACCGCCCTCCTAGCCCGGGCTTCGGCGGCCTCCTCGGCTTGACGCGCCGCGTTGGCATCCCGCCTGCTGGCATCCCTCGCCCTCTTCATGGCTACAAGGCGGTTGGCCAGTTCCGTCAACTTCGCTTCAACGACTCTGTAGGACTCGCTTAGGCCGCGGTAGGACTCCCAGCACTTCGAAACGGTGAGGTCCGCAACTTCTAATCGAGCTTTGAGGGCGAGCGACTTCTCCCTCTCCAGACGCAGCTCGAGTCGCAGACCCTCGACCTCCGAAGAAGACTCTTCTGCTGACCCCGCAGCCCGAATAGCCCTCTCGGCTTCCATACGAGTGATAAGGGCGCAGTGCTGAAGGACCTGGCGAAAAATGGCAGAAAAACCTGAGGATGCCCAAACAAAGAAAAGGTCGCCCGAAGCGACACATGAGGGAGTGCATACCTGAACCGCCTCCTCTGCGATAGCATCCATCTGGGCCTTCAAGGTCCCCAGCGGCATCCGGCCCCCGGCCGACTCCTCCATACCAGCAAGAAGACTGGTGGCAACGGAGAGCCCCGACGGGATCACGAACTGGACGTCCCCCTCCCGCACGGGAGTCCCTTCCGGAATGTCCGCCGGCGGTGCACGGGAGACCGTCCTCTTCCGTTTGAGAGGAACCCCATCTTCGCTCTCTCCTGCATCCCTCGTCTGAGTGTCGGGAACCCGTGTACACCTCTGGCCGCCACCAGAACAATCACCAAGAGCCCATGATAGGGCAGGTGGCCCCGCCGTCGGGGGAACATCCAGCGCGGGGCTCGAGTCAGCCAGAGGCAAGGCCGTCCCGCCGTCCCCCCTTTGGGACTGAGCGCCGAAAGCACCAAAAGTCTCGGATCGAACCATCCGTCCTACCAAAAAGAAGAAGAGGCTCGACTCAGAGGGAGAAGAGGCTCGACTAAGAAAAAGAAAGAAGAAAGAAGAAGACATCTAACCTGATTAAGAAGCCCTCGGGGAAGCAGAAGATCCGACCTAAGATGAGAGCGCCGAGCTTATGAGATGAAAGATGAGGAAAATATGAAAAGAGATGGCCCCTGAAGAGGGCCCCACCTCTACCTATAGCCTCCGGCGCTCCCATCCAACGGCGACCGTCGACTCCCGCCAAAAACAACCCTTCACATACAACGACCCAGATCGCTCCACCTGGCACGTGCATATTGGACAGCATCCCATCAGATGCCAGAGGCCTGCGGCCCGTCGCGTCCACCAACCAACACTCGACACGTGGGCCGCCGCTTCGTCAAAAATGCTCACGATCCGGCGCCCCTCTTTAATGCAAAAGATCTCGCCCTGATTTGCCTGCGTCATTCAGAAAAAGACAACGGATTGCCCGGGGACACGCCCGACGATATCTTCGGAAGAGAGCTCACCTCGGGTGACCCGGCAGACCACTTTCGACCTGACCCGTCAGCTGGTCGGGACGAGAGGGAGGGCTAATGATGATGCTCGATATCGGCGATCTCCCAAATCATGACACGTGGCAGATGACGTGTTCCAGAGCATGCAATAAAGGGCCTACAGCAGCCGACCAAACCACCCCTATGCTCGTCCTACCGAGCAGACGCTAGCTCGCCTCCGAGCCCCAGCACAGTGGACCTCCTCGGCCTCACAGCTCATTCCCGAGCTACCACAGAAACTAGATACCTCGGCTTTCCCGCTCGTCTGCGAGCTCTCCCGCCGAGGTCATCTTTCTTGGTCTCATCGACCGACCAACAGCACCGCTTGCAGGTGTAATCGCCGTCCCGCGAGTCTCGCCATGCGCGAGATCTCCGCCGGCCATATCTCACGTTCCACGCCACCACGATCTCCCATTAACGAGCCTGTCTCGCCATTAATGGGAGGTCCCGCTCATCACGCGGGCGTGACGTCGGGAGCGTAACGGCCGGCGTGATTCTCACGTCCGCTGCCACTGCTACTTAAACCCCTCTTTCAGACAGTCTAGGTAAGCCAATTCTACTCCACTAAGCCGTTACTCTGCTCGAATCGCTAGACTAACTTGATCGTCGGAGGGTCCTCGGTAGTATAACCATCCCGGGACTTCCTTGCAGGTAACTCAGCAACCACAACCTCAATCCATTGAGATCCACACGCTTCAGAAGCGATAGCCTCCAGATCCAATCTCAGCCACATATCGCAGCCATCCGCAGATCAACGGGAAGCAACATCTGAAAGGAGATTCCACCCCCATCAATCTCTGATTTCTTCCATCGTTGTTTTGTTCCTTCCTCCATTTCGGACCCTCTTACAGTAAATGCAGATAAATCAAATGGTCTACTCGATAATTTCCCTCTTAGTTCTTCATTCAAGAGACAATTTTTTACCGCACTCATCGAAATAACTCCATCAAGAGACGAGTTGCTTAAAGAAACTAACGGAGTTCCCAACTATTCGGAAGGGAACTCAACACTATAAGCACTTGCATCTCGTCTTCAATCGGCATTTTCATGACTGCTGGTAGATTCACAATATTCTGAATTTCGTTCAAATGCTCCGCTATTGAGGAATTTTTCTGGAACTTCAGATTCATCAATTATTTCATTAGAAAAGCCTTATTCGTAGCCGTATTTCTCTCGTAGAGATCTATCAACTTCTTCCATAATGCCTCTGTTGTTTTCTCCGACGACACATGGTGGTACATCGAATCTTTTATCCATCCTGAATAAGACCCTTCGCCTTTTGATCTATCCTCTGGCCAATTTTCTTCAGACATCTTTTCTGATTTGGCGCTAATCCCAGCAAGAGGAGTATCTAAATCGTTAAGGGCACAACATGTCCTCCACCCTTAGCTTTCATATCGACCAGTGTGTGCTATTTAAGCACACCATCCTTGTTTTGATTTGAGTTGTCTCCATCTTCGTCGTTCTTTTCTTAACCAAGCTCTGATACAAATTTGTAAGGAATTTTAGGTCCCAAACAATTCAAAAAACAAACACAGAATTTTTGAGAAGAAAGGATAATATGAAAACACAACCAAATACAAGAAGTTCTTTCAACTTCTCTGCCTTTATTTAGCTTAATACGAATTACAAAATCTTCTACTTTTCTTTTTCTTCTCCTAAACAAAATACCCTAATCAATCTATTTTTATAGGCCTAGAATCTCAAAACCTATTCCAATTAGGATCTCATCAAATCTCCAAAACAATCTCTAACAAATCTCTTCATAAATCTTCAAATAACTCTCCAACAAACTTTCCTAATTAATCTTCAAAATGAATTTTCACCAGAACCAAAAACCTAGAAAGACTTGTCAACAAACGTTTGAGCCGGCTTAAAATTATCTCGAGCCGTCTCATACAAACAGAGTGAAATATGTAATTCCAGATATGTTGTGAGCCATCTCAGAATTTAATGAGCCGTCTCAACTTCTAGGGATCGAAAATACGAGGCAAACTCAACAGGATGTAATAGAGCAAATCTTAATATTCTTGAGCTTTAGTGGGAAGTAATTTATTACTATTGGTATCACATCTTCAAGCCTTATTATTATTATTATCATTATTTCTGCAATTCCTTCCTTTTTTATTGCACTTTACAGGTAAAAATGAATTCATCGCTTGATTCAATGGATCCATTTATACGGATTATTTTGGATAATCTGGCAATTTGTTTGTTATATGATATATTGTATTTGGCAATTTACTTCTTTCTCCCCGTAACTTTTAGTCTCACATCCAAAAGAAAGAAATAGTAGACAGATAGCTCTTCTTTCTTAAATAAAGGATATGAATCAATCTGTCGTACACAAAAAACACATAACACATTAAAAAAATGCTTCTATCATCCTTTTAATTACTTGCATTTTGTCAAATTTTTGCATATGATTAACTTTCAACTTGCTGCCATGAACTATAGCCACTTTCTCCATATAATACCATGAACTTTCAAAATGATGGATTGATATCCTAAACTTTTAGAGTATCAAAACACACACCCTTAACGGTGTTAACGGAAAATTATAAAATGATTATAATACCCCTTCCTTTTTTTTTGCAAATAGTCTTTTTTATTATATGAGAGGGGTATTATGGTCATTTTGTAATTTTCTGTTAACACCATTAGTAGGGTGTTTGATACTCTAAAAATTCATGATAGCAAGTTGAAATTTAGCCTTTATATATTTGATGCTTTAGTGATTTGTATTTTGTAGTGTAGATCTCATATACTTATCATAACCAGCTCCAACAACAACTGAGCCTTTTATCCCAAGCATATGGGGTAGGCTACATGAACCAACATGAGAATCACACCGGTTCCAGCACATGAATTCTCCGCCTCCACTCACACTCCTATCGAACAATATACTTTCATTGAGGCCTTTGGCAACTATATCTTTTCGTATCACTTCCATCCATGTTTTTTCGGTCTCCCTTTCGTCCTTTTGACATTGTCTATATCGAGAGTATCCATTCGTCGAACCGGTACTTCCACAAGTGCTACACCAACTTTTGCACAAATATTCTCATTTCGCACCTTATCTTTTTTAGTGTTACCACATATCCAACGAAGCATGCGTATCTACGCTACGTGCATTTTCTGTGTATGATGCTTCGTAGGAGACAAGTATTTTGTACCATATAATAAGGTAGGCCGAATAGCGCTCCGATAAAACATCTTTCAATTTTAACAGAAAGTTACGATCACACAAAATCTCTGTTGCACTCATCCATTTCAACCAACCAGTTTAGATCTTTTGATTAACATCGCTATCGATCTCCTCATCCTTTTGGATGATGGAACCTAGATATCTAAACTGATCGCTCGGTAATATGTCTTGCCCTTCCAATGTTATACCAATATGGGTTTGACTTCTCTGTTTGCTAAATTTGCAATGCATATATGCTGTTTTGGACCTGCTCGATCTGAACCTCGAGATTTCAATGTTTGCCTTCATAACTCCAATTTGGCATTAACTTCTGCTTTCGTCTCATTTACTAAAACAATATCATCAGCAAATAGCATACACCAAGGTACCTCATCTTGGATAGTTCTAATATGCTCATCCATCATGATGGTTAACAAGAATGGACTTAATGCAGATCCTTGATGTAAACCAGCTCCATTGAATTTATAACCCATCCTGTAAAAGTATACAAATTTCAGGTTTAATTCAGTTTACATCGTCCAACTCTATTTAGCTCAGCTATGACATTATCCTTGGCAATCCTTAATTCAGGACAAGGCCCTACTCATAGATTTGCATATGCTGTATTGCTAACTTGGGTGCATTGTCCGAAATGAGCAGGCATGATGCAATTTTTAGAGAACCAGAACTGTTGAATAGTTGTGTAACTTCTATACATCTAATAACAATTTGGTTAATTCACATTTTTCATTAAGAAAAGACATTAGCCTGTTCATTAATCATATTTTGATCTCCTTTATCAGCTCATTTCACTGGATGTATTACAATATGATAGCCTAGAAAATTCCTTTTTAAAATTTATTCTGCAAACAGTGTTAGTGGGTCATATTTCTCCTTGATATTCTACGTTAATATTAAGAACTGATATGGTAAATTATAACTAAAATGACTCATGGTTCTTAAAGTCGCTGTCACTGTACCAAAACTCTGAAATTTCTATAAGATAGTGTGTCCCTGCAGTCTTAGTGGTAATTTCTTTTGATCTTCTATATAATTACGCCTCGTAAGATTTGCACCTGTTTTGCTCTGATAGTATCTTAAAATCCCTACAATGTATCATAACTCCAAAGTTATGATGAATATTGAGAACTATAGTTTTATATTCTTACAGTTAATTCATTCATGCAGGTTGTTAAATACATAATTACCACAATCGAAATAATCAACTCGAGAGATAACCAGGGGAACATCGCGCTCCACATCGCAGCCTTCCGAGGCCACTTACCAGTCGTCGAGGCCTTAATCCTTGCAAACCCAAGATCTCCATCAACAACCAATAATTATGGCGACACTTTCCTTCACATGGCAGTCGCCGGATTCAGAGTCCCTGGATTCCGAAGGCTTGATCGCCAAATGGAACTCATGAGGCATCTCATTAACGGCAGCATCATCAAAATCGAAGAAATCATCAATATTCAAAATAATGAAGGAAGAACTCCTCTTCATCTCGCCGTCATAGGAAACATGCATTCTGATCTCGTTGAGCTTTTAATGACCGCAAATTTAATTGATTTAAATTTAAGAGATTTTAATGGCATGACCCCTTTGGATTTATTGAGCCGACGCCCTCGCTCTGCGTCTGCAGAGGTGGTTATAAAGCAGTTGGTATCTGCTGGAGGGATATTTAGTGCAAGAGAGAGAAATGCAATTTCGGCGCTCACATCTCAATTGAGGATGCAAGGTATTGGGCGCAGCCCTGGAACTTCTTTCAAAGTTTCTGATGCAGAGATTTTGTTATACACGGGCATCAATGCATCCGAGCCTAGTGGAAGGCCGAGCTCAAGCAGCACAAGCTCAGCCAAGAGCGAGATCGAACACAACTCTTCAGATAAAAAACCAGGCTTTGTTAAGAGCAAGCTCAAGATTCTCTTGAAGTGGCATCCTCGTCGAAAGGAGAAGAAGGAAGAGGAGGAATCTACAGAGTCGATCAAGAAGTGGAGCGAGAGAGAAGAGACACCGATGCCACTGAGGCAGCGGTTTGCTAAGAGTTCGCTCTCAAACGACAAAAGGGTCCTCTCTGTAAGGAACTCTTTGCCAAGCCCTGCAGCCAAAAAGAAATTTGCGGCGGGGCTCATGCACGGGGTGATCCAGGCGATGCCGCATCTAGCTCCGAACTCATCAAAAGCGTCTTCTGAATCTGTTTCAGTTTCGGTTTCAGGGATGTCAACTCCAAGATCGGCAAAACAGATGGAGATATGTCTTGAAGAAGAAGAAGAAGCCTCTTGTTCGAATTCTTCGGTGAATGGGGGAGAGCTTGGGGAGAAGTTATCGCATAGGGCGAGTTTTGTGAATAGTAAGTTAATGAATCAGTATTTTTGTTTCGGGGCACAGGGGATAATGGTGGAGGATTCGGTTAAAGGGCAGAGATCGAGGCGGATGTTCAAGAGGTCGATGCTCTCAGTAGCTTGATATGTAGAATGGTAATGCTAAGTTTATGCCTGCAGGTTTGGGTTGTGGCTATAAGAGCCCTTATATATGTTGCATGTTTGTTTATCTTGATTAGCTGTTTAGAGTGTATTATGAGTTTTCTGAAGAACAATGCCTAACTAGTGAGTAGTGACTGTCAGAATGGATGTTGCTATGAATGATTATTTTGTTAGCAATGTTTTCTTTCCATTGTTAGCTAGTAAAACTGCTTTAGCTCGCAGCTGGAAATTTCGTTTACCTGAAGGTAAAAACTTCTCTTTTCTTTACCTGAAGGTAAAAATTTCTCTTCTCAGATGACAGGAGACTGCAGTATTCATTTGTTGCATCTATTTCTTCTTCTTTCTCTTGTTCTTTGTTTCATATTCTTTTTTGTGTGTTTTTTCGTTTTCTTTTTGTGTGTGTGTGTTGTGTGGGGTGTGTGTGTGGGGGGGGGGGAGGGGGGATGGGGTTTAAAATACATTAACTTATGAGTAACTGTCATACACACTCACTCACCGTTGAACCTAATCTAACAGTAGAGAATAACATAAGGTATATAATAGCAAGCATTCCAAATCTCGTTTCCAGCTACACAAGAAATATGAAAAATTATCGACTCTTTTTTCCTCGCTGTTTTAATGTATGTACGGATCCAATAGAAATAATTTAGATGATCCTGTGCAGGACATTTGGGAAGTACAAGAAGCAGGGAGTAAATAGAAAAAGGAAGCTAAGAAGCTGTACTGTAAAATTCACTGCATGCAAAACAAAACTGCTGAGAACTCTGAAAGCTTATCTGACCTGCTAATCCTACGAAAGCCTCGTTCACAGGAACAGAGAAGGTTCAGAATTTTAATCCAAAATTTAATTTACCAAACAGCAAATTCTTTAGTTAACATGATTACATCATGAAAAAAGATCCTTTTTCATCTAGCTGCTGATTTCTAACTGATTATCATTTACAATTCAAAATTCCACAGCACAAGGCATCACAGCCTCTTAAAATACATAGCAGATTGTGAAAGCACATAATTGCCCCCTCTCCCTTTCTAGTCTGCTGCCACCGCTCCCCTCATTACTTGCTTTCCGTGAAGTCCCCTCATTACTTGCTTTCCGTGAAATCCGCATCAATCACATTCCCACCCTCAGGCGCTCCTGTATCAGAAGGGCCCACATCCGCTCCAGGTGTGGGGCCCGCTGCACTGGGTCCGCTCCCAGGCTGACTGTAGATCGCCTGGCCAAGCTGCATCACTTCTTGATTTAAAGCGGCCATGGCGTCCTTCATGCCTTGCGTTGAGCCGCTGGTCACGGCATCCTTGAGCTCGCTGAGCTTGGATTCCACCTTCACTTTAACAGCGGCGGGGACTTTGTCTCCAAGTTCTTTCAATTGCTTCTCTGTTTGATAGACGACTGATTCCGCTTGGTTCTTTGTGTCGATGGCGTCTCTTTTTTCCTTGTCCTCCTTTGCAAATCTTTCCGCTTCCTTCACCATTCTATCCACCTGCCAATGATTTGTTATGTTAGGCTTGGCACTTTTCTTTTTTGGTGCTAAAAATTGCATATTCAACACTACTAACACCAGAGGAACTAGGAGATAAACAGATTTCAAATGGCTTCACATCTATTATTTAAGACCACCTATAAACCCAACCAACATGAAGTAAACCAAATAACCCCTTGCCCACAGATCTCCCACATAAATCCTTCACAGCTGCATATAGATGCATTCCATCACGAACTGTGTACCCATTCATTCCATATTCTTACAAAATCAATAAAATCTTCTTAATGTTCACCTTACCACAATATCCTACACTCATAAGAAATGAATATAATAAGCCAAGTATATTGGAAATTCTAGATTTAGGTATAAGCCAAACAAAACTAAGCAATGTACAGGATTGAGGCCAGAGAAAAATTAACTTAGCAGGAAATCAAGTACTCGATTGAGTACTATCATGTTAAATTTTTGGATAAAGAAAAAGGTTACAAAAATGCGTCCTAATAAAAATGTGTCCTGATAAAAACACATTAACTCATGCTAGAACAAAAGAAATTAGCCAAAGCAGGCTTGAGATATAGCCGAGTACAGAAAAATTATTCTTCAAGTAAGATGGCAACAATCACAATGAGAGCATTACAGTTGTTATAAGATTATGAATTTTGGGAATAAATCAACACAACTGTCGCTAGAGAGCATACCTCGTCACTAGGCAATGTGCTAGCACCAGTAATTGTAATATCCTGCTTCTTTCCAGTACCCTTATCCACAGCAGTAACAGAAAGAATACCATTTGCATCGATATCAAACTTCACCTCAATCTGAGGCACACCCCGAGGAGCAGGAGGAATTCCATCAAGGCGGAAACTTCCAATCGATTTGTTATCCCTCACAAACTCTCGCTCACCCTGAAGGACATTAATCTCTACACTCGTTTGACCATCGGCTGCTGTAGAGAAAACCTCTGATTTGGATGTGGGCAGCGTTGTGTTCCTTGGGATAATCTTTGTCATTACACCGCCCAAAGTCTCCAAACCGAGAGAGAGAGGTGTGACATCTAAAAGAACAATGTTACTTACATCTCCTGACAACACTCCTGCCTGAAAGGAAAAAGAGAAGAAATCAATATCTGAAAGACACTTTCAAACCATAACACACGCAAACACATCATATGCATTGTAGCTTAGCATGGGACGGTATGTCAGTATACATGTATATATTTTGTATACCAACCAATCACCTACTGCATATGCATAGGCAACTCAATTTTATGTTATGTCAGCTTAATATACATACTTATCCCACAACCCAACAGGTTAAGCTTTCAAGCTTTCAGGTAGAGTCATTCCAGACATGGAATCAAAGTATCAAGTTCGCAAGAGGTCTCTGGTTCAAAACTAATCAGTGTCAACTTTAAAATTATTATTATTACCCCCATTAATTATGCCTTTACCAGAGATCCCACATAGCACAAAAAGGCCCACGTAAGGGGAACCGTTTAAGTTGTTATATATAGGCATCCCCACAACCACAACTTAGGGCAAAGTGCATGACAGATTCTAAGAAATCCATACAGGACAAGAATATGCATACTTGTATGTCCCAAGCAGTGTGAAGCTGATATCCATATAATTCAGAATACATAGATATTATCTCAAAGCACATTTTGTCACAAGATACCTGTTAGCATGGATTTTCTATGAAAAATAAACTACTTGATTAAGACACTCTTGTAGCACTTGTATCACCAATGTTAAGTTTTGTGGGCCTTGTACCAGCATTGTGTAAAATATCCCAAACCGAAAATAATTGAAGTCTCCCTCATCAACATACCTTAGTCATTTCTTTGAGTTCTCAACACTGACCTATACCGTTACGCTGTTATATGTTGTACTTTCAGCCTCTCTAGTTCTCCAATAATACCGACAAACTATTAGTTGTTAATATCTAATGGTTCTTCACTTTTAATTCACAACACTAACCTATACCGTTAGGCTGTTATATGTTGTACTTCAGCCCCCAATTTGAAAGAGTCCTCTACTTCTCCAAAAATACTGAAAAACTAAAGTTGTTAATATCTAATGGTTCTTCTGAGAGGAATAATAATGACAGAGACAATTTCTATGAATACTTCCTGAGTAGAGATGTCACTCATGATGGCCACAAATAAAAAGCAACCGGCTTAGAATTTTTTCATATCTAATTATCTAAGATCTGTTTAAAATTATTTCTTTCCCACTTTCCACATGAAGAACTTTGGATTCTAAACAATTTGTTGCTAGACATAACAGCAAATCTATCTAAGTTTCTAATGAGCAAACCGTGCAAATTTTTTTAAGAAGAAACTATTGAAGAAACTAACCTGAACTGCAGCTCCAAGAGCAACAACTTCATCAGGGTTGACAGTTAAATTAGGCTCCTTTCCTGTCATCCTCTTCACAAGTTCCTGAACAGCTGGCATGCGTGTAGATCCACCCACAAGAATAACCTCATCCAAATCCTTGAATGAGAGCTTTGCATCTCGCAAGGCATTCTCCACAGGAGTTTTAAGCCTAAAAGATACAAACCAAATAAAATAAAATAAAATTTAAGTGAGGGGAGCACAAAGATTAAAAATAGATTTTTGTAGGGGAAAATTCATCAAACGGATTTAGATTCAGAAATTTTGGATCATGAAGAATAAGTGAAAACACATGTTATTGATTAATGCATTGAAGGAAGGAAAAAATGTACATACCTGTCAAGGAGATCGGAACAAAGCTCCTCAAATTTGGCCCTTGTAAGGGTTGTCTCAATATGTTTGGGTCCATCAGCAGTCGCCGTAATAAACGGTAAGCTGGAAAATGCCCATATCAGAAAGAGAAAACATTTAAGTCGGCAGACCAATGATCTGTATATGTTAATAAGAAAGAAAAGCATATGGAAGTTGTTTTTTGCCTGATGTTTGTTTGCGTCAAGGTTGATAACTCCATCTTGGCCTTCTCTGCAGTCTCAGTAAGCCGCTGAAGCGCTTGCTTATCCTTCAGAAGATCAATACCTTCGTCTCGCTTAAAATTTGCAGCAAGCCAGTCAACAATTCTCTGCATAGCCATAATTCATAAGCATGTGTTGACTGAACATGTACATAATTCAACTTTACATACATACATGACTACTTACATTGTCAGAAATATGCATCACTTCAGTGTTTAGAACACATGCTAAAGAAACAACACCAAAAAAATGCCAGATGAAGACTTCTATGAATGATACCACGACAGAAAGACCATAAATTTATTATTGTGATTTGCACATGCATCAGACATGCCAAATTCTTGCAGTCGTACAAAATGTCAATGAATTCACAATCAGATAATTATTTGTCGTTTTTCTCATGGTAGCAAGGAAAGACATACATTAAAACCTACAATAACTCAAATCTCTTTTTTAGTACTTCAAGTAGTTAGGCTAGATTTCAAACGTAATGATAGTGCATATATCCACCAGAATTCAAGAGAATCTGAGATTCAGCATAAAAGGCATTATGCACATTTACCTCAAATAAATCATAACTAATCTACTTATATACTAAGAAACATAGTAATAGACGCACACATTATTTAGTAAGAAAATAAATAAATTAGGTGCATTTTTCAAACATAACAAGAGGCGTCTAAAAAGAAATTTGTTATGAGCGCAATTATCCCACTTTCGGGCACACTTTAAGAAAGCTGTCCATGCCAATGTATTGATTCTCATATCATAGGTGTATTCACACCTACATGCAGTTTGATAATATTTAATCAAAAGCATATAATTAAGAATAAGTAAATCAATTCAACAAGTTTGAAAAGTCAACTATTTATTACATGAATTTGAAACTATCATGTAGTTTTCAACCCACTAGAATTCATAGCAACATTCTAAACACTTGATTGAATGACCAACATAATTTAATGATACACTTTCTTATTTTATTTTTGTCCGTGCATGCGTGTGGGGAGGGGGGAATGTGTAGCTAACCTTGTCAAAATCATCACCTCCCAGATGAGTATCGCCAGATGTGGAAAGCACCTCAAACACACCATCTCCAACCTCAAGAACTGCAGCAAATATTCATAAGACAATTAGCACGGCGTCGGTAGATCATTAAGAAATATAAGTCCGTCATTGGACAACTATGCCTCCACATATTAATCAATTACATAGCAAGTCAGCAACCACATATAAAAATTTCACAGTTGGCTACATCTCATAAAGTACAGATGCTAAAAATGCTACGCTTTTCCAGCATTTTGCAAATCTTGTAGGAATCCCTTTTTTTTTCAAATTTTATTTTGTGAGCACAACAATTATGATACAGCCGCAGCAGCAAAGACCTTTCTCCCAGCCCTTTGTTATCAGCAACAGGGGGGGATCCATTCAGCTTTAATAAATGCATCTCCTCGATTGAATTCACAACAAACAATCTTTTTTCATAGTCACACATCCATGTTTATAGGCCTGCCTCTAACGTGCTTATAAAACATGCAAATATATTTTGAGATGACTATACAATATATCTTAATAAAACAGCATGCAAATAATATTGGGAGGGTAAGACCTGAATCTGCTGAAAGAAAGGCTAAGAATGGGGAAGTGTTTCATCTACAGAGGACAACCTAGATCAAATCTATCAAATAATTAGCCAAAAAATAACTCAATACACACATAATTAGACTACAAATAACACATTATCAGACAGCTGGACAGTAAATTATTAAGAACATTGCTGGTGTGCAAAATCATCAAAGATGTATTTTGTTTAGAAATTATCAGGGAATTAATTCTTTTTATCATCCGGGAATATGAATTTGAAGTTGCAGAGTTACAGCTAATCTTGTGCACAAACAATGGATCTATAAGAAATATGTGGGCACAAAAGGTTATAACTGACGTATGTGATGGAAACATACACTCAAGACTGATAAGAAATTGTCATCCCAAACTTTAATGTTAAACAACAACAGTGCAACGAACATATATTGAGAGAAAATTGAAACTTGACTGGGTCCATTACCTGAAACGTCGAAAGTACCACCACCCAAATCAAAGACTAGAATTGTTTCATTGTTTTTCTTCTCAAATCCATATGCCAAGGATGCAGCAGTGGGTTCATTGATGATACGAAGAACTTCCAAACCAGCAATTCGACCTGCATCCTTTGTTGCTGTCCTCTGGGAGTCATTGAAGTATGCAGGGACAGTGACGACTGCTTTTGTAACCTTGTCGTTTAGAAACTTGGATGCATCATCAACAAGCTTTCTCAGAACCTAAGAAACCAAAAACAAAAGCCTTAGTCCTGATGATTCATAAGAAAATGAATCTACTCATCTTTAAAACCTCTAATTTTAAACATAAGGTCAGCAAAGCAGAGTATAGAAAGTCTATCAAAGGCCCACGAATGAGGTATGAGAAACTTCCATTAAGTGAAAAGGCCTACCACCCTAAAACTTGAATCGACAAATGAACAAGCAACAGTTAAATATGATATCAATACGGCTTCGGTAGAAACAATTGAGACTTCTGTGTATTGTTTGCCACATGAAAAAGGTGCTGCAAGACTTTAAGAGAAATGAGCAGTGGAGTGCAGGAGTATAACTAAAATCTTGTGTGTTCGATATTAAACTTAGATAGTTCCTTATAGGATAAATGCAGGATGCAATGCATTGATTTGCAATACTTACTGGATTCATATATAATCAATAATCTGTTTTGCATAAGAGAAGTATTTTCGGCATGCTCATTCTCTTCCATAAGTACTTTCGCAAGTGCTTTATTTTGTAACATCAGTGGTAAACTGATCCTTTCCTCAAAAATTTGTATATTAATGATTTTGGGCAAGCAAATAATTTGAATCACATTTTATGTAAAAAATAGTTTAAATGTTTAACTGATTGTGTGCACCTCAAAGCCTTTGATTAAAATTAAAGAAAAGTACATGTCGGTTTTTCTCCTTGATAAGGAGGGAAAAGTATTTACAACATAATATATGGCGTCAAGATTTTGGAAGGTGTATGCAAATAATTAATATTCAAAGGTATGTGTATGTGTGTGTGTGTGTGTGTGTGTGTGGGTGTGAGAGAGACAGTGAGAGGCGAGGTGGACAACTCAAGAATTGAGAATAAATTGTAGAAATTCTCTTGATCTTTTTGACTTCTCCTTGAAAAGATGGGTAATTGCCAAAGGGAGCGGCGATGCCATATAAGCAACCCTTGACAGTGGCAGAATATAGGGTTATACCCCTCATCAACCCTTGTAACTTTAAGGTTTCGATGCAACGACAAGGAATTCATTAAACCATTTTCAAATCCCACTGCATATTTAACCAAAAGTAAATTATTATTATTATTATTATTATTTTATAAATTCTACTCACAGCTAACAAACCAAGCAAAATTAAAAAGAACAGAACAAAGACAAGAAGCCATCACCTGAGCCGAGATCTCCTCAGCAGCAAACTGCTTTCCAATCGCAGGGCACTCGAGCTTAACGTTCCCATTCTCATCCCTCACCACCTTATAACTCACCTGCTTCGCTTCCTCGTCGACCTCCGACATCTTCCTCCCAATGAACCTCTTCACAGAGAAGAAGGTGTTCTCGGGGTTCACCACCGCCTGCCGCTTCGCGATCTGCCCCACCAGACGATCCCCGTTCTTCGTGTACGCCACCACCGACGGCGTCGTCCGCTGCCCCTCCGCGTTGGTGACGATCGTCGGCTTGCCGCCTTCCATGGCCGCGACGGCGGAGTTCGTGGTGCCGAGGTCGATCCCGACCACCTTCTCGCTGGCGACTCGAAGGGGCTTGTACGAGTTCCGCTGGGGATTGAAGCGGATAGAGGCTGGGGGCTTGAATGCGCCGAAAAGGAGCGATTTTGATGAGGGGAAGACGTGGATTCGAGTTGAAGAGGCAGCCATTGGTGCAGAAATCCTAACCCTAATTTGATTTGATTTTTCGTTGAGTAGTTTGAGTGAGGAGGATGGGGGAAAGAGGGCGGGTTTTAAGAGAGAAGGTGAATCGTGAGAGAGGACACGTGGAAGGTTCTGGAAGGGTCGGGAAGGTGAAGGAGCTGTTGAGAAACGGAGGTCTCTGGCGCTCTCTCGGCACAATTATGAATATTTGAATGATTTTGTGGTTGGTATGCTGCAGGGTCCCATCTGGCCTTTCAAAGCACTTTAGAAACTCCGAGATGGAAATAAAGGGCGTTCATGGGTCGTATTGGATGGGTTTTGCAACCTGTCTGCTATCCTATCATATCATAGCTATACGTTGTTGGAAGGGGACCTTAAACCCACACCTAACAGGGGGCGAATTTTGTGTTCACCCTCGGGTTCACTATTTCGATCGGTTAATGCTAATCTTGTCGGATATTGTATATTTACATTGTACGCTTGACATTTTCCATACATGAAAAAGAGTTGACCATAACCTGGTATGATGCATGTATGATGCACGTATCTGATAAAAATTATGGCATTGTACATACAAAACATAATTCACATGGAATCAACACTATAAATGAATGGTTTTGGCGTAAGAAACCACCTTAACACATTACCTAATTTCACCACCATATGAAACTTAAACACGCCTCTATATTAACAGAATTAATGAGCTATCAAACAAATCACAACTTTCCACAGCATTTAATATGCTACTTGTGTAAGGCACATATATGAACAATCTTGTTGTATGAAATGAATCCATTACGACAATCTTTGAAATCAAAAATACATAATACATACATATTTTGACATGATTATTGTTTCTCCCATTTGATATACAAAACTACAAACAACTTTTATATATCGTCAATGATGGAGGGGCCTTTCCGGTCTCCTTCAGATGTTGTCTCCCGTTGATTTGCCGATGGCTGCGATCGACGGCTGGGATTTGATCTGGAGCGTGATCTCCTGCGATGTGTGGATCTCAATGGGTTGGGGGAGATTTGCGCCGAGTACCTGCAAGGAAGTCCCAGGATGGTTTGGTACCACCGAGGACCCTCCGACGATCAAGTCAGTAACAAGTGTTAGGCCACGGCAGCGCCCCGGCCGTCTGAACGAGGCCAAAATGTGGAAACAAAAACTTTCTTTAAACAAGAAACCGGCGTTATCGCGGACTATAAACCCGGATCGGGCCATTAACCTACTACTTGCTAACTAGAGAATGGGTAGAAAGCTATACCGGGCGATCCGTGTCCTTCGGTCTTCGGCCTCCATCCCGATCTCCTCGCGGAATCTCCGGTCTTCATCTCCTCGTCGGAAAGGGCACCATATCGCCGGGTTCTTTTACGGGCTCCTACCTCTGGACCGAGGCAACTCGGGCACGAAGTTGGCGAGCCGACGTGTCCAAGAATGCTGTAGGCTAAGTGTAGTACTCTTTGTCTCTATTGGGGTTGAAGTTGCCATGGTTTTGGTGGAGGAATGAGATGAAAGCCTTTTTGAGATGAACAATGGGATTTTTGCAAGCATGAAGAGATCAAAAATCCCTCAGAAAAATTTGGACCACCCCCACCAAATGTGGCCGGCCATGACTCATACCAAAATGAGAGTGGAGAGAGAGTGGATTAATCATGTAAGAAAGAATGATGAGAGAATCAAATGATCACAACAAAAGTCCACACTCATAAACAACCATCTCACATCTCATCACAAAAGTCAAGTAATGATGATGCACAATCATGAAGCAAGCATGTGCCACTAAAAGTCTTCTCCATGCACAATTGCAAATAACCCCCTCTACCAAAAATTCAGCCAAAGAAAGAAACAAAGGAAAATGGCCGAAACGGAATGCAAACTGGCAACTTCAGAAAAACGATCTCGTAATAAATTACAGGAAAACCCCGCGACTGTATATACATACCCGCATTTGTATTCCGACCGAATACAAATGCAATGAGACAAAATCTACACAGTACAATAGTAGGATCCGGCTTAAACCAAAGCCCGCTAGTATTAACCGTCCGATCATGATTCGTGCAATACCGCACGTACATGATCGAACCCTGCCATATATCCATACGGCCTCTACAACGTTTCGCCCGAAACTTGAGAAACGGTCTGTGGGGGACTCTAAAGACTCGTCAATACTTTGGCTGTGGATTTAACCACTAGCACGTCAAAGGTATTAGCTATACGTAACGGGCTACCAGGTATTGACCAAAAGGGACGTCGATGAGCGAACTCATCCTGACACCCTACTGAGCCTGTCAGTGACAATATCCGTACAGTCCGGTCCGTACGTCTATGAGCATCGCATGGCGGGCTTAGGGGTTGGTAAAAGTCAGACCCCCAAAAGCGGTACAAGTCATGTCGGAGTGTAGCCTAGAACACCCTGAGATACTACTGGAATACCTACCAGTAAATCTCCTGCCTCGGCCGAAGGCTTTGTGTAATGGCTCTCCTAGACACAGCGCGATCTCATCCCCAATACCGGGAGAGACAAACCCCTGCAGATCCGCTCACTGCCTCTATGTGGCTCAGGACTGTACCCAACTAAAACCTGTTTGCACGACTCCTTTGAGCCGTGGTAGGGTAGTAATCAAAGTACAGAGGGAACTCACACGAGACAAATGACGATCTCAGGTCGATGAACTAACCTGTACACATGTCACCAGGGAACTGCTATCTGACGTCAGGTATAAGACCAACTAGCATGTTCCCGGCGAGTCCTGTCCGGTGTACTCATAACCCAATGAGCACCTGTATATATCTTAGGTGAACCAACTGACACCAGTGGCTTGTGAGACCGGCCACCGCCCCTCGTCGGGGTCTCGACTGTATACACTAGTCTACTCTGGAGTATCGATGCCCTGTCTCGAAACTCCCACGACTAGGGATCTTTTAAGGATGTGCTTATAGACCCCAGCTCCCACGTATATGATCGCCATCATACTGCTGGCCGCCAAGCAAGAATCCTAAGGGCTCTATCAACGCGCAATAGTGACTTGTAAGGTCACCTAAAGCAGTACACGATGATAAAGATAAACCAGATAGCATACTATCATCTTGAGCAAGACTGTCCAACCGGTATATGTCCTCCCTCAATCATTGCAATCACGTGCCTGTGATCCAATAATTGACTTTGAGGGCACTATATCCAACAACAAGATCCGAGCAGAGTAACGGCTTAGTGGAGTAAAAATGGCTTACTTGATCCCTCTGTGAGAGGGGTTTATATAGCGGCGGCAGCATGCAGGGGCAGGCGCGAGAATCAAGCCGGCCGTTACGCTCCCGACGTCACGCCCGCGTGATAAGAGAATCATCCCATTAATGGCGAGACAGGCTCGTTAATTGGGATCGTAATGGCGTGGAACGTGGGATGTGGCCGGTGAAGATCTCACGCATGGCGAGATTCGCGGAGCGGCGGTTACGCGAGTGGCACCGTTGGTCGGTCGATGAGACCGAGGAAGATGGCCTCGGCGGGAGAGCTCGGGGGCGAGCGGGAGATCCAAGGCATCTTGGTCTTATGATAGCTGGGAGGCGAGTTGGGAGGCCGAGGAAGCCAATTTGTGCATGGAGGCTCTGAGGAGAGCCAGCTTGTGCTTGCGGGTCGGGCACAGGGGTGGCCCAGTCGGCCCGTGTAGGCCCTTTCCTCTGAGCTCTGGGACACGTCATCTGCCACGTGTCACGATCTGGGAGATCGCTGATATCGAGCCTCATCATTAGCACCCCACTCTCGTCCCGACCAGCTGACGGGCCGGGTCGAGAGTGGACTGCCGGGCCACCCGGGGTGAGCTCCCTTCGAAGAATCGTCGAGCCGTGTCCCCGGGCAATCTGTTGTCTTTTCTGCCAGCGAATCATGGGCGAGATCTCTGGATTTAAGGAAGGTACGCTGTTCATATCAGAATTTTGCATTATTATATCACCCATTCTTAATCATATTATAAATAAATAGGTGCTTTTGATTCATGTCTGCTAAATAGTTGCAGGTTAAAGGTTCTCAGATCATTACAGTTAAATTCATGAAAAGATGCTACAAATGTGAGACTACGACCAACAATAGATGAATCCGTATGATGTCGCCTACCATTTCAAGGAACAAATGAAAATCATTAGATAGTTCAATGCACAAAGCACAAGGGCAGCACAAGATTCAAAACTCCAACGCGAAGCTCAATGCAAAAGTCCACATCATTCTGCACTGTTGGAAATCTGGAAGGAAATAGAAGAAATTCTGAGAAATCAAGTAAAGAAAACAGAAGATAAAAGCAACACAGAGAAACCCTGAAGAGATGGGCCCAAGAACCCACCAAATGGCCGCAGAATCGCGCGGCCAAACAGGCCTTTCTGTCGCGGTTCCGCGGCCATAATATGCACGTGTTGGTGGGGTGTCGGTACTTTGACTCGGTCTTTGGGGTTGTTTTGTAATTTCATGTATGGATCAGAATGTAAACCTAGGGTTTTTCCTATCTATAAATAGGAGGGCTCAAGTGCCTCTTTGGTGGATGCCTCTTTTTATTTTCTAGATCTAAAATTTTATTTCCTTGTAATCGTTAAAGAGGTATCAATAAAGTAAGTTTCTTTTTTCTATCTTGCATTTTTTTATCTGAATTTAATTTCTGCAATTTTATTATCTGTCATTTATTATCAGCAAATTAGGTCATTAAAATAAAACTATAAAAATGAATTTTATCGTAACTTTCCTAATGAGTGAGTAATTCCTTACTTGTTAGGGTTAGGATAGGGAAGGTTTGAGAGAAGGAAATCTCACTCACTCATTTCTTTGCCTATATAATATTTTAATTAGGACTCTAGTTAAATTAACCACACACTGCTCACTACGGCACCCTATCCTACAAGATAGCGGTGATTCCCTACTTAGACCGGTTGTGGTTGATTTAAATAGAGATTAGGGCTAAGAGTTAACAAAGGACGGACAAGGACCAAAAAGAAGAAACGAAGTTTCTTCCTAGTCGTGCTAATCCCCTCTGTTGACTATTATCCTAACACCTATATTCTTAACTAGGGCAAAGAAAGCGGTGAGTAGAATCCCTTTTCCAAACTAACATAATCCTATCCCTAGCAAGATTTTAAATTGATTGAATTTCATTCTTAGAATTTAAAACAAAACCTACCAAAAATAGGACTTAACTCGTTAGAACTTAAAGAGAGAACACCTTCTCCCTGTGGACCGATCCGTACTCAACCGGCTAGCTACCAAGCGACACCGTCTTGATTGCGGTATTCTTAAATTTTAAACAGCACACAAAACATCAAACAATCATACGCCGGTTTGTGCGTTCCGTCACTGAAGCGACGGTCCACGTGTCGAGCGTCGGTTGGACGACGCGACGTGTAGCAGACCTGCATCGCCTGATGGGATGCGGCCCAGTGCTGGAGCGACAGGTGGAGCAATCGGGGTAGTCGGACGCGAGGAGTCGTTTTGGCAGAAGATGAAGGGCGTCGTTGGATGAGGGCGATGGCAGCAATAGATAGGGATGGGGTCCACTCCAGGGCCCCTATCTTTTCATACTTTCCTTGCTTTAAGTCCTGATAGTTCGACGCTCTTCTTTCTTCTGCTTTTGCCTCCCGAGGATCCCCCTTCTCCAGGTTAGATGTCTTTCTTTGTAGAGTCTGTAGATGTGGTAGGAGTAGGCTCTAGGGATCCTCCAGTCGAGCCCGTGTCTTCCCGGGAAGCAGGGGTCAAATCCTCTTCCCGGGATCGTGAGACTGGGGCATCACCCAGGGAGGAGGAGGCGGACGCCGCTCCTGGCGTGTCGTCTTTGATGAGGCACGAGGTTGAGCTCGCCAACGCTCGGGCTCGCTTCCATATCGCTTTTGGCTATACGCTTCGCTTGGCCAAGGAATGAGAGAGGGCGGACCAAGTACGGGGTAGGGAGATCGCCCTGTACCTGGAAGCCTTTTGGGGCAGAATGCGCCTGCCCTTCCCTCCGGAGGTCGTCGGGGCGCTGAATTTCTTCGAGTTAGCTCCGGGCCAGTTAGTGCCGAACTCATAGAGGATCCTCCTCGGGTTTCTGTCCTCCTGAAGCTACAGACGGTCCCCTTCAGTCTCTCCATCCTTGATTCCTCTCCACTTCAAAAATCATCCTGGGGGTCGAGCGAGCGACCCGAGGTGGGTCTACCTCTCCTTTAGGAAGCGATAAGGGGGTGCCACCGGGTCAGGAGTTATAGTCCTGCCTTCTTCTATCCATGACTGGAAGAAGAAGTTCTTCTTTGTTGCGCCGCCCGAGGGTGAGGACTAGCCCGTGCCGACCCAATGGTCAAGGGATAAGTGCTTCCCGGGAAATCAGTCTAATGACCCCGTCGTGGTGAGAGTGGCGTCGTGGAAGCCTATTCCCCGACCTGACGTGCTGCTATCTGAGCGGGCCTTGAGTTGGGCCGAGCTCAGCCCCGTCGAGTTCGTCGGTGAGTTAGGCTTGCGTTTTGTTTTATTTTTGTATGTGGCGTTGACTCCACTGCATCTTGTTTTGTGCAGAACCCATGGATATGAACGAACTCCGAGCCTCCATGCGGCAACCGAAGAAGGGCCCGAAGGCTGGAGGCGCCAGCTCTTCCCACTCGAAGCCTGTCCCAGTTTCTTCGGTCGTCGTCCTGGTGCCTCCGGTGGCCGTACCTCCTCAGCGTTCTGGGGCGGGTCCCGCCCCGGAGTCCAGCAAAGCGTCGAGCCGGAAGCGGGTGCGTGAACAGGAGGGCCTAACCTCGGGGAGGAGACCAGGTCTCATCAGCCCCCTTCAAAAGGGTCCACCGAAGGGTTCCTCGGGCCCCGGCCTCCCCGATCATGGTGGAGGAGGAGGGCCTCTGCTTTGCGGTGCCCTCGGGGCTCGCCGTCGCCGACAGCCTGCTGTTCGACATCGAGAAGTCGGCAGGGGATAGGGTCCCCGGGGGACCCTCAGTGGCCAGATGGCGTCCATTACCCAGGAGGCCGTGCAGGTAAGCGCTCGGCTATTCGTGAGATTTGGTGTCTCTTTTGTCTTTCTGACCTCTCTTCGATTATCTCAGGTCCTCCAACATGTCGCCCTCGCCATCCGCATGGAGGAAGAGGTGATAACCCCGGCGATGAAGACTACGGGCCAGCTTACCTCGCTGGGGGAGAGCTCCAAGCTGGAGCTGGAGGCGGCGATGGCGAAAGGTCGCCGCCCTGGAGGGCGAGGTGGCGGCCGGGAAGCAGGAGATGGCCGCTGCGATGCGGGTGTTAGTTATATGTATGCCGTAGAGGCCATTACTATACATAGGATGTATATTGTAGTGGATGCTTGGACATATATAGGGATGACTTTCTTGCTCGATATGATAGTATGCTATCTGGTTACTCTTTAGCTTAACGCGTACACTGATTGTATCTCTGTTACATGTTGGTAAAGCCCTTAGGATGTGTACTTGACTACCTCGACTATGATGCGGATCATACTAGTGGGGACGTGGTAGTCCATAAGTACATCCTTCAAAGTCCCTAGTCGTGGGTGTATCGAGACGGGGCATCGATATACCAGAGTAGACTAGCGTATACCTTCTCGACCCATACAGATGGGCGATGGATGATCCCATATCCATTGGTGTTTGACATCAGAGATGATATACGGGTGCTCAGTGGAGACTGGGTACACTGGACGGACTCGCCGAGAACTCCCAGATGGTATTATACCTTACGTCAGATGGCAGTTCTCTGGTGACACTGGTACAGGTTAGTCTGTAGACCCGAGATCGTCATAGAGTCTTGTGTGATTCCCACTGTGCTTTGATTTCCATCATACCACGTCCAAGAGGGCGTGCAAAAAGGTGGTTTTTGGGTACAGTCCCGAATCACATGGAGGCAATGAGCGATAGGAGGGGTTTCGTCTCTCCCGGTATAGGGAGTTGATGTTGCGCAGTGCTCGATTGGCTATAACAGGAAGTCCTTGGCCAAGGCTGTTTTAGGGATTTACTGGTAAGTGTTACCAGTAGTTTCTCGACCCGTTATGAGCCTCATATCGACACGACTTATCGAGTTATTGGGGTCTGACGTTTACCACCCCTAGACGAGATATGCGACATATCAGACGAAGAGACCGGACTGTACGGTAGTGTTACTGGTTGGATTCACAGGAGTGTGAGCGGGCTTGCTCGTTGATCTTCTGATCGCTCAATACCCGGGTGGCCGTTACGTTTAGCAGACCGCTTGCGGCTTGTGGGTGTTTGATATGATCATCACCTACTGCCGGCGTATTGACGAGTCTTTAGAGTCCTACACAGGAGTTTCCTGGCTCAAGCGAAACGAAATAGGAGCGCATATGAGATATGTGCGGGACCGAGAATAATACCAGTATGTGATACTGTATTCTATTCTCGTGATTTGTATCATCGGTCGGTTATATGTGATATAGCCGGGTTACCGAATCAAGTGTTGATTCGATATATTGATACACTTGATATTAGTCGGTTATATGCGATATGACCGGATCGTTAAATCAAGTGTTGATTTAATGATTTAATGTATAATTATATATTTGATATATTACTTTACATTAACTAGTATTGATTCACTTAAGATTGATTTTCTCACTTAAATGTGCACATTGTTTATATGTGATATATGCAAGTATACATGTTTGTATCATGCTTGATGATACAAACAAGTTGTGTGTATGAGACTTGAACCAAATCAAGGTTAGATTAGGGTTTACTATTTTCCTAAGCATATAACAAAAGAGTGTGACTTTGGTCAAAGTTATCAAGCTTCATGAAGCTTGATAAATATTGACAAAGTCAACTCTTTTGTCATATGTTTAAAGATATTAGTTAACCCAACCTTTAACCTAATGGTTTGGTTAAATCTCTACATGAGTTAAGCATGAGGGCTTAACTCAACCATAGTGCCATTATTTATTGGATAAGTTTCATTTAGATATTATTCATATGATTCTTTCTTCTTCTTCTTCATCAAGCTTCACAAAAGCTTGCTAGCTCCAATGGTGCCATGGGAAAAAGAGTGAGAAATCCAATTCTAAAGTGAACCCACTTCTTATTTCTTCATCCTCTATTACTTGCCATGTAGTATAGGGTGTTCTCTTCACAAAGTTTTTGACCAAGTGAAGGAATAGCTTGAGTTTGAGTCTCCCCGACGTAGATCATCTTCGGCCTTGAAGTCAATGACCTAGCCCGATCATTTCTCCAACGAAACCATCGCTAGAGTCCGAGATCCGATGATCGCAGCGGAGGGACGTCAACACGGAGATTTAGAAGTGGAGGACCGGATCTACAAAGGTTGTATTTCCATTCACTTAGTAGCAAAGTAGTTTGCTTGCATGTTGTTTCGCCTAATCTTTAGTTAACGATCTAGTTTAGGGTTTCTCGGCACCGAAAAATTTGAATTTGGCATGGTTGATACCTTGTGGAACCTCTTGTGTGTGCCTAGGAACCCTACAGCGGGTGGCGGCGGCCTCAAAGCAGGAGACTGCCCGGCACCACGAGGCCACCCTGGCCGACAAGGCCAAGCTCCAGGACGCCAGGGTGCTCGTCGGCACCATGAAGAAGATGGTGGAGACCCTCCGGAAGGAGTTGGGGGTGGCGGCCGAGGAGGTGAAGCGGGCCAATCTCGGAGCGGCTAAGGCGGTGGAGGACTATAAGAAGTCAAAGGACTACTACTCCGACCTAGCCGTGGCCACTACCAACATCTGGCACGAGGCCCTCGACGCCGTTAAGGCCCGGATGCCGGAGTTCGTAAATGAAGAGCTCCGGGCCGAATACCCCCTCGTCGGTGCCGATGAGCAGGGGGACGACCTCGGAGACGGAGAGGTCCCCGACGAGGAAGTGGCCGAGGACCCTGCCCGAGCCGTGGTAGATATTGAGGCTCCCGGGGTCACGCCTGGCCCCGAGGCCTGAAGCCCCTCGTCTTCCTGCTTTTTTTTTGTTTTGCCTCATCGGGAATTCTGTAAGGCTGGGGAGCTCCCAATACCCTTGTAAAGAATTTTGTTTGTGCGAATAAAACTTTTGTTGTTTCATTGCTTGCATATTATCCTTTGTTTGTGAAGAATACTCGTAGAATATTCGGACTTGCATTGTTGAGCTTCCATGTCACGCCCCGCTTCCCAGTGTACGGCGAAGGAAACGCGACGAGGTCCGCTACGTATATACTCAGAAGTACATACGCTAAGCGTATCTAAGCAATATAAAATAAATACACAAGAGACAAGAAATAAAAAGAACATCAACTTTTATTTATTAACATTCTTTGTACAATGCATGATAGGAAATACAACTGAAATAAAAGATACCTAAACAGTGGCATAACAGGAAATGAAAAGTACAGAGAGTAAAAGTATACAATGAAATTAAGGTGCAGGGTCTTCGGCAAACTGCTCCAAGTCTTCTTGAGATGGCTCGATCTCTGCCAGGTCCGAATCACCTGACGACATTCAAAGAAGAAAGAAATAGAATGTCGTCAGCGAACAGGTCGCTCGGTAAGTCCCAAAGGTAAGAGGAAGGTAGAAAAGACAGAATAAGAAGATATCTTTTAAAGTTGTATACTATTGTTGTAATGTTGTGTTAACACTGATATTTGTAGCTTGGTACAGAAGGATGCCAGTGTATACGGGGGGTCTCTATATGCCAAAGACCAGGGCAACGGAATGTACAAGGAACCGTTAAGCCACGGTACAACAGCAACGGAATATAGGTTAGGTGTCTTAATCTGACCACCTCGTGCCACCTTTAACACCTTCCGTACCAATCTACCCCTTAAACCCCGCAATATCTTGTTTGTAGGGTTATCTTGTAAATTGTATTGGTTGTATGATTGATTGACTGACTGACCGAAACCATGATATCAGGAAACCGTTGTAACCGTAGAATCATGTAAATGGAATACTGAGAATCATGTAAAAGGAATATATATCCATGGTTCGGTTCAGTCAAGTTGTATAAATTGATAATTGTATTCATGGATTCATGTGTTCATATTGAATTGAAATCTTGTAGATTATAGATTAACTTGAATCATATTCAAGTTAGATTAATCAGACTCAAACCCGAGTCAGACAATCAGAGCTGTGAATCGAGGTCTTTTAATTGCTAGGGTCCTTAGGCTAATTTATAAAACTTGAGAGGGTTTTATGTAAAAATACTTTTATATACTTTTCAAAATACGCCTCAAGTATTTATTGTTCGTCTTTAGAATTGCAATGATGGTGACATTTTTAGTGAAAATATCCTAGTTTTATAAATAAGGGTGTTTATCGGTAATATTGATTTATTTGAAATTCATAGTATTTTAGTGTAAAATTTATTCTTGTGATTTTTAGAAAAATGTGGAAAATTATATTATAATAAATTAGATATTTAAATGATAAATATACATATGTTTATACAAAAATAATTTTAATAAATATTTTATATTCCAAAAATCTCATTTTCTTAAGATGTCGTATTTTAAACCTTTCGAGGCCGAATGCTCCTTGCGGAGGTCTGAATCTCGCACTACTAAGCCCGAGGATGTGCGATAATCCGCACCATCCCGAACAGGTTCCCTAAAAATGGGTCGTAGCGGCGTTTTGCAAAGATTGTAAAATACTAATCTTTTAGAAAACGGTTTTATAAAGTAAAAGGTATTTATTTGCAAAAGTGTAAATTTTCCGTATTTTAGATTTTAAGGTTTCCTAAGTCAACTAGCGTATTTCTAAATGGTCTAAATGACAAGTTGTTAGATACCTCAAATCGCCTCTTCACCGCCAATTATGGCTAGGTAAGTACAAATGAGGAAAGGAGGGATCCGCTCACGAATCGTGAGACGGGCCTTTTAAAGTTACCTTTTCTCACTTGCCTAGCCTAGACACCACAAAATCAGGTTTAGATAAACGATCGATATCCACAACTTATCGTGTTTTCCTAATAAGAGGTATTTATTTAAAAGTGTATCAAAACTAAAACTTTTAGAAATGATTTTATTAAGAATATGGTATTTAAATGAAAGTATTGTTTTATCGTATTCTAAGTTTTGATGATATCGTTTAGGGTTGTATTTGCGTGTGTGTGGAGGTAGGTCATTATCTTGTGCTCTACTTTAAATGTATAGCAAAGTTAAGGGGTTAAATGTGAAATCGAAATATTGTGGTATTTAAGTGAAAAAAATACGATAAATTGGAAAGGCTATCATTTCATGTGATGAAACTTGTTCAAATTGTTCGTTAAATGTTTAATAGTCAACATAAAAATGTTTAGGCATGAATGCATTGGCGAGAAGTGAAATTTTATAGAAAACCGAATCGGAAATCGGATTTGTTCCGATTCCGTCGGGTTTTGAAATTTCGTATTTTAAAGAATAAGAAAGAGGGGTAGAATGAGACTTACGGGTTTCGATTAGGCAATGGAGTGAAGGGGGGCCTAGAGAGGTTGCCGATGCGTTACTTCGTCGCCGGTTGTTCCTAAAAACGTCGCCGGAATTTCCGCCGGAATTCCGCCGGAATTCCGCCGGAGTTTCGCCGCGCACTTGTTTTCAAGGTACACAACTCTTGGAAAATTTTTGAGAGAGTGAGCTTAGAATTTTGGGATGAGAGGGTAGAGGGTGTATTTATAGGGTAGGCTAGGGTAGGATAGGTGAAAGGTTTTTAATTAAAAAAATTTGTAAAAATGTAGAAATTCATTAAAAATTGTAGTAAATGGGGGATAATTAAGTTTCAGGAACCGATCCAATTAAATGGTGTGTGCAGAGGAGTTGGGCAACTGAAAAGTCACAACTTTTCAGTTGCCGACTCAGCCGTCCGGCCGAGTCCGGCCGGCGGCGCCGGCCCGAGTCGGGCCGAGTCGGAAGGTCGGGAGGTGGGGGGTCTCGTGGGGTAGGCTCTGGTATATTTAGATTTCTGAGTTCAGTTCAAAGTTTGGGAGTTATGGTCTGTGGACTATTGGGCTTCCAAGGAATTTAAAACAAAAATAATCTAAAAATAATGTGGGACAGGGGATTTGAACTTTGGTGGCTTGGTTCAGCAGTGCAAGGTGTTACCAATGAACTACAAGCTCCTTCTTATAATTATTGTGGGAAAATAAATACTTAAAGTGGTAACAGCAACATTAAATACCCCAAGTATACTTTAAATTTAAATCAATTTTATGTATACAAAAATTGGAGTTGTTACAATCTACCCTCCTTACAAAAATTTCGTCCCCGAAATTTACAACTTTTATTTGAGAACTAGTTTACAAAGAGGTGAGGATATCTTGCACGCATTTCATCTTCTCTTTCCCAAGTGGATTCTCCTGGAGTATCTTTCCTCCATATTACCCGGACCAAGTTAACTTCTTTGTTCCGAAGTGTCTTCACTTTCCTGTCCAGGATCTCCACAGGCTGTTGCTCACAAGACAAGTTGGGCTGTATAGTGAGCTCGGAATGATCAAGTACATGGCTGGGGTCACTCACATATTTTCTGAGTTGGGATATGTGGAACACGTTATACACTCCTTCCAATGAGGGCGGAAGTGCTAAGTGGTATGCCACTTCACCGACTCGTTCGAGTATGTCGAATGGTCCAATGTATCTCAGATTTAATTTACCCCGTCTTCCAAATCGGATCACTCCGCGGTTCAGAGATATCTTCAAGAATACATGGTCTCCTGGCTGGAACTCCAAGTGTCGTCTCTTTGCATCAACCCAGTGCTTCTGTCTATCTTGGGCTAGCGCATCCGTTTCCTGATAGTACGAACCACATCAACGGTCGCTACTATCATCTCTGGTCCAAGAAGTTCCCTATCTCCGATGTCATCCCAACTTAATGGTGATCGACACTTCCTTCCATACAATGTTGCAAAATGTGTCATTCCTATGCTTGATTGGTAGCTGTTATTGTACGCGAACTCCACAAGATGCAGGTGATCTTTCCACGATCCTTTGAAGTCTAGCATACACGCTCTGAGCATATCCTCCAAGATCTGAATAGTTCGTTCCAACTGACCTTCTGTTTGTGGATGATAAGCCGTGCTGAAGTTCAGACTTGTTCCCAAGCTAGCTTGCAGACTCTGCCAAAATTGTGATCGGAACCTGGTGTCACGATCGGAGACAATGCAAACCGGTACTCCATGAAGTCTCACAATTTCCTGTATGAGTTCATGGGTATCAGAGATAATACATTATGAAGAGTTTAAATCTTAAATAGATTATTACCTCCATGTACTTCTTTGCTAGTGTCTCAGTTGATTGACCAACTCGAAATGGGATGAAATGAGCCGACATTGTGAGTCGATCCACAATGACCCATATAGCATCGTTACCCTTTGTGCTGCGAGGAAGAGCAGTCATAAAATCCATCGTGATGTGTTGCCACTTCCATTCCGGGATTGGTAACGGTTGAAGTAGTCCAGCTGTCCTGTGATATTCAGCCTTTACTTGCTGACGCACCAAACATTTTTGCGACCCTTCTGGCTACTTCACGCTTCATTCCATACCACCAATAATTCTAGTGAAAATATCCTAGTTTTATAAATAAGGGTGTTTATCGGTAATATTGATTTATTTGAAGTTCATGGTATTTTAGTGTAAAATTTATTCTTGTGATTTTTAGAAAAAGATGGAAAATTTATATTATAATAAAGTAGATATTTAAATGATAAATATACATATGTTTATACAATAATAATTTTAATAAATATTTTATATTCCAAAAATCTCATTTTCTTAAGATGCCGTATTTTAAACATTTCGAGACCGAATGCTCCTTGCGGAGGTCTGAATCTCGCACTACTAAGCCTGAGGATGTGCGATAATCCGCACCATCCCGAAGGGGTGCCCAAAAATGGGTTGTAGCGGCGCTGTGCAAAGATTGTAAAAAACTAATCCTTTAGAAAACGGTTTTATAAAGTAAAAGATATTTATTTGCAAAAGTGTAAATTTTCCGTATTTTAGATTCTAAGGTTTCCTAATTCAACTAGCCTATTTCTAAATGGTCTAAACGACAAGTCATTAGATGCCTTAAATCGCCTCTTCACCGCCAATTGTGGGCAGGTAAGTACAAATGAGGAAAGGAGGGATCCGCTTACGAATCGTGAGACGAGCCTTTTAAAGTTACCTTTTCTCACTTGCCTAGCCTAGACACCACAAAGTCAGGTTTAGATAAACGATCGATGCCCACAACTTATCGTGTTTTCCTAATAAGAGGTATTTATTTAAAAGTGTACCAAAACTAAAACTTTTAGAAATGATTTTATTAAGAATATGGTATTTAAATGAAAGTATTGTTTTATCGTATTCTAAGTTTTGATGATATCGTTTAGGGTTGTATTTGCGTGTGTGTGGAGGTAGGTCATTATCTCGTGCTCTACTTTAAATGTATAGCAAAGTTAAGGGGTTAAATGTGAAATCGAAACATTGTGGTATTTAAATGAAAAAATACGATAAATTGGAAAGGCTGTCATTTCATGTGATGAAACTTGTTCAAATTGTTCGTTAAATGTTTAATAGTCAACATAAAGATGTTTAGGCATGAATGTATTGGTGAGAAGTGAAATTTTATAGAAAACCGAATCGGAAATCGGATTTGTTCCGATTCCGTCGGGTTTTGAAATTTCGTATTTTAGAGAATAAGAAAGAGGGATAGAATGGGACTTACAGGTTTCGATTAGGCAAAGGAGTGAAGGGGGGACTAGAGAGGTTGCCGAGGCGTTGCTTCGTCGCCGGTTGTTCCTAAAAACGTCGCCGGAATTTCGTCGGAGTTTCGCCGCGCACTTGTTTTCAAGGTACACAACTCTTGGAAAATTTTTGAGAGAGTGAGCTTAGGGTTTTGGGATGAAAGGGTAGAGGGTAGGGGGTGTATTTATAGGGTAGGCTAGGGTAGGGTAGGTGAAAGGTTTTTAATAAAAAAAATTGTAAAAATGAAGAAATTCATTAAAAATTGTAGTAAATGGGGGATAATTAAGTTTCGGAAACCGATCCAATTAAATGGTGTGTGCAGGGGAGTTGGGCAACTGAAAAGTCACAACTTTTCAGTTGCCGACTTGGCCGTCCGGCGGAGTCCGACCCGCGGCGCCGGCCCGAGTCGGGCCGAGTCGGAAGGTCGGGAGGTGGGGGGTCTCTTGGGGTAGGCTCTGGTATATTTAGATTTCTGGGTTCAGTTCAAAGTTTAGGAGTTATGGTCAGTGGACTGTTGTGCTTCCAAGGAATTTAAAACAAAAATAATCTAAAAATAATGTGGGGCAGGGGATTTGAACTCTGGTGGCTTGGTTCAGCAGTGCAAGGTGTTACCAATGAGCTACAAGCTCCTTCTTATAATTATTATGGGAAAATAAATACTTAAACTGGTAACAGCAACATTAAATACCCCAAGTATATTTTAAATTTAAATCAATTTTAAGTATACAAAAATTGGAGTTGTTACATTCCATGTCAAGTCAGTTCTTCGTCTGGCGATCGCGCGTCGAGTTGGTTTCGATCACTTACCAAGTGCAAAGGCTGTTGGGAAGAAGGTATCTCCGTGGCCCCGAAGTCGAGGGGGGATCGCTCGGACTTATATAGACCTGGTGTCTCTTGGATCGTGCTTCAAATCTGCGGTATTTGGTGGGCAGTAGGCTACCCGCTGCAGATGTGTCGAGCCGAAGAGAGCCTGATGTCCTCACTGTGAGGGCTTCAGATGCCTCTTGGCGAGGGCTTTGATCCCTGGCGTCGTGGGTAGGGAGCTACCAGCCGAGGATGACCGAGTAGGGTAGCCGCTCGGATGCCTCGTGGGGAGGGCTTGGATCCCTGGCATCGTGGGTAGGGAGCTACCAGCCGGGGATGACCGAGCAAGGTAGCCGCTCGGCTGCCTCGTGGGGAGGGCTTGGATCCCTGGCGTCGTGGGTAGGGAGCTACCAGCCGGGGATGACCGAGCAGGGTAGCCGCTCGGTGCCTCTTGGCGAGGGCTTTGATCCCTAGCGTCGTGGGTAGGGAGCTACTAGTCGAGGATGACCGAGCAAGGTAGCCGCTCGGCTGCCTCATGGGAAGGGCTTGGATCCCTGGCGTCGTGGGTAGGGAGCTACCAGCTGGGGATGACCGAGCAGGGTAGCCGCTCGGTGCCTCTTCGCGAGGGCTTTGATCCCTGGTGTCGTGGGTAGGGAGCTACCAGCCGGGGATGACCGAGCAGGGTAGCCGCTCGGCTGCCACTTGGTGAGGGCTTGGATCCCTGACGTCGTGGGTAGGGAGCTACCGGCGGGGGATGAATGAGCAGGGTAGCTGCTCGGTGCCTCTTGGCGAGGGCTTTGATCCTTGGCGTCTTGGGTAGAGAGCTACCAGCCGGGGATGACCGAGCAGGGTAGCTGCTCGGTGCCTCTTGGCGAGGGCTTTGATCCCTGGCGTTGTGGGTAGGGAGCTACCAGCCGGGGATAGCCGAGCAAGGGTCGGGCTCGGCTGCCTCTAGGGAGGGCTTTGATCCTTCAGGACGGGGACCGAGCAGGGTTACTGCCCGGTGCCTCTTCGCGAGGGCTTTTATCCCTGTTGGTTGTGGTAGGAAGCTACCAGCCGGGGATAGCCGAGCAAGGGTCGGGCTCGACCGCCTCTAGGGAGAACTTTGTTCCTTAGCACGGGAGGGCTGTAAGAAGCCTAATAAGGATGGGGGCCGGGCAGGGTTACTTCCCAGTGCCTCTTGGCGAGAGCTTTTGTCCTTTAGGATGGGGCCGAGCAGGGTTACTGCCCGGTGCCTCTTGGCGAAGGCATTGATCCCTGTCGGTTGTGGTAGGAAGCTACCAGCCGGGGATAGCCGAGCAAGGGTCGGGCTCAGCCGCCTCTAGGGAGGACTTTGCTCCTTAGCGTTGGAGGGGCCGTAGGAGGCCTGCTAATGATAAACCGGACAGTGAAGCTGCACGGTTGCCTTTTGGCGAGGGCTTTGATCCCTGGCGTTGTGTGTAGGGAAGCTATCGGCCAGGGATAGCCGGGCAGGGTAGCTGCACGGCTGCCTCTAGGCGAGGGCTTTGATCTTTAGCGTTGAAGGGGCCGTAGGAGGCTTGCTAAGGATAACATGGCAGTGAAGTTGCGCGGCTTTGATCCCTTGCGTTGTGTGTAGGAAAGCTACCGGCCAGGGATAGCCGGGCAGGGTAGCTGTGCGGCTGCCTCTAGACGAGGGATTTGATACTTAGCACAAGAGGGGCCGTAGGAGACCTGCTAAGGATAACCGGGCAGTGAGGCTGCGCGGTTGCCTCTTGGCGAGGGCTTTGATCCCAGGCGTTGTGTGTAGAGAAGCTACCGGCCAGGGATAGCCGGGAAAGATAGCTGCACAGCTGCCTCTAGACGAGGGCTTTGATCCTTAATGCTGGAGGGGCCGTAAGAGGCCTGCTAAGGATAACCGGATAGTGAAGCTGCGCGGTTGACTCTTCGTGATGTTCTGTCCGACCTTCCCGATGTTGGTATGGGGAATAGGAACAGTCACGGCGAATACGCGTAAAATGCACATTAAATGCGCGGGGGAGGTGAAGCGCCAGGGCCGTGTCGTTTCGATTTCGCCAAAAAAAGGCTCAATGTTTGCCGCGTGGCGGCGCCTTTGTGGGCGAAAACGGGCGGCTGTTGGGTCCTTTGGGAGCGCAGCGGGCTATAAAGCGGAGGGAGTGTTGGTCCTTCCTCTCTTCACAAGCAAATCGTAAAGATGGAACACTTCCCCTTCACCATCCCCGGCATCATTCACTTTGAAGACGTGTACTTTTACGACCGGAACTGCACCGAGGACACGGTGCAGTTGGTTCTTGGCAGCATCGAGGATCACTTCGGCCGGCTTCTCCCCCGGCGCTCGCCCCTGCTGCAGCTGCTGATGTACTCCATTTGGAGGGTGTCGCCGGGGCTCTACAACCTCCTGTCCGAGCAGCTCCAAGACGAGGCCGTGGGCAAGCTACGATCTCTGAGGCGTTTCGGCCTGATCACTGCGGGTCGGCTGAACCGCTCGGTGGCGCTCCTCCGTAAGTGCTACCAATTGAGGCTCGATGCCAATGCGCGCGGGAGCAATCGAGGGCAGCGGCTGGATTCCGCGAGCCTTGGCTGGCGGAAAACTTCTCGGAGTACCACGAGCAGTGCTCTCTGCACCCCCTTCCCCTGCTGTTGTAATAATTTTTTTTCGATGTATGGCCGAGGAGCCCCTTATACCCCCCTCCCCCCTTTTTTTGAATAAATAAAACTGTTTTCTTCTTTTTCGTAATATTCCATCGATCTTTTTTATTACATAAGCAACAGATTCTAAGAAGAGTTTACATTGCCTTTGAAAAAGTACATGCTTATAGATGACCTTATCTGCACAGTCCGAGCCCCTCGGATGTTTATTGTCTCCGTAGAGTGGCCGCGCGACCTGTGGAAACCGCAGTAGGGACCCCGAGTTCGCTTCGAGACCTGACACGGGATCGAAGGGAACTTGAATAACCCCTCGCCCTTAGCCTCCTCCAGTAGCACTGCTTGGGAGACGTTGAGCGGGGGTGTACTCCTGGAACTTCGAATGGTAGGGCTGCTGACGCTCTGGTCTCTCTTCCCTTGCCTTTTTTTTCTGGTCGGGTCGGTCTACCCGGAGAAGGTTCGCATTCACCTTGGACTCGAGCTAGACTTCACGCTCGGTCCATGCCTTCACTTCGGCCATGGTCTTAGGTTGCGTCAGTGCAATAGAGCATGGCCACTCCTTATGCCTAAGACCCGACCTGAGTGCCGTGATGACCGTTTCGTCCCGGTGCTCGAGGACCTCAAGAAGGGCGTTGTAGAAGCGGGTGACCTAAACTTTGAACGTCTCCTTGTCCCCGCTCTTGATTGTGAAGAGGTAGTCGACCGTGCACTTTTGTCAACGGTTCCCGACGAAGTGGCCGAGGAACTAAGTGGCCAGCTCGTCGAAGGTTGAGATCGAGCGAGGCTCGAGTCCTCGAAACCAGTCCCGCCTGGAGCGGATGAGGGTGGCCAGGAAAGCTCGGCACTGGGCGGCGTCGAAGTGGTCTTGGAAGCTCATCCTCGCGGTGAAAGCATCCAAATGGTCCTTCGGGTCGGTTTTCCCGTCAAAGAGAGAGACCTTCGGAGGCTTGTTGCGCAAGGAGACATGGACGACGAGCAGCTCCTCGATGAATGGCTTGGTGAGCGAGTCGGCGGCATACTTAGCCCCATCGCCCGAAAGGTGACCTTCCCGACGTATGCCCTCGATCTTCTTCTCGAGGACGTCGAGTCGGCCGTGGTATCCCGAGGATTCCGCACCCCCCGATTCCTGGCCTCTGCTGTAGGAGACCCGCGTCTGGGCGCAGCCCCGGTTTCTCTCGATGAGGTTCCTCAGATCCCCCTGCGAGGTAGCCCTCGAGCCGTCGTGACGAGCCCTGCCCTCATGACCCCGTCGAGGGAGGGGGTGTTGGTCATGCCTGGGAACAGGCGAGCCGACCGACTGCTAGTTATATGTATGCCCTAGAGGCCATTACTGTACATAGGATGTATAATGTAGTGGATGCTGGGACATATATAGGTAAGACTTTCTTGCTCGACATGATAGTACGCTATCTGGTTGCTCTTTATCTTAACATGTATACTTGTTGTCTTTCTATTACATGTTGATAAAGCCCTTAGGATATGTGCTCGACTTGCAGGACTATGATGTAGATCATACTAGTAGGGCCTGGGTAGTCCATGAGTACATCCTTCAATATTCCTAGTCGTGGGAATATCGAGACGGGGCATCGATATTCCAGAGTAGACTAGCGTATATCTTCTCGACCCATGTGATGGGCGATGGATGATCCCATATCCATTGGTATTTGACATCAGAGATGGTATGCGGGTGCTCAGTGGTGACTGGGTACACTGAACGGACTCGCCGAGAACTCCCAGATGGTATTATACCTCACGTCAGATGGCAGTTCTCTGGTGACACTGGTACAGCTTAGTCTGTTGACCCGAGATCGTCATAGAGTCTTGTGTGTCTCCTACTGTGCTTTGATTTCCACCCTACCACGGCTCTACTGAGTCGTGGAAACAGGTGGTTTTTGGGTACAGTCCCGATTCACATGGAGGCAATGAGCGATAAGAGGGGATTCGTCTCTCCCGGTATTGGGGGTTGATGTTGCGCTATGCTCGACTGGCCATAACTGGAAATCCCTGGCCAGGGTTGCAGTGATTTACTGGCAAGAGTTATCAGTAGTTTCACGCTTGTTATGGACCTTACATCGGCATGACTTATCAAGCTACTGGGGTCTGACGTTTACCACCCCTAGGCGAGATATGCGACATATCAGACGAACAGACCGGACTGTACGGTAAGTGTTACTGGTTGGATTCACAGGAGTGTGAGCGGGCTTGCTCGTTGATCTTCTGATCGCTCAATACCCGGGTGGCCATTACGTTTAGCAGATCGCTTGCGGCTTGTGGGTGTTTGATATGATCATCACCTACTGCCGGCGTATTGACGAGTCTTTAGAGTCCTACACCGAGATTTCCTGGCTCAACTGAAACGAAATAGGAGCGCATATGAGATATGTGCGGAACCGAGAATAATACCAGTATGTGATACTGAATTCTATTCTCACGATTTGTATCATCGGACGATTATATAAGATATAGCCTGGTTACATAATCAAATGTTGATTCGATATATTGATACACTTGATATTAGTCGGTTATATGCAGTATGACCGGATCATTAAATCAAGTGTTGATTTAATGATTTAATGTATAATTATATATTTGATATATTACTTTACATTAACTAGTATTTGTTCGCTTAAGATTGTTTTTCTCACTAGAATGTTCACAAGTTGTATATGTGATATATGTTTGTGCACTAGTTTGTATCATGATTGATGATACATGCAAACTTGGGTGTGTGTATGCTTTACACCATTGTTTAGATTAATGGTTAGGGTTTTATTTATTTATTTTGCTAAAAATAAAATGGTGGCTTTCTTTGTTTTATGCTTCAAGCTTCATGAAGCTTCTTAGCATCTTTGAAAAAGTCTTAACCATTTTGTTTTAAGCTTTGACCTAACCATTACCTAAACTATGGTTCACACTCTACATGAGTTTACTCACCCATTATTGCTAAATGATAAGTCTTCACTTGAATTTTCTATTTTCATATTATTCATTCTTTTCTTTCTTTTTCTTCTTCTTCATGAAGAAGAAAGCTTGCTAGAAAATTCCAAGTGAAGAAATCAAGTGAGAAATCCAATTCTAAAGTGAACCCACTTCCTATTTCTTCATCCTCTACAACTTGCCATGTAGTAGAGTGTGTTATCTTCACAAATTTCACGACCTAGCCCGCTTATTTCTCCGACGAAACTGTCGCTAGAGTCCGGGATTCCGATGATCGCAGCGGAGGGACGTCAACACGGAGCTAAAGAAGTGGAGGACCGGATCTACAAAGGTTGTAATCCCTTTCACTTGTAGTTAAAGTAGTTAACTTGCATGCTTTCGCCTTACCTCTAGTAACGATCTTGCATTAGGGTTTCTCGGCACATGTAAAAATTTGATTTTGGCATGGTTGATGCCTTGTGGAACCTCATGAGTGTGCCTAGGAACCCTACAGTGGTATCAGAGCCTAGCTAGAGCTTTAGGCGATATGCAGACGAAGTTAGAAACCTGATCGAATCCCGAAACCCTAAACTACACCCTTCTCTGTACATTTTCTGAAACTGTGATTTTTTCCAAATTAAAAATACCCAAAAAATTCAGCAGGGTTTTTTAGGAGTTACTGTGCAGCACGTGCGCCTAAGTCTATCAGAGCACCGCGGAACCGCGGCATGAGCATGGCTCGTGCGGCGGTTCCGCGGCCGTACAATCACTTCATGAATCACAGTTTGCACAGTAATGTCCTTATCTGTTTCCTGTGTTTTCTGGGAATTTTTAAATTTTGCTCAAGAGTTGAGTTTTTTGGGTTGTATTGGGGAATCGATGTTTCGATCGGATAGTTTAACATGGTCTATGTGTTTTTTCCGGATATTTTAGAACATGTTAAAAAGTTCGACCGGATATAAATACCCACTTTTTCCCCTGCCGGGAAATTTCCAAGTGTTGGATCTTTCCGTAGTTTAAGAACGTTCTAAATCGTGCAAGTAACGCGATGGACCCTCTAGAAGACAACAAACCTTAACTCGATTATGTGACCGTCTTGAATTGCCCTTTGAACCTTAGGGTTTGGGGAAGTACGGCGTGCCACATGTGAGGCGTTGGCTTGACCCTTCTACGGCTTAAGTCCATCCAGATCCTACTTGCCACGGCTACATGCCATGACTACGATATCTGGTGGTTGGGTGTCTTGACTGCTTTTCTTAATGATGTTTTGGAAGAGAGCGTCTATAAGTACACAGCCAGAGGGCTTCGTAGACAGTGGGAGCAGCGGAAACGTGTGCAAGATGCTTTATAGGATAAAGCAGGCATCGCGGAGTTGGAACATCTGTTTTGATGGAGTAGTCAAAGAGTTTGACATCATCAAAATGGTAGATGAACCTTGTATAAACAAAAAGGTAGTAGGGAGTATGGTGACGATCCTCGTAGAGTACGTGGATGACATACTCTTGATAGGGAAGTAGTTTCCTATGCTACGCTCGATCAATCTCCGATTATCACAAAGATTCTCCATATAGGATCAAAATGATACCTCCTAAATCCTGAGTTTTGGATCTATGAGATAGATCTAATTGGATGTTAGGATTCTCACTAGTTGTAGTGAGACGGTATCAACCGATCCTGGGGAGAATCACTGGAAGGGTTCCAGGGTGATAAAGACGACTGAATGTCAGTCACAGGCATTGTCTTTACCCTCAGTAAAGGGACGGTATGTTGGAAGAGTTCCAAGCTAGATACCGTGGCATACTAGACGATAAAGGCTAAATACATCGCTACTTAAGATGCTACCATAGAGGCAGTCTGGGTGTATATTAGTTCATAAGATGAACTTTGTTCCTCCCATTGTGTGACAATGGAGTTGTGGCTTATGCCAAGGAACGCCGGTCCCATCAGTGATCCAGACATATTCTAAGGCAGTATCACCTGATCATGGAGATGGTTGATCTCCAGGGAGATCGAGGTTAGGAGGTTAGACTCAGAGGACAACACAGCGGATCCACTCACAAAGGCCTGTTCCCAGAGAGAGACTTTTATGGGATGGTTGAGTATGAGATACTACAACCACTGCTACAGATGGCCCTAGTGCAAGTGGGAGATTGTTAGTTATATGTATGCCCTAGAGGCCATTGCTGTACATATGATATATATTGTAGTGGATGCTGGGACATATATAGGGAGGACTTTCTTGCTCGACATGATAGTATGCTATCTGGTTGAACTTTACCTTAACGTGTATACTGATTGTCTCTCTGTTACATGTTGGTAAAGCCCTTAGGATATGTACTTGACTACCTGGACTATGATGCGGATCATACTAGTGGGGACATGGTAGTCCATAAGTACATCCTTCAAAGTCCCTAGTCGTGGGTGTATCGAGACGGGGCATCGATATACCAGAGTAGACTAGCGTGTACCTTCTCGACCCATACAGATGGGCGATGGATGATCCCATATCCATCGGTGTTTGACATCAGAGATGATATACGGGTGCTCAGTAGAGACTGGGTACACTGGACGGACTCGCCGAGAACTCCCAGATGGTATTATACCTCACGTCAGATGGCAGTTCTCTGGTGACACTGGTACAGAGTAGTCTGTTGACCCGAGATCGTCATAGAGTCTTGTATGGTTCCCACTGTGCTTTGATTTCCATCTTACCACGTCCAAGAGGGCGTGCAAAACGGTGGTTTTTGGGTACAGTCCCGAGTCACATGGAGGCAATGAGCGATAGGAGGGGATTCGTCTCTCCCGGTATAGGGGGTTGATATTGCGCTGTGTTTGATTGGCTATAACAGGAAATCCCTGGCCAGGGTTGCTGAGATTTACTGGTAAGTGTTACCAGTAGTTTCTCGAACAGTTATAGACCTCATATCGACACGACTTATTGAGCTATTGGGGTCTGACGTTTACCACCCCTAGGCGAGATATGCGACATATCAGACGATCAGACCGGACTGTACGGTAGTGTTACTGGTCGGATTCACTGGAGTGTGAGCGGGCTTGCTCGTCGATCTTCAGATCGCTCAATACCCGGGTGGCCGTTACGTTTAGCAGACCGCTTGCGGCTTGTGGGTGCTTGATATGATCATCACCTGCTGCCGGCGTATTGACGAGTCTTTAGAGTCCTACACAGAGGTTTCCTGGCTCAAGCGAAACGAAATAGGAGCGCATATGAGATATGTGCGGGACCGAGAATAATGCGTGTATGTGATGCCGCATTCCATTCTCGCGATGAATGTATCGGAAAGGTTGTATGCGATATAACCTAGTTATCGATTCAAGCGTTGATTCGATAAGCCGATACATTGAATACTAGTCGGTTGTGTGCGACATGACCGGATCATTGAATCAAGTGTTGATTTAATGATTTAATGCATAATTATATATTTGATATGTTACTTTGCACTAACTAGTATTGGTTCACTTTAAACGGATTTTCTCACTTGGATTGTGCACATTGTATATGTGATATATTTTTGTGCACTTGTATGTATCATGTTTGATGATGCATGCTAACTTGTGTTTTGTGTGAAGATTAAACCATGGTTGTGAGAGTGGTTAGGGTTTTATTTTCCATTACTTATTTATTCATTTATTTATTTGTTTATACATTTTGGAAAATAAATGGAAAAGAGAAAAGAATGGTGGCTTTATTTGTTCTTTAGTTGAAGCTTCATGAAGCTTTGATAAAGTCAACCATTCTTATCTCATCCTTAACCCTAACCATTCCCACTAACCCTAGTTTAGTCTCTACACTTGACCATGGTTAATTTTATGATAAGAATTCATTTTCTTTTCTTTTTCAATTAACTTATCATAACATTTCTTCTTCTTCTTCCTTGAATTCAAGAAGAAAAAGCTTTCTTCATCAATGGTGAATTGAGCAAACAAGTGAGAAATCCAAATCTAAAGTCTACCCACTTCCTATTTCTTCATCCTCTAGCTCTTGCCAAGTAGTAGAGTGTGTTTCCTTCACAAGTTTTTGGACTTGGTGAAGTTGGAGCTTGATTTAGCGATGCCTCGACGTAGATCATCTTCGGCATGGACATCGACGACCTAGCTCGCTTTTTCTCCGACGAAGCCGACTCTAGAGCCCGGATTCCTTTTGGACAGCGGAGACGACTACGTTGCAGAGCTATGGAGGTTGAGCACCGGATCTACAAAGGTTGTATTTCCGTTAAACTTTTAGTTAAGTGTTAACTAGTTAGTTTTTCGCCTAGACATCTAGCCGACGATCCGTAGTTTAGGGTTTGTAGGCACCGTAAAATTTGAAATTGGCATGGTTGATGCCTTGTGAGACCTCATTAGGGTGCCTAGGAACCCTACAGTGGTATCAGAGCCTAGCTAGAGCCTTAGGCGAAGTCTAGACGCGATTTGAAGTCCGAACGAACCCGAAACCCGATCACAAACATGCTCTCTGTCCTTTTTTCAAAAACGTGGATTTTTCCAAATTAAAAATATGCAGAAAACCCAGCAGGAAAATATAAGAGTTACGGCGCAAAATTGGGGTCATGAACAGTTCAACATGTCGCGGAAACGCGGCAGATTCCTCCCTTAGGCGGCGCATCCGCGGCATATTGATGACGTCAGCCTTTAAAAGTTGCACAGTAATTCATTGTTTTCAGTGCTGAGTTCTCTGGATGTTTTTAAATTTTATTCAAGAGTTGAATTTTCTGCAGTTGTTTTGGGGATTCGGTGTTTCGATCGGATTATCAAATTTTGTCTGTGTGGCTTTCCGGATAAATTTTAGAATATGTTAAAAAGTTCGACCGGATATAAATACCCAATTTTTCCCCTGTCGGGAAATTTCCAAGTGTTGGATTTTTCCGTAGTTTAACGACGTTCTAAGTAGTGCAAGTAACGCGATGGTCCCTCTAGAAGACAACAAACCTTAACTCGATTATGTGACCGTCTTGAACTGTCCTTTGAACCTTCGGGTTTGGGGCAGTACGGCGTGCCACATGTGAGGCGTTGGCTTGACCCTTCTACGGCTGGACCGTTGGTACTGAGGCACGAACTGAATGTTGTTAGACTTATTTCATGTGTTGATCTGTATTGGGAAAAGTTGGGTGTTTGATTGTTCGATCGGAAAGTTTGACATTTTCTATTTATCCGGAATGGGATACAACAATTGGAATTCACAATTAGTTATGTGATAACTAAATGAATGTTATAAACGTAGCAGTTTAGTCTCACTTGATCGGTTGCCACGGAATTTTGATGTGATCAAAAGTCCGTCGCAATCACGTAGCGTACGCGGATACTCGCCGGGTAAACTTAATAGACAGCCTCACTCCATAGCCCCAACCAAATGACTGTAGGAGAACCCCGTCGCCGAAAGCATCCATTCGGGTGCTCGCGGTAGCGGTGTTCCGCCTTGGTGCACTTCGTCGACGGTATCAGGGGTGCGGCTGCCTACTGAAGTTTGCGACGAGCATTCGATCAGCATCTCGGGAATCTTGTTGAATTGCCCGACTTGATATTGAAAAGTGTTTTCGATAATGAGACTAAAATGCGGGGTTTATAATAGTTAGGCATGTGATGTCTAAGAAATTCATTTGATCAGGCATGCGATGTCTGAGGTGATTGCGGATTCCAACTGTTGTAGTTTTACACTTTCTTTTCTGTGACCGTAAGTGTAATATGTGATATCGCCGGTTTCGTTGCTATATGTCAACGACAATTGGGATGCGCATATTTACTTACGTTGATGACATGTGATGTTATGTGTTGCTGGATATGTTATATTGGATCGTCGTGTTTGAATAGCCGGGGGTTTTTATGTGAGATGAGTGTTTTTCATTTTCATTCATGTAAAAATCTGTATGTAATATTCTTTTATTTGGGGCGCTTCCAGGTTGCGGAAGTTGTCACCGTTTGTATATTATTTACTTTTCCGCACTAGGATAGACCCAAGGAGGAGGGCATAAGTAACCGGGTTCTGGAGTCCAGTGGGAGACCAACTCGAGGAGTCGAGTCCGGGTCTCCTAACTCCAGAATTGGTAGGGTTGCTTGCCGCTCTCGTAGGGGTCTAGAGGTGTGGGTTTGGCTATTCATCACGACCGTGGAATCCGTGTTTTATACTGGCTCGTATTGAAAACACGGACGTCCTAGTATATCCAATATTTCATATGTTTATTCTGCTGCGATATCTGTGATGTGTTTCTGTGATGGATATAATATATAGTATATATGATATATTATATAGACGTTACTTATGTTTTACACCCGCGCTAGCCCTGCCCTGCTCTGTCGTTAGTTACCTAACCTAACGGTGCACGAGGGGACATCGAGGCGAATGCGGATGGCATAAGTGTACGTCATATCTATCTGTGATGTTTAGGTATTTAAATGATGGGACTTCATTAATGTGATTAATGAAATAAAAGAAACCTAAGATGTTGTAGAATCGAATTTCAAAATAAAACAGGTAGCTACAGTTCTTACTTTGCACAGAGGTATATGAGATATATCCTGCACCTTATTCGATGAGGAAAGGACCGAGATCCCTTCACCGGGAGTGACTCCTTTAGCAATAACTGGCAGATGCTACACACTCGGTTTGTCTTTTGATTGCTTTTAAGAGTTTTTGCTTTGCACAGTGATATATATGATATATCCCGCACCTCATTCGACGAGGAAAGGACCGACGATCCCTTCACCGGGAGTGACTCCTTTAGCAAAACTAGAAAAGCCTCAAAAGCACTCCATTTCAAAATCATTTGATTCTATAACGATATCAAGTTCATTACGCAATAGGTTTTCAGAAAAACCTGTCGTAGCCCTCCGTCATTTCAGATAAATCCTGTTTAGTATTCGTGCTGCGTTTGTTGACCTTGTCAAGGCGCAGTGTGCGGTAGCTAACCAGTATTTATCTGCTTATGCATATGATGCAGATTGGGTTAGGGTAGTCGTGCGGCCTTGTTGACCTTGTCAAGGGTCGTGCGGGTGGGTTTGATTCAATCAAGAAATGACGGGCTGAACTTGACTTGCGGTCTATGGTTTGTTGACCTTGTCAAGGTCATAGATCGTTCGGGGCAAAATATTATCGGGAATTTCAAGTGTTGAGATTTGCAATGAGATTGCATTCCTTCTATGAGATAGTTGGATCCCGATACCCGCTGCGAGTAAGTGTTACTCCTGGGAGAGTTTTATACATTACAATTAGCCGATCAAGTAGGTGTCTAGAAAGGTGTCAACGGGGTTACGCCTCTGGGAAAACGAGGTTTACATTAATTAGGTTCGTGCGAAAGCACGGGGGACCTCCCTCAAAGTACCGACACTGGCCTGGCTGAAAGATTGGCGAACTTGTAGTGTGTAATTAATCCCGGCTAGTCTTTCCTTTTAGGGTTTGAAGGAAGATTTGATAAAAAGCGGTGGGAGCCATCCTGATTAGATAAAATAATAACCAATCTATTCTTGCAAGAGCGCACGCTGAGTGTTTTCTTCTCTCTCTCTCCAGGTAGCGACCATATCACGCCTTAATCAAGATAATAATACGGAATATTGACCGAACCCGCTTGTTATACTGAGCTGGGGAACGTTGGTCCCGCTCCAACTTATAATTGTTATAAGACAGAGCAGGAAATTGGGGATTACCAGAATTCCCGTGCCGCCCAAATGAAGAGAGTGCATGCTGATGCATCATCTTCGGGTGTGTTCTTTATACAGAACTGTTTCTCTATTCTTTACGTCCTGGGTATGTGATACCGGATCAGGATCCCAGATATGTAATCTGTTACATAGGGCTACAGATAGGTAGAGAACTAAGAACGGGTGATAAGTTTCATGAGGCAGAAAACGGGGCAAGAGTTGCAGCCAAGTCTGTTGGTCACTGTCACCCTGTATTACCAATACATTGATTCTGAACGAATGTTATTAGATACCGAACCTGATATACAAAATCATATCAGTCTCTTTATTAGTAAAGAAATGATAAAATTTTGTATTGTTGGATAATGTTTTGAACATTTCCTATATCAAAAGTTGATCGGTTCAGGCACGTTATCTAAAAGCATTAATGTTCTAAATCAAACTACAGTTCTTAGAATACGGAACACACACAAGAGGAAGAGTTCAGAAATGAACGAATTCTTCTTGAGGTTTTGTAGACTAGGTCATATCAATGCGACCCGACAAGCTAAGTTCCATATAGATGCATATTTAAATCTGTTTGAATTTACATCTTGTGAAACTTGCCAGTCATGTCACAGAGATAAGATGACCACAGCTCTGTTTATTGGAAACAGAGAAAGAGTTAGTGAACTCTTGGGATAATACATGATGATGTATGTAGGTCCCCTGTCTACACATGCCAGGACTGGTTCTTTATACTTCATTACGTTCTCTGATAATCTCTCAAGATTCAGACGTATGTTCTTGTTGAAACACAAGTCTGAACCTTTTGAGATATTCACAGAATATAAGATAGAAGTAAAGAACCAATAAGGGTACAAGTATTATGTCCTTTGATGTGATCAAGGAGGAGAATACTTGAGCACGGAAATCCTGGATTATTCTAAAGGAGAATGAGACTCTCTCTCAGAATTACTCCTCCGAATACACCATAGCACGATGGTATATCGGGGCGGAGCAATCACACCCTATATGATATGGTGTGCTCTATGATGAGTATTACTGAGTTACCTATTTCCTTTTAGGGGTTATGCACTTGAGAAGCTGCATACCTATTGAATAGGGTTCGAATCAAATTAGTTGCTTACCATTTCATATGTGATATGGAAAGGAAAGAGCCCATGTCTTAAGCTAGTTAAGATTTAGGGTTGTCCGGCCTATGTCTGAAAAGCAAAATCCGGACAAGCTCGAGGCAAGGTCAGTAATGTAGAACTGGAAAGGTTCCAGCTATACAAACTACAGCATGATTTGGTACAACCAGAAGATTCAGTGGAAACCAACGAACCTCAGCCTCTCCGCCGATCTAGTAGGGTTCCTCACCCACCTGAGAGATACTTCGGTTTCTCTATGACAGTGGGAGCGAGGAATGCATCATGAGATGATGACCCAACTAGTTTCGAGCTGGCCATCAGGAGTAAGACTCTGTAAGAATGACTGGATGCTTAGTGATCTGAGATGGAATCCTTATACACCAGCAAAGTATGGACTTTAGCTGCTATATCTGAAGGGTTAAATCCCCATCAGGAGCAAGTATATCTTGAGAAGATTACTTGGTGTAGATGGAAAAGTTGAGACTTTCAAAGCTAGACTTGTTAAAGGTTTTCGTCATCAACCAGGCGTGGATTATGTTGAAACCTTTTCTAAGGATCTATGCTTAAGTCCATCCAGATCCTACTTGCCACGGCTACATGCCATGACTACGATATCTGGTGGTTGGGTGTCTTGACTGCTTTTCTAAATGATGTTTTGGAAGAGAGCGTCTATAAGTACACAGCCAGAGGGCTTCGTAGACAGTGGGAGCAGCGGAAACGTGTGCAAGATGCTTTATAGGATAAAGCAGGCATCGCGGAGTTGGAACATCTGTTTTGATGGAGTAGTCAAAGAGTTTGACATCATCAAAATGGTAGATGAACCTTGTATAAACAAAAAGGTAGTAAGGAGTATGGTGACGATCCTCGTAGAGTACGTGGATGACATACTCTTGATAGGGAAGTAGTTTCCTATGCTACGCTCGATCAATCTCCGATTATCACAAAGATTCTCCATATAGGATCAAAATGATACCTCCTAAATCCTGAGTTTTGGATCTATGAGATAGATCTAATTGGATGTTAGGATTCTCACTAGTTGTAGTGAGACGGTATCAACCGATCCTGGGGAGAATCACTGGAAGGGTTCCAGGGTGATAAAGACGACTGAATGTCAGTCACAGGCATTGTCTTTACCCTCAGTAAAGGGACGGTATGTTGGAAGAGTTCCAAGCTAGATACCGTGGCATACTAGACGATAAAGGCTAAATACATCGCTACTTAAGATGCTACCATAGAGGCAGTCTGGGTGTATATTAGTTCATAAGATGAACTTTGTTCCTCCCATTGTGTGACAATGGAGTTGTGGCTTATGCCAAGGAACGCCGGTCCCATCAGTGATCCAGACATATTCTAAGGCAGTATCACCTGATCATGGAGATGGTTGATCTCCAGGGAGATCGAGGTTAGGAGGTTAGACTCAGAGGACAACACAGCGGATCCACTCACAAAGGCCTGTTCCCAGAGAGAGACTTTTATGGGATGGTTGAGTATGAGATACTACAACCACTGCTACAGATGGCCCTAGTGCAAGTGGGAGATTGTTAGTTATATGTATGCCCTAGAGGCCATTGCTGTACATATGATGTATATTGTAGTGGATGCTGGGACATATATAGGGAGGACTTTCTTGCTCGACATGATAGTATGCTATCTGGTTGAACTTTACCTTAACGTGTATACTGATTGTCTCTCTGTTACATGTTGGTAAAGCCCTTAGGATATGTACTTGACTACCTGGACTATGATGCGGATCATACTAGTAGGGACATGGTAGTCCATAAGTACATCCTTCAAAGTCCCTAGTCGTGGGTGTATCGAGACGGGGCATCGATATACCAGAGTAGACTAGCGTGTACCTTCTCGACCCATACAGATAGGCGATGGATGATCCCATATCCATCGGTGTTTGACATCAGAGATGATATACGGGTGCTCAGTAGAGACTGGGTACACTGGACGGACTCGCCGAGAACTCCCAGATGGTATTATACCTCACGTCAGATGGCAGTTCTCTGGTGACACTGGTACAGAGTAGTCTGTTGACCCGAGATCGTCATAGAGTCTTGTGTGGTTCCCACTGTGCTTTGATTTCCATCTTACCACGTCCAAGAGGGCGTGCAAAACGGTGGTTTTTGGGTACAGTCCCGAGTCACATGGAGGCAATGAGCGATAGGAGGGGATTCGTCTCTCCCGGTATAGGGGGTTGATGTTGCGCTGTGTTCGATTGGCTATAACAGGAAATCCCTGGCCAGGGTTGCTGAGATTTACTGGTAAGTGTTACCAGTAGTTTCTCGAACAGTTATAGACCTCATATCAACACGACTTATTGAGCTATTGGGGTCTGACGTTTACCACCCCTAGGCGAGATATGCGACATATCAGACGATCAGACTGGACTGTACGGTAGTGTTACTGGTCGGATTCACTGGAGTGTGAGCGGGCTTGCTCGTCGATCTTCAGATCGCTCAATACCCGGGTGGCCGTTACGTTTAGCAGACCGCTTGCGGCTTGTGGGTGCTTGATATGATCATCACCTGCTGCCGGCGTATTGACGAGTCTTTAGAGTCCTACACAGAGGTTTCCTGGCTCAAGCGAAACGAAATAGGAGCGCATATGAGATATGTGCGGGACCGAGAATAATGCGTGTATGTGATGCCGCATTCCATTCTCGCGATGAATGTATCGGAAATGTTGTATGCGATATAACCTAGTTATCGATTCAAGCGTTGATTCGATAAGCCGATACATTGAATACTAGTCGGTTGTGTGCGACATGACCGGATCATTGAATCAAGTGTTGATTTAATGATTTAATGCATAATTATATATTTGATATGTTACTTTGCACTAACTAGTATTGGTTCACTTTAAACGGATTTTCTCACTTGGATTGTGCACATTGTATATGTGATATATTTTTGTGCACTTGTATGTATCATGTTTGATGATGCATGCTAACTTGTGTTTTGTGTGAAGATTAAACCATGGTTGTGAGAGTGGTTAGGGTTTTATTTTCCATTACTTATTTATTCATTTATTTATTTGTTTATACATTTTGGAAAATAAATGGAAAAGAGAAAAGAATGGTGGATTTATTTGTTCTTTAGTTGAAGCTTCATGAAGCTTTGATAAAGTCAACCATTCTTATCTCATCCTTAACCCTAACCATTCCCACTAACCCTAGTTTAGTCTCTACACTTGATCATGGTTAATTTTATGATAAGAATTCATTTTCTTTTCTTTTTCAATTAACTTATCATAACATTTCTTCTTCTTCTTCCTTGAACTCAAGAACAAAAAGCTTTCTTTATCAATGGTGAATTGAGCAAACAAATGAGAAATCCAAATCTAAAGTCTACCCACTTCCTATTTCTTCATCCTCTAGCTCTTGCCAAGTAGTAGAGTGTGTTTCCTTCACAAGTTTTTGGACTTGGTGAAGTTGGAGCTTGATTTAGCGATGCCTCGACGTAGATCATCTTCGGCATGGACATCGACGACCTAGCTCGCTTTTTCTCCGACGAAGCCGACTCTAGAGCCCGGATTCCTTTTGGACAGCGGAGACGACTACGTTGCAGAGCTATGGAGGTGGAGCACCGGATCTACAAAGATTGTATTTCCGTTAAACTTTTAGTTAAGTGTTAACTAGTTGGTTTTTCGCCTAGACATCTAGCCGACGATCCGTAGTTTAGGGTTTGTAGGCACCGTAAAATTTGAAATTGGCATGGTTGATGCCTTGTGAGACCTCATTAGGGTGCCTAGGAACCCTACAGGTCCCGCTCCAACTTATAATTGTTATAAGACCGAGCAGGAAATAGGGGGATACCAGGATTCCCGTGCCGCCCAAACGAAGAAAGTGCATGAGATGCATCTCCTTCGAGTGCGTTCATTATAAAGAACTGTTTCTCAGTATCCTCTGCGTCCTGGGTATTTGATACCGGATCAGGATCCCGTAAATGTAATCTGTTACATGGGCTACAGATAGGTAGAGGACTGAGAACGGGTGAAAAGTTTCATGAGACAGAAAACGGTGCAAGTGTTGCATCCAAGTCTGTTGGTCACTATCACCATGTATTTCCAAATACATTGATTCTGAACAAATGCTATTAGATACCGAACCTGATATACAAAATCATATCTCTTTATTTATTAAAGAAGAATATAATTTTGTATTGTTGAATAATGTTTTGTACATTTCCTATATCAAAAGTTGATCGGTTCAGGCACGTTATCTAAAAGCATTGACGTTCTAAATCAAACTACAGTTCCTAGTATACAGAACACATAAAAGAGGAAGAGTTCAGAAATGAACGATTCCTTCTTGAGGTATTGTAGACTAGGTCATATCAATATGACCCGACTTGTTTAAGTTACATTTTAGATGCATATTTAAATTAGTTTGAATTTACATCTTGTGAAACTTGCCAGTCATGTCACAAAGATAAGATGACCATAGCTCTCTTTACTGGAAACAGAGAAAGAGTTAGTGAACTCTTGGGACTGATACATGATAATGTATGTAAGGTCCCCTGTCTACACATGCCAGTACCAGTTCTTTGTACTTTCATTACATTCTCTGATGATCTCTCAAGATTCAGTCATATGTTCCTGTTGAAACATAAGTCCGAAGCTTTTGAGATATTCACAGAATATAAGTTAGAAGTAAAGAACCAAAATACGGGTATAAGTATTATGTCCTATGATAAGATCAAGGAGGAGAATACTTGTGCACGGAATTCCTGGACTATTCTAAAGGAGAATGAGATTCTCCCTCAGCATTACTCCTCTGAATATACCACAGCACAACGGTGTATCGGGGCGGAGCAATCGCACCATATTAGATATGGTGTGCTCTATGATGAGTATTACTGAGTTACCTGTTTTCTTTTAGGGGGTTATGCACTTGAGAAGCTGCATACCTATTGAATTGGGTTCGAATCAAATCAGTGCCTACCACTCCATATAGGATATGGTATGGGAAGAGCCTATCTCTTAAGTAAGTTAAGATTTGGAATTGTCCGGCCTATGTCAAAAGCAAAATCCGGACAAGATCGAGGCAAGGTCAGTTCTGTAGAACTGGAAAAGTTCCAGCTATACAAACTACAGCTGATGATTTGACAGAACCAAAGGATTCAATAGTTCCCGACGAACCTCAGCCTCTTCGCCGATCTGGTAGGGTTCCTCATCCGCCTGAGAGATACTTCGGTTTCTCGATGACAGTGGGAGCGAGAAATGCATCATGAGATGATGACCCAACTAGTTTCGAGCAGGCCATCGAGAGTAGGGACTCTGTAAGAATGACTGGATGCTTAGCGATCTGAGATGGAATCCATGTACACCAACAAAGTATGGACTTTGGTTGCTATATCTGAAGGGTTAAATCCCCTTCAGGAGCAAGTATATCTTGAGAAGATTACTTGGTGTAGATGGAAAAGTTGAGACTTTCAAAGATAGACTTGTTAAAGGTTTTCGTCATCAACCAGGTGTAGATAATGATGAAACCTTTTCCAGTGGCTATGCTTAAGTCCATCCTGATCCTACTTGCCATTGCTACATACCATGACTACGATATCTGGCGGTTGGGTGCCATGACTGCTTTTCTAAAATAATGATTTAGAAGAGAACGTCTATAAGTACACAGCCAGAGGGCTTCGTAAACAGTGGAAGCAGCGGAAACGTGTGCAAGTTGCTTTGCAGGATAAAGCAGGCATCACGGAGTTGGAACATCTGTTTTGATGTAGTAGTCAAATAGTTTGACTTCATCAAAATGGTAGATGAACCTTGTATATACAAAAGGTAGTAGGGAGTATGGTGGTGATCCTCGTAGAGTACGTAGATAACATACTCTTGATAGGGAAGGAGTTTCTTATACTACACACGGTCAATCTCCTCTTATCACAAGGATTCTCCAAATAGGATAAAGGTGATACCTCCTAAATTCTGGGATTTGGATCTATGAGATAGATCTAAATGGATATTAGAGTTCTCACTAGGTTTAGTGAGATGGTATCAATCGATCCTGGGGAGAATCACTGGAAAAGTTCCAGGTTGATAAGCACGACTGAATGTCAGTCGCAGGCATTGTCTTTACCCTGAGTGAAGGGACGGTATGTTGGAAAAGTTCCAAGATGGATACCGTGGCAAACTAGACGATAAAGGCTGGTAACATCGCTATCAAAGATACTACCAAAGAGGCAGTTTGGGTGTATCAAAGATAGTTGATCTCCAGGGTGATCAAGGTTAGGAGAGCAGACTCAGAGGACAACACGGCAGATCCACTCACAAAGGCCTTTTCCCAAAGAGAGATTTTTATGGGATGGTTAAGTATGAGATACTGCAACCACTGCTACAGATGGCCCTAGTGCAAGTGGGAGATTGTTAGTTATATGTATGCCCTAGAGGCCATTACTGTACATAGGATGTATATAGTAGTGGATGCTAGGACATATATAGGGAGGACTTTCTTGCTCGACATGATAGTATGCTATCTGGTTGCTCTTTACCTTAACGTGTACACTGATTGTCTCTCTGTTACATGTTGGTAAAGCCCTTAGGATGTGTACTTGACTACCTGGACTATGATGCGGATCATACTAATGGGGACATGGTAGTCCATAAGTACATCCTTCAAAGTCCCTAGTCGTGGGTATATCGAGACGAGGCATCGATATACCAGAGTAGACTAGCGTATACCTTCTCGACCCATACAGATGGGCGATGGATGATCCCATATCCATTGGTGTTTGACATCAGAGATGATACACGGGTGCTCAGTGGAGACTGGGTACACTGGACGGACTCGCCGAGAACTCCCAGATGGTATTATACCTTACGTCAGATGGCAGTTCTCTGGTGACACTGGTACAGAGTAGTCTGTTGACCCGAGATCGTCATAGAGTCTTATGTGGTTCCCACTGTGCTTTGATTTCCACCTTACCACGTCCAAGAGGGCGTGCAAAACGGTGGTTTTTGGGTACAGTCCCGAGTCACATGGAGGCAATGAGCGATAGGAGGGGATTCGTCTCTCCCGGTATAGGGAGTTGATGTTGCGCTGTGTTCGATTGGCTATAACAGGAAATCCCTGGCCAGGGTTGCTGAGATATACTGGTAAGTGTTACCAGTAGTTTCTCGAATTGTTATAGACCTCATATCGACACGACTTATCGAGCTATTGGGGTCTGACGTTTACCACCCCTAGGCAAGATATGCGACAAATCAGACGACGAGACCGGACTGTACGGTAGTGTTACTGGTTGGATTCACTGGAGTGTGAGCGGGCTTGCTCGTCGATCTTCTGATCGCTCAATACCCGGGTGGCCGTTACGTTTAGCAGACCTCTTGCGGCTTGTGAGTGCTTGATATGATCATCATCTGCTGCCGGCGTATTGACGAGTCTTTAGAGTCCTACACAGAGGTTTCCTGGCTCAAGCGAAATGAAATAGGAGCGCATATGAGATATGTGCGGGACCGAGAATGATACCAGTATGTGATACTGTATTCGTTTCTCGTGATTTGTGACATTGATCGGTTATATGCGATATAGCCGGGATATCGGATCAAGTGTTGATTCGATAAGTTGTTACTGTTTATATTAGTCGGTTATATGCGATATGACCGGATCATTAAATCAAGTGCTGATTTAATGATTTAATGCATAATTATATATTTGATATATTAGTTTGCATTAACTAGTATCGGTTTACTTTAAATGGATTTTCTCACTCGGGTGTACACATTGTATATGTGATATACTTTTGTGCACTCGATTGTATCATGTTTGATGATGCATGCTAAATTGGTTTGTGTAAAGAATTAAACCTAGGTTAAGTAAATGGTTAAGGTTTCTATTTATTTGTCCATTCATTTATCTTTTTATTTTGGATGAAAATGAAATGACAAAAGAAAACAAAATGGTTTCATTCTTTCTTTCTTTCTTTCATGAAGCTTGATGAAGCTTCATGAAGCTTTGACCATATGACCATTTTGTCTTCAAGCTTAACCCTAACCATTCTTTTAACCTTAGTCAATTCTCTACACCTAACTATAGTTAATATTATGATAAGTATTCTTTTTCTTTATTATTCTAATTAACTTATCATATCATTATCTTCTTCTTCTTCATCTTCTTCACTTGAAGAAAACCTTTCTTCATCAATGGTGATTGATGAAATTGAGTGAGAAATCCAATTCTAAAGTGAACCCACTTCCTATTTCTTCATCCTCTACCTCTTGCCAAGTAGTAGAGTGTGTTTTCTTCACAAGTTTCATCAATTGGTGAAGTGGGAGCTTGTTCTAGTGATGCCTCGACGTAGATCATCTTCGGCACGTCGTCGATGACCTAGCCCGCTTTTTCTCCGATGAAGCCGACGCTAGAGCCCAGGATTTGATATGGACAGCGAGGAGACTTCATTGCGGAGCTAAGGAGGTGGAGAAACGGATCTACAAAGGTTGTATGTTCGTTTACTTTTAGTTAAGATGTTAACTAGCTCGTTTTGTCGCCTAAAATCTAGCCAACGATCTTGTTAGGGTTTCTCGGCACCGTTAAAATTTGAAATTGGCATGGTTGATGCCTTGTGAGACCTCATTAGGGTGCCTAGGAACCTTTCACTGGTATCAGAGCCTAACTAGAGCCTTAGGCGAAGTCTAGACGACGTTAGAAGTCCGATCGAACCGAAAACTAGAACCCAAAAATGCTCTCTGGACTTTTTTCAAAAACAGGGATTTTTGTGAGTTAAAAATTCTCAGAAAATAGAGCAGGAAATTATAAGAGTTACTGTAGAAAACGAGCCCCTAACTCCACCAATGCGCCGCGGAACCGCGGCAATAGCCTCCTTGTGCGGCGGTTCCGCGGCCGTATGTAATGATTGGGGTGTCGTTTTGGTACAGTAATGCCCGTATCTGTTTCCTATGTTCTCTGGGAAGTTTTAATCTGCACTCAACAGTTGAGTTTTCTGGGGTTGTGTTGGGACTTCGGTGATTCGATCGGATTGTCTAATCTTGTCTGTGTTTTTCCGGATATTTTTTGAATATGTTAAAAGGTTCGACTGGATATAAATACCCAATTTTTCCCCTGTCGGGAAATTTCCAAATGTTGGATTTTTTCGTAGTTTAACGACGTTCTAAGTAGTGCAAGTAACGCGATGGACCCTCTAGAAGACAACAAACCTTAACTCGATTATGTGACCGTCTTGAACTGCCCTTTGAACCTTCGGGTTTGGGGCAGTACGGCGTGCCACATGTGAGGCGTTGGCTTGACCCTTCTACGGCTGGACCGTTGGTACTGAGGCACGAACTGAATGTTTTTAGACTTGTTTCATGTGTTGATCTGTATCGGGAAAACTTGGGTGTTCGAATGTTCAATCGGAAAGTTTAACATTTTCTGTTTATCCGGAATGTGTTACAACAATTGGAATTCACAAAAGTTATGTGATAACTGAATGAATGTTATAAACATAGCAGTTTAGTCTCACTTGATCGGTTGCCACGGAATTCTGATGTGATCAAAAGTCCGTCGCAATCACGTAGCGTACGCGGATACTCGCCGGGTAAACTTAATAGACAGCCTCACTCCATAGCCCCGACCAAGTGACTGTAGGAGAACCCCGTCGCCGAAAGCATCCATTCGGGTGCTCGCGGTAGCGGTGTTCCACCTTGGTGCACTTCGTCGACGGTATCGGGGGTGCGGCCGTCTACTGAAGTTTGCGACGAGCATTCGATCAGGATGTCGGGAATTCTGTTGAATTGCCCGACTTGATATTGAAAAGAGTTTTCGATTTTGAGACTAAAATGCGGGGTTTATAATTGTTAGGCATGCGATGTCTAAGAAATTCATTTGGTCAGGCATGCGATGTCTGAGATGGTTGCGGATTCCAACTGTTGTAGTTTTACACTTTCTTTTCTGTGACCGTAAGTGTAATATGTGATATCGCCGGTTTCGTTGCTATATGTCAACGACAATTGGGATGCGCATATTTACTTACGTTGATGACATGTGATGTTATGTGTTGCTGGATATGTTATATTGGATCGTCGTGTTTGAATAGCCGGGGTTTTTTATGTGAGATGAGTGTTTTTCATTTTCATTCATGTAAAAACTTGTATGTAATATTCTTTTATTGGGGCACTTCCAGGTTGCGGAAGTTGTCACCTTTTGTATATTATTTACTTATCCGCACTAGGATAGACCCAAGGAGGAGGGCACAAGTAACCGGGTTCTGGAGTCCAGTGGGAGACCAACTCGAGGAGTCGAGTCCGGGTCTCCTAACTCTAGAATTGGTAGGGTTGCTTGCCGCTCTCGTAGGGGTCTAGGGGTGTGGGTTTGGCTATTCATCGTGACCGTGGAATCCGTGTTTTATACTGGCTCGTATTGAAAACACGGACGTCCTAGTATATCCAATATTTCATATGTTTCTTCTGCTGCGATATCTGTGATGTGATCATGTGATGTTCTGTGATAGATACAGTATATAGTATATATGATATATTATATAGGCGTTACTTATGTTTTACACCCGCGCTAGCCCTGCCCTGCTCTGCCGTTAGTTACCTAACCTAACGGTGCACGAGGGGACATCGAGGCGAATGCGGATGGCATAAGTGTACGTCGTATTTATCTGTGATGTTTAGGTACTTAAATGATGGGACTTCATTAATGAGATTAATGAAATAAAAGAAACCTAAGATGTTGTAGAATCGAATTTCAAAATAAAACAGGTAGCTACAGTTCTTGCTTTGCACAGCGGTATATATGATATATCCTGCACCTTATTCGATAAGGAAAGGACCGAGATCCCTTCACCGGGAGTGACTCCTTTAGCAATAACTGGCCGATGCTACACACTCGGTTTGTCTTTTGATTGCTTTTAAGAGTTTTTGCTTTGCACAGTGATATATATGATATATCCCGCACCTCATTCGACGAGGAAAGGACCGACGATCCCTTCACCGGGAGTGACTCCTTTAGCAAAACTAGAAAAGCCTCAAAAGCACTCCATTTTAAAATCATTTGATTCTACAACGATATCAAGTTCATTACGCAATAGGTTTTCAGAAAAACCTGTCGTAGCCCTCCGTCATTTCAGATAAGTCCTATTTAGTATTCGTGCTACGTTTGTTGACCTCCGTCAAGGCGTAGTGTGCGGTAGATAACTAGGATTTATCTGTTTATGCATATGATGCAGATTGGATTAGGGTAGTCGTGCGGCCTTGTTGACCTCCGTCAAGGGTCGTGCGGGTGGGTTTAATTCGATCAAGAAATGACGGGTTGAACTTGACTAGTAGCCTATGGTTTGTTGACCTCCGTCAAGGTCATAGGGTGCTGGGGGTAAAATATTATCGGGAATTTCAAGTGTTGAAATTTGCAATGAGATTGCATACCTTCTATGTGATAGTTGGATCCCGATACCCGCTGCGAGTAAGAGTTACTCCTGGGAGAGTTTTGCACATTACAATTAGCCGATCAAGTAGGTGTCAAGAAAGGTGTCAACGAGATTACGCCTCTGGGAAAACGAGGTTTACATTAATTAGGTTCGTGCGAAAGCACGGGGGACCTCCCTCAAAGTACCGACACTGGCCTGGCTGAAAGATTGGCGAACTTGTAGTGTGTAATTAATCCCGGCTAGTCTTTCCTTTTAGGGTTTGAAGGAAGATTTGATAAAAAGCAGTGGGAGCCATCCTGATTAGATAAAATAATAACCAATCTATTCTTGCAAGAGCGCACGCTGAGTGTTTTCTTCTCTCTCTCTCCAGGTAGCGACCATATCACGCCTTAATCAAGATAATAATACGGATATTTGACCGAACCCGCTTGTTATACTGAGCTGGGGAACGTTGGTCCCGCTCCAACTTGTAATTGTTATAAGACAGAGCAAGAAATTGGGGAATACCAGATTTCCCGTGCCGCCCAAACGAAGAGAGTGCATGCTGATACATCATCTTCGGGTGTGTTCATTATACAGAACTGTTTCTCAGTATCCTCCGCATCCTGGGTATATGATACCGGATCAGGATCCCAGATATGTAATCTGTTACATAGGGCTACAAAAAGGTAGAGAACTGAGAACGGGTGATAAGTTTCATGAGGCAGAAAACGGGGCAAGTGTTGCAGCCAAGTCTGTTGGTCACTGTCACCCTGTATTACAAATACATTGATTCTGAACGAATGTTATTAGATACCGAACCTGATATACAAAATCATATCAGTCTCTTTATTAGTAAAGAAATGATAAAATTTTGTATTGTTGGATAATGTTTTGAACATTTCCTATATCAAAAGTTGATCGGTTTAGGCACGTTATCTAAAAGCGTTGATGTTCTAAATCAAACTACAGTTTTTAGTATACAGAACACACACAAGAGGAAGAGTTCAGAAATGAACGGATCCTTCTTGCGGTATTGTAGACTAGGTCAGATCAATATGACCCGACTAGCTAGAGTTACATAAAGATGCATATTTAAATTAGTTTGAATTTACATCTTGTGAAACTCGCCAGTCATGTCACAGAGATAAGATGACCATAGCTCCGTTTACAGGAAACAGAGAAAGAGTTAGTGAACTCTTGGGATGATACATGTTGATGTATGCAGGTCCCCAGTCTACACATGCCAAGACCGGTTCTTTGTACTTCATTACATTCTCTGATAATCTCTCGAGATTCAGACATATGTTCTTGTTGAAACACAAGTCCGAACCTTTTGAGATATTCACAGAATATGATTTAGAAGTAGAGAACCAAAATACGGGTAAAAGTATTATGTCCTTTGATGAGATCAAGGAGGAGAATACTTGTGCATAGAATTTCTGGACTATTCTAAAGGAGAATGAGATTCTCTCTCAGCATTACTCCTCCGTATACACCATTGCACGATGGTATGTCGGGGCGGAGCAGATACACCCTATTTGATATGGTGTGCTCTATGATGAGTACTACTGAGTTACCTTTTTCCTTAAGGGGTTATGCACTTGAGAAGTTGCATACCTATTGAATAGGGTTCCAATCAAATCAGTTGCCTACCGCTTCATATGTGATATGGAAAGAGAAGAGCCCATGTCTTAAGCTAGTTAAGATTTGGGGTTGTCCGGCCTATGTCTAAAAGCAAAATCCGGACAAGCTCGAGGCAAGGTCTGTTATGTAAAACTGGAAATGTTCCAGCCATACAAACTGCAGCTGATGATTTGGTAGAACCAAAGGATTCAGTAGATACCAACGAACCTCAGCCTCTCCGCCGATCTAGTAGGGTTCCTCACCCACCTGAGAGATACTTCGGTTTCTCTATGACAGTGGGAGTGAGGATTGCATCATGAGATGATGACCCAACTAGTTTCGAGCTGGCCATCAAGAGTGGGACTCTGTAAGAATGGCTGGATGTTTATCGATCTGAGATGGAATCCTTATACACCAACAAAGTATGGACTTTAGTTGCTATATCTGAAGGGTTAAATCCCCATCAGGAGCAAGTATATCTTGAGAAGATTACTTGGTGTAGATGGAAAAGTTGAGACTTTCAAAGCTAGACTTGTTAAAAGTTTGCATCATTGACCAGGTGTGGATAATGATGAAACCTTTTCAAGTAGCTATGCTTAAGTCCATCCAGATCCTACTTGTCACGGCTACATACCATGACTACGATATCTGGTGGTTGGGTGTCATGACTGCTTTTCTAAATGATGTTTTAGAAGAGTGCGTCTATAAGTACACAGCCAGAGGGCTTCGTAGACAGTGGGAGCAGCGGAAACGTGTGCAAGATGTTTTATGTAATAAAGCAGGCATCGCGGAGTTGGAACATCTGTTTTGATGGATTAGTCAAAGAGTTTGACATCATCAAAATGGTATATGAACCTTGTATAAACAAAAAGGTGGTAGGGAGTATGGTGCTGATCCTCGTAGAGTACGTGGATGACATACTCATGATAAGAAAGGAGTTTCTTATGCTACGCTCGATCAATCTCCGTTTATCACAAAGATTCTCCATATAGGATCAAAGTAATACCTACTAAATCCTGGATTTTGGATCTATGAGATAGATCTAAATGGATGTTAGGATACTCACTAGTTGTAGTGAGATGGTATCAGTTGATCCTGGGGAGAATCACTGGAAGGGTTCCAGGGTGATAAAGACGATTGAATGTCAGTCGCAGGCATTGTCATTACCCTCAGTAAAGGGACGGTATGTTGGAAAAGTTCCAAGTTAAATACCGTGACATACTAGACGATAAAGGCAGGATACATCGCTACTTAAGATGCTACCAAAGAGGATGTTTGGGTGTATACAGGTTCATGAGATGAACTACGTTCCTACCATTGTGAGACAATGGAGTTGTGGCTTATGCCAAGGAACGTCGGTCCCATCAGTGATCCAGACATATTCTAAGGCAGTATCGCCTGATCATGGAGATAGTTGATCTCCAGGGTGATCAAGGTTAGGAGAGCAGACTCAGAGGACAACACGGCAGATCCACTCACAAAGGCCTTTTCCCAAAGAGAGATTTTTATGGGATGGTTAAGTATGAGATACTGCAACCACTGCTACAGATGGCCCTAGTGCAAGTGGGAGATTGTTAGTTATATGTATGCCCTAGAGGCCATTACTGTACATAGGATGTATATAGTAGTGGATGCTAGGACATATATAGGGAGGACTTTCTTGCTCGACATGATAGTATGCTATCTGGTTGCTCTTTACCTTAACGTGTACACTGATTGTCTCTCTGTTACATGTTGGTAAAGCCCTTAGGATGTGTACTTGACTACCTGGACTATGATGCGGATCATACTAGTGGGGACATGGTAGTCCATAAGTACATCCTTCAAAGTCCCTAGTCGTGGGTATATCGAGACGAGGCATCGATATACCAGAGTAGACTAGCGTATACCTTCTCGACCCATACAGATGGGCGATGGATGATCCCATATCCATTGGTGTTTGACATCAGAGATGATACACGGGTGCTCAGTGGAGACTGGGTACACTGGACGGACTCGCCGAGAACTCCCAGATGGTATTATACCTTACGTCAGATGGCAGTTCTCTGGTGACACTGGTACAGAGTAGTTTGTTGACCCGAGATCGTCATAGAGTCTTATGTGGTTCCCACTGTGCTTTGATTTCCACCTTACCACGTCCAAGAGGGCGTGCAAAACGGTGGTTTTTGGGTACAGTCCCGAGTCACATGGAGGCAATGAGCGATAGGAGGGGATTCGTCTCTCCCGGTATAGGGAGTTGATGTTGCGCTGTGTTCGATTGGCTATAACAGGAAATCCCTGGCCAGGGTTGCTGAGATATACTGGTAAGTGTTACCAGTAGTTTCTCGAATTGTTATAGACCTCATATCGACACGACTTATCGAGCTATTGGGGTCTGACGTTTACCACCCCTAGGCAAGATATGCGACATATCAGACGACGAGACCGGACTGTACGGTAGTGTTACTGGTTGGATTCACTGGAGTGTGAGCGGGCTTGCTCGTCGATCTTCTGATCGCTCAATACCCGGGTGGCCGTTACGTTTAGCAGACCGCTTGCGGCTTGTGGGTGCTTGATATGATCATCATCTGCTGCCGGCGTATTGACGAGTCTTTAGAGTCCTACACAGAGGTTTCCTGGCTCAAGCGAAATGAAATAGGAGCGCATATGAGATATGTGCGGGACCGAGAATGATACCAGTATGTGATACTGTATTCGTTTCTCGTGATTTGTGACATTGATCGGTTATATGCGATATAGCCGGGATATCGGATCAAGTGTTGATTCGATAAGTTGTTACTGTTTATATTAGTCGGTTATATGCGATATGACCGGATCATTAAATCAAGTGCTGATTTAATGATTTAATGCATAATTATATATTTGATATATTAGTTTGCATTAACTAGTATCGGTTTACTTTAAATGGATTTTCTCACTCGGGTGTACACATTGTATATGTGATATACTTTTGTGCACTCGATTGTATCATGTTTGATGATGCATGCTAAATTGGTTTGTGTAAAGAATTAAACCTAGGTTAAGTAAATGGTTAATGTTTCTATTTATTTGTCCATTCATTTATCTTTTTATTTTGGATGAAAATGAAATGACAAAAGAAAACAAAATGGTTTCATTCTTTCTTTCTTTCTTTCTTTCATGAAGCTTGATGAAGCTTCATGAAGCTTTGACCATATGACCATTTTGTCTTCAAGCTTAACCCTAACCATTCTTTTAACCTTAGTCAATTCTCTACACCTAACTATAGTTAATGTTATGATAAGTATTCTTTTTCTTTATTATTCTAATTAACTTATCATATCCTTATCTTCTTCTTCTTCATCTTCTTCACTTGAAGAAAACCTTTCTTCATCAATGGTGATTGATGAAATTGAGTGAGAAACCAATTCTAAAGTGAACCCACTTCCTATTTCTTCATCCTCTACCTCTTGCCAAGTAGTAGAGTGTGTTTTCTTCACAAGTTTCATCAATTGGTGAAGTGGGAGCTTGTTCTAGTGATGCCTCGACGTAGATCATCTTCGGCACGTCGTCGATGACCTAGCCCGCTTTTTCTCCGATGAAGCCGACGCTAGAGCCCGGGATTTGATATGGACAGCGAGGAGACTTCATTGCGGAGCTAAGGAGGTGGAGAAACGGATCTACAAAGGTTGTATGTTTGTTTACTTTTAGTTAAGATGTTAACTAACTCGTTTTGTCGCCTAAAATCTAGCCAACGATCTTGTTAGGGTTTCTCGGCACCGTTAAAATTTGAAATTGGCATGGTTGATGCCTTGTGAGACCTCATTAGGGTGCCTAGGAACCTTTCAGATTCACATGGAGGCAATGAGCGATAGGAGGGGATTCGTCTCTCCCGGTATTGGGGGTTGATGTTGCGCTATGCTCGACTGGCCATAACTGGAAATCCCTGACCAGGGTTACAGTGATTTACTGGTAAGAGTTATAAGTAGTTTCACGCTTGTTATGGACCTTACATCGGCATGACTTATCAAGCTACTGGGGTCTGACATTTACCACCCCTAGGCGAGATATCCGACATATCAGACGAACAGACCGGACTGTGCGGTAAGTGTTACTGGTTGGATTCACATGAGTGTGAGCGGGCTTGCTCGTTGATTTTCTGATCGCTCAATACCCGGGTGGCCGTTACGTTTAGCAGACCGCTTGCGGCTTGTGGGTGTTTGATATGATCATCACCTACTGCCGGCGTATTGACGAGTCTTTAGAGTCATACACAGAGGTTTCCTGGCCCAACCGAAACGAAAATAGGAACGCATATGAGATATGTGCGGGACCGAGAATAATACCAGTATGTGATACTGAATTCTATTCTCGCGATTTGTATCATCGGACGGTTATATACGATATAACCGGGTTACCGAATCAAATGTTGATTCGATATATTGATACACTTGATATTAGTCGGTTATATGCAGTATGACCGGATCATTAAATCAAGTGTTGATTTAATGATTTAATGTATAATTATATATTTGATATATTACTTTATATTAACTAGTATTTGTTCACTTAAGATTGTTTTTCTCAGTAGAATGTGCACAGGTTGTATATGTGATATATGTTTGTGCACTAGTTTGTATCATGATTGATGATGCATATAAACTTGGGTGTGTGTATGCTTTACACCATTGTTTAGGTTAACGGTTAGGGTTTTATTTATTTATTTTGCTAAAAATAAAATGGTGGCTTTCTTTGTTTTATGCTTCAAGCTTCATGAAGCTTCTTAGCATCTTTGAAAAAGTCTTAACCATTTTGTTTTATGCTTTGACCTAACCATTACCTAAACTATGGTTCACTCTCTACATGAGTTTACTCACCCATGGTTGCTAAATGATAAGTCTTCACTTGAATTTTCTATTTTCATATTATTCATTCTTTTCTTTCTTCTTCTTCTTCATGAAGAAGAAAGCTTGCTAGAAAATTCCAAGTGAAGAAATCAAGTGAGAAATCCAATTCTAAAGTGAACCCACTTCCTATTTTTTCATCCTCTACAACTTGCCATGTAGTAGAGTGTGTTATCTTCACAAGTTTCATGACCTAGTGAAGATGGAGCTTGAGTTTGAGTCGCCTCGACGTAGATCATCTTCGGCATCGAAGTCAACGACCTAGCCTGCTTATTTCTCCGACGAAACCATCGCTAGAGTCCGGGATTCCGATGATCGCAGCGGAGGGACGTCAACACGGAGCTAAAGAAGTGGAGGACCGGATCTACAAAGGTTGTAATCCCTTTCACTTGTAGTTAAAGTAGTTAACTTGCATGCTTTCGCCTTACCTCTAGTAACGATCTTGCATTAGGGTTTCTCGGCACATGTAAAAATTTGATTTTAGCATGGTTGATGCCTTGTGGAACCTCATGAGTGTGCCTAGGAACCCTACACCGACATCTCCTCGGGAGGGTAAGGGTCACGAGGTGGCTCGAGACGAGGCGCTCTGGTGGCGAATCTTGGTGTGGAGTTGTGGGGCGCCCAGCGGGCCGCGGAGAATACCGATCCGGGAGATCTGTGGCAGCGGAAGGTAGCTTGTCGGTGGTCGGCCGTGCCGACACGGGCGGAGTCTTCTCGAAGCGGAGGAGCGACGATCTAGGGTTCAGGCCCTGCTGTTTGGACACAGACGAGCGTCTCCACGATGAACGCTAGTCGGTCTATTCGGCCGGTAAGTTCGTTGATGACAAACGCCGGGGGAGGTTCATCCGCGCCTCCGTTGAGGGGAAGGCGGCGGCTGGTTCTTGGATCTCCAGGATGATCGCTCGCCATGTGGTTGGAGATTGGGAGACGAACTTTTGTTCTTTTGAAGTTAGTTTCCCACAAACGGCGCCTGCTGATGAAGGGCCTTTTCGGTCTCCTTCAGATGTTGTCTCCCGTTGGTCTGCCGAGGCTGCGATCGACGGCTGGGATTTGATCTGGAACGTGATCTCCTGTGATGTGTGGATCTCAATGGGTTGGGGGATATTTGCGCCGAGTACCTGCAAGGAAGTCCCGGGGTGATTTGGTACCACCGAGGACCCTCCGACGATCAAGTCAGTAACAAGATCCGAGCAGAATAATGGCTTAGTGGAGTAAAAATGACTTACTTGATCTCTCTGTGAGACGGGTTTATATAGCGGCGGCGACATGCAGGGGCAGGCGCGACGTCACACCCGCGTAATAAGTGGATCTTCCCATTAATGACGAGACAGGCTCGTTAATAGGGATCATAATGGCGTGGAACGTAGGATGTAACCGGCGGAGATCTCGCGCATGGCGATATTCGCGGAGCGGCGGTTACGTCTACGAGTGGCACCGTTGGTCGGTCGATGAGACCGATGAAGAGCTCGGGGGCGAGCGGAAGAGCCGAGGTATCTTAGTCCTGTAATAGCTCGGAGGCGAGCTGGGAGGCCGAGGAAGCCAATTTGTGCATGGAGGCTCTGAGGAGAGCCAGCTTGTGCTTGCGGGTCGGGTACAGGGGTGGCCCGGTCGGCCCCTGTAAGCCCTTTCTTCTAAGCTCTGAGACACGTCATCTACCACGTGTCACGATCTGGGAGGTCGCCGATATCGAGCATCATCAGTCAAGCTCCTATTCCAAAATAAAAATGAACTTTATCAACATTGAAGCCCTAAAACCTGTGGAAAAGGTATCAAAATATCTAACATAATTATCAAGAATTAAGTCGATTATCAACGCAAACCAACATTCTAATACAAAAACCAAGTCTTTAGTAATATGCTTGCTTATATTGACAAAAATAATTAGTTTGGCTTAAGAAATCATTTCGGCATATAGCCAATGGATCCTCGTTGTACCTATAAAAAATTTAATATTCAATCACCATTCATACATAAGAAAATAACCTTAGAAAACTAATATATCAAGATTATAATATATACTGGCTTCTCATATTAAATAAAGTCCTTCAAGAATTTTAAATGTACCTCTTAACCAACTTTGCAAACTTAAGCCTCGCTACAATATAAGGAAGCGTCGTAATCCCTTTTGTACCTATAAAGAATAACGAAGTTAGTCTATAATTATAGAATCATCCTAAACATAAAAGCAAAAATTTATAACAAATTTATTGAAATTTAATACCTTAAACCATTGCAAAGAGGCACCTTTTTGCGGATCTAAACCCAAACCTTCCAATACCATTTCCTTCAGCTAAATTAAAATATAAACTTACAAATAAGAAATGCTAAATTGCGTATAACACCATATAAAAAACTAAAATACACAATACTTTACCTTTCTAGCAATGATAGTGCGAAAACTGAAGGAATCCATTTTAACGATTACTTTGCAAGTTTATATATTTCTAATAAATTCATCTTATTGTCTATTTCATACTGTTTTCTCTGATCTTCAAGTAATATTTTGCCAACACTGTATTAAATTATTAGAATTTTGAGCTATTACACCTGTTTTGCGTAGAAGTGGGTCTATATACCAATGTAATAATTAGATAACAGAATGAGTTGATTTAACGCAATATGTTGAAGTATACAATAAGTGTAAATATGGAGGTGATCATGTGTACTTTGTTTGTTAAATATGGAGGTTAAACAACTCAAGTTTTAAACACTGCTACAAAAGTGCTCAAAGGTCACAGGGGTTTAGTCAAAGTTCAAACCGTGACCATCATATCAAAACGGTCGTAAAAGAATTGGTCACGGTTTGAACAGTGACCAATTGCATAATGTGGCGACCCCACAACCCTAACGTGATAAAACCCAATTCTCCCTCACCCAAAACCCTCGGCCCCCAATTCTTCAAACCCCCCCAAAAAAATTCTCCTGCCTCCACTCCTCGCCCTAGCCGCCGTCGATCGATCGAAACCCTCCGGTGTCGAGGCTCCTCTTCTCTCCTCTGGAGCTCGAAGCCTGTCTCCGAAGCTCTCCGCCGTCGATCAAAACCGCATCGGCCGCTGCCTTCGGAGCTCGAAACTCGCTGCCGCTCGATCGGGCTCGTCAAAGCTCAACGCCGCTCGAAGCTTGCTCGTCGAAGAGGTAAGTATAAATAAATCGGTTAAATTTTAATTTTTTTGTTTAATTTTAATTAATGTGCTCAATTGATCCCAAAAATTGTGTTGTCGCATGTTGTTGCTGTGTTGTTATTGATGTTGCTGGTGTTTTTGTTATTGTTGTTGTTGCCGAGTCCCCCTCGAGTTGGCCGGCTGGATATTGGTTAGGGTTTGGGTTTTGTTGGGGGTTAATTAGGACCGGCCGGGATAGGGTTAGGGTTTTGGGGCTAGGGCTAGGTTAGGGGTATGATTAGCGTTGGATGTATATGCCCTAGAGGCTATTATTATATAATACAGGATTGTATTACATGTGGATACTTGGGATGTATATGTACAAGACAATCTTGCTCGATATGATAGTATATTATCTAGTTTGCCTTTACCTCAACATGTGTATATGTTCTATTTATTACCATCTCGATTACATGTTGATAAAACCCGTAGGATGTTTGCTTGACTACTAGAGTTGTGATGACGATCATACTCGTAGGGTATAGAAAGTTTATAAGCGCATCCTTAAATTGTCCCTAATCATTGGAGTTTCGAGATAAGGCATTGATACTCCGAAGTAGACTGGTGAATATGTTTCTTATTCCTGTGAGGGAAGGTGGCCTGTCCCACAGCCATTGGTGTTCAGTACCAAAGATAATATACAGGTGCTCATTAGGTTATGAGTTACACTGTACGGACTCTCCGAGAACTTCTGGATGGTAATATACCGATCATCAGATAGTAGTTCTCTAGTAATATAGGTACATGTTAGTCTTTAGACTTGACATCGTCATTCGTCTCGAGTGTGTTCCTACTGTACTTAGATCACTACCCTACCACGGTTTTAAAGAATCATGCAAACAGGTTTTGATTGAGTACAGTCCCGAAACATTTGGAGGCAGTGAGCGATAGAAAGGATTCGTCTCTCCCGGTATAGAGAGTTGATATCGTGCTGTGTTCGATTGGTCATCACCATAAGACCTTGGCCAAGACACTTGAAATTTACTGATTGTGAAATCAGTAGTTTCTTGAGATGGTTTTGGGCCACATCGACACGACTTATTGAGTTATTAGTGTTGGATATATGTATACCCTAGAGGCCATTATATGATAGTGTATGTACTGGTATGTGTGTGTATGTGTGTGTGTGTGTGTGTGTGTGTTCAGGAGACATTCTTGCTCGACATGATAGTATGCTATCTGGTTGCGCCTTTTATCTTGACATGTTCATTTGATCGTGCTTTCATTCATTTGGTACATGTTGATATAGCGCTTAGGATGATGCAGGACTACTGAGATTATGATGCGGATCATACTAGTGGGACATGTGTAGTCTATGAGCATATCCTTAAAATGTTCCTAGTCATGGGTGTATCGAGACGGGGCATCGATATCACCAGAGTAGACTAGCGTATACGTTACTTGTCCCATATGATGGGCGATGGATGATTCCATATCCATTGGTGTGGTGACACCAAAGATCGTATACGGGTGCTCAGTGATGACTGGGTACACTGAACGGACTCGCCGAGAACTCCTATGTGGTATTATATCTATCATCGGATAGCAGTTCTCAGGTGACACTGGTACAGATTAGTCTGTAAAGCCGAAATTGTCATAGAGTCTTGTGTGTCTCCCACTGTACTTTGATCTCCACTCTACCATGGCTCTACTGAGTCATGAAAACAAGTGGATTTTGGGTACAGTCCCGAGGCACATGGAGGCAATGAGCGATAGGAGGGGTTTCGTCTCTCCCGGTATTGGGGGTTGATGTTGCACCATGTACGATTGGCTATAACAGAAAGTCTCTGGTCAGGGCTGCTGAGATTTACTGATAAGTGTTATCAGTAGTTTCTCGATCTGTTATGAGCCATATACCGACATGACTTATTTGAGTTGTTGGGGTCGACGATACCACCCCTAGACCTGATATGCAGCATATTTGACGAAGAGACCGGACTGTACGGTAAGTGTTGCCAGTTGGCTCGACGGGAGTTTTAGCAGGTTTGCTTGTGTTTTTTCTGATCACTCAATACTTAGGAGCCGTTACGTACTGCTTGTGCCACTGACGGTTTGTGGGCATGTGATGTGATCACTGCCTACTGCTAGCATATTGACGAGTCTTAGAGTCCCACAAAGGAGTCTCTTAGCTCAGGCGAAATGATTTGGAGTGCATATGTGATATGCGCGGGAGCTCGGTTAAATGCATGTATTGGATACCGTATTTTATTCGGGCGTTTACTATTGGACGGGTCGTATGTGATATGACCAGGTTATTAAATCAAATGTTGATTTAATATTAAGTCCATTAGCTCATTTATTAAAACCTATTTCTTTTGATGCATGCATGAGTGTATGTATATGTTGATATGCATGCACACATGCAAGCATAGATGTGCCATGCTTGATGATACATTGGTGGTGGTAATGCAAGACTCACATGGTTGCATATTCATATATTTTGTTAATTTGAGATTAAGTAAAATGACAAATGAAATCATGGTTGACTATTCAACTTTCATTTTCTTGTGTTGACAAGTCAAAACCATGGTTTCATTTGCCCATGGTTTTGCCCCATGGTTTTGCTTAAACTCTAGTTACAAAATATCTAGTTATTATGTAACCATAGTTTAGCATGATAACTCTCTCTTACTCTCTTGAGTTAAGCAAGGGTTATTCTCATTATTCTCTTTAGCTTGAGCCATCTCCTTCTTCCCCTCTCTCCTCAAAGCTCATTAGGGTTTCAAAAGAAAGAGAAATGATTAAAAAGAAAAGGTTTTTAATTGAGATCCAAACCCAAATCACCATTCCACTTTAGTTTAGCCCACTAGATTGGAGTGTTTGCTTCTTCTTCTTCCTTGATCAAGAGAAGTTTGGAGCTTGGTGCAAAGAGATTTCGTGGTGGATCATCGTGGACGCGAAAGGATATAAGCCAACCGGTTCAAACCTCAATCGATCCAAGAAGTTTAGGAGGATGTCTACAAAGATTGGATTCTCTACAACTTAGTGTTAGATACTTGTAATATATGATACTAGCATATTGTTACTCTATCTTTTTAGTTCGATTCATATTTGGAATTGTTTAGCACCCTCTAAATTTTTGTTATAGCATGCGCGATGCAACCCTAAACCTAGTGTGGTGCTATAGAATCCCTACAGTGGTATCAGAGCCAAGCTAGAAAGATAGAAAGATAGACAATGTTAGATAGAATACGGAAACGAAACAACTCCGAATAACAAAAACTGCAACCCACAAATATAGCTTCTCTGTCGAATTTTTAAAGTGCCAAGAAATTTTTTCAAACAACTGCAGAAGCTTACTGACACAATACTGAGAGCACATAACAAATTTGAAGCCTTGCCCTTGGATTTTGGCCGAGCCCCAACCCCTATAATCCGGCGTCGCCGACCCCCTTACCCCCTCTGTGCTTCGAAATTTTTCTGTGCTCTGGTATCTAGGTTTTGGGGTTTCAGGTATTGTTTGTTTAGGCCAAATTTTCATGTGATGCAAATTGTGCTTAGGGCTTTATTCGGAGGTTTTCGTAGTCGTATTTTTTAACATTGTAATGGTAATTTGGACGATATTTGAAAGTTCAAGCGAACATCAATAACTCCCCATTACCCTCGCCAAAAATTTCCAAGTGTTGGGATTTTCTTAAGTTAATTATATTCGATAGTCGTGCAAGTAACTCTATGGACGCTCTAGAAGAACAAAAACCTTAACTCGATTCTATGCCCTCGGAACCGCGACTGAACCTTAGAGTTTGCCGTAGTTCCGCAGTGTCATAGGTGAGGCATTGGTTTGGCCCTTCTACGGATGGATTATAGCTACTGTGGCACATTTTTGGGTACTTTAACTTTGCTCAAGTGTTGAGCTTATCGGGGTAATTTGAGGGCGCTTGTTGATTCGATTGAAACGTTTAACATTGTCTAGATATCTGTGATGTGATAGAATAATTGGAATCTGCACTAATTAGTTTTATGAAAAGTAATTAGTTGCGTGTAAGTCTAATATTTCGGTCTCGGTAGATGTAATACCCAATTCTCCTATAAATATCTTCCGTATTTTAAATAAATGTCTCCCCAAAATTTTTCCATTTAAAACTTTTACAATTAATATTTCCTATAATTTATAAATAAAATTTCTATATTTTTCTAAACCCAACCCAGCCCATTCCTTTTCCTCTCTTTTAAATTCTTTTTACCTCAGCCCGGCCTAAGGCCGGGACCATGAACCCCAAACCCAAACCCCTTCCCAAACCCGACCCGAACCCTCACCCCTCTCTTTCTTCTTCTCCCCTACGACTCTTTTTCCCTCTCGTTTCCTCCTCGCGCCCACGACCCACGCCAACTGACCCCATCTCTCGCGCTACCCCCCATGACCCGTTCTCTCTCTCCCCCACCTACGTCCCATCTCTCTCTTCTTCCCGCTTCTCCCTCCTCTCACCTACGAGAACCCCGAGCTCCACTGCACTTACGCCTCACCTCCACCAACCTCCAACCCGCGGCCATCGCTTCCTCCAAGTCACCGGCTGCAGCCTTCCGCCGAAGAGGCCCGAGCACCGTCGACAAGCAACCCCAAGACCTCCTCTGTGACCCCCAGCTCCTCCTCCGACCCATCGAACCTTGTCGAGCTTCAATGCAAGTCTTCCGGCGGACCCGGCATCACCCACGAGCCCACCGCCTCTTACCTCGTCGCTGTTGATCTCCACGTTGCCTCCTCTCACCACCTCTGCACCTGCATGCTCCCGTCGCCAACCGACTCCTCCGGTGACCACCAACCTCACGAGCACCTCGCTGCCCCTCGTCACCGGAGCTCCGACTACCTCCCCCGAGCACCCCTCGCCCCACCTTCTCCACCCCGGACTTCCTCCAGAACCAAACGCCATCCTCCACTCCACCAACCCATCACCACCGGAACCTGACTTGTTGCCTCACCCGACCTCACCGTTGACGACCTTATCGGCGACTCCTCCGCTCATCCCCATGACCCCCCTGCACCAGGCATGAGCACCGCGGCCGCCACCAACTCTTCTGCCCTCCCCTCTGCAACCTCCCCGCCGACTCACCCCTCTAACCCACCGAGCTCCCTCTCCTAGTTCTCCTCGCTGCAACCGTCGCTGGCGACCCCATCTCCCTCTACCTCAACCACACGCCGTCGTCCTCCTCTCTGAACCCTCCACCAACAGCACGCACCACCAACCCTTGCCGGAGCTAACTCCTCCGACAACCGACAACCCAGTGCACCTCCTGACCCCGCCTTAGCTGACTCCAACCCAGCTCCATTCGCCTTGGCCGTAGCTCTAAGCCGATCTCCCCGTGTCCAAAACCGACCCCCTCACCAACGAGCTCCCCGACATCGCCGCTACCTGCAACTCACCGCCGACGAGCTCTGGACCCAGCCACTGTGCCCATCTTCCTGAATCACCGTGCCACCATCGGACCCACTCCCGTGTCGCGCCCATACTCACTACCCATGCCACGATGTGTCAGTCCCCGTGCCACACCATACCCGATCCAGTACACGCGCCGTGCCGCTCCCGAACCACGCACCAGGTCAAGACCGTGCCCAGCACCGTGTTGCGCCCGCGTCGCCAGGTCTACTACCGTATCACGCCCGCGTTGCTACCGCGCCCAGTACCGAGTCACCGCGCATCGCGCCCGCGCCGCGCCTGTGTCCAGCATCGCATCGTCTCATGTGTCGAGACGAAATCCGCAAGCGGCATCGCTTCTATATCAAGCGACCGAGGCAAGTGAACTCCCCCTCACTTGCTTAACATGCTATAGTTATCTTAATTAATATCATTTCACACGTAATCTGACATCCCAATTGGTTACGTAAATTCTGAAAATCATCGTACCCATCATGTCGTAAAATTAGTAGTTAATTAAATATAAATCCAATCATGGTATTCCAGGGCTCGTTTCGAACCTAACTATATAACCTATAACCCCATGTAATTAGTTATTGAATATTGCAATTTCATGACACTAAAAAATGAGGAGGAACACAACTCTGGATTGCAGTCCGGGGCAGCGTCCGTTTTGGATACCTGGCCTTGGGAACACCTGTACACCCCTTTCTTAAACTGAAAATGCATGGAACCCCGTATTATACGTAGATAATTTAGTTAGCTAACCCCTGAATCTGGTCCCGTGTCGTTTCACCGACATTTGATATTTAGTTTGTATTTTAGAATACCATGGTGTTCTGCATTGATCCCTCTTACACCAGCACCTTGTACATAACCTAACTTATAATACAGGAACCCTATTGATAATCCGTTTAATGCGTTGGAAATATAACAGAAAAATCTACAACTAGTTTTACTGTAGCATTGCCTAATTATGCTCCCAATTGGGAGTAAAACGTATTACCGAACGGACTGACAGTTCTGAAACTGGATTTCCAGCAGTGAACACTTAAATTGAAATGACCATAACTAGCAAACCTGAAATCCGATTGACGCGAAACCAATTGTGATGGATAGATAATTAAACATACTGATTACCCCTTTTATATTGTTTTGCTTAATTCTGCACGCATGATTTATAGTAAATTATGCAAGTGGTAGGACACTGGTTGCTGATATTTTATTCATATCGTAATTATTGTATTCTCATCATATCATGTAGATGTCATTACATTGGTAACTTAGTGATCGTGTACATTACCCAGTGATAGGTATTAGTGTTTTGATTGTGGCAAGTACGTTAGTGTTAAAGCGTGAATGAATAAATGAAGCGGCACGTACTTGTGCACAATCAACGGACCCAGTTCATTTATTGCATTGTCGACGTCTATGGGACATATATAAGTGTAACGATAATTGGTATGGGACGATTATGAAAGCACTTATATTAGTGTCATAGGTAAGGCGTCAAACACTGTCCATTTATCTTGGGTACCAGTCGAGACATACTTGATGGAGATCATATCTCCAGTTCTCGCGTAGACTTGTCGACTAGTATTTGGGTTTATGGTCGGGATTTGATGTAGACCACGGGGTATGGGGTAGTTTGAATGTAAGTTCAACGGAATCTCGGGAGTCCCATTGCCGGCATATACAGCGATTCTGGAAGTCATATGGGTGATATTACTGATTATTAGCGAGCGTTTTGGGCTCGTATTCCCTTGCCCCTGGGGCCCTACCTTTGGGTTGAGGATACTCCTGTGTAGTTGACTCTCACACTTGGACTGACGATAGGCTTAGCGACCTGAACAGTGAGACTTAGAGACTGGTAGGTTTAGTGATATATACATGCATTGCTTACTGATTTGATATACCTACTTTACTGTTTACCTGTACCGATTATTTCATGTGCGTCATCATTCTATATTTACTGCTTCATGTTCATCATCATTGCACGTGTTTACTTTTGCGTTTATATATATTGCTATTGTGTCGCTCTGAAGACCTGAGTATGCATGCTCAGAGGGAGAAGTGGATTTAGCTCAGATCAGCACCCGTCGTACCTTGAGGATATTGCGGACATCTAGATCAGTGACGTCAGCGCCATTTTTTCTTGATCTCTATCTGGTTAGTTTTTGTATCAGTTTTGATTTAGTGACTGCATTTCTCATTATCTATGCATTGATTACTGATTACCACGTAAAGCTAGAAACCGAAATGTGACCACAGCAGGATATTTTCTTGACCGTAGGAGCATGGCTGGCCTTGTCAACCCCTCGTATTCCGTATTTTGGGAAGCGGGGCGAGACATGGTTTTGTTAGTATCAGAGCTGGGTTTGGATTGAGATTACAGTTTCCGAATAGGGCTTAACAAATTTAAGTCACTCTTTCGGTCCAGATTGTGAACTTATTATCCTTGACTAAAATCCCTATTGTTCGTCAAGCTATATTTTGACTCCATCCGCTAGAGTTTTAGGTGACTTAGTGGAGTTATGTGATTGTAACTATGAACTGCAGTATAGTTATAAGGCAGCACTCTGCTTGAGTGACTTAGAGTTCTACATTTGATTTCCACTCGTGTGAATTTCATCTCACCATATATTCTTGTTTCGTTGTCCATTCGATACTTTATTCTGATTCTTATTCCTTGTACCTTATGTCGTCCTAAAATTTGTTCTTTTAGGACCATGACTTCCAACAACTCCCCGTTTATATCTTATATTATTCCCGAGTTTTCAAATCTATTTTACGTTTTCGTCCTTATACCTTCCTATTGATCCTACACCTGCTTAAGTATCTTATTAGACTCGTTGCCTTCTCATGTCTTCGTTTCTTCAAGATTATCGTATCGCGTTGCATACATTTAAGTTTCTATCAGCGTCGCACAGCAGAAGCTAAAACCTGGCGTTCAACGACTCTTCTTCCGCCTCCACTCTCTGGAGTCAGGCCGTCGAGATTTTGGGCGTACTGTGAGGATTGATGGAAGCCCCGGAGCGAACAAATGATCTCATAGCTGAAGGACTAAGAAGACAAATGGCTCAGGCACCAACGGAAGCCACAATCATAGGAGAATTTCTGTTAGATAAAGAGGGGGTGTGCAGATGAAGCGCTCATATATTACTCAGCAACAGAAGCAGCGGGGAGCCCAGCGTTATGGTTATTGCAAGAGGCCAGGACACTTTCAGAGGGACTGTCGCCAAGCCAAAGGGCATTGCTTGATTTGTGGATCCGACGAACATCTTGTCAATGGCTTCCCTCGAAGGAAGGAGTTACACGGAGAAGATTCATCAATGTTCTCCACGTTGGCTTGAGTAACTTGGTTATTTCGTAGTTCGAGTTTGAGGATGGTACGGACCCTGCACAGGATTCAAACTTGCTTGACGAGATCGCAAAGATTTAGACATCAACGCGAAATTATCACCTTCCCTGCTTCCAAGAAAGATATCCCTTTAGAATTGTTCCTTTTCGTTTAATTCCTGTATCTGTTGAACTCCTTGATTTATATGCCAAAAAAATAAAAAATAAATAAATATACACACGCGCGCGCGCGCGTTTATTTTCCTCATCTTTTCTAAGTACTCCACTATTTTCAAATCTTTCATAGTTCTACCTTACACTGCATATTTATTTTCTAGTTTGTTTTCCCACTAATGCTTTTCATACTATCGTCCTCTTATTATGAAGTTCCATTTTTCGTGCATTTTTATCTTGATCTTTTATCTGCTTTAAGTACGGGATGTCATTTTGAGCTATTTGCTACTCAATATTTATTTTAATATTTTATTGTTTGTCATACTGGTGTCATTCATAATCGTTTCGTTATTAATTGACTTTCAAAATTTATATTATCAGCAGTTTGAGTTTTACTTAAAAAGGGTTCCATATTGATTTTCTATATAGTATCCACTTTTCTTTGTTCATATGAATGCTAACAATCTTCTGTTTTCATATTTACGTTTACCTACGTATTTTTGTGCTCCAATTGATTTAAATTTTCTATTTACTAATGTATAAATTATGGTTAGCTTGTATGCTACTACATTTTAATTACTTGTACGTATATCATCATTATTTCGATATTATCTTAGTTTCTTTTGTATTGCATTATCTTCACACTTTTGCAAAGATAGTTTAGTCTTGGCCTTTACGTTAATTGTTGATTTCTGGTTTGTTTACTAGTCACCTATGTTTTCATTTTATTTTCTCCCATACTTTACCGTAGGAGTACCCTCAACTAATTATATAATTGCTTGATTTGTATCTTTATTAAAATAGTTTTGGTTCTTAAGGCCTATGAGTCAATCCTTCCTTAATGCTTATTATTGTCATTTTATTTTTTGTATGTACATAATTTATCACTATTAAAAGTTATGTCCTTATGTGTGACTGTTCCTTTTAGCTGCACTATTTCTTATATATAAAAATATTTGATTTTCGACTAGTTGATTTTGCGTAAATCGCTATATAATAGTATTTGATTTTGTTGCTTTTCGCATTACATTTTATAGCCTATCGTTTATTTTAAATTTCGAGGACGAAATTTTATATAAGTGGGGTATGATGTAATACCCAATTCTCCTATAAATATCTTCCGTATTTAAAATAAATGTCTCCCCAAAAATTTTCCATTTAAAATTTTTACAATTAATATTTCCTATAATTTATAAATAAAATTTCAATATTTTTCTAAACCCAACCCAGCACATTCCTTTCCCTCTCCTTTAAATTCTTTTTACTTCAGCCCGGCCCAAGGCCCGGCCCATGAACCCCAAACCCAAACCCCTTCCCAAATCCGACCCGAACCCTCACCCCTCTCTTTCTTCTTCTCCCTACGACACTTTTTCCCTCTCGTTTCCTCCTCGCCCCCGCTTCTCGCGCCCACGACCCACGCCAACTGACCCCATCTCTCATGCTACCCCCCATGACCCGTTCTCTCTCTCCCCCACCCATGTTCCCTCTCCCTCTTCTTCCCTCTTCTCCCTCCTCTCACCTACGAGAACCCCGAGCTCCACTGCACTCATGCCTCACCTCCACAACCTCCAACCCGCAGCCATCGCTTCCTCTAAGTCACCGGCTACAACCCTTCGCCGACGAGCCCCGAGCACCATCGACAAGAAACCCCAAGACCTCCTCTGTGACCCCCAGCTCCTCCTCTGACCCATCGAACCTTGTCGAGCCTCACTGCAAGTCTTTCGGCGGACCCCCGGCATCACCCACGAGCCCACCGCCTCTTTCCTCGTCGCCGTCGATCTTCAGAAAAATGAGAAAAGATTATGTAAGAGTACCAGCCTCCATACAGTTCGGCATAGGCGAGATCGGAAGAGACCCTGAGCAGGTACCTTCCAGGACACCGCTGCGATGAGATTTGCACCGAGGACCAGTTGTGTCACGAGTATTCAGAGGGCCAGAGGCCGATGCAAGTGACGTGCTGCTTTACGAGTGGTCGTGATAATTGGCCGAGACATGACCAGAGAAGTGGCAGAGCGGAATCATTTCCGTTGGCACACTTGACCGGGCCGACGAGCCGATGGATTGCGAGATTGGTAAATCCACAGAGAAATGAGGACCCAGAGATAGAGGACGCCAGACCGTGAGCAGGAGGCAAGCGGATGTTCTTGCTCTGCCAGTTTTGGGCGCACCGACATTTTTCGACATTGTAGGAGGTGTACCTTAATGTCATTTATTGCGATTTGCGTTTGTGATCCGAGTATCACACTTATATCGCTTGGATTTGAGTTTTAATGATTGAGTTTCATGATATTGTTTTCGTGCACCATGGCTGCACCTACTGGGTATTTATATTTGGTGCATAGTTATTGCACTTGAGATATGTTTTTATACACCGTTGTGTTGGTTTATGATTTGTGCATACTTATTGCACTTAATATCAGTTTTGTGCCTTGGCAGCACGTGGTTATGAGCTCGTGGATTTCATACGTTTGATTTGATTTTGTGCATGTGGTATACACTCGATTTGATTTTTGCATTCGGTATAGCTCATATATGCTTGCAGTGCATTGATACATGTTTTGTGCACGCAGTTGCACACGGTTATGATTATATACACCTGGGTACACTCGGCGTGGCTTTTATACGCATTTGAGTTATTGATGAGTTTTCGTGCACTGTATTTGTTTTTCGTGCACTGATTGCACCAGATTTGCATTTCATGCGTTTGTTGCACTAGGTGGTTATTTCGTGCGTTGATTGCACTAGATTTGTATTTCGTACATTGGTTGCACCGATTTGTGCCTTTGGGCATTCGTTTTACCAGATTTGTGTTTTCGTACGCGTGGGCACTTACCGTTCGTTTTCGTGCATGCTACCGCACTATGTGGTTTTACGCCCAACCTGCTTGGATTGAATTTTGAGCATATTAGACGCTTGATTTTGGATTTTATGCGCATCGGATGCACTTGAGTGAGATTTTATTCGTGCATGATGGATTCACTTGATTTAAATTTTTTTCGTGCATGATGGATGCACTTGAATTGGATTTTCGCGCATGTCGGGCGCATGATATGAGATATGATTTTGTGCACACCGGATGCACTCGATTTGAGATTTTCGTGCACTATAGATGCACTAAATGTTGTTGTCGTGCACACCCGTTGCACTGGACAGATGCTTTGGTGCACACCCGTTGCACTTAGTTTTTCTTTTATGCACGTTCGTAGCACTTATATTTGGATTTGGTTCCCGTACGCACCAAACGCACGTGATTATTGGATACGCCTTTTGAGACTGATTTTGCTTTTAGGCACTTTGTTTTCATGATGGGTACTATATTATGTAGTAACCGAACAGGACTGATCTGAGAACGGTACCTGAGTATTTTGCATGCATTAAACGTTTAACCAGAGGTTTTTAAAAACGAGTTATAGTCTCGCTATTTCCTAAGTGTCCGTGAGCGACACGAATATTTACGAGGAAAACCTTTTGGGATATTTCAAAAAGGCGGAACGTATGTTTAGCAAAACCAATATGAGCATATATTTATTACTCTACAAAGGAGCGTCCGTCATTTATGCCGTGAGCTACGCATCACATGGCGATTCAGAAAAGATTTTTTCATGTGTTTTATTCAGTTTGAAGGATTTTTCCAAGGATGCGTATTATATATGTATTATAGTATTTGACTAGTGTATATTGGATTTCAGTAGTGAATTTCGAAATCTGTATCTCCATTGTAACTCCGAGGATATGCGTGCAAATCCGATGATTTGAGTGACGCTTGACGGAGTTCGATTTTGAGTTGTACTCATTTTCATGCGCACTTGACGCGTTGTGTTATTCCTGCATCTTCCGTGATTTCGGAGCCCCGTTGATTTAAATTGATTATTGAAATGTTTTAGTATTTGGGGGTTTAAATTTAAATTCGGGGAACGAATTTCTTTAAGGGGGGAGATTGTAGGAAAATATAATATTATTTTTGGGAATTTTTATAATTAAATATTAAATATTATGATTTTTTTAATTATGCAGTATAATTAAATACCAATAAATCGGAAAATATTTGGAAAATTGTAAGAATTTTTAAAACGAGAGTACTCTATGTGATTTATGCAAATTACAAATTTTATGATTAATTATATTCACTTTTAATGCTAATCGCGATTAAAACCGCTAATCGCGCATTAAGTTTGAATTGTGCACATGACATGCACCATGTCACATTTTAGCACTTGTTACATTTTGTCATGGCTTTTTCCTTTTATTTCATGGTTTTGTTTTAGAAAATGAAAAGAAAACAAAAGATAAAGAGAAGAGAAAAGAAAAGGAAAAGAATAAAGAAATGAAGGATGGGCATGAGAGAAAGAGAGGTGAGGGGTCTCTTTGACCAAGTCCCATTTGCTTTCCCCTTCATTCTTCATCATTTCCCCTTCCTCTTCAACCATGGCTGCCCCTCACTCCCCCTCCACTTCAACACCTCAAAACACCCTCAAAACAACACCAAAAGTCCATCTCCATTTCATTGAAAATGTGCACAAGCCCCCTAGCTACACTTTGGACCAAGAAAACAAGGATTTGGGACACTTGGGGGAAACTCAAGAATTTTCTTGAGTTGCCAAATGAGATAATTCTTATACCATTAGTGTAGTATTTCAATTGTCTTAGCTCCTATACTAGTTTAGAAGTGATTAGGCGATGTTTAGAGAGGTTTCGAAATTTCAAGTTAGGGATTAGAGTTTGAATTGATTCGAAAAGGGTAATTGAGATTAGTAGTGACCTTAAACCTGCTTTAGTGATATCATATTGGACTCAAAAACTGAGACTTAACTCCAAATACGAACTTTGAAATTCTGCCGATACGGGAAATTATGGAATTTGTGATGGTTTTTGGATATCTGTTAACACCCGGAGACATAGAAAATTATTTAGCAAACACAGGGAGATGTGCAGGTGATATAGAGCATACCCTAAAGACCCGAGCCCCTAACCTCCTACCATGGCCGCAAATAATATCTTTCTGGCCGCAAATTGCGGCCAGACCTGGTGCTTTTGGGTTCTTGTTTGTTTCATGCCTCCATTTCCAGTTAACTAGACCCTTCCCATATGCAAAATTGGCTAATTTCACCTAGGGTAAAATCTATAGTTGTTTTCTTGAGTTGCTACATTGTTTTGCGACTTCGTTTTAACTTGAGTTTTGGTATTTGATATTTTAAATCCGTCGTGTGCCGTTTGAACGCCAACGGCAAGGGCTATTGGTTGTGTTTTGCATGTAAGGCTATAGGTTTTAACCTATGAGCGAAACGTGTGCCATTTTGGTTTTCCGCCTTGATTTTAATTTGCATTTGCGACTGTGTATTGGTTGTAGGCACCCCACGTGAAATTCGAGACGACGAGGAGAGCGTGGCGTCATCGACTCCAGCAAGCGAGGATCAAGATGAGTAGATCTATATCTACGGGGGAAGTCGGGTGGATGGCGTATAGCACCCCCACAAACTTGATGGAAACCGATTTATATATAGAATATAGGTAAGGAAACCTAGATTAGGAAACTAGGGTTATGGTTAAAGGATAGTTAGAGATGAATAATGGAATATATGTATTGCGATATAACATGAAATCTTTTATCATATGAAAAGTGAATGTGAATCACGACTTGTAGATATATAGTTACACTAGAATAAGTATGAATTTTAGAGTAACATGACATTTGATGTATAGGGTAGAATGTATATGCATATTGACTTGATTGAGATATAAATACGATGAAAAGATACGATGTGATATGATGATTTGATGGTATGTTGGTATACGGATGCGAGTCGATTGAGATGGTTGATATCTTTGCCGGTCCCCTGATATGAAATTGTTATGGATGCGACATGGGACATAAGTATATAGATATACATAAATGTTGTGAATCATGTGTGATATGTCGTATGAGACGTTAGGTCCGTACCCCTCATTTCTTATAGGATGATAGGATCTCCGATGGTTTAGTGACGCCGTACGATAATTTTCCGTACGTGATGAGTTTTATGACGATTGATCCTTACCCTTGACTAAAGGTTGCCGTACGATGGATTATATCGTATGTGGTGTTGTGGCTGGGTGCCGATTGATTGATTCACCGACTCGATTATGTAGATAGTATACCTTATAGCTTTTAACTGATGATTTACATTATACTGCATTCATGTTATTCTCATGGCATTACTTATACCTGTGTTAGTACACTTACACCATTATCGATGATGCGTATGTTACACTTACACAGATTTGTCGGTTCACACACTTCATCATCGATAATTGCCGTGTCACTACACAGTAGGATTGCTGCATCATGATATGATCCCCTTGCATAGTTTACTTGTTATAGTTACATATGCACCTTATACGATATTGCATTTGACTTGGCAGAAATTGGGAACCGCAAGATATATTTTAAAACTGGATTCATTTAAAAAGGCGGCTTTCCCTCGACATGTGCATATTACTGATTTCCATGTTGCATGATATACTGATATGCTTACATTTCTTTTATATGTCGCATACATCATGCTTTACGATTATACGCATTGAGATATGCTGTTTTCATGAGATTTTTGGATTTGAGAACCGTGGTTATTTCAAAAGAAAGTATGCATTGTTTTAAAAACCCGGTTTCTCTTGATATGATATTTCAGTGCGTCCACCATGCGTTTTCTCGGTTCTGAGACGTGTGATATGTGAAACCCGATTCGAGGAGGCGGATGATTCGTTTGCGGGTTCATGGTGGACCCGGTATGGTTCCCCGGGGCGAGAAATGTTTTTCGTGGAGTAGACGATGAGCCTGGCAGGGTGGCTAGTACCTACCGATGTTTGGTTGGACCTGACGGCTATCCGAAGGATACCGACCGGAGTCGAGAGATGATATGGGCCGATCCGGACTGACGGAGCCCGAGAGATATGAGGATTTACGTGCCGATGCTGGGCATGGGTTTCATGATTTTTCGAGTGTCGATGTTAGACACTCAGGTTCCATGATTTTGATGTGTCGCGAGGGACACAGGTTGATTTATATCCTCATACTTTAATGCATATGCTTTTATGATATTTACATGCATGATATCGTTATGTCATTGGTTGACACATGGACGGGATCCACTTGCATACATACATTGATGATATGGTTGGACGAGATCCACATGCATACATACATTGATTATATTGTTGGATGATATCCACATGCTGTTTGACATTGATATTAGTGTTGGCATATATACAGACCCGGTCATCCTAGATATCATAGTATTACCTTCATGATATAGTTGACCTAGCAGTCGTTGTTTGTTCGATTTCTACTTGTTGATGTTTTTCTACTCACGAGTTGGCAACTCACCCCGTTGTGCCACAGTTCTTGCAGGTTGACCGCATGGATCAGTAGCGGCATCGCTGGCACACGGTTATTTTCGGATGATTGTTTTGGTAGGTGGGACATTTGTATCGTACCCACTCTTATATTTATATTTCATATTGTATCTAGTCAACTCCATCAGTCAAAACTAGTAATTGTATAACTAATGAGACTTAGTGAGACTTGTAGTTGTGAGACTTATAGTTGTGAGACTTGAGCGATGGGTTTTATGTTCGCCTTTTGGGTTGATTTCTCGCTTTATTCTTTATTTTTGGTGTTGATCTTCGCCGTCGGGCGTCGTATACTTATATATTCTGCCTTGCGTGGTTGTGATCCGCCGTTTGGCGAAGTGCTAGCTCCCGCTTGGAGATGCCTTTATCATTATGTATTGTGGTTTTGGATCAAAAAAATACAAAGGAGGTGCTGCCCAAATTTCTAAAAGTCGAAACATGTTTTCAACTAGTAACACCCACTTGTCTTTTTATGTTCCATTATTTATGTATTTAAGAAAACTTATGATTTTCACCATACTTTTATTTCAAAACATCACCTCTTTATTTTCTTAAAAAGATTTAGATTTCTGGGTTTCGGCTTACTTGATTTACGTTACGCCTTTAGACGTGACGCGATTCAAGTGCCGGTCACGAGCTAATATTTTCGGGTCGTGACAAGGGGTGGTAAACGTCAGACCCCAGTAACGCGATAAGTCATGCCGATGTATGGCCTATAATGGTTTGAGAAACTACTGATAACACTTATCAGTAAATCTAATAAGCATCCCTGACCAGGGACTTCCAGTTATAGCCAATCGAGCATAGCGCAACATCAACCCCCAATACCGGGAGAGACGAAACCCCTCCTATCGCTCATTGCCTCCATATGACACGGGACTACCCAAAATCCACATGTTTGCACGCCTCCTCTTGAGCATGGTAGGGAGGAAATCAAAGCACAGTGGGAGCCACATAAGATTCTATGACGATCTCGGGTCTACATACTAACCTGTACCAGTGTCACCAGAGGACTGCTATCTGACGATAGGTATACTACCAACTAGGAGTCCTCGACGAGTCCTGTTCGGTGTACCCATTCTTGAATGAGCACCTGTGTACAATCTTTGATGTCATACACCAATGGTTGTGGAATCAACCATCGCCCTCTAAGGGACAAGAAACGTACACACTAGTCTGCTCTGGAATATCGATGCCCTAGTCTCGATATTCCCTCGACTAGGAACTGATTAAAGGATGTACTTTTGGACCACCCTGGCCCTACAAATATGATCTCATCATAATCCTGATAGTCAAGTACATATCCTAAAGACCTTATCAACATGTAAGAGACAGACAGTATAAATACCAGTCTACATATTAAGATAAAGGTAACCTGATAGCATACTATCATGTCGACCAAGAAAGTCCTCTATATATATATGTCCAAGCATCCACTATATAAACAATAATGGCTTCTAGGACATACATATTCCTAACAGCGCTGTGTTCAGTCAGCTATCACCAGAAATCCGTGGCCACGGTGGATGAGATTTACTGATGGTTGATCAATAGTATCTCTATTGGTGATGAGCTTGACTCAAACACGACTTATCGGGTTAGTAGGGGTCTGACGTTATCCACCCCCTAGACCCGATGTGCGATACTCTTTGACAAAGAGACCGGACTGTACGAAGATTGTCACATTCAGGCTCAGTAGCGTAAATGTAACACCTGAGATTAGGGTAAGTGGTAATTGTGTGTTAATGTGGGGGTTTTGGTAAAAAGTTTACCAAAACGGGATTCTAGTAATTTATCTGGTTTTATGGTTATTTTAGTAGAATTTTATCTCGACCACACACACTTGTGCACGTTAACTAGGATTAAGACTAGGATTTGCCATATAATTGAGCTTGTAGGTTAACCATGTTTAAGCTAACCATGGTGGTCTAACACACTTGATTAGGCTAATTAGGTTAATTAAAGATTTTTGGTTTTGACCAAGGGAGTTTAGGGTGTAGGTTGACTTGCTTGAGAGAGAGAGAGAGGGATGTGATGTGTATCATGATAGCTTTTGTTTGCAAGAGGAAGAATGATGACTTTAAGGATGTGTCACCTCCTTTTTCACTTCACAACTTTTAGCATATCCATCACCCTCTCAATCAAGCTCACATCAGCCCAAAAATTAGATTTTTAGCCCCCAAAACAATTTCATCAGCCCAAACTCCAGCCATGCATCAGAAACATCAGATCCCAACAACATCATCAATATCAGCTACCTAACCCCTTAGCTCAGCAGCTACTACACCCACAGCAGCAACACCTCATCAGCCAACAAAACAAACATCAGCTTAGCCACCAAGAACAGCACATCAGCCCCTGTACATCAGCCAAAACATCAGCCATATAACATTAGCTTCAGCCTTTTCATCAGCATCAGCAGGTGTACAACAGCCCCAACTCCTTACATAACCCTTCCATACAAACACACAACACTTCACCACCCCAAACAGCCACAAACACAACCCCTGCTGCTGCTACTGCAATACTTCTACACCAAATAAATCAACAGAACTTTTGTAATAGCAACTTCAGCTGCTGCAAACAGCCCAAAGCTCCAAAACCACATTCACACAACATCACTACACCCCACACTCCACCACAAATACTTCAACATCTTCTCCACCTGCTGCTACTGTTTCAAACAGCAACACAATATACACTACACCACCAGAACAACAGCAGCAGCAACAGCTCTGTAAATTTCAGCAAGTTGCAGATCAGCTCTGTTCCAGCCAAGTTTGCAGCACCAGGAGCTTTAGCAGCAGCACATACCCTCCTACTCCTTCTCTTCTCCTTCATCTAGGGTCTTTTGAGGTATATCCCCCTTAACCCGACTCCAAATTGCTAAAATTATGGTTATCTAGCTTAGTTGGTGTTTATTGCATGGTTTAGTGGTAATTTTGGGTGAATTAAGAGAATTTTGGCTAGTAATGGTTGTGATGGTTAGAGTAGCCCTATTAGGTGCTGTTGAGACTAGAACACCCAAATTTGGTCCCAGATTTCACAAAGACACCCGATTTATCCGACTTGGCGTAATTTAGCAGTTTTAGCGACTTTTTAGCCTCTGTAGATTCTGCTGTTGACCTGAGCCCGTAAAAATAAAATTGTGAAGACTGTAGCATGGTGAGACTACTAGGGACACACACACAGAGCACGGGGACCCACCTCACCTTTGAGGCCGCCGGTTTAATCTTTCTGGCCGCAAATTGCGGCCAGAGTAGGGGGTGGGGTGTTGGATTTTTGGGTGTACGGTCATGCTGGGTATGTTAGTCTGTTGGTACCTGCAACTTTCTAAGTTGAGCGCAGAGGCAAAATCTGGAGCTAATAGCGTGTTTTCGATGTTTCAAGTCTCGTGCGACACGCGCGTGATACGCGTGGTTCTGTGGCGCGCTGCGCGACACAGCGCGTCGGTGTAGGTTCTGGTGGGTTTGTGCGCGTCGCGACATGTCGTGTGCACGCGCGTTTAGTTTCACGCACGCGTATCCTTTTATCGATATATCGTGTTTTGCAGGATTTTTCCTTATATGGTGACTTTTGTAAATTCTAGATTCGCCGGCGGAGACTTCTAGTGCAGCAGAGAAAGGGAAGCAGGTAGTCGGACACATCTAGCACGGGATCACGGGTGAGTAGATTTAACATCTACGGGGGACGATCGTTTGGATGGCGCGAGTCGCCCGTTAGATTTAATAAACTTGTAAATAGTAAACTTGATATTACTTGTGACATTAGAATAATAATACTTGCATGATATTTGCTGCAGTTAGATCCATATGTTATACCCATATACGCAAACTCATTTGTAGGACACATGCACCATTACCAGGTTTTTATATACAGCACGAGCACTATTCATGTGTACACACACACCCTGGTAATTGCCATGTCACGACACTAGATAACTATAAATCTGAAACATGTTAATTGCTTAGAACTGTGCTATTGAAACAAATATTTAAAATGAAATCATAAGAATTGCTATTCTCGTGCATATGCATTATTATATCATCTGCTCATGCCAGGTATAAATCATACATTGCAACTTGAATATTGATACCATAGGCATTCATTATCATCGACATATGCATCCATGATGATTTCATGAGATTTATGATATTTCTGGATTTCGGGGGAAAGCCGCAAGATTTCAAACTTATAATCTTTTAAAATATAAAAGTTACGGTTTTCTAGTGATGTAAAGTGTCGTCCACCACGAGTTTGTTGTGGTTTCGAGACCCGTTTCGAGGAGGTGGATGAACCGTCTCGGGTACATGGTGGGCCCGGTACGGTACCCCGGGGCAAGAAGATCGCAGGAGATAGAGTTGAGCCTGGCAGGGGACGGATTACCTACCGGTGACTTCATTTGGCACGGCGGATATCCAGAGGATACCGACCGTGGACGCTAGATTGAGATATGGATATTTGGCATAGATCAGCCGGATGGCTGAGGCCAGAGATACTGGACATGGATATATGAGATTTAGACAGTTTTGAGATGTCGTTGCTGGATATGGATTTTATTGATTTCACGGTTATTATGCTGATGTTTAAAAGGAGTTTTCAAAACAAAGGAAGGAACAATTCTTATACCTCATGATGAGATCTCGAGTTGACTCATATAGCATACATACATGATAGTATATTCATGTGGCATACATACCTGTTATTACATCCATGTGGCATGCACACTTATTAGTACACTGATGATGCATACATACCTGCTAGTACATGTAGCCATACCTGTTTTAGGGATGCTAGGATACTTGTGTGCATGCATACGATAGCCTTAGTAGATATTATCTATTACTCACGAGCTGGCAACTCACCCCCGTTGTGCCACAGCTTTTCTGCAGGTCCGTTCCGTCAGCACTGTAGCGGCGGACACTTTTGCTCATTTTGCTCTTTTTGCCTGGACTCGAGGCTTTTGCTTATAGGTGGGTTGATATCATTTTGTACCACCTTATTTATGTTCATTGTATCTAGAGTACTCTATCTGCTACTATTTCAGCTGTACCTGTCTTATTTGGATTACTGTATATTGACCTAGAGGTGAGCTTGCGAGACTTGTGGATGATATGCTATATTTGGGGTCGAGCTCACTTGAGTCGACATATTGTTTTTACCTGTGATTTCATGCTTATTTATACACATTGTCATTTTACTTTGCGTGGGAATTGTGACCGCCTTGAGGCGAAGAGCTAGCTCCCGCTTGGGGATGCCATATTCCTGTTATTCACTTGTATTTCTATTTGTACCCGTTGGGGAACTATTTTACAAGAAGATTTTCCCGGAAATTTTGGGAAAAAGGAAGTTGTTTTTCATAGAAAGAGACTTAATGAAACTTAATGAAACAAAGTGCTTTAAATAAAAATGGTTTTTCCTTCACTCTAATTCTTAATTGGGTTTTGTATTCTGGGCTTCGGCTTACTTATTTTACGGACGCCTTGAGACGTTTCGTAACTTAAGTGCCGGTCGCGTTCCGTACTTTGCAGGTCGTGACAAAGTTGGTATCAGAGCGATAGGTTTCACCTTTCCGAGTGTAGGATGACCCTTAGTAGATGAAGTAAGTGACTTAAGCAGGGTAGCGTAGCGTGTGTATGTCCGCGGCATACTTGCGATACGGTACTCCGCCTAGGTGACTTTAGGATATACTTGCTTTAAATTCCTTTTGCAATTCCGTGTATCCTACGATTCTATTGCACCGTTCTTATTGTCATGTTTCCTGTACCAGTCACTATGCCGCAGAGGGCTACCAAAGCGCAGAGGGCTGCCGCCCGAGACGAGATTCGAGCTGGCTCGTCCGAGACTAGGACTGAACAGGGTAGTATGCCTACGCCGCAGGGACAGACTGATCCGCCTTCCCCAGGCCGTATGGATAGGCTTGAGTCCGGTATGGAGGAGCCGCGACAGATGATGGGGAGTATGCAGGAGCTACGTCAGATGGTAAAATCCTTAGTTGCGGCAGGTCGTGCACCGAGGCCGGAGGACGTACCTACTACATCCCAGACTACTATGATACCTGCTCCTACTACTTCCGCCGTGACTATCCCGGTTTCGCTACAGGAGTTTATGAGGCTGAGACCTCCAGTTTTTACGGGTACCGATGCAGCGGAGGACCCGCAGACATACCTTGACAGCTTGGCCAGGATCTGCCGTTCGCTGAGATGTTCTGATGATCGATGGGTAGAGCTTGCGTGTTTCCGACTAGAGGGTCTCGCACAGATATGGTGGGAGTCAGTTTTGAGAGGTCGAGCTGCAGGTCTACCGCCCATGACCTGGACCGAGTTCACAGCAGTTTTTCTAACCCGTTTTCTTCCGGAGAGCGTTCGTGACGCCAGAGCTCGTAATTTCGAGGCCTTGATCAAGACACCTGGGATGACGGTGTCTGAGTATGACGTCCAGTTTACAGAGTTGTCCCGATATGCTCCGTATTTGGTGGATACCGAAGCGAAGAGGGTGAAGAGGTTCATACAGGGACTGGATGCCCAGCTATATCTTGCCATTGGCGCCCAGCATTTCGATACCTATTCAGTGGCTATGGATACGGTATTGCGGATGGAGGCACGTATTTCAGCGACTTCGGCCGTTCCCGGGCCGAAGAGGATTCGTACCGGCACGCCAGATCAGAGGCAGCATGCCAGATTCCTTTCGAGAGATAGGGCCGGCAGAGGGTTTGGACGAGGTCAGCTGTATGGATCATATACACAGGGACAGCAGTCGTCGCCAGGGTGCTTTAGGTGCGGGAGTCTGCACCATCGTGTTAGAGATTGTCCAGCGAGACGACAGGGAGCGGCGACAGTTCCGCATGTGACTCTACCTCCATCACCGCCCCTTCCTCAGAGAGCTCTACTTCCTGCCCCAGGCGATGCTCTACGCCAGTTAGGTGCACCCAGAGGACGTGGACGCGGCGGACCGATCCAGAGGGGACGAGGAGGCAGAGGCCGAGGCCGAGGTCAGCCCGCTATTGGAGGAGGTCAGGCCCGAGTATTTGCGTTGACACCCCAGGATGCGCAGGCATCCAATGCCGTCGTGACAGGTACCCTATCAGTATGCTCTGTTGATGCACACGTGTTGTTTGATCCCAGATCCACGCACTCATACGTTTCCACACACTTCGTGCCGAGTTTGGGTAGAGAGTCCGGTTTGCTTGATCAGACGCTTGTTGTAACCACTCCTGTGGGAGAGTCATTTGTTGCTAGGCACGTGTTCCGATCCTGTACCGTCCGTTTTGGCGAGCGAGAGCTGCCTGTCGACTTGATTCTTCTGGAGATGTTGGACTTCGACGTTCTTTTGGGTATGGATTGGTTAGCCACGTGCTATGCGTCGGTGGACTGCCGCAAGAAGACAGTTAGATTTTGTTTTCCCGGCGAGTCGGCTTTTGTTGTGCAGGGGGACCGTGGTGCCGCCCCTCACATATTGATTTCTTCTCTTCGTGCTGATCAGCTGTTGAGGAAGGGATGTCGGGGATTTCTAGCCTATGTTTGCGATACTAGTGCTACTGATGTTCCGTTGGACCAGGTTCCGATCGTATGCGAGTTCCCCGATGTTTTCCCTGACGAGCTTCCAGGACTGCCGCCTGAGCGCGATGTCGAGTTCTGTATTGATTTGATTCCCGGCTCGGGGCCTATTTCTATACCGCCTTATCGGATGGCCCCGGCGGAACTTAGAGAGTTGAAGGTTCAGCTGCAAGATTTATTAGATAAGGGATTTATTCGACCCAGTGTTTCTCCATGAGGTGCTCCGGTCCTGTTTGTCAAGAAGAAGGACGGAAGTTTGCGCTTATATATCGACTACCGCCAGCTGAACAAGGTTACCGTATGAAACAGATATCCGTTGCCGCGCATTGATGATTTGTTCGACCAGCTTCAGGGTGCGGGTTATTTTTCGAGGATCGACTTGCGATCAGGATATCATCAGCTGCGAGTCCGACAGGAGGATATACCGAAGACAGCCTTCCGTACACGCTATGGCCACTATGAGTTTCTGGTGATGTCGTTTGGACTCACCAACGCCCCCGCAGCATTTATGAACTTGATGAACCGTACATTCAGGCCGTACCTTAACTTATTCATCATCATGTTCATCGACGATATCTTGGTGTACTCCCGGAGCAGGGAGGAGCACGAGCAGCATTTGCGGATTACCTTGCAGACCTTGAGGGAGCACCAGCTTTTCGCAAAATTTTCCAAGTGTGCATTCTGGCTGGACAGCGTTGAATTCTTGGGTCACGTGATTACGAGAGATGGCATATGTGTGGATCCGAAGAAGATCGAGGCCATCCAGCAGTGGCCCCGACCGACGTCGGTTACGGAGATCCATAGTTTTCTAGGCCTGGCTGGCTACTATAGGCGATTCGTTCAGGATTTCTCCTGTATTGCTGCACCTTTGACCGGTTTGACCTGGAAGGGAGTTCCTTTCGTTTGGACGGAGGAGTGCGAGCACAGTTTTCAGCAGCTACATACTTGTTTGACTACGGCGCCGGTATTATCATTGCCTTCAGGATCAGGCAGATTCGTGGTTTATTGTGACGCTTCGCGGGTGGGGTTAGGATGCGTATTGATGCAACATGACAGGGTGATCGCGTATGCTTCACGACAATTGAAGAAACATGAACAGAACTACCCCACTCACGATTTGGAGATGGCTGCAGTGGTCTTTGCACTGAAGATATGGCGACATTACCTGTACGGCGAGTCGTGCCAAATATTCACTGACCACAAGAGCTTAAAGTATATATTTCAGCAGCGGGACCTGAACCTCAGACAGCGTCGTTGGATGGAGCTGGTGAAAGACTACGACTGTGAGATCTTGTACCACCCGGGCAAGGCGAATGTAGTAGCGGATGTTTTGAGCAGGAGGCCTGGGGGTAGTCTATCTTGTTTACGCGCAGTGCAGAGGCAGTCGTCAGCAGATTGGCAGATTTTATGCGACAGTCGAGTTGAGTTCGAGTTCACTCCGACAGGGGGTCAGCTTGCGCATGTTCGTGCACGTCCGCAGATACTTGACCGCATTTGAGAGGCACAGCCCAGTGATGATCGTCTTTCAGAGATCATGGAGCAGATTAGGCAGGGCAGAGATTCCGAGTTCACGATCGACGATCAGGGAGTACTACGATTTGGGACTCGATTGTGCGTACCAGATTCGGAGGGACTGCGATGTGAGATTCTTGAGGAGGCGCATAGATCCACATACAGCGTTCATCCAGGTTCCACCAAGATGTACCGCGACTTGAGAGATGTCTATTGGTGGGACGGGATGAAGAGGGACGTCACAGACTTCGTATCGAGATGCCTGACTTGTCAGCAAGTCAAGGCCGAGCACCAGAGGCCAGCAGGAGAGTTGCAGCCTTTGCCCATTCCAGAGTGGAAATGGGAGCAGATTTCGATGGACTTCATTGTGGGTCTACCCAAGACCATTCGAAGGTACGACTCCATTTGGGTGATCGTGGATCGATGGACGAAAGCGGCTCACTTCCTGCCAGTGAAGACCACTTTCAGTTTCGCTCAGTATGCACAGCTTTACATCGACGAGATTGTGCGGTTGCATGGCGTACCAACTTGTATAGTATCAGATCGAGGCACCCAGTTTACCAGCCGACTATGGCAGAGACTTCAGGAGGCATTGGGCACCCGTTTGAGTTTCAGCACTGCATTTCATCCGCAGACCGACGGACAGTCAGAGCGGACTATTCAGACTCTCGAGGATATGCTCAGAGCGTGCGTTTTGGACTTTGGTGGTAGCTGGGATCGTCATTTACCATTAGTGGAGTTCTCCTACAACAACAGCTTCCAGGATACTATTCAGATGGCACCTTTCGAGGCTTTGTATGGGAGGAGATGTAGATCGCCCGTCTGTTGGACTGAGCTGAGCGAGAGCAGTATTTTTGGGCCGCAGATCGTGCAGGAGACGACCGAGTAAGTACAGTTGATTCGAGATCAGATGAGAGCAGCTCAGAGCAGGCAGAAATCGTATGCAGACAGGCGCCGTCGCAGATTAGAGTTCGCAGTTGGCGATCATGTTTTTCTGAGGGTCTCTCCGATGAAGGGCGTGATGCGATTTGGACGGAAGGGAAAGCTTAGCCCTAGATTCGTAGGTACCTTCGAGATCCTCGAGCGTGTCGGCGCAGTCGCATATCGTTTGGCTCTTCCACCCAGCTTTTCGGATGTTCACCCCGTCTTCCACGTGTCGATGCTACACAGATATCTTCATGACCCTTCCTACACGATTCAGCATCAGACCGTTCAGCTTGAGCCTGACCTTTCGTTCACCGTGCAGCCAGTTGAGAAATTGGATCGGCAGGTGAAGAAACTTCGATCGAAGGTTCTGCCGTCTGTGAAGGTTCTTTGGCGCAGCCCGAATAGTGAGGAGATCACTTGGGAGGCCGAGGGAGAGATGCAGAAGAAATTCCCTCATCTTTTTGAAGGTACGCGTAGTTGCATATTTTAAAATTCGGGGACGAATTTTCTTAAGGGGGGAAGACTGTAACACCTGAGATTAGGGTTAGTGGTAATTGTGTGTTAATGTGGGGGTTTTGGTAAAAAGTTTACCAAAACGGGATTCTAGTAATTTATCTGGTTTTATGGTTATTTTAGTAGAATTTTATCTCGATCACAGACACTTATACTAGGGTTAAGACTAGGGTTTGCCATATAATTGAGCTTGTAGGTTAACCATGTTTAAGCTAACCATGGTGGTCTAACACACTTGATTAGGCTAATTAGGTTAATTAAAGGTTTTTGGTTTTGACCAAGGGAGTTTAGGGTGTAGATTGACTTGCTTGAGAGAGAGAGGGGGGATGTGATGTGTATCATGATAGCTTTTGTTTGCAAGAGGAAGAATGATGACTTTAAGGATGTGTCACCTCCTTTTTCACTTCACAACTTTTAGCATATCCATCACCCTCTCACTCAAGCTCACATCAGCCCAAAAATTAGATTTTTAGCCCCCAAAACAACTTCATCAGCCCAAACTTCAGCCATGCATCAGAAACATCAGCTCCCAACAACATCATCAATATCAGCTACCTAACCCCTTAGCTCAGCAGCTACTACACCCACAGCAGCAACACCTCATCAGCCAACAAAACAAACATCAGCTTAGCCACCAAGAACAGCACATCAGCCCCTGTACATCAGCCAAGACATCAGCCATATAACATCAGTTTCAGCCTTTTCATCAGCATCAGCAGCTGTACAACAGCCCCAACTCCTTACATAACCCTTCCATACAAACACACAACACTTCACCACCCCAAACAGCCACAAACACAACCCCTGCTGCTGCTGCTGCAACACTTCTACACCAAATAAGTTAACAGAACTTTTGCAATAGCAACTTCAGCTGCTGCAAACAGCCCAAAGCTCCAAAACCACATTCACACAACATCACTACACCCCACACTCCACCACAAATACTTCAACATCTTTTCCACCTGCTGCTACTGTATCAAACAGCAACACAATATACACTACACCACCAGAACAACAGCAGCAGCAGCAGTTCTGTAAATTTCAGCAAGTTGCAGATCAGCTCTGTTCCAGCCAAGTTTGCAGCACCAGGAGCTTTAGCAGCAGCACATACCCTCCTACTCCTTCTCTTCTCCTTCATCTAAGGTCTTTTGAGGTATAACCCCCTTTAACCCGACTATAAATTGCTAAAATTATGGTTATCTAGCTTAGTTGGTGTTTATTGTATACTTTAGTGGTAATTTTAGGTGAATTAAGAGAATTTTGGCTAAGTAATGGTTGTGATGGTTAGAGTAGCCCTATTAGGTGCTGTTGAGACTAGAACACTCAAGTTTGGTCCCGGATTTCACAAAGACACCCGATTTATCCGACTTGGCGTAATTTAGCAGTTTTAGCGACTTTTTAGCCTCTGTAGATTCTGCTGTTGACCTGAGCCCGTAAAAATAAAATTGTGAAGACTGTAGTATGGTGAGACTACTAGGGACACACACACAGAGCACGGGGACCCACCTCACCTTTGAGACCGCCGGTTTAATCGTTATCGATGCAAATTGCGGCCAGAGTAGGGGGTGGGGTGTTGGATTTTTGGGTGTAGGGTCATGCTGGGTATGTTAGTCTGTTGGTACCTGCAACTTTTTAAGTTGAGCCCAGAGGCAATATCTGGAGCTAATAGCGTGTTTTCGATGTTTTAAGTCTCGTGCGACATGCGCGTGATACGCGTGGTTCTGTGGCGCGCTGCGCGACACAGCGCGTCGGTGTAGGTTCTGGTGGGTTTGTGCGCGTCGCGACGTGTCGTGTGCACGCGCGTTTAGTTTCACGCACGCGTATCCTTTTATCGATATATCGTGTTTTGCAGGATTTTTCCTTATATGGTGACTTTTGTAAATTCTAGGTTCGCCGGCGGAGACTTCTAGCGCAGCAGAGAAAGGGAAGCAGATGGTCGGATACACCTAGCACGGGATCACGGGTGAGTAGATTTAACATCTACGGGGGACGATCGTTTGGATGGCGCGAGTCGCCCGTTAGATTTAATAAACTTGTAAATAGTAAACTTGATATTACTTGTGACATTAGAATAATAATACTTGCATGATATTTGCTGCAGTTAGATCCATATGTTATACCCATATACGCAAACTCATTTGTAGGACACATGCACCATTACCAGGTTTTTATATGCAGCACGAGCACTATTCATGTGTACACACACACCCTGGTAATTGCCATGTCACGACACTAGATAACTATAAATATGAAACATGTTAATTGCTTAGAACTGTGCTATTGAAACAAATATTTAAAATGAAATCATAAGAATTGCTATTCTCGTGCATATGCATTATTATATCATCTGCTCATGCCTAGTATAAATCATACATTGCAACTTGAACATTGATACCATAGGCATTCATTATCATCGACATATGCATCCATGATGATTTCATGAGATTTATGATATTTCTGGATTTCGGGGGAAAGCCGCAAGATTTCAAACGTATAATCTTTTAAAATATAAAAGTTGCGGTTTTCTAGTGATATAAAGTGTCGTCCACCATGAGTTTGCTGTGGTTTCGAGACCCGTTTCGAGGAGGTGGATGAACCGTCTCGGGTATATGGTGGGCCCGGTACGGTACCCCGGGGCAAGAAGATCGCAGGAGATGGCGTTGAACCTGGCAGGGGACGGATTACCTACCGGTGACTTCATTTGACACGGCGGATATCCAGAAGATACCGACCGTGGCCGCTAGATTGAGATATGGATATTTGGCATGGATCAGCCGGATGGCTGAGGCCAGAGATACTGGACATGGATATATGAGATTTAGACAGTTTTGAGGTGTCGTTACTGGACACGGATTTTATTAATTTCATGGTTATTATGCTGATGTTTAAAAGGAGTTTTCAAAACAAAGGAAGGAACAATTCTTGTACCTCATGATGAGATCTCGAGTTGACTCATATAGCATACATACATGATAGTATATTCATGTGGCATACATACCTGTTATTACATCCATATGGCATGCACACTTGTTAGTACACTGATGATGCATACATACCTGCTAGTACATGTAGCCATACCTGTTTTAGGGATGCTAGGATACTTGTGTGCATGCATACGATAGCCTTAGTAGATGTTATTTATTACTCACGAGCTGGCAACTCACCTCCGTTGTGCCACAGCTTTTCTGCAGGTCCGTTCCGTCAGCACTGTAGCGGCGGATACTTTTGCTCATTTTGCTCTTTTTGCCTGGACTCGAGGCTTTTGCTTATAGGTGGGTTGATATCATTTTGTACCACCTTATTTATGTTCATTGTATCTAGAGTACTCTATCTGCTACTATTTCAGCTGTACCTGTCTTATTTGGATTACTGTATATTGACCTAGAGGTGAGGTTGTGAGACTTGTGGATGATATGTTATATTTGGGGTCGAACTCACTTGAGTCGACATATTGTTTTTACCTGTGATTTCATGCTTATTTATACACATTGTCATTTTACTTTGCGTGGGAATTGTGACCGCCTTGAGGCGAAGAGCTAGCTCCCGCTTGGGGATGCCATATTCCTGTTATTCACTTGTATTTCTATTTGTACCCGTTGGGGAACTATTTTACAAGAAGATTTTGCCGGAAATTTTGGGAAAAAGGAAGTTGTTTTTCATAGAAAGAGACTTGATGAAACTTAATGAAACAAAGTGCTTTAAATAAAAATGGTTTTTCCTTCACTCTAATTCTTAATTGGGTTTTGTATTCTGGGCTTCGGCTTACTTATTTTACGGACGCCTTGAGACGTTTCGTAACATAAGTGCCGGTCGCGTTCCGTACTTTGCGGATCGTGACAGTAAAGACGTACTTGATTGTCGACCCCTTTTCGATAAGTACCTGGGTAGCGGTTACGTACAGCTAGAGCCGCTGACGTGCTTGTGGTTAAACCCACTGCCAGCGTATTATTGAGTTTTTAGAGTCTCACAATAGGGTTTTTCCGGATTAGGCGACGGATGTAGGAGCCGTACGTTGGTACATCCAGGGGTCCGATTAAATACGTGTACGGGATACACGGACTTTAATCGGACGGTTGATAATACTAGCTGGTTTAGGATTAAGCCGGATTATTAAATCAGGATTTGATTTAATAATTTATATATGTATTTTGATACATATATTTTAATATTATTGTTCACTATTCATTTTCACTTTTTGATGCTATCCGTATTTTTATACGGATACGCGTATATGTAACAATATATATACCAGGTGAAGTATTCCGTATTTATACGGAAATATTTCTAGAAGAAGGACACCTCATATTTGTTTTTCTTTTTAGAAAAACAAATGGAAAAATAAGGTGTTAATGAAGTGGCAATGAAGCATGGTGATGAGTATGGCTTGGGTATTTATTGTGTGCATTTATTTGGTGCACTATTGCATCATGGTTGTGTTATATATAACCATTCTCTTTTGTTTTTTGACTTGATGATTTTTCTTCATGTCACTTAAGCATGCTTCATGGTGGCTAGCTTAAGCACCATCTCCTCATGACTTCTCCTTCTTCTTCCTCCTTTTGCTCTTATGAGCTTGAGACAAAAAAAAAATTAGTGAGATATCTTACATCACCGATGTCACGACCAAAAAAAAAGCACATGACTGGCCCTTGAATCATATGAAGTCTATAGGACCTCATCTAATTCAAGTAAGCCTAAAGCCAAGAAATCTAAAACCATTTTAAATAATAAATGAAGGAAAACTTGTTTTTAAGAAGTAAAGAAAACATATTTTAAAAACAAGGTTTTTAAGTAAGTAAGCCGAATATGCATTTAAAATCTCTAGTCTTTTCTGAAAATTTCGGCAGAATTTCCTTTGTAAATACTGGCTCCGAACGGGATACAACATGATACAAGCATATATACAATGATAAAAGGCAACTCCAAGCGGGAGCTAGCTCTTCGTCAATCGACGGTCATAACCACGCAAGCAGTAATATACAACGCCGAAGGGCGAGGATCAAAACTCAAAAGAAACTCAAAATATCAAGAAAACCATAATACTACATCGCGCGACTCTAAGGTCGAAATAATACACAACTAGTTTTCTAGGTCTGAAACAATATACAAGTTTGGTTGATAGAATTACTAGATACAACTGAATAAAATAATACAAGGGTAGTCACGATGCGAGTGAACCCACCTAGCAATGCAATCACCCAGAAAGGAAGCAGTGTGCCAGAAAAGCCGCCATGAAACCTATCCGGCAAAACCTGCAAGAACTGTGGCACAACGGGGATGAGTTGCCAACTCATGAATAAAAAACATCACAAAGCAGAAATCGTATGTATGACACAATCCTAGGTCAATACGATCAGTAATAATATATCCTCAAAATGAATAAGTTTGAAGCATGAAAAGGTGGCCAGGGTAAACATCTATACATAAGTGTAATCCCATGTGCTCGTGTCAGTGCCTCAAGTAACGACATATCATAAATATGAGGTATGATCAATGTAATCAACATGAACTAATATCAACTATATCATGAAGTTTATAAGTATGTGGATATTATCCAACTATATAATCAATGTCTGTATGTATGTGGATCCCATCCATGTGTCTTCCAAAGACAATAAGCATCATGCATGTAAATATCATAAAGCATATGCATGGAAGTATGAGAATGTAAATCACATGAGTCCCTGCGACATATCAAATCATGGAACCTGAGTGTCTAGCATCGACACTCGAAAACATCATGAAAGCTGTGCCCAGCATCGGCACGTAAATCCTCATATATCGGGCTCCGTCAGTCCGGATCGGCCCATATCATCTCTCAACTCCGGTCGGTATCCTCCGGATATCCGCCGAGCTCAAATACAATCACCGGTAGATAGTACTCCCCTGCCAGGCCCACCGTCCAACATATACGAGTCTTCTTGCCCCGAGGTACCTCACTGGGTCCACCATGTACCCGCAGACAGTGCCTACCGCTCCTCGAATCGGGTTTCACATGCCACTCTCGGAACCGAGAAAACACATGGTGGACGCACTGAAATATCATATCAAGGGTAACCGGGTTTTTAAAACAATACATACTCTCTTTTGAAATACCCACGGTTCCCAAATCCAGAAATATCATGGAAACAACATATCTCAATGCGTATAATCAATAAGCATGATGTATGCGACATGTAAAAGAAATGTAAGCATATCCGTATATCATACAACATGGAACAGTAATATACACATATTGAGGGAAACCGCTCTTTTAAAATGAATCAGTTTTAAAGAGTATCCTGCGGTTCCCAAATCTCCAAATCAAGCCAAAATCATCTATGTATGTGCAATTACGTATGTATACAAGTATGAGTGTACAATATGTAAGTACACAAGTATGCCATGCAAGGGATCATATCCCGAATGCAACAGTCCTACGGTGTAGTGACATGGCAATTATCGATGATAAAGTGTGTGAGCCGGCAAGCAGGTGTACGTGAAACATATGCATCATCGATAATGATGCTGATGTCCTGACAGCATGATTTTAATATAACAATAAACATATTTAAACATGCGATGCGATGCGAAAAGTAAGAATATGCGGCAAATGAATAATAAACACAACAGTGCAGTATCTACATCAATGTAACTATGTCATACTGTTTTGCCATTTGAAAGAAGACGAATCGGGATTTTTTAGGAAAATAAGGGCTACGGTGTTTTTAAGAAAAGATGCGTCTTTTGAAAATATCCGTAGAATCCCCTTGCCTGACTTTAAAATACTCCCGATTCGTTAGTTTTTGAAATAGGTATGACTCGGGTCTAGTCTAACATCTACTATGCAAACTACAGATCTAACTAACAAGCTAATCGAGAGGGGAATGGAAACCACCTAAATCTGAGTCTCTCTCTCTCTCTCTCTCTCTCTATATATATATATATATATATATATATATATAATAGTCGGTGATCCCGTCTCAAAGGCACCACGTACGATACAAAATCATATGATATCCTCGAGTAATGAGTGCGGATCTTATCATCAAATAAAGCTCGTACGGTAAATCATCGTACGGCATCCCAAATCTGGGTACGAGTCAATATCACATTCATCTCATCAATTATCTGGTATCCTTATCATCATATCTTATGAGCTGGGGTACTGATCTAAGTCTAGTACAACTGATACCATCTATGTAAATATAAGTGCGTGTGTAAAACACACGTCCAAAGGCCCGCTAAAATCTCTTGTCGTATCCCAAATACGAACCACATCATATCACCGACCTCATGGCACTATGCCCAATCTCATCGACTCATCTCTAAATATCATCCACTATCCTCATCATCCAGGTATAAGTATAACAGATAAGCATGTGTGTGCGTGTGAGTGTAAACCTATTCTGGGGTTCACAACTAGGAAACCATACTAGTTTACTTCTAAACCCTAATCTATCCATAGTACACATAATCACATCTAGAATATCCAAGTCACATATAACGCTATCATACATATATATAATATATATCTAGTATACTAAGTATCGAACTGCAGGGTTCCTATACGCCATCCACCCGACTTCCCCCGTAGATATAATCTACTCACTTTGCTCTTCGCCTTCCGTTGCCGACGTCGCCACGCGTTTGCTTGTCGTCCCGAAGTCTTCACGGGGTACCTACACATTAACATATCGCAAATGCGTATTAAAATCACATCGGAAACCGAAACAATACGCTAAGGCCCCTAGGTTAGAACCTACGGACCATGCCTTCAAAACCACCAAAAAACACTCGATTTCGACGTACAAACGTCAAGTGATCGAGGTAAAACACAAATACGAGAATCCAGAATTTAAAATACGAGAAACGAAACCCGAATCAAAACAGCCACTACTGAAAATGGTCCCAGATTTCACCCTAGGTCAAATTGGTCAATTTTGCATATACCAAGAGTCTAGTTTACATGAAATAAAGCTACAGAACCAACACGGATCAAAATGGTGGGACCCAGGCCACAATTTGCGACCATATGGATTAAATCTGCGGCTAGTAATGGATTCAGGGGCTGGGATCTTGGGGTTAGCTTCCTGGGTGCCTACACATCTCTCTGTGTTTGCAAAATGATTTTCAGAGGCTCCGGGTGTTAGCAGATTTCATAAAACACTCACGGAATCCATAATTTTCCGATATCGGCTTTTCTAAATCCGTATCCCGGGGTTCTAGTCTCTGGGTTAGGTCTGAATTCTAGCACTAGGGGATTTGTGTGGTCTCTACTGAGCTCAATTTCATATCACCACTCAAGAATTCCAAAACCCTTAACTAGAGTTTTCCTAAGTCCACAAAACCATTCAATATCGACATGAAACATGTATGGATGCATAAGGAATTAAAACACTACACTAATGGTGCAGAAGTTACCTCCTTTGGCAACTCAAGAATTTTCTTAAGTTACCCAAAGTCCTCAAAATCTTTTCTTTCTTGGTCCATGGGGTAGCTAGTGAGCTCATGCATCTTTTTAATGAAATGGGACTTGGGTTTAGGGGTGTTTTTCATGGACTTTTGAGAGGTTGAAGATGGAGGAGGAAGGGGACAGCAGCAGCAGCAAAGATGATGAGGAGAGGAGGGAAATGAGTGGAAAAAATGAAGAGGGAATGGCCAAGACCAATGTTTGACCCCTCACCCACTCTTTCTCTCTCTTACCCATACTTGCATATTCTATTCTTTTTTCCTTTTCTTTTCTTTTCCTCTCTCTAATAAATCAACAACCATGATATAAAATATGAAGGAAAGCCATGAAAATAAATGTAACAAGTGAAAAATGATACGGTGCATGTTTTGCACAAAACAAGCTTAAAATCCGATTAGCGATTTTTAGTCGCGATTAGCACTAAATTAGTGTATAATTAATCATAAAAACTTAAAATTTGCATAATTCACATGAAACACCCTCTTTTAGTAATTTCCATAATTTTCCAAATTTTTCACAAATTTATCGGTATTTAATTATACCGCCTTATTAAAATATTCAATATTTTATTATTTTAATTATAAAAAATCTCAAAAATAACGTTTTATTTTTTTGAAATGTTACTACCGACCATCCACACCTAACAAGTCTGGATCATCGGTTAGAGCCTCCTCCGGTTTCCCTTGGACGGATCGTCTTCGGCGAGGATGGTCGACTTTCAAGTGCGATCCCGGCGGCTACGAACTTAGAAGGGTCTTCCACAATTGGGTGGACACGCGACAAAGGTTGTAGATTCTCAACCCTTTCACTTTTAGTTAGCTAGTTTAGGTTATTGGACCATATTCTGGGTTTTACGGGTATTCGGTGCTCACAAAAGTTTTTGTTTTTGCTTCCGCCTCGGCCGCGGCTTCCACGGCGCAAGCACCGAAACCCAGCATCTCCAAGTGCTTCAGGACGACACTCAACTATTACCTGTTTGCACAACTCATTAGAGCCGTGGTAAAATAGTAATCTAAGTACAGTGAGAACACACTCGAGACTAATAGTAATGTCAAGTCAACGGATTAATGTGTACTCATGTCATTGGAGAACTGCTATCCAGCGATAGGTATAATACAAACCAACAATTCCCAGCGAGTCCGTTTAGTGTAACTCATAATCCAATGAACACCTGTATACTATCTTTGGTACCGTATACCAATAGCTGTGAGACAGGCCATCTCCCCTGACGGGGATAAAAAGCGTATACGCTAGTTTACTCTGAAGTATCGATGTTCTGTCTCGATAATCCTACGACTGGGGACAAATTTAAGGATGTGCTTATAGACTACACAGCCCCCATTAGTGTGACTGCCATCATAACGCTGGTAGTCAAGCAAAGATCCTGAGAGCTCTATCAATATGTATTAACGATGTGTTAAAAGAAATATATATACACATGTTAAGATAGACTCAAACCAGACAGCATACTATCATATTGAGCAAAACTGTTATATATCTGTATATATCCGAAGCTTCCAAAATGTAATATACAATCCAGTACTATACAATAATGGCCTCTAGGGTATATATCCAACTCAGCTAGTGCCGCTGACATGCTTGTGGTTAAACCCACTGCCAACGTATTGTCGAGTGTTTAGAGTCCCACACAAATGATTTCCCTGCTTAAGCGAAACGATATAGTGTACGCATTTTGATACGTACTTGAGTTCAGTTAAATACGCGTTTTTGTACACGTAATTTTAATCGAACAATTTGTTAATACTAGCAAGTTTGAAAGATAGCCAGGCTATTACATTTAGATGAAATGTGAGCCAGTATTATTTATCTCTTTTTTTTAGTATATCTCTTTTCGTATTCGTATTTTGACAGAATACAGTATTTATACGAATACGGATATTTGTATAAATACGTGTATTCGTCTCTTGATACGAATACGGGTATTCATATTTTGATACGAATACGGGTGTATGTATTTGTAGCATATACATGTATTAGTATATTTGTGTATATTTATATATACACTTATACATATGTATACGTGGACAAGTGAGATGGCTCTTTCTTTTCTTCTCATCTTTTCTTGAGTTTGTGAGATGGGTGTGGGCTTGTGACTCATCAAGGTGAAGTCTACCTACTCTCACAACAAAAGAAAGAGATGAGAATGAAATGAGAATAGATTTTTCTTAAGTTGCCATGCTCAAGTTTATCACCATTATCTTCTTCTTCCTCTCATCTTGAGTTTTCTTTACTTGAGAAAGAAAAAGATTAAGAGAGAAACAAATAAAGATTAACCACTACATCATCTAATGACCAATTCCTAGTAAGTCTTGACCACTAGTTTTCTTCATTTGGCTTTTGGTGTGAAAATATAGCCATTTCTTGGGTTCTCTCGGATGGATCTTCTTCGACATCGAATACCGGCATCCAAGCTCGTTCCCGGATTCTCTAAGAGCGAAAGAAGACGAAAGACACAACTACAAAGGTAGCTATCGTCTATCCGAGTAGTTAATCTTCTCTAGTTTACTAGTTTAGTGTTTGGAATCGATTCTAACTCATAGATATTCATGCTCGAGTTATAGAAATTTTAGTTTTGTATTCCGTCTTGGTCGCAAGTTAGCGACACAAGCACAACCATCTACTTACAATTAGGGTTAGGGTTAACAATTAGGGTTAGATTTAGGATAATGATTAGGATTAGGCTTAAGGTTCGGATAATTTGGCGAATTTTTGTAAGTAATTTAGTGAAAAGCAACAATAGTTTAGGATATTTTGGTGAAAAACAACAATAGTTAATGGTATTTGAGTGAAATTTATAGTAATCTAGTTAATTCAAGAAGATGAATGGTTTATTTAAAAATTTTAAGGTAATTTAGTGAAAAACCAACAATAGTTAGGGTATTTTAGTGTAATTTACTGAAATTAAAAATATAGGCTGCTTAGGACACTCATTAAGATAGTTTAGTGACAAAACAATAATAGCCAAGGGTAGTTTTGTGAAACATTATAAGGTATTTATAGTAATTTAATAAATGTGTCTATGCTTGTGTGTATGTGTGTATGTGTGTGTGCGCACGCGCATACACACACATAAGCAAGCGCGCATAGAGAGAGACACACACAAACACACATATACAAGCAAGACCAAAACTTAATTTAGTAAATGTGTGTGTGCGCGCGCGCGCGTGTGTATTTGTGTATGTGTATGCTTGTGTGACATTAATGTAGCCATACATACATCACATTGAAGTGACATTAATGTACCCCTCCCCCTCCACTAGTCGACCGAAAAAACAAAACCCCCTTCAAATTATACTCTATACCCAAAAACGAATGCTTGGGCTTGGATTCCTATTCCAGCATGAAGTATACAAGGTAAACAAATCAATAGTCGATATTCTCTCTTGAGGCACTAAAGGAAGAAAGTACTGGATGTAATTTTGATAATTCTTACTTTATATATATTTTTCATATAATTATCGATAGTATCGTGTACTAATTAATACTTGTTTATAAATAACATTAGTACATACTCGATCGATTTCACTAATTAAAATTTTATTAGTTTCGGCGGGTTAGGAAAAATTTAAAGTTACATTAGTGAATAATTAGATCTACTAAATAGTTTGTTTTGTTCCTTGTGTCTCACTCTCTATCCAGCATCGGAAAGAACATGAAGTCCATTTACATTATAGAACAATCGATCAAGAAATTGTGTTTGAAATGTAATATTTGCTTGATATAGACTATCTTTTATTAACCTCATTGATATAATAAACTGATTTATACGAATTAATTTGATATATAGGACTGTTGGTGACTCCAATGATGCTACACACAAAAAAACTTGTGTTCGTCATTCTCTCCTGCGGCGCCGAGAAGGGAGATCATACAGTGCTTAATCTCTCAAGGAAAGAAAGTACTAGATGTCAGTTTGATAATCATTGTTTTATATACGATTGTCATATAATTATCGAGAATATATATTGTATACTAATACATGTCTATTGATAACACTATAGTACGAGCACAAGGATGTGAAGGTAAGAATTTAATTTTTAATATTTTGCCAATATAACAAGATCTATGAAATATAATACAATCTTCGTTATATTTGCAAGTCGGCGTCGGATCGTAATAAGCAAAACCGGAACAATGGCGTCAGAAACTGCGTTGTCCCGACCCAAGGGAAGCGAACGCAGGCGAGCGCTCGGTGGCGCCTCGTCGACGCTTAATTTATATGTTTTATTTATCGTAAATTACTTGTTAAAATAAATCATAATTTAATCGCAGAAAAAAAAGACCCTGCCAATTGCATTGCTGCCAAAGGATGGGCCGCGTTACATAGAGGCACAGGCGAGTACATGATAAGTTTCATATAATCAAATCGGTTTTGTATTTTAAGTTAGCACGTGTTTATATACACACACATACATATATTCTATACAGACCCAATTCCAGAAGCAAATGGACGACTTCAGGCCACGAGACAATGGAAATGGATCGTCGTCCCAACGATCATAGATTTATTTGTTTGTTGACACAAACATTTGTTCGTTGATATATTGATTATATGGATTGTATGTATATTCTGTTTATAGTTGCGTGTGATTCGAATCATATCACTTCTTTATTATTATAATTGCATAAGATTTGATCATATTAATATTATATATTGTTGCTTGTGAATGAAAATTATATATTGTTGCTTGTGAACAGAAATTATATATTGTTGCTTGTGAATGAAAATTATATATTGTTGCTTGTGAATGAAATCAATGCGCGTGGAACGTGAAAATCTTATGTTTTAAAAATAACATAATTGAATTGGTCACAGTTTTAACGATGACCAATTATCTATAGTGATGGTTAGAACCATGACCATAATGTGTACCAAATATCTGATATATGTTGCCTATTGGTGATGCCCGTGATTTGGTTACGGGTAAAACCATGACCATTGCTTATTATGGTCACGGTTGGAACCGTGACCAAACTTTTGGTAATGGGGTTTTAGGTTACGGTTGTGTCACAGTTTACCAAAAGGGTTTCTGAAATAGTGAAACGTGTTCTTTAATTACGAAGTCTTACCTGCATGGCATGAGATGATCAAAATATCATGATATATTATCAATTTTAAATTTAATTGATAGTTTTGGGTTCTAGAATCTGAAAGTGTGGATCTTCAATCAGAGAATCCATATTCCATAATAAAAACGCATTTAGATGAAAAAAGCAACAATATTCGACAATCATCTTATCTTCTCACTCACCAGATCTTTTAGAGATTTCATGGATTACTTGTGTGCTAGATGATATAACATGTATTCTTCCGTTCTAATCTTTGTAAATTATAACAAATTTTAGAAGATAATTTGCATCTTTTATTACTCAGGAAAAAAAAAATAAATGACTAAAAGAGAAGAAATCATGGTAATTTGAATAACACATGGAAAAGGAAGGATCTTCCTAATGTGACCTTAACTCTAATATTGCTCATCCTATGCTTCTCCAAACTTAAATGATGCATAGCTAAATCTATTTATTTTCCATTTTCTCCGTCTTATTAAAATATGAAAAGACAACAACAATTCCAGGATCATCTTCTACTTCTCACTCACTGAGTCTTTTAGAGGTTTCATCGAACACATTGTGTGCTAGAAGATAAAGCATGTACACTTTTATAAATTATTATATATAAATTTTAGAAGAAGATTGACCTACTTTATTATTCAGAAAATAAAAAAAAATTAAGAGATTTAAAGAGAAGAAATCATTGTAATTTGAAGAACGTATAATTAGTAGATAGATGAAGCAAAGGTAGGAAACATACCTTTGACTATTACTGCTCTTCTTCTTCTTCCTCTTCTTCTTATTTTTCTCCTTGTGAGGGAATTTATCTCCCCTGCGCAGGTTTTAAGGAAGATCATGAAGATGGGCGCCAAAATTGAAATATTAGAGCTGAGAGAGCTCTCGAAATGTATTGAAATGCGAATTGGCTGGAAGAGACCTTTGGGTTCTTTTATTTTGTCTTTTAGTGAAGGCCTACGTGGACAGCTGCTGGGGCATGCTTTGCTCTAGGTTTTTCATGGTTTTTTTAAATTTTTTCTTGCAAAAAAATTGATAAAAAGACATGTCAACAACCAAAGTTTGGGTTATAATAGAAAAGATTTAAATAACTAAATTAATAAAATTAACAAAAAAGGATGAATCGGTTAAATTTGAACTCAAGGATACCAAAACAAGTTGCACTTACAATTCACTAACATTTTGCATGTGCGGTGCATTATCCTATTTAGAGTCCAAAAAAATTTCTTGAGCCCATGTATAAATACAAAATGGGGGCTTTTGGTTTAAAATTATTTTGAATAGTTATAAGTGTATAAAATAGTCATTTTAGTAACTCAGATCAACAGTGTTCTAGAAGATATTATAATATATTATTTACCATATTTAAATTAAAGAAGATAGCAATAAATAAATGAAAGCAGAATTTGAAAAATGATAAAATTAAAATAAATTCTACAAAGTTCTTATTTATCTTAAGTTTGAGTAGAATGTAGATTGAATTTGGAATTCAAATTAATTTTTACAAAGTTCTTTTTTGTCTCAAGTTATAGAAAATTTCTTTTATCTTTGTTTTTCAAGGAATGGAAAAGTCTAATTATTTTTGTTTTTTACTTTGATGATGTAGGCTCAGTTGTTGTTGTTGCTGTTTTTGTTTTTCAATGGTGTAGATGTTCTAAGATTTGTTTTCTTTTAACATAACAATTAATTATTTTTGTCTCTTTGTACGATGATATGGATGCCCTAAGAATAAAGGATTTTTCTCCTTTTTTTGGTTATTATGAAAAGGTGGAGGGTGGCTTCTAATCGAGTCCATTTGCATTATATAGTAGTATGGATTATAAAATCATGTTGACATATGGTGATGAGGAAAGTGTTCCTGGACAACACTTTCATAAGCAACTTCTACACAGTAACTGCTTAGACGTTGCTCAGCTGGTACCAATTTTTACTCTTCAATATGAGGGGTCACATGTTTAATCTCCGAACGGGGTTGATTTTTTTATTAAAAGACCTTGGACGCAACAAGAAACAAAAAGGCAAAAGAGGAGGAAAAATCTCTCTTTTGTTTGGAAAATGTTGTACATAGACGCTTTCCTCTATGCTAAAATTTAAATTTTACAAAATATAGTAAAAATGAAGTCTTTTTTTTTGAGATAATAGGTGGAATAAATCAACTGCCCCCCAATACTACAAGTTCAAAAAAATCCGGCATCATTTCACCCGCGGGGTTCGAACTTGGAGCGTAAAAAAAACAATTACACGTCCACAACAGCATAAAAGTTAGCGGTTAAGCAACACAACAACCTGCGAAACATTACACATCTACAGCAACACAACAACCTGCAAAACATTACACATCTACATATGAGCTCAGACAGGTTTGAGTCAAATACAGACGGGTGCGAGTAGCAAGCATGTGAGGGTTCGGGTTTGGGCAGAACCTTGGTTCCATTAACCTGCTTGATTTACCAACCAATTTAGTAGCACATGCATTTTCACGGTGTTTTAAACCCGCCAAACTATAGGCTATGTTCAGGTATAACCCGACCTGCCACACAAACATAGATGTGAAGCGGACGGAAACGAATGCAAAGTTACGATAGATACGCTGGTACGGTATGATGTTTCATTAGGTTAAGGCATAAACACCAACTTATTAAACAAATGGTTTGGGTTACGATTGACCTTTTTGTACTCGTTTGAGCCGAATCTAACCATTTAAGTCAAATGATCCAATCTTCTTTTGGATACGAATAGAATAAGTGTTGGAGCTGTCATTATCTTTGTGGCCAACAGTGGCTTTAATCCCTATTGTGATTACTGCCTTTTCATATCGTTTAGACAAAGGCAACATGTGGTGCAGTGACAAGCATAACAACCCCGGACATGTTTGATATCTAGACGTGTTCTTACTTTAAAGATTTTTAAAGATTATGTTAAATTTTACTTGGATTATCCGGTCAAGTGTCAAAGTAACTCCGATAAAAGCGGGTCAGATTAAAGAGCATATATTTACGCACCTTATTCCCACTGCTGAGATCCGGACACGACGGTTCGAGCAGGAGTTGGATCCTGAAATCCAAACTACACTTACTACAGAGGATTTTCCAACCCACGAGCTTGCTTCGAAGGCTGCCCGATGCTATGGGACAGTTGTGAAGAAGAAAGGCAAGCCGTACTCGGCCGGTGTGAGACACCTTTTGCACCAGATCGCAGGAGGGGGCTGTTCCAGACCGGCTTTCAACGGACCATCTCGAAGGTCAGGAAGTTCGTTCGCCAACAATAAACCAGACATTTGCAACTACTGCAAAAGAACATGACATCTAGTGAAGAACTGTCGTAGGGCGAATAACTTGTGCTTGATTTGTGGGTCTTCTACTTGTACTATCGGAGCATGCTACCAAAACCGAAGGACTAATAACCCTTCCGCTAGACCGCGATCCAAGCTCTTCCTATCCGGTCAGCTCTACTAGCACCAGCCCCCCGCACCCAGACCGTTCAACTTCAACGCCGAGTGTTTAACCAAGCACAGAGGAAAGTGCCGCGACGCCAAGCATTCACTATGTCGATCGAAAAGGCTGAAATTATAGGTCGGTTTATCACTGGTAAATCTCTTCTTTCTTTTCTTTAAAGATATTTCTATTCCTGACCATTTTATAATTGTTATACCTAAACCTATCTCATGCGACTTAAGTACAATCTTAGTAGCCGCCCTACCTGCACTTGTACTCTTCGACACTGGGGCATCGTATTGCTTCATGTCGTAACGGTTAGTAAGAACTCTTGCGATCCCAGTTAAGCCGCTCCTATCCAGCTGGAATGTTAGTTCGGGAAACGGCGTTTTAAAAATAATCTTAGGATACGCTCTGTGTCCAGTGGTCGTCTACAGTCGAGAATTCTATGCAGATTTCAAGGTACTAGACATATCGAATTTCAGGACTGACTGGAAACTTTCTTCGCTACCATCGATCATCGTCAAATGAGCGTAGTGTTTGAAATATCAGATCACCAGTATTCTATTTCAAAAGCGGAGACTGAATTTTGGAGCTTAGCATCTACCGAGCAAAACCAAAAAATGCAGAGATTGCAGCGTTGCATGCTGAAAGATCGAAGTCAGAGCTATTTAGAGAGTCCGAGAATGTTTTTTCTGAAGATATATCAGGTTTGTCTCCCGATCAAGCTTTTGAATTCAGTATTGATTTACAACCCGGCGCACAACCAGTAATAAAAACTCCATACCGATTAAGCCCGGAGGGATTGAAGAATATCTGTATTCAGTTGGATGAACTCCTGAAGAAATGTTGGATCAGACCAAGCACCTCAAATTGGGTATCTCCAGTGCTGCTGGTAAAAAAAAAAGAAAGGTATTTAAAGGATGTGTGTGGATTATCGAGCTCCGAACGAAATAACGATTAAGAACAAATATCCACTATCCCGCATCGATGACCTTTTTGATCAGTTAAGTGGATTTTGTGTATTCTCAAAATTAGATTTTCGTTCAGGATATCATCAGGTGAAGGTCAAGGAGTCCGACATTCTCAAGACGACGTTTAGGACTCGTTATGACCATTATGAATATCTCGTAATACCATTTGGAGTGACCAATGCACTGATTAGTCATATTTATTGCACAATTGTACGGCCATTTTTCCTATTATTATTAATTACTAAATAGTGTTATTTGTAATTCAAGAACATATGTGGGTTTATTTGAAAAAAGATTTTTTTTTATATATTTCTTAACTTATAATTAATATAATTAGGTGTAATATATACATATCATATTTAAATAAAATATCTATATAATTATTAATCATTATTATTAAGATGTGCATATCATAACATATCAAATATCCTTAAATTTCTTAACTATTAAGAAATTTAATTGTGAGAAAAATTGGTTGGAATATTATCTCAAATAAAATAAATGCTATTAATGATTTGATTTGAGATATTATGCAAGTATTAAAAGTAGCAAATCAGTTCAAGACCACCAATAAGATTTAAGAGAACAAATCAAATTAAGTTAGCAAATCAAATCTGCCAAATTTAGGAGCAAATTGAAAATTCTCGCAATTACAAAAATAAAACAATATTTTCAAGATTTTATCGTCGAAAAGATCTCCTAAAATTGAGAGAAGAAAGAGGAAAAAAAATTTGGAGACGCGATCTCACCAAACGGCGGCGGTTCAGCGGCTATATAAAGTAACAGACGGCGGTTCCGCAGTCAAAACGTGGCCGTTTGATGAACTTTTTCATGGGCATGATCTTCTTTTCACATACATCGAGATGATATTCAGGGTTTCAAGTTCCAAAGGATATATAAAAGACTGAGCAGCAATGAAGAAAATCTATCTAGAATTTTCTATCTAGGGTTTTTAGTATTTTTAGCACTTTTCTTTTAGCTAATTAAATTCTGTAATGCAAATTTTTATTAATAAAAGGCAGAGTAATTTTTATTTCTTGTCTCTTTACTTTTCCGCAATTTATTCCTTCGTATATAATTTTATTAGTTAAATTGAATTGTTTTTTTTATTTTATCTGCTTCCTTCCTCATTCTCATCGATTTTGAAGCGATGATGCTAACAAAAGAAACCCCTTACTTTTCGTAAGGAATATTAAAAACTAGATTTATAATATATTTCTTAAATATTTTTCTATTAACTAATCTAAAACAAGATTAATAATTTACCATTTCTCTGTGGACGATCCGTTCTCACTATCGGCTAGTTATTTACGATACCGTTATTGATTGCGGTAATTGGGAAACACTAAAATCAAGTTTTTCTCACAAATCAAATGGCGTCGTTGCCGGGAAAACGGCAGTAATATTTTTTTTGTTATTCAGGTTGAATTTTTTAAATAAAAAAACAAAATTTATAAAAAATAAATATAAAAACCGCAACTTGTATTTTTAACGATTCATGTGCGAGTTTTACAAGAAATCTGGAGCATTTGAAGCGTACCAATAGATATTCAGAAACTGTCAAATAGGAGCAGAGGAGTAGTGGAGTTCAGTGCCAAAAACTGGAACAGTAAAGACGTAGAACGTCGGTGGAACCGCGGCCGAAGAGAACATTTGGCGGTGGAACCGTGGCCGATTAGTGGATTCAGGCCCCCAATTTTTTCTGGTATCATTCCTTCTTCATTTTCTCTCCTCTGAAGCTTGATCGGTCAAATTTATTGCACATTTGTATGGACATTTTCCATATTATCATTGACTACTAAAAAGTGTTAATTATAAATAAAGAACATATGTAGCTTTATTTGTAAAAATATTATTATCATATATTTCTTAATTTATAATTAATATAATTAGAGAAAATATATGCATATCGTATTTAAATAAAATATCCATGAGAGTATTTATTATTAAAATATGCATATCATATCAAATATTCTTAATCAATATTCTTAAGATATCATATCAATTAATTGGTTAGAATAATATCTCAAATAAAACAAATGCTACTAATAAGATAATTTGAGATATTGTGCAGGTATTATAATAAAATTAGCTCACGTCTGAACTATGAGTAGGAGATCCACAACAAATCAACCAACCAAACCAAATCCACCGAATATTAGGAGCAAATCGAAGAATCTCGCAACGGCAGAAACTAAGAGATATATTTTCAGAATCTTTTTATCAGTAGGACCTCAAAATATCGAGAGAAGAAGCCACGAGAAATTTGGAAGCTCAATCCCACCAAACAACGGCGGAAACGCGGTCAAATAGGGCTATAGGTGGCGGTTCAGCGGTCATTTGGCGGCCGTAAGATCTGAAACTTTAGGGTCATGATCGTAATTTCACACACTTCAAAATGTCATCTAGGGTTTCACATTTCAGAGCCTATAAAAGGACCGAGAGCTATCTATACATTCATACATTCATCTATCCATCGATCGATTAAGATCTAGCGAGCAAAACTAGGATTTTTGTAATCTACTTTTTCAGCAAGAAATTTTGTAATGCAATAGTTGATTAATAAAAGGTTGTTTATTTTAATTCTTTCCCCATTTATTTTCTGCATTACTTTCTGCATTGTATTCCGCAATTACTTTATGCACTTTTAATTTTTAATTATAGTTTCATTCATCTTCCACCTCTCTTTTACTACGCTAATATCCATGAGCGAGTAAATTCTTACTTACTAGGGTTTGTAGGATAGGATAGAATAAAAGATGAAAAATATCTTTTAAATCCTTTTTAAAGTTTTAATTTTTATAAATTTTAGCAAAATAAATATTAACCCTCTTATCAGACGTGCTATCACTTCATGATAGTCATGACCACGATTTGAAATTCATTAATAATCGTTTTGTTAAGCGCTTGAGATAAATAGAGATCAATGGAAGGACAATGGTCAGTAGTGGGAAACCCTAATTTCCTCCAAGAACCCTAATCCACATTCATCGCTATCTCTCTAGTATTAAATAATTAAAAGATAAAAAGAATTATTTTTAAAAATCCATCCATTAACTACTAAATCCTATAAACTCTACAAGCCTTCTATTATAAACTTTTCTAACTTTCTTAATAATAAACGACAACAATCACACATTTTTTCTATCAACTCGTCTAAAACAAGAAAAGCAGTTCACCGTTTCCCTGTAGACGATCTATACTCATCGCGGCTAGCTATTTACGACACCGTCTTGATTGCGGTTATTTACAATATAGACACAACATACATAAACACAACACTTTTTTCGCAAACTAATCAAATGGCGTAGTTGCCGGAGAAACGATCGTAATTATTTTTCTTATTATTCGGGTTGATTTCTAATATAAAACAAGAGAACATAAAAATAGAAATAGAAAACCGCATTTTGTATTTTAACAATTTTTGTACGAGTTTTGCAAGAAATCTAGAGCACTTGGAGCGGACCAACAGAGATTCAGAAATTGTTATATAGGAGCAGAAAAGCATTAGAATGTGGTGCCAAAATTTCAAGGGGAGATTCCATCAAACGGCGGCGGAACTGTGGCTAATAGGTGCAATAGGCGGCGGAAGCGCGGCCAAATTGGGGAGTTGATCCCCCAATTCTTTTTGGTATTATCCTAATGTCTTCCTCTCTCCTATAAAACTCTAATAAACTGTTTTTACCAGCAGAATTCTTTGCAAACATCACCTCTAAAAAAATCTTTTTGCAAGTTTTAGATTTTGGTTTGTTTTACATATTTAAAATGGACATTAAAGGGCAAGAAACCCAAATTCAGATTAGGTGGGGATTTCATCACCCTTCCTAGACCCCACAAATCACAAACGAGCGTACATATAACCTTACATTAATAAGAAAATTTCTAGACCGAGGCTCTAAAGACAATCGCGCTCAATTAGGACAAAGGAGGGTCGTGGGTAATCTATTGATTATCCGCATTTTTCTTATGGTGTCTAAGATAAGTGTGACTAAGAAATGCGGAACTTAATTAGGCTTGCTATTTCGGTGATTCGTATAGCGGATACCTTCCACTTACCTAGCACTTACCCGGCTGCAAGATTGATAAGGAGGTGATAGAGGATTTATCCTACGTCTTGTCCTTTGGAAGTCTAGGAGCGGTCTAGTAATTTGATCTAGGTGACCCTAGTTCTAGGTATTATTTGTGGACGTTTGTCGAGTCCATCTTCCCAAGCAAAACAATTTCCAAAATCCAAAACATGAGCTTAAAATTATTACCATTTCACTTTCTTTTCTTTTCATTCTCTTATAATGGGTAACCCAAACCGGCCAACTCTTGCCGAGCTTTGCTATACACAACCAAATATTTCTTATTATCGTTATTACTTTGGTACAAATTCCGACCCTACAATTTCTTTAAGGGATAGGATAGAACGCTCTAAAAATAACAGTTAGACACGTCACTCAATGTCCAATCAACCGCGTCATTATTCAATACCTTCTTACATTGATACTCCTTTTAAGGCTAGTTAGGAAGCTTCTAAACCTATGTCGATTACTGAGCATATTGCGAAGGCCCGTAACTAAAGTTTCATACCTTTCACTTCTCCAAAACCGTTAGGACAACAATTATAATTATTACCATATGAAAATGTTGATACTCCTTTTGAGACGAATAAGGCAAATTTTACACCCATGAGCATTACTGAGGCAATAGCAAAATCCAGTTGCCAACTAATCAACCAATCTCAATATTCTTCATATCACAATATTGATCTTAACCTGTTGGGTTACGTCAGCGCCCCGGCCATCTACTGTGGCCGATGCGGAACAAAAACAGCATTTAAAAACTTGGCACTAACGAAACCGTTCTAGAATCGAACCATAAACCTATACTAGCTAACTAACAAGAGCTAATCTACTATGATAGAGTGTTATACCGAACAAACCAAGTCCTTTGGTCTTTTATCATCTTCCTTAGCCTTTTGAGACGTGCTCGATTGAACTTGGCCGCCAAATGATCCACCCGAAAGATGTAGCTCATGGCTCTAGCTCCACATCTAAAGCAAGTGAAGTAACTAGGGATTTTAGGTTGCTAATTTAGAATGCCTAGGATATAGTGAGTGTTCTAGGTGTTTGTCTATCTCACCTCCTCTCTTGATTCTCAACTCATGAGATTGTAGAGAAGAAGTTAAGCATGAAGGTGGAGGAACTCAAGGAACTCTAGAGAGGGAGTGAAGCTAATGATGAGAATGCAAACCCAAGTGAGAATGAGCTATCTCTCATCTTTTCATCTTTCATCAAGTGAGTAAAATATCACATGAAGAGTGGTTTTATAAAACACAAATTTCCAATTTTAAAATCACACCATGCTTGAATAGTTGACACAAATGAATAAACAATTCATTTGTGCAACTATAGAAGCATGGTTCTCACCATACTCCCCTCTCTCTTTTTCCACCTCATTATCCATTTATGATAAATGGATAAATCCCAAATGAAGTGTCCACCTTCTATAATGTTATCTGTAAAAAATTAGGATTACATTCTACTGTATATGCATACATGTATTCGTACCGAAATACGAATACCCGAAGAGATAGAATAACACAAAGAACATAATACTAAAATATACATATCGAAATACATATACGTAAATTATTAAATCAATACCTGATTTAATAATCCGACTCAAACCCGAGCCAGCTAGTATTATCAACTGTCCGATCGGAAGTCCTGGTACATAGCACAATCAATTGATCGGAACCCTGCACGTATGCTATACGGCTACTACATCGTTTCGCCAGAACCAGGGAAACCCTCTGTGTGGGACTTTAAAAACTCGTCAATACGCTGGCAGTGGGTTTAACTATAAGCACGTCAGCGGCACTAACTGTACGTAATGGCTACCTAGATATTGAGCGAAAGGAAGGCCGGCGAGCAAACTCATCTGAACCCCTACTGAGCCTGTCAGTGACAATCTCCGTACAGTCTGGTCTGTTCGTCTAAGAGTATCGCATATCGAGTTTAGAGGGGTGGATAAAGTCAGACCCCCTAATAACGCGATATTTCGTATCGGTATCAAACTCATCACCCACTGAAAAACTACTGATCCAAATCAGTAATTCTCGACTACCTTGGCCAAAGATTTCTGGTGATGGCCACCCGTGCACCGCATGACATCAACCTCCAATACCAGGAGAGACGAATCCCCGACGATCCGCTTACTGCCTCCATATGGCTCGGGACTGTACCCAACTAAAACCTGTTTGCATGACTCCTTTAAGTCATGGTAGGGTAGTAATCAAAGCACAGTGGGAACTCATACGAGATAAATGACGATCTTAGGTTGACAGACTAACATGTACACATGTCACCTGAGAACTGCTGTCTGATAATAGGTATAATACCAACTAGCATGTTCCCGGCGAGTCCGTTCTGTGTACTCATAACCCAATGAGCATCTGTATACTATCTTAGGTGACTAATTTGTTAGTGATATATGCCCTAGAGGCCATTATTGTATCATACTGGTTTGTATATTGTATATTGGAAGCTTGGGATATACACGAATATAGTAACAGTCTTACTCAAAATGGTGGTTTGCTACCTGGTTTGTTTCTACCTCAATATGTGCATGTGTTTCTTTTAGCATATCGCTTATACATGTTGGTAGAGCCCTTAGAATCTTTGCTTGATTACCAGCATTGTGATGGCAGTCACACCAGTGGGGGCTGGGTAGTCTATAAGCACATCCTTATACAAGTCCCTAGTCTTTGGATTATCGAGACAGGGCATCGATACTCCAGAGTAGACTAGTGTATACGCTTCTCATCCCAGCAGGAGAGATAGTCTGTCCCACAGCCATTAGTCCGTCGTACTGGAGATAGTATGCAGGTGCTCATTGGGTTATGAGTACACTGGACACAACTCGTAGGGAGCTGGTGGTGGGTATTATACCTATCGTCGGGTAGCAGTTCCCAGGTGACATGAGTACAGCTTAGTCCGTCGACTTGACATTGCTACTTCGCCTCAAGTGTGTTCCCACTGTTCTTAGATTACTACCCTACCATGGCTTAAAGGAGTCATGCAAACGGGTAGTAGTTAGGTGCAGTCCCGAAGCACTTGGAGGCAGTGGCGGTTAGATAGGATTCGTCTCTCCCGGTATGAGGGTTGATATCGCGCTGTGTTCGGAAAGCCATTACACAAAGTCCCTGGGCAGGGCAGGCGAGATTTACTGGTAGGTACTCCAGTAGTTTCTCAGAGTGTTTTGGGCTACACCCCGACACGACTTATTGCGCTATTAGGGGTCTGACGGTTACCGCCCCTAGGCTCGATATGCTATACTCTTAGACGAACAGACCGGACCGTACGGAGATTGTTACAGATAGGCTCAGTAGGAGTTCAGATGAGTTTGCTCATCGGCCTTTTTATCGACAGATACCTGGTTAGCCATTACGTGCAGCTAGTACCGCTGACGTGCTTATGGTTAAACCTACTGCCAACGTAGTGTCGAGTCTGTAGAGTTCCACACAGAGGGTTTTCCTGTATCGGGCAAAATATGTAGATGCCGTATTGTTTTACGGCAGGGCTTCGATCACATACATGTACTTGTGCATGTATGATATTCGGGCGGATAATACTAGTGGGTTTTAGTTTACGCCGGATTCTAGTATTATATTGATGGATTATTTTCATCTCTTTGTATTCGTATTTTTCGAAATATGGATACGGGTATGTATATACGGATGAGGGTTATTCTTGTAATTTGCTCAAGTATACTTCTAGAAGAAGTCACCTCATTTCTATTATAACCATTTAGGTTAAATACTTAATGAGGTGGAGGATGAGGTGTTATTTGACAAAGGATGAAGCATGGCTACTTGATGACTCACTAAGTGACTCATGGATGACTATTGAGGCAAGGCGGCACAGAGATATTTTGTGAGATATTTTTTTGAGATATTTTGTGGTGAATTATTTGCCTCATGGTCATCACAAGACTAGCCATCTTCACTCATTCATCACTTGAACACTCTCTCTCCTCCAAAGTGTTAGTTATGTATATACCCTAGAGGCCATTATTGTACATATGATGTATATTATAGTGGATGCTTGGATATATATAGAGATGACTTTCTTGCTCTACATGATAGTATGCTATCTGGTTGCTCTTTGTTTTAACACGTAGACTTGTATTGTGATACTGTCTTGCTCTCACATGTTGATAAAGCTCTTAGGATGTGTACTTGACTACTAGGACTATGATGGTGATCATACTGTGGGGCCAGAGTAGTCCACAAGTACATCCTATAATAGTTCCTAGTCGAGGGTGTATCGAAACAGGGCATCGATATTCCAGACTAGACTAGCATATAAGCTTCTTGACCCATATGATGGGCGATGGATAATCCCACATCCATTGGTGTTTGACATCAAAGATGGTATACTGGTGCTCAGTGGAGACTGGATATACTGAACGGACTCACCGAGAACTCCTAATGAGTATTATACCTATCGTCAGATAGCAGTTCTCTGATGACACTGGTACATGTTAGTCTGTAGACCCGAGATTGTCATAGAGCCTTGTGTGATTCCTACTGTGCTTTGATTTCCACCTCACCACATTCAAGAGAACGTGCAAAACGGTAGTTTTTGGGTACATTCCCGAATCACATGGAGGCAATGAGCGATAGGAGGGGTTTCGTCTCTCCCAGTATTGGGGGTTGATATTGCGCTGTACTCAATTGGCCATAACAGGAAGTCCCTAGTCAGGGCTGATATGGAGATCTACTAGTAAGTGATATCAGTAGTTTCTCGACCCGTTATGAGCCTTACATCGGCACGACTTATCGGTTACTAGGGTCTGATATTTACTACCCCTAGACTGGATATGCGACATATCAGACGAAAAGACCGGACTGTACGGTAGTGTTACTTATTGGATTCACAGGGATATGAGCAGGCATGCTTGATGATCTTCTGATCGCGCAATACCCGGGTGTCCGTTACGTTTAGCTGACCGCTGACGGCTTGTGGGCGACTGATATGATCACCACCTACTGCCGGCGTATTGACGAGCCTTTAGAGTCCTACACAGAGGTTTCCTGGCTCAGGCGAAACGGAGTAGGAGCACATATGTGATATGTGCGGGACCGAGATTAATACATGTATGTGATACCGTATTCTATTCTCGCGATATGTGATATCGGCCGGTTATAGTGATATTGCCGGGTCATCAGATCAAGTGTTGATTCGATGAAACGATACATATTATATTAGTCGGTTATATGTGATATAGCCGGATTATTAAATCAAGTTTTGATTTAATAATTTAATGTATAATTATATATTTGATATGTTAAATTACATTAACTAATATATGCTTACTTAAGATTTCTTTTTCTCACTTTTGATACATTTAACATATATGTGATATATGTTTATTGTATTATTTTCTTTTGTTCGCAAATTATATATATGCGATATATATTATTGTGACATGCTAGATTATACATGCATCATGGGTGTATGAGACTTACACCATGCTATTAATAATGTTTGGGTTTTTATTTATATTAAGTAATTCAAAATACTTAGAATTAGTCATAGTTCAGCTTGGACAAAGCTTGTAGAATCATTGACTTAGTGTACCTATTTTGTTGTAACGTTTTAGAAATCGTTATGCGAATTTTCCGTTAAAAAGGTAAAATAGGCGGTGTTTTTCCGTAAAAACCCTGAAGTGATCATTTTTCAGTTTAGACTTAACTGTACCTAGTTTAACTGGGAAATTGCTAGTTTGCGGTTTTTAGTGGTCACTTGAAAATTTTGGTTCACTTTAATATTTTTCCTTAATTAAAATATTATTATAAGCTTTTATTTATGCATTTCATTAGTGGTAATTACAAATTTGATTAGGCTAATTATGTTAATGTGAATCTATGCTCACTTAATCACGAGATTAAGCATTAAACCATTCTTACAAAATATCCTAGAAAATATCTAGATATTTGTTGGAATTAAAGGAAATTCTAAATAAAGAATTAAAAGGATTAAGAGGTGGCATAGTGAGGTGTATTATTTAGCTTTATTATTGTTTTAAACCTAGATTTTTCCACAACATTCCACTCTTTTCCTCCACTTTGGCCGAGCTTCCCCCTTGCTGCCCCATCTTTTTCTTCACCCCATTTGCACTTCTAAAAGCTCAAATAAATCATCAAAAATCATAAAATAATCTCACAAACTCAAATACAAATCCATACCCATTATTCTTTAGCCTTAATCTTGCATGGATTTTTATGAAAGTTAGCATTTTGGAGGCTATTTTGATGATCTTGTTGCAAGTTTGTGTTTCAAGTGGAGGTATAAAATCCCAACCCAAAACATTAGTTATTGTTTAAATACCTTAAGCTAGCTTATTAGATGTTTAAATAAAACTTTAATTAGCATGTTTTGGGAATTCTAGAAAGTGTTATGAAGATCAAGTTAGAATTTTAATTGTTTTAAATGGTTAATCGAGAAGTTTAGACTTGGAAAACTTAACTTAGTTGTGAGAATGTTATTTATTATTTTTCCTAATTGTCTAATTAAGCTTAAGTGCAAACTAAACTTTTACTAAATCTTTTTGGGTGAGATTAAAATTGTAGCAAAGGTTTGGGTGACTTAGTTAAGCTACTATGTGTTGATTTTGATCACTAGAATTGTTTAAACTTCTAGACTTGAGCTAAAATGATTAAAAGTTGCTTACTAGGTTTTCGGATAAATTAGGCGTGGGTTTCTTTTGACGTTGCGATGTGATTTATTTTATCTTCCACGATATAAAATGTGTTGTGATTATGCGATCGGTACGATCAGGGTCCAGGCATGGTGGTTGTGTCATCCTAGCTAGGATTGTGCCGATATCGTACGCGTTTTGTGCACTAAGTGCACAGTGTGTTTATCTTGTGGACGTTATCCTTGTGTTTCGTTGTCTTTGTGTCGGCGCACGATATTTAGTCTTATGTGTTGTGTTTGTGAAATTTTAGGATCGCGAGCAGGGACTTCGGACGCTACGAAGAAAGAGAAGCAGGTGGTCGGATTTACTTAGCTCGAGATCATCGGTGAGTAGATTTAACATCTACAGGGGAATCGCTCACATGGCATTATACATCTGGGCTAGATTAAATGACATGATTATTAGTTACAAGTAAATGGACATTGATCGTGCATGTGTACCATTGTTGCATATCTCATTTCCTATCGTATATGGACATAGTTTTAATGAGACACAACACCATTATTGACGGTTCATGTTACACGAGCACTAATTGTATGCTATACACACTCCGTTGATAATTGCCATGACATGCACGGCCCTAAACATATGTGATATTGTACTGATTAGGGATGTTGAGACATGATCCTTATTTCCATTGTGCATATGAGATGTAGCTGACACCTATACATATGTGATATTGTATTGATTAGGGACGTTGAGATATGATCCTTATTTCCATTGTGCATATGAGATGTAGCTGACACCTATACATACGCGATATTGTATTGGTTAGAGACATTGAGACTTGATCCTTATTTCCACTGTGTATAAGAAAGATAGCATACATATATACCTACATGCTTACACATATGCCTTGCTATAACTACATGCTTACACATATACCTATAAGGTATTGTATCATTATTGACAGGTATAGACACATATCTTGCTATACCTACACATATACCTATAAGGTATTGTATCATTATTGACAGGTATATACACATATGAGATATAGCTACATGTACATCTTGCATACATACTTTGTAAGTCGATGTACTACACCCCAATACTTGTGGGGAGGCGGAATTTTCAAAAACGAACTTGTTTAGTGAACGAACATCGACTAACCGCTTGAATCGAAGCTAAACGATAACTAACCAAACATATAGTTGTTCTAAACTACTATGCTTAGGGATTATACCTATCGAAACTAGTCCTTCGTCTTTACGATCTCCTTGTTCTCCTCGGCCTTCTCTAGGTAGTAGACGATCCACCCGAGAGCAAAACTCCAAGCTTAGCCTCTAAACTTGAGGCAACTAACCTTCTTGGATTGCTAATCAAAGAAGCTAGATGAAATAGAGTGATGGTTATGGATTGATTAGTCTAACTAATCCTAGATCTCAACACATGAGGGTGAGGATTAGTCTTTTGAAGAGAGAGAGCTTGAGGAGAGAGAATGTGAATAATATTATGAGAATAAGTTATGAGTATCATATCATATATGAAGCATTTTCTAATAAGAAGAAAAGAATAAAGAGTGATGAATAATCATGCTTCATAAAATATCTAGTGGTGATTCATTAGCATGAGTCATTAAGCAATAAATGTGCATTAATGAAATGAATGAATCACCACTATGACTCATATAACTCATTCAATGAATATGACACATAACCCTCCTTAGTCACCATCTTCTAGAAGCTTCTCGAGTAATTACGAGAACGCCCCTCCGATCCGTAAAAATACGGAAAAACTTTAGACTGTATAAATCCAATAACCGGATACCAGTAACTGGCTTAAACCAAAGCCGACTGGTAAAAACTGTCCGAAAGTCGTACGCGCGTAAACGCACGTATGCGTCCGAACCCTTTGTCGCAAAACCATGCAACCTCTATATCGTTTCGCCTGGAGTAGGAAACTCTCTGTGTGGGACTTTAGAGACTCGACTACTACGCTGGCAGTGGATTTAACCACAGACCGCAAGCGGCACTAGCTGTACGTAACGGTCCCCAGGTAGTTGTCGATAAGAAGGCCGATGAGGAAACCCATCCGAACTCTTACTGAGTCTGATGTAACAATTTCCATACAGTCCGGTCCGTTCGTCCAAGACTATCGCATATCGGGCCTAGGGGGGCGGCAAGCGTCAGTCCCCTAATAGCGGTATAAGTCGTGTCGGAGTGAAGCCCATTACACCCTGAGAAACTACTGGAACCTACCAGCAAATCTCGCTTGCCCTGGCCAGGGACTTTGCGTAATGGCTCTCTGACACAGCACGATATCTACTCCCAATACCGGGAGGGACGAATCCTGTCTAACCGCCACTGCCTCCAAGTGCTCGGGACTGCACCCAACTGCTACCTGTTTGCACGACTCCTTTGAGCCGTGGTAGGGTAGCAATCTAAGAACAGTGGGACACACTCGAGGCGAAGTAGCAGTGTCAAGTCTGCGGACTATGCTGTACTCATGTCACCTGGGAACTGCTCACTGACGACTGGTATCAAACCAACCAACAGTTCCCCGTGAGTCCTGTCCGGTGTACCCGTAACCTAACGAGCACCTGCATACTATCTCCAGTACGATGTACTGACGGCTGTGGGACAGACCATCTCCCCAACTGGGATGAGAAGCGTACACACCAGTCTACTCCGGAGTATCGATGCTCTGTCTCGATAATCCAACGACCAGGGACCTGAATAAGGATGTGCTTGTAGACTACCCAGCCCCCACTAGTGTGACTGCCATCACAACGCTGGTAGACAAGCAAGATCCTATGAGCTCTATCAATACGTACACTCACATATTAAGATAGAAAAACCAAGTAGCATACTACTATGTTTAGCAAGACTGTTATATACATGTGAATATCCCAAGCTTCCATTAAGTAATATACAAGCTAGTATGATACATTAATGGCCTTCTAGGGCATAAACACTAACAATCTCCCACTTGCACTAGGGCCATGTACTGGCATATCGTAGACCAATGATCTCGAGTAGCCTCTCGAACTGAATCTGAGGAAGGGCCTTCGTGAATGGATCAGCAATGTTCTCTTCAGAAGCAACTCTCCGAACCTCGATCTCCTGACGATCAATGATCTCCCTGATCAGGTGATACCGCCTTAAGATGTGTCTGGACTTCTGATGGGACCTTGGTTCCTTCGCTAAAGCTATAGCTCCGTTGTTGTCGCAATACAGAGGTATTGGATCAACTATGGTAGGAACCACCTGAAGTTCTGTTAGGAACTTCTTCATCCAGACTGCTTCTTTTGCGGCATCGCAAGCAGCTATATACTCCGCTTCCATCGTCGAGTCAGCAACGGTGTCCTGCTTGGAGCTCTTCCAGCACACCGCCCCTCCATTGAGGGTAAAAACATAACCCGACATGGACTTGGAATCGTCCTTATCACTCTGGAAGCCGGAATCAGCAAAGGCCTCCAACCTGAGGTCTTTTCCGCCGTAAACCAAGAACATCTCCTTAGTCCTCCTCAGGTACTTGAGAATGTTCTTTACTGCTATCCAGTGTTTCTCCCCTGGGTCTGACTGATACCGGCTTACCACGCTCAGTGCGTAAGCAACATCTGGTCTGGTACACAACATCGCATACATTATAGAGCCTACTGCAGAAGCGTAGGGTATAATAGACATGCGTTCCCTTTCCAAATCAGTCTTGGGAGACATCTCTTTGGAGAGGGTGATTTCGTGACAAGCCGGTAGATTACCGTGCTTAGAATTTTCCATACTGAATCTTTTCAGTACAGTGTCGATATACCTGGACTGCAAAAGTCCCAACATCCTCTTGGATCTATCACGATAGATCCGGATCCCCAGAATGTAAGAGGCATCACCCAGGTCTTTCATGGAGAACCTGTGTGACAAGAATCCTTTGACAGATTGTAGCATAGGAATGTCATTTCCTATCAATAGAATGTCATCCACGTACAAGACGAGGAATACGACACTTCTGGCCACAACTTTACTATATATGCACGGTTCATCTGGATTTTTGATAAAGTCATATTCTTTGACTGTCTCATCAAAACAGATGTTCCATCTCCGCGATGCCTGCTTTAGTCCATAAATAGACTTAAGCAGCTTGCATACTTTCCCGCTGCTCCCACTCTGATTGAAACCCTCTGGCTGATCCATATAGACGCTTTCTTCTAAATTTCCATTCAGAAAAGCCGTCTTTACGTCCATCTGCCAGATTTCATAATCATGGAAGGCAGCAATAGCAAGAAGGACCCGAATGGATTTGAGCATAGCCACTGGAGAAAAAGTTTCGTCATAGTCCAAACCAGGTCTTTGACGAAAACCCTTTGCAACAAGTCTAGCCTTATAGGTTTCCACCTGTCCATCTACACCAATCTTTTTCTTGAAGATCCATTTGCATCCTATGGGTTTTACCCCATCTGGAGCAAAGTCCAAAGTCCATACTTTGTTGGTGTACATGGACTCCATTTCGGTCCGCATTGCATCTAGCCATCGTACCGAGTCGCCGCTCTGGATGGCCTGCCGGAAGTCAGTAGGTTCATCATCATCTATGATGCAATCCTCTCTATCCCCATCTATGAGAAAACCGTAGTATCTCTCAGGCGGATGAGACGGCCTACTACTCCTACGGAGGGGTGCGGGAATGTCCTGTTCTTCTTGAACTCCTGGTTCTACCAAACTTTCAGTAGCAGTTTGTGGTTCTGGAATTTCTTCCAGTTCTATTTCGCTCCCACTTATTTCCTTTTCTAAAAACTGATTTTCCAGAAAATGGGCATTACGAGAAACAAAAACCTTTTGTTCCTCTGCGTAATAGAAATAATATCCCTTGGAGTTCTTTGGATATCCCACAAACATACATTTTACTGATCGTGCCTCGAGCTTGTCCACATGCTGCTTTTTAACAAAAGCTGGACATCCCCAAATCTTTATATGTTGAAGATGGGGCATCTTCCCAGTCCACATCTGATATGGAGTGGTAGGCACAGTCTTGGTAGGAGCCCTGTTCAAAAGATATGCCGCTGATTCTAGCGCATAACCCCAGAAAGATCGCGGTAACTCAGCATTACTCATCATGGATCGTACCATATCCAATAGGGTTCGATTCCGTCTCTCCGATACACCGTTATGCTGTGGAGTGTATGGAGGAGTAAGCTGAGAGAGAATTCCTTTCTCTTTTAGGTAACCAAGGAACTCGGCACTCAAGTATTCACCACCTCGATCAGATCTTAGTGTCTTAATACTTTTGCCGGTTTGGTTTTCTACTTCATTCTTATACTCTTGGAATTTCTCAAAAGCCTCGGATTTATGTTTCATCAGATAAATGAATCCGTATCTTGAGTAATCATCCGTGAAAGTAATGAAATAGGAAAAACCACCTCTCGCATGTGTAGACATTGGACCGCATACATCACTGTGTATGAGTCCTAAGAGCTCGCTCGCTCTTACTCCTTGTCCAGTAAATGGAGTCTTTGTCATCTTTCCTTTGAGACAAGATTGACAAGTGTCATAGGATTGATATTCGAACGTGTCCAAATATCCTTCTCTATGCAACTTAGTCAACCTTCTCTCATTGATGTGACCCAGTCTACAATGCCATAAGAAAGCTTTATTTAAATCTGGAGACTTTCTTTTTAGTGTGTTCTGGACATTGAAAATTTGGAGTTGGTTTAACACATATATGCCGTTATTTAGAGTACCGGACCCAATCAAACCATGATTTAGGTGGATGTTAACAACATCTCTTACAAACGTGAAATCATAACCTTTATTTGATAACAAGGAAACTGATATGATAACAAGGATTCCGTGAGGATGACATGTTTTATCCCATACTCAATATTTATTTGATATGCATTGCTTCATATATTAGTAGTACCTGATAGAGTACCTTTCATGACTGATGCATATACATATTGCCATTTATTGCTATCAGTTTGCATGTGATAGATTATCGCAGTACGTGCATACCTACGATTACCTGCATATGTTATTTACTATTCACGAGTTGGCAACTCACCCCCCGTTGTGCCACAGTGTTTTGTAGGTGTCCCTCAGAGTGGTAGCGGCAGGGCTTCTTCTTATCGTATCAACTTTTGCAGCGGATACCGCTACGGCTGACTGTGTGAAGTTTTGCTACAGGTGGGTTTTGCGGTTATCCGATGATACTCAGTTGTATATTCGTTGTATCTAGTACTCTCCATCTACTATTTCATGTATTGACTTAGAGACGAGTTGTGAGGGCGATATTGTATATATTTTATGACTTTGGATGTCTTTTATGCTATTGTCACTTTATATCGTCCATTTTCTTCGCTACGGCGTCGTATATCTGTTGTGGTGGTTGTTTCCGCCTTAGGGCGTGGATTTGCTCCCGTTTGGGGATGCTTTAATTATATTCTATGTTGTACCCGTTTTCGGGGCTAGTTTTTACAAAGGAGGTGCTGCCGAAATTTTTAAGAAAGTAAATTTGGACTTTAAAGAATTTTTACTTGAGATTCCCAAAAGTTTTAAATAATGTTCTTATCACGTACTACTTTTGATGGTTTAGATTGCTGGGTTTTCGGCTTACTTGAATTGCGTTACGCATGTAGATGTTACGTGGTTGAAGGGTCGTCACGTGCCAAATTTCGGGTCGTGACAAAGTTGGTATTAAAGCGCTAGGTTTTACCTTTCGGAGTGTAGGATGATCTTGGTATGATGGAGTAGGTAGCTTAAGCAGAGTGACGTAGCGTGCGTATGTCCGCGGCATACTTACGACACGGTACTCCGCCTAAGTGACCTTAGTACTTATTGTTTGAAATTCCTTCCATGATGATATATATCCTTGTGATTCGATTTCCGAGTTCATATCGAATCCTATTTCCATTTCTAGCCTTTATGCCGCCGATGACTATAAGGGCTCAGAGAGAGGCAGCAAGAGCCGAAGTCAGAGTTGACTCGTTTGGGACGAGGACTGACCAGGACGGTACTCTCGCTGTACAGGAGCAGATTGATCCGCCTTCGATTAATCGTATCGCTAGGCTTGAGGTAGAGATACAAGATATGCGCCAGATGATGGGATCGTTGGTTGAGGCCAGTCGAGCGCAGCGACAGGAGGTTTCCACCCCTGTTACCTAGTTATTCCTTACTATCAGCATACATCATTGTGTTACGTATACAACAGCAGTGGACGCAGCCCTACTAGATGAGGCACATCTTCCCGAGACTTTGAAATTTTCAGGACCGAGGAGGGCTCGTACAGGTGTATTAGCCTAGAGATAGATGTTTAGACGCTGCGATAGATTTCGTTTGGTTCGCGAGAGTAGCAGAGGCTTGGGACGAGGACAGTTGTTTAGCTCTTATCCTCATGAGGGTCAGCAGCCATCGTATGGATATTTCTGGTGCGGGAGTTTCCATCACCCCGTCAGAAATTGTACCTTGGTACGCCTGAGGAGGGCAGCAGTACCATATGATACCTTATCACCTTCACCTCAGGGAGAGTCGCCTTTTGCGCCTGTTGTTGATCCGCGTCAGACTTATGTGCAGAGAGGTCGTGGTCGCGGAGGGTTCGTTCAGAGAGAACAGGATAGCAGAGGAGGAGGACAACCTGTTGCAGGACAGGCACGGGCTTTTGTTTCGACTCATCGGGACGCACATGCGTCCAATGTAGTGGTTTCAGGTATTCTTTTTCGTATGTCCTTTTGATGCGCATGTTTGTTTAATTCGGGATTTATGCACTCGTTTGTTCTACACACTTCGTGCCGAGGTTGGGCCGGGAGTTGTGTATGCTAGATCAGTCGTTTGTTGTAATTACTCATGTCAACGATTCTTTTGTTGCGCGACACGTGTTTCGGTCGAGTGCTAATCGGATAGGAGATAGAGATTCGTCCGTCGATTTGATCCTTCTAGATAGGTTGGACTTTGACGTTCTCCGGGGCATAGACTGGTTAGTTACGTGCTATGCGTCTGTGGACTGCCACGAGAAGACAGTCAGGTTTTGTTTTTCCCGCGAGTCAGTTCTTGTTGTGCAGGAAGACCGTAGTGCCGCCCCTCACAGCTTGTTTTCATCCTTTTTCGCTAATCGGCTTTTGAAGATGTCAATGATTCTTGGCTTTCATTCGTGATACCAGAGCCACAGTGGATTCATTGGACCGGGTTCCTATCGTGCGAGAGTTTTCCGACGTTGTTCCCGATGAGCCGGTGGAGCTTAGGGAGCTTAAGGATTAGCTGCAGAGTTGCTTGATGGGGGACTTGTACGTCAAAGTGTTTCGCTTTGGGGAGCTCCTATTCTGTTCGTCAAGAAGAAGGACGGCAGTTTGAGGTTGTGTATTGATTGATCGTCAATTGAACCGAGTTACGGTGCGGGATAAGTATCCTTTACCTCGCATTGACGATTTCTTTGATCAGCTCCAGGATGCGGGACATTTTTCTAAGTTTGTTTTGGGATCAGGTCATTATCAGTTGCGGGTTCGGAATGATGACATTCCGAAAACTGCTTTTGTGTGTGCTTTGGGCATTATGAGTTTTTGGTGGTGTCGTTGGACTCACCAATGCCCTAGCAGCATTCATGGATGTGATGGACCAGATTTTTTCAGGCCGTTCCTCGACCAGTTTTATTGTTGTGTTATTGATGACATTCTGGTCTATTCTAAGAGTCGAGGGGAACATGAGCAGCACTTGAGAATTTCTTTGCAGACATTGAGAGAGCACTAGCTGTTAGCTAAATTCTCAAAGTGTTCCTTCAGGCTTGATAGTGTTGACTTCCTAAGTCATGTGGTTACGGGAGACGGTATTCGTATGTACCCGAGAAAGATCGATGTCGTACAGCTTTGGCCCAGACCTGTATCAGTGACAGAGGTCCGCAGCATTTTGGGCTTGGCCGGTTTTTACCGCCGTTTCGTGTAGGATTTCTCGAGTATCACTGCACCGCTGACCGGACTGACCAGAAAAGGGGTTCCTTTTCTTTGGACTGAGGCATGCGAGTTGAGTTTTCAGCAGTTGAAGATTCGGTTGACGATTGCACCAGTTCTATCTTTGCCTTCTGGATCGGGCGACTGTGTCGATTATTGTGATGTTTCTGTCACGACCCGAAATTGGCACGTGATGGCCCTTAAACCACGCAACGTCTACAGGCGTAACGCAATTTAAGTAAGCCGAAAACCCAGCAATCTAAACCATCAAAAGTAGTAAGTGATAATAGCATTTTCAAAACTTTTGAAATCTCAAACCAAATTCTTTAAAATCCAACTTTATTTCCTTTAAAATTTTTGGCAGCACCTCCTTTGTAAAAACTAACCCCAAAAATAGGTAGAACAAAAATATAAGTAAAGCATCTCCAAACGAGAGCAAATACACGCCCAAAGGTAGGAAACAACCACCACAACAGATATACAATGTCGTAGCGAAGAAATAAAAGACAATATAAAGAAACTGCACAAGACCTCCAAGTCACAAAATAATATATAATATCGTCCTCACATCAAGTCTCTAAGGCATACATGAAACTGGTAGATGGAGAATACATGGTACAACGAATATACAATGAACAACATCGGATAACAGCAAAACCCACCTATAGCAAAACTGTACACAGTCAGCCGTAGCGGTATCCGCTGCAAAAGATGATATGATAGATGAAAAACCCTGCCTCTGACTACTCTGAGAGACAACCTGCAAAACACTGTGGCACAAAGGGAGTGAGTTGCCAACTCATGAATAGTAAATAACATATGCAGGTAATCGCAAGTATGTACGTACAGCGCGAATCTAACTTATGCAAGCTAATAGCAATAAATAGTCATATGCATGCAACAGTCATGAAAGGTACTCTATCAGGTACTACTAATACATGAAGCAATGCATATAAAATAAATACGGAGTATGGAATAAAACATGTCATCCTCACGGAATCCTGACCTTGTGGCAGGACCAAAGTCCATCAATACAATCAAAATCCTAAATTTCCTCCAATCAGCCCCCAAATTGGCTCTCATATTCTGTAAGTCTCATATATCCTGAATGTCCAATATCAAGTAAATCTCATATACCATGAGTGTCCAATATCAAGTAAATCTCATATATCCTGTATCCAATATCAAGTAAATCTCATATATTCTAAGTATATTTGCATGAATCATTATGATGATGTATATAAATTAGATATGTATACATATATATTAGCGTCCCATTCTACTAATATATATATATATATATATATATATATATATATGCATATATAACAGCATTCCATTCCACTGTTATATATACTTAGGAGTAAAAATATCATGAAAACATGTGTCAAGTATCGACACATAAATAATGATCTATCAGGTGCTGTCACCACGACTGGCCCTGATAGGTACGTATCATACGCTATCTCGAAAACCCGAGTGCCCAGCTTCGACCCTCACAATTCAACGTATTCATACGTACATAACTCCGGTCGGTATCCCCACGATAACCGCCGAGTCTAAAATACTGTCACCGGTAGGTATGATTCCCCTGTCAGGCTCATCGGTGTGGTCCATTGACATACCTTTCTTGCTCCGGGTTACCTCTGAGCCCCACCATGTACCCGCACACGGCCCACGATGCCTCCTCGCATGGGGTATACATCAGAACCGAGAAATCTCATGGTGGCTGCTGAAATATCATATTAAGAGAAACCAGCATTTTCAAATAATGCATAATCTCATGAAACTACCACGGTCCTCAAATCCAGAAAATATCATGAAAAATCCATATCTCAATGCGAAAATCCATGAATATAATATATACAACATAAAACTGTAATGTGCGCATATAAAGGAAAAGCCGCTATTTAACTGCAACAATTTAATATATATAACATGCGGTTCCTAATTTCTCCAAGTCCATATAACATCAAATAAAGGTGAACATGTAGCTATAGCCAGATATATGTGTAAACATGTAGATATAGCAAGGTATATGTATCTACTTATCAGTAATGATGTAATACCCTCCAGGTATAAGTGTAAGTATGTATGCAAGATGAACATGTAGCTATGTCTCATATGTGTATATACCTATCACTAATGGTACGATAGCATATGGGTATATGGGTAACTAACATGTAAGCATGTCAAGACATATGTGTAAGCATGTAGGTATACAGGTATGCTATATGTCATATGCATGAAAGAAAATAAGGATCATGTCTCAATATCCCTAAACAATACAATATCACATATGTATAGGTGTTGTGCGTGTCATGGCAATTATCGACGGTTGTGTGTAGCATACAATTAGTGCTCGTGAAACATGAACCGTCAATAATGGTGTTGTGTCTCATTACTACTAAGTCCCTACACAATAGGTAAATGAGATATGCAACAAAGGTACACATGCACAATCAATATCCGTATACTTCTAACTAATAGTCATATCATTTAATCTAGCCCAGACGCATAACGCCATGTGGGCGATTCCCCTATAGATGTTAAATCTTCTCACCAACGCTCCTGGCTAAGTAAAACCAACCACCTGTTTCCCCTTCTTCGCAGCATCTGAAGTCTCTGCCTGCGAACCTAAAACATAAAACAATAAAGCAAGTATATATTAGCAATAGACGCAAAACACGTACAAACTACGTTTGACCGACGTACCAACTCAAAACATACTCTCAAGTGTTCATATTGTGGCTAATGTGCGTAGCGACACTACGAAACCAACCCAAGAGCAAAACCATACAAAGTGCACGAACCGTGTCGTATAACGTAACACACGTAATCGTAACACAAGAAACTAGCTATGTGATCCCAGATTTTGTATATAGAGAAAACCCAAAAATCAAACAGGACCAAACACACCTAAACCAAAGCATACATCTACCCTGAAAAACCCAACCCAAAACCCCACTAAAAAAACCGAGGTCGCCGGATTTTGTCTGAAGGTCACCGGCCAAAGTCCGAGGCTAGGGGTTCGTGCTTCAGGTGAAGACTTAGGGTCTCAGGTACAACACATCTACATTGTTTGATTTTCTAGTATACTCTCGGGGTCACAGCAGATCACAGATATCATATATTGACACTAAAAATACGATATTTGAACGAAACTTAACTTTAAGCGTTCTAAACTAAAACTACAAGACTACACAACACTATAACATCATAAAGAACAGATAGAGATCATTACCTACTCCCACAAGCTCAAAGATCCTTGCTTTCTAAGCTCCAAGGCATCCAAGAGGCAAAACAAGGTTAAAGATGTGATTTTTGTGAGATTTTGTGAAGATTAGTGTAGGTTTAGTAAAGAGAATATAAGTGTTCAGTTTAGGCTTTGAGGAGATGAAGGAAATGATGAGAAAGAGATAGAGTGAGAGAGAATGAGAGCAAGAAAAGATAAAGAGAGTGAGAGAGAGAGGTGAGGTTAAGGCGAGTGCACCTTGTAATAACTCCACATTAATGCAAGCATATGCTCACCATGCCACCTCCTCTCCAAACAAAACCCAAAAGAAAATATCTCCCACAACAAATATCTAAAGGTTTAGGATTTAGGTTAAAGCAAGGATTAGGAGGGTTAAGTTATCATGGTCACTAATCTAGATTACACAAATACACCCTCACATAAACATGCACATGTGAGTGCAAGCCATAAAAAATAAAATAAATTATTAATTAAATGTTATAAAATGTGAGGAACCCAAATTGGTAAACTTTTTACCAAAAAACCCGCATTACCGTCAAACTAACACTAATCTAAATCTAAGGCGTTACAATCTCCCCCCTTAAAGAAAATTCGTCCCCGATTTAAAATTCTTACTGTGCATACCTTCAAAGAGATTGTTGGGGTCAAAATTTGCACCCCGGTTGACCGAGTCAAAGTCAAGGTCAACCCCAAGCCAGGTTGGCCCAAGCCCAGGTCAAGCGGGCCCATGCCCAAGTCGAGCCCGCGGCCAGCCTCCTCCATGCCAAAATATAGATCATGTAATAAATAATTTTTATGTAATTTTCTATGCATGAATGTCTGCAAAATGGGCATATAGCCAAATTTTTGTAAAGCCCATGGCTTATGTGTAAAAAGAAATGGCACATGAGCCATGGGATGGGCAAAATGCCATTTTTGTAAAGCCCAAGGGGCTATATGTAAAGTGTATAGCCTGTAAAGGAAAAGATAATGAAAATATCCCAACAACTTTTTCTCTCTCCAAAGAGCAAATCTAGATCTGAGATCTTTCTCCTTTTTCAAGGTTCTAAAACCTTCTTCTTTCTTAAATTAAAATCAAGAGTTTTACTCTTCCTTTTATAAAACTAAATAGTTTTTCACCACAAAACCCATAAAGGGGAACTCCGATCTTCCATCAGATCTCAAAAAGAAGAGATTTTTAAAATCTCACACTTCTTGATCTTCATGATCCGGCCAACAAAGGAAGAATAAGCAGACCCATCTCCAGAAACCCCACTTTGGGGAAGAACTAGGGCTCAAGGGGAGAAGCCCTTCATCAGCTTCAAAACATCTTAGGAGTTTAACTCCACTCTAATTTCCCTTCCGGGAGTTTCTGGGGCTAAAAGCCCCTTTTCCTCGCCGGCGGCCGAGCGCCTTGCGCTCAAGCGCCCAACGCCCACGTGCTGACACATAGCGCGCTTGCGCTCGAGCGCCTAGCGCTTAAGTGCCCACGTGCCGACACGTGGTGCGCTAGCGCTCGAGCGCTTAGCACTCAAGCGCCCAGCGCCCCCATGCCGATACGTGGCGCGCTAGCGCTCGAGCGTCTAACGCTCAAGCGCCAAGCGCCCACGTGCCGACACATGGTGCGCTAGCGCTCGAGCACCAAGCGCTCGAGCGCCCATCGCTCAAGCTCCAAGCGCCCACGTGCCGACATGTGGTGCGCTAGCGCTCGAGCGTCTAGCGCTAGCGCTCGAGCGTCTAGCGCTCAAGCGCCCAGCGCCCACGTGTCGGATACGTGGCGCGCTAGCGCCTAAGTGCACAGCGCTCAAGGCGCTGGCTCCACGCGTGCTTTGGGCGCTTTTTTTTCCCTTTATACACGCACACACACACACACACTCCACAACACTGTCCCTCCTATAAAAACTCTGCGGGGCCCCCGATATATCCAAAACCCCTCCAAAGCACAACACTGCATATTGAGTTCGCATGACCAGTTAACCCGTCAATCGGAGGTTCTCTCGCTCCAAAGACGAGGGGTAATTAACGACAGCTTAGTCCGCGGCTGCCGGAGATTCGGATCCCCATAATCAATAAACCCCGGCCTATCCTAGGCAGAGGGAATCTGTAGTACGCCTGACAAGCGCGCGCGTATTCTCATCTCAATGGGGTGACGAAAAACACCCTACAGATTCTGGCACGCCCGGTGGGACCTATCTCTCCTCCCATATTTTGGGTTAAACGTTCATGCGAACTCAATCAATATGCATACCCATATTTATACTAAAATAATGCTTTTTCATGCAAGTTTCAAGCAATCACTTTTCAACAATGTCTCCAAAGATGAACTTAGCTCTCAACACGGCTCCTGTCTCCTACACGATGAAGATAGATTCCAGGACGGTCCTTCCGGTCAGTCTCGGGCGACAATGGGAGGAGTCGCTGCTACCATTTGGCTCTATTCTGTTCGTGTCAGCTAATGCCATCCCAGCTCCTCAATCCCCGGTAACAGACAAACTGGTCTCGAAAGGCAAGAGGACAAATGTAGTGGTCTCGAAGGCGCCCCAACTCAAACGCAAGTCGGTGTTTGAACGACTCTCCTTGGCTCCAGCCGGGGGCAAGACCATCAACACCAACAAAGCAACAAGGCCTCTCGAGCAAGCTCCGGTAGTGCCCCTGACAACTGCTCGATCGGGTGTCTTCTCTAAGCTTCACGCTAATCGACTCACGGTGGATTCCCAGGAAATGGATGCCCGACAAGCTCTTAAAATTGAGAAGCTAAAGCAGAAAAGACTCAGATATAGAGCCAACAAAAGGGCTAGGGCTCCTGCTAGGATGAACCTCATGAGGTTCGAAGAACAGGATTACCCTGTCAAAGATGAGGAAATGGCTGGATATGTGGTCCACACTGTCTACATGGTGGGCACGCGCAGCAAGAGCAAGGACGGGGCCACCACATCTCAAATCCAATCTGGCTTGAATGTGGTTGCCGCTTCCCAAGAACAGCCGCCTCCGCTGGGTAATGAAATCCCTCTCGATGAGGATGATAGGCAGAAAGACCCTTCGGTCCATGAGGAGTCGGGCTCGGAAAGCGAAGATGAGCCAATCTTCCATCCCAAGAACACAGAGCAGCAACTTCTCCAAGAGCTCCGAAAACAGCTCAGAACCAAAGACAAGGAGATGGCCAAGCTCTACTAAAAAATTGACGACTTGATAAACGTCGTCTTACAGCTCTCGGCCCAACTTGCCTCTTAGTCACCCAATCAGGCGCAAGGCCCTCATGAACCGGGAAACGGTGTCCCAGGGCAACCGACGCCTATTCCCTCAAATCCAAAGGTGGGCGGACCGCATGAAAATCAGTCGCATCCTATCTCGGGAAATGTCTTGGCTACCGATGACAGTAGCCCGCTAACTGAAGATCAAATCATAGATTTGGTTGCCAACAAAGTCAAAACATTGGTAGTTGAAGCCGAAGCGCAAAAAGATGTTAGCGGTAGCGGGAGACCATATCCTGCTCAGTATGATTTGGTAGAATTTCCCAGCGGCTATGTCATCCCTAAATTCGGAAGATTTGATGGGACGGGAAATGCGAATCAGCACATTGCCCACTTCAAAGCCTCATGCGGGAATACTGGGGCAACGATGCCCTTCTCCTCCGCCAGTTCGTTAATAGCTTGACCGATGTTGCTTGTTAGTTATATGTATGCCCTAGAGGCCATTACTGTACATACGATGTATATTGTAGTGGATGCTTGGACATATATAGGGAGGACTTTCTTGCTCGACATGATAGTACGCTATCTGGTTACTCTTTATCTTAACATGTACTCTGATTGTCTTTATGTTACATGTTGATAAAGCCCTTAGGATGAGTACCTGACTACCAGGACTATGATGCGGATCATATTAGTGAGGACAGTGTAGTCGCCAAGTACATCCTTCAAATGTTCCTAATCGTGGGAGTACCGAGACAGGGCATCGATACTCCAGAGTAGACTAGCGTATGCGCTTCTTGACCCATATGATGGGCGATGGATGATCTCATATCCATTGGTGTTTGACATCAGAGAAGGTATACGGGTGCTCAGTGAAGACTGGGTACACTGGACTGACTCGCCGAAAACTCCCAGATGGTATTATACCTCACGTCAGATGGCAGTTCTCTGGTGACACTGGTACAGAGTAGTCTGTAGACCCGAGATCGTCATAGAGTCTTGTGTGATTCCCACTGTGCTTTGATTTCCATCATACCACGTCCAAGAGGGCATGCAAAAAGGTGGCTTTTGGGTACAGTCCCGAATCACATGGAGGCAATGAGCGATAGGAGGGGATTCGTCTCTCCCAGTATAGGGAGTTGATGTTGCGCTGTGTTCGATTGGCTATAACTGGAAATCTCTACCCAGGGTTGCTGAGATTTACTGGTAAGAGTTATCAGTAGTTTCTCGAACTGTTATAGACCTCATATCGACATGACTTATCAAGCTACTGGGGTCTGACGTTTACCACCCCTAGACGAGATATGCGACATATCAGACGAAGAGACCGGACTGTACGGGAGTGTTACTAATTGGATTCACAAGAGAATGTACAGGCTTGCTTGTTGATCTTCTGAGCGCTCAATACCTGGGTGGCTGTTACGTTTAGCTGACCGCTTGCAGCTTGTGGGTGTTTGATATGATCATCACCTACTGCCGGCGTATTGACGATTCTTTAGAGTCCTACACAGAGGTTTCTTGGCTCAGGCAAAACGGATTAGGAGCACATATGTGATATGTACGAGACCGAGAACAATACGTGTATGTGATACCGTACTAGATTCTCGCGATATGAGACATCGGCCGGGTATATGTGATATAGCCGGGTCATCGGATCAAGTGTTGATTCGATGAACTGATACAGATTATATTAGTCAGTTATTTGTGAAATAGCCGGATTATCGAATCAAGTGTTGATTCGATAATTTAATGTATAATTATATATTTGATATATTAAATTACATTAACTGATATAAGTTCACTAAAAGATTCTTTTTCTCACTCGGGTAATACATTGATATATATGCGATATATGTTAATTATATTATTTTATTTTGTTACAATAACTATTGTATATGTGATATATAATATTGTAACATGTTAGGGTTATTAATGCAACGTGTTTAGTGGAGATTAAACATGGTTAGGGTTATTAATGCAACATGTTTAGTGGAGATTAAACATGGTTGGGGTTTGATTTGGGTTAATCTTTTCTAGAACCTCTAGAAGGTTTTATTTTGTTTTGTGCAAAGATATTTGTGTTGATATTTTGCATAGATATTTGTTTAACCCAACCAAACCTTTAACCATGATTCAATCTCTACAAGGGTTAGTTCTTCTCATATAAACCATGGTTGCATTTCTAACCTTAGACTTGAGTTATTCATTATTCATCACAAAAGGATTCTTCTTCTTCTTCCATGAGTTCTTGAAGAAAAGCTTTCTAGCTTTTTCTTTGGTGATGAAAATGAGTGAGATTAAGATAATAAATGAGAGCTAAATCCTAATTCATCATCCTAAACTATCTTATCCATTTAGATTAGGGTGTTCACTTCATTTAGTGAGTGAGAGCTTGTGTTAATGAAACTTCAAGGTAGATCATCTTTGTTATCGAAGATCGGAAGCAAGCTTGCATCTTTCTCTTCGTGGAGCCTCTCGAGAGTCCGGAACTTGATAATCGCAGCGAAGGGACCACAACACGGAGCTTATGAAGTGAAGGACCGGACTACAAAGGTTGTAATCCCAAACTCTTAGATGTTAAAGGGTTTAACATGTTTTGTTTCGCCAAATCTCTAGTTTAAAGATCTTGGTTAGGGTTGTTCGGCACGCCTAAATTTTAAATCGGGCATGGTTGACGCCTTATAGACCCTTGTGCGTGTGCCTAGTAACCCTACAGTGGTGTCAGAGCCAAGATAGAGCTTTAGGCGAAGTCTGGACGAAGTTTAAAGTCCGATCGAACTCCGAATACCCGGTTTATACCCTTTTCTGGAAATTTTTCAAAGATGTTGATTTTTTCATATTAAAAATACTTAAAAAAATTAGCAGGGAAATACAAGAATTACTGTGCAGCACGTGCTTCCAATTCCATCAAAGCGCCGCGGAACCGCGGCCATGACATGGCTTGCGCGGCGGTTTCGCGGCCGTACAGTGGCTTTATTATTTATTTTTGCACAGTTAAATCCGTATCTACTTCCTGATTTTTCTGGGAATTGTTATTTTTACTCAAGTGTTGAGTTTTCTGGGTTGTATTTGGAGCTCGTTGATTCGATCGGAAAGTTTAACTTCGTTTAAGTTTTTTCCGGATAATTTTAGAAACTGTTAAAAAGTTCGAACGGATATCAATAACTCACTTTTTCCCCTGTCGGAAATTTTTTCAAAAGTTGGATTTTTTCTCGAGTTTGAAACTTCCGGAAAATCATGCAAGTAACGCGGTGTACCCTCTAGAAGAACACAAACCTTAACTCGATTATGTGACCGTCTTGAACTGCCTCTAAACCTTAGGGTTTGGGGCAGTACGGCGTTGCCACATGTGAGGCGTTGGCTTGACCCTTCTACGGCTGGACCATTGGTACTGTGGCATGTGATGGATATTTTTTTGAACTCCGCTCAAGTGTTGAGCTATTTGGGAAATCTTGGGTGTTTGTTTATTCGATCGGAAAGTTTAACACTGTCTATTTATCTGGAATATGATACAATATTTGGAATCCACAAGTAGTTATGAGATAACTAATTTGAATGTTATAAATCTAGCAGTTTAGTCTTAATTGATCGGTTGCCACGGGATTTTGATGTGATCAAAAGTCCGTCGCAATCACGTAGCGTACGCGGATACTTGCCGGGTAAACTTAATAGACAGCCACGCCCCATAGCCCCGACCAAGTGACTGTAGGAGAACCCTGTCGCCGAAAGCATCCGTTCGGGTGCTCGCGGCAGCGGTGTTCCGCCTTAGTGTACTTCGTCGACGGTATCCGGGGTGCGGCCGTCTACTAAAGTTTGCGACGAGCATTCGATCAGGATATCGGGAATGTTGTTGAATTGCCCGACTAGATATTGAAAAGAGTTTTCGATACTGAGACTAAAATGCGGGGTTTATAATTGTTAGGTATGAGATGTCTAAGGAATTCATTTGGTTAGGCATGCGATGTCTAAGGAGGTTGCGGATTCCAACTATTGTAGTTTTACACTTTTTTTTCTGTGACCGTAAGCGTAGTATGTGGTGTATCGCCGGCTTCGTTGCTATACATCAACGACAATCGGGATACGCATACTTGCTTACGTTGATGATATGAGATATTATGTGTTGCTGTGATATGTTATATTGGATCGTCGCGTTCTGAATAGCCGGGGGTTTTATGTGAGATGAGAGTTTTTCTTTTTTATTCATGTAAAATTCATTTGTATGTAATATTCTTTTATTGGGGCACTTCCAGGCTGAGGATGATGTCACCATTGTAGATTATTTACTTTTCCGTATTAGGTAGACCCAAGGCGGGGAGCACAAGTAACCGGGTTCTAGGGTCCAGTGGGAGACCATCTCGAGGAGTTGAGACCGGGTCTCCTAACCCTAGAATTGGCAGTGTTGCTTGCCGCTCTCGTAGGGGTCTAGGGATATGGGTTTGGCTATTCATCGCGACCGTGGAATCCGTGTTTTATACAGGCTCGTATTAAAATACGGACGTCCTAGTATATTCAATATTTCATATATGTTCTTCTGCTGCAATGTTCTGTGATGAGATCATATTACTGCCTGAGACGAATGTTTATATTATATATATGAGATATATGTTATATTGCAGATTTCGTTTCAAATGTGATGCTTGTGAAGCATAATAAAATGGGACTTCATTAATGAGATTAATGAAACTAAAAGAAACCTAAAGATGTTGTAGAAACTTGTTTAAAAACTGGTAGCTCTAGTTCTTGCTTTGCATAGCGGTGTTCCTTGTAGAACATCCAGCACCTTATTCGATAAGGAAAGAGCCGAGATCCCTTCACCGGGAGTGACCTCTTTAGCGAAACTAGCAGATGCTACATACTCGGTTTGTCTTTTGATTGCTTCTATAGTTTTTGCTTTGCACAGCGGTATTTGTGAAATATCTTGCACTTTATTCGATGAGGAAAGAGCCGACGATCCCATCACCGGGAGTGACCTCTTTAGCAAAACTAGAAAAGCCTCAGAAACATTCCATTTTAAAATCACTCAATTCTACAACGATATCAAGTTCATTACGCAAAGGGTTTTCTTAAAAACCTGTCGTAGCCCTCCGTCATTTCAGATAAGTAATACTTAGTATTCGTGCTGCGGTAGTTTGGCATTCGTTAAGGCGTAGTGTACGGTAGCTAACTAGTGCTTATCTGCTAGCATACGATGCGATTGGATTAGGGTATTCGTGTGGCGTTGTTTGGCATTCGTCAAGGGTCGTGCGGGTGGGTTTAATTCAATCAGGAAATGTACGGGTTGAACTTGACTAGCAGACTATGGGTGGTTTGGCATTCGTCAAGGTCACAGGACGCTAGGGGTAAAATATTATAGGGAATTTCAAGTGTTGAAATTTGCAATGAGATTGCATACCTTCTATGAGATAGTTAGATCCCGATACCCGCTGCGAGTAAGAGTTACTCCTGGGAGAGTTTTACACATTACAATTAGCCGATCAAGTAGGTGTCTAGAAAGGTGTTAACGGGGTTACGCCCCTGGGAAAACGAGGTTTATTTTAATTAGGTCCGTGCGAAAGCACGGGGAACCTCCCTCAAAGTACCGGCACTGGCCTGGCTGAAAGATTGGCGAACTTGTAGAGTGTAATTAATCCCGGCTAGTCTTACCTTTTAGGGTTTGAAGGAAGATTTGACTAAAATAGTGGGAGACATCCTGATTAGATAAATTGATAACCAATCTAATCTTGTAAAAGCGCACGCTGAGTGTTTTCTTCGCTCTCTCTCCTGGTTACGACTATGTCACGCCTTAATCAAGATAATAATACGGATGTGTTGACCGAACCCGCTTGTTATACTGCACTAGGGAACGTTGGTCCCGCTCCAACTTATAATTGTTATAAGACAGAGCAGGAAATTGGGGATTACCAGAATTCCCGTGCCGCCCAAACGAAGAAAGTGCATGCTGATGCATCTTCTTCGGGTGTGTTCATTATGGAGAATTGTTTCTCAGTATCCTTTACGTCCTGGGTATGAGATACCGGATCAAGATCCCACATATGTAATTTGTTACATAGGCTACAGATAGGTAGAGAACTGAGAACGGGTGATAAGTTTCAAGAGTTGGAAATAGTGCAATTGTTGCAAGCCAAGCAGTTGGTAGTTATCACCCTGTATTGACAAATACATTGATTCTGAACGAATGTTATTAGATACTGAACCTGATGTACAACATCATATCAGTCTCTTTATTAGTAAAGAAGGATATAATTTGTATTGTTGGATAATGTTTTGAACATTTTCTATATCAAGAGTTGATCGGTTCAGGCACGTCATCTAAAAGCATAGACTGTAAGTCGATGTACAACACCCCACGACTTGCGGGGAGGCGGAAATATGAAAAACGATCTTGTTCTTTGCTATAACATCGACTAACCGCAAGAATCGTTGCTAAACGATAACTAACAATAAACATAGGAGTTCTAAACTACTATGTGAAGTGATTATACCTAATGAACCGTGTCCTTCGTCTTTTCGTTCTCCACCTCCTCCTCGGCCTTCTCCAAGTAGTAGACGATCCACCCGAGAGCTTTACTTCAAGCTTCACCTCAAACTAGAGGTAACTAGGTTTCTTAAAGTGCTAATCTAAGTAAGCTAGGTGATATAGAGTTGGATTATGGAGTGATTAGTCTATTCTAATCCTTGATCTCAACACATGAGAAGGGAGGATTAAGGTTTGAAGAGAGAGAGAGAGCTTGAGGAGAGAGAAGGTGAGCATGAGAATGAGAATGAGATAATGGTCTATCATGATATATATGAAGCATTATCATTTATCCAATAAATAGAAAATAGGATTTAACAACCATGCTTCATAAATACAAATGGGTGACTCATCTCCATGAGTCATTAAGCATTTATGATGCATTAATGACATGGATGAATTACACAAATGAGTCACTAATCTCATTTAATGCATATGCCACCTAAACCCCCAAGTCACCATCTTCTAGAAGCTTCTCGTGAAATTACGAGAACGCCCCTCCTATCCGTGAAAACACGGAAAAACTTTAGACTGTATAAATCCAATATCCCGATACTAGAATCTAGCTTAAACCAAAGCCGACTAGTAAAAACTGTCCGAAAGTCGTATGTGCGTAAACACACGTATGCGTCCGAACCCTTGTCGTAAAACCATACGACCTCTATATCGTTTCGCCTGGAGTAGGGAAACTCTCTGTGTGGGACTCTAATGACTCGACTACTATGCTGGTAGTGGGTTTAACCACAGACCGCAAGCGGCACTAGCTGTACGTAACGGTCTCCAGGTAGATGTCGATAAGAAAGCCGATGAGGAAACCCATCCGAACTCCTACTGAGCCTGATGTGACAATCTCCGTACAGTCCGGTCAGTTCGTCTAAGACTATCGCATATCGGGCCTAGAGGGCGGCAAGCGTCAGTCCCCTAATAGCGGTATAAGTTGTGTCGGAGCGTAGCCCATTATACCCTGAGAAACTACTGGAACCTACCAGTAAATCTCGCTTACCCTGGCCAGGGACTTTGCGTAATGGCTCTCTGACACAGCGCGATATCAACTCCCAATACCGGGAGAGACGAATCCTGTCTAACCGCCACTGCCTCCAAGTGCTTGGGACTGCACCCAACTGCTACTTGTTTGCACGACTCTTTTGAGCCATGGTAGGGTAGCAATCTAAGAACAGTGGGACACACTCAAGGCGAAGTAGCAGTGTCAAGTCTGCGGACTATGCTGTACTCATGTCACCTGGGAACTGTTAACTGACGACTGGTATAAAACCCAACCAACAGTTCCCTACGAGTCCTGTCCGGTGTACCCGTAACCCAACGAGCACCTGTATACTATCTCCAGTACGATGTACTGACGGCTGTAGGACAGACCATCTCCCCAACTGGGATGAGAAGCGTACACACTAGTCTACTCCGGAGTATCGATGCCCTGTCTCGATAATCCTACGACTAGGGACCTGAAAAAGGATGTGCTTGTAGACTACCCAGCCCCCACTAGTGTGACTGCCATCACAACGCTGGTAGTCAAGCAAGATCCTAAGAGCTCTATCAATACGTATACTCACATATCAAGATAGAAAAACCAAGTAGCATACTACCATGTTTAGCAAGACTGTTATATACATGTGAATATCCCAAGCTTCCATTAAGTAATATACAAACTAGTATGATACAATAATGGTCCCTAGGGCATATACACTAACATAGACGTTCTAAATCAAACCACAGTTCTTTGCGTACAGAACACACACAAGAGGAAGAGTTCAGAAATGAACGAATCCTTCTTAAGGTATTGTAGACTAGGTCATATCAATGTGACCCGACTAGCTGAAGTTACATTTAGATGCATATTTAAATTAGTTTGAATTTACATCTTGTGAAACTTGCCGGTCATGTCACAGAGATAAGATGACCACAGCTCCGTTTATTGGAAACAGAGAAAGAGTTAGTGAACTCTTGGGATTGATACATGTTGATGTATGAAAGTCCCCTGTCTACATATGCCAGGACCGGTTCTTTGTACTTCATTACATTCACTGATGATCTCTCAAGATTCAGACATATGTTCCTGTTGAAACACAAGTCCGAAACTTTTGAGATAATCACAGAATATAAGTTAGAAATAGAGAACCAAAAATGGGTATAAGTATTATGTCCTTTGATGAGATCAAGGAGGAGAATACTTGAGCACGGAATTCCTGGACTATTCTAAAGGAGAATGAGATTCTCTCTCAGCATTACTCCTTTGAATACACCACAACACGTCGGTGTGTCGGGGCGGAGCAATCACACCCTATTAGATATAGTGTGCACTATGATGAGTACTACTGAGTCTCCTATTTCCTTTTGGGAGTTATGCACTTGAGAAGCTGCATACCTATTGAATAGGGTTCCAATCAAATCAGACGCCTACCACTCCATATGTGATATGGTATGGGAAGAGCCCATCTCTTAAAGATGTTAAGATTTGGGGTTGTCTGGCCTATGTCTAAAAGCAAAATCTGGACAAGCTCGAGGCAAAGTCAATTCTGTAGAAGTTTGTTGGATATCCCAAGCATTCGCAAGGGAATATCTTCTACCTAACCGAGGAACAAAAGATGTTTTGTTTCTCAACATGCCACCTTTGTGAAAGGGAATTTCTTGTGAAGAAATTATTGGTCATGAGGTAGAACTGGAAGGAGTTCCAGCTATACAAACTGCAGCTGATGATTTGGTAGAACCAAAGGATTCAATAGTTTCCAATGAACCTCACCCTCTCCGCCGATCTGGTAGGGTTCCTCATCCACCTGAGAGATACTTCGGTTTCTCTATGACAGTGGGAGCGAGGATTGCATCATGAGATGATGACCCAACTTATTTCAAGCAGGCCATCAGGAGTGGGACTCTGTAAGAATGGCTGGATGGTTAGCGGTCTGAGATGGAATCCTTATACACCAACAAAGTATGGACTTTGGTTGCTTTATCTGAAGGGTTAAATCCCCATCAGGAGCAAGTATATCTTGAGAAGATTACTTGGTGTACATGGAAAAGTTGAGACTTTCAAACCAATGCTTAAGTTCATCCAGATCCTACTTGCCACGGCTATATACCATGACTACGATATCTGGCGGTTGGGTGTTATGACTGCTTTTCTAAATGATGATTTAGAAGAGAGCGTCTATAAGTACACAGCCAGAGGGCTTCGTAGACAGTGGGAGCAGCGGAAACGTGAGCAAGATGTTTTATGTGATAAATCAGGCATCGCGGAGTTGGAACGTCTGTTTTGATGAGGTAGTCAAAGAGTTTGACTTCATCAAAATGGTAGATGAACCTTGTATATACAAAAAGTAGTAGAGAGTATGGTGGTGATCTACGTAGAGTACGTGGATGACATACTCTTGATAGGAAAGGAGTTTCCTATGCTACGCTCGGTCAATCTCCTCTTATCACAATAATTCTCCATATAGGATCAAAGTGATACCTCCTAAATCCTGGGTTATGGATCTATGAGATAGATCTATTTGGATGTTAGGATTCTCACTAGTTGTAGTGAGATGGTATCAATCGATCCTGGGGAGAATAACTGGAAATGGTTCCAGGGTGATAAGGACGACAGAATGTCAGTCGCAGGCATTATCTTTACCCTCAGTGGAGGGATGGTATGTTGGAAGAGTTCCAAGATAGATACCGTGACTTACTAGACGATTAAAGGAAAGATACATCGTTACTAAGGATGCTACTAAAGAGGCAGTCTGGATACATATATGTTTATGAGATGAACTTCGTTCCTACTATTGTGTGACAATGGAATTGTGGCTTATGCCAAGGAACCCCCGTCCCATCTGAAATCCAGATATAATTCTTAGGCAGTATCACCTGATCATGGAGATAGTTGATCTCCAGGGAGATCGAGGTTAGGAGAGTAGACACAGAGGACAACAGCGCGGATCCACTCACAAAGGCCTTTTTCCTAGTAGAGACTTTTATGGGATGGTTGAGTATGGGATACTTCAACCATAGCTGATTGTTGGGTATGTGATACCACAACAGATGGCCCTAGTGCAAGTGGGAGATTGTTAGTTATATGTATGCCCTAGAGGCCATTACTGTACATACGATGTATATTGTAGTGGATGCTTGGACATATATAGGGAGGACTTTCTTGCTCGATATGATAGTACGCTATCTGGTTACTCTTTATCTTAACATGTACTCCGATTGTCTCTATGTTACATGTTGATAAAGCCCTTAGGACGAGTACTTGACTACCAGGACTATGATGCGGATCATACTAGTGAGGACAGTGTAGTCGCCAAGTACATCCTTCAAATGTTCCTAGTCGTGGGAGTACCGAGACAGGGCATCGATACTCCAAAGTAGACTAGCGTATGCGCTTCTTGACCCATATGATGGGCAATGAATGATCTCATATCCATTGGTGTTTGACATCAGAGAAGGTATACGGGTGCTCAGTGGAGACTGGGTACACTGGACGGACTCGCCGAAAACTCCCAGATGGTATTATACCTCACGTCAGATGGCAGTTCTCTGGTGACACTGGTACAGAGTAGTCTGTAGACCCGAGATCGTCATAGAGTCTTGTGTGATTCCCACTGTGCTTTGATTCCATCATACCACATCCAAGAGGGCGTGCAAAAAGGTGGCTTTTGGGTACAGTCCCGAATCACATGGAGGCAATGAGCGATAGGAGGGGATTCGTCTCTCCCGGTATAGGGAGTTGATGTTGCGCTGTATTCGATTGGCTATAACTAGAAATACCTGGCCAGGGTTGCTGAGATTTACTGGTAAGAGTTATCAATAGTTTCACGAATTGTTATAGACCTTATATCGACACGACTTATCAAGCTACCGGGGTCTGACGTTTACGACCCCTAGGCGAGATATGCGACATATCAGACGAAGAGACCGGACTGTATGGGAGTGTTACTGACTGGATTCATAGGAGAATATACATGCTTGCTTGTTGATCTTCTAAGCGCTCAATACCTGGGTGGCTGTTATGTTTAGCTGACCGCTTGCAGCTTGTGGGTGTTTGATATGATCATCACCTACTGCCGGCGTATTGACGATTCTTTAGAGTCCTACACAGAGGTTTCTTGGCTTAGGCAAAATGGAGTAGGAACACATATGTGATATGTGCGGGACCGAGAACAATACGTGTATGTGATACCATACTAGATTCTCGCGATATGAGATATCGGCCGGGTATATGTGATATAGCCGGGTCATCGGATCAAGTGTTGATTCGATGAACTGATACAGATTATATTAGTCGGTTATTTGTGAAATAGCCGGATTATCGAATCAAGTGTTGATTCGATAATTTAATGTATAATTATATATTTGATATATTAAATTACATTAACTGATATAAGCTCACTAAAAGATTCTTTTTCTCACTCGGGTAATACATTGATATATATGTGATATATGTTAATTGTATTATTTTATTTTGTTACAATAAATATTGTATATGTGATATATAATATTGTAACATGTTAGGGTTATTAATGCAACATGTTTAGTGAAGATTAAATATGGTTAGCGTTTGATTTGGGTTAATCTTTTCTAGAACCTTCTAGAAGGTTTTATTTTGTTTTGTGCAAAGATATTTGTGTTGATAATTTGCATAGATATTTGCTTAACCCAACCAAACCTTTAACCATGATTCAATCTCTACAAGGGTTAGTTCTTCTCACATAAATTATGGTTGCATTTCTAACCTTAGACTTGAGTTATTCATTATTCATCACAAAAGGATTCTTCTTCTTCTTCCTTGAGTTCTTGAAGAAAAGCTTTCTAGCTTTTTCTTTGGTGATGAAAATGAGTGAGATTAAGATAATAAATGAGAGCTAAAATCGTACTTCATCATCCTAATCTATCCTAACCATTTAGATTAGGGTGTTCACTTCATTTAGTGAGTGAGAGCTTGTGTTAATGAAATTTCAAGGTAGATCATCTTTGTTATCGAAGATCGGAAGAAAGCTTGCATCTTTCTCTTCGTGGAGCCTCTCGAGAGTCCGGAACTTGATGATCGCAGCGAAGGGACCACAACATGGAGCTTATGAAGTGAAGGACCGGACTATAAAGGTTGTAATCCCAAACTCTTAGATGTTAAAGTGTTTAACATGCTTTGTTTCGCCTAATCTCTAGTTTAAAGCTCTTGGTTAGGGTTGTTCGGCATGTCTAAATTTTAAATCGGGCATGGTTGATGCCTTATAGACCCTTGTGCGTGTGCCTAGTAACCCTACATTGCTTTCGACTGGTACGCGAGCATATCGGATGGCTCCGTTACTACTTTTGTCCAAATGGAATCTTTGTTTCGACAAAGGTTCATGAGCGTCAGCGATAAGATCACCATTGCCGAGCTCGTAAGGACCAAGCCAAAGAACAACGAAAGCTGCATGGATTTTATAAGCCGATGGCGCAATCTCTCCGTCAAATGTGAACCGCCGATAAAGCAGGACCAATCTGTCAGTTTTCTCGTCGGAAATCTCAACAATTGGATGGCCCCGTTTCTATGCACCGCGGGTCTCCAAACATTCCAAGAGCTGACAAGGAAAGTCCAGATGTTGGAACGCTCAAAGCAGGAGTCCTCCTCTGACTCCTAAAATAACAATAGGTCCTGGAGAAATCGAAAGGACGAAAATCGCAAAGGCGGAAATTCCGACGATACTGAATCTTTCAATGCCTCGGCTAACCGAAATAAGCAAGGGTCGAGCGGGCCCAATGCCAATCAGCTTCGGAAGGCAATGTTCGGAGAGGGAGGAGAATCTCCACTGAAAGAGAAGCTGGACAAGGTCTATTTCTTTAAAAGAGACAAAATCCGTAAAATATTCAAAGACGCCCTGAAGAATGGTCTATAACTGCCAGAGTCAAAAAGACGGCAGGAAGCGAATAGGACCGACGACCCCAAATACTGCCCCTATCACAGAGTGATAGGTCATGCCATTGAGGACAGCTTTGTCTTCAAAGATTGGGTCGAAAAACAATACAAGGCAGGAGAGGTAGAACTGTCTAAAGGCGTGTTAACAAACAGTCAAGCTGCGACCGCCAATTTCATACAAACGGAGAACGAAGTTCTTCGTGAAACTGATTCTCTCAGACATCTGCCTTTCTCTGAAAACAATAGACTTCTAAGTCTTTAAACTGGGAATAATCGACCTCTAAGTCGTTAAACTGGGAATGTAAAAAAAAATATATATATATATATATATATGTAAATAAAAAAATGTGTAAATAAAAGAAAAATAAAAGCCGAAATGATGAGACAACTCGCAATAAAAATCAGCGAGTAAAATAAAGATGAAAATAAAGCCGAAATGATGGGGCAACCGCGAATAAAAGCCGAAATGATGGGGCAACCACGAATAAAAGATGAAATGATAGGGCAAGCGCGATCTTCGCGATAAGAAAAGCTGAAATGATAGTGCAATCGCGGTAAAACAAAAAAAAAACAGCGGCGAATGATGAGTCGCTCCTGGTACCATATTCCAGTGCAGCGATGCAGACGCCAACCAAAATCCAGTTTCCCAAAATTCTTCCGGCCCTACGGTTAGTCCCCCAAATTGACTACCGTATACAATCCACAGGCTCAAATAATTCTCATCATACCCATGCCTCACCGCAATAACCAGTCCCGCGGTATGTCTTCGCCCTTGGAATTATGCTCCAGTGGAAAGACCCACTCATGTGTCCTCACGATGCATGAGCTGAACAAACCTTCGTGGGATCCTTACGACACACCAAGGAAAAACACACTTGGGGGTCCTCACGACTCCTAAGGAGAAAATACACCTACGGGATCCTTACGACTCGTAGGGAGAAAATGCTTTTATGGGACCCTCACGGCCTATAAAATTGAAAAGCCTTAGGTGATAGGGATCTAAACCTGTCTCCTAAGCCATCGCTCCCCAATCCCCAAGTGGTGAATGATGAGTCGCTCCTGGTACCATATTCCAGTACAGCGATGCAGACGCCAACTAAATTCTAAATCCCATACCCTAAGTGGCGCATGATGAGTCACTCCTGGTACCATATTCCAGTGCAGCGATGCAGACGCCATCCAAATTCCAAATCCCAATGGCGAATGATGAGTCGCCCTTGGTACCATATTCCAGTGCAGCGATGCAGACGCCAGCCAAATTCCAAATCCTAATGGCGAATGATGAGTCGCTCCTGGTACCATATTCCAGTGCAGCGATGCAGACGCCAACCAAATCCTATACCCTAACGGCGAATGATGAGTCGCTCCTGGTACCATATTCCAGTTGTCACGACCCGAAAGTACGGAACATGACCGGCACTTAAACTACGAACGTCTCGAGGCGTACGTAATCTAAGTAAACCGAAAACCCAGAAATCCAAACCAAGAAAATAGTAGAGTGCAGGAAAAACAACTTAAAGCAAGTAATTTCAATAGCATAAGCCGAATTATGCGGTTTTTAAAACATCAAAAATTTACTGAAAATTTCGGCAGAGTCTCCTTTGTAAAAACTGGCCCCCAAACGGGATACAACATGAATAGTATACGAAAACAATAAAAAGGCATCCCCAAGCGGGAGCTAGCTCTTCGTCAATCGACGGTCACAACCACACAAGCAATATAATATACAACGCCAACGGCGAGGATCAAAACTTAAAAGGAAACTCAAAACCACCAGAAATATAACGAGCGACTCTAAGGTCGAAAGAATAAACAACACTGGTCTCTATCTCAATAAATGCATGTTTGGTTGATGGAATTCTAGATACAACAGAATAATGATATACAAGATAAATAATGGGGGTATGATACAAGTAAACCCACCTACTAGCAAATCACCCGAATGAAACTATGCCCGCAAAGCCGTAATGAACCTGTACGGCAACCTGCAAGAAACTGGGGCACAACGGGGGTGAGTTGCCAACTAGTGAATAGAAAAACATCTACGCACAGAAATCGCATAAATAACGCAATCCTCGGTCAATGATCATAATATATCCTCAAATATATATAACATGCAGCCTATAACAATGGCTAGGGTAAATATCTAACCCGAGTGTAAACTTATGTGCCCGTGTCAGTGCCTCAGGTAGCAATATATCATATGAATGAGGTATGAATGCATGAAAACAGAATACATGTAAATGAAGAAACTTTTTTCATAAATTAGTGAGATTTCCTTCGTATTTTAAACTGAGGTATCATAATTAAAATCAGTATCAACAGTGTCTAGCATCGACACAAAACATAAATCTCACTGTCTCGAAATATCAATGTCTCAATCTCAATATCTAGGGCGCCGTTAGTCCAGACCGGCCCCCACCATCCATCTCAAGACCACGACGGTATCCTCCGGATATCCGACGCGTCGGGTAATATCACCGGTAAGTAGTGCTCCCCAGCCAGGCTCAACGTCAACACCACATTCCTCTTGCCCCGGGGTACCATACCGGGCCCACCATGTACCCGTGACGGTTCCTCCACTCCTCGACACGGATCTCCAAAACCACAGCAAACTCATGGTGGACGACACTTTACATCACTAGAAAACCGCAACATTTTATATTTTAAAAGATCATAAGTTGTAAATTTTGCGGCTTTCCCCGAAATCCAGAAATATCATAAATCTCAAGAAATCATCACAAGTGCATATGTCAATGATAATGAACTAGGCATGAACAACTGAATAACAGTATGCATGAAGTGGTAGGTAATAACTATAATGTCTAATATGGCATATAAGGGAAGCACACTAATATCATGTCAACACTACTAGCTAACAATCTAAGTCAAGCAATTATATTCTCTAAAGTGTACGTGACATGGCAATTACCGATGAAGATGTGTGTGAGCCGGCAAGTAGGTGTACGTGGTACATACGCATCATCGGTAATGGTGCTGGTGTCCTAACAGCATGATATCAATAATGGAATATGCAGCAAAATAAATATGCGAGGCAGAGCGAACAGCAATAATGTGCGGGAGCTGAATACTAGACACAACGATAACTAATCTGCAATAATCTAATATAAGTCCTACAAATGGTGCCTTTTGAAATAACACGAATCATGGGGTTTTGAAAATAGGGGCTACGGTGTTTTTTATGAAAAGATACGTCGTTTTTGAAATATCCGTAGATTCCCTTGAGCTGTCTTTAAAAATGCCCACGATTCGTTAGTTTTTGAAATAGGTAAGAAGTCTAATCTAATCTAACAACTACACTAAACTATACGGCTGAACTACAAGCTGAACTACAGGTAAGGAAACCGCCTATCATCTGAGTCGATACATATACATACCTGTATATGTATAGTCGGTGATCTCGCCTCAATAATATCATATCCGATACCATATCTATAATCAGGCATCCCAAGTCAAGAGTGCGGATCAATCATCAATATAGCTCGTACGTAAATCCGTCGTACGGCATCCCAATATGGGTACGGGTCAATATCACATTCATCATACTATTCACCGGGTATCCTCTTTATCAAATATGATGATCGGGGTACTGATCTACGTCTAGTACCATAGTGATACCGCCTACGTATGCATGGACGTGTGTGAAACACTACGTCAAGGACCCGCTACAACGTCATGTCGTATCTAAGATACGAACCCTGCTATATCACCGATCTCACGGCCTCAAATCAAATCTCATCGACTCATCATAAATCCCAAGTACTATCATCCTCAATCCGTATGTGAACACATAGTCCCATACCCATGTGAACACATAACTATATAATCCCGTATAAGCGCAAATGAAAGAAGAAAGTATGCAAGTATGGGTGTGTGTGTGCATGTGTGGTGCGACCACTACTCTAGGGTTTCGCGACACTAAATCATCCAAGAACACCAAATATCTATATCATCGATAATATCAAACAAATTATAGTCAAAATATATATATGTGTGTGTATACGTATTCGTATACATCACCACGAACTGCGGGGGTGCTATACGCCATCCACCCGACTTCTCCCCGTAGATATAAATCTACTCACCTGGTCCTCGCTCGCCGGTGCCGACGTCGCCACGCGCTTGCTTGTCGTCTCGAAGTCCACGTGGGGGTACCTACATATCATAACGCACCATATCGCATTAAAACTAAATTCGAGATCGAAACGGCATACGAAAATCAAATCGGCACGCGTATCACGCATAGGTCCAAACCTATCGCCTACGCATGCAAGAATAGTAAAACCAACCCTCGATGTCGATGTACAAACGTCAAACCATCGAGAAAAATCCAATCACACTCATTTGCACATTCACGAACACTAATTTTAATATAAACTAGGTTAAAACTCACAAAGACGCCAATTTCACTTAAAAAGTCATTTTTCCGAAAATCTAGCAAGCACAATTCGCCGTTTTTGTACAAAACACGATGTTTAAATGAATGTAGCGGCCAATATATTTATTAAATATCTTAAATAAGTCGTATAAACAATTTCCGGAATTTAATCTCATTAAATTCCAAAAATCCTAATATTCTAGTTTACAAAAATACCCCTTTTTAACAATTTCAAAGCAAAAATGCACAAACTACAATCTAGCTTAGATTTGCATGATCCAAAGCATTAAAGCACACTTAATAAAGTTAATGAAGCCAAGAAAACCCTAATCACATTTTTAATCCCAAGAATTTAACAAATTTCAAAAACCTAGTAAGCAATTAGCAAATTAACACAATTTTTCAAGTAACAACTTGTAATTAACAACTAGATTAGTTTTCTACAAAACTAATTATGTTAAACCACTTCACTAAACCATGCACAATCAAACACAACTCATTTCCACAACAAACCCTAACTTGAAATCCAAAACTTGCAATTAAACTCACATATCCAAGTTAACACTTAATTTAAATTAGCTTTAAGAAACAAGTAACAATTTAAGCAAAAAGTTTTAGAATTATACCCAAAAATATATGAAGGTCCACAAGCATCCATGGCCTCCCAAAATGCTCTCTTTTCACAAGGATCCATGCTATATGGGCTAAGCTAAAATGGGTAGGAGTCGGATTTGGGTTTTGGGATTTTTTTGAAGGATTTTGGGGCAATTTTTGATGAAGTTTGAAGAGAAAAGAGAAGGGAAATTGAGGGGGGGGGGGGCTGTTGCTGCAGTAGGGGAGGGAAATTTCGGCTGGAATTGGGAGTGGGGGAGGAGAGAGAGGGAGGTAAAGAAAGTGGGGCAAAGTCAAGGTCAAAGAAAAGTCAAGGTCCACCTAATTCACCCATTTTCTTTTCTTTTCTTTCATTTCTTTTCCTTTGAAATCAAGTGGGGAAAAATTATGGTGGGTGCTGAATTCAGCCATTGGGAGGAGTAAGTGGGGGTGTGTGGGTGTGGGTAAAGGTGTGGGGTGATGAAAAATGATAAATACAATACCCCAAATATCCATTTACGCTAAAAAAAAAGCCTTTTTTCATCAATAATTTCTAAACCGTTTTGGCAAATGATTTCGTTCCAAAAACCACATGATAAAATTTTATTTAATGTTTTATGATGCACAAAATTTGTTTCAACTCATTCCAATTTGTAATTTTCCCTAATTAAATGTATTAGTGACGGCTTAAAATAATAATAATATAATAATTTTTTCAGAAAATTTGAAATTTCACCAGCGGCTCAATAAACACCAAATAATAGCAATTACATAGCTAGAATATGTATATTTAATTTTTATAATAAGGTATTTGTATTTTGACTTTTTACAGAAAACTCTCTTATTTTACCGATTTTTCGAAATTTCACCGAAACGATTTTCAAAACGTTACAATCTTCCCCCCTTAAAGAAATTCGGTCCCCGAATTTAAATTCAAACTCCCCCAAATACTAAAACATTTAAGAAAAACCATCAAGTTGTCGGGGCTCCGAAATTGTAAATACATAAGACAAATCGTAGCGCAGCGCATGCGCTTGAAAAATGAGCATATAACTCAAATCAAAACTCCGTCAAGCATCCCGCAATCATCGGAGTCATTGAGAAGACATCAATGCCAAATCCAAATCAAAACCAATATGACATAACTCGAAACTATACATGTAAATATCGAATCTATATATGTAAGTATCTGAAGGAAATGCATGCCAAATCTCTTTATGTCGCTGTGCACGCGTATAACACTGCACAGTGGCGGACGTCTAACATAAGGAAATAACTATATACATATATACCTTTGTTTGAAATGTACGTTCCGCCGTTTTGGAAACAATTTAGAAGGGTCTCCTTGTTTTAAACATTTCGTGTCATATCAGACACGTAGCTAAATACTGAGGCTATAGCTCGCTTTTTTTTTTTTTGGAAATCCCTTCAATAACTATCAATGCATGCAAAATATATTCAGGTACTGTCCTCTGACTAGTCCTGCTCAGTACGAAAACACATAGCAATATCATAAAAACGTACTGCTCTATACGAAATCAATCCCCAAAATATGCACATGAATGTTACGTGCGTCTGGTGCGCACGGAAATCAAAATCCATGAATGTGCCATACATGCGCACAGAAACAACATCTAAGTGCATCGGGTGTGCACGAAACATCTGTCGTAGGCAACATGTGTGCCTGACAGCAAAATCAGGTGCATCTGACATGCACGAAAAATCTCAATTTAGTGCATCTGGTGTGCACCAAAATCGCATCTCAAGACATGCGCTCAACATGCGCGAAAATCCAAATCAGGTGCATCCATCGCGCACGAAATCATGAAATCCAATATCAAGCGCCGAACGTGCGCAAAATCAATCAGGTGCACAAGGTGCACAAAACAAATATCGAGTATCATAATCGAAATCGAAGTCCAGTGCATCTAAGTGCACATAAGGCGTATCACTGCACTGCAAGCATATATAAACTATACCGAGTGCAGGAACGAAATCGTGTGCATGCATACGCACAAAACCAACTCAACTATTTAAAACCGTAATATCACAAACATGTGAAAATAAAGCACGAAAACGATATCAAGTGCAACACTGTGCAAAGGTCGTAAATCCTCAATCATCAAAATCAAATCATACGAATAAATCATCCAAAACATCGTAATCAATAATGGCGGAATAGTACCGCTCAAGTGCATCCTCTAAGAATCTCGGCCAACTGTCGTGGTCACTAGTGGGACGTCTCGTCGATGATCATGAACTCTGTCCTGCTGGTGTGCGTAACCATGACCACTCCTGGGTCAAGGTCTTCACTGTGAATTACCAATCTTTCGGTCCACCGGCTCATCGCCCCTGTCAGGTGTGCTAACGGGGACGATTCCGTTCTGGCACTTCTCTGGTCATCTCTTGGTCAATCATCGCGACCACTCGTAAGACAACATATCACTGGCGTCGGCCTCTGGCTCTCTGAATGTACGTGACACATCTGATCCTGGGTGCAAGTATCATTGCAGCAGTGTCCTGGAAGGAATCCTGCTCACGGTCTCTTCCATGTCTCGTCTCTGCCAACTGTCCGGAAGTCATTGTCCTTTCCTATATCTGCATCTTGCTCTGGAACGACTGCAAACTCCTCGCGACTCCTTCTGGAAGGTAAGTCCAAGTACCATGCCTCGGCATGCGCATCGCCTCTCTGATGTCGGCGGAGTGGAACGTCATCTCATCTAGATCTGGTGCGAACCTCTTACTCCACTTTTCTCTAATGTCGTCTGCTTTGGACTCGTCTCGTCGCGGCTGCATGGACTGAGCTCCAACGGCTATCCTCGTATCTGGAGTCTCCCAAGAATGCATCTCACCACCTAGCATCCGAATTAAGTCGAGCCATCCGATCGAGTCGTCAAAACCTCATAATCCCCCAAGAGCTCAACCTCTTGGGCACAGTTTAATAGTATCGAGTACATACCACAGCATCGGTGGTCCAGCCGTAGAAGGGCAAACCCAAGCCTCACTAATGGCGCCGTAGAACTGCCGCAAACCCGAAGGTTCAAAGGCTTTCACACGGTCATTAAGTCGAGTTAGGGTTTCATTCTTCTAGAGGGACCATAGAATTGCCTGCATGTCTTTCCGACTACTTTAAACTTGGAATAATAGGTTTCTGACATTCGATCGTCTCTGTCGACTCCCAACGTCTCCGCGTGAAGTCGTCTCTAGCTGGAATCAATCTATCTGATGACCTCGCATCGGGTTAGGCGAACGATCCACATGTCCTAGTCATTCATCCACGATGACTAGCGACCTTCTATCATCTCTTAGTACAACTCGTTCTGCACTAACTCCAACATCTGGGGCAATACCTCGTCGTTCGCAGCAATAACTGGCTCGCTCGTCTGCACGCTGAACAGTGCCTCGATCATCATGAATAAGCAACACACCAACGGTCATCAAGATCTGGCTGGCCTCTATCACTGGCTCAATCCTCTAATATCGATCAGCACATCCGAGTAACCTCATAAAGGCGATCCGTCAAACGCTCGTGGCACGGAAACACAGTCAAAAGACACCTCTCCACAATCGGGTGTCGCCGGAATCATGCCCTGGTCAGTCCTCGTTCGTGCCGAGCTCGTGCTGACCGCAACTCTAGACGTAGCTCTCCCTGCCCGTAATCGTGGCAGCAAAACCAAACTGGTACCGACGAGGCTAGATCAGGAAGGAATATAATACTGAACAAGGAAATGTACATCCTAAGGCTTCTTAAGTGGAGTGGCGTGTCGTAAATATGCCGCGGAACATACCAACGGTACGTCACTCTACTTTAGTCACCTATTCCATCAACCAAGGGTCATCCTACGCTCCGAAGGTAAAACCTAACGCTCTGATACCAACTTGTCACGACCCGAAAGTACGGAACATGACCGGCACTTAAACTACGAACGTCTCGAGGCGTACGTAATCTAAGTAAACCGAAAACCCAGAAATCCAAACCAAGAAAATAGTAGAGTGCAGGAAAAACAACTTAAAGCAAGTAATTTCAATAGCATAAGCCGAATTATGCGGTTTTTAAAACATCAAAAATTTACTGAAAATTTCGGCAGAGTCTCCTTTGTAAAAACTGGCCCCCAAACGGGATACAACATGAATAGTATACGAAAACAATAAAAAAGCATCCCCAAGCGGGAGCTAGCTCTTCGTCAATCGACGGTCACAACCACACAAGCAATATAATATACAACGCCAACGGCGAGGATCAAAACTCAAAAGGAAACTCAAAACCACCAGAAATATAACGAGCGACTCTAAGGTCGAAAGAATAAACAACACTGGTCTCTATCTCAATAAATGCATGTTTGGTTGATGGAATTCTAGATACAACAGAATAATGATATACAAGATAAATAATGGGGGTATGATACAAGTAAACCCACCTACTAGCAAATCACCCGAATGAAACTATGCCCGCAAAGCCGTAATGAACCTGTACGGCAACCTGCAAGAAACTGGGGCACAACGGGGGTGAGTTGCCAACTCGTGAATAGAAAAACATCTACGCACAGAAATCGCATAAATAACGCAATCCTCGGTCAATGATCATAATATATCCTTAAATATATATAACATGCAGCCTATAACAATGGCTAGGGTAAATATCTAACCCGAGTGTAAACTTATGTGCCCGTGTCAGTGCCTCAGGTAGCAATATATCATATGAATGAGGTATGAATGCATGAAAACAGAATACATGTAAATGAAGAAACTTTTTTCATAAATTAGTGAGATTTCCTTCGTATTTTAAACTGAGGTATCATAATTAAAATCAGTATCAACAGTGTCTAGCATCGACACAAAACATAAATCTCACTGTCTCGAAATATCAATGTCTCAATCTCAATATCTAGGGCGCCGTCAGTCCAGACCGGCCCCTACCATCCATCTCAAGACCACGACGGTATCCTCCGGATATCCGACGCGTCGGGTAATATCACCGGTAAGTAGTGCTCCCCAGCCAGGCTCAACGTCAACACCACATTCCTCTTGCCCCGGGGTACCATACCGGGCCCACCATGTACCCGTGACGGTTCCTCCACTCCTCGACACGGATCTCCAAAACCACAGCAAACTCATGGTGGACGACACTTTACATCACTAGAAAACCGCAACATTTTATATTTTAAAAGATCATAAGTTGTAAATTTTGCGGCTTTCCCCGAAATCCAGAAATATCATAAATCTCAAGAAATCATCACAAGTGCATATGTCAATGATAATGAACTAGGCATGAACAACTGAATAACAGTATGCATGAAGTGGTAGGTAATAACTATAATGTCTAATATGGCATATAAGGGAAGCACACTAATATCATGTCAACACTACTAGCTAACAATCTAAGTCAAGCAATTATATTCTCTAAAGTGTACGTGACATGGCAATTACCGATGAAGATGTGTGTGAGCCGGCAAGTAGGTGTACGTGGTACATACGCATCATCGGTAATGGTGCTGGTGTCCTAACAGCATGATATCAATAATGGAATATACAGCAAAATAAATATGCGAGGCAGAGCGAACAGCAATAATGTGCGGGAGCTGAATACTAGACACAACGATAACTAATCTGCAATAATCTAATATAAGTCCTACAAATGGTGCCTTTTGAAATAACACGAATCATGGGGTTTTGAAAATAGGGGCTACGGTGTTTTTTATGAAAAGATACGTCGTTTTTGAAATATCCGTAGATTCCCTTGAGCTGTCTTTAAAAATGCCCACGATTCGTTAGTTTTTGAAATAGGTAAGAAGTCTAATCTAATCTAACAACTACACTAAACTATACGGCTGAACTACAAGCTGAACTACAGGTAAGGAAACCGCCTATCATCTGAGTCGATACATATACATACCTGTATATGTATAGTCGGTGATCTCGCCTCAATAATATCATATCCGATACCATATCTATAATCAGGCATCCCAAGTCAAGAGTGCGGATCAATCATCAATATAGCTCGTACGTAAATCCGTCGTACGGCATCCCAATATGGGTACGGGTCAATATCACATTCATCATACTATTCACCGGGTATCCTCTTTATCAAATATGATGATCGGGGTACTGATCTACGTCTAGTACCATACTGATACCGCCTACGTATGCATGGACGTGTGTGAAACACTACGTCAAGGACCCGCTACAACGTCATGTCGTATCTAAGATACGAACCCTGCTATATCACCGATCTCACGGCCTCAAATCAAATCTCATCGACTCATCATAAATCCCAAGTACTATCATCCTCAATCCGTATGTGAACACATAGTCCCATACCCATGTGAACACATAACTATATAATCCCGTATAAGCGCAAATGAAAGAAGAAAGTATGCAAGTATGGGTGTGTGTGTGCATGTGTGGTGCGACCACTACTCTAGGGTTTCGCGACACTAAATCATCCAAGAACACCAAATATCTATATCATCGATAATATCAAACAAATTATAGTCAAAATATATATATGTGTGTGTATACGTATTCGTATACATCACCACGAACTGCGGGGGTGCTATACGCCATCCACCCGACTTCTCCCCGTAGATATAAATCTACTCACCTGGTCCTCGCTCGCCGGTGCCGACGTCGCCACGCGCTTGCTTGTCGTCTCGAAGTCCACGTGGGGGTACCTACATATCATAACGCACCATATCGCATTAAAACTAAATTCGAGATCGAAACGGCATACGAAAATCAAATCGGCACGCGTATCACGCATAGGTCCAAACCTATCGCCTACGCATGCAAGAATAGTAAAACCAACCCTCGATGTCGATGTACAAACGTCAAACCATCAAGAAAAATCCAATCACACTCATTTGCACATTCACGAACACTAATTTTAATATAAACTAGGTTAAAACTCACAAAGACGCCAATTTCACTTAAAAAGTCATTTTTCCGAAAATCTAGCAAGCACAATTCGCCGTTTTTGTACAAAACACGATGTTTAAATGAATGTAGCGGCCAATATATTTATTAAATATCTTAAATAAGTCGTATAAACAATTTCCGGAATTTAATCTCATTAAATTCCAAAAATCCTAATATTCTAGTTTACAAAAATACCCTTTTTTAACAATTTCAAAGCAAAAATGCACAAACTACAATCTAGCTTAGATTTGCATGATCCAAAGCATTAAAGCACACTTAATAAAGTTAATGAAGCCAAGAAAATCCTAATCACATTTTTAATCCCAAGAATTTAACAAATTTCAAAAACCTAGTAAGCAATTAGCAAATTAACACAATTTTTCAAGTAACAACTTGTAATTAACAACTAGATTAGTTTTCTACAAAACTAATTATGTTAAACCACTTCACTAAACCATGCACAATCAAACACAACTCATTTCCACAACAAACCCTAACTTGAAATCCAAAACTTGCAATTAAACTCACATATCCAAGTTAACACTTAATTTAAATTAGCTTTAAGAAACAAGTAACAATTTAAGCAAAAAGTTTTAGAATTATACCCAAAAATATATGAAGGTCCACAAGCATCCATGGCCTCCCAAAATGCTCTCTTTTCACAAGGATCCATGCTATACGGGCTAAGCTAAAATGGGTAGGAGCGGATTTGGGTTTTGGGATTTTTTTGAAGGATTTTGGGGCAATTTTTGATGAAGTTTGAAGAGAAAAGAGAAGGGAAATTGAGGGGGGGGGGCTGTTGCTGTAGTAGGGGAGGGAAATTTCGGCTGGAATTGGGAGTGGGGGAGGAGAGAGAGGGAGGTAAAGAAAGTGGGGCAAAGTCAAGGTCAAAGAAAAGTCAAGGTCCACCTAATTCACCCATTTTCTTTTCTTTTCTTTCATTTCTTTTCCTTTGAAATCAAGTGGGGAAAAATTATGGTGGGTGCTGAATTCAGCCATGGGGAGGAGTAAGTAGGGGTGGGTGGGTGTGGGTAAAGGTGTGGGGTGATGAAAAATGATAAATACAATACCCCAAATATCCATTTACGCTAAAAAAAAAGCCTTTTTTCATCAATAATTTCTAAACCGTTTTGGCAAATGATTTCGTTCCAAAAACCACATGATAAAATTTTATTTAATGTTTTATGATGCACAAAATTTGTTTCAACTCATTCCAATTTGTAATTTTCCCTAATTAAATGTATTAGTGACGACTTAAAATAATAATAATATAATAATTTTTTCAGAAAATTTGAAATTTCACCAGCGGCTCAATAAACACCAAATAATAGCAATTACATAGCTAGAATATGTATATTTAATTTTTATAATAAGATATTTGTATTTTGACTTTTTACAGAAAACTCCCTTATTTTACCGATTTTTCGAAATTTCACCGAAACGATTTTCAAAACGTTACACCAGTGCAGCGATGCAGACGCCAATCAAATCCCATACCCTAACGGCAAAGTCCCGAAATTTTTTCGGCCCTACGGTCTGGATCATACATCCTGCAAAACCGTATACAATCCACGGGCGTAAAATAATCCTAATCCTTCCCAAGTCCTACCGGTGAGACCACATTCAAAGTCCCACCGGCGGTGAAGATTAAAAAAAAAATGGGGTATGTCCACAAGCAAAATGGGCACGGATGAAAACCCGAAAGGGCTCCGTGAGTAAAAACAACAGGACTGCCGGCGAGTTTGTGAAAACCCGAAAGGGCACAAACTCGTAAAAAAGAGATAAAATGCACTCACAAAGTCCTCTCGACTTTGTGAGGAGAAAATTCCTGCGTGAGATCCTTACGACTCACAAAGGAGCAACACCCTTTGGAGTCCCCATGACCCCTAAGGAGAAAATACACCTACGGGATCCTTACGACCCGTAGGGAGAAAATGCTTTGTGAGACCCTTACGACTCACAAAATTGAAAAGTCTTAGGTGATAGGGACCTAAAACCCGTCTCCTAAGCCATCGATTCCTGATAAACAAGTGCAAATGATGATTCGCTCCTGGTACCATATTCCAGTATAGCGATACTGATGCCAAACAAAAACCAATTTCCAAATCCTCCTAGGGCAAATGATGAGTTGCTCTTGGCATTATTCCAGTGCAGCAATACAGATGCCAAACAAAAACCAATTCCCAAATCCTCACATGACAAATGATGATTCGCTTCTGGTACCATATTCCAGTATAGCGATGCTGATGTCAACCCAAATCAAATCAAACCAACAACCTCTACGGCAGAATCATGCTCCGTCCCAGAATTTACCCCATGTCGAAATCATGCTTCGCCTCAGGATATCTACCTTCCCTGCCGGAATAATGCTCCGCCTCGGAACCTAATCAAACAACCAGCTCTGCATCGGAATCATGCTCCGTCTCAAAGTGTACCCCGCGTCAAAATCAAGCTTCGCCTCGGTGTATCTGCCTTCCCTGTCGGAATTATGCTTCGGCTCGGAATCAACCAACGACCTCCTCGTCGGAATTATGCTCCGCCTCGGAATCAAGTCAACCAACAAGCTCTGCGCCGGAATCATGCTCCGTCTCAGAATGTACCCCGTGTCGAAATCATGCTTCGCCTCGGAGTATTTTCCTTCCCCGTCGGAGTTATGCTTTGCCAGGGAATCAACCTCTGCATCGAAATTATGCTTCGGTCAGAATGTCCGCCGCTCTTCTGAATGATGCTCCGATCCCGGGAATTTTGCTCTGCAAATCGGAATGATGCTCCGACCCTGGAATTATGCTCCGCAAATTGGATTGATGCTCCGACTCTTCGGAATAATGCTCTGATCCCTGGAATCATGCTCCGCTTTTCGGAATGATGCTCCGATCCCCTGGAATCATGCTCCGCCCTTCGGAATGATGCTCCGATCCCTGGAATCATGCTCCGCTCTTCGAAATGATGCTCCGACCCTGGAATTATGCTCCGCAAATCGGAATGATGCTCCTATTCTTCGGAATGATACTCCGACTCTGGAATTATGCTCCGCAAATCAGAATGATGCTCCAATCCCCAGGAATCATGCTCCCTGAGGGATGCTCCGCCACCGGAATGATGTTCCACCTCGAAGTCCAGCTTCAAGATCCATCAATTTCATGCACACAACTCTGTGCGGTGTGCATTTATTGATGGGGGGCACTTTGTTGGGGTCAAAATTTGCACCCCGGTTGATCGAGTCAAATTCAAGGTCAACCCCAAGCCAGGTAGGCCCAAGCCCAGGTCAAGCGGGCCCATGCCCAAGTCGAGCCCGCGGCCAGCCTCCTTCATGCCAAAATATAGATCATGTAATAAATAATTTTTATGTAATTTTCTATGCATGAATGTATGCAAAATGGGCATAAAGCCAAATTTTTGTAAAGCCCATGGCTTATGTGTAAAAAGAAATGGTATATGAGCCATGGGATGGGCATAATGCCATTTTTGTAAAGCCCAAGGGGATATATGTAAAGTGTATAGCCTATAAAGGCAAAAGATAATGAAAATATCCCAACAACTTTTTCTCTCTTCAAAGAGCAAATCTAGATCTGAGATCTTTCTCCTTCTTCAAGGTTCTAAAACCTTCTTCTTTCTTGAATTAAAATCAAGAGTTTTACTCTTCCTTTTATAAAACTAAATAGTTTTTCACGATAAAACCCACAAAGGGGAACTCAGATCTTCCATCAGATCTCAAAAAGAAGAGATTTTTAAAATCTCACACTTCTTGATTTTCAAGATCCGGCCAACAAAGGAAGAAGAAGGAGACCCATTTCCAGAAACCCCACTTTGGGGAAGAACTAGGGCTCAAGGGGAGAAGCCCTTTATCAGCTTCAAAACATCTTAGGAGTTTAATTCCACTCAAATTTCCCTTCCGGGAGTTTCTGGGGCTAAAATCCCCTTTTTCTCACCGGCACCCGAGCGCCTTGCGCTTAAGTGCCAAGCACCCACGTGCCGACACGTGGCACGCTAGCGCTCGAGCGCCTAGCGCTCAAGCGCCCACGTGCCAACACGTGGTGCGTTAGCGCTCGAGCGCTTAGCGGTCAAGCGCCCAGCGCCCCCATGTCGACACGTGGCGTGCTAGCGCTCGAGCGCCTAGCACTCAAGCGCCTAGCGCTCAAGCGCCAAGCGCCTATGTGCCGACACGTGCCAGCGCTTGAGCGCCTAGCGCTCGAGCGCCAAGCGCCCACGTGCCGACACGTGGTGCGCTAGCACTCGAGCGTCTAGCGCTCAAGCGCCCAGCGCCCACGTGTCGGATATGTGGCGCGCTAGCGTCTAAGCGCGCAGCACCTAAGCGCACAACGCTCAAGGCGCTGGCCCCACGCGTCCTTTGGGCGCTTTTTCCCCCTTTTTTTTTATATATATGTATACGTGTGTGTATGTGTATATATATATATATATATATATATATATAGATATAGATATAGATACACACACACACTCCAAAACACTGTCCCTCCCATAAAAACTCTGTGGGGCCCCCCAAAGCACAACAATGCACATTGAGTTCGCATGACCGGTTTAACCCGTCAATCGGAGGTTCTCTCGCTCCAAAGGCGAGGGGTAATTAACTGCAGCTTATTCCGCGGCTGCCGGAGATTCAGATCCCCATAATCAATAAACCCCGGCCTACCCTAGGCAGGGGGAATCTGTAGTACGCCTGACAAGCACGCGCGTATCCCATCTCAATGGGGTGACGAAAAACACCCTACAGAGATGAGTCCAAAACTCCCAAATCTCGCTCGCAGCCTCCCAAATTATCACCTCACTATACGGCTACGCCCAAGAAAACGCTCTACAGATGGCAAGACTCTTGACCGAAGTTTCTCCACCTGCCGATCCAATATCACTATCGGCTGCCGGTGAATGAAAAGATCGCGTCCAAGCTAAATGGTCTGGTGCTGAATCATGTGAGAAAAGTCATGAAGGTATTTGCGAAGTATCGACACAAAGAATATGGGGTGAATACTCAATAATCTGGACGGAAGTGCCAAATTATAGGCAACGGAACTAACTCGCTCGAGGATCTCAAAAGGACCTACAATTCTGGGACAAAGCTTCCCAAAACTCTGTTAGTTGTATGTATGCCCTAGAGGCCATTACTATACATAGGATGTATATTGTAGTGGATGCTTGGACATATATAGGGAGGACTTTCTCGCTCGACATGATAGTATGCTATCTGGTTACTCTTTACCTTAACGTGTATACTGTTTGTCTCTCTGTTACATGTTGGTAATGCCTTTAGGATGTGTACTTGACTACCTGGACTATGATGCGGATCATACTAGTGGGGACATGGTAGTCTATAAGTACATCCTTCAAAGTCCCTAGTCGTGGGTATATCGAGACGGGGCATCGATATACCAGAGTAGACTAGCGTATACCTTCTCGACCCATACAGATGGGCGATGGATGATCCCATATCCATTGGTGTTTGACATCAGAGATGATATACGGGTGCTCAGTGGAGACTGGGTACACTGGACGGACTCGCCGAGAACTCCCAGATGGTATTATACCTTACGTCAGATGGCGGTTCTCTGGTGACACTGGTACAGAGTAGTCTGTTGACCCGAGATCGTCATAGAGTCTTGTGTGGTTCCCACTGTGCTTTGATTTCCACTTTACCACGTCCAAGAGGGCGTGCAAAACGGTGGTTTTTGGGTACAGTCCCGAGTCACATGGAGGCAATGAGCGATAGGAGGGGATTCGTCTCTCCCGGTATAGGGGGTTGATGTTGCGCTATATTCGATTGGCTATAACCGGAAATCCCTGGCCAGGGTTGCTGAGATTTACTGGTAAGTGTTACCTGTAGTTTCTCGAACTGTTATAGGCCTCATATCGACACGACTTATCGAGCTATTGGGGTCTGACGTTTACCACCCCTAGGCAAGATATGCGACATATCAGACGATCAGACCGGACTGTACGGTAAGTGTTACTGGTTGGATTCACAGGAGTGTGAGCGGGCTTGCTCGTCGATCTTCTGATCGCTCAATACCCGGGTGGCCGTTACGTTTAGCAGACCGCTTGCGGCTTGTGGGTGTTTGATATGATCATCACCTGCTGCCGGCGTATTGACGAGTCTTTAGAGTCCTACACAAAGGTTTCCTGGCTCAAGCGAAACGAAATAGGAGCGCATATGAGATATGTGCGGGACCGAGAATAATGCGTGTACGTGATACCGTATTTCATTCTCGCGATGAATGTATCGAATGGTTGTATGCGATATAACCTAGTTATCGAATCAAGGATTGATTCGATAAGCCGATACATTTGATATTAGTCGGTTATATGTGATATGACCGGATCGTTAAATCAAGATTTGATTTAATGATTTAATGCATAATAATATATTTGATATATTACTTTGCATTAACTAGTATTGGTTCACTTTAAATGGATTTTCTCACTTGCATTGCACAAGTTGTATATGTGATATACTTTTGTGCACTTGATTGTATCATGTTTGATGATACATGTTTACTTGGGTTTGTGTAAAGATTAAACCATGGTTATATGAATGGTTAGGGTTTTCTTTTCTTATTCATTTTTTATTTATTTATTCATTTTGGAAAATAAATGGCATAATGAGAAAAATGGTGGCTTTCTTTGTTTGCATCTTGAAGCTTCATGAAGCTTTGACTAAGTGACCATTTTGTCTCATGCTTAACCCTAACCACTCCATCTAACCTTAGTTAAATCTCTACACTAAACCATGGTTTGTATATGATAAGAATAATAAAATAGAAAAGAAAAATCAATCAAGGATTCCACGGTCGTGATGAATAGCTAAACCCACACCCCTAGACCCCTACGAGAGCGGTTTGGGTTAAGCATTTTTCTAAGGTTAGATGGAGTGGTTAGGGAATAGCCAAACTCCACTCCATCTAACCTTAGCCAAACCCACACCCCTAAACCCACACCCCTACGAGACCATAATGAGGTCCCTTTCTTTGTTTGCACAAGAACTTTAAATCTGCAGAAGACTGTCTCTGAACTGCGCACAACTGGAACAAGCTAACCCCGGGCCTAAAACTCCAGCATCAACTACCACAATCGCCTTGCCACGGGTAACGAGGATCTTACAAATACAATCCTTTACAAGCTCCATCCAACGGCGCTGTCTCAACAATCAAAACCCGCTGTAGGAAGATGCACATTAAGCTCTGGTGGTCCGTGAAAATCTGACACGACTCTCCACACAAGTAGTGTCTCCAAATCTCCAACGCACGACCACCGCGGCCATCTCCAGATCATGAGTGGGATATCCTGCTCGTACTTCCCCCAACTGTCGGGAAGCAAAAGCCATAACTCTATAGTGTCACATCAGTACACAATCGAGCCCCACTCGCGAAACATCACAGTAAACAACAAAGTCGCCCGAACCAGAAAGCAAAGAAAGAACCGGTGCAGTTGTCAACCGAGTCTTCAACTGCTGAAAACTCCGCACGCATGCCTCAGTCCAAAGAAAAGGAACCTCCTTTCCGGTCAGTCCTGTCAACGGTGTAGCGATACACAAGCAATCATGCACGAAACGGCGATAAAAACCTGCTAAGCCCAAAAATCTGCGGACCTCCGTCCCGTACACAAGTCCGGGCCAAAGCTGTACGGCCTCCATCTTCCTCGGGTCCATACGAAAACCGTCTCCCGTAACTACAAGACCTAGGAGTCAACACAATCAAGCCTGAAGGCACACTCCGAGAATTTTGTAAACAGCCGGTGCTCTCCCAATGTCTGCAAAACAAGTCCTCAAGTGTTTCTCACGTTCCTCACGACTCTTGGAATAGACCAGAATATCATTAATGACACAACAATAAACTGGTCGAGGAACGGCCTGAAGAAATCTGGTTCATCATATCCACAAATGCTGCTAGGGTATTGGTGAGTCCAACGACACTGCCAAAACTCATAAAGCCCGTAGCACGCACAAAAGCAGTCTTCGGAATGTCATCACTCCGAACTCGCAACAATGATGACTTGATCCCAAACAAACTTAGAAAATGTCTCGCACTCTGGAGCTGATCAAAGAAATCGTCAATGCGAGGTAAATGATACCAATCCGCACCATAACTTGGTTCAATTGACGATCCATCAATACACAACCTCAACTGCCGTTCTTCTCCTGACGAACAGAATAGGAGTTCCCTAAAGAGAAACACTCAGATGCACAAGCCCCCCTACAAGCAACTCTGCAATTGATCCTTAAGCTCCCTAAGCTTCGCCGGATCATCTGGAACAACGTCGAAAAACTCTCACACGATAGGAACCTGGTCCAACAAACCCACTGTAGCTCCGGTATCACGAATGAAAGCCAAGAATCCTCGACATCCTCTCCTCAAAAGCCGACTAGCGAAAAAGGCTGAAATCAAGCAGTGAGAGGCGGCACCACCATCCCCCTGCACAACAAGAACTGACTCACCGGGAAAACAAAACCTGACTGTTTTCTCGCGGCAGTCCACAGACGCATAGCACGTAGCTAACCAGTCCGTGCCCAGGAGAACGTCAAATCCAACATCTCTAAAAGGATCAAAACGACGGACGAATCTCTATCTCCTATCCGATTGGCACACGACTGAAACACGTGTCGCGCAACAAAAGAATCACTGACAGAAGTTAACACAACAAACGACTGATCCAGCTAACACGACTCTCGGCCCAACCACGACACAAAGTGTGTAAAACAAACAAGTGCATCAAAAGAACATACGAATTAAGAATACCTGAAAACTCTGCATTGGACGCTCGCACGTCCCGATGAGTAGAAACAAACTCTCGTGTCTGCCCCCTACCCGCAACTGGCTGAACTCCTCTTCTGCCAACTTGTCCCCTCTGAGCGAAACCTCCGTGACCACGACCTTTCTGAACACAAGCCAGACGCGGTGCTAAGGAACAATGTCTGATGAAGTGTTGAAGGCTCCCACATCAAAAACATCCACTCCATGGCTGCTGACCTTCCTGGGGATGAGAGCTGAGCGACTGTCCTCATCCCAAGCCTCCGCTACTCCCGCGACGTACACGAAACCTATCACGGCGACTGAACCTCTGTCCTTGGGCTGGTATACTTACACGAGCCCTCCTCGATCCTCGAACTCCCAAAGTCTCGGAAAGACGCTCCTCGTCGAATAGGGCTGCGTCCACTGAGGCTGTATACGTAACACTATGCTGTGTGCTGATCGTAAGGAACAACTTGGTAACAGGGGTGGCAACCTCCCGTCGCTGCGCTTGACTGGCCTAAACCAACGACCTCATCATCTGGCGCAAGTCCTGCATCTCTGCCTCAAGCCTAGCGATACGATCTATCGAAGGCGGATCCATCTGCTCCTGTACAGCGAGCGTACCATCCTGGTCAATCCTCGTCCTAAACGAGTCAACTCTGACCTCAGCTTTCGCTGCACCTCTCTGAGTCCCCATAGTCATCGGCGGCAAAGGCTATAAATGGAAATAGGATTCGATAAGAACATGGAAATCGAATCACAAGGATATGTATTATCAAGAAAGGAATTTCAAGCAATTAGTACTTAGGTCACTTTAGGTGGAGTACCGTGTCGTAAGTATGCCGCGGACATATGCACACTACGTTACTCTGCTTAAGCTACCTATTCCATCATACCAAGGTCATCCTACACTCCGAAAGGTAAAACCCAGCGCTCTGATACCAACTTTGTCACGACCCGAAATTGGCATGTGACGGCCCTTAAACTACGCAACTTCTACAGGCGTAACGCAATTTAAGTAAGTTGAAAACCCAGCAATCTAAACCATCAAAAGTAGTAAGTGATAATAGAATTTTCAAAACTTTTGAAATCTCAAACCAAATTCTTTAAAATCCAACTTTATTTCCTTTAAAAATTTCGGCAGCACCTCCTTTGTAAAAACTAACTTCAAAAATGGGTACAACAAAAATATATGTAAAGCATCCCCAAACGGGAGCAAATACACACCCAAAGGCGGAAAACAACCAACACAACAGATATACGACACCGTAGCGAAGAAATAAAAAGACGATATAAAGAAACTGCAAAAAGACCTCCAAGTCACAAAATAATATACAATATCGTCCTCACATCAAGTCTCTAAGACATACATGAAAGTGGTAGATGGAGAGTACATGGTACAATGAATATACAATGAACAACATCGGATAACCACAAAACCCACCTATAGCAAAACTGTACACAATCAGCCGTAGCGGTATCCGCTGCAAAAGATGATATAATAGATGAAAAACCCTGCCTCTGACTACTCTGAGGGACAACCTGCAAAATACTGTGGCACAACGGGGGTGAGTTTTCAACTCGTGAATAGTAAATAACATATGCAGGTAATCGCAAGTATGCACGTACAGCGCGAATCTAACATATGCAAGCTAATAGCAATAAATGGTCATATGCATGCAACAGTCATGAAAGGTACTCTATCAGGAACTACTAATACATGAAGCAATGCATATAAAATAAATGCGGAGTATGGAATAAAACATGTCATTCTCATGGAATCCTGACTCGTGGCATGACCAAAGTCCCTCAAAACAATCAAAATCCCAAATTTCCTCCAATCAGCCCCCAAATTGGCTCTCATATCCTGTAAGTCTCATATATCCTGAATGTCCAATATCAAGTAAATCTCATATAATATATCCTGAGTGTCCAATATCAAGTAAATCTCATATATCCTGTATCCAATATCAAGTAAATCTCATATATCCTAAGTGTCCAATATCAAGTAAATCTCATATATCCTAAGTATATTTGCATGAATCATTATGATGATATATATAAATTAGATATGTATACATATATATTAGCGTCCCATTCCACTAATATATATATATATATATATATATATATATATATATAACAGCGTCCCATTCCACTGTTATATATACTTAGGAGTAAAAATATCATAAAAACATGTGTCAAGTATCGACACATAAATACTGATCTATCAGGTGCTGTCACCACGACTGGCCCTGATAGGTACGTATCATACGCTATCTCGAAAACCCGAGTGCCCAGCTTTGACCCTCGCAATTCGACGTATCCATACGTACATAACTCCGGTCGGTATCCCCACAATAACCGCCGAGTCTAAAATACTGTCACCGGTAGGTATGATTCCCTTGTCAGGCTCATCGGCGTGGTCCATCGACATACCTTTCTTGCCCCGGGGTACCTCCGGGCCCTACCATGTACCCGCACACGGCCCACGATGCCTCCTCGCATGGGATATATATCAGAACCGAGAAATTTCATGGTGGCTGCTGAAATATCATATCAAGAGAAACCGGGTTTTTCAAATAATGCATAATTTCATGAAACTACCACGGTCCTCAATCCAGAAAATATCATGAAAAATCCATATCTCAATGCGAAAATCCATGAATATAATATATGCAACATAAAACTGTAATGCGAGTATATAAAGGAAAAGCTGCTATTTAACTGCAACAAGTTAATATATATAACACGCGGTTCCTAATTTCTCCAAGTCTATATAACATCAAATAAAGGTGAACATGTAGCTATAGCAAGATATATGTATAAACATGTAAGTATAGTAAGGTATATGTATCTACCTATCAGTAATGATGTAATACCTTCCAGGTATAAGTGTAAGTATGTATGCAAGATAAACATGTAACTATGTCTCATATGTGTATATACCTATCACTAATGGTACAATACCATATAGATATATGGGTAACTAGCATGTAAGCATGTCAAGGTATATGTGTAAGCATGTAGGTATACAGGTATGCTATATGTCATATGCACGAAAAAAATAAGGATCATGTCTCAATATCCCTAAACAATACAATATCACATACGTATAGGTGTTGTGCATGTCATGGCAATTATCGACGGTGTGTGTGTAGCATACAATTAGTGCTCGTGAAACATGAACCGTCAATAATGGTGTTGTGTCTCATTACTACTAAGTCCCTACACAATAGGTAAATGAGATATGCAACAAAGGTACACATGCACAATCAATATCCGTATACTTCTAACTAATAGTCATATCATTTAATCTAGCCCAGACGTATAACGCCATGCGGACGATTCCCCTGTAGATGTTAAATCTACTCACCAACGTTCCTGGCTAAGTAAAGCCAACCACCTGTTTCTCCTTCTTCGCAGCGTCCTAAGTCTCCGGCTGCGAACCTAAAACATAAAACAATAAAGCAAGTATGTATTAGCAATAGACCCAAAACACATACAAACTACGTTTGACCGACATACCAACTCAAAACATACTCTCAAGTGTTCGTATTGTGGCTAACGTGCGTAGCGACACTACAAAACCAACCCAAGAGCAAAACCACACAAAGTGCACGAACCGTGTCGTATAACGTAACACACGTAATCGTAACACAAGAAACTAGCTATGTGATCCCAGATTTTGTATATAGAGAAAACCCAAAAATCAAACAGGACCAAACACACCTAAACCAAAGCATACAGCTACCCTGAAAAACCCAACCCAAAACCCCACTAAAAAAACCGAGGTCGCCGGATTTTGTCTGAAGGTCGCCGGCCAAAGTCTGATCCTAGGGGTTCGGGCTTCAGGTGAAGGCTTAGGGTCTCAGGTACAACACATCTATATTGTTTAATTTTCTAGTATACTCTCCGGGTCACAGCAGATCACAGATATCATATATTGACACTAAAAATACGATATTTGCACGAAACTTAACTTTAAGCGTTCTAAACTAAAACTACAAGACTACACAACTGATTCGTATGTCAAAAACTATTTCTAAACCGCAATCAAGAACGGTGTCGCATGAAGCTAGCCGGTGAGTACGGGTCGGTCCACAGGGATTTTGTGAATCTCCTAGTCGCGCTAACGAGTTAATTCCGAAGGGTGTTCGGATTGATTATTAAATCTAAAAACCTAATTAATCTATATCTAAGTCTTGCTAGAGTTAGGTCTAGGTTAAGTTTGGAAAGTTTATAAATCTCACCGCTTTCTATACCCATATGAAGATCTAATTAGGTGTTATGGTAAATATTAATAAAAGGGATTAGGATGATTGGGAAGATTGTTCTTCCTCTAGATCCTTGTCTTTCCTTTCTTAATCTTTACCCTAACCTCCATGGAAAGCCTTAAAATCCGGGCCTTTAGACTACGGTATCATCGCTATCTCGTGGGTAGAGTGCCGTAGGGAGCGGAATAAGAAGGTATGCATGGAATTCTATGAAAATATATGACGGGCAAGAAAGGGGATGAGAGATCTTCATCTCTCAAACCTTCCCCAGATCTAACCCTAACAAGCGAGGAGACTACTCACTCATTAGGGAATTAAAATACATTTATCTAGGGCAGAGAATAAAAGATTAACTAGGGTAAGAAATTAAATTTATCCAAGGCAAGAATAGAAAATTAACCTAGGGCAGAAAATAAAGACTTACAAAAAATGATGCTCTCTAAAAGAATGCTGAAATTTATTAATGAAGGGAGGCATAGAGTTTACAATGATTAGAGTTCCTATTTATAAAGAATAGGAAACCCTAGGGTTACAATTGTTTCCCATGTCTGAAATTACAAAAATAGCCCTTAGGAAATATTTTCAGAGCCGCACCCAAATTATGTAAAAATTTCACGAAGCGAGGGCACCAGAAGGCCGCGGAACCGTGGCAATGGTGGCCTTGGGCCGCGGTTCCGCGGCCCTTTAACAAGATTGAATGACCATTTTTTCTGGGCTTCTTCAAGGTCTTTTGGGGCTTCTGATTCTTTGGTTCTTTTTCCATTTGGGCTTCTACATTGATTCCAGATCTTCAGTGAACACTTTGCAATGGATCTTTTAACCGTTTGCCTTGACAATTTGGATCTTGCGTTGCCTTATTGACTGTGAACTGTTCTTCGTTTAGGCTTGACTAAGATCCTCCTAATTGTTGGTCAAAAGTCCTTCTTTTGTGTCGTCTTTTGTGTTTTTCACTGTTTTTGCTCCAAGAACCTGTAACCTGTAACATGTAGCAGACATGCGTCAAAAGTACCTGTTTATTTATAAAAAGAATAAGAATGGGGAATATAATAATGCAATATTATGGTGTGAACAAATACCCCCAAACTTATCTTTTGCTCGTCCTCGAGCAAACTTATTTTTATTCACTAAAATCCTAACCTAACCGCACTTTCGCAGGGAAACACGATTGCACTGAGCATGTGCAACTAGCCGTTAAACCTCTAGGTGTCCCTAGTAGGAGGAGTGTTGTCTCCTGAGGGTTTTCAGCGGATACTACCCACAAAATCCTATCAATTCGGCCCATTAACTTTTGTTCTCCAATTAGGTTTTCTAACAAGGAATTCTATTATCGTCGACCCGCAAATTATCCACCCATATTCTTCACACTTCCTCATCATCTAACTTAACATTATATATGTTATGTAGACCTACTTAGCTTTCGGCATCTCTTAAGTCTTCCTTCTAGGGTTACATCTCCACTCAGGAATTTCTATCAACCCTACTAAAGATACAAGTTTTATTCTTCATTCCTTTCTCTTATCTAAATTCCAATCACATACCCCTACGTGTGTGTATAGATCACCCCTACACTTGGAAATTCAAATCAAGCAATCATACCCTTGTCCGTTGTCCAATGCACTTCTTAATTGGTGAATTTTTAATTGAATTTTGCTTACACATCCTTCATGCGATCGTTAATACTTCTTGAGGTACCAACAACCGATTACAAGATGTGTTAGCACTTTAAAGCGTACTTCCTAGTTTTGCAACACCCAAGGCTTTTAGCAGCGACTCCCAAACCAGTTGGTCTAAGGCACTAGGTGATGAAGCACCCTCGCTAAATATTTTTCTATTATTGTAGCCTTAAGTAATCACAAAAACCAGTGTCCATTTTTTCTTTATTCACACTTTTTCTTTTATTTTCTTCGTACTAAGGACTTTAGACAAGAGCATTTCAAGGTCTCTTCTACTATTCCAAGTTTCAAGGTGCGTGATAGTGCAAATTGTAGGGTATACATTTTCAGAATCTAGACTTAAGTTAGGAACTATTTTTCAAACTTATATTCTAATAAGAATATCAATACTCTTCCCTCATTTCGACTTAGCCTAAGAAGTGAACCCAAAATTTGCCTATTTCTAAATAAACTACGAGGCATATACTTTCTACCGTTAAACTTTAAGGAATGTTATTTTTTGGGTTTTTAATTCACTAAGTCTGAGATCTAGTTGTTCCTAACCAGTTAACTTATTTGTCAAACTCAAGTCAATTAGCCAAAATTGAATACAATAATTTTTATAATTTTTGAAAATTTTCAATTTTTATGGTTTTTCAAATAAGTATGCAAATGCAAAAAATATGTACAAATGAATGCGAAGGAAGAAAACGTACCGATCATACCCCCAAACTTGAACTTGACAGTGTCCTCACTGTCATACTAAACCAAGAGGGTCAAAATGTCGATACTCCCCTGTTTATTTATTTATAATTTTTTTTATATTTTTAATGTTTTGATATTTTTTTTATAGAAAAAGAAAACAAAAATATATATACATATATACAAAGGTTCCCCCCAAACTTAAGCTTGGCCTTACACAAGCCAAATGTTAGCACCAACCATTCAAAAATCTTATCATGGTAATGGTATAGTCGGTGCAAGAATGGGATGGAGATGAAAGAAATGGGAAACACGCGAGACCGTGCAGAAAGAAGAATGGTAGAATATGGTCTCAGTGGGGGAGAAGAAGGGCGGAAAGGAGAAAGAAGGGTCGCGTGATCTTGAGGGTGTAAATCGAGTGAATAAATTAGCGCAATATGTGATGACCGATGTGTTATAAGCGATTGCGCTAACCTATCCACCCGTCGGGAAATGGGGTCAAATCCCTCAAGATTCGCAAGAAAACATGGGTACGCCGAACTTGGTATAGGAGATGAAAACGTAACGGTCATTTGTTCGGTCGGAACAAGGGGAAAGACGAAAGGGAGTGAATTAGGGATAGTATCTTTCTCACCGTAGTAAACTGTTTCGAACTTGAAAGATTCCATTAATGGTTCGAAACTACTATAATCAACCGAGTCTGATAGCTCATCTGAAAATGTAAAGGACTCAAACTCTGGCGTGAGTCATCAACATCGTCCGAAAAAGTGAAACATTCGTAGGTGTTATCGTCTGTGAGAATTGTGTCAGATTCAAAGGAAAAGGTTTCAAGCTCACAGTCTTCAAGCGGGGTCGGAACGATGGGAAGGAGGGATGGTGATATAGCAGTCAAAGGTTTAGGAAGATGAATTGGAAAATCAGACACATCAAATAAAAATGATTCAACCTCAATATTATTCTCAAGACTCTCCTCAATACTATCCTCAATATTTAACTCATCCATGCCATTATCATCAAAATCCAGACGCATATGAGATTCGGGAGAAACATTTAATAACTCAGGATGATGATTTGAACATAAAATTTCAATTAAATCGACAGGTTCATCATCCGAAATATTCCCGGTGTCTATATCCTCAATCAAGTGAAAATCAATTTCTTTAGACACCTCATCAAAAGCATGGATATGTATCGATTTAGGTTCTAGATGGGAGGTGTAAAGATCGAAAGGATTAGGTGCGGTTTCACTCGAAAGGGGTTCCTCACAATTTGGCAAATCAAACACTACAAAATCACACAACTCATTTTTATTATCAACTGGTGAATCATTTAGGGCAATCGATGGAAAACAGGAGTTGTGGGCTTCAATTGGGTACGGGTAGGTTTGATTTGCAAATCCTCTCTCATTCTCACTCTGTCCAACCGCCTCCTTATACATTAAAATTTTTTGAGCTAGCGGGAAACTAGCTACCGCTTCAGTAGGTTGCATAAGGGCGGCCACAGACGCTTCCACATTCCCAGTCATTTTATTCGTTGCTGCAATGTACGCTTCCAACGACTCTTCCAAACTAGACTTTGGTGGTGAGGGGGTTTCGGTAAAAGATTCAAAATGGTGTGGATATGCAAAACTCCCAACAGGCTGTGTAGAAACGGTGTCTAGTGAAGGTGGGAAGGTTGGGTATGACTGGTAGGAAGTGGGTGATTGGACAGGGGTAGGGTCAACAAGTTGATAAAAAGGTGAATAGTCGTGTGGATCCCTAGAACTAGATGAGTAGAGAGGGGTGAAAGATCGACTGCGAGATTGAGTAATATACTCAGTAATGGACATCGGCCTAGGAGTGACAGAAGGACTTGGAAAATTGGTGTCAACATATGGAGGTGGTAAAGATGGACTTGGTCGACACAAATTGGGTTGAAAAGTCAAACTGTTTCTCCTAGACGCCTCTATTTGATCTTTCAACAAAATTTTTGGCAAGGAAGGATCGTTTTTAAATTGACCGAACAAATTAACGTACGACGCAAAATTAGGTTCGGGATACCAAAGTTCGGCTAATGATTTATTGTGTGGGGTACCCATGTTAGAAGAAGAAAGGTGACAAGAAGGAAGGTTGGGTGGTGCAAGGATTTATTTGGGGCTAAAAAAATTTTGCAAGTTCTATAAAATATCTGTCCTTCTTATTTTCATTTTTCATTGATTTTTTTTCTTTCTCTTTATTTGGAAAAATTTTGTTGCAAAAAGATTTTAGAGAAAAGATATGCAACAGCAAAATATTTTATAGAAAAGATATGCAACAGCAAAATATTACTTGCAATCTAATTTCATTTCAAGCGGGGCCCAAAAATCCTGCACAAGATCGTTATTTGGAAGGGAATATATTTTTAATGTGCACAAAATCCTGCAGGCATTTTTCAGAAAATATATTTCAAAAATTACAGAGGATGAACAGAAGATCTTACAGAGCAAAGTTGGTCTGATGATGTCACTATTCCACCGCCCTTCCACGGCAAAACGTGGCTCCCACCGCGATTTCGCGGTCACATTAACTGCACAGTGCCCCAGAATTTTTTTGGTGCGACGAATCGACAAGATGGCCGCGGTTCCGCGGCCTAAGGTGGGTTTTGGCCGCGGAAACACAGTCGGATGGGCGGATCAAGACACCAAAATTTTTGTGCTCTTCTGTTAGTTAAAATCCCTTCTGTTCCGATACCCCTTTTTCTGTTTCGCTTTCTGGAATTTTCCAGATCCGATTTTGTATATCCTGCAAAAATTCAACCACAAAGTATCCCTTCCAAAAATAACAAATTATATATATTTTTATATTTTTTTGAATTTTTCAGATTTTTATGATTTTTAATTTTGATTAACCCGAAATTGCAAAAAGGAAATAGCACGCCATCCCCGGCAACGGCGCCATTTGATTTTAGTGATTCAGCGTGCTTGCGCTTTCTAAAAGATAGATCAAAAATATTTGTAACTGCAATCAAGAACGGCGTCGCATGAAGCTAGCCGGTGAGTACGGGTCGGTCCACAAGGATTTTGTGAATCTCCTAGTCGCGCTAACGAGTTAATTCCGAAGGGTGTTCGGATTGATTATTAAATCTAAAAACCTAATTAATCTATATCTAAGTCTTGCTAGAGTTAGGTCTAGGTTAAGTTTGGAAAGTCTATAAATCTCACCGCTTTCTATACCCATATGAAGATCTAATTAGGTGTTATGGTAAATATTAATAAAAGGGATTAGGATGATTGGGAAGATTGTTCTTCCTTTAGATCCTTGTCCTTCCTTTCTTAATCTTTACCCTAACCTCCATGGAAAGCCTTAAAATCCGGGCCTTTAGACTATGGTATCACCGCTATCTCGTGGGTAGAGTGCCGTAGGGAGCGGAATAAGAAGGTATGCATGGAGTTCTATGAAAATATATGACGGGCAAGAAAGGGGATGAGAGATCTTCGTCTCTCAAACCTTCCCCAGATCTAACCCTAACAAGCGAGGAGACTACTCACTCATTAGGGAATTAAAATACATTTATCTAGGGCAGAGAATAAAAGATTAACTAGGGCAAGAAATTAAATTTATCTAAGACAAGAATAGAAAATTAACCTAGGGCAGAAAATAAAGAACTTACAAAAAATGATGCTCTCCAAAAGAATGCTGAAATTTATTAATGAAGGGAGGCATAAAGTTTACAATGATTAGAGTTCCTATTTATAAAGAATAGGAAACCCTAGGATTACAATTGTTTCGCATGTCTGAAATTACAAAAATAGCCCTTAGGAAATATTTTCAGAGCCGCACCCAAATTATGTAAAAATTTCACGAAGCGAGGGCACCAGAAGGCCGCGGAACCGTGGCAATGGTGGGCTTGGGCCGTGGTTCCGCGGCCCTTTAACAAGATTGAATGACCATTTTTTCTGGGCTTCTTCAAGGTCTTTTGGGCTTCTGATTCTTTGGTTCTTTTTCCATTTGGGCTTCTACATTGATTCCAGATCTTCAGTGAACACTTTGCAATGGATCTTTTAACCGTTTGCCTTGACAATTTGGATCTTGCGTTGCCTTATTGACTGTGAACTGTTCTTCGTTTAGGCTTGACTAAGATCCTCCTAATTGTTGGTCAAAAGTCCTTCTTTTGTGTCGTCTTTCATGTTTTTCACTGTTTTTGCTCCAAGAACCTGTAACCTGTAACATGTAGCAGACATGCGTCAAAAGTACCTGTTTATTTATAAAAAGAATAAGAATGGGGAATATAATAATGCAATATTATGGTGTGAACAACAACACTATAACATCATAAAGAACAGATAGAGATCATTACCTACTCCCACAAGCTTAAAGATTCTAGCTTTCCAAGCTCCAAGGCATCAAGGAGGCAAAACAAGGTTAAAGATGTGATTTTTGTAAGATTTTGTGAAGATTAGTGTAGGTTTAGTGAAGAGAATGATAAGTGTTCAGTTTAGGCTTTGAGGAGATGAAGGAAATGATGAGAAAAAGATAGAGTGAGAGAGAATGAGAGCAAGAAAAGATGAAGAGAGAGAGAGAGAGAGGTGAAGTTAAGGTGAGTGCACCTTGTAATAACTCCACATTAATGCAAGCATATGCTCACCATGCCACCTCCTCTCCAAACAAAACCCAAAAGAAAATATCTCCCACAACAAATATCTAAAGGTTTAGGATTTAGGTTAAAGCAAGGATTAGGAGGGTTAAGTTGTCATGGTCACTAATCTAGATTACACAAACACCCTCACATAAACATGCACATGTGAGTGCAAGCCATAAAAAATAAAAATAAATTATTAATTAAATGTTATAAAATGTGAGGAACCCAAATTGGTAAACTTTTTACCAAAAAACCCACATTACCGTCAAATTAACACTAATCTAAATCTAAGGCGTTACAGTTTCGCGAGTAGGGCTCGATTGTGTTCTGATGTAGCATGATAGAGTTATCGCTTATGCTTCCTGACAGTTGGAGGAAGTACGAGAAGGATTTTCCCACTCATGATCTTGTGATGGACGCGGTAGTCTTGCGCTGAAGATTTGGAGACACTACTTGTTCGGAGAGTCATGTCAGATTTTCACAGACCACCAGAGCTTAATCTTCCTGCAGCGAGATCTGAGTTTGAGACAGTGCCGTTGGATGGAGCTTGTGAAGGATTTTGATTGTGAGATCCTTTATTGCTCGGGGCAAGGAGATTGTGGAAGCTGATGCTTTGAGTCGTAGGCCCGGGGGTAGCTTGTTCCAGTTGAGCGCAGTTCAGAGATAGTCTTTTGTAGATTTGCAGTTCTTGTGCGACCGTTGAGTACAGCTTAAGTTCGCCTCTACTGAGAGGACAGCTTGCTCATGTCCGCGCCCGCCCCCTTTTACTTAATCGTTTTCGTGAGGCACAGCCCGCCGATACCCATTTGTCTGAAATTCTTGAGCATGTTCGGCTGGGTAGAGATTCGGAGCTTTTGATTTATGACCAGGGTGTACTACGTTTAGGGACTCGTTGGTGTGTACCTGATATTGATGGGTTAAGACACAGGGTCCTAAAGCAGGCACATCAGTCAGCTTTCAATGTTCACCCAAGTTCCACCAAGATGTAACGTGACTTGAGAGTTAGTTACGGGTGGGTAGGGATGAAAAGTGATGTTTCATATTTCGTTTTGGCGAGCTAAGGTTGAGAATTTGAGACCGGCAGGAGAGTTGCAATTTTTAACCGTTCCGGAGTGGGAATGAGAGCAGATCTCCATGAATTTCGTTGTGGGTCTACCCAGGTCTAGTCAAGGGCATGACTCCATTTGGGTGATTGTTGTCTGATTATGCTCAGTTTACTCAGTTGTTCTTCGATAAGTTTGTGCGTTTGCACGGAGTTCCTTCATGCGTTGTATCCAATAGAGGCACCCAGTTCGCTAGCCGTCTTTGGCAGAAGCTTCAGGAACCCATGGGGTACTGGTTGAGCTTTAGCACCGCTTTCCATTCACAGGCCGATGGTCAGTCAAAGCGGACTATACCGACTCTGGAGGATATGCTTCGTGCGTGCGTACTTAATTGTGTTGGCAGTTTGGATCGTCACTTGCCATTGATAGAATTCTCCTACAATAACAGTTATCAGGAGACGATTCAAATGGCAACTTTTAGGCTTTTTATGGTAGGTTGTGTCGATCGCCAGTCCGTTTTTCCGACTCCGCGAGAGCAGGATTTTGGACCCCAGCTAATCAAGAGACTTTGGAGAAGATCCAGTTGATTCAGGACAGGAGGAGAGCAGCCCAGTGCAGACAAAAGTCTTATGCTGACCGTCGTTGTCGCAGACTTGAGTTCGCAGTGGGAGGTCATGTATTCCTACGGATTTTTCCGATGAATGGCGTGTTGAATTTTGGAGAAGCTTAGTCCCAAATTGTAGGTCTTTTTGAGATCCTAGAGCGAGTTAGTACCGTTGCCTATCATTGGCACTTCCGTCCAGATTTTTTAGTATTCATCCCGTATTTCTCGTGTCGATACTTCGCAAATACCTTCATGACCTTTCTCACATGATTCAGCACTAGGCTATTCGATTGGGACGCGATTTTTCGTTCACCAGCAGCCGATAGTAATAGTGGATCGGCAGGTGGAGAAACTTTGGTCAAAGGTCTTGTCATCTGTGGAGGTTTTCTTTGGTATAGCCATCTAGTGAGGAGATCACTTGTGAGGCTACGAGCAAGATGTAGATGATTTGCACTCAACTTTTTGAAGATATGCATAGTAAGAATTTTAAATTTGGGGACCGAATTTCTTTAAGGGGGGAAGATTGTAACGTTTTAGAAATCGTTATGCGAATTTTCCATTAAAAAGGTAAAATAGGCGGTGTTTTTCCATAAAAACCCTGAAGTGATCATTTTTCAGTTTAGACTTAACTGCACCTAGTTTAACTGGGAAATTGCTGGTTTGCGGTTTTTAGTGGTCACTTGAAAATTTTGGTTCACTTTAATATTTTTCCTTAATTAAAATATTATTATAAGTTTTTATTTATGCACTTCATTAGTGGTAATTACAAATTTGATTGGGTTAATTATGCTACTGTGAATCTATGCTAACTTAATCACGAGATTAAGCATTAAACCATCCTTACAAAATATCCTAGAAAATATCTAGATATTTGTTGAAATTAAAGAAAATTCTAAATAAAGAATTAAAAGGATTAAGAGGTGGCATATTGAGGTGTATTATTTAGCTTTATTATTGTTTTAAACCTAGATTTTTCCACAACATTCCACTCTTTTCCTCCACTTTGGCCGAGCTTCCCCCTTGCTGCCCCATCTTTTTCTTCACCCCATTTGCACTTCTAAAGGATCAAATAAATCATCAAAAATCATAAAATAATCCCACAAACTCAAATACAAATCCATACCCATTATTCTTTAGCCTTAATCTTGCATGGATCTTCATGAAAGTTAGCATTTTGGAGGCTATTTGATAATCTTGTTGCAAGTTTGTGTTTCAAGTGGAGGTATAAAATCCCAACCCTAAACTTTAGTTGTTGTTTAAATACCTTAAGCTAGCTTATTAGATGTTTAAATAAAGCTTTAATTAGCATGTTTCGGGAATTCTAGAAGGTGTTATGAAGATCAAGTTAAGGTTTTGATTGTTTAAAATGGTTAATCGAGAAGTTTAGACTTGGAAAACTTAACCTAATTGTGAGAATGTTATTTGTTATTTTTCCTAATTGTCTAATTAAGTTTAAGTGCAAACTAAACTTTTACTAAATCTTTTTAGGTGAGATTAAAATTGTAGCAAAGGTTTGGATGACTTAGTTAAGCTACTATGTGTTGATTTTGACAACTAGAATTGTTTCAACTTTTAGACTTGAGCTAATATGATTAAAAGTTGCTTACTAGGTTTTCGGATAAATTAGGCATGGGTTTCTTTTGACGTTGCGATGTGATTTATTTTATCTTCCACGATATAAAATGTGTTGTGATTGTGCGATCGGTACGATCGGGGTCTAGGCTTGTTGGTTGTGTCATCCTAGCTAGGGTTGTGCCGATATCGTACGCGTTTTGTGCACTAAGTGCACAGTGTGTTTATCTTGTGGATGTTATACTTGCGTTTCGTTGTCTTTGTGTCGGCGCAGGATATTTATTCTTATGTATTGTGTTTGTGAAATTTTAGGATCGCGAGCAGAGACTTCGGACGCTGCGAAAAAAGGGAAGCAGGTGGTCGGATTTACTTAGCTCGAGATCATCGGTGAGTAGATTTAATATTTACAGGGGAATCGCCCGCATGGCATTATGCGTCTGGTCTAGATTAAATGACATGATTATTAGTTACAAGTATATGGACATTGATTGTGCATGTGTACCATTGTTGCATATCTCATTTCCTATCGTATATGGACATAGTATTAATAAGACACAACACCTTTATTGACGGTTCATGTTACACGAGCACTAATTGTATGCTACACACACTTCGTTGATAATTGCCATGACACGCACGATCCTATACATATGTGATATTGTACTGATTAGGGACGTTGAGATATGATCCTTATTTCCATTGTGCATATGAGATGTAGCTGACACCTATACATATATGATATTGTATTGATTATGGACATTAAGATATGATCCGTATTTCCATTGTGCATATAAGATGTAATTGACACCTATACATATGTGATATTGTATTGGTTAGGGACATTGAGACTTGATCCTTATTTCCACTGTGTATAAGAAAGATAGCATACACATATACCTACATGCTTACACATATGCCTTGATATACCTACATGCTTACACATATACCTATAGAGTATTGTATCATTATTGACAGGTATAGACACATATCTTGCTATAGCTACACATATACCTATAGGGTATTGTATCATTATTGACAGGTATATACACATATGAGATATAGCTACATGTACATCTTGCATACATACTTACACGTACACACATATACCTTGCTATAGCTACATGTTCACCCTTATATGATGTTGCGTTGGTTTTGGAGAAATTAGGAACCACATGATATGTTTAATAACTTGCTGCATTTAAATAGCGGTTCTTCTGTTATATGCTCATATTACTATTTTATGTTGCATATATTATATTTCATGGATTTACGCATTGAGATATAGATTTCATATGATATTTTCTGGATGTTTTACTCCTGATGATATATATCAGTGGTATGGGACGCTGTTATCTATGTATATATATATTAGTGATATGAGACGCTGTTATATATATATATATATAATATCATCATAATGATCTATGCAAGTATTCTGATTTTCTTGATATGATATTTCGATGCGTCCACCATGAGTTTTCTCGGTTCTGAGATTTGTGTTACATACCCGATGCGAGGAGTGGACGAGGCCGTGTGCGGGTACATGGTGGACCCGGTATGGTTTTCCGGGGCAAGAAGATCGTAAATGATGGCGATGAGCCTGGCAGGCGAGCTAGTACCTACCGGTGATAGTATTTGGATTCGGCGGTTATCGTGGGGATACCAACCAGAGTCATGTACGAACATGACATCAGGGCCAGTCGTGGTGACGATGCCTGACAGATGAGTATTTACGTGTCGATGCTAGACACGGTTTTCATGATGTTTCGAGTGTCGGTGTTGGACACTCAGGTTCCATGATTTGATGTGTCTTTGATAGACACACGAGGTAGATATCCTCATATATATATATATATATATATATATATATATATATATAGACACACACAGGTATATGTTTTCATGATGTTTTCGGGTGTCGATGTTGGACACTCAGGTTCCATGAGACTTACAGGATATGAGGGCCGATCTGAGGATGCGGTGCCTTTGGTATTGGGATTTAGATTGTCTTGATGGACACTGGTCCTACAACAATGAGAATTCCGTGAGGATGACATATTTTATCCCATACTCAACATTTATTTGATATACATTGCTTCATGTATTAGTAGTACCTGATAGAGTACCTTTCATGACTGATGCATATACATATTACCATTTATTGCTATCAGCTTGCATGTGATAGATTATCGCAGTACGTGCATACCTGCGATTAGCTGCATATATTATTTACTATTCATGAGTTGGCAACTCACCCCCCGTTGTACCATAGTATTTTGCAGGTGTCCCTCAGAGTGGTAGCGGCAGAGCTTCTTCTTATCGTATCATCTTTTGCAGCGGATACCGCTACGGCTGACTGTGTGCAGTTTTGCCACAGGTGAGTTTTGCGGTTATCCGATGATGCTCAGTTGTATATTTGTTATATCTAGTACTCTCCATCTACTACTTCATATATTGACTTAGAGACGAGTTGTGAGGACGATATTGTATATTATTTTGTGACTTTGGATGTCTTTTATGCTGTCGTCATTTTATATCGTCCATTTTCTTCGCTACGGCGTCGTATATCTGTTGTGGTGGTTGTTTCCGCCTTTGGGCAAGGATTTGCTCCCGTTTGGGGATGCTTTAATTATATTCTATGTTGTACCCGTTTTCGGGGCTAGTTTTTACAAAGGAGGTGCTGCCGAAATTTTTAAGAAAGTAAATTTGGACTTTAAAGAATTTTTACTTGAGATTCCCAAAAGCTTTAAACAATGTTCTTATCACTTACTACTTTTGATGGTTTAGATTGCTGGGTTTTCGGCTTGAATTGCGTTACGCCTGTAGACGTTACGTGGTTTAAGGGCCGTCACGTGCCAAATTTCGGGTCGTGACATTTATTTTACCTAAGATATTTATTAACCTAACCATTACACTTAGCCATGGTTTATTCTCTACATGGGTTAGTGCATGACATAAATTCACCCATGGTTGCATTTCTAACCTCAATCTCATTCACTTCAACTTCTTCATTCATCCCCTTCAAGCTCTCTCTTGCTTTTGAGAAAGTGAAGAAAAATTGTTAGAAATTAAATTCTAAAGCGAGCAAAATTCCTACTTCATCATCCTCTACTAAACTTGCCATTTAGTTTAGGGTGTTAGCTTCTCTAATTCCATATTAGTGAAGTGATAGCTTGAGTCCGTGTTTTCTCGACGTAGATCATTTTCTACTTTGAAGACTTCAAGCAAGTATGCATCATTCATCTTATGGAGTGTCACACCCCGCTTCCCAAAGTGCGCTAAGATCGGAACGTGACAGAGCCAACCATGCTACCTGTGGCTAGGAAACATCCCTCCACAGTCACATTACGGCTGTCTATAAGATATCAAGAACAGTAGAAATAAAATAAACTATCTAGTACATGTCCATATGCCAGAATAAACGAGTCAAGAAATAATATGCGAAAGCAATAAATCCAAATAACAATAACATCTGGAAAGTACGTCCCAAAATACGGGCTCACATCAGGAATGAAAGTACGAAAATAAAACTAAATTAACTAGCTACTAACAGGATCCTCTGCTCGGCCTGTTGATTAGTAGATGTTTTGCGTGCTTGCGCTTTTAAAAGATAAATCAAAGAATATTAACCGCAATCAAGAACGGCGTCGCTTGGTAGCTAGCCGGTTGAGTACGGGTCGGTCCACAGGGATTTTGTGTATTTTCTAGTTGTTCTAATGAGTTAATTCCAATTGTGGTGGGATTGATTATCACTAAAAACTGAAATGAGTTTGATTAGGGTTAAAATCTTGCTAGGCTTAGGTTTATGTTAAGTTTGGAAAGTCAATATGTCTCACCGCTTTCTATGCCCTAATTAAGATCTTTTTAGGTGTTAAGGTAATAATTAACAAAGGGGATTACCACGATCGGGAAGAAACTAGGTTTCTTCCTCTAGGTCTTTGTCCGTCCTTTCTTAACTCTTACCTTAACCTCCATGGAAAACATACACAACCGGTCTTTAACTACGGTATCACCGCTACCTCGTGGGATAGGGTGCCATAGTGAGCGGTGTGTGTTTGTATGGATAGAGTCCTATTTAAAATGTATAACGGGCAAGAAAGGGGTGAGAGATTTTCATCTCTCAAACCTTTCCTATTCCTAGCCCTAACAAGTGAGGAACTACTCACTCATTAGGGAATTGATGAAAGATTTCATTTTTATGATTTTAATTCAATAACCTAATTAACTAAACTACGGTAGATAAATAAAATTAATAACTAGGGCAGATAAATAAAATTTATACTAGGGCAGAAAAGAAATTAAACTAAGGCATAGAAAAGAAAGACTCACTTTTTATTTGATGCACTCTTCAAACATTACAGCGAATAAAAATTCTAAATTTGATAAATAAAAAGAGGCATAAGAAGAAGCATACTCTAAAAAGAGCTGTAGGGTTCCTATTTATAGATTATAGAAACCCTAAGGTTTACATCTGATCCCTATCTACATTTACAAAACTTCCCTGAGAAGCCTAGTCAACGTACCACCACCACCGGCATTTTTGCACCGACACGTGCTTAGCACGGCTGCGGATCCGCGGCCATATGCCTTGTCTGGCCGCGGATCCGCGGCTATCTTGGAGGCTTCTGGGCTCTGTTTCTCTAGTAATTTTCATGTTGCTTTTTACTTGATTTTTCTTCCCTTAGTTCTTCAGAATGTCTTTTAGTTTCTTCCAGATTTTCACAGTGCATAATGTTGTAGACTTTTACTGTTTGCTTCGTGTTGAAGTCTTGAATCTTGTGCTTCCTTTGTGCAATCGAACTGTTTGCTGATCTTCGTTTGTTCCTCAAACTGTAGGCGGCATGATAAAGATTCTTCTGTTTATTGGTCGTAGTCTCACTTTTATTACGTCTTTTCATTATTTTCACTGTTTTGTTCTGAGAACCTGTAACCTGCAACTATGTAGCAGATATGGATCAAAAGCACCCATTTATTTGCAGAATAAATAAGAATAGGGAATATAATAATGCAAAATTATGATATGAACAAATACCCCCAAACTTATCTTTTGCTCGTCCTTGAGTAAAACTAGTTTTATTCTCGAAAAAACCTGACCTCACTTTCGCAGGGAAACGTGATTGTACTGAGCTCGTGCAACAAGCCGTTAAACCTCTAGGTGTCCCTAGTAGGAGGAGTGTTATCTCCTGAGAGTTTTCAGCGGATACTACCCACAAAATCCTATCAATTCGGCCTATTGACTTTTATTCACCAATTCGGTTTTCTAACAAGAAATTCTATTATCTTCGACTAAGAAATTATCCACCCATATTTTTCACGCTTCGTTATCATTTAACTTAAGATTGTATACGTTCTGTAAATTTACTTAGCTTTTAACATCTTTTGAGTTTTCCTTCTAAGGTTCCATCTTAACTTAGGAATTTTTATCTTCTCTACTAAAGATATAAGTCCTATTTTTCATTCCTATCTCTCATCCAAACCCCAATCATATACCCCTACGTGTGTGTATGTATCACCCCTACACTTAGAAATTCAATTCAAGCTCTTATACTCTTGTCCATCGTCCAAAGTAGTTTTAGTTGGTGAATTTTTAGATGAAATCGCTCACACATTCTTCATGCGACCGTTAATACTTCTTGAGGTACTAACGACCGATTACAAAATGTGTTTGCACATTAAGGCGTAATTCCTCGTTTTGTAATACCTAAGGCTTTAGTAGTGACTCCCAAACCAGTTGGTCTAAGGCACTAGGTGATAAAGCACCCTCGCGAAATATTTTTTCTATTTATACAGCCTTAAGTAATTACAAAACCTGTGTTCATTTTTTTTATCTCTTTATTCACACTTTTTATTTTTATTTTATTTTCCTTTATACTAAAGACTTTAGACAAGAGCATTTCAAGGTCTTCTATACTATTCCAAGTTTCAAGGTTCGTGTTTGTGCAAATTGTAGGATATATATTTTCAGAATTTAGACTTAAGCTTAGGGATTATATTTCAGACTTACACTTTAATAAAAATTTCAATACTCTTCCGTTATTTTGATTTATCCCAAGAAGTGAACTCAAAATTTGCCTATTTCTAAGTAAACTACAAAGACATATATTTTCTACCGTTAAATTTTAAGAAACTTTATTTTTAGGGTTTTTAATTTACTAAGTCTGGGATCTAGTTTTTCCTAGCTAGTTAACAGTCTTGTCAAACTCAAGTCAATTATGGCCAAAATTGAATTTTTTTTTAATTTTAAAATTTTTCAGTTTTTATTTTATTTTTATTTTTTTATATATTTTTTATTTTCATTTTTTCAATTTTTATGATTTTTTATAAAGATGCAATGCAGAATTTTAAACATGCAAAAGAAAATATATACAAAAATTTTTAAAAAAAAGTATGCAATGCAAAAAATAACTATTTACAACCATCACCTCCCCCAAACTTACCAAAAGCAGTGCCCTCACTGCTCGGCGCCACGCCGTGCCCTCGAGCGTGAACGGGAACGCTCCTCTCTACCTAGCAGGGTTCGGATCCCTTGCTCTACCTCAGTCAACCGACGATCATGCTCCCTCGCTATCCCCCTCAACTCATCAATTCCCCTAACAGCTCTTCGCATTAAATTTGCATGTTCTAAAGGGGTAAGTTCTCCCTCGCTCGCGGTCGTGCTGGAGCTAGGTGTTCAGGCGGGCACATGTTCCTCCGGTTCAGTTCTTGACCAAACATCCGTCAATCGTGTATAGGACGTAGAAACACCCTCAATGAGAGGCCTGACGGGTATGCCTCCAAGCATGTAAAATTCAAACTCCTCCACGGGGAGGAAATAGCGACACAGTTGTGTCACAAGCATGGGGCAAGGGTAGTTTGCGGCTCTTTTGCCTGCACCAATTGAGTTCAGTAAAACCGTGCATATGTCGAATCGAGGGTTCTTTGTCATGAGTGTGTGCACGATATGCAGTGAGGGTGTGAAAAATGTGGTGTTGTGGGAACTCCCAAAAATATTGTTTTGTGCCCACCGGCACACAGTTAAAACACTGGCGAAAAGGGTTCTCGCTTGGATCCCCTTCCGCGGTTCCCTCGAGCAATCATTGCCTATTAAGGGCATGTAATCCTCAAACTGTAATGGTTGATCATGAACTGGTATCCGAGAGATTAATGTGACTTCATGTATGAAGTCTCTATCAATTATAAACTCCCTATCACCCCACTGCAATTTGATAAAGCCGTATTGGGCAAGACACCCATCTTCCATGCACTCGTAAAAACGAGTGACTAATTTCGGAAGGGCATAGGCGTTTGGGTGATTATATATCAGAAAATTCCAGCCCCTACGTGCTATTTCATTCGCAAAGTAACTCCCATACACAGCGTGTGAAAAAATTTATGAAAAGTCATGCTCTAGTTGCATATTGGGTGCCATCAGATAAGCTACATATCTTAAAATTTAAAAACAGAGAGGAGTTTAGGATGCAAACCGCCTCTGAAAATTTCAGAGGGTGATGGTACAGGAGCGCAGCGGTTGTGCGGCGGGAAGGGGGATCTGGCGGCGGAAGCGCGCCGGATCAACGAGATCGGGCTGCAGAATTCCAAGCGGCGGCTAGGGTTTTCTGAGGGATTCTTTTCTTCTTCTTTTTTTAGGGTTTGTGAACAGAGAGGGGTCGGGGTTTATATATAGGGGAAGTGTGATGGATATTTGTAAATAAATCCCTCTAAAAAGTGGAATTTATTTGCAAATAATTTTTTTTATTTTTATTTAAAAACTGGAAATTTACAAAAATACCCAATTTTTTTTAATTTTCAATTTTTTTTATGTTATTTTGTATTTATAAAATTACAAATGATACATACCCCCAAACTTGTTTGAAGCAATGTTTTGGCTAGATGATCGAAAATTTAGGGGTAAATGGGGGAGGATTAATCAGTGTAGATCGACTCCTGTAAAAACAGGAGCTCCTCCGACGGGTCCGCAGTGAGGAACGGTTTGAGTCGATGTCCGTTTACTTTAAACAGTGTACCGTCCTCTGGGTTTTCTAGATCTACCGCACCGTGCGGATATACGGTGCGTACCAAAAATGGCCCTTTCCATTTAGATTTGAGCTTGCCGGGATGGTAGTGTAACCGAGTGTCATAAAGCAAAACCTGTTGACCAGGTTTGAAAGTTTTCCGCATAAGGTGTTCGTCATGGAACACCTTCGTTCGGTTTTTAACAATTACCGCATTTTCATAGGCCTCATGCTGCAGCTCATCCAATTCATTCAATTGCAGCTTTCTATTGCTGCCCGCATCTCCCAAGGATAAGTTCAACTCTTTAATCGCCCAAAATGCCTTGTGCTCAATTTCAATAGAAAGGTGGCAAGCCTTCCCATAAACAAGCCGGTATGGAGACATACCAAGATCGGTCTTGTAGGCAGTACGGAATGCCCATATTTATCAATCAGTTTTGTTGACTAATCTTTACGGTTTTTGGAAACCGTTTTCTCTAAAATTTGTTTAATCTGCCGATTCGAAACCTCGGCTTGCCCATAAGTTTGGGGATGATATGGTGTTGACAATTTGTGAGTAATGGAGTATTTGCGCATTAAGGACTCAAAAGTCCTATTACAGAAGTGAGATCCATTATCACTTATAATCGTTCGAGAATGCCCAAACCGAGAAAAGATGTTTTCTTTAAGAAATCTAACAACAACCTTGTTGTCATTCGTTCGGCTGGGCACAGTCTCGACCCATTTTGACACATAGTCAACAGCCAATAGAATATACATATTTCCAAAGGAATTGGGAAATGGTCCCATGAAGTCTATTCCCCAAACATCAAAAATATTAACAACCAAAATTGGTTGGAGCGGCATTTCATTTCTCCGCGATATCCGGCCCAAGTGTTGGCACCGAGAGCATGTCTTGCAGTATTTGTATGCATCTTTAAAAAGTCGTGGCCAGTAGAAGCCACACTGCAAGATCTTTTCTGCTGTCTTCTTGGGGCCAAAATGCCCGCCACACGCTTGATCATAGCAAAAAGACAGCACACTCTAAAACTCGTTTTCGGGGACACACCGACGAATGATTTGGTTGGAACAGTATTTAAAGAGATACGGTTCATCCCAGTAAAAATGTTTTACTTGGGATAGGAATCGGAGTTTGTCCTGATTTGACCAATCTTTCGGTATCAGTCCGGTGGCCAAGTAATTTACTATATCAGCGAACCAAGGTTCGCATGACACGGTTAAGAGCTGCTCATAGGGAAAAACATCTTTAATAGGAATTTCAAGTGTAGGTGAAGAAGGAAGTCGTGATAGGTGGTCGGCAACTACATTTTCACATCCTCTCTTGTCCCTTATGACAAGGTCAAACTCTTGTAGCAAGAGGATCCAACGTATTAGCCGAGATTTAGCATCCTTCTTCACGAAAAGATGGCGAAGAGCTGAGTGGTCCGTGTAAACAATGACTGGAGAGCTGATTAAATAGGGCCTGAATTTTTCTAGTGCAAATACAACGGCTAAAAATTCTTTTTCTGTTGTGTAATTCAATTGGGCTTCATTTAATGTTCGGCTAGCGTAATAAATTACGTGCGGCATCTTATTAATGTGCTGTCCAAGGACAGCACCAATGGCGAAATCAGATGCATCGCACATAATTTCAAATAGATGCGTCCAGTCGGGAGATGAAAGAATGGGTGCAGAAATAAGTGAGTGTTTCAATGACTCGAACGCTTCCATGCAGGTTGAGTCAAAATCAAAAGTGGTGTCCTTGGCCAATAAAAGAGTCAAGGGTCTAGCTATCTTGCTAAAATCCTTGATGAACCGTCTATAAAAACCGGCATGGCCAATGAAGGCTCGGATGTCTTTGACGCATTTAAGAGGAGGAAGATTGGAAATGACTTCAATCTTGGCTTTATCAAGCTCAATGCCGTTTTGCGAGATGACATGTCCTAAGACAATACCCTCTCGTACCATAAAGTGGCATTTCTCCCAATTTAAAGTGAGGTTTTTATCCCTACAGCGGGTAAGAACTGCGTCTAAGTGTAGCAAACACTCATCGAAGGAGTCGCCGAAAATGGAGAAATCATCCATAAAAATTTCCAAGAATTTCTCCACCATGTCTGAAAAGATCCTCATCATACACCGCTAGAAAGTAGCGGGTGCATTGCATAACCCAAAGGGCATGCGACGGTAAGCGAATGTACCGAAAGGACAAGTAAATGTGGTCTTTTCTTGATCCTTTTCGGCGATGGGAACTTGATTATAGCCGGAGTAGCTATCCAAAAAGCAGTAAAATTCGTGCCCAGCCAATCGTTCTAGCATTTGGTCAATAAAAAGTAACGGAAAGTGGTCTTTCCTTGTCGCGGCGTTGAGTTTTCTATAATCGATGCAAACTCGCCACCCCGTTTGGGTGCGAGTAGGTATTAACTCATTCGCCTCATTTGTTATGACCGTTATGCCCGATTTCTTTGGAACAACATGAATGGGGCTAACCCACTGGCTATCTGAGATAAGGTAAATGATACCACTATCAAGACATTTTACAATCTTCTTTTGACAGCCTCCTTCATTATGGGATTGAGGCGTCTTTGTGGACCCCTTACTGGCTTGGCATCATCCATCATATGTTTATGATGTTCAACTATGAGGGGACTGATCCCCTTGATGTCCGCCATAGTCCAGCTAAAAGCTTGCCGGTTATTTTGTAAGACCATTAAAAGAGCTTTCTCTTGCTCAAGGGCTAGAGATGCCGATATGATAACAGGAAGGGTCTCATTCTCACCTAGGTAAGCGTATTTAAGGTGAGACGGCAATAGCTTGAGTTCGAGTTTCGGAGGTGAAACAATTGAAGGTAAAATTGGTGAAACTGTCTCGAACTCGAAGGATTCCAACAATGGTTCAAAGAGAGTGTAAGCAACCGAGTCGGATGGTTCAACTAACTCATCCAAAAAATCAAAGGACTCAAACTCGAGTGGTGAGTCTTCAAAATCGTCCAAAAAAGTGAAACACTCGTAATCGTTATCCGGTGTGAAAGCCGTATCAGATTCTAGGAGGAACGCACTAGTGGCGTCAAAACTGCTGTGATCGAACAGAAATTTTTCGAGCTCACGGTCCTCCTGCATGATCTCATGGATCGAGCAAACATTAAGTATACTAGCATTAGGTTCGGAGGGCTGATTCCCCAACTTAAAAATGTTGAGTTCAATTGTCATATTTCCAAAAGATAGGTTCATAAAACTATTTCGACAATTAATCACCGCATTAGAAGTCGCAAGGAATAGTCGACCGAGTATCACCGAAATTTGACTCCGGGGGTTAGCTACAGGCTGTGTGTCCATAACAATGAAATCAACGGGAAAAATGAAATCCCCTACTTTAATTAACACATCCTCTAACTCGCCCCTAGGATGGGTGATGGATCGATCGGCCATTTAGAGAGTACAATGTGTGGGTTTAAGCTCTCCAACACCTAATTGTTCATATACAGAATAAGGTAGCAAATTAACACCAGCACCAAGATCTAAAAGTGCTCGATTGATGTTCTTGTCCCAAATTGTTATTGAAATTGTAGGACAGCCGGGGTCCTTATGTTTTTGGGGTAAAGGTTGAATAAGAGCATCACTTACAGCACTAGCCACGAAAACTTTCTTCTGTACTTGTGACTTCCTCTTCTTGGTGCATAAGTCCTTTAAGATTTTAGCGTAAGAAGGGATTTGTTGGATTGCATCCAAGAGAGGTATGTTTATGCTAACCTGTTTGAATAACTCCACAATCTTCTCCATTTGTGGAGTTGATTTATTGGACCTCAATCTGTTTGGAAAAGGAACATTTTGAAAATTTGTTGAGTCCAATGTTTGTGGAGTAGATTGCGGAGTTGGAACGGATCCCAATGTTGGTGTGTTCGTGAAGTGAGATGTGGGTCCGTTCAAATTAGAAGTAGAGCCTTGTGAAGAATGAAGAATAGGCTCTGAAGAAGATGAAGATGAAGAAGAAGAAGAAGAAGAAGAAGAAGCACCGGCAGGGGTGTCATCACTAATACCCACATTATTGTGCAACACTCTTCCAGATCTTAACGTGGTCACAACATTTACATTATGATTTTATTGTTCATAAGCAACATGTGCGTTTTGTGTGTGACCGGGATTTGGCAATGGTTGAGACGGAAGCTTTCCCTTTTCTCTCTCGCTCAACGCAGTATTTAGTTGTGCAATTTGGGCCTCGATTGATTTGATACTCTGATTATGTGAAGCACTGTTTTGCATCAAAGATTGAATGGAAGTCTCCAACCTTGCCGCGGATTGTGTAGATTGTTTTAAAAACGCATCCAAACTTCGTTCTAGCGAGAAAACCTTATCTTTATTTGGTTGAACAAAATTGTTTTGAGGATAAGAGTTATTGGGCATAAAATTGTTCATTTGGTTTGGGTAAGGTTGGGGTTGGAAAGGTTGCTGATATTGAGTTTGTTGAGGTGCTTGTTGTTGTGGAGGAGGAGGCTTTTGGAAGTTGTTATTGTCTTGGAATTGTTGTTGATTTTGATTCCAAGAAAAATTTGGGTGGCTCCTCCAACCAGGATTATAAGTCGAAGAGTATGGATCACTTCTTTGTCTTTGCTGAAAGGCAGCATTGACTTGATCTTGTCCTTGAACAGGTGGGTTGTAAGGACACTCTTCGGTTAGATGGGACGGATCCGAACAACAAGCACAAATAGTGCGTGGGGGTAAAGCATGGGCAGGAGAAGGCGATGAGAATTTGCTCTCAATTGCTTCTAGCTTTTTCCTAAGTGCGGCCATTTCAGCCTTCATTACAATCGACATATCAAGTTGATGTATGCCTGCCCTAGACTGACCTGATGAAGTAGATGAGGTGGTCTTAGTGCTTTCCCACTGAAGTGTTTGTTCAGCAAGATCGTCGAGAAACTGCCAAGCTTCCTCGTTAGATTTTATAAGAAAGTGACCTTGACAAATGGTTTCCAACAACTGCTTAGTTCCTGGGTTCAATCCTTCGTATAAAGTTTGGCAAAGTTGCCAATTCTCGATACCGTGGTGAGGGCATTGAACAAGGAGGTCCTTAAATCTTTCAAAACACTTCCAAAAAGATTCGGAAGGAAGCTGGGAAAATTGAATAATTTCATTGCGAATTCTCACGGTCTTGTGGTGTGGGTAAACCTTTTTTAGAAAAGCCTTAACAAACTCTTCCCAATTTTTTATCGAGTATGATGCTGTGCTATATAACCATTTCTCGGCTAGGTCACATAAAGTGAATGGAATGACACGTAGCCTTATAGCATCATCAGAAAGTTGTGTGGTCTTCATCACTGCGCAAACATTCTGGAATTTTGAAGATGTAGGCATCTTGGATTCCAGCCCGTGAAATTTGGGCAACATATTGATGAAGTGGGGTTTAATCTCAAAGTTATCCCCATTAGCCGGTGGAAGTGAAAGACAAGTGGGAAGTGCGGTGCGGATGGGATAGAAAAGATCCTGGAGCGCGATTCATTGGGGCGCTTCGACAGGAGGGTGTGGTGGGTTATTCGCACCTAGTGGAGGTGGAATCAGTCCCGCGGGTAAGGGGTTGTTAGGATTGAATCCCGACATATCCTTAGACGATGATGAATATGAAGGTGAAGGTAAAGAAGTGGATGGAATTTTGACTTCAGAGTCGAAAGCGTCGTCAGTCGGCACTAACGAGACACGGACTAAACGGGCGCTAGTGTCCCTAGTCCAACCGGACATACACTAAAGAGGTAGTGTAGTCAAAAAGTAAAAACAGAAAGTGGGGGTAAGAAAACGTCAATGGAAGGAAGTGGGTGCAAGTGGGGTGCAATGGATTTCTTAGCGACAAGTGGCAAGTTTTTTGTTTTTGTAAAAATTTTCTGTTTTTGTGTTTTTTTTTATAAGGAGCTTTTTGCAAAAAGATTTATATAAGAAGCTTAGACACACGTTCAAACAATCACGATATGCACAATCAAGCCTAGATCTAGGGTCTCCTAGGTCAACTAGACTGCTCTTAACTGTTCTAAAGGGCAAGTTGTAAGGTCCTCAAATCGCCTCTTCACCGCCAATTGTGGCCAGGTAAGCACAAGTAAAGAAAGGAGGGATCCACTCACGAATCACCGTGAGACGGGCCTTTTAAAATTACCTTTCCCCACTTGTCTAGCCTAGGCACCACAAAGTCTGGTTTAGATAAACGATCGATACCTACAACCATTCCTTTATCCTATTGAGCGCGACAGTCCTTATAGGTTGAGTCTAATCTTTTTTAATTAACTCGATGGTCAATGCAATATACTTTTTGTGATTTTTTGGGGTCCTACGAAGGGTAATGAAATCCCCACCCAATCTGGATTGGTGTTAAAGCCCCTTAAAGTCAGTTTTAAAAGATGCAAAGCAGTAAACACACAAACACTTGCCAATTTTTATTTTATTTTATTGCGGCGCAAAGAATCCTGCACAAGATCAAGTTATTGGAGAAGGAAGAGAAGTTTTTGCGCAAAGAACCTTGCAAGAAAATTTTTCAGAGGAGATCAGGGGGTTCAGAAGAAGAAAAGAAAGCTTACAGAGGGGTTTTGGCTAGCTGATGTCAGCAAGCCGCGGCGGAAGCGCGGTCAAAGACAGCTTCTGGCGGCGGTTCCACGGTCAAAAGGAAGGATCAGGCCTCCAAATTTTTTCTGTTTCTCTGTTCTGATTATCCTCTGTTTGTTCAGATCTACTGTTTGCTGTTTTGCTCACTGGATTTTTCCAGATCTAAATCTGTTCGTCGATCCTGGACAATTCAAACGAAAACCCTTCAAAAAATAACAAGATGGTAAATTTTTATATTTTTTTAAATTTTTCAGTTTTTATGATTTTTTAATTTTTATATTAATCCGAAATTACAAAAAGAAAATAACTACGCCATCCCCGCTAACGGCGCCATTTGATTGGTAGATGTTTTGTGTGCTTGCGCTTTTAGAAGATAAATCAAAGAATATTAACCGCAATCAAGAACGGCGTCGCTTGGTAGCTAGCCGGTTGAGTACGGGTCGGTCCACAGGGATTTTGTGTATTTTCTAGTTGTTCTAACGAGTTAATTCCAATTGTGGTGGGATTGATTATCACTAAAAACTGAAATGAGTTTGATTAGGGTTAAAATCTTGCTAGGGTTAGGTTTAGGTTAACTTTGGAAAGTCAATATGTCTCACCGCTTTCTATGCCCTAATTAAGATCTTTTTAGGCATTAAAGTAATAATTAACAAAGGGGATTAGCACGATAGAGAAGAAACTAGGTTTCTTCCTCTAGGTCCTTGTCCGTCCTTTCTTAACTCTTACCCTAACCTCCATGGGAAACATACACAACCGGTCTTTAACTATGGTATCACCGTTACCTCGTGGGATAGGGTGCCATGGTGAGCGGTGTGTGTTTGTATGCATAGAGTCCTATTTAAAATGTATAACGGGCAAGAAAGGGGTGAGAGATTTTCATCTCTCAAACCTTTCCTATTCCTAGCCCTAACAAGTGAGGAACTACTCACTCATTAGGGAATTGATGAAGGATTTCATTTTTATGATTTTAATTCAATAACCTAATTAACTAAACTACGGAAGATAAATAAAATTACTAGCTAGGGCAGATAAATAAAATTTATATTAGGGCAGAAAAGAAATTAAACTAAGGCATAGAAAAGAAATACTCACTTTTTATTTGATGCACTCTTCAAACATTACAGCGAATAAAAATTCTGAATTTAGGAATTAAAAAGAGGCATAAGAAGAGGCATACTCCAAAAAGAGTTGTAGGGTTCCTATTTATAGATTATAGAAACCCTAGGATTTACATCTGATCCCTATCTACATTTACAAAACTACCCTGAGAAGTCTAGTCAACGCACCGCCACCACCGACATTTTTGCACCGACGCGTGCTTAGCACGGCCGCGGATCCACGGCCATCTTGGAGGCTTCTGGGCTCTGTTTCTCTGGTAATTTTCATGTTGCTTTTTACTTGATTTTTCTTCCCTTGGTTCTTCAGAATGTCTTCTAGTTTCTTCTAGATTTCCACAGTGCATAATGTTGTGGACTTTTACCGTTTGCTACGTGTTGAAGTCTTGAATCTTGTGCTGCCTTTGTGCAATCGAATTGTTTGCTGATCTTCGTTTGTTCCTCAAACTGTAGGCGGCATGATAAAGATTCTTCTATTTGTTGGTCGTAGTCTCACTTTTATAATGTCTTTTCATCATTTTCACTATTTTGTTCCGAGAACCTGTAACCTACAACTATGTAGAGACATGGATCAAAAACACCTATTTATTTGCAGAATAAATAAGAATAGGGAATATAATAATGCAAAATTATGATATGAACACCTGTCGGCTGAAATACTCCTGATCAGCCTGCGAAAGAGATAAAGGATCTGGACCATGCAAAACTCAGACGTCAATGCGTCATAATATCAAACAATAATAAATGAACAGGATACACGAGATATGCAGGCATGGGTATGAACAGTAATGAGTGTATAATAAGTAACACGGGTATGAAATAGTGAAGTGTATACGTGCGGGTGAAGTGCGGTAAATAATCTAAACTGTGCTACTGGGTTTTCTATTCTAAATTTATTTAAAATCAATTGATATACTCCTCATGTAACTCAAAGAATATGTCCCGTTACCTCCCGGGACCACGGATCAAGATATGTGAACCAAGAATGGTTCTATCCCGTTACCCCTCGGGACCACGGATCAAGCTGCAAGAGTCACGAATGACTCTGTCCCGTTACCCCGGGACCACGGATCAAGAAGAATCACGAATGATTCTGTCCCGTTACCCCCCGGGGCCACGGATTAAGTAATACCTTTTTAGGTTACACTCGGTTACACCTTTGATTTCCCCGTACCCCTAAGGTTATGTTCAAGTCAGGTATTGATAATCTGGAGCTAATGCCAACACAGGATCAAGAAGGTACAGGTTTGTTTATGTAGACAACAGGATACGTCCGTCAGGACGACAAGTCAGGATTGTCAGCATTAGGAATAGGATCAGGTAACAGGTCAAGTAGTGGTGTATCAGGTCATGTCAGGTAGTGCACATGCATCAAATGGATGCCCAATAGTAAAATATAGCAAGTATCGAATCAGGGTAAAAGTACGGATGTACGGTAAAGCATGGATGCACAAACATCTATCAGGGATTACATCATGACTATGTAGGATGCACATTATCAAGCATGGGGTACTAATGTAATAATGATATGAATTAATATGACATGGCATGCAACAAGATATATAGAATTAACAGTATGGTTACACAATAAAACATGGATGCATAAATATCTATCAGGGGTTACAACTACAGTTCCATGACTATGTAGGATGCACATTATCAAGCATGGGGTGTTAATACAACAATAATATGAAATAATACGATCTGTAGATGCAGCTACATATATAATAAATGATATGGATGCATACGGGTATCCGAAAACAGTAAAACATTAATATGGGTGTACAGTGCAATAAACATGTGATATTTTTATTCATATGGATGCAAAATATAATACATAGCATGTAGCAAGATGAACTTGCCTCAGAAACAATGGTCGATATGCAGGCGGCCTGGTGCGACGCTACATGATACGGTGTGGGTCTTGCAGTGACACGAGACTGGTGCGATGGTGGCACGGTCATGGCACGATCTGGGTACGGTGCATGGTCTGGTCGCGATCTGGTGCATGGTCTGGTCACGATCTGGACACGATCTGGTGCATGGTCCGGCCGCGATCTGAAAACGATCTGGTGCATGGTCTGGTTGCGATCTGGACACGATCTGGTGCATGGTGTGGTCGCGATCTGGACACGATCTGGTGCATAGTCTGGTGGTGGTCTGGTCGTGATCTGTACACAATCTGGTGCATGGTCTGGTCGCGATCTGGACACGATATGGCCGCGAAACGGTCGTGACATGAAAGTGGTGATGGTATGATTCGTCCGGATCGTCGGCGGCGGCATGACTCCGGCGATGACCGGAAAACAAGAATTCAAGAAAGAGAAAAGAGAAGAAGAATTTGAAGGAAAAGAAGAAGAAGAAGGAAAAGGGAGAAAAGAAAAAGGAGACTGGGGTTGGTGTTCTGGGTTTGGGAGAAGGCGAGGAGGTTGTTGCAATGAGGAGGAGGCGACGGGAAGGTCGGATCTCTGGCGACAAGGCAGTGGGGTTTCTGGATTTCTTAGGGTCGGGTTCTTGTGCAGGGAGTGAGTCGAGGATGGTAGTGATGGTGTCAGGAGTTGAATGGGGAGGCGAGGAGACGGAGGTGGTGATGCGGATGACGGGGTACGGCCGTCGATGAGGTCTCCGGCGTGGGTACGTGATGTAGGATTTTCTGCAGTTGTGGGTCTTGGTGCTCGGGGTTTGGTGTCGAGGTCTGCAGGGAAGGTGAGGATGAAGTCAAGGAGAAGGAGAGGGGATGTAGGCGAAGGTGGTGACGGCAAGGGGACGAGGGTGAAGGTGGCGGCTAGGTTCGGCGTGGGTGCTCGGTGATGGGTTCGTCGCGGGGATGTTGGTTCTGGCGGGAGATGAGAGAGGAAGAAGAGGGTGAGGTGATGGAGATGAGGATGTGGTGACGAGGGGTCGGCGTGGTAACGACGACGGCGAAGGTGAAGGCATGGGTTGGGTTCTCGTTAAAATGAGGCACGAGGCGGGAAAAACAAGGAAAGATGAAGGAGAGAGGAGTAACTGGGGATGAGTAATATGGGTAATATATATATATATATATATATATATATATATATATATATATATATATATAGATATTGAGAGAGAGAGAGACTATTGAATTAGTTAAGATTAGGAGTTAAAATATATATATATTAAAATAAAAAAAGAATATATATATATATATATATATATATATATATATATATATATATATATATATATATATATATATATATATATATATATAAGAGACAGAGAATTAAAGAGAGTTTGTTTTAAATTAGGATTTTTAAAATATTTTTAAATATATTTTATAAAACGTAAACAGTTATAAAGATATTAAAATATAATATTGGTTAAATTTGAGATTTTGGTTAATACAAAAATAGTCCAAAATACGCCCGGGTCGGGTCTAAAATAATGGTTTGAAAATACGGATAATGTACGTGTCAACCAACATCAAAACATGATATCCGGGTAACGAAAAAGCATATCCCCAAGAACGAATGCACATAGCGTGCACGTAGCTATCCAAACGGGTCCGTTTCACCGAACGGGACGAGAACAAGATGCGCGGATGCTACCACAGGGTTAGGGGTATCATACAGGCCATGCAATATATTTTTAAAATATTTTACGTGACTTTAAATGTTATGTTAAAATATGCAGATGCCAGATATAATGCCAGTATGCAGTATGTATAATAATGAAAGTGCATGGATCCACGTAACAAGCCGGGATAAATCATAAACAAGAATCAAGACGGGTTTCCAGTAAGCGGGTCGGGTCGGATGCAAATACAGATGTCAAATACACTATTTGCACCCAAAACACAATAAATCAGGAAATGACCATAAATAAAGAAATACTCAGAATAGAACTGGTATAAATGAACTAGGGTGTTACATTATACCCAACTACAAAAAGAATTTCGTCCTCAAAATTCCTAAAATAAGAAAAGATAAACAAACATGAAACTACGAGAAGAGGTGTGTAAACTTCTATCGAATCTCGTCTTCTCGTTCCTAAGTCGATTCTCCGTACGAGCGATTTCCCCAAGAAACAAGTATGAGAGGGATAACCTTGTTCTTAAGGACCTTTTCTCTTCGATCAACAATCAACATCGGTCTCTCCTCAAAGGTCAAATCCCCCCTTATAGTCAGCTCCGAATGATCTAGCATGTGTGTTTCATCTCGAACATACTTACGGAGTTGAGATACATGAAACACGTCATGAACATTCGCCAAAGATGGTGGTAATGCCAATCGGTAAACCACTTCTCCAACACGCTCCATAATCTCGAAAGACCCCACGAATCGAGGACTAAGGTTGCCTCGACTCCCAAAATGAATCACTCCTCTAGTCGGTGATATCTTCAAGAATACCAAATCACCAACAGCAAACTGTAGAGGTCTTCTCGATGTATCGGTCCAACTTTTCTGCCGATCTTGTGCTGCCTTCATGTGATTCTGGATAGTATTAATCTTCTCTACTATTTGCACGATCAAATCCGGTCCCAACAATCTTCATTCTCCAACATCGTCCCAACAAATGGGTGAACGATACTTTTGACCATACAATGCTTCGAATGGAACCATCTGATTAGTCGCCTGAAAGCTGTTATTGTAAGAAAACTCCACCAGGTGTAGATGATCCTCCCATGAACCCTTGAAGTCCAACATGCAAGCTCTCAACATATCTTCAAGAGTTTGGATCGTTCTCTCCGACTGGCCATCTGTCTGAGGATGATAAGCGGTGCTAAATTTCAATCGCGTCCCCAAACTTTCCTGTAAACTCCTCTAGAAGTGCGATAAGAATCGGGTATCACGATCAGAAACGATGCTCACAGGTACTCCATGCAATCTCACAATCTCCTACATGTACCGTTCTGCCAACACTTCCGTTGACTGACCAACTCGAAATGGTATGAAATGAGCTGCCTTGGTCAATCAATCAACAATCACCCAAACTATATTGTTGCCCTGACTCCGCGGTAAAGCTGTCACGAAATCCATGGTTATATGTTCCCACTTCCACTGAGGAATCGGAAGCGGTTGCAATAAACCAGCTACCCTTTGATATTCAGCCTTAACTTGCTGACACACCAAGCACTTCGCTACAAAGCGGGCAATCTCCCTTTTCATACCTTCCCACCAGAAATGCCGTCTTAGATCACGGTACATCTTCGTGCCTCCTGGATGTATAGAATATGCGTAACTGTGCACCTCCTTCATAACTTCTTCTCGAGTATCTCCTTTTGGCACACACAAACGGCTACCATATCGCAACAAACCATCTTCATGAATCAACAAATCCGTTCGAAGTCCAGCTTCAACCTGTTCTCGAAACCTCTGCAATCTTGGGTCCTGTGACTACGTTGCTTTAATATTATCGATCAACGACGACTGTACTTGCAGCTGCATCAACTGTCCCGAAGAATGCGGTAGCACGATCTCCAACTCGAATCTCCGAAAAACTTCGATAAGCTCCTTCTGTGCAGTCAACCTCCAAATTGCTGGCAACCGACTAAGTGTATCCGGCACTACATTAACTTTCCCCGGATGGTATTTGAGATCAAGATCATAGTCAGCCATCAGCTTCAACCATCTACGCTGCCTCATGTTAAGCTCTTTCTTTGTGAACACATACTTCAGACTTTTGTGATCAGTATATACTTCAACTTTTTCGCCCAATAAGTAGTCTCTCCAAATCTTCAAAGCAAAAATTACTGCTGCAAGCTCCAAATCATGAGTTGGGTAATTCTTCTCATGGGTCTTCAACTGTCTCGATGCGTATGCTATAACCTTCCCGTGCTGCATCAAAACACATCCCAAACCTTTCCCAGATGCGTCGCTGTGAATTACCAATCGTCTGGAACCGTCTGGTACGGTCAAAATAGGAGCGGTTATCAATCTCTGCTTTAACGCCTCAAAAGCTGACGCACATTTATCCGTCCATACGAACGGTACTTCCTTCCGTGTATGCTTAGTCAAAGGCTCAGCCAAATGAGCAAAATTCTCCACGAACCTTCTGTAACAGCCGGCAAGTCCAAGAAAACTTCTGATCTCTACTACGTTCTTCGGAATCGGGCAATCTTGAACTGCGGCAATCTTCTCAAGATTAACGGCAATTCCATCTCCGGATACGACGTGCCCCAAAAACTTCACTTCTTCAAGCCAAAACTCGCACTTGCTCATCTTCGCATATAATCTTTCTTGTCTCAATGTCTGCAGTACGATCTTCAAGTGTTCTGCATGCTCTTCTATGCTTCTAGAGTAGACCAGAATATCATCAATGAACACCACTATAAACTGGTCCAAGAACGGTGAAAAGATTCGGTTCATCAAGTCCATAAATATCGCCGGTGCATTCGTGACTCCGAATGGCATCACTAAATACTCGTAATGTCCATATCGAGTTTGGAACCAGTCTTGCAAATATCCTCTCATTTAACTCGGACCTGATGATATCCGGACCGCAAATCCAGTTTCGAGAATACCCTCACGCCACTGAGTTGCTCTAATAATTCGCCAATGTGAGAGATCGGGTACTTGTTCTTAATAGTCACCCGGTTTAATTCTCGATAATCGATGCATATCCTCCTTGTGCTATCTTTCTTCTTTACTAGAAGAACTGGAGCTCCCCAAGGTGAATTACTGCTGCGAATCCAACCCTTCTCAAACAATTCGGTAACCTGCTTCTTTACTTCTTCCAACTCCACTGGTGCCATCGGATAGTACGCCTTTGAGATTGACGCTGCACCAGGAACAAGATCGATCGCGAACTCCACATCTCGTTTTGGCAGTAAACCCGAGATGTCCTCGAACACATCCATGAACTCTCGAACTACAGCTGGTGCTTCCTCCTTATCAACTTCCATTGACGAAAGAACACTGTTTGTCGGCCTAGCCCTAAACTCGACTGGCCCAACAGAACTGCTACCTCCAGCAAAAACAAACTCCGGATGTCCGGGAATCTGGAAAATCACTTTCTTTTCCCTACAATCAATGTGAGCGTGGAAAAGGCCGAGAAAGTCCATTCCCAAGACAACATCATAACTGCCGGTATCGATCACCAAGAAATCTGCAAATAACTCTCGTCTGCAAATAACAACAGAACAATGTTTGCACTCACTACTAGATATGATCTTCCCATTCCCAGTGTGTATGTCCCAACAATTAGACAGGGTCGTGCAACAAATCGAATGTGCAGCAATAAACTTGGATGACATAAAACAATGGGATGCACCTGAATCGAATAATGCTAATGCAGAAAAACCATGAACAGTAGGATACCTGAAACGACTTCATCTGAAGCCAAGATACTGAAGAAGATAAGCACGGTAAACAGGATTCCAGCTGACGATAAAACATAAACTGGTAAGCAATGAAACCGAGAGAAGCAAGATAATATAACAACCATGAAATAAGGAAATGAATCAAGACTAGGACTCCAAGTTACTTAAATAGAGTACCACATTGTAACCATGCTGCAGTTCATAATTACAATCACATAACTCTGTTCAAGTCGCCCAAATCCTAGAGAGAAACAATAGGGAACCAAAAGTTTCAAGTCGAGATGCAAAGTTGTTTGCATATCGTCAGGACAGGGGTCAAGAGAAAGATATGATTCAAGAATCACGAGATCTATATAGCAGGACATGTTCCTAATTATGAGTTTTCTGATTCTTGTATTGGGTCCAATACCCAACTACAAAAGAATCAAACCCGATTAACCTAAATCCTATGGCTCTGATACCAAACAAACCCTGTCACGTCCCGCTTCCCAGAGTGCACTAAGATCGGCACGTGACAGAGCCAACCATGCTACCTGTAGCTTGGAATCATCCCTCCACAGTCACATTACGGCTGTCTATAAGATATCAAGAACAGTAGAAATAAAATAAACTATCTAGTACATGTCCATATGCCAGAATAAACGAGTCAAGAAATAATATGCGGAAGCAATAAATCCAAATAACAATAACATCTGGAAAGTACGTCCCAAAATACGGGCTCACATCAGGAATGAAAGTACGAAAATAAAACTAAACTAAACTAGCTACTAACAGGATCCTTACTGCTCGGTCTGTCAGCTGAAATACTCTTGATCAGCCTGCGAAAGAGATAAAGGATATGGGCAATGCAAAACCCAGACGTCAGTGGGTCATAATATCAAACAATAATAAATGAACAGGATACACGAGATATGCAGGCATGAGTATGAACAGTAATGAGTGTATAACAAGTAACACGGGTATGAAACAGTGAAGTGTATACGTGCGGGTGAAGTGCGGTAAATAATCTAAACTGTGCTACAGGGTTTTCTATTCTAAATTTATTTGAAATCAATTGATGTACTCCTCATGTAACTCAAAGAATATGTCCCGTTACCCCCTGGGACCACGGATCAAGATATGTGAACCAAGAATGGTTATATCCCATTACCCCTCGGGACCACGGATCAAGCTGTAAGAGTCACGAATAACTCTGTCCCGTTACCCCCCGGGACCACGGATCAAGAAGAATCACGAATGATTCTGTCCCGTTACCTCCCGAGACCACAGATCAAGTAATACCCTTTTAAGTTACACTCAGTTACACCTTTGATTTCCCCATACCCCCAAGATTATGTGTTCAAGTCAGGTATTGATAATCTGGAGCTAATGCCAACACAGGATCAAGCAGGTACAAGTTTGTCTATGTAGACAACAGGATACGTCCGTCGGGACGACAAGTCAGGATTGTCGGCATTAGGAACATGATCAGGTAACAGGTCAAGTAGTGGTGTATCAGGTCATGTCAGGTAGTGCACATGCATCAAATGGATGCCTAATAGTAAAATATAGCAAGTATCGAATCAGGGTAAAAGTACGGATGTACGGTAAAGCATGGATGCACAAACATCTATCAGGGGTTACATCATGACTATGTAGGATGCACATTATCAAGCATGGGGTACTAATGTAATAATGATATGAATTAATATGACATGGCATGCAACAAGATATATAGAATTAATGGTATGGTTACACAATAAAATATGGATGCACAAATATCTATCAGGGATTACAACTACAGTTATATGACTATGTAGGATGCACATTATCAAGCATGAGGTGTTAATACTGTAGGGTTCCTAGGCACACTAATGAAGTCTCACAAGGCATCAAACATGGCTAATTCAAATTTTTCCTTGTGCCTACAAACCCCAATACGGATCGTTAACTAGATATATAGGCGATGCAAGCATGTAAACGAATTTAAATGCTAAAGGGAAGTGACTACAACCTTTGTAGATCCGGTCCACCACTTCCTAAGCTCCACGATGATGTCCCTCCGCTGTCCAAGTCGGATCCCGAACTCTAGCATCGGCTTCATCGAAGATATGGGCGGGCTTGATCGTCGGCTTCGATGCAGCAGATGATCTACGTCGAGGCATCACAAGATCAAACTCCGAATTCACCAAGTCATGAAACTTGTGAAGAAAACACCCTATACTACTTGGCAAGAGGTAGAGGATTAAGAAATAGGAGGTGCGTTCACTTTAGAATTGGATTTCTCACTTGATTTCATCACTTGCCATTGGAGTAGCAAGCTTTTCTTCATGGAAGAAGAAGATGATGAAGAAGAAGAAGATAGAATATGATAAATCTTATTCAAAAAGAATAATCAAATGAATACTTATCATATCCTAACCTTAGTTAGGTGTAGAGAATAGACCATGGTTAGGTTTAATGGTTTAGGGTTAAGCATGAGACAAAATGGTCATGTAGTCAAAGCTTCATGAAGCTTCAATTACAAACAAAGAAAGCCACCATTTTCTCTTTATCATTTTCTTTTGCTAAAATAAACAAAATGGATAAATAAATGAATAAATGAATAAGTAAATGAAGCAAAAGAAACCCTAACCATTGACCAACCATGGTTTAAACTATACACCAAACTATCATGTATCATCAAACATGATACAATCAAATGCACAAAAGTATATCACATATACAACTTGTGAACATCAAGTGAGAAAATCCATCTTAAGTGAACCAATACTAGTTAATGCAAAGTAATATATCAAATATATATTTATGCATTAAATCATTAAATCAACACTTGATTTAACGATCCGGTCATATCGCATATAACCGACTAATATCCAATGTATCGACTTATCGAATCAATCCTTGATTCGATAACTAGGTTATATCGCATACAACCAATCGATACATTCATCGCGAGCATAGAATACGGTATCACATACACGCATTATTCTCGGTCCCGCACATATCTCATATGCGCTCCTATTTCGTTTCGCTTGAGCCAGGAAACCTCTGTGTAGGACTCTAAAGACTCGTCAATACGCCGGCAGCAGATGATGATCATATCAATCACCCACAAGCCGCAAGCGGTCTGCTAAATGTAACGGCCACCCGGGTATTGAGCGATCAGAAGATCGACGAGCAAGCCCGCTCACACTCCTGTGAATCTAACCAGTAACACTTACCGTACAGTCCGGTCTGATCGTCTGATATGTCGCATATCTCGCCTAGGGGTGGTAAACGTCAGACCCCAATAGCTCGATAAGTCATGCCAACGCGAGGTCCATAACATGTGTGAAACTACTGATAACACTTACCAGTAGATCACTGCAACCCTGGCCAGGGATTTCCTGTTATGGCCAGTCGAGCATAGCGCAACATCAACCCCTATACCGGGAGAGACGAATCCCCTCCTATCGCTCATTGCCTCCATGTGATTCGGGACTGTACCCAAAAACCACCGTTTTGCATGCCCTCTTGGACGTGGTAAGGTGGAAATCAAAGCACAGTGGGAACCACACAAGACTCTATGACGATCTCGGGTCAACAGACTACTCTGTACCAGTGTCACCAGAGAACTGTCATCTGACGTGAGGTATAATACCATCTGGGAGTTCTCAGCGAGTCCGTTCAGTGTACCCAGTCTTCACTGAGCACCCGTATACCATCTCTGATTTCAAACACCAATGGATATGGGCGATGGAGAAGATATACGCTAGTCTACTCTGGAATATCGATGCCCCGTCTCGATATTCCCATGACTAGGAACATTGAAGGATGTACTCATTGACTACCCAGGCCCCACTAGTATGATCTGCATCATAATCCTGGAAGTCGAGTACACATCCTAAGGGTTTTATCAACATGTAACAGAGAGACAGAAAGTATACATGTTAAGATAAAGATCAACCAGATAGCGTACTATCATGTCGAGTAAGAAAGTCCTACCTACATATGTCCCAGCATCCACTACAATATACATCCAATGTACAGTAATGGCCTCTAGGGCATACATATAACTAACAATCTCCCACTTGCACTAGGGCCATCTGTAGCAGTGGTTGCAGTATCACATACTCAACCATCCCATATAAGTCTCTCTCTGGGAAAAGGCCTTTGTGAGTGGATCCACCGTGTTGTCCTCTGAGTCTACTCTCCTAACCTCGATCACCCTGGAGATCAACTATCTCCATGATCAGGTGATACTGCCTTAGAATATGTCTGGATCACTGATGGGACGAACGTTCCTTGGCATAAGCCACAACTCCATTGTCACACAATGGGAGGAACGAAGTTCATCTCATGAACAAATATACACCCAAACTGCCTCTTTGGTAGTATCTTTAATAGCGATATTACCAGCCTTTATCGTCTAGTTTGCCACGGTATCTAGCTTGGAACTCTTCCAACATACCGTCCCTCCACTGAGGATAAAGACAATGCCTGCGACTGACATTCAGTCGTCTTTATCACCCTGGAACCCTTCCGGTGATTCTTCCCAGGATCGATTGATACCATCTCACTATATCTAGTGAGAATCCTAGCATCCAATTACATCTATCTCATAGATGAAAACTCAGGATTTAGGAGGTATCACTTTGATCCTATTGGAGAATCTATGTGATAAGCGGAGATTGATCGTGCGTAGCATAGGAAACCCTTTTCCTATCAAGAGTATGTTGTCTACGTACAATACGAGGATGACCACCTTACTCTCTACTACCGTTTTGTATATACAAGGTTCATCTACCATTTTGATGAAGTCAAACACTTTGACTATCACATCAAAACAGACGTTCCAACTCCGCGATGCCTGCTTCATTATTTAAAGCAACTTGCACACGTTTCCGCTGCTCCCACTGTTTACGAGGCCCTCTGGCTGTGTTCTTATAGACTCTCTCTTCTAAATCAATATTTAGAAAAGTAGTCATGGCACTCAACCACCAGATATCGCAGTCATGGTATGTAGCAATGGCAAGTAGGATCTAGATGGACTTAAGCATAGTCCTTAGAAAAGGTTTCATCATTATCCACACCTGGTTGATGACTAAAACCTTTAACAAGTCTAGCTTTGAAAGTCTCAACTTTTCCATCTATACCAAGTAATCTTCTCAAGATTTACTTGCTCCTGATGGGGATTTAACCCTTCAGATATAGCAACCAAAGTCCATATTTTGTTGGTGTATATGGATTCCATCTCAGATCGCTAAGCATCCAGCCATTCTTACAGAGTCCCTACTCTTGATGGCCTGCTCGAAACTAGTTGGGTCATCATCTCATGATGCAATCCTTGCTCCCACTGTCATCGAGAAACCGAAGTATCTCTCAAGAGGATGAGGAACCCTACCAGATCGGCGGAGAGGCTGAGGTTCGTCGGGGACCATTGAATCCTTTGGTTCTGTCAAATCAGCTGCAGTTTTGTATAGCTGGAATATTTCCAGTTCTACAGAACTGACCTTGCCTCGAGCTTGTCCGGATTTTGCATTTAGAAATAGGCCGGACAACCCCAGATCTTAACTTACTTAAGAGATAGGCTCTTCCCACACCATATCTTATATGGAGTGGTAGGCACTGATTTGATTCGAACCCTATTCAATAGGTATGCAACTTCATAAGTGCATAACTCCCTAAAAGGAAATAGGAGACTCAGTAGTACTCATCATAGAGCGCACCGTATCATATAGGGTGTGATTGGTCCGCCCCGATATACCATCGTGTTATGGTGTATACGGAGGAGTAATGCTGAGAGAGAATCTCATTCTCCTTTAGAATAGTCCAGGAATTCCATGCACAAGTATTCTCCTCCCTGATCTTATCATAGGACATAATACTTATACCCGGTTATTGGTTCTCTACTTCTAACTTATATTCTGTGAATATCTCAAAAGGTTCGGACTTGTGTTTCAACAAGAACATATGTCTGAATCTAAAGAGATTATCAGAGAGTTTAATGAAGTACAAAGAACCAGTCCTGGCATTTGTAGACATGAGACTTTACATACATCATCATGTATTAGTCCCAAGAGTTTACTAACTCTTTCTCTGTTTCCAATAAACAGGGCTGAGGTCATTATATCTTTGTGACATGACTCGCAAGTTTCATAAGATGTAAATTCAAACTGATCTAAATATGCATCTAAAATGTAACTCTAGCTAGTCGGGTCACATTGATCTGACCTAGTCTACAATATCTCAAGAAGGATCCGTTCATTTATGAACTCTTCCTCTTGTGTGTATTCTGTATACTAAGAACTGTAGTTTGATTTAGAACATCAATGCTTTTAGATAACGTGCCTGAACCGATCAACTTTTGATATAGGAAATGTTCAAAACATTATCCATCAATACAAAATTTTATCATTTCTTTACTAATAAAGAAATAGATATGATTTTGTATATAAGGTTCGGTATCTAATAACATTCGTTCAGAATCAATGTATTGGTAATACAGGGTGACAGTGACCAACAGACTTGGCTGCAACACTTGCCCCGTTCTCTGTCTCATGAAACTTATCACCCGTTCTCAGTTTTTCTACCTTTTTGTAGCCCTATGTAACAGATTACATATCTGGGATCTTGATCCGGTATCAAATACCCAGGATGCAGAGGATACTGAGAAAACAGTTCTGTATAATGAATACACCCGAAGGAGATGCATCATATGCACTTTCTTCGTTTGGGCGGCATAGAAATTCTGGTATTCCCCTAATTCCTGCTCTGTCTTATAACAATTATAAGTTGGAGCGGGACCAACGTTCCCCAGCTCAGTATAACAAGCGGGTTCGGTCAATACATCCATATTATTATCTTGATTAAGGCGTGATATGGTCTCTACCTGGAGAGAGAGAGAAGAAAACACTCATCGTGCGCTCTTGCAAGATTAGATTGGTTATATATTTTATCTAATCAGGATGGCTCCCACTGTTTTTATCAAATCTTCCTTCAAACCTTAAAAGGAAAGACTAGCCGGGATTAATTACACTCTACAAGTTCGCAAATCTTTCAGCCAGGCCAGTGTCGGTACTTTGAGGGAGGTTCCCCGTGCTTTCGCACAGACCTAATTACAGTAAACCTCGTTTTCCCAGAGGCGTAACCTCGTTGACACCTTTCTAGACACCTACTTGATCGGCTAATTGCAAAGTGCAAAACTCTCCCAGGAGTAACAATTACTCGCAGTGGGTATCGGGATCCAACTATCACATAGAAGGTATGCAATCTCATTGCAAATTTCAACACTTGAAACTCCCGATAAAGATTTTTACCCCTAGCACTTATGACCTTAACTATGGTCAACAAATCATAAGCACTAGTCAAGTTCTACCCGTCATTTCATGATTAATTAGACCCACCCACATGACCCTTAACTAAGGTCAACAAAGTCACGCGACTGTCCTAACTAATCGCATCATATGCGGTGTAGGAAGACATCACTTAGCTACCGTACACTGTGCCTTAACTAAGGTCAACAAACATAGCACGAATACTAAGTACTCTACTTCCTAAAATGACGGAGGGTTGCGAATGGTTTTTATGAAAACCTTTAACGCTTTGAACTTGATCTCGTTGCGGAATCAAATGGTTTTTAAATGGAATGTTTTTGATGCTTTTCTAGTTTTGCTAAAGGGGTCACTCCCGGTGAAGGGATCGTCGGCCCTTTCCTCGTCGAATGAGGTGCGGGATATATCATATATATCACTGTGCAAAACGAAAACTATAGAAGCGATCAAAGGACAAACCGAGGGTTGTAGCATCTGCCAGTTAATGCTAAAGGAGTCTCTCCCGGTGAAGGGATCTCGGTCCTTTCCTCATCGAATAAGGTGCAGGATGTTCTACAAGGAACACCGCGATGCAAAGCAAGAACTGTAGCTACCTGTTTTATTTTTGAAATTCGATTCCACAACATCAATTAGGTTTATTTTCTTTCATTAATCTCATTAATGAATATCCCATCATTTAAGTCCACCTAATCATCACAGATAAATATAACGTACGCTTATGCCATCCGCATTCGCCTCGATGTCCCGTCTGCACCGTTAGGTTAGGTAACTAACGGCAGAGCGAGGCAGGGCTAGCGCGGGTGTAAAACATAAGTAACGTCTATATAATATATCATATATACTATATACTATATCTATCACAGAACATCACATGATCACATCACAGATAAAACACAGCAGAAGATACATATGAAATATTGGATATACTAGGACGTCCGTGTTTTCAATACGAGCCAGTATAAAACACGGATTCCACGGTCGTGATGAATAGCCAAACCCACACCCCCAGACCCCTACGAGAGCGGCAAGTAACCCTACCAATTCTAGAGTTAGGAGACCCGGACTTGACTCCTCGAGTTGGTCTCCCACTGGACTCCAGAACCCGGTTACTTGTGCTCCCCTCCTTGGGTCTATCCTAGTGCGGAAAAGTAAATAATATACAAACGGTGACATCTTCCGCAACCTGGAAGCGCCCCAATAAAAGAATATTGCATACAAGTTTTTACATGAATGAAAATGAAAAACACTCATCTCACATAAAAACCCCCGGCTATTCGAACACGACGATCCAATATAACATATCCAGCAACACATAACATCACATGTCATCAACGTAAGTAAATATGCGCATCCCAATTGTCGTTGACATATAGCAACGAAACCGGCGATATCACATATTACACTTACGGTCACAGAAAGGAAAGTGTAAAACTACAACAGTTGGAATCCGCAACCTCTTTAGACATCGCATGCCTAATCAAATGAATTCCTTAGACATCGCATGCCTAACAGTTATAAACCCCGCATTTTAGTCTCATTATCGAAAACACTTTGCAATATCAAGTCGGGCAATTCAACAAGATTCCCGACATCCTGATCGAATGCTCGTCGCAAACTTTAGTAGGCAGCCGCACCCCCGACGCCGTCGACGAAGTGCACCAAGGCGGAACACCGCTGCCGCGAGCACCCGAACGGATGCTTTCGGCCACGGGGTTCTCCTACAGTCACTTGGTCGGAGCTATGGAGTGAGGCTGTCTATTAAGTTTACCCGGCGAGTATCCGCGTACGCTACGTGATTGCGACGGACTTTTGATCACATCAAAATTCCGTGGCAACCGATCAAGTGAGACTAAAGTGCTATGTTTATAACATTCATTCAGTTATCTCATAACTACTTGTGAATTCCAATTATTGTATCACATTCCGGATAAATAGAAAATGTTAAACTTTCCGATCGAACAATCGAACACCCAAGTTTTCCCAAAACAGATCAACGCATGAAATAGGTTTTAAAACATTCAGTTCATGCCTCAGTACCAACGGTCCAGCCGTAGAAGGGTCAAGCCAACGCCTCACATGTGGCACGCCGTACTGCCCCAAACCCGAAGGTTCAAAGGGCAGTTCAAGACGGTCACATAATCGAGTTAAAGTTTGTTGTCTTCTAGAGGGACCATCGCGTTACTTGCACTACTTAGAACGTCTTTAAACCATGGAAAGATCCAACACTTGGAAATTTCCCGACAGGGGAAAAGGTGGGTATTTATATCCGGTCGAACTTTTTAACATATTCCAAAAATCCGGAAAAACACATAAACAAAGCTTGATAATCCGATCGAATCATCGAGTCCCCAAAACAACCCCAGAAAACTCAACTGTGGAGTCAAAATAAAAATATCCATAAAACTCAGCACTATTAAATTGGAATCACTGTGCAAATTGGGAGTGATGACGTCATCATCTTGCCGTGGAACCGCCGCATAAGCTAGGCTTCTGCCGCGGTTCCGCCGCACATTGGACTGTTCATGAGGTAAATTTTGCACCGTAGTTCTTAGATTTCCCTGCTGAATTTTTTAAGAATTTTTAATTTGGAAAAAACCACTTTTTCAGAAAAAGTCCAGAGAGCATTCTCGGGTTAGGGTTTCGGGTCGATCGGGTTTCAAACTTCGTCTACGCATCGCCTAAGGCTCTAGCTAGGCTCTGATACCACTGTAGGGTTCCTATGCACGCTAATGAGGTCTCACAAGGCATCAACCGTGCCAATTTCAAATTTTACGGGTGCCGAGAAACCCTAATACGGATCATTAACTAGATATATAGGCGATGCAAGCATGTAAACGAATTTAAATGCTAAAGGGAAGTGACTACAACCTTTGTAGATCCGGTCCACCACTTCCTAAGCTCCACGACGATGTCCCTCCGCTGCCCAAGTCGGATCCTGAACTCTAGCATCGGCTTCATCGAAGATATGGGCGGGCTTGATCGTCGGCTTCGATGCCGCAGATGATCTACGTCGAGGCATCACAAGATCAAACTCCGAATTCACCAAGTCATGAAACTTGTGAAGAAAACACCCTATACTACTTGGCAAGAGGTAGAGGATGAAGAAATAGGAGGTGCGTTCACTTTAGAATTGGATTTCTCACTTGATTTCATCACTTGCCATTGGAGTAGCAAGCTTTTCTTCATGGAAGAAGAAGATAGAATATGATAAATCTTATTCAAAAAGAATAATCAAATGAATACTTATCATATCCTAACCTTAGTTAGGTGTAGAGAATATACCATGGTTAGGTTTAATGGTTTAGGGTTAAGCATGAGACAAAATGGTCATGTAGTCAAAGCTTCATGAAGCTTCAATTACAAACAAAGAAAGCCACCATTTTCTCTTTATCATTTTCTTTTGCTAAAATAAACAAAATGGATAAATAAATGAATAAATGAATAAGTAAATGAAGCAAAAGAAACCCTAACCATTGACCAACCATGGTTTAAACTATACACCAAACTATCATGTATCATCAAACATGATACAATCAAATGCACAAAAGTATATCACATATACAACTTGTGAACATCAAGTGAGAAAATCCATCTTAAGTGAACCAATACTAGTTAATGCAAAGTAATATATCAAATATATATTTATGCATTAAATCATTAAATCAACACTTGATTTAACGATCCGGTCATATCGCATATAACCGACTAATATCCAATGTATCGACTTATCGAATCAATCCTTGATTCGATAACTAGCTTATATCGCATACAACCAATCGATACATTCATCGCAAGCATAGAATACGGTATCACATACACGCATTATTCTCGGTCCCGCACATATCTCATATGCGCTCCTATTTCGTTTCGCTTGAGCCAGGAAACCTCTGTGTAGGACTCTAAAGACTCGTCAATACGCTGGCAGCAGATGATGATCATATCAATCACCTACAAGCCACAAGCGGTCTGCTAAACGTAACGGCCATCCGGGTATTGAGCGATCAGAAGATCGACGAGCAAGCCCGCTCACACTCCTGTGAATCCAACCAGTAACACTTACCGTACAGTCTGGTCTGATCGTCTGATATGTCGCATATCTTGCCTAGGGGTGGTAAACGTCAGACCCCAATAGCTCGATAAGTCATGCCGACGCGAGGTCCATAACATGTGTGAAACTACTGATAACACTTACCAGTAGATCACTGCAACCCTGGCCAGGGATTTCCTGTTATGGCCAGTCGAGCATAGCGCAACATCAACCCCCCATACCGGGAGAGACGAATCCCCTCCTATCGCTCATTGCCTCCATGTGATTCGGGACTGTACCCAAAAACCACCGTTTTGCACGCCCTCTTGGACGTGGTAAGGTGGAAATCAAAGCACAGTGGGAACCACACAAGACTCTATGACGATCTCGGGTCAACAGACTACTCTGTACCAGTGTCACCAGAGAACTGCCATCTGACGTGAGGTATAATACCATCTGGGAGTTCTCGGCGAGTCCGTTCAGTATACCCAGTTTTCACTGAGCACCCGTATACCATCTCTGATGTCAAACACCAATGGATATGGGATCATCCATCGCCCATCACATGGGTCGAGAAGATATACGCTAGTCTACTCTGGAATATCGATGCCCCGTCTCGATATTCCCACTACTAGGAACATTGAAGGATGTACTCATTGACTACCGAGGCCCCACTAGTATGATCTGCATCATAATCCTGGAAGTCGAGTACACATCCTAAGGGCTTTATCAACATGTAACAGAGAGACAGAAAGTATACATGTTAAGATAAAGATCAACCAGATAGCGTACTATCATGTCGAGCAAGAAAGTCCTACTTACATATGTCCCAGCATCCACTACAATATACATCCAATGTACAGTAATGGCCTCTAGGGCATACATATAACTAACAAATACAACAATAACAAGAAATAATATGATCTGTAGATGCAGCTACATATATAATAAATAATATGGATGCATACGGGTATCCGAAAATAGTAAAACATTAATATGGGTGCACAGTGCAATCAACATGTGATATTTTTATTCATATGGATGCAAAATATAATACATAGCATATAGCATGATGAACTTGCCTCAGAAACAATGGTCGATATGCAGGCGGCCTGGTGCGACGCTACTCGATACGGTGTGGGTCTTACGGTGACACGGGACTGGTGCGATGGTGGCACGGTCATGGCACGGTCTGGGTACAGTACATGGTCTGGTCGCGATCTGGTGTCGCGATCTGGAAACGATCTGGTGCATGGTCTAGTGGTGGTCTGGTCACGATCTAGACACGATCTGGTGCATGGTTTGGTCGCGATCTGGACACGATCTGGTGCATGGTCTGGTCGCGATCTGGACACGATCTGGCCGCGACACGGTCGTGACATGGAAGTGGTGATGGTATGATTCGTCCGGGTCGTCGGCGGTGGCATGACTCTGACGATGACCGGAAAACAAGAATTCAAGAAAGAGAAAAGAGAAGAAGAATTTGAAGGAAAAGAAGACGAAGAAGGAGAAGGGAGATGAGAAAAAGGAGACTGGGGTTGGTGTTCTGGGTTTGGGAGAAGGCGAGGAGGTTGTTGCGATGAGGAGGAGGCGACGGGAAGGTCGGATCTCCGGCGACAAGGCAATGGGGTTTCTGGATTTCTTAGGGTCGGGTTCTTATGCAGGGAGTGAAGTCGGGGATAGTGGTGGTAGTGTCAGGAGTTGAAGGGGGAGGCGAGGAGACGGAGGTGGTAATGTGGATGACGGGGTACGGCCATCGATGAGGTCTCCGGCGCGGGTACATGATGTGGGGTTTTCTGCAGTTGTGGGTCTTGGTGCTCGGGGTTTGGTGTCGGGGTCTGCTGGGAAGGTGAGTATGAAGTCGAGGAGAAGGAGAGGGGATGTAGGCGAATATGGTGACGGCAAGGGGATGATGGTGAAGGTGGCGCCTAGGTTCGGCGTGGGTGCTCGGTGTTGGGTTCATCGCGGGGATGTTGGTTCTGGCGGGAGATGAGAGAGAAAGAAGAGGGTGAGGTGATGGAGATGAGGATGTGGTGACGAAGGGTCAGCGTGGTAACGTCGACGGCGAAGGTGAAGGCGTGGGTTGGGTTCTTGTTGCAATGAGGCAAGAGGCGGGAAAAACAAGGAAAGATGAAGGAAAGAGGAGTAACTGGGGATGAGTAATATGGGTAAAAAATATATATATATATATATATAGATAGATAGATAGATATTGAGAGTGAGAGAGAGACTGTTGAATTAGTTAAGATCAGGAGTTAAAATATATATAGATTGAAATAAAAAAAGAATATATATATATATATATATATATATATATATATATATATATATATATATATATATATATATATGAGTGAGAGAGACAGAGACTTAAAGAGAGTTTGTTTTAAATTAGGATTTTTAAAATATTTTGAAATATATTTTATAAAACGTAAACAGTTATAAAGATATTAAAATATAATATTGGTTAAATTTGAGATTTTGGCTAATACAAAAATAGTCCAAAACACGCCCGGGTAACGAAAAAGCATACCCCCAAGAACGAATGCACGTAGTGTGCACGTAGCTATCCAAACGGGTCTGTTTCACTGAACGGGACGAGAACAAGATGCGCGGATGTTACCACAGGGTTAGGGGTATCATGCAGGCTATGCAATGTATTTTTAAAATATTTTATGTGACTTTAAATGTTATGTTAAAATATGCAGATGCCAGATATAATTCCAGTATGCAGTATGTATAATAATGAAAGTGCACGGATCCACGTAACAAGCCGGGATAAATCATAAACAGGAATCAAGACGAGTTTCCAGCAAGCGGGTCGGATCGGATGCAAATACAGATGTCAAATACACTATTTGCACCCAAAACACAATAAATCAGGAAATGACCATAAATAAAGAAATACTCAAAATAGAACTGATATAAATAAACTAGGGTGTTACATGGAACCTTTCAAGAGTCCGGGAGTTCATTGATCGCAGCGAAGGGACCACTACATGGAGCTACAGAAGTGAAGGACCGGACTGCAAAGGTTGTAATCCCTACTCACTTAGATGTAAAGTTGTTTACATTATGTTTTCGTATGATTCTCTAGTTAAAGATTCTAGGTTAGGGCTCTTTTAGCATGGCAAAATTTTAAATTGGTATGGATGATGCCACCCGAAACCTTGCTGTCGTGCTAAGGAACTCTACACAAAGCTCCTTCTTCTTCATCTGATCCTAAATGTCTCATGTGTTGAGAAACCCAGGGTATTTAGAGACAAACTAATCCATCTTCACCCTCTACATCATCTAGGACATCTAGTTTAGCAAACTAGGTGCCTTAGTTACCTCAGATTTGAGGTTGGGGCTCGGACTATAGACTCTCGGGTGGATCGTCTTTGACTTGAGGAGACTGGCGAGGAGACCCGATCCATGTACGATCCGAGGAGCTTATGACGAGGACGAGGACAACAAGAAGACCCGAAGGACATGGTTCTGTGAGATATAACTTTCTATCCGAGTAGTTAACCTCATACAGTTTTGCTAATTAAGGTTTAGTAGAAATATCCTACAATTCAAATTGGTGTTGCGAAACCTGTAAAAATCATTTTTTGTGTATTCCGCCTCCCTGCGAACCCGCGGGGTGCGCGACATCAACTTACATAACTGACACCAATGTCTTATGAGACCGGCCACTGTACCTCGTCGAGGTCTCGATAAGTATACACTAGTCTACTCCGGAGTATCGATACCCAGTCTCGATACTCTCTCGACTTGGGACATTCAAGGATGTGCTTATAGACCACCCAGCTCCAACGTATATGATCGCCATCATAATGCTGGTAGTCAAGCAACAATTTTATAGGCTATATCAACATGTAATAGTGATCTGTAATACCATATAATGCATGTACATGATGATAAAGACAAACCAGATAGCATACTATCATCTCAAGTAAGACTGTTTTACCCGTATAGGTCCTCCCTCAACCATCACCATCGTATGCCTACGATTACAATAATTGACTTGAGGGCATTATAGATAACAAACCCTGTTTATGAAAATTGGATACAACCGACTAACTTTTATCAACAGCACCAAACTTCCACACCCTCTCATGTTGATACTTCTCTTGAGGCTAATGTGGCAAGTCGTAAACCCATGTCGATGCGGAACACATTGAACTCGCCCGTAGCCAAAAATTAAATACATTCCAACCTACTCAAATGTTGCACCTTATCTAAACAGTGCTTCTAAATATCAATTAGGAAGTTCCACGGTTCAAAGAGAATCTTTTATTGAAACTCCTTCACAACTCATGTCTAGTCTTGAAGTAGCGTTGGAATTGAGTAGTGAGAATGAACCAGGGATCCTATCAAGTCAAACCAGAACCAATTCTTTTGATCTCAACCCTTCCATTCTGAACCCCAACTGCATGTATTTGATGATCAACCGCTTATTAATCTAATTGATGAGGTGCCCGAGAATAACATGTTTGACTTTTTCAATCGTGAGTGTGAAAGAGAGCCTTACACCATTCCAAATTAAACTGATCCTTATCCAACTACACTTGACATTTCACACCCAATTCCATCAAGTAAACCAAGTGATCCATAGATTGAGAATAATATAATTGATGTATTTTTAAAGAACTATTCGTTTGATTTGACTAAAGGTGCTAATGAGAGCGGTGATGAGACTATCTTTGAAGATGAATCCGCTATTTTGGATGAGTTGGATTCTCCGACCCATCATGTCCTTTCCATTGAATGTGAACATTTTCCTGTATATTTAACCGATCCTATTCTTACCACCAACTTATCCGATATGCAAAATGATAGTCAGCCTTCATCTCCCATATCTGGTTCAACAATACTTGACACCTATGTTTGTTTTTCCATTTCATTACCCACTATTTTTGGTTCTTCTCATCTTCTTTCACTTCCACCGAAGTTTTATAAACCACACTCCAATATTTCGAGTTCTATGATTCTTGAAAGACCACTTAAATTAGACTCTTTTGAAAATAAGGTAGATGGGATTTTCGAGTCTCCTACCTCCATAATTTCTGACGAATCGAGTGTTTTGAATCGTGGTGCGCAATACATTGACCTTGAAACTTTAAATCTTCTTAGTGAATCTGCCTATTCCACTAATATAGATATCGATTCCCTTCTTTCCGATGAGATTATCACTCGGACCATCGATGAAAGTTTCAAAAATATTCTCACCGAAGAACGCATGTTCCTTAACGACTTGGATGTTGTGGTGAATCAACCTCCACCGAAAATTCGTGCACTTCCCTTTGAGGCCGAAGAAGCTAACCGCCATCTCTTCTTCTTATCACATACGAGAATGCGACTATTCCACCCATTCCTTTTTTTACACTTTCTCGTTTTCATTCACATTCACTTTTTCGTTTCCACCAACCGAAACGTATAACCTTTTGATTACATCTCTTATATTCTCCCCACTTCATCTCTTCTCGTTACTCTCATTTCTGTTTCTTCTACTCGAGCCATAAACAACCTTTATTCTCATACAGTCTTGAGTATTCTTCTCGTACATCCGTTTCACATTTTTTTGCCAACCATGGTGTTACCTAAATAAAATATTTGAATGGTTGGTTTTAACTTTTGGTCTTTATAAAGCTTTGTGTAGATCAATAATATTTAAACCCCCCCTCTTATGATTTTCAATACTTAGTACTGAAAACACCGTTTTACTCAAATTTTGGGAGAAGAAGAAAAATATTTTTAAATGGCTCTTGAAAGAAAAGAATTTTTGCACGATTATGAGCCAAGAACAAGTTTAGGGGAGGATTTCAATGTCATTCACTCTTAACCCCTTCTTTGTACTATCTTATTGAATTGTTCCTTCTAGTCTTTAGGTTTTGAGCTTACAGGACAATATCAGTGAGGACACTGCTGCAAACAAGTTTGGGGGGATGGTTTGTATGGATGGTTTGTATATATCCACGCATCATAAGTAAATTTTGCATTATCATATGTAAATATTGCATTGCATAAATTTTGAAAATAAAAGTTAGAAAGTGAAAAATACATATGATAAAAAGGAAGAGATTTAAGAAATGTAAGAAAATTAGATGTTTTAAAACGAAACTAGTAATATATAGTCATGAGCTGTTGTTCCAAAGGTTAGTAAGATGAAAGAAATCACTAATTTGCGGATAGAAATAAGTCTGAAAAATAGTCCATATTCTTGAGTCCAAATTTTTAAACGTTGATATCTTACTATACGCACTTACACATATCTTGAAACTTGGGATAGTAGATGATACCTTGAAATATTCTTTTCTAGAAACCTTAGTATGAAAGAAAAAAATATAAATTAAAAAAAGAAGATAAATGGTGAAGAAAAATGAACACTGGTTTTGTAATTATCTAAGGCAGCATAAAAAAATATAGTGAGGGTGCCTTATCACCTAGTGTCTTAGACCAACTGGTTTGGGAGTCATTGCTAAAGCTTAAGTGTTGCAAGATTAGGATATTGCTAATTAAACCTTAATAAGTGAGCACATTCGGCAATCGGTTAGTTAGTAGCTCAAGAAGTATTAACAGTCGTATGAAGAATGTGTGAGAAAATCAGTTTAAAATATCACCAACTAAAAAGTACTAAGCAATATGGACAATGGGTATGATAGATTGAATTGAATTCTCCAAGTGTAGGGATATCTTTTACACACATATGGATATATGATTGATGTTTAGAGGAGAGATGGGGAAAAAGACTAATGACGGTGTTTTATTGAGGGATGATGTGATTTCCGAAATCTTTTCAAGACCATTAAGATAGGGCTCATGACAACTTAAAAGCTAGTGTAGTTTGAAACACTTGTTTTCAAGTTCTTTCTTTTATATGTTCCTTATTTTTGCATGTAATTTTTGCCTTCTTTATTTTATTTTGGGATTTTGTGGGTGTAATCCGTTGAAAACCCTCAGGAGATAACACTCCTCCTATTAGGGACACCTAGAGATTTAAAGGCTTGTTGCATGAGCTAAGTGCAATCGTGTTGCCTATGAAAGCCTGCTAGGTTTTTCCTTTTCTTTTGATAATAAATAGTTTGATCGGGACGATTAAAGATAAGTTTGGTGTATTTGATCAGTTAAATTTATTGCACATTTGTATGGACATTTTCTCTATTATTATTGACTACTAAAAGGTGTTAATTGTAAATAAATAATATATGTGGGTTTATTTATAAAAAGATTATTAGCATATGTTTCTTAATTTATAATTAATATAATTAGGGAAAATATATGTATGTCTGTGTCGCCCACCCCACGTGTCCGCGGGAAGGCGGAATTTTCAAAAACAATTTTTCAAAGCTCGCAACACAGACTTAAACTCCAGGATCGATGCTAAATCCTAGCTAACAAAATACTGTGTGAAATTTAACTACTCGGATGAAAGTTATACCTCACAAAACCAAGTCCTTCGGGTCTTTTAATCGCTGTCCTCCTCATCATCGTAGGCTCCGAGGATCGTAATGGATCGTGGCTTCCTTGTCGGCTTACTCGAGTCAAAGACGATCCACCCAAGAGTCTATAGTCCGAGCTCCAACCTCAACTCCGAAGTAACTAGGGCAAGTAACTTGCTAAACTAGATGGCCTAGGTAATGAAGAGTGAATATGGAATACTTTGTCTCTTGGAACCCTAGGTTTCTCAACTCATGAGACAATTAGGGTTCATGAGTAAAGAAGAAGACTTGAGAAATGAGAGTGAACTTATGAACCCTTGAGAATAGCTTTGCTGCCCTTAGATAAAGAATGAAGCAAATATGATATTTTAGAGATAAATATCTCACAAGCTTCACAAAATATCTATTTTGTCAAGTGTGAGTCATGAGCATGAGTCACCTAGTAGCCATGCTAGATTTAATGTCCAATTCCACCTCATTTCTCCACCCATTTGTTTTAATCCATAATAGAATTAAAACCCTAATAGGTGTCAACTTCTAGAATATTTCCCGAGCTAATTACGAGAATGCCCCACATCCGTACATACATATCCGCATCCGCATTCCGAAGAATACGAATACAAAGAGACGAAAAAAATCCATCAATACAATACTAGGATCTGGCTTAAACCAAAGCCCACTAGTATCATCCGCCCGAACATCGTACGCACACAAGTGCACGTATGTGATCGAAGCCCTGTCGTAAAACCATACGACCTCTACATCTTTCGCCCGATATAGGGAAACCCTCTGTGTGGGAATCTAAAGACTCGACAGTACGCTGGCAGTAGGTTTAACCACAAGCCACAAGCGGTACTAGCTGCACGTAACGGCTACCCAGGTATCTGTCGATAAGAAGGCCGATAAGCAAACCCATCGGAACTCCTAATAAGCCTGCATGTGACAATCTCCATACAGTCCGGTCTGTTTGTCTAAGAGTATTGCATATCGGGCCTAAGGGGCGGTAATCGTCAGATCCCTAATAGCGCAATAAGTCGTGCCGCAGTGTAGCCCAAAACACCGTGAGAAACTACAGGAATACCTACTAGTAAATCTTGCTTGCCCTGGCCAGGGACTTTGTGTAATGGCTCTCCAAACACAGTGCGATATCAACCCCCAATAGCGGGAGAGAAGAATCCTATCTAACCGCCGCTGCCTCCAAGTGCTTCGGGACTGCACTCAACTACTACTTGTTTGCACGATTCCTTTGAGCTGTGGTATGGCAGTAATCAAAGTACAGTGGGAACACACTCGAGGCGAAGTAGCAGTGTCAAGTCGACGGACTAAGCTGTACTTATATCACCTGGGAACTGCTACCCGACGATAGGTATAATACCCACCAACAGTTCCCGATAAGTCCTGTCCAGTGTACTCATAACCTAATGAGCACCTGCATACTATCTCCAGTACGACGTACTAATGGCTGTGGGACAGACCATCTTCCCTGTTGGGATGAGAAGCGTATACACTAGTCTACTCCGGAGTATCGATGCCCGTCTCTATAATCCTACGACTAGGAACCTATATAAGGATGTGCTTGTAGATTACCAAGCCCCCACTAGTGTAACTGCCATCACAACGCTGGTAATCAAGCAAAGATCCTAAAGGATCTACTAATATGTATAAGTGATATGCTAAAAGAAATACATGCACATATTGAAGTAGAAACAAACCAAGTAGCATCCTACCATTTTGAGCAAGACTGTCAATACAACTGTGAATATCCCAAGCTTCCATTAAATAATATACAAACCAGTATGATACAATAATGGCCTCTAGGGCATATATCACTAACAATATATGCATATCATATTTAAATAAAATATCCATGAGATTATTTATTATTAAAATATGCATATCATATCAAATATTCTTAACCAATATTCTTAAGATATCATATTAATTAATTGGTTAGAATAATATCTCAAATAAAACAAATACTACTAATAAGATGATTTGAGATATTGTGCGGGTATTATAATAAGACTAGCTCATGTCTGAACTATGAGTTGGAGATCCACAACAAATCGATTCACTAAACCAAATCTGTCGAATATTAGGAGCAAATCGAAGAATCTCGCAACGGCAGAGACTAATAGATATAATTTCATAATATTTTTATCAGAAGGACCTCAAAATATCGAGAGAAGAAGCCACGAGAAATTTGGAAGCTCAATCCCACCAAACGGCGGTGGAAGCGCAGTCAAATAGAGCTATAGGCGGCGGTTCAGCGGTCTTTTGGCAGCCGTAGGATCTGATACTTTAGGGTCATGATCGTAATTTCACACATTTCAATATGTCATCTAAGCTTTCACATTCCAGAGCCTATAAAAGGACCAAGAGCTATCTATACATTCATACATTCATCTATCCATCAATCAATTAAGATCTAGCAAGCAAAATTAGAGTTTTTGTAATTTACTTTTTCAGCAAGAATTTTTTTAATGCAATAGTTGATCAATAAATGATTGATCAATTATAAATTGTAACCATACTTCAATAGTGTAGAATGACAAATAAAATAATCATCAAGCCATGCTTCACCCATTTCTCAAATATCTCTTCTTTTCCACCTTATCTTTTCTATTTTCATAAAATAGAAAATCCAACCATGCTTCATTTAATATATATATATATATATATATATATATATATATATATCTTCATATATCAAATATATATATATATATATTAATATATATTAAGTAAATTATTTGTGAGAAATAATATTAGTTAATATATAATTATATCAAATATAAATATATATCATATTATTAAATCAACACTTGATTCAATAATCCGGTTATATCATATATAACCGACTAATATCATTTATCTATATATCATATTATCAAATTAACACTTGATTCAATAATCCGGTTATATCACATATAACATAACCGATAACAAATGTCGCCAGATTAGAATACGGTATCACATACTCGTATTTAATCAGGCTCCCGCACATATCAACATATGTGCCCGACTTCGTTTTGCTTGAACCAGGAAACCTCTGTGTGGGACTCTAAAAACTCATCAATATGCCAGCAGTAGGTAATGATCACATCAGTTACCCATAAGCCGTCAGCAGTACTAGCTGGAGGTAACGGCTACCCAGGTATTGAGCGAATAGAAGATCGACAAGCAAGTTTGTCCAAACTCCCATGAAGCCTATAAGTAACACTTACCGTACAGTCCAGTCTCTTCGTCTGATATGCCGTATATCCAGTCTAGGGGTGGAATCGTCAGACCCCAGTAACTTGATAAGTCATGTCGATGTATGGATCATAACAGTTTGAGAAACTACTGATAACACTTACCACTAAATTTCATCAGTCCTGGCCAGGGACTTACTGTTATTGCCAATCGAGCATAGCGCAACATCAACTCCCTATACCGGGAGAGACGAAACCCCTTCTATCGCTCACTGCTTCCATGTGACTCAGGAGTGTACCCAAAATCCACCTGTTTGCACGACTCGTTTGAGCCGTGGTAGGGAGGAAATCAAAGCACAATGGGAACCACACAAGACACTATAACGATCTCGGGTCTATAGACTAACATGTACCAGTGTCATCAGAGAACTGATATCTGATGATAGGTATGGTACCATCTAGGAGTTCTTGGCGAGTCCTATTCAGTGTCCCCATTCTCTAATGAGCACATGTGTACAATCTTTGATGTCAAACACCAATGATTATGGGATCAACCATCGCCCCATACAGGGTCAAGAAACGTACACACTAGTCTACTCTGGAATATCGATGCCCTGTCTCGATATCCCCTTGACTAGGAACTATTAAAGGATGTGCTTGTAGACTACACAAGTACCAGTAGTATGATCCGCATCATAGTCCTGGTAGTCAAGCAAACATCCTAAGGGCTTTATCAACATGTATCAGAGAGACGGTATAATAATAAAAGTGTACATATTAAGATAAAGAGCAACCAGATAGCATACTTTCATGTCAAGCAAGAAATTCCTCTATATATATGTCCAAGCATCCACTATATCATACAATAATGGCCTCTAGGGCATACATATTCCTAACAATCTTCTACTTGCACTAAGGCCAGTTGTTATAGTATCTCATACCCAACATCCAAAAAAGTCTTTCAAACTATGCATGGGGGAGGGGCTTCATGAGTGGATCCGCTGCGTTGTCCTTCGTGTCAACTCTCCTGACCTCAATCTCCCGACGATCTACTATCTCCCGGATCAGGTGATACCGCCTAAGAATGTGTCTGGATGTCTGATGGGACCGGGGTTCCTTGGCCAAAACCACACCTCCATTGTTATCACAATACACAGGTATTGGATGCTCAATGGATGGAACCACACGAAGTTCAGCAATGAACTTCTTCATCCAAACAGTCTCTTTAGCAGTATCGTTGGTAGCGATGTATTCAGCCTCCATCGTTGAGTCTGCTACGGTATCTTGCTTAGAACTCTTCTAATATACCGCCCCTCTATTAAGGGTGAAGACAAAATCCGAGACCGACTTACTGTTGTCCTTATCACTCTGGAAGCTCAAATCGATAAATGACTCCACCTGGAGTTCTCCGTTACCATACACTAAAAACATTTCTTTAGTCCTTCTCAAGTACTTAAGAATGTTCTTCACAACTGTCCAGTGTTTCTCCCCAAGATCTGATTGATACCTACTCACTACACCTAGTGAGTAAGCTACATCCGGTCTGGTACATAACATCGCATACATGATAGACCCGACTGCCGAAGCATAGGGTATCCCTTGCATGACAGCCCTCTCAAATTATGTCTTGGGAGACATCTCTTTAGAGAGAGTGATTCCGGAACAAGCGAGTAAATTACCACGCTTAGAATCTTCCATACTAAACCTCTTTAGTATGGTGTTAATATACCTGGATTGGGACAATCCCAACATCCGCGTAGATCTATCTCTGTAGATCTTAATCCTCAGGATGTAGGAGGCATCACATAGATCTTTCATGGAGAAATTTTGTGATAAGAAGAGCTTGACCGAGTGTAGCATAGGAACATCATTTCCTATCAATAGTATGTCATCTACGTACAATACGAGGAAGACATCCTTACTCTCTACAACCTTCTTGTATATGCAAGGTTCATCTATGTTTTTGATGAAGTGAAACTCTTTGATAGCTTCATCAAAACAGATGTTCCAGCTCCATGATACCTGCTTTAATCCGTAGATTGATTTAAGCAGCTTTCATACCTTTCCGCTGCTCCCACTGTCTACCAAGCCCTCTGGCTGTGTCATGTACACGCTCTCTTCTAAATCACCATTTAGAAAATCGGTCTTGACGTCCATCTGCCAGATTTCATAGTCATAGTATGCAGCAATGGTAAGTAGGATCCTGATGGACTTAAGCATAGCGACAGGAGAAAAGGTTTCATCATAGTCGATACCTGGCCGTTGACAAAAACTTTTAGCAACAAGTCTAGTTTTGAAGGTCTCAAACTTTCCATCTACACCAATTTTCTTCTTAAAGATCCACTTGCTACCGATGGGTTTTACCCCTTCAGGAGTATGTTCCAAAGTCCATACTTTGTTAGTGTACATGGATTCCATCTCAGATCACATAGCATCCAGCCATTTCAAAGAGTCCCTACTTATGATGGCCTGCTCAAAACTAGTTGGGTCATCATCTTCCATGATGCAATCCTCGTTCTCACCTTCTATGAGAATACTGCAGTATTTCTCAGCTGAATGAGGAACCCTACTAGATCTGCAGAGTGGATGAGCTTTGTCGGGGACTATTGAATCCTCCAGTTCTACCAAATCGTTAGTTATAGTTTGTGTTGCTGGAACTTCTTCCAGTTCTACCTCATTACCATTAATTTTTTTCACAAGAAATTTCTTTTCTAAAAAGGTGGTATATTGAGAAACAAATACCTTCTGTTTCTCAGTGTGGTAGAAAATATATCCATATGAATCCTTTGGATATCCCACAAACTTGCACAAAATAGACCTTGCCTCGAGTTTGTCCGGATTTTGCTTTTTAACATAGGTCAGACAACCCCATATCTTAACTCGTTTAAGAGGTGGTCTCTTCCCATTCCATATCTCATATGGAGTGGTAGGCACGGATTTGGTCAGAACTCTATTCAATAGGTATGCAGCTGTCTCAAGTGCATAACCCCAAAAGAAAATAGGTAACTCAGCAACACTCATCATAGAGCGCACCATATCTAATAGGGTGTGATTTCTTTGCTCTGATACTCTATTGTGCTATGGTGTATACGGAGGAGTAAGCTGAGAGAGAATCCCATTCTCTTTTAAGTAATCTCGGAATTTCGTGCTCAAGTATTCTCTTCTCCGATCAGATTGTAGGACTTTAATACTTTTACCCGTCTGGTTCTCAACTTCGTTCTTATATTCCTTGAATTTCTCAAAAACTTCAGATTTGTGTTTCAACATGAACATATGTCCGAATCTTGAGAGATCATCGGTGAATGTAATGAAATATGAGGAACCATTCCTGGCATGTGTAGACATAGGACCACACACATCACTATGTATCAGTTCTAAGAGTTCAGTAGCTCTTTCTCCGTGTCCAGTAAACCGAGTTTTAGTCATCTTGCCTTTGAGACATGACTCGCAAGTTTCATAAGATGTAAATTCGAACGGATTCAAATATCCATATTTATGCAACTTAACTAGTCTTGTCGCATTGATATGACCTAGTCTACAATACCACAAGTAGGCTTTGTTCATATCTGAACTTTTTCTCTTGTGTGTGTTCTGTATATTTAGAACAGTGGTTTGATTTAGAACACATATATCGTTACACAACGTTCCAAACCCAATCAACACTTGATTTAGGAAAATGTTCATAACATTATCCTCTAATGCAAAGTTATATCCTTCTTAATGCAACAAAGAAACTGATATAATATTGCACATCATATTTGGTACATAATAACAGTCGTTTAGAATCAACGTATTACTATTTGGTAATACTAGGTGATATTCGCCAACTGCTTTGGCTGCAAAAATTGCTCTATTTCCTACTTTGAGAGACATATCACCCTTTTCCATTTCTCTACCTTTTCTTAACCCATGTAACAAATTACATACGTGGGATTCTGATCCGGTATCCAATATCTAGGACGTAGAGTATACTGAAAAACAGTTCTCGGTAACGAACACACCTGAAGAAGATGCATCATCATACTCATTCTTCGTTCGGGTTGCGTGGGAATCTTGATATTCCCCTATTCCTTGCTCAGACTTATGACAATCATAAGAAAAAGTGGAACCAACATTCCCCAGCTCAGTATAATAAGTGGGTTCGGTCAATACATCCATATTATTATCTTGATTAAGGCGTTTCATGGTCGCTACCAGGAGAGAGAGAGGATAACACTTTTGTGTGTGCTCTTACAAGATTAGATTGGTTATTATCTTATCTAATTAAGATGGCTCCCACTGTTTTTATCAAATCTTCCTTCAAACCCTAAAAGTTAAGATTAGCCGGGATTAATTACACCTACAAGTTTGCCAATCGGTCAGCCAAGAAGGTATTGGTACTCCGAGGGAGTCTCCCCATGTTTTTGTATGGAACTAACTAAATAACCTCATTTCCGCAGGGGCATAACCCCGTTAATATCTTTCTTAGACACCTATTGGATCAGCTAATTGTAAAGTGAAAAACTCCCCCAAGAGTAACACTTACTCGCAATGGATATCGGGATCCAACTATCTCATTGCAAATTTCAACACTTGAAATACCCAATATCTGTTTTTACCCCTAGCGACTTATGACCTTGGATATAGTCAACAAATCATAAGCGCTTGCCAAGTTCGACCCGTCATTTCGTGATTGAATTAAACCTACCCGTACGACCCTTGTCTAAGGTCAACAAAGCCATACGACTATTCTAATCCAATCACATCACATGCAGCAGATAAGCACTAATCAGCTACTGTACACTGTGCCTTGGCTATGGTCAACAAACGCAGTACGAATTCTAAATAGCACTTATCTGAAATGACGGAGGGCTACGACTGGTTTTGAAGAAAACCTTTATCGTAACGAACTTGATATCGGTGTAGAATTTAGTGATTTTGAAAAGAGTATTTTTTGAAGCTTTTGCTAGTTTTCTAAAGAGGTCATTCCCGGTGAAGGGATGTCGGCTCTTTCCTCATCGAATAAGGTGCTGGATATTCATCAAGGAATACCATTTTTCCCGCCAAAATTTTCGGCCAAGAGCCATTTTTCCCCTGATAAAAAAGAAAGAGGGAAAATTCCCCACTAAAACAGCCCCACGTGTTTAGCACGCGAGTGTCTATATGCAACGCATATATAGGCACTGCAATTAAAACAATTGCTAGGCTAAAACAACCCCACGTATTTAGCACGTGAGTGTCTATATTGTTGGGTTCCATAGCGCGGCAGAAAGGTTTCGGGAGTCATCGTCCATACCAAATTAAATTTTTTTCCATACTAAAGAACCCAAATCTAGAATCTTAACTAGAGATTTAGACGAAACAACATGCAAACATCTTTACATACTAAGTGAATGAGGAATACAACCTTTGTAGGCCGGTCCTTCACTTCTAAAGCTCCGTGTAGTAGTCCCTTCACTCTAAGTAGTGAACACCCGAACTCTAGTAAGGGTTCACATGAAGAAATGAACAAGTTTGCTCGAAGTCTTCGAGGCCGAAGATGATCTACGTCGAGGAGACTCAAGCTCATGCTATCTCTTCACTAATTATAGATTGGTGAAGCAAACACCCTAAACTAAATGGTTAATATAGTAGAGGATGATGAAGTAGAAATTGAGCTCACTTTAGATTAATTTTTCTCACATTATTTCTTCACTTGGAGAAAAGCTAGAAAGTTTTCTCATGAGGAAGAAGAAGAAGAAGTGGAGATGAGAATGAGACTAAAATAAGGTGAGAATAGCAACCATGGTTGATTTAGTGTCATACACTAACTCATGTAGAGAATGAACCATCGCTAACAATAATGGTTAGGTTAATAAATATCTACAAGTAAAACAAAACTAGTGGACTAAGTCAAAGATACTTCAAGCTTCTCCAAGCTTCCAAGCATGACAATTTCCAACAAATATTGAATTATTTTAAATAAATAAAACCTCACATTATTATAAGCATGATTTGAGTCTTATACACTCATGTAGCATGTGGCATCAAGCATGACACAAAATAATGTACATTAATATATATCATATATATACTAAGTGTACACAAGTGAGAAAAAAAAATGTTTAAGTGAGCAAATATTAGTTAATGTAAATTAATATATCATATATATAATTATACATTAAATTATTAAATCAATACTTGATTTAATAATCCGTCTATCACATACAACCGACTAATATCAAATGTAACAATTTATCGAATCAACACTTGATCCGATAACCCGGCTATATCACATATAGCCAACCGATATCACATATCGCGAGAATAGAATACGGTATCATATACTCATATCAATCTCGGTCCCGCACATATCACATATGTGCTCCTACTTCGTTTCGCATGAACCAGGAAACCTCTGTGTAGGACTCTAAAGATCCGTCAATACGCCGGCAGTAGATGATGATCATATCAAACACCCAAAAGCCGCAAGCGGTCTGCTAAACGTAACGTCCACCCGGGTATTGAGCGATTAGAAGATCAACAAGCAGGCCTGCTCATACTCCTGCGAATCTAATCAGTAACACTACTGTACAGTCCGGTCTCCTCATCAGATATGTCGCATATCGCAGCCTGGGGGTGGTATAACGTCAGACCCCAATAGTCTGATAAATCATGCCGATGTAAGGTCCATAACGGTTCGAGAAACTACTAATAACACTTACCAGTAAATCTCAGCAATCCTGGCCAGGGATTTCCTGTTATGGCCAATCAAGCATAGCGCAACATCAACCCCCAATACTGGGAGAGACGAAATCCCCTCCTATCGCTCATTGCCTCCATATAACTCGGGATTGTACCAAAAAACCACCGTTTTGCAGGATCTCTTGAATGTGGTAAGGTGGAAATAAAAGCACAGTGGGAATCACACAAGACTCTATGACGATCTCGGGTCGACAGACTAACCTATACCAGTGTCACCAGAGAACTGCTATCTGACGATAGGTATAATACTATCTAGGAGTTCTCGGCGAGTCTGTCCAGTGTACCCAGTCTCCACTGAGCACCCGTATACCTTCTCTGATGTCAAATACCAATGGATATAGGATCATCCATCGCCCATCAAATGGGTCGAGAAGCGCATACGCTAGTCTACTCTGGAGTATCGATTCCCTGTCTCGATACTCCCACGACTAGGAACATTTGAAGGATGTACTTACTGACTACCTCTGCCCCACTAGTAGATCCGCATCATAATCCTGGTAGTCAAGTACTCATCCTAAGGGCTTTATCAACATATAATAGAGAGACAATAAGTGTACATGTTAAGATAAAGAGCAACCAGATAGCATACTATCATGTCGAGCAAAAAAGTCCTCCCTATATGTGTCCAAGCATCCATTACAATATACATCTCATGTACAATAATGGCCTCTAGGGCATACATGTAAGTGCACGGCGGCGCCCCGGCCGTCAATCCGACGCCGGAATGCGGAAGCGGTGAATAACTTAAATTTTCTTGAATTGGCAAACCGCCGCGCACTAAAACCCGGATCGAACCATTAAGTAGTCCTAGCTAACTACAAGATAGGAAGAGAAGTATACCGATAGATCCGAGTCCTCCGGTCTTCTCGTCGTTGTCCCGATCTCCTGCGGAATGTCTCGTCTCCTCCTCGTCGCCGGAAGTGCACCACATCGCCTACTTCTTATACGGGCTCCCACCTCAATGCCGAGGCAACTCGGACACGAAGCCGGCTACTCGACGTGCCCAAGGTTCGCTGTAGAATATGTAGTCCTCAAGTCTCATTTGGGGTTTTGGAGCTTTGCCATTTGGTGGAAGAAAAAGAGAGCTTGGAGAGAGGTGGGGAAAAATGTAGCATACCAAAATGAGAGTAACATTTTTCCACCCAAAAATGAAATGAATCCCATTCCCCTTTGGAATGGCCGCCCCTCCCCCCCCCCCCCCCACTTCACAAGTGTGATTGGAGAGAGAAAGAGAAAAGGTCAAGGGGGTGGGTGGAACAATAATGAAAAAGGGAATCATGAAAGAACATGATAACAAACAAAAACCACACACAACCACAACCATCAAGTCCACAAAGTCAATCCATCATGAGAAGGAGAAGTCAATGATGGTGCACATCATGAAAACCATCATGATGCCAAAAGATGCAAAGAACCCCCTCCACAAATGCCTATTTGCAACAATGCAAATAAACCCTCCTCCACCAATCTTCGGCCAATGAACGGAACAAAGGAAATTGGCCGAAACAGAAAGCAAACTGGCAACTCCAGAAAACTGGTCCCGTAATAAATTACGGGAAAACCCCGATACTGTGCATACACACCCGCATCTGTATTTCGACCGAAATACTAATGCAATGAGACAAAATCTACACTGTACTATACTAGGATCCGGCTTATACCAAAACCGGCTAGTAATATCCGTTCGATCCTGATCCGTGCAATACCGCACGTATCTGATCAAACCCTGCCATATATGCATACGGCCTATAGTACAGACTGTCCGATCCTGATCCGTGCAATACCGCACGTATCTGATCGGACCTTGCCATATCTCCATACGGCCTCTACAACCTTTCGCCCGAAAGCTGAGTAACTGAATGTGGGGGACTCTAAAGACTCATCAACACCTTGGTTGTGGATTTAACCACTAGCACGTTAGAGGTATAAGCCAATACATAACGGGCCACCAGGTATTGACCAAAAGGGATGTCTGTGAGCGAACTCAGCCTGACAACCCTACTGAGCCTGTCAGTGACAATATCCGTACAGTCCGGTCCGTTCGTCTATGAGTATCGCATGGCGGGCCTAGGGGGTTGGTAAAAGTCAGACCCCCAAAAGCGGTACAAGTCGTGTCGGAGTGTAGCCCAGAACACCCTGAGATACTACTGGAATACCTACCAGTAAATCTCCTTGCCTTGGCCAAGGACTTTGTGTAATGGCTCTCCTAGACACAGCACGACCTCACCCCCAATACCGGGAGAGACGAACCCCTGAAGATACGCTCACTGCCTCCATGTGGCTCGGGACTGTACCCAACTAAAACCTGTTTGCACGACTCCTTTGAGCCGTGGTAGGGTAGTAATCAAAGTACAGTGGGAACTCACACAAGACAAATGACGATCCCCAGGTCGATGAACTAACCTGTACACATGTCACCAGGGAACTGCCATCTGACGTCTGGTATATGACCAACTGGCATGTTCCCGGCGAGTCCTGTCCGGTGTACTCATAACCCAATGAGCACCTGTATACATCTTAGGTGATCTAACTGACACCAGTGGCTTGTGAGACCGGCCACCGCCCCTCGTCGGGGTCTCGACTGTATACACTAGTCTACTATGGAGAATCGATGCCCTGTCTCGAAACTCTCACGACTAGGGACCTTTTAAGGATATGCTTATAGACCCCCAGCTCCCACTTATATGATCGCCCTCATACTGCTGGTGGTCAAGCAAGAATCCTAGGGGCTCTATCAACGTGTAATAGCGACGTGTCAGGTCACCTAAAGCAGTACACGATGATAAAGGTAAACCAGATAGCATACTATCATCTCGAGTAAGACTGTCCTACCGGGATAGGTCCTCCCTCAATCATTGCAATCACGTACCTGTGATCCAATAATTGACTCTGAGGGCACTACCTCCAACAATACATATAACTAACAATCTCCCGCTTGCATTAAGGCCATTTGTTGCAGTATCTCATACTCAACGTCCTATAGAAGTCTCTCTAGGGAAAGGCCCTCATGAGTGGATCCGCCGTGTTCTCATTCGCTTCATCTCTCATGATCTCGATCCCTTGGAGATCAACCATCTCCCTGATCAGGTGATACTTGCCTGAGAATATGTCTGGATCGCTGATGGGACCGACGTTTCTACGCTAATGCCACAACTCCATTGTAGTCACAATAACAGTTATTGGATGCTCAATGGTAGGAACCATGTTCATCTCATGAACATGAAATGCCCAGACAGCCACTTTGGCAGCATCGTTGGTAGCGATGTATTCAGCCTTTATCGTCTAGTATGCCACAGTATCTAGCTTGGAACTCTTCCAACATACCGTCCCTCCACTAAGGGTAAAGACAATGCCTATGACTGACTTTCAGTCGACCTTATCACTATGGAAGCTCGAATTTGTAAGGACCCCTACTGGAGTTCACCGTTGCTAAAACCCCAAGAACATCTCTTTAGTGCTTCTCAATTACTTTAGAATGTCCTACATAGCTGTCCAGTGATTCTTCCAAGATCCTATTGATTCCTGATCACTACACCTGGTGAGTTAGCTACATCTGGTCTGGTACATAGCATCGCATACATGATAGAGCCTGCTGCCGAAGTATAGGGTATCCCTTGCACGCGAGCTCTCTCCAAATCAGTCTTGGGAGACTTCTTTTTGGTGAGAATGATTTATAAGTAGGTGGGCGAACCACCACGCTTAGAATCTTCCAACCCTTTTAGTATGGTGTTAATGTACCTGGATTTGGGACACTCTTAACATCCACTTAGATATATCACCATAAATCATAATCCACAAGATGTAGTAGGTATCATCCAGATCTTCCTTGGAGAATCCTCGTGATAAGAGGAGCTTGACCGAGTGTAGTATAGGAAACCATTTCCTATCAAGAGTATGTCATCTACGTACAACACGTGGAAGGCAACCTTACTCTCTACAACCTTCTTATATATACAAGGTTCATCTATCTTTTTGATGAAGTCAAACTCTTTGACTGCCACATCAAAACAGATGTTCCAGCTCCGCGATGCGCGCATTGATCCTGATGGACTTAAGCATAGCTTTGAAAGTCTCAATTTTTCCATTTACACCAAGAATCTTCTCAAGATCCATTTGCTTCCGATTGGTTTTACCCCTTCAGGTGTAACATTCAAAGTCATACTTTGTTAGTGTACATGGATTCCATCTTTAATCGCATAGCATCCAGCCATTTCACAAAGTTTCCACTTGTGATGGCCTGCCTGAACCTAGTTGGGCCATCATCTACCATGATGCAATCCTCGCTCCCACTTTCACCGAGAAGACCGTAGTATCTCTCAAGTGGATGAGGAACCCTACCAGATTCGCGGAGAGGTTGAGGTTCATTGGAGACTATTGAATCCTATGGTATCACTAAATCATCAGCTGTTAGTTTGTCTAGCTGGAACTCCTTCCGGTTCTACCTCATGACCACAAATTTCTTCACAAAAAATTTCTTTTCTAAAAAGGTGGCATGCTGAGAAACAACACACCTTTTGCTCCTCAGTATGGTAGAAGATATTCCCTTACAAATGTTTGGGATATCCAACAAACTTATACAGAACTGACCTTGCCTCGAGTTTGTTTGGATTTTGCTTTTCAACATAGGTCGGACAACCCCATATCTTAACTCGTTTAAGACATGGTCTCTTCCCATACCATATCTCATATGGAATGGTAGGCACTGATTTCGTTGGAACCCCATTCAATAGGTACGCAGCTTCTCAAGTGCATAACTCCAAAAGGAAATTGGCAACTTAGCAGTACTCATCATAGAGCACACCATATCTCATAGGGCGCGGTACCTCCGCCCCGATACACCGTTGTTCTGTGGTGTATATGAAGAAGTAAGCTGAGAGAGAATCCCATTCTCTATTTTAGAAACTCCAGGAACTCCATGCACAAGTATTCCCTTCTTCGATCACATCGAAGGACTTAATACTTCTATCCATCTGGTTCTTAACTTCAAGCTTATATTCCTTGAATTTCTCAAAAGTTTCAGACTTGTGTTTCAACAGGAACATATGTTCGAATCTTAAGAGATGGTCAGTGAATATAATGAAGTACAAAGAACCAGCCCTGGCATTAGTAGACATAGGACCGTATACATCATCATGTATCCGTCCCAAGAGTTTAGTAACTCTTTCTCTGTTTCCAGTAAACGGAGAATTGGTCATTTTACCTTTGAGACAAGACTGGCAAGTATCATAAGATGAAAATTTGAACAGATTCTCATATTCATCCTTATGTAACTTAGCTGGTCGTGTTGCATTGATATGACCTAGTCTACAATACCACAAGAAGGATTCGTTTATTTCTGAACCATTCCTCTTGTGTGTGTTCTACATACTTTAAACTATGGTTTGATTTAGAACTTATATACTATTATATAACGTGCCTGATCCAATCAACCCTTGATTCAGGAAAATGTTCACAACATTATCCTCCAATACAGAATTATATCCTTCTTTAACTTAATAAAGAAACCGATGTAATGTTGTATATCAGGTTCGGTATGTAATAACATTCGTTGAGAATTAATATATTTTAATACAAGGTGATATCTGCCAACTGATGTAGCTGCAACAATTGCACCATTCTCTACACTTAGATATATCACTCATTCCCAGTTCTCTACCTTTCTGTAGTCCACGTAACATATTACATATGCAGGACCCTGTTCCGATATCACATACCCAGGACGCAGAGGATACTGAGAAATAGTTCTCGGTAATGAACGCACCCGAAGAATATGCATCAACATGCTCATTCCTCGATTGAGTCGCGTGGAAATCCAGATATTCCCCTATTTCCTGCTCGGACTTATAACATTTATAAGATAGAGCGAAACCAACGTTCTCCAGCTCAGTATAATAAGCAGGTTCGGTCAATGCATCCATATTATTATCTTGATTAAGGCGTGACATGATCGCTACCAGGAAAGAGAGAAAGAAGAAAACACTCTGCGTGCGCTCTTATAATATTAGATTGGTTATTATTTTATCTAATCAGGATGGCTCCTACTGTTTTTATCAAATCTTCCTTCAAACCCTAAAAGGTAAGACTAGCCGGGATTAATTACACTCTACAAGTTCGTCAATCTTTCGGCCAGGCCAGTGTCGGTACTTTGAGGGAGGTTCCCCGTGCTTTCGCACGGACCTAATTAAAATAAATCTCGTTTTCCCAGGGGCGTAACTCCGTTAACACCTTTCTAGACACCTGCTTGATCGGCTAATTGTAATGTGTAAAACTCTCCCAGGAGTAACTCTTACTCGTAGTGGGTATCGGGATCCAACTATCTCATAAAAGGTATGCAATCTCATTCCAAATTTCAACGCTTGAAATTCCCGATAATCTTCTGCCCCTAGTGTCCTATAACCTTGACGAAAGCCAACAAACCATAGTCCACTAGTCAAGTTCAACCCGTACAGTTCATGATTGAATTAAACCCATCCCCACGACCCTTGACGAAAGCCAACAAAGCCATACGACTACCCTAATCCAATCGCATCATATGCTTAAGCAGATAAGCACTAATCAGCTACCGCACACTGCGCCTTGACGAAAGCCAACAAACGTAGCACGAATATTAAATACTACTTATTTGAAATGATGGAGGGCTACGACAGGTTTTTATGAAAACCTTTTGCGTAATGAACAGTATATCGTTGTAGAAACGAGTGATTTTGAAAAGGAGCGTTTTTGAGGTTTTCACTAGTTTCGCTAAAGAGGTCACTCCCGGTGAAGGGATCTCGGCTCTTTCCTTATCGAATAAAGTGCTGGATATTTCACAAATACCACTATGCAAAGCAAAAACTATAGAAGCAATCAAAAGACAAACCGAGTGGGTTGTAGCATCTGCCAGTTTTGCTAAAGAGGTCACTCCCGGTGAAGGGATCTCGGCTCTTTCCTTATCGAATAAGGTGCTGGATATTCTATAAGGAATACCGCTATGCAAAGCAAGAACTAGAGCTACCAGTTTTTAAAACAAGTTTCTACAGCATCTTTAGGTTTCTTTTATTTCATTAATCTCATTAATGAAGTCCTATCAATTATGCTTCCTAAGTATCACAGAAGAAACGAAAGCAACAATATTTACTATATTTCATCATATATATAATATAAGTATTCGTCTCAATATATAAAGTGATCACATCACAGAATATCAGCAACAGAAGAACACATATGAAATATTGGATATACTAGGAATTCCGTGTTTTAAATTAAGCCAATAAAAAAACGCGGATTCCACGGTCGTGAAGAATAGCCAAACCCACATTCCTAGACCCCTACGAGAACGGCAAGCAACCCTCCCAATTCTAGAGTTAGGAGATCCGGTCTCGACTCCTCGATATGATCTCCCGCTGGACCCTAGAACCCGGTTACTTCTGCTCTCCTCGTTGGGTCTATCCTAATGCGGAAAAGTAAATAATATACATCAATGGTGACATCATCCTCAACCCGGAAGTGCCCCATGTAAGTCCACGTTGCGACCCCCGGCTCTTACGGGGAGGCGGAAACGGTATAAAAATCAAATTTTTAGCGCAAGGGGGAACATGGACTAAGCAAAGTCGGGATCTTTAACTAAACTAAAACTAGCAAACTTTGCTAAAGAGAGTTAGCTACTCGGATGGAGATGGTTATACCTAAACTTGTCTTGAACTCCTTCGTCTTCAAAGCTCCGATGGTGGTCCGATGGCTTCTTCTCGTCGTCTCCGTACGCCGAAGATAGATCCACCTGAAAGCTCCAACCTTTAGCTCCTTCTTCGTTCTTTGAAGAAACTAGTTCACTTGGTTTGCTAAACCTAGTGAACTAGAATGAGTAGAGAAGATTTAGAATGGGATTTTATTTATGGTTCTTGATTCTCAACTCATGAGACAAGAGAACCATAGATCAAGAGAGGGAGCAAGAGGTTGAGGGTGAGAGCAAGAGAAGAGCTCAAGAACAAGAGAGAGAATGAGCAAGAAAGAATGAGGCTCTCTTTTGTCTCTCACCCTCTCATAATCCAATGTAATCATAACTCATCATATCAATAAAAGTCTTATGTGATGGTTGAAGCAACCATAACCTTATCATGTCATGCACTCATTTTACTCAAATGAACAAGCAAGTAGAAGTCTTTGGCATGAAATGATAACCATGGTTATCATGATGGTCAACTAGTCAAGCCTAGTCAACCGGTCAACAAAGTCAACAAGTCAACAAAAGTCAACAAGTCAACAAAGTCAACAAAAGTCAACAACCAAGTCACCATAATACTTAATTAATATAATAGTTAATCGCATATCATATTCTCATTAGGGTTGAGCAAAAAGTCAAAAAGTCAACGGTCAACTGTCAACAACCCTAATGAGAATCCGCTGTCTGTGCCTCCCTGTCAACTGTGCATACACACCCGCATCCGCGTTCCGAGGAACACGAATGCAAACTGGATAAATCCAATCCCATAAGATACACTAGGATCTGGCTTAAACCAAAGCCCGCTAGTGTAAACTGTCCGGACACTGTACGTGCACAAGTGCACGGATGTGACCGAACCCTGTCGCAAAACCATGCGACCTGTCGCAATACCATGCGACCTTTACTCTTTTGCCTAAAGGCGAAAAGCTTTCTGTGTGGGACTCTAAAGACTCGACACTACGCTGGCAGTGGGTTTAACCACAGACCGCAAGCGGCACTAGCTGTGCGTAACGGTCCCCAGGTAATGCCGACAAGAAGACCGACGAGGCGAAACCCATCTGAACTCCTACTGAGCCTGAGTGTGACATTCTCCGTACAGTCCGGTCTGTTCGTCTGATACATCGCATGGCGGGCCTAGGGGGCGGTAAACGTCAGTCCCCCAATAGCGGTACAAGTCGTGCCGGAGCGAAGCCCAAAACACCCTGAGATAACACTGGAAACCTACCAGTATATCTCGTTTGCCCTGGCCAGGGACTACTCGTGTAATGGCTCTCCTAGACACAGCGCGATGTCAACCCCCAATACCGGGAGAGACGAATCCTGTCTAACCGTCACTGCCTCCAAGTGCTTCGGGACTGCACCCAACCACTACCTGTTTGCACGACTCCTTTGAGCCGTGGTAGGGTAGTGATCAAAGTACAGTGGGAACACACTCGAGGCGGAGTGACAGTGTCAAGTCAGCGGACTAAGCTGTACTCATGTCACCTGGGAACTGATAACTGACGATAGGTATAATACCAACTAGTCAGTTCCCGACGAGTCCTGTCCAGTGTACCCGTAACCTAACGAGCACCCGCATACTATCCCAAGTACGACGTACTGACGGCTGTGGGACAGACCGTCTCCCACACTGGGATGAGAAGCGCATGCGCTGGTCTACTCCGGAGTATCGATGCCCTGTCTCGATAGTCCTGCGACCAGGGACCTGCATAAGGATGTGCTTATAGATTACCCAGCCCCACTAGTGTGACGGCCATCACATCGCTGGTAATCAAGCAAAGATCCTAAGGGCTCTACTAATGTGTATAGGCGATATACAAAAATAAACACATGTACACATTGAAGTAGAAACAAACCAAGTAGCATACTACTATTTTGAGCAAGATTGTATATACAAGGTGAATATCCCAAGCATCCATTAAGTAATATACAAACTAGTATGATACAGTAATGGCCTCTAGGGCATATACACTAACAATCTCCCACTTGCACTAAGGCCATGTACTGGCGTATCGAAGACCTATCATCTCGATCAGCCGCTCGAACTGAGTCTGGGGCAAGGCCTTGGTGAATGGATCTGCAGTGTTGTCTTCTGAAGCGACTCTCCGAACCTCGATCTCCTGGCGATCCACGATCTCCCTGATCAGGTGATACCGCCTCAAGATGTGCCTGGATTTCTGATGGGACCTGGGTTCCTTCGCTAAAGCTATAGCCCCGTTGTTGTCGCAATACAGAGGTATTGGATCAACAATGGACGGAACCACCTGAAGTTCTTTCAAGAACTTCCTCATCCAGACAGCTTCTTTTGCGGCATCAGATGCAGCGATGTATTCCGCTTCCATCGTCGAGTCTGCAACGGTTTCCTGTTTGGAACTCTTCCAACACACCGCCCCTCCATTGAGGGTAAAGACAAAACCCGACATGGACTTGGAATCATCCTTGTCACTCTGGAAGCTAGAGTCAGCAAAGGCCTCGATCTGGAGGTCTTTTCCGCCATACACCAAGAACATCTCCTTAGTCCTTCTCAGGTACTTGAGAATGTTCTTTACCGCTATCCAGTGTTTCTCCCCAGGGTTTGACTGATGCCGGCTTACCACACTCAGTGCATAAGCTACATCCGGTCTGGTACACAACATCGCATACATTATAGAGCCTACCGCAGAAGCGTAGGGTATAATAGACATGCGATCCCTCTCCAAATCAGTCTTGGGAGACATCTCTTTAGAGAGGGTGATCCCGTGACAAGCCGGTAGGTTACCGCGCTTGGAATCTTCCATACTGAATCTCTTCAGTATGGTGTCGATGTACCTGGACTGTGATAGTCCTAATATCCTCTTGGATCTGTCACGGTAGATCCGGATACCCAGAATGTATGAGGCATCACCCAGGTCTTTCATGGAGAACCTGTGTGACAAGAACCCCTTGACAGATTGTAGCATAGGAATGTCATTTCCTATTAAGAGAATGTCATCCACGTATAAAACGAGGAATACTACAGTTCTCGCTACAAATCTACTATAGATGCATGGTTCATCTGGATTTTTGATAAAGCCAAATTCTTTGACCGTCTCATCAAAGCAGATGTTCCAACTCCGCGACGCCTGCTTTAGTCCATAGATGGACTTAAGCAACTTGCACACCTTTCCGCTGCTCCCACTCTGAATGAAACCCTCCGGCTGGTCCATATAGACACACTCCTCTAAATTTCCATTTAGAAAAGCTGTCTTTACGTCCATTTGCCAGATCTCATAATCGTGGAAGGCAGCAATGGCAAGAAGGATCCGAATGGATTTCAGCATGGCTACTGGAGAAAAGGTTTCGTCATAGTCCAAGCCAGGTCTTTGACGAAAACCCTTTGCTACCAGCCTAGCTTTATAGGTCTCAACCTGTCCATCTACACCAATCTTCCTTTTGAAGATCCACTTGCATCCTACGGGTTTTACCCCGTCTGGAGCAATGTCCAACGTCCATACCTTGTTGGTGTACATGGACTCCATTTCGGTCCGCATTGCATCCAGCCATTTCACTGAGTCAACGCTCTGAACGGCCTGCTGGAAGCTAGTAGGCTCATCATAATCTATGATGCAATCCTCTCTATCCCCGTCTATGAGAAAACCGTAGTATCTCTCGGGCGGATGAGACTGCCTACTACTCCTGCGGAGCGGCGTAGGAATGTCCTGTTCTGTTGAACCCTCTGGTTCCACTAAACTTTCAGTAATAGTCCGTGGTTTTGGAATTTCTTCCAGTTCTACTGTGCTCCCACTTATCTGGGTTTCCAAAAACTCAGTTTCCAAGAAGTAGGCATGACGAGAAACAAGGACTTTTTGTTCCTCTTCACAGTAGAAGAAATATCCTTTGGAATTCTTTGGATATCCCACAAACTTGCACTGTACTGAGCGTGCCTCGAGCTTGTCCGCATGCTGCTTTTTGACAAAAGCTGGACATCCCCATGTCTTAATATGCTTAAGATAGGGTCTCTTCCCACACCACATCTCATATGGTGTAGTAGGCACGGTCTTAGTAGGAACTCGGTTCAAAAGGTATGCGACTGATTCTAGCGCATACCCCCAGAATGATCGCGGCAACTCAGCGTTACTCATCATGGACCGCACCATATCCAATAGGGTACGGTTCCGTCTCTCCGATACACCATTATGTTGCGGGGTGTATGGAGGAGTAAGCTGAGAGAGAATTCCGTTCTCTTTTAAATAGTCCAGGAACTCGGCACTTAAGTATTCTCCACCTCGATCCGATCTTAGAATCTTAATACTTTTGCCGGTCTGTTTCTCTACTTCATTCTTATACTCCTGGAATTTTCCAAAGGCCTCGGACTTATGTTTCATCAAGAAGACATAACCGTACCTTGAGAAGTCATCCGTAAAAGTAATGAAGTAAGAATGTCCGCTTCGGGCATGTGTAGACATTGGACCGCACACGTCACTGTGTACGAGTCCCAAGAGCTCGCTCGCTCTTACTCCTTGTCCAGTAAACGGAGTCTTTGTTATCTTTCCTTTGAGACAAGATTGACAAGTGGCATACGATTGATATTCGAACGCATTCAAATATCCTTCTGTATGTAACTTAGTCAACCTTCTCTCATTGATGTGACCCAATCTACAATGCCATAAGAAAGTCTGATTCATTTCCGGAGACTTTCTTTTGTGTGTATTCTGGACGTTGAAAATCTATGGTTGGTTTAACACGTATATACCATTACTCAATGTACCTGACCCAATCAAAACTTGATTAAGGTGAATGTTTACAACATTACTTACAAACGCAAATTCATAACCTTCTTTAGAAACTAAAGATACAGAAATGATATTACAAGTTGCGTTGGGTACAAAAAAGCAATTACGCAAAACCAAAACATGTCCATCTGACATTCCCAGGTGATAGTCCCCCACGGCTTTAGCATCCATGCTAGCTCCGTTCGCAACTTTGAGGGTCATGTCACCTGCCTTCAAAACCCTACGGTTTCTCAACGCCTGCAAAGAATTACAGATATGAGATCCTGATCCGGTATCCAATACCCAGGAAGTAGAGTTTATTGAAAGACAATTTTCAATAACATACACACCTGAAGCTGAAGCTGCAACCTGCTTCAATTCCTGTGTTCTGGCCTTCCAGGCCCTGCAATCATTCTTCCAGTGTCCTTTCTTATGACAATAGAAGCATTCTTCCTTATCCACAAGCTTCCCCGCTATCTTTGTTGCTTTTGCTTTTCCCTTCGTATCCACTTTACTAACACCGCCCCTTGGTTTGGCGGGGGCTTTCTTCTTCTTTCCCTTGGCTTTCGCCTTGGACCTAGAAGAAGATGATCCTCCTACAAACAAAGTGGATGTATCCCTACCTTTCTGTAGGGTGCCCTCTGCGCTCCTCAGCATGTTGAGGAGCTCTGAAAGTTCAACCTCCTTTTCTTGTAAGTTGAAGTTCAGTATAAACTGGGCGTAAGTGGAAGGAAGGGACTGGAGAACTATATCCGTATATATCTCACTCTCCAATGTGATCCCTAGGTCAGCGAGCTCCTCAATGAAGCCGATCATCTTTAGCACGTGCTCGGCTACTGATGATCCGACGGCCATTCTTGTCGAAAATAACTTTTTCGACGCTTCGTATCTTGCGATACGAGATTGCTCTCCATACAGTTCTTTTGTATGAAGCAATATGGATTCCATGTCCATATTCTCATGCCTCCTCTGATGTTCGTTGTCCATCGAGGCAAGCAGGAGGCATTTGGCCTTTGCGCTATCAATCTCCCAAGTCTTGCGGATTTCCTTATCCGCGACGCTGGAAGTTGGACCAGGGACAGGGGGAGCTTTGGTGGTAAGAAGATACCCCAGCTTGTCATAAGTGATTGCTATCTTGACATTCCTGAGCCAATCTTTATAGTTTGGCCCTGTCAGTTTGTTTTTATCTAGGAGTAACTTAAGTCCAGTCATGTTGATTGGTCGCTGCAATTAGGAGAGAGAAGAAGAAACACTCAGCATGATGCTCTTGCAAGTTTAGAGTGGTTTTTAGTTTGTCTAAACAGGATGGCTCCCACTGTTTCTCGAATCCCTCCTCCAACCATAAAGGAAGAATTAGCCGGGATCAATCCCACCGCACAATACTTGCTTAACCGTTCAGCCAGGCCGGTGTCGGTACTTCGAGGGAGGTTTTCCAACGCTTTCGCGAAGTTCCTTAATTAAAGAACCTCTTTTCCCTGGGGGCGTAGCCCCGCTAACACCTTTCTAGGCACCTACTAGGTTTATAGCATTGATCGATTAGTGAGAAATTTCCCGAGGAGTAGCATATACTCACAGTAGGATCGGGATCCAAATATCATTGCGTGACGAAACTGAAGGAATCCTACCAGAATCATCACACTCCAAATGGTATGCAAATCTAGCAAGTTTCAGTCATAAGTCACATGTCAAGTTCTGCCCGTCGTTCTCCAGGTTAATTTGAATCCACCCGCACCTACCCTTGACTTTGGCCAACAAGGCAGTACGACTGTTCCAAACCAACGCATCTATCTATGCTGCACATGAATACCCAATAGCTACCAATCACTGTGCCTTGACTTTGGCCAACAAACACAGCTTGAATACTATTGACTATTCATGTGAAACGACGGAGGGCTACGGATGGTTTTGGCAAAACCGTGAACGTAGTGAACTTGATTTGGTCGATGGAACGAGATAGCTTTTAAAAGGAGTGGCTCAAGCTCCGCATTTAAAAGTTGTTTTTGAAAAGAACCGAGTGGTTTTTCGAAAGTGTTCCAACGACTTTAACTTGGTTTATTATCTTGCATTAGTTCTTTTAATGCGTGATATTCTTGCATTAGTTCTTTTAATGCGTCCCATCATTTAATCCTACCATTGCAGAAAACAACCAAAATATGACGTACGCTTATGCCATTCGCATTCGCCACGGGGCCCCGTCATTACCCGTTAGGTTACTTAACTAACGACAGAGCGGGGGCTGGGCTAGCGCGTCTGTAAAACATAAGCAACGCCTAAATAATATCATATATAGATATACTGCAATGATAAACATTTCAGATCACAGATAAATACATTGGATATACTAGGAATCTGTAATTCGTACGAGCCATTAACGAAAGACAGATTACACGGTCGCGGTGAATAGCCAAGACCCCACCCAAGACCCCTACGGGTGCGGCAAACTACCCGCCAAGTACCCAAAGCGTAGTAACCACCCTCATCTCCATGAGTAGGCCACTCGACACTTCGGCATACCCGGTAGTTTGTGCACCCCCTCCATGGGTCTATCCTAGGAGCAAAAACAGTAAAAAGAAATTATACAATGACGGCTACAACCCCGACCCGGTTGTGCGGCCATACAAATAATTATTACATCAATTTACAAATTTACATGAATTGCAAGAAAAGAAAACTCTCGTCTCACAACCCCCGGCTATTCACCCGCGACAATCCAACATATTTATATACACATTCCAGCACATTACAGATCATGTATAACCCCGACCAATCGACTTATAGCGATTAGCCGACGTTCAATACATGCAAACATCACAGATATAACCATCATAGTCAAAGTGCAGTGAAGTTCGGAAAAAAATATGGAATTATAGGACCCCAAAAGGAAATTTCTTTTCTGGAAAATCTGGGCACATATAATATATTTCAAAAATCCCAAAACCAACACAGACACACACTGCACGAAAAACGATGCAGAGAAGACGACAAACCGCGGCGCTTCCGCGGCACATGCCTACCTCGTGCCGCGGAAGGGCGGCGGTTTGAACGAAACAGTGGACCGTTTTTCATGGGTGTTCACACAAAACCCTGAGCCGAATTTAGGAGTAGTATAAAGTTTTTCATTTTGACCAGAAAAAATTTCAACAGAAACTCAGGTTTTGTAAAAGTTTGGTTTTTTTTTTGATTTTTCCGGTTCCGAACTTCGTTACACTTCACTACCAAGCTAGTTTAAGTTTAGTTAGACTCTGATACCACTGTAAGTCCACGTTGCGACCCCCGGCTCTTACGGGGAGGCGGAAACGGTATAAAAATCAAATTTTTAGCGCAAGGGGCAACATGGACTAAGCAAAGTCGGGATCTTTAACTAAACTAAAACTAGCAAACTTTGCTAAAGAGAGTTAGCTACTCGGATGGAGATGGTTATACCTAAACTTGTCTTGAACTCCTTCGTCTTCAAAGCTCCGATGGTGGTCCGATGGCTTCTTCTCGTCGTCTCCGTACGCCGAAGATAGATCCACCTGAAAGCTCCAACCTTTAGCTCCTTCTTCGTTCTTTGAAGAAACTAGTTCACTTGGTTTGCTAAACCTAGTGAACTAGAATGAGTAGAGAAGATTTAGAATGGGATTTTATCTATGGTTCTTGATTCTCAACTCATGAGACAAGAGAACCATAGATCAAGAGAGGGAGCAAGAGGTTGAGGGTGAGAGCAAGAGAAGAGCTCAAGAACAAGAGAGAGAATGAGCAAGAAAGAATGAGGCTCTCTTTTGTCTCTCACCCTCTCATAATCCAATGTAATCATAACTCATCATATCAATAAAAGTCTTATGTGATGGTTGAAGCAACCATAACCTTATCATGTCATGCACTCATTTTACTCAAATGAACAAGCAAGTAAAAGTCTTTGGCATGAAATGATAACCATGGTTATCATGATGGTCAACTAGTCAAGCCTAGTCAACCGGTCAACAAAGTCAACAAGTCAACAAAAGTCAACAAGTCAACAAAGTCAACAAAAGTCAACAACCAAGTCACCATAATACTTAATTAATATAATAGTTAATCGCATATCATATTCTCATTAGGGTTGAGCAAAAAGTCAAAAAGTCAACGGTCAACTGTCAACAACCCTAATGAGAATCCGCTGTCTGTGCCTCCCTGTCAACTGTGCATACACACCCGCATCCGCGTTCCGAGGAACACGAATGCAAACTGGATAAATCCAATCCCATAAGATACACTAGGATCTGGCTTAAACCAAAGCCCGCTAGTGTAAACTGTCCGGACACTGTACGTGCACAAGTGCACGGATGTGACCGAACCCTGTCGCAAAACCATGCGACCTGTCGCAATACCATGCGACCTCTACTCTTTTGCCTAAAGGCGAAAAGCTTTCTGTGTGGGACTCTAAAGACTCGACACTACGCTGGCAGTGGGTTTAACCACAGACCGCAAGCGGCACTAGCTGTGCGTAACGGTCCCCAGGTAATGCCGACAAGAAGACCGACGAGGCGAAACCCATCTGAACTCCTACTGAGCCTGAGTGTGACATTCTCCGTACAGTCCGGTCTGTTCGTCTGATACATCGCATGGCGGGCCTAGGGGGCGGTAAACGTCAGTCCCCCAATAGCGGTACAAGTCGTGCCGGAGCGAAGCCCAAAACACCCTGAGATAACACTGGAAACCTACCAGTATATCTCGTTTGCCCTGGCCAGGGACTACTCGTGTAATGGCTCTCCTAGACACAGCGCGATGTCAACCCCCAATACCGGGAGAGACGAATCCTGTCTAACCGTCACTGCCTCCAAGTGCTTCGGGACTGCACCCAACCACTACCTGTTTGCACGACTCCTTTGAGCCGTGGTAGGGTAGTGATCAAAGTACAGTGGGAACACACTCGAGGCGGAGTGACAGTGTCAAGTCAGCGGACTAAGATGTACTCATGTCACCTGGGAACTGATAACTGACGATAGGTATAATACCAACTAGTCAGTTCCCGACGAGTCCTGTCCAGTGTACCCGTAACCTAACGAGCACCCGCATACTATCCCAAGTACGACGTACTGACGGCTGTGGGACAGACAGTCTCCCACACTGGGATGAGAAGCGCATGCGCTGGTCTACTCCGGAGTATCGATGCCCTGTCTCGATAGTCCTGCGACCAGGGACCTGCATAAGCATGTGCTTATAGATTACCCAGCCCCACTAGTGTGACGGCCATCACATCGCTGGTAATCAAGCAAAGATCCTAAGGGCTCTACTAATGTGTATAGGCGATATACAAAAATAAACACATGTACACATTGAAGTAGAAACAAACCAAGTAGCATACTACTATTTTGAGCAAGATTGTATATACAAGGTGAATATCCCAAGCATCCATTAAGTAATATACAAACTAGTATGATACAGTAATGGCCTCTAGGGCATATACACTAACACCCCAATAAAAGAATATTACATACAAACTTTTACATGAATGAAAATGAACAACTCCCATCTCACATAAAACCCCCGGCTATTCAAAACACGACGATCCAATATAACATATCACAGCAACACATAACATCACATGTCATCAACGTAAGTAAATATGCGTATCCCAATTGTCGTTGACATATAGCAACGAAACCGGCGATAAACCACATATTATACTTACGGTCGCAGAAAAGAAAGTGAAAAACTACAACAATTGGAATCCGCAACCACCTTAGACATCATAAACCCAATATATTACATACTTTGGATTTCATGCCTAACCAAATGAATTCCTTAGACATTACATGCCTAACAATTATAAACCCCGCATTTTAGTCTCAATATTGAAAACACTTTCCAATAACCAGTCGGATAATTCAACAAGATTCCCGATAACCTGATCGAATACTCGTCGGAAACTTTAGTAGACGGCCGCACCCCCGATGTCGTCGACGAAGTGCACTAAGGCGGAATACCGCTGTAACATTTCATAAAATATAAAATATTATTTTTGGAATTTAATATTAAAATAATATATTTCCCGAAAACTGCCTGATTTGCGAAATTGGGGTTTTCGAAAATGGGTATAAATATATACCGATAATTGTGAAATAATTGGAGATTAAAATGATTTATTCATTTAAAATATATTTAAAGGATTTGGCATTTTTAAAATTTATTATATACATTTTGGATAAAAACCCGATTAGTGCACTGCTAATCGCGATTAAGCCAAGTCCGTGTTTCTATAGTTTTCATGGTTAGTGCACCATGACATATTTCATTTGGTTACATGTTCATTTGTGTTGTTTTATGTTACGGTTTTATTGTGGTGAGAAAAGAAATGAAAGGGAAAAGGTGTTATGATGACTTGAGGAGAGAGAGAGAGGGGACATCATGATGAGAGGTAAGTATGCTTGAGGGGGGAGAGAGATAGAGAGAGAGAGAGAGAGAGAAAGAGGTAAGGCTCCACCCCCACATCATTCTTGACTTCATTTCATTTCTTCAACTCTCTCATCCTTCTTCATCTCTTTCTTCCTCCACCTTACTACCCATGGAAACCATCTCCAAAACCTAATCAAAACCCCAAACTCCTTTCATTAAAAATGATCCCCACCTCACCCTCATCATATTGGACCCATCAAAGTTAGATTTTGAAGACATGGGACTTCTAGGGTTTTGCTTGGTGGCATTAATGAGGTATAATCTCTACCATTTAGCTTAGTTTTTAGTTTGTTATATTCTAGTTTAGTTTAGAAGTCGTTTTAGCGTGGAATTGTGATGTTGGAAAATTCTAGAAGGGTTTGGGTGTTTGTGTAGATTTGAGGTGTGTAGTGGCTGTTACAAATCTTAGGGATTGAATTCAAGAGCTGTAATTGAATGTAGTAACCAAAATACAGATTTAGGATTTTAGCCGTATCGGTTTTGTGAGGAATTGTGAGCCTACAGTGAATCGGGAGCAACCCGGGGAATTTCTGAGTTTAGCAAACAATACCAGAGACCAAATTGGACTAATAGGAGACCACCTTGACGAGACGGACCCCATCTGAGCAGGGGGACCCGAGGAGGCCAGAATTTTTGGCTAAGTGGCTAGCCACTTTGGGGGGGTTTTGGGTCTAGGTTGGTCCAGTAGCTCATTAACTCCATATACAACACCCTATACTTGTTTGTTTAGCTTTATTTGACCTGAGTCAAAATCTGGGAGCATTTTAGTGTGATTTTGGCTATATTTTCCGTATTTTAAAATGCTAATTTTTGATATTTGGATTCATATTTGGTTGTTGGATGTTTGTACATCAACAACAAGGGTTGTTTGGTTGTTTTGTACGCGTAAGCTATAGGTTCTAACTTATGAGCAATGCGCATGCCGTAGTGGATTTCAGAACTTGATTTTAATAGCGTGGCGATATGTGTTGTTATTGTAGGTACCTTCGCGTGGATTCCGAGGTGACGGAGCGTGGCGTCATCGACTTCGGCAAGTAAGAAGCAAGGTGAGTAGATCTATATCCATAGGGGAAGTCGGGTGGATGGCGTATAGCACCTTCGCACACTTTGATGGAAACCGATTTATATATAGATTATGGTTAAGAAACCTTTAATAGAAAACTAGATAGAGTTAAAAGGTAGTTAGAGAACCATATTTGAAACTAAAGGATAGTTAGAAGCGATATGATACCACTAGTATGTGATGACGGGACTTGAGGATGATATTTGATGATATTGCCGTTTAGGGTACTATAAGACTAGATAGTCGACGTAGATGTGTCATCCGAACCATACCTATTTTCAAATTGAAGAATCGTATGCATCAATAGATACCTTGAGGGACGTTACGGATTTTCAAATGATATCTTTTCCTTAAAAACACCGTAGCCCCTACTTTTAAAACTACAATACGCATCTTTCAAAAACTGTTTGTATGGTTCGGGTATGTATGTTAGATTGGATACTTATGCTTATAGCAAAGGTAGAATGTATATGTAAAATTGACCTTTGTGAGATATAAATGCGATGAAAAGAGAATACGATTTGACATGTGATATGATGATGTGTTGGTATACGGATGCGAGTTAATTGAGATGATTGATACCTTGCCGGTCTCCTGATATGAGATTGTTATGGATGTGACCTGGAACATAGGTATAAAGATATATATAGAACGTCGTGAATCATGTGTGATATATCGTACGAGACGTTAGGTCTGTACCCCTGATTGTCGTAAAGGTTGATAGGATCCCTAATGTTTTAATGCCGCCGTACGATGATTTTCCGTACGTGATGAGTTTGACTTGAGATTTGATCCATACCCTTGACTAGAGGATGCCGTGCAATGGAGTATACCGTATGTGATGTTGTGAGGCCGGATGCCGACTACTAGATTCACCGACTCGGTCATGTTAGATACGTATACCCGTCAGCATTTGCATATGATTTACCTTATGCTGCATTCATGTTATTCTCGTTACATCGCATATACCTGTGTTAGTACACTTACACCATTATCGATGATGTGTATGTTACACGTACACAGATTTGCCGGCTCACACACTTCATCATCGATAATTGCCATGTCACTACACAGTAGAACTGCTGCATCGGGATATGACTCCTTGCATGATATACTTGCGTACATACATATTGTGCACCATACTTGCGTACATACACATTGTACACCATACTTGCGTGCATACACATTGTATACATATTGTACACCATACTTGTGTACATACACATATGCACCATTATACGATGTTGTATTTAATTTTGGAGATTTGGGAACCGCATGATACATTTTAAAAACTGGAATCATTTAAAAGAGCAGTTTTCCCTCAATAGGTGCATATTACTGTTCCATGTTGCATGATATATGGATATGCTTACATTCTGTTATATGTCGCATACATCATGCTTTACGCTTTTACGTATTGAGATATGCTGTGTTCATGAGATTTCTGGATTTGAGAACCGTGGCTATTTCAAAAAAAAGCATGTACTGTTTTAAAAACCCGGTCTCTCTTGATATGATATTTCAGTGCGTCCACCATGCGTTTTCTCGGTTCTGAGACGTGTGACAGTGATACCCGATTCGAGGAGCTGGATGAGGCCGATTGCGGGTACATGGTGGATCCGATATGGTACCCCGGGGCGAGAACGGATTTGCTGTCCAATAGATGGTGAGCCTGGCAGAGGGACCACTACCTACTGGTGATTGGTTGGGCTCGGCGGATATCCGGAGCATACCGACCGGAGTCGAGAGATGATATGGGCCGATTCGAACTGACGGAGCCCGAGATATGAGGATTTACGTGTCGATGCTGGACACGGGTTTCATGATGTTTAGAGTGTCGATGCTGGGCACTCAGGTTCCATAATTTTGATGTGTCGCGGGGGGCACACGTTGATTTATATCCTTATACTTTCATGCATATACTTTTATGATATTTACATGCATGATGTTGTTGTGCCATTGGTTGACACGTGGACAGGATCCATATGCATTTTTACATTGATGATATGGTTGGATGAGATCTACACGCATACATACATTGATTATATTATTGGATGATATCCACATGCTTATAGGCATTGATTACCATTGTTGGCACATATACAGATACGGTCACCCTAGATATCATAGTATTACCTTCATGATATAGTTGACCTAGGAGTCGTTGTTTATTCAATTTCTACTTGTTGATGTTTTTCTACACACGAGTTGGCAACTCACCCCCGTTGTGCCACAGTTCTTGCAGGTTGACCGCACGGATCAGTAGCGGTATCGCTGGCACATAGCTACTTTTGGGTGGTTTGCTTGGTAGGTGGGACATTTGTATCGTACCCACTCTTGTATTTACTATTTCACATTGTATCTAGTCAACTCCATCAAATAAAACTAGTATTTGTATAAATAATGAGACTTAGCAAGACTTGTAGTTGCGAGATTTGAGCGATGGGTTTTATGTTCGCTTTTGGGGATTCATGTCTTGCTTTACTTTATCTTTTGTGGTGAACTTCGCCGTCGGGCGTCGTATACTTATATTTATGCTTTGCGTGGTTGTGGATCCGCAGATTGGCGAAGAGCTAGCTCCCGCTTGGGGATACCTTTATTACTATCTTGTATTGTGGTTTTAGATCAAAATATACAAAGGAGGTACTGCCCAAATTTTTAAAAAGACGAAATATGTTTTCAAACTAATAAATTCCACTTGCATTTTTCGTGTTCTTTTTCTATGCATTTAAGAAACTTATGATTTTCACCATACCTTTATTTCAAAACTTCACCTCTTTATTTTCTTAAAAAAGTTTAGATTTCTAGGTTTCGGCTTACTTGATTTACGTTACGCCTTTAGACGTGGCGTGTTTCAAGTGCCGGTCACGAACTAATATGTTCGGGTCGTGACAGCCGCGGCCGCAAGCATCCGGACGGATGCTTTTGGCGAAGGGGTTCTCCTATAGTCACTTGGTCGGGGCTATGGGGCGTGGCTATCTAGTAAGGTTACCCAACGAGTATCCGCGTACGCTACGTAATTGCGACGAGCTTTTGATCCACATCAAAATCCCGTAGCAACCGATCACATAAGACTGAATTGCTAAATTTATAAATTTCAAACTAGTTATCACATAACTAATTATTGTGAATTCTAAGTATTGTATCACAATCACAGATAACTAGACGATGTTAAACTTTTCGATCAAATAAACAAACACCCAAAATTTCCCAAAAAGCTCAACACTTGAGAGGAATTCAAAAAGTACCCAGAACATGCCACAGCACCTATGAACCATCCGTAGAAGGGCCGACCAATGCCTCACTCATGTTGCCACGGAACTGCCGCAAACCCTAGGGTATGACCGTAGTTCCGTGATCCAAAAAGTCGAGTTTAGGTATCGTTCTTCTAGAGGGTCCACAGAATCGCTTGCATGATTTTCTGAAGATTTTAAACTAGGAAAAAATCTAACTCTTGGAAAATTTCCAGCGAGGGAAAAATTGGGTTATTGATATCCGTTCGAACTTTTTAACGTCGTCTAAATAACCCGAATAGATGTTAGAATTACGATTACGAAACACTCCAAATTACCTAAACAGTAAGACCACATCACATGCAATTTTAGAAAAAACAAGCAACACCTGAAACACCAAAACTCAGACCCTGGAACACTTAAAAAATTTGAAACCAGAATCCTTAAACAGGGCAGCTCGGATTTTGTGGTGATGTGGCCGGCCAAAAAATGGCCAAATTGCTTCAAATTTTCATAGTGTTCATGTTATATCACATACAACATTCTGCAGTTGCTAAAAAAATTTTTAGAGGCCATTTAAAATTCGACAAAAACTGGATTTTGTTGTTTTAAGTTTCGGAGTAGTTTCGGTTTCGTAATCTAACAAACATCGTCTAATTCTCTAGCATGGCTTTGATACCACTGCTGGGTTCCGTAGCACGGTAGCAAGGTTTCGGGAGGTATCGTCCATGCCAAATTAAAATTTTTGCCGTACTAAAGAACCTTAAGCTAGAATCTTAACTAGAGATTTAGACGAAACAACATGCACACATCTTTACATACTAAGTGAATGAAGAATACAACATTTGTAGAATGGTCCTTCACTTCTAAAGCTCCGTGTAGTATTCCCTTCGCTCCAACTAGTGAACACCCGAACTCTAGTAAGGGTTCACATGAAGAAATGAACAGGCTTGCTCGAAGTCTTCGAGGCCAAAAATGATCTACGTCGAGAAGACTCAAGCTCATTCTACCTCTTCACTAATTGTAAATCAGTGAAGCAAACATCCTAAACTAAATGGCTAATATAGTAGAGGATGATGAAGTAGAAATCGGACTCACTTTAGATTAATTTTTCTCACATTATTTCTTCACTTGGAGAAATGCTAGAAAGCTTTCTCATGAGGAAGAAGAAGATGAAGTGGAGATGAGAATGAGACTAAAATGAGGTGAGAATAGCAACCGTGGGTGAGTTAGTGTCATACACTAACTCATGTAGAGATTGAATCATGGCTAACAATAATGGTTAGGTTAATAAATATCTACATGTAAAACATGGACTAAATCAAAGATGCTTCAAGCTTCTCCAACCTTCCATGCATGACAATTTCCAACTAATATTAAATTACTTTAAATAAATAAAACCTCACATTATTATAAGCATGGTTTGAGTCTTATACACCCATGTAGCATGTGACATCAAGCATGACACAAAATAATGTACATTAATATATATCACATATATACTAAGTGTACACAAGTGAGAAAAAGAAATGTTTAAGTGAACAAATATTAGTTAATGTAAATTAATATATCATATATATAATTATACATTAAATTATTAAATCAACACTTGATTTAATAATCCGGGTATATCACATACAACCGACTAATATCAAATGTAACAACTTATCGAATCAACACTTAATCCGATAAGCCGGCTATATCACATATAACCGACCAATATCACATATCGCGAGAATAGAATACGGTATCACATACTCGTATTAATTTCGGTCTCGCACATATCACATATGTGCTCCTACTTCGTTTCGCATGAACCAGGAAATCTCTGTGTAGGATTCTAAAGAATCGTTAATACGCCGGCAGTAGGTGATGATCATATCATACACCCACAAGCCGCAAGCGGTCTGCTAAACGTAACGGCCACCCGGATATTGAGCGATCAGAAGATCAACAAGCAAGCCTTCTAATACTCCTGCGAATCCAATCTGTAACACTACCGTACAGTCCGGTCTCTTCATCAGATATGTCGCATATCGCAGCCTGGGGGTGGTATAACGTCAGACCTTAATAGCCTGATAAGTCATGCCGATGCAAGGTCCATAACGCTTCGAGAAACTACTGATAACACTTACCAATAAATCTCGGTAACCCTGACCAGGGATTTCCTGTTATGGCCAATCAAGCATAGCGCAATATCAACCCTCAATACAGGGAGAGACGAAATCCCCTCCTATCGCTCATTGCCTCCATGTAACTCGGGACTGTACCCAAAAACCACCGTTTTGCACGATCTCTTGAACGTGGTAAGGTGGAAATCAAAGCACAGTCGGAATCACACAAGACTTTATGACGATCTCGGGTCGATAGACTAACCTGTACCAGTGTCACCAGAGAATTGCTATCTGACGATAGGTATAATACCATCTAGGAGTTCTCGGCGAGTTCGTTCAGTATACCCAGTCTCCACTGAGTACCCGTATACCTTCTCTGATGTCAAACACCAATGGATATGGGATCATCCATCGCCCATCATATGGGTCAAGAAGCGCATACGCTAGTCTACTCTGGAGTATCAATGCCCTGTCTCGATACTTCCACGACTAGGAACATTTGAAGGATTTACTTATCGACTATCTCTGCCCCACTAGTATGATCCACATCATAATCTTGGTAGTCAAGTACTCATCATAAGGGCTTTATTAACATATAATAGAGAGACAATAAGTGTACATGTTAAGATAAAAAGCAACCAGATAGCATACTACTATGTCGAGCAAGAAAGTCCTCCCTATATATGTCCAAGCATCCACTACAATATACATCTCATGTACAGTAATGGCCTCTAGAGCATACATATAACTAACATATATGCAACGCATATATGCACTGCAATTAAAACAATTGCTAGGCTAAAACAGCCCCACGTGTTTAACACGTGAGTGCCTATATGCAATGCATATAGGTACTGCAATTAAAACAATTGCTAGGCTAAAACAGCCCCCACGTGTTTAACACGTGAGTGCCTATATGCAACGCATATAGGCATTGCAATTAAAACAATTGCCAGGCTAAAACAGCCCTACGTGTTTAACACGTGAGTGCCTATATGCAACGCATATAGGCACTGCAATTAAAACAATTGCCAGGCTAAAACAACCCCACGTGTTTAACACGTGAGGGCACTTTCCTATGCAGAATTAAATTCTGTTGAGGAAATATTCCTCAAATCTTTCTAAACAAGAAAGACTACTTTCTGTAAAACAGAGTACCGTTGAATTAAAAGTCCAATGATGATTAAAGAATCACCGATCTACAGAATAAATTCTGTGTGAGAAAATATTTCCCTAATTTTGTTAAAAACAATAAAAATATGTTCTGTAATACAGAAGTACTTGGATCAAAGATCCAACAGTGGGTAAAATCCCTAAATCAATTAGGTTTTCTCAATGAGAGATTTCTTCAAACTAATCAACAGATTTGCCTCTATTATATAAAGGACCTAAGACTTCAAGTCTAAAAAAAAGGAGAGACCCCTATAAGCTTTGAGAAAAAATAAAAAAAAAAGAGAGATAACAGTGATCAGAGAATTTAATTCTCAAAAGAAAAGCCTTGTTCCTTTGAAACCCTTGGTAAAAAAAGACTGTTCTTTGCATCTCTAAGGGTTTAACCCTTCATCAAAGAACTTAGTTCTTCCTCTGGTTGAGATCTGCAAAAGCAGATCTCCCCACAAGTTGAGAATTTAATTCTCATCGGAGAGATTCTATTATGCAGATTCAAAATTTTGGGGAAAGAACTGAGTTCAAAGAATTTAGTTCTTACAAAAGTATATAGGAATTTAATTCCTCTGATAACACTAGGGTTTAACCCTGTAAAAGAATTTAGTTCTTATAAAACAAGAAACTTGAAATTCTCTTAAACTCAAATCCCCGCATCAATGATATAAGATCAAGATCTTCATACACATAGAGGGAAAGACCGATGATTCACACACAAGCATCTAAAAAGAAGAACAAGAAGCACCTCCTAGGGCAGTCACATGGTCCCACGTGACCCCCAAGCATTTATAAAGAAAAGGGAATAAACCCAAAGGTAGCGCTCACATTTTGAAAATACTTCACGTGTTTGCACGTGAGCGTTAATGAATTAAGCGCTTAGCACTTATAAAAGAAAGAGAATTCAGAGAACAATTCCCATTTCGGGTGCCTCACGTGCTCGCACGTGAGCCGAGTGCTCATAAAAGAGGAGGGAAATAAAACCCATAAAAAAGGCAGTACCCAACTTTACGGTGCCTCACGTTCTCACACGTGAGTGCCACAAGAATTAAGTGTTTAACACTTATATATAAACGGGGACTTGAACCCAATGTATAGAGCCAACTTTGAGGTGCCTCACATGCAACACGTGAGCACCCCTGAAATTCAGTGTTTAACACTGTTTTAGAGCCTTATGTGGGAACACGTGAGTGCTAAACGTATACTAGTGTTTAACACTATGGAAAATCAATTTCAGCCTCAAGTTGGCTAAGTCTTCTTGAGATTAAAACATCTTCGATGAGATCAAAACATCTTCGATCTCCAAAAAGACCGAGCCTCTATGCTCATGACTTCCCAAACTAATGAAGAAATCTTAGTCTCCAAATACCACTAATGATGGACTTGGTTCAAGGGTACATCTCTCTACACCTCTGATACATGTCGTTGTAATTCCTCAATGTTTTCAGAGAGGTGGCGGGTCTCGACAACCAACTACTTTTGGATGCGCTTCCCAAAATGGCGACTACGGACCGCAACGTCCTTAAATTAACAATGGACCGTAACGTCCTTAAAACTAAAACAATAGAGCCCAAACGCTCTTTTGTTGAATCTGAATGATCCTAAAACCCTGTTAAGTAGATCTTAGTTTGAAATTGGACTAACGTATTCTTAACAAAGATTTAAGTTGATCTAAATCTCAAACAAGACCAACGATCCTTAAATCAAACCAAACCCAAATTTAAGAATATATGGATTTGGACTAATCCACGCCCTACAGACGACAACATAAATTAGTCTCTGTATACAATCCACAGATAACCAAAAATAAAACAAACACACACGACACGAAGTGAACTTTTGGAGCAGGAGAAAGTAGTTATCGCGATGCGGTAACGTAATTAACTGCAGAGGCTTGTGTTTGCAGGGAAGAGCGTCCCCATAATCAAAAACCCCTCGCAAATAAGGGGGAATCTAACGAAGTCTGCTACAACGGCCACATCCGTCCAAACCTCTGATGCACGGTGCCATAAATCAACTTGGCATCTTCGGAGAGGTGGATGGATAAACCCAAATAGCAACTGCCTCCAAATTCAGGCAAGACGACCTACGCGGTTTCGTCTCCCGTTTTCGGCGGTAAACAACCACTATGCAAAGCAAGAACTAGAGAAGCTATCAAAACAAAACCGAGTGGATTGAAGCATTTGCTAGTTTTGCTAAAGAGGTCGCTTCCGGTGAAGGGATCTCGGCTCTTTCCTCGTCGAATGAGGTGCTGGATATTCATCAAGGAATACCACTATGCAAAGCAAGAACTAGGGCTACCTTTTTAAAAAATTTGATTTTACAACATCTTTAGGTTTCTTTTCTTTACATTAATCTCATTAATGAAGTCCCATCATTTATGTTTCCCTAAACATCACAGAAAAGAAACGAAAATAGAACGTACGTTTATGCCATCCGCATTCGCCACGGGGCCCCGTCATGCACCATTAGACTAGTGCGGGTGCAAAATATAAGCAACGTTTATTATATATATATATATTATATAGCATTCATCTTACGCAGTTATATGATCACATCACAGAACACAAGCAACAGAAGTCAACATATGAAATATTAGATATACTAAGGGATCCGTGTTTTAAATGAAGCCAGTAATGAAAAACAAGGATTTCACGGTCGTGATGAAAAGCCAAATCCACATCTCTAGACCCCTACGAGAGCGGCAAGCAACCCTGCCAATTCTACAGTTAGGAGACCTGGTCTCGACTCCTCGAGATGGTCTCCCACTAGACTCGAGAACCCGGTTACTTATGCTCCCCGCCTTGGGTCTATCCTAATGCGGAAAAGTAAATAATATATATCAATGGTAATATCATCCTCAACCCGGAAGTGTCCCGATAAAAGAATATTACATACATTTTTACATGAAAGAAAATAGAAAAACTCTCATCTCACGCAAAAAAAACACGGCTGTTCAATCACGACGATCCAATATAACATATCACAGCAACACATAAATCACATGTCATCAACGTAAGTAAATATGCGTATTCGGAATTCCGTTGACATATAGCAACGAGATCGGGGATGCCCTACATATTACACTTACGGTCGCAGAAAAGAAATGAAAAACTACAATAATTAGAATCCGCAAACTCCTTAGACATCATAAACCCAGAATATCTCATATTCCGAATTTCATTCCTAACCTATAAACCTTGCATTTAAGTCTCAAATTGAAAACTCTTTTCAATAAGCAGTCGGATAATTCAACAAGATTCCCGACTAGGTGTTCGCGTACTATACGCGATTGCGACGGAGTTTTGATCCGAATCGAAACTCCGTGCAATCGATCAACCGAGACTAAAACGCTAGATTTATAAAACACTAATTAGTTTTCTCAAAACTAATTGTTGTAGATTCCAAATATTGTATCACATATCATCATAATCTAGACGATGTCAAACATTTCAATCGATTTATGAAACACGCACAAATCACAAAGACCTCAACAACTTGAGCCTTACTAAAAACATCCAGAAAGTACCAAATATGTCAATGGAGAAGCACAAGAAGAATGAACCCAAAATACCACCAACATGCGGCGGAATCGCGGCCAAAATTGGGTTTAGGCCGCGGTTCCGCGGCGCTTTATTGGTATTAGGGTCTCGAACTTCTTGGGACTCCATTAAATACCCTGCATAATTTTCTGCATATTGTTAATGTCGAAAATTTTAACTTTTGAAAAATGGACAGAAACGTGTCAAAACCCGGCTTCGAAAATTCGATTGAACACTTTAACGTCGTAAAGACTTTATCTAATATTCTAGCTTGGCTCTAATACCATGAAAGTGTATTCTAGCACCACCACAAGGTTTTAATGGTATCAAGTGTAAGTCGATGTCGCGCACCCCACGAGTACGCGGGGAGGCGGAATATTTTAAAAACGATTTTCAAAGCTCGCAACACCGACTTGAACTCCAGGATCTTGGCTAAACCCTAACTAGCTAATCTTGTAGAAAGGTTAACTACTCGGAAAGGAGTTTATACCTCACGATACAAGTCCTTTGGGTCTTCTTTGCTGTCCTCCTCATCATCGTAAGCTCCGAGGATTGTAACGGATCAAAGCTTTCTCGTCGGCTTTCTCGAGTCAAAGACGATCCACCCGAGAGTCTATAGTCCGAGCTCCAACCTTAAATCTGAGATAACTAAGGCAACTAGCTTGCTAAACTAGATGACCTGGGTGATGTAGAGTAAGAAGATGGGTTAGTTTGTCTCTTGGAATCCTAGGTTTCTCAACTCGTGAGAAGTTTAGGGTTATGAGAAAGAAGAAGGAGACTTGAGGAAAATGAGAGTGGAGAGAAAATGAGCTTGGAAAAAGAATGAATGGCTCAAGTGTAGAATTATGAAGCATATAATATTCCATGAGATAAATATCTCACAAAAAATCAACCATGCTTCAAAATATCTAATTTGTCAAGACCATGAGTCATCCCCATCCAACAAATATCTCCACCTAATTTTCCTCTACCCTAATTAGGTTTTAATCAATAAAATAAAATCCAAGAAATTACGAGAACGCCCCCATCCGTATATACATACCCGTATTCGTATTCCGAAGAATACGAATACAATGAGACAAAAACAATCCATCAATATAATACTAGGATCCGGTTTAAACCAAAGCCCACTAATATTATCCGCCCGATCATCATACGTGCACAAGTATACGTACGTGATTGAAGCCCTGTCGTAAAACCATACAGTCTCTACATCTTTTGCCCGATGCAAGGAAACGCTCTGTGTGGGACTCTAAAGTCTCGACAGTACACTGGCAGTCGGTTTAACCACAAGCTGCAAGCGGTACTAGCTACACGTAACGGCTATCCAGGTATTTTTCGATGAGAAGGCCAATGAGCAAACTCATCCGAACTCCTACTGAGCATGTATGTGACAATCTCCGTACAGTCCGGTCTGTTCGTCTAAGAGTATCGCATATCAGGCCTAGAGGGCGGTAATCGTCAGACCCATAATAGCGCAATAAGTCATGCCGGAGTGTAGCCAAAAACACCCTGAGAAACTACTGGAATACCTACCAGTAAATCTCGCTTGCCCTGACCAAGGACTTTGTGTAATGGCTCTCCAACCACAGCGCGATATCAAACCCCAATACCGGGAGAGACGAATCCTATTTAACCGCCACTACCTCCAAGTGCTTTGGGACTGCACCCAACTACTACCTGTTTGCACAACTCCTTTGAGCCGTGGTAGGATAGTAATCAAAGTACAGTGGGAACACACTCGAGGCGAAGTAGCAGTGTCAAGTCGACGGACTAAGCAGTACTTATGTCTCCTGGGAACTGCTACCCAACGATAGGTATAATACCCACCAGCAGTCCCCGACGAGTCACATCCAGTGTACTAATAACCTAATGAGCACCTGCATACTATCTCCAGTATGACGTACTAATGACTGTGGGATAGACCATCTTCGCTGCTGGGATGAGAAGCGTATACACTAGTCTACTCTGGAGTATCAATGCCCTGTCTCGATAATCCTATGACTAGAGACCTGTATAAAGATGTGCTTATAGAATATGCATCCCCCACTAGTGTGATTGCCATCACAACGCTGGTAATCAAACAAAGATCCTAAGGGCTCTACCAATATGTATAAGCGATATGCTAAAAGAAACACATGCACATATTGAGGTAGAAACAAACCAGGTAGCATACTACCATTTTGAGCAAGACTGTCAATACTACTGTGAATATCCCAAGCTTCCATTAAGTAATATACAAACCAATATGATATAATAATGGCCTCTAGGGCACATATCACTGACAATCTCCCATTTGCATTAGGGTTATGTATTGTCATATCACAGACCTATCATCTCGAACTGTGTCTAAGGGATGGCCTTCGTGAGTGGATCTGCAGTGTTATTCTCTATATATACTCTCCTCACCTCGATCTCCCGGCGATCAACGATCTCCCTGATGAGGTGGTAACTCCTGAAAATGTGTCTGGACTTTTGATGGGACCTGGGTTCCTTCGCTAAGGCTATAGCGCCGTTGTTGTCACAATACAGAGGTATTCGATCTACAATGGATGGAACCACCTGAAGTTCTGTTAGGAACTTCCTCATCTAGACTGCTTCCTTCGCGGCGTCACAAGCAGCTATGTACTCCGCTTCCATCGTCGAGTCAGCAACAGTGTCCTGCTTGGAGCTTGATTGATTTCTTTAAAAGAGTGTAGTATAAATAACCGCAATCAATAACGGTGTCGCGTGTAGCTAGACCGAGATGAGTACGGGTCGTCCTCAGGGATACGTTGAATCTTTTAATCTTACTTTAGATGTGTTGATTAAGAAAAGAGGAAGAATGGAGAATAGTGAAGAATAGTTATAGATTCTAGATCTATATTAAACACGGATGTAGAATATATAGATCTAGTTTAAAGACGGATGTAGATTTTATATCAGAAGAGGGCTTGTAAGGTTCGTTAGGATTTAGTAGTAATGGATGACTAATAAAGATGACTGCTTTTATCTTTTGATAGATTTAAAATTAGATCGATAGTGATGAATGAGGATTAGGGTTCTTGGAAGAAACTAATATTTCCACACTATTGACCCTTGTCCCTTCATTGATCTCTATGTCTAGCCCTTAACAAAACAATTGTTAATCAGATCTCAAATCGCGGTCGAGACTAGTACTAAATTGGTAGCGCACCCGATTAGGATGTTAATGATTCTTTTGCTAAAGTTTATAAACTTCATAAGACTTAAAAGAAATTAAAATATTTTCTCATCTATTGATCTACCCTAATCCTACGAACCCTATCAAGCAGAGAATTACTCGCGCATGATGGAGATAGAAGAAGAACGGATAGATATCATGATGTAAATAAAATAAATGCAATAAGAATAAAACAACTACCTTTATTAATCAACTTGATCAATTACACTTTTTGTTCCTTTAGAAAATGGAATACAAAACCCTAGTTTGCTTCTCGATCTATCTTGAAGGAGGTAGATGAACAGGTGATTGATCAATCTGGATGCGTAAGTAAACTTGAATTTCGTGATCTCTTCGGTTTGATAATTTTCCAAGTGAGGCTCTCGATTCTATTTATAATCACAGAATTTGAAATCCCTAAATTCCATAAATTAGGGTTTGTTGAGATGATCCTACACAGAAAATCCCACATCCCAACTCCCCCATATAGCCGCGGATCCGCCGCATTAAGTAGGGTTTAGCCGTGGTTGGGAGGCACTCTGGTGGGATCCTGGCTTCAAAATTCTGGAGCTTCATTTTGTTGACATGTGGTGATCTTTTGGATATCTGGATTTTGGAAATCTTCTCTGAGTCTCTGCCGGAATTGATTTCATGATTTACTTCAATATTTCGGCAGATTTGATCTCGATATCTCGAACTTCCTTGATTCCAGTCCTGATGTAATTTCTGCACAATATCTCAATGAATAATGTTAGTAATATTTGGTATTTTTGAGATATCATCCTAACCCTTTTATATGATATTATATTTTAAGAATATTGATTAAAGATATTTGATATGATATGCATATTTAAATTATCAAAATATTATATAAATATTATATGCATGCATTTTCCTTCATAATGCCAATTATAATATATAAACATATGAAAATAGATATTTTGCAGATAAACCCTCATATGTTTCATATTTATAATAAACACCTTTAAATATTAAAAAAAGAAAAGAAAATGTTATATCAAATGTACAGTTTTTTCGACTGAACAGTCCCTCAGCAGCTACTTTTTACGCATGCCCCCTCGTGAGGACTACAACCCGCCGGAACACCTTCCGGTCTCGGGACAACCTGGGGGTAAGAGCGTGTCATGACCCGAATATTTTGACTCGTGACCGGCCCTTAACCACGCTACGTCTACAGGCGTAACGCGACTAAGTAAGCCGAACCCAGAAATCAAAACCATTTAAAAGTAGCGAGTGTTGAAAACATTTAGTTAAAATATTTAGTTAAAACATTTAGAAAATCTTAAATAATTCAATAAGTTCCTTTAAAGTTACGTTGTCATTTAAATAATTTTGGCAGCATTTCCTTTGTAAAAGTAACCCCGAAATCGGGTAATAAACAGGATATAAGTGAAAATGAAATATAATGAAACCAAAACATTCCCAAACGGAAGCAATCACGTCCAACGGCGGAAACCATCATCACGAGAGTAATATACGACGCCGTAGCGAAGATTAAGCAATAAGTAAACATCACAGAAATATAACTGCATAAAAAAAACAGTCGGCTCCCACGAGCACGACACTAGAATATAAAATACATAACATCGTCCTCACACAGTATCTAAGTCCAGTACATAAATGGTAGATGGAGAATACTAGATACAAAAGGAGTACAATAAAAGTAATCAGATACCACAACCCACCTACAATGCAAAACAGCTCTCACACCAACTGTAGTGGTATTTGTAGCCAAAAGATGCAAAAAGCAGCCTGCCGCGACTACTCTGAAGGGCAACCTGCAAATACTGTGGCACAACGGGGGTGAGTTGCCAACTCGTGAATAGAGATAACATATAAAGGTAATCGCGAGCATGCACGTATTGCGCTACTCTAACAAATGCCAGCAGATGATATCAATGCGTGATAAGCAGTATGTGTAATAATCATGCAAATGCTCTGTCCGGTAAAATAACTACAGGATGAGATATATGATAATCAATGTTGAGTATGGGATAAACAACATCTACATGGAAATATCAACATGGAAAAATAATTGGTGCCCCAAACTGCACCCAAATCCCAAATAAACTCAGGCGCCGGCACTCTCCTCGGCCCTCAAATCCTGTAAAATCTCTGAGAATCACGAGTGCCCAATATCGGCACTCAAAATATCATAAAGTACTCGTGTCCAGCATCGACACGCAAATCCTCGTATGTCGGGCTCCGTCAGTCCGGATCAGCCCATGGGGTCCGTCTGCGGTATCGGCCCTCGGCCCCGGCCGTACGGATCATCCCGCATCCATCTCTCGACTCTGGTCAGTATCCTCCGGATAACCGCCAGGTCCAACCAATCACCGGTAGGTACTCGCCACCCTGCCAGGCTCATCGCCTACTCCACGAAAAACATTTCTCGCCCCGGGGAACCATACCGGGTCCACCACGAACCCGCAAACGGATCATCCATCTCCTCGAATCGGGTTTCAAGCACAGGTCTCAGCACCGAGAAAACGCGTGGTGGACGCACCAAAATATCATATCACGAGGAACCGGGTTTTTAAATAGTGCATCTTTTCTTAAAAATCCCACGGTCCTCAAAACCAGAAATCACATGAAAATCCAACACCAAGAAGTAAATCCAATGCGATGTGCTAAGTACATCAATCCATGATATAGGTATAAGGGAAAACCGCTTTTAAAAATAATTTCCGTTTTAAAAGATATCATGCGGCTCCCAATTTCCATGAAAAACATATCGAATCATATGTGAAATGAACTACAGCAATATAATCATGGCAGTTCTACAGTGAGTGTGTCATGGCAATTACTAACGGTGTGTGTGTAACATGCAGATTAGTGCTCGTGTGACATGAACCGTTAGTAATAGTGCGGTGTTCCATCCATTCTAAGTTTACATACAGCAGGGAATGCAATATGCAATGACAGTCCATGAGGTAAATGCAACATATAACAATAAGGTCCTACCAGCCCTGACGCATAACGCCATGCGGGCGATATCCCCGTAGATGTTAAATCTACTCACCGAAGTCTCGCGCTAAGTGTAGCCGACGACTTGCTTTCCCTTATTCGCCGTGTCCGTCTCACTCGCCTGCGAACCTAGAATCACACAATATATCATACATGAGCTCAAATCCACAAAAGCGTGATATTAGGGTCAACCTAGAGACCCGTGTCGCAAACCAAGCGCGCGTGTGCGCGATACGTAAAAACGTGTGATTACGCGCCTGAAACTATCCCGACGCGTCGCGATACGCAGAAACCCCAAACCCACATGCGTATCACGCGTGTCGCGAAGGTTTAAAATACGAGAAAAAGGTATATAGCTCCAGATTTTTCTACAGTAAGAATCAAACAAAATTATACATGCCAGGAGCCTAAGGATTGCAGCAGACACTTATAGGACCAAACCCCAACCCAAACCCTCCCCATCTGGCCGCAATTTGCGGCCAGATCGAATTTTCCGGCGGCCTGTACATGAAGTATGGGGGTCAAGTTCTACCTGGGGGATCAACACCTAACAACTATACTGTAGTCTTCTCAAAATTATTCTGAACCCATCGGGTCGATAGCAGTTTACAGAAACACAAGATTTGCCTTAAAACGACGAATCTGCTTCAAAAAGAAATCTGGTGGTATTTTAGTGCAATTGGGGGTTAAGCTGGGTTAATATGTCCCTAACAACACTCCATCAACCTACTAGAACCGTTTCAAACATCACTTGGTCAAGGTTCCCACCAATCACCACATAAAGCACTAAATACACAAAACTATCGCTAATTGAAGCTAATCTACTCAATTAAGCGAAAGTAGAAGTAAGTTTAGAGGTTATACCTTCAAGAAATCTCACAAGCAAGTAGAAGGAGAAGAAGAAGAGGGGATGGAGCTGCTGGGGTGCTGTTGCTGCTGCCTGGAGCTGTTGCTGGTGCCTATAGCTGCTGCTGTTGTTGCCTGAGCTGCTATTGCTGAGGCTGAAATTGCTGCTGATGCTGTTGTGTTTGCTGCTGCTACTGCTGTTGAGGTAAGTGTGTGTGTGTGTGAGAGAGTGAGGTTGAGAGAAAACAACAAAAGAATCAGAGGGAATCATAACCCCAATTGTCAACCTCTCTACTCTCTCTCTTCATTAAATGCAAGCATGGCTTTTGTCATGATGCATTCTCTCTCTCTCTCATTCTCACCAAGTCAACACAAAAAGGGGAATTCAAATTAAAGCAACCATTAAACAACTAATTAAACTTAATTAACACCCAAAAGACTTAATCCCCATGATTAAACCCACCATGGTTGCTAATCATGGTATTACCTCATTTAAAAACCCTAGTTTACATGCACATGTGTGTGCAAGCCTAGGAAAATTCTAGAAAAATATTTATTAAATTTGGAAAAATATTTGAAACTCATTTTGGTAAACTTTTTATTAAAAACCTTTTATTTAAATATAAATAGCCACTAAACACATCCTAAGGTGTTACAGAGCGTATGCTTCGCCACACTGCCACACAGTGAGAACCGCCCATAGGTCGACATCCAATGCCTAATAGCTCTGATACCATGAAAGTCTACCCTAGCACCACCATGAGGTTGTAGTAGCATCAAACATGCCAAATGTAAATTTTTCTAGGTGCTAAGCTAGATTAACCAAGATCTTAACTAGAATATTAGGGTTTGCTATGATGATATCAACTAAACAACAAGAAGTGAAAGATATTATACCCTTGTAGCTCGAGTCCTTCACTTCACAAGCTCCGAGTTGTAGTCCACGCGACTCCACTAGGCTCCACTTGAGAGTATGAACGAGCATTCTCCGATGACTTTCGTGCCGAAGATGATCCACCCGAAGCCCACTAGCTCAAGCTTCATCTTCACTAATCTCCTATTAGTGAAGGAAACACGCCAAACCAAAGTGCTAGTTTAGTGTGGGATGGCGAATGTAACGTTTTGGGAATCATTTTGGCGATTTTCCATTTTTAGGTAAAATAAATTGTGTTGTTCCGTTAAAGCCTAGAAGCTAACTTTTTGCAGTATTGAATTCACTGCACCAAGTTTAGCTAGAATGTTGCTAGTTTGCGGGTTTTTGTAAGTCACTTGTAATTTTAGTGCATTTTAATATTTTTCCCTAATTAAAATATTATTTTAAGGTTTTAATTATGCACTAAATTAGTGGTAATTACATTTTGGGTTGAGTTAATTACTACTAATGTGAATCTTTGCTAAGTTAATCACTTGATTAAGCATTAATCCATCCGTCCAAAATATCTAGATATTTATGAATTAAAATGAAAATTTAAAGAAAAAGGAAATGAGGTGGCATGAGATATTATTTGCATTAATGAGCTTTAATTGGTTTTTAGCTAGAATTTTCCACACATTTTCACAAAACCCCCCTCTTTTCTTGCTTTGGCCGGCCACTTCCCCTTGCTGCCCCAATCTTTTCCCCCTCCATTTTCAACTTCTTCAAGCTCAATAAATCTTCAAAAATCCCTAAATAATCCCACAAAACTCATAAACAAATCATAACCCAGAATTTTTCATCTCAAAACTAGCATATATCTTCATGAAAGGTTTCATTTTGGAGGATCAAATTTGGAGTTAATCACTAATTGGTGTTCTTGAGGAGGTATAAAAATTTCTAACCCTAATCCTTATTTGTTATGTTTAAATCATTAAGCTAGCTATTTGATTGTTTAATATAGTTTTAATTTCATATTTAGAATTTCTAGTTAGAGTTTATGTTAATCAAGTTAGGGTTTTGTTAGTTGTTATGATTAGTGTGAAGATTAGACATGGTTGAAAACTTAACCTAATTGCTAAATTTGTTATATGATATTCTCCTAATTGTATAATTAAGCTAATTAGAAAACTAAGCTTTTACTAAATCCTAATTAGGTAAGATTAAAATTCTAGTAAAGGTATGAGTGGTTTAATCATGCTATTTGATGATATTTGTGATTGCTAGTTTTTGGTAAAACTTGTAATTTTGAGCTAAAATGATTAAATGTTGCTTACTAGATTTCCGGATAATTTTGGCGTGGGTTTCTTTTGACGTTGCGACGTTATTTATATTAGATTCCACGTTATTTATTGTGTTGTGAATGCGCGATCGGTACGATCAGGGTCTAGGCTTGATGGTTGTGTCGTTTAGCGTTCCTAGTTAGGGTTGTGTCGATGTCGTTCGTGTATTTATGTAGCATTTGCTCTTGAATTGGTTTCGTAGTGTCGCTACGCACGTTAGCCACTAGACGAACACTTGAGAGTATGTTTGGAGTTAGTGCGTCGGTCAAACGTAGTTGGTAAGTGTTATTGGTCGATTGCTAATATACACTTGTTATATTGTTTTATGTTTATACGATCACAGGCAGGGACTTCGGGCGCTACGAAGAAGGGAAAGCAGGTGGTTGGCTTTACTTAGCCAGGAGCGTTGGTGAGTAGATTTAACATCTACAGGGGAATCGTCCGCATGGCGTTATGCGTCTGGGCTAGATTTATGACATGGCTATCAGTTAGAAATATATAGATATTGATTGTGCATGTGTACCTTTGTTGCATATCTCATTTCCTATTGCGCATGGACTTAGTATTAATGAGACACAACACCATTATTGACGGTTCATGTTTCACGAGCACTAATTGTATGCTACACACACACCGTCGATAATTTCCATGACACGCAAAACACCTATACATATGTGATATTGTATTGTTTAGGGACATTGAGACATGATCCTTATTTTCCTTGTGCATATGACATAAAGCATACCTGTATACCTACATGCTTACACATATGCCTTGGCATGCTTACATGCTAGTTATCCATATACCTAAATGGTATTGCACCATTAGTGATAGGTATATACACATATGAGACATAGCTACATATACATCTTGCGTACATACTTATACATATACCTGGAGGGTATTACATCATTATTGATAGGTAGATACACATATCTTGCTATGCCAACATGGTTACGCATACCTGGCTATAGCTACATGTTTACCTTTATTTGATATTGTATAGAGTTGGACAAATTAGGAACCGCATGATATATATATTAACTTGTTGCAGTTAAATAGCGGCTTTTCCTTTATATGCTCACATTTCAGTTTTATGTTGCATATACTATATTCATGGATTTTCGCATTAAGATATGGATTTTTTCATGATATTTTCTGGATTTGAGGACCGTGGTAGTTTCATGAAATTATGCATTATTTGAAAAACCCGGTTTCTCTTGATATGATATTTCAGCAGCCGCCATGAGATTTCTCGGTTTTGATATATACCCCATGCGAGGAGTGGTATGGGCCATGTGCGGGTACATGGTGGGGCCCGGAGGTACCCCGGGGCAAGAAAGGTATGTCGAAGGTTCACGTCGATGAGCCTGGCAGGGGAATCATACCTACCGGTGACAGTATTGGACTCATCGGTGATCGCGTAGATATCGACCGGAGTCATGTACGTATGGATACGGGGAATTCGAGTATCGAAGCTGGGCACTCGGGTTTCCGATGAACTTATGATACATACATATCAGGGCCAGTCGTGGCGACGACGCCTGATAGATGGGTATTTATATCCCGATGCTAGACATTAGTTTTCATGATATTTTACCTCTAAATATATATATCAGTGGTATGGGACGCTGTTATATATGCATGTATGTATATATATATATATATATATATATCAGTTGTATGAGACGCTGTTATATATATATATATATATATATATATATTTATATTTATATTTATATATATATTTATAATATATATTATCATAATGACCTGTGTATGTATTCTGATTCATTACATGATATTGAGGGCCAATCTGTGGGCCGATATGAGGGCCAATCTGATGGCCGATATGAGGGCTGATCCGAGGGCCGGTTTGAGGATATTTGGGATTTGGATTGTCTAGATGGACACTGGTCCTGCCACGATGAGAATTCCGTGAGGATGACTTGTTTTATCCCATACCCCGCATTTATTTTATATGCATTGCTTCATGTATTAGTAGTACCTGATAGAGTACCTTTCATGACTGTTGCATATACATATTGCCATTTATTGTTTTGATGTATTAGTAGTACCTGATAGAGTACTTTCATGACTTATGCATACATATTGCCATTTATTGCTATCAGCTTGCATGTATTAGATTCGCGCTGTACGTGGATACTTGCGATTACCTGCATATGTTATTTACTATTCATGAGTTGGCAACTCACCCCCGTTGTGCCACCGGGTTTTGCAGGTAGTCCTTTAGGGCAGTCGAGGCAGGGCTTCTTCCTATCGTATTATCTTTTGCAGCGGATACCGCTTCGGCTGATAGTGTGCAGTTTTGTTATAGGTGGGTTTCGCAGTTATCCGTTTATGTACATTGTATCTTGTTGTATCTAGTACTCTCTATCTATCACTTTCATGTATTGACTTAGAGACGAGATGTGAAGACGATATTGTATATTTCTGGTGACTCAGGATGTCTTTTATGCAGTTTTATTTATATCGACTTTTATTTCTTCGCTACGGCGTCGTATATCTGTTGTGGTGGCTGTTTCCGCCTTTGGGCGTGGATTTTTCTCCCGTTGGGATACTTTACTTATATTTTTGTTGTACCCATTTTTGGGGTTAGTTTTCACAAAGGAGATGCTGCCGAAATTTTAAAGCAAATAAAGTTGGACTTTAAAGAATTTGGTTTGAGATTTCGAAAGTTTTGAAAATGCTATTATCACTTACTACTTTTGATAGTTTAGATTGCTGGATTTTTGGCTTACTTAAATTGCGTTACGCCTGTAGACGTTGCGTAGTGTAAGGGTCGTCACGTGCCAATTTCGTGTCGTGAAAAAATTATTATCAGAGCGCTAGGTTTTACCTTTCGGAGTGTAGGATGACCTTGGTATGATGGAGTAGTGTAGGATTGCTAGGCACACGCACAAGGGTCTACGAGGCATCAACCATGCCCGATTTAAAATTTAGCCGTGCCGAACAACCCAAAGCCGGATCTTTAAACTAGAGATTAGGCGAAAACAAGCATGTTAAACACTTTAACACTAAGTCAGAGGGATTACAACCTTTGTAGATCCGGTCCTTCACTTTTTAAGCTCCGTGTTGAGGTCTCTTCACTGCGATCATCATGTTCCGGACTCTCGAGAGGCTCCGCGAAGAGAAAGATGCAAGCTTGCTTCCGATCTTCGATAACAAAGATGATCTATCTTGAAGTTTCATTAACACAAGCTAACACTCACTAAATGAAGTGAACACTCTCATCTAAAGGGCAAGGGTAGATAAGGATAATGAAGTAGGATTTTTGCTCTCATTTGTTTTCTTATTCTCACTCATTTTTCATCACAAAATCAAAGTAAGAAAGCTTTTTCATGAAAAGAGAAGGAAGAAGAAGAAGAATAAAAAATCATTAATTCTTTTGTGATGAATAATGAAAGTTATGATAAAGTTAGAAATGCAACCATGGTTCAAGTAACCATTGTAGAGATTTTACTAGGGTTAAGGGTTTGGGTTGAGTTAAAGAAATATCTTGCAAAATATCTTTTCCAAAACAAAAAATGAAAGCTTCTAGAAACTTCTAGAATAGCTTAACCCAAATCAAACCCTAACCATATTTAATCTCCACTAAACATGTTGCATTAATAACCACATCATGTTACAATATTATATATCACATATATAATATTTATTGTAACAAAATAAAATAATACAATTAACATATATCGCATATATATCAATGTATTACCCGAGTGAGAAAAAGAATCTTTTAGTGAGTTAATATTAGTTAATGTAATTTAATATATCATATATATTATTATATATTAAATTATCGAATCAACACTTGATCCGACAATCCGGCTATATCTCATATAACTGACTAATATCTCATTTACCGATTCATCGAATCAACATTTGATCCGATGACCCGGCTGATATCATATATCGCGAGAATAGAATACGGTATCTCATATCGCATTATCCTCGGTCCCGCACATATCACATACGTGCTCCTACTCCGTTTTTCCTGAACCAAGAAACCTCTGTGTAGGACTCTAAAGAATCGTCAATACGCCGGCAGTAGGTAATGATCATATCAAACACCCACAAGCTGCAAGCGGTTAGCTAAACGTAATAGCTACCCAGGTATTGAGCGCTCAGAAGATCAACAAGCAAGCCTGTACATTCTCCTGTGAATCCAATCAATAACACTCCCGTACAGTCCGATCTCGTCGTCTGATATGTCACATATCTCGCCTAGGGGTGGTAAACGTCAGACCACAGTAGCTTGATAAGTCGTGTCGATATGAGGTCTATAACAGTTCGAGAAACTACTGATAACACTTACCAGTAAATCTCATCAACCCTGGCCAGGAATTTCCAGTTATAGCCAATCGAACACAGCCCAACATCAACTCCCTATACCGGGAGAGACGAATCCCCTCCTATCGCTCATTGCCTCTATGTGATTGGGACTGTACCCAAAAGCCACCTTTTTGTATGCCCTCTTGGACGTGGTATGATGGAAATCAAAGTACAGTGGGAATCACACGAGACTCTATGACGATCTCGGGTCAACAGACTACTCTGTACCAGTGTCACCGGAGAACTGCCATCTAACGTGAGGTATAATACCATCTGGGAGTTCTCGGCGAGTCCGTCCAGTGTACCCAGTCTCTACTGAGCACCCGTAAACCGTCCTTGATGTCAAACGCCGATGGATATGGGATCATCCATCGCCCATCATATGGGTCAAAATGCGTATACGCTAGTCTACTCTGGTGTATCGATGCCCTGTCTCGATACACCCTCGACTAGGAAGAGTTATAGGATGTACCCATCGACTACCGTGGCCCCACTAGTATGATCTCATCATAGTCCCAGTAGTCGAGTACATATCCTAAGGGCTTTATCAACATGTATCATAGAGACAATCATAGTACATGTTAAGATAAAGTTCAACCAGATAGCATACTATCATGTTGAGCAAGAAAGTCCTCCCTATATATGTCCAAGCATCCATTACAATATACATCGTATGTACAGTAATGGCCTCTAGGGCATACATATAACTAACAATCTCCCACTTGCACTAGGGCCATCTATTGTGGTATCGCATACCCAACAATTAGTTGTGGTTGAAGTATCTCATACTCAACCATCCCATAAGAGTCTCTACTGGGAAAAAGGCCTTTGAGAGTGGATCCGCGCTGTTGTCCTCTGTGTCTACACTCCTAACATCGATCTCCCTGGAGATCAACCATCTCCATGATCAGGTGATACTGTCTAAGAATTATATCTGGATTTCTGATGGGACGGGGGTTCCTTGGCATAAGCCACAACTCCATTGTCATACAATGGTTGGAACGAAGTTCATCTCATGAACTTATATATATCCAGACTGCCTCTTTGGTAGCATCCTTGGTAACGATGTATCTTGCCTTTAATCGTCTAGTAAGTCACGGTATCTAGCTTGGAACTCTTCTAACATACCGTCCCTCCACTGAGGGTAAAGACAATGCCTGCGACTGACATTCAGTCGTCCTTATCACCCTGGAACCTTTCCAGTGATTCTCCCCAGGATCGATTGATACCATCTCACTACAACTAGTGAGAATCCTAACATCCAATTAGATCTATCTCATAGATCCAAAACCCAGGATTTAGGAGGTATCACTTTGATCCTATCTGGAGAATTTATTGTGATAAGCGGAGATTGACCGAGCGTAGCATAGGAAACTCTTTCCCTATCAAGAGTATGTCATCCACGTACTCTACGAGGATCACCACCATACTCGCTACTACCTTTTTGTATATACAAGGTTCATCTGCCATTTTGATGAAGTCAAACTCTTTGACTAACACATCAAAATAGATGTTCCAACTCCGCGATGTCTGCTTTATCATATAAAACATCTTGCACACGTTTCCGCTGCTCCCACTGTTTACGAAGCCCTCTGGCTGTGTACTTATAGACACTCTCTTCCAAACATTTTAGAAAAGCAGTCATGACACCCAACCGCCAGATATCGTAGTCATGGTATGTAGCCGTGGCAAGTAGGATCTGGATGGACTTAAGCATAGCTTTGAAAGTCTCAACTTTTCTATGTACACCAAGTAATTTTCTCAGGATATACTTGCTCCGAATGGGGATTTAACCCTTCAGATAAAGCAACCAAAGTCCATACTTTGTTGGTGTATAAGGATTCCATCTCAGATCGCTAAGCATCTAGCCATTCTTACAAAGTCCCACTCCTGATGGCCAGCTCGAAACAAGTTGGGTCATCATCTCATGATGCAATCCTCGCTCCCACTGTCATAGAGAAACCGAAGTATCTCTCAGTTGGGTGAGGAACCCTACTAGATCGGCGGAGAGACTGAGGTTCGTTGGAAACTATTGAATCCACATTCAACAGGTATGCAACTTCTTAAGTGCATAACTCCTAATAGGAAACTCAATAGTACTCATCATAGAGCACACCATATCACATAGGGTGTTATTGCTCCGCCCCGATATACCATCGTGCTATGGTGTATACGGAGGAGTAATGCTGAGAGAGAATCTCATTCTCCTTTAGAATAGTCCAGAATCTCCATGCTCAAGTATTCTCCTCCTTGATCTCATCAAAGGACATAATACTCATACCCGTTTATGGTTCTCTACTTCTAACTTATATTCTGTGAATATCTCAAAAGCTTCGGACTTGTGTTTCAACAGGAACATATGTCTGAATCTTGAGAGATCATCAGAGAATGTAATGAAGTACAAAGAACCGGTCTTAGCATGTGTAGACAGGGGGCGTTCATACATCAGCATGTATCAATCCCAAGAGTTCACTAACTCTTTCTCTGTTTCCAATAAACGGAGCTGTGGTCATCTTATCTCTGTGACATGACCGGCAAGTTTCACAAGATATAAATTCAAACTAATTTAAATATGCATCTATATGTAATTTCAGCCAGTCGGGTCGCATTGATATGACCTAGTCTACAATGCCTCAAGAAGGATTCGTTCATTTCTGAACTCTTCCTCTTGTGTGTGTTCTGTACATTAAGAACTGTGGTTTGATTTAGAACGTTTATGCTTTTAGATAACGTGCCTGAACCGATCAACTCTTGATATAGGAAATGTTCAAAACATTATCCAACAATACAAAATTATATCCTTCTTTACTAATAAAGAGACTGATATGATGTTGTATATCAGGTTCGGTATCTAATAACATTCGTTCAGAATCAATGTATTCTGATAATACAGGGTGATAACTACCAACAGATTTGGCTGCAACACTTGCACCGTTTCTATCTCATGAAATTTATCACCCGTTCTCAGTTCTCTACCTATCTGTAGCCCATGTAACAAATTATATATGTGGGATCCTGATCCGGTATCAAATACCCAGGACGTAAAGGATATTGAGAAACAGTTCTGTGTAATGAACACACCCGAAAAAGATGCATCAACATGCACTTTCTTCATTTGGACGGCACGGGAATTCTGGTAATCCCCTATTTCCTGCTCTGTCTTTTAACAATTATAAGTTGGAGCGGGACCAACGTTCCTTAGCGCAGTATAACAAGCGGGTTCGGTCAATACATCCGTATTATTATCTTGATTAAGGCGTGACATAGTCGTAACCAGGAGAGAGAGAGAGAGAGAGAAGAAAACACTCAGCGTGTGCTTTTACAAGATTGGATTGGTTATCAATTTATCTAATCAGGATATCTCCTACTGTTTTATTCAAATCTTCCTTCAAACCCTAAAAGGAAAGACTAGCCGGGATTAATTACACGCTACAAGTTCGTCAATCTTTCAGCCAGGCCAGTGCCGGTACTTTGAGGGAGGTTCCCCGTGCTTTCGCACGAACCTAATTAAAGTAAACCTTGTTTTCCCAGGGGCGTAACCCCGTTAACATCTTTCTAGACACCTATTTGATCGGCTAATTGTAATGTGTAAAACTCTCCCAGGAATAACTCTTACTCGCAGCGGGTATCGGGATCCAACTATCTCATAGAAGGTATGCAATCTCATTGCAAATTTCAACACTTGAAATTCCCAATAATATTTTACCCCTAGCACTTATGACCTTAACTAAGGTCAACATATCATAAGTACTAGTCAAGTTCTACCCGTCATTTCATGATTAATCAGACCCACCCTACATGACCCTCAACTATGGTCGACATAATCACATGAATGTCCTAACTAATCGCATCATATGCTGTGTAGGAAGACATCACTTAGCTACCGTACACTACGCCTCAACTAAAGTCGACATACGCAGCACGAATACTAAGTACTCTACTTCCTAAAATGACGGAGGGCTACGACAGGATTTTAAGAAAACCCTTTGCGTAATGAACTTGATATCGTTGTAGAAGCGAGTGATTTTAAATAGAATGTTTTTTAGGCTTTTCTAGTTTTGCTAAAGAGGTCACTGCCGGTGAAGGGATCGTCGGCTCTTTCCTCATCGAATAAGGTGCGGGATATTTCATAAATACCACTATGCAAAGCAAGAACTATAGAAGCAATCAAAAGAAAAACCTAGTTTGTAGCATCTGCTAGTTTCACTAAAGAGGTCACTCCCGGTGAAGGAATCTCGGCTCTTTCCTCATCGAATAAGGTGCTGGATGTTCTACAAGGAACACCCCTATGCAAAGCAAGAACTAGAGCTACCAGTTTTTAAACCAGTTTCTACAACATCTTAGGTTTCTTTTATTTCATTAATCTCATTAATGAAGTCCCATTTTATTATGCTTCACAAGCATCACATTTGAAACGAAATCTGCAATATAACATATATCGCGTATATATAACATAAACATTCGTCTCAGGCAGTAATATGATCTCATCACAGAACATTGCAGCAGAAGAACATATATGAAATATTGGATATACTAGGACGTCCGTGTTTTATTACGAGCCTGTATAAAACACGGATTCCACGGTCGCGATGAATAGCCAAACCCACATCCCTAGGCCCCTACGAGAGCGGCAAGCAACACTGCCAATTCTAGGGTTAGGAGACCCGGTCTCGACTCCTCGAGATGGTCTCCCACTGGACTTTAGAACCCGGTTACTTGTGCTCCCCGCCTTGGGTCTACCTAATGCAGAAAAGTAAATAATATACAATGGTGACATCATCCTCAGCCCGGAAGTGCCCCAATAAAAGAATATTACATATAAATGAATTTTACATGAATGAAAAAGAAAAACTCTCATCTCACATAAACCCCCCGGCTATTCATAACGCGACGATCCAATATAACATATCACAGCAACACATAATATCTCATATCATCAACGTAAGCAAGTATGCGTATCCCGATTGTCGTTGATGTATAGCAACGAAGCCGGCGATACACCACATACTACGCTTACGGTCACAGAAAAGAAAGTGTAAAACTACAATAGTTGGAATCCGCAACCTCCTTAGACATCTCATGCCTAACCAAATGAATTCCTTAGACATCGCATGCCTAACAATTATAAACCCTGCATTTTAGTCTCTTTATCGAAAACTCTTTTCAATATCAAGTCGGGCAATTCAACAAGATTCCCGACATCCTGATCGAATACTCGTCGCAAACTTTAGTAGACGGCCGCACCCCTGGATGCCGTCGACGAAGTGCACTAAGGCGGAACACCGCTGCCGCGAGCACCCGAACGGATGCTTTTGGCGACGGGGTTCTCCTACAGTCACTTGGTCGGGGTTATGGGGCATGGCTGTCTATTAAGTTTACCCGGTGAGTATCCGCGTACGCTACGTGATTGCGACGGACTTTTGATCACATCAAAATTCCGTGGCAACCGATCAACTGAGACTGAACTGCTAGATTTATAACATTCAAATTAGTTATCTCATAACTACTTGTGGATTCCAAATATTGTATCACATTCCAGATAAATAGACAGTGTTAAACTTTCCGATCGAATAAACAAACACCCAAGATTTCCCAAATAGCTCAACACTTGAGTGGAGTTCAAAAAGTATCCATCACATGCCACAGTACCGATGGTCCAGCTGTAGAAGGGTCAAGCCAACGCCTCACATGTGGCAACGCCGTACTGCCCCAAACCCTAAGGTTTAGAGGTATTTCAAGACGGTTACATAATCGAGTTAAGCTTTGTTGTCTTCTAGAGGGTCCACCGCGTTACTTGCACAATTTTCCGGAAGTTTCAAACTCGAGAAAAAATCTAACTTTTGAAAAAAATTCCGACAGGGGAAAAAGTGAGTTATTGATATCCGTTCGAACTTTTTAACAGTTTCTAAAATTATCCGGGAAAAATTAAACGAAGTTAAATTATCTGATCGAATCAACGAGTCCCCAATATAACCCAGAAAACTCAACACTTGAGTAGAATTAAAAATTCCCAGAAACATGCAGAGACACCTACGGATGTTACTGTATAAAATTGAGTGCCTAATCTTCAAATACGGCCGCGGAACCGCCGCCAAAAGCAGGGTATTGCCGCGGTTCCGCGGCTCTACAGTGGAATTAGGTTGTCGTATTTTACAGTAATTCCTATATTTCCCTGCTGATTTTTTTTGAGTATTTTTAATTCACAAAAAAATCACATTTTTGAAAAAATTCCAGAAACTAGGGTATATCAGGTTTTCCAGGTTCGATCGGACTTTAAACTTCGTCTAGACTTCGCCTAAAGCTCTAGCTTGGCTCTGATACCACTGTAGGGTTGCTAGGCACACGCACAAGGGTCTACGAGGCATCAACCATGCCCGATTTAAAATTTAGCCGTGCCGAACAACCCAAAGCCGGATCTTTAAACTAGAGATTATGCGAAAACAAGCATGTTAAACACTTTAACACTAAGTCAGAGGGATTACAACCTTTGTAGATCCGGCCCTTCACTTCTTAAGCTCCGTGTTGAGGTCCTTTCGCTGCGATCATCGTGTTCCGGACTCTCGAGAGGCTCCGCGAAGAAAAAGATGCAAGTTTGCTTCCGATCTTCGATAACAAAGATAATCTACCTTGAAGTTTCATTAACACAAGCTAACACTCACTAAATGAAGAGAACACTCTCATCTAAAGGGCAAGGGTAGATGAGAATGATGAAGTAGGATTTTTGCTCTCATTTGTTTTCTTATTCTCACTCATTTTTCATCACAAAATCAAAGCAAGAAAGCTTTTTCATGAAAAGAGAAGGAAGAAGAAGATGAATAAAAAATCATTAATTCTTTTGTGATGAATAATGAAAGTTATGATAAGGTTAGAAATGCAACCATGGTTCAAGTAACCATTGTAGAGATTTTACTAGGGTTAAGGGTTTGGGTTGAGTTAAAGAAATATCTTGCAAAATATCTTTTCCAAAACAAAAAATGAAAGCTTCTAGAAACTTCTAGAATAGCTTAACCCAAATCAAACCCTAACCATGTTTAATCTCCACTAAACATGTTGTATTAATAACCACATCATGTTACAATATTATATATCACATATATAATATTTATTGTAACAAAATAAAATAATACAATTAACATATATCGCATATATATCAATATATTACCCGAGTGAGAAAAAGAATCTTTTAGTGAGTGTTTATATCAGATTTTTGCATTTTTATACCGCCCAATTTTTATCACATTTCTTATCGGTAGGTACTCTTGAGCCGTGTTTGCTAGTTAATTGCAGGATACAGGTTCTCAGCTCTAAACAGTGAAATTCATGGAAAAGCACGACAAATTCCGGATTACTGCCAACCACAGATAAAACACGGTCTCCGCTCTCTATCCGTATGTTGCCGCACACCAGTTTAAGGGACAAAATGGTAAATCGATGTCATTTTCATGCACAAAGCACAATGTCAACACAAGATCCAACATGTCTACGCGGAGCTCAAGAAAAATCATGGTAAAAGATCCACATCACATCACCTTTTGATCTGCTGAAATTCTGGAAAAATTGTGAAGAGCTTCTGAGAAACAACATATTCCACACTGAAGAGTACAGCCAAACAGGGAAACCCACAAAATCTCGTGACCTAACTCATCAAGACGGCCATGGATCCACGGCCAACATGGGGGTTAGGCCGCGGATCCGCGGCCTAATAGACTCGTCAACTGAAGCTTTTTCAGGGGTAGTTTGGTACATTCATGTTGGTCCTGAATGTTGCCCTAGGTTCTCTGTTTCCTGCCTATAAATAGCCCAGAACATGCCAAGCAAAATGGTGCTTAATTCTTGTATTAGGTTTTAGATATACTTTGTAGTTCTTCTTCCTCTTTTCATGTTTTGTCCATTAAAATCTTGTAGTGAGGTTTCATGAGTGAAGTGATGAATAAAAGAGTTCTTTTTGTTATCATACTTGTCTTGTTATGTTGTTAATTATAATTGCTTGTATTTTTCATTTGCTAATCTAGTTATTGTTATCTATTGTTTGTTTCTTTCTTGTTCTCTTTTTCTTTATCCTTAACAACAATGATGCTTAAACTTGATCCTTGCCAAGGTGAGGTCTCAAATAGCTAGTTGTAATCTCCTAACCTCTTTCTTTCTATCTTCCTCCTTTTGTTGTATTTTCTTTTTCTTGTAATGGGTGAGTAGTTTTCTAACTTGTTAGGGTAGGATTAGGAAAGTTTGAGAGAAGGAAATCTCTCTCACTCTTTCCTTGCCCAACATCTTAATTCGGACTCCCGTTAATTGAACCACAATCCGCTCCCTACGGCACCCTACCCTACTTGATAGCGGTGATTCCTTAGTGAGACCGGTAGTGGTTGAATTAACCGGAGGTTAAGGTTAAGAGCCAAGAACGGACGGACAAGCACCAAAAGGAAGAATTTAAGCGTTGGAAAGCCTAGCTTATACTCGCAAGTTCCTTCCTAGTCGTGCTAATCCCCGTTGTTGCCGATTACCGTAACTCCGATATTAAGAGTGGCAACGAAAGAAGTAAGCGACTTCTAACTCAAACTAACCTAATCCTAACCCTAACAAGCTCTCTTTATATAACATTTTAGCATATAGTTAATCTCAAACAAACCTGGACATTTGGACTTAACTCATTAAAGCACATAGAAAAAGATTCACATCTCCCTGCGGACGACCCGTACTCAACCGGCTCGCTACAAGCGAAACCGTCTTGATTACGGTAATTAACTAAGCACGCAAAACCACAACAATCAAATGGCGCCGTTGCCGGCGAGACGGTAGTCTATTTCTTTGTGTAATTTCGGGTTAATTTGTGAATATAAACATAACTGAAAAACAAAACAAAAATTTTTTTAAAAAAATTATCGTGTTATTTTTGATTAGTTTTTGTGCAAGTGTGCAGGATAAAAAGAAGATCGAGTTCAGTGCCGAAGACGTAGGAAGTTAGACCCATATCTCGCGGCTACACCGCGTTTGATCAAGACGTAACCAACGGTCTACTGTAAAATTCTGGAGCAGTCCCAGTGAGCAAATTAAGATTCAGGGGCTCCAGAAAAGAAGAGGACACCCCATCCAGCAAACTCAAGAAATCCAGAGGCCCAACTCACCTATACAGCCGCGTTTCCGCGGCCTAAAGGCTTGTTTGGCCGCGGAAACGCGGCCATTTGCTGACATCAGCAACCCAATTTCCTCTGGCTGATTCCCTGTAAGTCTCTCTACCCTCTTCCCCACTCCTCTGAGCTCCACTGAACTGTTTTTTCTGCAGCATTCTTTGCGCAAACTCTCTTCCCCCTTCCAATAAATTGTTTTTGTGCAGGATTCTTTGCGCCGCGCTAAAAAATAAAAAATTGATTACAGTTAATTGTTACTGTTTTGCATATTTTAATCGGACTTTAAGGGGCTTGAAACCAATCCAGATTGGGTGGGGATTTCATCACCCTTCTCAGGACCCCAGAAATCACAAAAAGCATATGCATTGACCATTATTTAATTAAAAAATACTAGACTCAGCCCTAAAAACGTCGCGCTCAATAGGACAGAGGACTGGTTGTAGGCATCGGTCGTTTATCCTATCCTGACTATGCGGTGTCGAGGCAACTGTGTCCAAGGCAAGTGGTTACTTAATTAGGACCACTACTTACGTAGTGGGGAGCCTCCCACTTACCTAGCACTTACCTGGCCGCAATTGACGGAGAAGAGGCGGTTTGAGGTCCTATTTCTAACCCTTTGGAACAGTTAGGAGCTGTCTAGCTAACCTAGGTGACCCTAGATCTAGGTGTGATTGCACTTATTTTGTATGTGATTGTTTGAAGCCGTAAGTCCGTACATATTTCTGTAAAGCTGTTTCTAAAAAAAAGAAAAAAAAACACAAAACAAAAACTTTATAAAAACTTGCCCTTTGTCGCCCAAAAATCCCATTTTTTCACCCACCACCATCGTATTTCTCCATTGACGTTTTCTTACCCTCACCTTCTCCGCTTTGACAACACTAAAATAATTTAGTGTATGTCCGGTTGGACTCGGGACACTAGCGCCCACCTAGTCCGCGTTACGTTAGTCGTTCCCGACTACGCGATCGACTCAGACGTCGAAACTCCTTCCACGCCTCTTTCACCCTTACCTTTGCCGTCCAACTCCGACGTTGACCGGAATTCTGTTCATACATCCCCACCTTCACCATCACTAACCTCTTCTTCTGCGATGTCAGGATTTAATCCAAACATCCCTTTGACTCCCCCGGGATTGATTCCACCTCCTATGGATGCGAATAACCCACCACCACCGCCTGTTGTAGCGCCACAGCGAATCGCGCTCCAGGATCGTTTCTATCCCACCCACTCTGCACTTCCCACCTGTCTTTCCCTTCCACCGGCCAATGGGGATAATTTCGAAATTAAGCCCCACTTCATTAACATGCTTCCGAAATTTCATGGGCTTGAATCTGAAGATGCCTATATCTTCATCAACAAGTTCCAAAATGTTTGTGCCATGATGAAAACAACCCAGCTGTCAGACGATGCTATACGGCTACGGGTCATTCCGTTCACTTTGTGCGATCTTGCTGAAAAATGGCTGTATAGCACCGCTTCCCACTCCATAACCAGTTGGGATGAGTTTGTGAAAGCGTTTCTCAAGAAATTCTATCCGAATCATAAAACCGCGAGGATCCGTAACGAAATCAACCAATTCTCCCAGCTTCCTAATAAACCTTTTTAGAAGTGCTTTGACCGGTATAAAGACCTTCTTGTTTAGTGCCCTCACCACGGTATTGAGAAATAGCAACTTTGCCAAACCTTATACGAGGGCCTGAACCCAGCAACCAAGCAGTTGTTGGAAACCATTTGTCAGGGCCACTTCCTGTCCAAATCTGACGAGGAAGCATGGCAATTCTTCGACGACCTTGCGGAACAAACGCATCAATGGGAGAGCACCAGACCAACTTCTTCTTCTTCCTCCATTTCTACTGGTCAGTCTAGGGTAGGAATTCACCAACTCGATGTCTCTATTGCAATGAAAGCTGAAATGGCTGCAATAATGAGAAAACTTGAAGCGATAGAGAGTAAATTTTCATCTCCTGCTCCTGCCCCTGTTCTTCCCCTTCGTACCATTTGTGCTTGTTGTTCCGATCCTTCTCACTTAACCGAAGAGTGTCCTTACAATCCACCATCTCAAGGACAGGATCAGGTTAATGCTGCATTTTAGCAAAGACCAAGAAACGATCCATACTCTTCCACCTACAATCCCGGTTGGAGGAACCACCCTAACTTTGCCTGGAATCAGAACCAGCATCAATTCCAAGGCAACAATTTCCAGAGGCCCCCTCCTCCGCAACAACAAGCTCAGCAACAAACTCAACATCAATTTCAGCAGCCCTTCCAACCCCAACCTTTTCAAAATCAGACGAAAAAATTTGCACCCAACAATTCTTTTCCCCAAAACAACTTTGTTCCGTCAAACAACGATAAGGTTTCCTCACTCGAACGAAGTCTGGAGGCGTTTGTAAAGCAATCAACTCAGTCCACCGCCAACATCCAGTCTTCCATTCAGTCGTTGGTGCAACACACTGCCGCTCACGGACAAAACATCAAAACCATCGAAGCCCAGATAGCATAACTGAATGCGGCCTTAAGCGAGCGAGAGAAGGGGAAGCTTCCATCTCAACCACTCCCAAATCCCGGTCACCCACATAATGTACATGTTGCTCTTGAACAACAATGTGAGTGCCGTGACGACATTGAGATCGGGAAGGATACTGAAAAACAACATTGGCACATGAATCGACGATGACAACCCGGCCGCTTCTTCTTCTTCTTCTTCTTCTTCTTCTTCATCTTCTGAGCCTATTCTCCATTCTTCAAAAGGCTCTTCCTCTTCTTATGCTCTAAACGGACCCATTTCTCACTCCACGAAAACACCAGCTCTGGGATCCGTTCCAACTCCATAATCTCCTCCACAAGCATTGGACTCAACCAATTTTAAAAACGTTCCATTTCCAAACCGGTTGAGGTCAAATAAACAAAATCCACAAATGGAGAAGATTCTGGAGTTATTTAAGCGGGTTAACATCAACATTCCTCTTTTAGATGCTGTCCAACAAGTCCCTTCCTACGCAAAAATCTTAAAGGACTTGTGCACGAAAAAGAGGAAATCTCAGGTATCCAAGAAAGTTTTTTTGGCTAGTGCTGTGAGTGATGCTCTTACCCAATCTTTACCTCAAAAACGGAAGGACCCTGGCTGTCCTACGATTTCTATTACCATTAGGGATAAGAACATCAACCGCGCGCTATTAGATCTTGGTGCCAGTGTTAACCTGCTTCCATACTCAGTATATGAGCAACTAGGTGTAGGAGAGCTGAAACCCACACACTGCACTCTCCAAATGGCCGACCGATCAATCACCCATCCTAGGGGTGAGCTAGAGGATGTGTTAATCAAGGTTGGGGACATCATATTCCCCGTTAACTTCATTATTTTAGACACACAGCCTGTAGCTAACCCCTGGAATCAAATTCCGGTGATACTCGGTCACCCATTCCTTGCAACCTTAAATGCTGTGATCAATTGTCGAAATGGTTCGATGAACCTATCTTTTGGAAATATGACAATTGAACTCAACATTTTTAGGTTGGGGAATCAGACCTCCGAACCTAATGCTCATATACTAGACGTTTGCTCAATCCAGGAGATCACCCCAGAGGAGTGTGAATTCGAGGGGTTTTTGTTCGATCACGATAACCTTAACGCCACTAGTGCGTTCCTCTTCGAACCTGCTGCTGCTTCTGCACCCGACAAAGACTACGAGTGTTTCACCTTCTCGACCGATCTTAGCCAGTCACCACCCGAGTTGGAATCCTTTGAATTTCCGGATGAGTTACCTGAACCATCCAACTCGGTCGCTTACACTCATTTTGAACCTTTGCTGGAATCCTTTGAGTTCGAGACCTTTTCACCAATCTTACCTTCAATCGTTTCACCTCCAACGCTCGAACTCAAGCCTTTGCCGTCTCACCTTAAGTACGCTTACTTGGGTGAGAACGAAACCCTCCCTGTTATCATCTCGGCTTCTCTAGCTCCAGAGCAAGAGAGAGCCCTTCTTGCGGTCTTGCACAGCAATAGGCAAGCTTTTGGCTGGTCCATGGCGGACATCAAGGGGATTAGTCCCCTGATCGTTGAACATCACATTCATCTGATGGATGATGCCAAACCAGCCAGGGATCCACAAAGGCGACTCAACCCAGTCATGAAGGAGGCTGTAAAAAAGGAGATCGTAAAGTGTCTGGATAGTGGTATCATTTACCCTATCTCTGATAGCCAGTGGGTCAGCCCCATTCACGTTGTCCCAAAGAAATCAGGCATAACGGTCATAACCAACGAAGCGAACGAGTTAATCCCTACTCGCACCCAGACTGGGTGGCGAGTATGCATCGATTACAGAAAACTCAACGCCACAACACGGAAGGACCACTTTCCGCTACCTTTCATTAACCAGATGCTTGAACGATTGGCCGGACACGAGTACTACTGCTTTCTTGATGCCTACTCCGGCTATAATCAGATTCCCATCGCCGAAAAAGACCAGGACAAGACCATATTCACTTGTCCTTTCGTCACGTTTGCATATCGTCGCATGCCCTTTGGGTTATGCAATGCGCCCGCTACCTTCCAGCGGTGTATGATGGGAATCTTTTCAGACATGGTGGAAAAATTCTTGGAGATCTTCATGGATGATTTCTCCATTTTCGGCGATTCCTTTGATGAGTGTTTACTGCATCTCGACGCTGTCCTTACCCGGTGTAAGGATAAGAATCTCATTTTAAACTAGGAGAAGTGCCACTTCATGGTGCGCGAAGGTATTGTCTTAGGACATATCATCTCGAAAAATGGCATTGAGGTAGATAAAGTAAAGATTGAAGTCATTTCCAATCTCCCTCCTCCCCGATGTGTCAGAGACATCCGAGCCTTCCTTGGCCATGCCGGTTTCTATAGACGGTTCATCAAGGACTTTAGCAAGATTACTAGGCCCTTGACTCTTTTGCTGGCCAAGGACACGACATTCGACTTCAACTCGAGCTGTGTGACTGCGTTCGAGTCATTAAAAAGCTCACTCACTTCTGCTCCCGTTCTTTCTTCTCCTGATTGGACACACCCATTTGAGATTATGTGCGATGCATCCGACTTTGCCATCGGTGTTGTCCTTGGACAACACATCAACAAGATGCCGCACATAATCTATTATGCTAGCCGAACCTTGAACGACACCCAACTGAACTATACAACAACTGAGAAGGAATTCTTGGCTGTTGTATTTGCCTTAGAAAAGTTCAGGCCCTACCTCATCGGCTCTCCAGTCATCGTCTACACGGACCATTCTGCTCTGCACCATCTTTTTGCGAAGAAAGATGCAAAATCTCGGCTGATACGTTGGATCCTCTTACTGCAAGAGTTTGACCTTGTCATCAAGGACAAAAGGGGATGTGAAAACGTAGTCGCCGACCATCTCTCACGACTTCCTTCTTCGCCGTCGCTTCAAATTCTGATCAACGACGTTTTTCCGGATGAACAGCTCTTGACAGTATCTTGCGAACCCTGATTCGCAGATATTGTGAACTATTTGGCCACAGGATTACTACCGACTGAATGGTCAAGTCAGGACAGACTTCAATTCTTATCCTAAGTAAAACACTTTTACTGGGATGAACCCTATCTGTTAAAGTACTGTCTCGACCAGATTATTCGTCGGTGTGTCCCTGACAATGAATTCAAGAGTGTGCTGTCGTTCTGCCACGATCAAGCATGTGGCGGGCATTTTGGCCCCAGAAAGACAGCCGAGAAGATCTTGCAGTGTGGTTTCTACTGGCTACAACTCTTCAAAGACGCTCATGACTACTGCAAGACTTGCTCCCGGTGCCAACACTTGGGCCGGATATCCAGGAGAAATGAGATGCCGCTCCAACCGATCTTGGTTGTGGAGATTTTCGATGTTTGGGGGATCGATTTCATGGGGCCGTTTCCCAGTTCTTTTGGGAACTTGTACATCCTTCTCTCTGTTGATTATGTATCTAAGTGGGTCGAGGCTGTGCCCAGCCGGACTAACGACAACAAGGTTGTCGTTAGATTTCTTAAGGAAAACATTTTCTCCCGGTTTGGGCACCCCCGAGCGATCATTAGCGACAATGGAACTCATTTCTGCAATAAGACTTTCGAGGCCTTGATGCGGAAATATTCCATTAATCATAAGCTATCTATGCCCTACCACCCCCAAACATGTGGGCAAGCCGAAATTTCAAATCGGCAAATCAAGCAGATACTGGAGAAGACGGTTTCCAAGAACCGTAAAGATTGGTCGTTAAAACTCACTGATGCCCTTTGGGCATTTCGAACGGCTTATAAGACCGATCTTGGCATGTCTCCCTATCGACTTGTTTATGGAAAGGCTTGCCACCTTCCTGTGGAAATAGAGCATCGCGCATTTTGGGCGATAAAGGAGCTGAATCTGTCTCTCGAAGATGCGGGCAGCCATCGGAAGCTGCAGTTGAATGAATTGAGCGAGCTTCGGAATGAGGGTTACGAAAACGCGGTTGTCGTTAAGAACCGAACGAAGGTGTTTCACGATAAACACCTTTTGCGCAAAACATTCGCACCTGGTCAACAGGTACTGCTTTACGACACCCGGCTACATTTCCATCCTGGTAAGCTCAGATCTCGCTGGAAAGGGCCATATTTTGTGCAGAATGTGTATCCGCATGGCGCTGTGGATTTGGAGAATCCAAAGGACGGTTCATTTTTCAAAGTAAACGGACACAGACTAAAACCGTACCTTAGCGCCGAACCAACAGAGGAGCTCTTAGTCTTACAGGAGCCGGTTTACCCTGCATAATCTTCCTCTGCCTACCACCAAACTTCGGTTATCCAGCCAAAACAGTAGACACTGTTTCAAATAAGTTTGGGGGTATGTATATACCATTTTGTACATATATGTGGATATTCTTGTCCGGTGCATATCCATTTTTATTTTTATTTCTTTTCCTTAAAAACAAAAACAAAAAAAAACATTGTGCATATCTAACCGACAATTTTGACCCTTCAATGATTTCTTCATGCAATGACAGTGAGGACACTGTCCAGTTTAAGTTTGGGGGTTCGCTCGGTACGCATTTCTAACCTTCGCATTCATATGTATATTTTGCATCTGCATACCAAATCCATAAAATCCATAAAAATCAGAAAATTTTCTAAAAACATAAAAACTTTTTCGTCAAGTTAGCTAGTGGGAGAACTCAGATTCAACATTTCAACGGTTTTGTTTGATAAGATAAGAATAACTAAATCTTATTTTTAGATTTTGAAAACCTGAAAGATAACTCTCCTTTGATGTTAACTATAGCTGATATACGTCTTTACATCACACTACACGTGTCGTGAGTTTTGAAAATTAGATGACAAGTCTATTATGTCTAAAAACATTTAAATGGATAAATTATTTTCTGAGGATCGAATAGGTTTGTTCTGAAATAAGTAATATCAAGAATAGTTTATGAAGTGAAGCGAATATGAAGGAATGTTATTGATGCCTTAATTAAAACTAATTCTGAAAAATAACCCATCTGAAATTTGATTGGAATGATTACACACAAAACCCACTAAACGCATCTTTTATCCAAAAAAATAACTGAACTGCCGGTTATATCTCCGTTCGCATTGAATCATCATGATTTTCACGCTAAATTGTCTTTTGTTTTTGGGCCTAGGTAACTTGAGTAATTAAGTCCGCTGGGGTGTCTCTACACCTAATACCCTAAAGCCAACTGGTTTGGGTGCATTGGCCCAAAGCTCGTTAAGAAGCCTAGAAAGTCCAGATTAAAACAAAGTCAAGCAAGTGTTCTCTCCGAGTTAAAATTCCTAACGGTTCTTTGTGTGAGAATAATCTTGACAAAAGACAGATTTTTATAAAAAAATATTTCTAGCGGAGATATGAAGGTTTTATTCTATGATAAAGACTATTGCACGTTCACAGAGATGTGTATGAAATGAAAAAAAGAAAAAGGTGGAGTGAAAAATAAGACCTAGTTTCCTGTTAAGGAAGATAGAAATTCTGAAATTGAAATCTTACTGGAAAACGAAACTTGAAAAATACTTAACTCTTTATAAAACTTATGTGATCCTTTTAAAATTTTTATCTGGGCTTTATTTTGTGACATGATGACTTTAATCGATCCTTCTGGAACTTAACAACACTATTTGCGCTGCACGTAAAGACATATAAAATCTTAAGTTAAATAAGAAGCGAGGTGTGAAAAATAAAGGTTCGATAGTCTAGACTTAGGATAATGGAATTGTTATTTTCTGAAACAAAACCTTAGGGTTTGAATCATAGTTATTTTGCAAAACTAGCCTGACCGGATTTTGTGGGTAGTATCCATTGAAAACCCTCAGGAGACAACACTCCTCCTACTAGGGACACCTAGAGGTTTAACGTCTTATTGCACATGCTCAGTGCAATCGCGTTCCCTGCGAAAGTGAGGTTAGGAATTTTTGTGAATAAATTGGCTTTGCTCGGGACGAGCAAATGATAAGTTTGGGGGTATTTGTTCATATCAGATTTTTGCATTTTTATACCGCCCAATTTTTATCACATTGCTTATCGGTAGGTACTCTTGAGCCGTGTTTGCTAGTTAATTGCAGGATACAGGTTCTCAGCTCTAAACAGTGAAATTCATGGAAAAGCACGACAAATTCCGGATTACTGCCAACCACAGATAAAACACGGGTCTCCGCTCTCTATCCGTATGTTGCCGCACACCAGTTTAAGGGACAAAATGGCAAATCGATGTCATTTTCATGCACAAAGCACAATGTCAACACAAGATCCAACATGTCTACGCGGAGCTCAAGAAAAATCATGGCAAAAGATCCACATCACATCACCTTTTGATCTGCTGAAATTCTGGAAAAATTGTGAAGAGCTTCTGAGAAACAACATATTCCACACTGAAGAGTACAGCCAAACAGGGAAACCCACAAAATCTCGTGACCTAACTCATCAAGATGGCCGTGGATCCACGGCCAACATGGGGGTTAGGCCGCGGATCCGCGGCCTAATAGACTCGTCAACTGAAGCTTTTTCAGAGGTAGTTTGGTACATTCATGTTGGTCCTGAATGTTGCCCTAGGTTCTCTGTTTCCTGCCTATAAATAGCCCAGAACATGCCAAGCAAAATGGTGCTTAATTCTTGTATTAGGTTTTAGATATACTTTGTATTTCTTCCACTTTTCATCTTTTCTCCATTAAAATCTTGTAGTGAGGTTTCATGAGTAAAGTGATGAATAAAAGAGTTCTTTTTGTTATCATGCTTGTCTTGTTATGTTGTTAATTATAATTGCTTGTATTTTTCATTTGCTAATCTAGTTGTTGTTTTCTGTTGTTTGTTTCTTTCTTGTTCTCTTTTTCTTTATCCTTAACAACAATGATGCTTAAGCTTAATCCTTACCAAGGTGAGGTCCCAAATAGCTAGTTGTAATCTCCTAACCTCTTTCTTTCTATCTTCCTCCTTTTGTTGTATTTTCTTTTTCTTGTAATGGGTGAGTAGTTTTCTAACTTGTTAGGGTAGGATTAGGAAAGTTTGAGAGAAGGAAATCTCTCTCACTCTTTCCTTACCCAATATCTTAATTCGGACTCCCGTTAATTGAACCACAATCTGCTCCCTACGGCACCCTATCCTACATGATAGCGGTGATTCCTTAGTGAGACCAGTTGTGGTTGAATTAACCGGAGGTTAAGGCTAAGAGCCAAGAACGGACGGACAAACACCAAAAGGAAGAACTTAAGCGTTGGAAAGCCTAGCTTATACTCGCAAGTTCCTTCCTAGTCGTGCCAATCCCCGTTGTTGCCGATTACCGTAACACCGATATTAAGAGTGGCAACGAAAGAAGTAAACGACTCCTAACTCAAACTAACCTAATCCTAACCCTAACAAGCTCTCTTTATATAACATTTTAGCACATAGTCAATCTCAAACAAACCTGGACATTTGGACTTAACTCGTTAAAGCACATAGAAAAAGATTCCCATCTCCCTGCGGACGACCCGTACTCAACCGGCTCGCTACAAACGAAACCGTCTTGATTGCGGTAATTAACTAAGCACGCAAAACCACAACAATCAGTGAGCTAATATTAGTTAATGTAATTTAATTTATCATATATATTATTATACATTAAATTATCGAATCAACACTTGATCCGACAATCCGGCTATATCGCATATAACCGACTAATATCTCATTTACCGATTCATCGAATCAACACTTGATCCGATGACCCGGCTGATATCATATATCGCGAGAATAGAATACGGTATCTCATATCGCATTATCCTCGGTCCCGCACATATCACATACGTGCTCCTACTCTGTTTTGCCTGAACCAAGAAACATTTGTGTAGGACTCTAAAAAATCGTCAATACGCCGGCAGTAGGTGATGATCATATCAAACACCCACAAGCTGCAAGCGGTCAGCTAAACGTAACAGCTACCCAGGTATTGAGCGCTCAGAAGATCAACAAGCAAGCCTGTACATTCTCCTGTGAATCCAATCAGTAACACTCCCGTACAGTCCGCTCTCGTCGTCTGATATGTCGCATATCTCGCCTAGGGGTGGTAAACGTCAGACCCCAGTAGTTTGATAAGTCGTGTCGATATGAGGTCTATAACAGTTCGAGAAACTACTGATAACACTTACCAGTAAATCTCATCAACCCTGGCCAGGGATTTCCAGTTGTAGCCAATCGAACACAGCACAATATCAACTCCCTATACCGGGAGAGACGAATTCCTTCCTATCTCTCATTGCCTCCATATGATTCGGGACTGTACCCAAAAGCCACCTTTTTGCACGCTCTCTTGGACGTGGTATGATGGAAATCAAAGTACAGTGGGAATCACACAAGACTCTATAATGATCTCGGGTCAACAGACTACTCTGTACCAGTGTCACCGGAGAACTGCCATCTGATGGTAGGTATAATACCATCTGGGAGTTCTCGGCGAGTCTGTCCAGTGTACCCAGTCTCTACTGAGCACCCGTACACCATCCTTGATGTCAAACACCGATGGATATGGGATCATCCATCGCCCATCATATGGGTCAAGATGCGTATACGCTAGTCTACTCTGGTGTATCGATGCCCTGTCTCGATACTCCCTCGACTAGAAACAGTTATAGGATGTATCCGTTGACTACCGTGGCCCCACTAGTATGATCTCATCATAATCCCAGTAGTCGAGTACATATCCTAAGGGCTTTATCAACATGTAACATAGAGACAATCATAGTATATGTTAAGATAAAGTTCAACCAGATAGCATACTATCATGTCGAGCAAGAAAGTCCTCCCTATATATGTCCAAGAATCCATTACAATATACATCGTATGTACAGTAATGGCCTCTAGGGCATACATATAACTAACAATTAGGTAGCTTAAGCAGAGTGATGTAGCGTATGTATATCCATGGCATACTTACAACACGGTACTCCGCCTAAAGTGACCTAAGTACTAATTACTTGAAATTCCTTCCTTGATGATACATATCATTGTGATTCGATTTCCGTGTTCTTATCGAATCCTATTTTCATTTATAGCCTTATGTCGCCGATGACTATGAGTGCTCAGAGTGATGCAGCGAGAGCCGAGGTCAGAGTTGACTCTTTTGGGGTGAGGACTGACCAGGATGGTACGCTCGTTGCACAGGAGCAAATTGTTCCGCCTTTGATAGATCATATCTCTAGGCTTGAGGCAGAGATGCAGAACTTGCGCCAGATGATGAGGTCGTTGGTTGAGGCCAGTCGAGCGCAGCGACAGGAGATTGCCACCCCTGTTACCCAGTTATTCCTTGCGGTCAGCACACAGCATTGTGTTACTTACACAGCACCAATGGACGCAGCCCTATTGGACGAGGAGCGTCTTTCCGAGAATTTGGGAGTTCGAGGACAGAGGAGGGCTCGAGCAGGTGTACCAGCCCAAATACAGAGGTTCAGTCGCCGTGACAGATTTCGTGCATGTCATGGGAGTAGTAGAGGCTTGGGACGAGGACAGTCATTTGGATCTTATCCCCAGTAGGGTCAGCAGTCATCGAAGGGATGTTTTCGACGCGGAAGCCTTCATCACCTTGTCAGAAATTGTTCCTTGGCACCACGCCAGACTCAGGTTCAGAGGGGTCATGGTCGCGGAGGGTTCGTTCAGAGGGGATAGGATGGTAGAGGAAGAGTTTAGCCAATTGCGGATAGAGGGCAAGCATGAGCGTTTGCTTCTACTCATCAGGACGCGCGGGCGTCCAGTGCAGAGTTTTCAGGTAATCTTTTTCAGTTGTTCTTTTGTTGTTGTTCTACACACTTAGTGCCGTGGTTGGGCCGAGAGTCATGTATGCTAGATCAGCAGTTTGTTGTGTTAATTTCTGTCAGCGATTCTTTTGTTGTGCAACACGTGTTTCGGTCGTGTGCCAATCGGTTAGGAGATAGAGATTCGTCCGTCGCTTTGATCCTTCTAGAGATGTTGGATTTGATGTTCTCCTGGACACGGTCTGGTTAGCTACGTGCTATGCGTCTATAGACTGCCGCGAGAAAACAGTCAGGTTTTGTTTTCCAGACGAGTCAGTTTCTTGTTGTGCAGGGGGACAGTGGTGCCGCCTCTCACAGCTTGAATTCAGCCTTTTTTCGCTAGTCGGCTTTTGAGGAGAAAGATGTCGAGGATTCTTGGCTCCCATTCGTGATACCGGAGCTGCAGTAGGTTTTTTAGACCGGGTTCCTATTGTGCGAGAGTTTCCGACGTTGTTCCAGATGAGCCGACGGAGCTTAGGGAGCTTAAGGATCTGCTGTAGAGTTGCTAGATAGGGGGGCTTGTACGTCCGAGTGTTTCGCTTTGGGGAGCTCCTATTCTGTTAGTCAAGGACAAGGACGGAAGTTTGAGATTGTGTATTGATTGATCGTCAATTGAACCAGTTAGTTGTATGTATGCCCTAGAGGCCAGTATTGTACATGAGATATATATTATAGTGGATGCTGGGACATATATAGGGAGGTCTTTCTTGCTCGACATGATAGTACGCTATCTGGTTGCTCTTTATCTTAACATGTATACTTACTGTCTCTCTGTTACATGTTGATAAAGCCCTTAGTATGTGTACTCAACTTCCAGGATTATGATGCAGATCATACTAGTGGGGCCTGGGTAATCCATGAGTTCATCCTTCAATGTTCCTATTCGTGGGAATATTGAGACGGGGCATCGATATTACAGAGTAAACTGGCGTATATCTTCTCGACCCATGAGATAGGCGATGGATGATCCTATATCCATTGGTGTTTGACATAAGAGATGGTATACGGGTGCTCAGTGGAGACTGGGTACACTGAACGGACTCGCCGAGAACTCATAGATGGTATTATACCTCACGTCAGATAGCAGTTCTCTGGTGACACTGGTACAGGTTAGTCTGTCGACCCGAGATCGTCATAGAGTCTTGTATGTCTCCCACTGTGCTTTGATTTCCACCCTACCACGGCTCTACTGAGTCGTGCAAACAGGTGATTTTTGGGTACAGTCCCGAGTCACATGGAGGCAATGAGCGACAGGAGGGGATTCGTTTCTCCCGGTATTGGGGGTTGATGTTGCACTATGCTCGATTGGCCATAACTGAAATCCCTGGCCAGGGTAGATGTGATTTACTGGTAAGTGTTATCAGTAGTTTCACGCACGTTATGGACCTTACATCGGCATGACTTATCAAGTTACTGGGGTCTGACGTTTACCACCCCTAGACTAGATATGCGACATATCAGACGGACAGAACGGACTGTTCGGTAGTGTTACTGGTTGGATTCGCAGGAGTATGAGCAGGCTTGCTTGTTGATCTTATGATCGCTCAATACCCGGGTGGCCGTTACATTTAGCAGACCGCTTATGGCTTGTGGGTGGCTGATTTGATCACCACCTACTGCCGGCGTATTGACGAGTCTTTAGAGTCCTACAAAGAGGTTTCCTGGTTCAGGAGAAACGAAGTAGGAGCACATATGTGATATGTGCGGGACCGAGATTGATACGAGTATGTGATACCGTATTATATTCTCGCGATATGTGATATCGTCCGCGTATATGTGATATAGCCGGGTTATCGAATCAAGTGTTGATTCGATAAAATGATACACATGATATTAGTCAGTTATATGCGATATGACCGGATCATTAAATCAAGTGTTTATTTAATAATTTAATGTATAATTATATATTTGATATATTACTTTACATTAACTAGTATTAGCTCACTTAAGATTGTTTTTCTCACTTGATGTGCACATAGTGTATCTGTGATATATGTTTGTGTGCATGATTGTATCATGCTTGATGATACATGCAAATTTTGGTGTGTGTATGACTTACACCATGCTACATATAATTAAGGGTTTTATTTATTTTAAGTAATTCAAAATGGCGGCATAATTTGTCATGGCTTGAAGCTTCATGAAGCTTGGATAACCATTGACAAAGTCCATACATTTTGTTTTACTTAAGATATTTTTAAACCAAACCATTAGTGTTAGCCATGGTTAAGCCTCTACATAGGTTTAGTATATGATACTAACTCACCCATGGTTGCATAACTCGTTCTCATTCTTTTTGTTGCTCTCATCTTCATCTTCTTCTTCACAACTCCAAATCACTCTTGGTTTTTGGATTAATGAAGAAATATTGTGTGAAAATAAAGTCTAAAGTGAGCACACTTCCTACTTCATCATCCTCTATTACTTGCCATTTAGTTTAGGGTGTTCTCTTCATAAAGTTCATCACCTAGTGAAGAGTTAGCTTGGGTTTGAGTCTCCTCGAAGTAGATCATCTTCGGCTTCGAAGGCATCGAGCAAGCCCGTTCATTTCTTCGTGTGAACCATCACTAGAGTCCAGGATTCGATGATCGCAGCAAAGGGACGACTACACGGAGCTTTAGAAGTGAAGGACCGGATCCACAAAGATTGTATTCTTGTTCACTTCTTATGTAATGTTTGATTGCATGTTTTGTTACCCTAGTTTTCTAGTATGAATTCTTGGATATTTGCTTAGCACCCCCTTAAATTTTTGTTGTGGCATGCTTGATACTTGCAAACCCTAAGCTAGGTGCTGAGGAAATCCCAACATGGTATCAGAGCCTAACTAGAAACTTAGACGATGTTAGATTAATATGAAACCGAAACAACTCCGTAATACAATTTCTGCAACCCTGCAAATATGCTCTCTGTTGTTTTTTCAAAGTTCTGGAAAAAAATTTCAAACAACTGCAGAGTAATGTATATGATACATATAGTGCACAGAACAAAAACGAGTCCATTTGCTCAGATTTCACCCGAGCATTCTCCCCAAATTTCTGAGGAGGCTAGCCCCTGAGGCTCCAAATCGTGTCGATTTTGTTCTATGCTCTGGTCTGCTTATTTTGGGGTTTCAGGTATTGTTTATTTTGTCCAAAATTGCATGTGATGTAAATTTTGATAAATGAATAAAACGGAGTGTTTCGTAGTCGTATAATTTAACATTGTAATGGTAACCTAGGCTATGTTTAACAGTTCGAACGAACTTCTAATATCACCTCATGACCCCCTCTGAAATTTTCCAAGAGTTGGAATTTTCTTAAGTTAAGTGTATTCAATGGTCGTGCAAGTAACTCTATGGACCCTCTAGAAGAACAAAAACCTTAATTCGATTCTATGCCCTCAGAACAGCGACTTGAACCCTAAGGTTTGCCATAGTTCCGCGGTGTCATAGGTGAGGCGTTGGTTTGGCCCTTCTGTTAGTGTATATGCCCTAGAGGCCATTACTGTATCATACTAGTTTGTATACTACTTAATGGAAGCTTGGGATATTCACAGTTGTATAGACAATCTTGCTCAAAATAGTAGTATGCTACTTGGTTTGTTTCTACTTTAATATGTGCATATGTTTCTTTTAGCATATCGCTTATACATATTAGTAGAGCTCTTAGGATCTTTACTAGATTACCAGCGTTGTGATGGCAGTCACACTTATGGGGGCTGGGTAATCTATAAGCACATCCTTATACAGGTCCCTAGTCGTAGGATTTTCAAGACGGGGCATCGATACTACGGAGCAGACTAGCGTATGCGCTTCTCATCCCAGCAGGGGAGATGGTCTGTCCCACAGCCATCAGTGCGTCGTACTGGAGATAGTATGCGGGTGCTCGTTAGGTTACGAGTACACTGGACAGGACTCATCGGGAACTGTTGGTTGGTATTATGCCTATCGTCAGTTATCAGTTCCCAGGTGACATGAGTACAGCTTAGTCCGTCGACTTGACACTGCTACTTCTCCTCGAGTGTGTTCCCACTATACTTTGATTACTACCCTACCATGGCTCAAAGGAGTCGTGCAAACAGGTAGTAGTTGGGTGCAGTCCCGAAGCACTTGGAGGCAGTAGCGGTTAGATAGGGTCCGTCTCTCCCGTTATTGGGGGTTGATATCGCGTTGTGTCTAGGAGAGCCATTACACAAAGTCCCTGGCCAGGGCAAGCGAGATATACTGGTAGGTTTTCCAGTGTTATCTCAGGGTGTTCTGGGCTACACTCCAACACGACTTGTACCGCTATTAGGGGACTAATGTTTACCACCCCCCTAGGCCCGCCATGCGATATTCTCAGACGAACAGACCGGACTGTACGGAGATTGTCACATTCAGGCTCAGTAAGAGTTCGGATGGGTTTACCTCATCGGCCTTCTTATCGACATCTACCTGGGGACCGTTACGTACAGCTAGTGCCGCTTGCGGTCTGTGGTTAAACCCACTGCCAGCGTAGTGTCGAGTGTTTAGAGTCCCACACAGAGAGTTTCTCTGTACTGGGCAAAAGGTGTAGAGGCCGTATGGTTTTTACGGAAAGGCTACGATCACTTACGTACACTTGTGCGCGTATGCTATTCGGGTAGACAATACTAGTGGGCTTTGGTTTAAGACGGATCCTAGTATTGTATGGATGGATTAGTTTTGTCTTCTGTGCATTCGCATTCTACGGAATGCGGATGCGGGTGTGTATGCACAGTTGTGAGGAGCGAAGAAGAAGGAGGTGCCTCATTAGGGTTTTGACAGTTGGTTCGGTCAAAACCATTATAAGGCGGGGACATTATTTACTAATCTTTTTAATGATAATTATGTTATGGCTAATTGCTTTGACCATTTGACCATACTTGACCTTGTTGACAATTTGACCATTGTTGACTAGGATCTTTCATGTGAGATCTAGAGTCTTCTTTTTGTTTTGGTTTTATTTTGAGATGATAATGGTCAAATCAATATAGCCATCAACTTTATCATGATAAGAGATTAGTAATGATAATGTTTATGGATCATTATTCTCTTCTCATTCTCTCTCTTCAAATGAGAGCTCCCATGGTTGCTCCTTCTTCTTCCTCTCTAGATTTTTCCTTTGCTCTCATGTGTTTAGAAAATAAGGATCTAAATTGACAAACAAATCCATCTACTTCTTCTACACCACCTAGGACATCAAGCATAGCACACTTGCTGCCCTAGTTACCTGGGCTTGAGGTGGAGCTCGGAACACAAACTCTCGGGTGGATCGTCTTCGACTCTAGGAGGCCACAGAGGTGATCAAGATCCGGATCGATCCTTGGAGCTTGCATGGACGAGGAGAACAGCGGAGAGAAGACCCGAAGGACCGGTTTCGTGAGGTATAATCTCTTTAGCAAAGTAGATAGAACCTCATGTTGTTTGTTAGCAATGGTTTGGCAAAGATCCTCATGCTATAGTCCATGTTACCTTGTGTTAGAAAATTGTTTTTTACCTATTCCGCCTTCCCGTAAGCACCGGGGTGGGTAATGTGGACTTACACCTTCTACGGCTAGTCCATAGGTACTGTGGCACGTTTTGGGTATTTTAACTTTGCTCAAGTGTTGAGCTTTTTGGGAGTTGTGGGGATTTGTTGATTCGATCGAAATATTTAACATCGTCTAGTTGATTGTGATACAATATTTGGAATCCACAATATTTCAATTTTATAAATCTAGCAATTTAGTCTCATTTGATCGGTTGCCACGAGATTTTGATGCGATCAAAAGTCTGTCGTAATCACGTTGTGTATGCGGATACTCGTCGGATAACATTACCAGATAGCCACGCCCCATAACCACGACCAAGTGACTGTAGGAGAACTCCGTTGCCAAAAGCATCCGTCCGGGTGCTCGCGGCCGCGGTGTTCCGCCTAAGTGCACTTCGTCGTCGGTATCGGGGGGTGCGGCCGTCTACTAAAGTTTCCGACGAGCATTCGACCGGGATGTCGGGAATCTTGTTGAATTACCCGACTTGTTATTGGAAAGTGTTTTCAATATTGAGACTAAAAATGCGGGGTTTATAATTGTTAGGCATGTGATGTCTAAGGAATTCATATTGTTACGCATGAAATCCGCAATATGAGATATTACGGGTTTATGATGTCTGAAGTGGTTGCGGATTCCAATTGTTGTAGTTTTCACTTTCTTTTCTGCGTCCGTAAGTGTAATATACGGTGTATCGCCGGTTTCGTTGCTATACGTCAACGACAATTGGGATACGCATATTTACTTGCGTTGATGACATATGATGTTATGTGTTGCTGTGATATGTTATATTGGATCGTCGTGTTTGAATAGCCAGGGGTTTTATGTGAGATGAGAGTTTTTCATTTTCATTCATGTAAAAACTTGTATGTAATATTCTTTTATTGGGGCACTTTCGGGCTGTGGAAGATATCACCGTTGATGTATATTATTTACTTTTCTGCATTAGGATAGACCCAAGGAGGGGAGCACAAGTAACCGGGTTCTAGAGTCCAGTGGGAGACCATCTCGAGGCGTCGAGTCCGGGTTTCCTAACTCTAGAATTAGTAGGGTTGCTTGCCGCTCTCGTAGGGGTCTAGGGACGTGGGTTTGGCTATTCATCATGACCGTGGAATCCGTGTTTTATACAGGCTCAAAATAAAACACGAACATCCTAGTATATCCAATATTTCATATGTTGTTTTCTGTTGCGATATCTGTGATGTGATCATTTGATATGATGAGATAGATACTGTATATAGTATATATGATATATTATATAGACGTTGCTTATGTTTTACACCTGCGCTAGCCCTGCCCCGCTCTGCCGTTAGTTACCTAACCTAACGGTGCATTACAGGACATCGAGGCGAATGCGGATGGCATAAGCGTACGTTGTATTTATCTGTGATGTTTAAGTAACTTAAATGATGGGACATTCATTAATGAGATTAATGAAAGAAAATAAACCTAAAGATGTTGTGGAATTGAATTTTCAAAAATAGGTAGCACTAGTTATTGCTTTGCATAGCGGTATTCCTTGTAGAATATCCTGCACCTCATTCGATGAGGAAAGAGCCGAGATCCCTTCACCGGGAGTGACCTCTTTAGCAATAACTAGCAGATGCTACAACCCTCGGTTTTGTCTTTTGATTGCTTTTCTAGTTTGCATAGTGGGATTGTGAATATCCTGCACCTCATTCGACGAGAAAAGAGCCGAGATCCCTTCACCGGGAGTGACCTCTTTAGCGAAACTAACAAAGGCCTCAAAAACACTCCATTTTAAACCATTTGATTCTACAACGAGATCAAGTTCAAAGCGTTAAAGGTTTTCTTAAAAACCATCAGCAACCCTCCGTCATTTTAGGAAGTAGAGTACTTAGTATTCGTGCTGTGTTTGTTGACCATAGTTAAGGCACAGTATACGGTAGCTAAGTGATGTCTTCCTACACAGCATATGATGCGATTAGTTAGGACAGTCATGTGACTTTGTTGACCATAGTTAAGGGTCATGTGGGTGGGTCTAATTAATCATGAAATGACGGGTAGAACTTGACTAGTGCTTATGATTTGTTGACCATAGTTAAGGTCATAAGTCACTAGGGGTAAAAACCATTATCGGGAGTTTCAAGTGTTTAAATTTACAATGAGATTGCATACCTTCTATGAAATAGTTGAATCCTGATACCCACTGTGAATAATTGTTACTCCTGCGAGAGTTTTGCAGTTTACAATTAGCCGGTCAAGTAGATGTTTAGAAAGGTGTCAACGGGGTTACGCCCCTGGGAAAACGAGATTTATTTTAATTATGTCCGTGCGAATGCACGGGTAACCTCCCTCAAAGTACTGGCACTGGCCTGGCTGAAAGATTGGCGAACTTGTAGGGTGTAATTAATCCCGGCTAGTCTTTCTTTTTAAGGTTTGAAGGAAGATTTGATAAAAACAGTGGGAGCCATCCTGATTAGATAAAATATATAACCAATCTAATCTTGCAAGAGTGCACGCAGAGTGTTTTCTTCTCTCTCTCTCCAGGTAGCGACCATGCCATACCTTAATCAAGATAATAATATGGATGTATTGACCGAACCCGCTTGTTATACTGAGCTGGGGAACGTTGGTCCCGCTCCACTTTATAATTGTTATAAGACCGAGCAAGAAATTGGGGAATACCAGGATTCCCATGCCGCCCAAACGAAGAAAGTGCGTGCTGATGCATCTTCTTCGGGTATGTTCATTACCGAGAACTGTTTCTCAATATTCTCTACGTCCTAGGTATATGATACCGGATCAGGATTTCGCATATGTAATCTGTTACATGGGCTACAGAAAGATAGAGAACTGAGAATAGGGTGATATGTCTCTAAGTATAGAGGTTGGTGCAATTGTTCCAGCCAAGTCAGTTGGCAGTTATCATCCTGTATTATCAAATACATTAATTCTGAACGAATGTTATTAGATACTGAACTTGATATACAACATCATATCAGTCTCTTTATTTAGTAAAGAAGGATATAATTTTGTATTGTTGGATATTGTTTTGAACATTTCCCATATCAAAGTGTTGATCAGTTCAAGCACGTTATCTAATGACATATACATTCTAAATCAAACCACAGTTCTCAAAGTATAGAACACACATAAGAGGAAGAGTTCAGAAATGAATGAATCCTTCTTAAGGCATTGTAGATTAGGTCATATCAATGCGACCCGACTAGCTAAGTTACATTGAGATGCATATTTAAATCAGTTTGAATTTACATCTTGTGAAACTTTCCAGTCACGTCACAAAGATAAGATGACCATAGCTCTGTTTACTTGAAACAGAGAAAGGGTTGGTGAACCCTTGGGACTGATACATAGTGATGTATATAGGTCCCCTGTCTACACTTTCCAGGATTGGTTCTTTGCACTTCCTTACATTCACTGATGATCTCTCAAGATTCGGACACATGTTCCTGTTGAAACACAAGTTTGAATCTTTTGAGAAATTCATAAAATATAAGTCAGAAGTAGAGAACCAAAACCGGGTTTAAGTATTATGTCCTATGATGTGATCAGGGAGGAGAATACTTGTGCATGGAATTCCTGGACTATTCTAAAGGAGAATGAGATTCTCTCTCAGCATTACTCCTCCGTATACACCACAACACGTCGGTGTATCGGGGCGGAGCAATCACACCCTATGAGATATGGTGCGCTCTATGATGAGTACTACTGAATTACATATTTCGCTTTGGGGGTTATGCGGTTAGGGAAGCAGCATACCTAATGAATTGGGTTCCAACCAAATCAGTGCCTACCACTCCATATGTGATATGGTATGGGAAGAGCCCATCTCTTAAGCTAGTTAAGATTTGTGGTTGTCCGGCTTATGTCTAAAAGCAAAATCCGGACAAGATCGAGGCAAGGTCAGTTCCATAGAACTGGAAGGAGTTCCAGCTATACAAACTACAGCTGATGATTTGGTAGAACCAGAGGATTCAATAGTTCCTGACGAACCTCAGCCTCTCCGCCGATCTGATAGGGTTCCTCATCCGCCTGAGAGATACTTCGGTTTCTCGATGACAGTGGGAGCGAGGACTGCATCATGAGATGATGACCCAACTAGTTTCGAGCAGGACATCAAGAGTAGAGACTCTGTAAGAATGGCTGGATGCTATGCGATCTGAGATATAATCTATATACACCAACAAAATATGGACTTTGGTTTATCTGAAGGGTTAAATCCCCATCAGGAGCAAGTATATCTTGAGAAGATTACTTGGTGTAGATGGAAAAGTTGAGACTTTCAAAGCTAGACTTGTTAAAGGTTCTCGTCATCGACCAGACGTAGATAATGATGAAACCTTTTCCAGTGGCTGTGCTTAAGTCCATCCGAATCCTACTTGCCATTGATACATACCATCATGACTACAATATCTGGTGGTTGGGTGTCATGACTGCTTTTTCTAAATAATGATTTAGAAGAGAGCGTCCATAAGTACACAGCCAGAGGGCTTCGTAGACAATGGGAGCAGCGGAAACGTGTGAAAGTTGCTTTACAGGATAAAGCAGGTATCGCAGAGTTGGAACATCTATTTTGATGTGATAGTCAAAGCGTTTGACTTCATCAAAATGGTAGATGAACCTTGTATATGCAAAAAGGTAGTAGAGAGTAAGGTGGTTTTCCTCATATTGTATGTGGATGTCATACTCTTGATAGGAAAGGAGCTTCATATGCTACACTTGGTCAATCTTCTCTTATCACATAGATTCTCCATATAGGATCAAGGTGATACCTCCTAAATCCTGTTTTTTGGATCTATGAGATAGATCTAAGTGGATGTTAGGATTCTCACTAGGTGTAGTGAGATGGTATCAATCGATCCTGGGGAAAATCACTGGATAGCTTCCAGGGTTGTAAGGTCGACTGAATATCAGTCATAGGCATTGTCTTTACCCTCAGTGGAAGGAAGGTATGTTGGAAGAGTTCCAAGCTAGATACCTTGGCAAACTAGACGATAAAGGCAGGATACATCGCTACAAAAGATGCTACCAAAGAGGAAGTCTGGGTGTATATTTGTTCATGAGATGAACTGGGTTCCTGCCATTGTGTGACAATGGAGGTATGGTTTTGGCCTAGGAACCCCGATCCCATCAGTGACCCAGACATATTCTAAAGCAGTATCACCTGATCATAGAGATGGCTGATCTCCAAGAGATTGAGGTTAGGAGAGCAGACTCAGAGGTTAACACGGCGGATCCACTCACTGAGGCCTTTCCTGCGAGAGACTTTTATAGGGTGTTGGGCATGCTATACTACAACAACTAGCCTTAGTGCAAGTGGGAGATTGTTAGTTGTATGTATGCCCTAGAGGCCATTATTGTACATGAGATATATATTATAGTGGATGCTGCGACATATATAGGGAGGACTTTCTTGCTCGACATGATAGTACGCTATCTGGTTGCTCTTTATCTTAACATGTATACTTACTGTCTCTCTGTTACATGTTGATAAAGCCCTTAGTATGTGTACTCAACTTCCAGGATTATGATGCAGATCATACTAGTTGGGCCTGGGTAGTCCATGAGTTCATCCTTCAATGTTCCTATTCGTGGGAATATCAAGACGGGGCATCGATATTCCAGAGTAAACTAGCGTATATCTTCTCGACCCATGAGATGGGCGATGGATGATCCTATATCCATTGATGTTTGACATCAGAGATGGTATACGGGTGCTCGGTGGAGACTGGGTACACTGAACGGACTCGCCGAGAACTCCTAGATGGTATTATACCTTACGTCAGATAGTAGTTCTCTGGTGACACTGGTACAGGTTAGTCTGCCGACCCGAGATCGTCATAGAGTCTTGTGTGTCTCCCACTGTGCTTTGATTTCCACCCTACTACGGCTCTACTGAGGCGTGCAAACAGGTGGTTTTTGGGTACAGTCCCGAGTCACATGGAGGCAATGAGCGATAGAAGGGGATTCGTCTCTCCCGGTATTGGGGGTTGATGTTGCGCTATACTCGATTGGCCATAACTGAAATCCCTGGCCAGGGTAGATGTGATTTACTGGTAAGTGTTATCAGTAGTTTCATGCACATTATGGACCTTACGTCGGAATGACTTATCAAGTTACTGGGGTCTGACGTTTACCATCCTTAGACTAGATATGCGACATATCAGACGGACAGACCGGACTGTACGGTAGTGTTACTGGTTGGATTCGCAGGAGTATGAGCAGGCTTGCTTGTTGATCTTCTGATCGTTCAATACCCGGGTGGCCGTTACATTTAGTAGACCGCTTGCGGCTTGTGGGTGACTGATATGATCACCACCTACTGCCGGCGTATTGACGAGTCTTTAGAGTCCTACACAGAGGTTTCCTGGCTCAGGTGAAACGAAGTAGGAGCACATATGTGATATGTGCGGGACCGAGATTGATACGAGTATGTGACACCGTATTATATTCTCGCGATATGTGATATCGGCCGGGTATATATGATATAGTCGGGTTATCGAATCAAGTGTTGATTCGATAAAATGATACACATGATATTAGTCGGTTATATGCGATATGACCGGATCATTAAATCAAGTGTTGATTTAATAATTTAATGTATAATTATATATTTGATATATTACTTTACATTAACTAGTATTAGCTTACTTAAGATTGTTTTTCTCACTTGATGTGCACATAGTGTATATGTGATATATGTTTGTGTACATGATTGTATCATGCTTGATGATACATGCAAACTTGGGTGTGTGTATGACTTACACCATGCTACATATAATTAAGATTTTTATTTATTTTAAGTAATTCAAAATGGTGGCATAATTTGTCATGGCTTGAAGCTTCATGAAGCTTGGATAACCATTGACAAAGTCCACACATTTTGTTTTACTTAAGATATTTTTAAACCAAACCATTAGTGTTAGCCATGGTTAAGTCTCTACATAGGTTTAGTATATGATACTAACTCACCCATGGTTGCATAACTCATTCTCATTCTTTTTGTTGCTCTCATCTTCATCTTCTTCTTCACAACTCCAAATCTCTCTTGGTTTTTGGATTAATGATGAAATATTGTGAGAAAATAAAATCTAAAGTGAGCCCACTTCCTACTTCATTATCCTCTACTACTTGCCATTTAGTTTAGGGTGTTCTCTTCCCAAAATTCATCACCTAGTGAAGAGTTAGCTTGGGTTTGAGTCTCCTCGACGTAGATCATCTTCGGCTTTGAAGGCATCGAGCAAGCCCGTTCATTTCTTCCTATGAACCATCACTAGAGTCCGGGAGTTCGATGATCGCAGCGAAGGGACGATTACACGGAGCTTTAGAAGTTAAGGGCCGGATCCACAAAGGTTGTATTCTTGTTCACTTCTTATGTAATGTTTGATTGCATGTTTTGTTACCCTAGTTTTCTAGTATGAATTCTTGGATGTTTGCTTAGCACCCCCTTAAATTTTTTTTATGGCATGCTTGATACTTGCAAACCCTAGGCTAGGTATTGAGGAAATCCCAACAGAACCGAGTTACGGTGCGGATAGGTATCCTTTACCTCACATTGATGATTTCTTTGATCAGCTCCAGAATGCGAGACATTTTCTAAGTTTGTTTGGGATCAGGTCATCATTGGTTGCGGGTTCGGAGTGATGACATTCCGAAGACTGTTTTTTGTGCGCGCTTTGGGCAGTATGAGTTTTGGTGGTGGTGTTGGACTCACCGATGCCCTAACAGCATTCGTGGATGTGATGAACCAGATTTCTCACGCCGTTCCTCGACCAATTATTGTTGTGTTAATTGATGACATTCTGGTCTACTCCAAGAGTTGTGAGGAACTTGAGCAGCACTTGAGAATTTGCTTTGCAAACATTGGGAGAGCACCAGCTGTTTGCTAAATTCTCTGAGTGTTCCTTCCGGCTTGATTGTGTTGAACTCCTAGGTCATATGGTTATGGGAGACGGTATTCGTATGGACCCGAGGGAGATCGAGGCCGTACAGCTTTGGCCCAGACCTGTACAGTGACTGAGGTCCGCAATTTTTGGGTTTAGCCGGTTTTTACCGCCGTTTCTTGCAGGATTGCTTGTGTATCGCTGTACCGTTGACTGGACTGACCGGGAAGGATGTTCTTTTTTCTTGGACTGTGGCATGCGAGTTAAGTTTTCAGCAGTTGAAGACTCGGTTGACAACTGCACCAGTTCTTTCCTTGTTTCTGGATCGGACGACTTTGTTGTTTACTGTGATGTTTCATGAGTGGGGCTTGATTTTGCACTGATGTGGCATTATAGAGTTATCGCTTATGCTTCCTGACAGTTGGGGGAAGTACGAGCAGGATTTATCCCTCTCATGATCTGGATATAGCCGCGGTGGTCGTGCGTTGGAGATTTGGAGACACTACTTGTTCGGAGAGTCGTGTCAGATTTTCACGGACCTCCAGAGCTTAATGTACATCTTCCTGCAGCGGGTTTTGATTGTTGAGACAGTGCCGTTGGATGGAGCTTGTAAAGGATTGTGATTGTGAGATCCTTTATTACCCGTGGCAAGGCGATTGTGGAAGCAGATACTTGAGTCGTAGGCCCGAGGTTAGCTTGTCCCAGTTGTACGTAGTTCTGAGACAGTCTTCTGCAGATTCACAGTTCTTGTGCGATCGTTGAGTACTGCTTAAGTTCTCCTCTACTGAGGGGACATCTTGCTCATGTCCGCGCCCGTCCACTTTTACTTAATCGTTTTCGTGTGGCACATCCCACCGATGCTCATTGTCTGAGATTCTTGAGTAAGTTCGGCTGGGTAAAGATTCGGAGTCCTTGATTTGTGACTAGGATGTGCTACGTTTAGGGACGCGTTTGTGTGTACCTGATACTGATGGGTAGAGACGCGAAATCCTAGAGAAGGCACATCAGTCAGCTTTCTGTATTCATTCAAGTTCCACCAATATGTAGCGTGACTAATGAGATAGTTACGGGTGGGCAGGGATGAAGGGTGAGGGTTTCGGATTTCGTTTCGAGGTGTCTGGCTTCTTGCGACCTAAGGTTGGGTATTTGAGACCGGCTGGAGAGTTACAACCTTTTTACCGTTCCGGAGTGGGAATGGGAGCAGATCTCCATGATTTTCGTTATGGTGTCTACCCAGGTCTAGTCAGGGTATGACTCCAATTGGGTGTTGTTGTCCGGTTATGCTCAGTTGTTCTTCGATAAGTTATGCATTTGCATGGAGTTCCTTCATGCGTTGTATCCAATAGAGGCACCCCGTTCGCTAGCCGTCTTTGGCAGAAGCATCAGGAAGCCTTGGGTACCGGTTTAGCTTTAGCTCCGCTTTTCCATCTGTAGGACGATGGTCAGTTAGAGCGGACTATACAGACTCTAGAGGATATACTTGTGCGTACGTACTAATTGTTTGTTGGCAGTTGGGATCGTCACTTGCCATTGATAGGGTTCTCCTTCAATAGCTGTCATCAGGAGACATTCCAATTGGTAACCTTTAGGCTTTGTTTGGTAGGTGGTGTCGATCGCCAGTCTGTTTTTCTGACTTTGCGATAGTAGGATTTTTGGACCCCAACTAGTCGAGAGGCTTCAGAAATGATCCAGTTGATTCAGGTCAGGATGAGATCAGCCCAGTGCAGACAGAAGTCTTATGCCGACCGTGGTGGTCGCAGACTTGAGTTCGCAGTGGGAGATCACGTATTCCTAAGGATTTTCCGATGAATGGCGTGTTGAGTTTTGGGAAGCTTAGTCCCAGATTATAGGTCCTTTTGAGATCCTCGAGCGAATTAGTTCCGTTGCCTATAATTTGGCACTTCCACCCAGATTATTAAGTATTCTCCCCGTATTCCTTGTGTCGATACTTCGCAAATACCTTCATGACCTTTCTCACATGATTCAGCATCAGACCATTTAGCTTGGACGCGATCTTTTCGTTCACCGGAAGCCGATAGTGTTAGTGGATCGGGAAGTGGAGAAATTTCGGTCAAGGGTCTAGCCATCTGTGGAGATTTCTTTGGCGTAGCCGCATAGTGAGATGATCACTTGGGAGGCTGCGAGCGAGATTTGGAAGTTTTGCACTCATCTCTTTGAAGGTGCATGTGGTGCATGTGGTAAGAATTTTTAATTCGGGGACCGGATTTCTTTAAGGAGGGAAGATTATAACGTTTTAGGAATCGTTTTAGCGATTTTCCGTTTTTAGGTAAAATAAATTGTGTTTTTCCGTTAAAACCTAGAAGCGATCTTTTTGCATTATTGAATTCACTGCACCTAGTTTAGCTAGAATGTTGCTAGTTTGCGGGTTTTTGTAAGCCACTTGTAATTTTAGTGTATTTTAATATTTTTCCCTAATTAAAATATTATTTTAAGCTTATAATTATACACTAAATTAGTGGTAATTAAATTTTGGGTTGGGTTAATTACTACTAATATGAATCTTTACTAAGTTAATCACTTGATTAAGTATTAATCCATCCATCCAAAATATCTAGATATTTGTGGATTAAAATGAAAATTTAAAGAAAAAGGAAATGAGGTGGCATGAGATATTATTGTTAGTTATATGTATGCCCTAGAGGCCATTACTATACATAGGATGTATATTGTAGTGGATGCTGGGACATATATAGGGAGGACTTTCTCGCTCGACATGATAGTATGCTATCTGGTTACTCTTTACCTTAACGTGTATACTGATTGTCTCTCTGTTACATGTTGGTAAAGCCCTTAGGATGTGTACTTGACTACCTGGACTATGATGCAGATCATACTAGTGGGGACATGGTAGTCTATAAGTACATCCTTCAGGGTCTCTAGTCGTGGGTGTATCGAGACGGGGCATCGATATACCAGAGTAGACTAGCGTATACCTTCTCGACCCATGCAGATGGGCGATGGATGATCCCATTTCCATTGGTGTTTGACATCAGAGATGATATACGGGTGCTCAGTGGAGACTGGGTACACTGGACGGACTCGCCGAGAACTCCCAGATGGTATTATACCTCACGTCAGATGGCAGTTCTCTGGTGACACTGGTACAGAGTAGTCTGTTGACCCGAGATCGTCATAGAGTCTTGTGTGGTTCCCACTGTGCTTTGATTTCCACCTTACCACGTCCAAGAGGGCGTGCAAAACGGTGGTTTTTGGGTACAGTCCCGAATCACATGGAGGCAATGAGCGATAGGAGGGGATTCGTCTCTCCCGGTATAGGGGGTTGATGTTGCGCTATGCTCGACTGGCCATAACAAGAAATCCCTGGCCATGGTTGCAGTGATCTACTGGTAAGTGTTATCAGTAGTTTCACACATGTTATGGACCTCACGTCGGCATGACTTATCAAGCTATTGGGGTCTGACGTTATACCACCCCTAGGCGAGATATACGACAGATCAGACGATCAGACCGGACTGTACGGTAAGTGTTACTGGTTGGATTCACAGGAGTATGAGCGGGCTTGCTCGTCGATCTTCTGATCGCTCAATACCCGAGTGGCCATTACGTTTAGCAGACCGCTTGTGGCTTGTGGGTGTGTGATATGATCATCACCTGCTGCCGGCGTATTGACGAGTCTTTAGAGTCCTACACAGAGGTTTCCTGGCTCAAGCGAAACGAAATAGGAGCATATATGAGATATATGCGGGACCGAGAATAATGCGTGTATGTGATACCGTATTCTATTCTCGTGATGAATGTATCGATTGGTTGTATGCGATATAACCTATTTATCGGATCAAGGATTGATTCGATAAGCCGATAGCTTGATATTAGTCGGTTATATGCGATATGACCGGATCGTTAAATCAAGTGTTGATTTAATGATTTAATGCATAATTATATATTTGATATATTACTTTGCATTAACTAGTATCAGTTCACTTTAAATGGATTTTCTCACTCGGATGTGCACATTGTATATGTGATATATTTTTGTGCACTTGATTGTATCATGTTTGATGATACATGTTTGCTAGGGTTTTTGTTTAAAGAATTAAACCATGGTTATTTAAATGGTTAGGGTTTTGATTATCTTAACTAATTGTTTAGGTTATTTCCTTTTTAGGCATGTAAAGAGAAAATGGTTTCTTTTCATTCATGAAGCTTGATGAAGCTTCATGAAGACTTTGACCAAGTGACCATTTTGTCTCATGCTTAACCCTAACCATTCCATTTAACCATGATTAACTCTCTACACATTACCATGGTTAATATTATGATAAGAATGATTTTATTATTCTTTTTCATAACAACTTATCATAATATTCATCTTCTTCTTCTTCTTCACTTGAAGAAAAACCTTGCTTCATCAATGGTGACTTGATGAAAAATGTGAGAAATCCAATTCTAAAGTGAACCCACTTCCTATTTCTTCATCCTCTACCTCTTGCCAAGTAGTATAGGGTGTTTACTTCATAAGTTTCATGACTTGGTGAAGTGGGAGCTTGATCTTGTGATGCCTCGACGTAGATCATTTTCGGCATCGATATCGACGACCTAGCCCGTCCATTTCTCCGACGAAGCCGACGCAAGAGTCCGGGATCCGATTTGGACAGCGGAGGGACATCATTGCGGAGCTATGGAGGTGTAGCACCAGATCTACAAAGGTTGTATTTCCGTTCACTTAGAGTAAAGTCGTTTACTTGCATTTGCATCGCCTAGAAATCTAGTTAACGATCCGTATTAGGGTTTCTCGGCACCCGTAAAATTTGAAATTAGCATGGTTGATGCCTTGTGAGACCTCCTTAGTGTGCCTAGGAACCCTACAGTGGTATCAGAGCCTAGCTAGAGCCTTAGGCGATGCGTAGACGATATTAGAAACCCGATCGAACCCCGAAACCCTAACTTTTAACCCTCTCTGGACTTTTTCTGAAAAAGTGGTTTTTTCCAAATTAAAAATGCTTAAAAAATTCAGCAGGTAATTCTAAGAATTACGGTGGAAAAATTACCTAACGATCTGTCTAAAGCGCGGCGGAACCGCGGCATTAACCGCCTATTGCGGCGGTTCCGCGCCCATTTAGTCTCTTCAGTCAACCATTTTTGCACAGTAACTTCTTTATTTAAATGCTGAGTTTTATGGGAATTTTTAATTTGAATTCAAGAGTTGAATTTTCTAGGGTGTATTGGGAGTTCGTAGATTCGATCGGATTGTCTAATCTTGTCTATGTGTTTTCCGGATAATTTTTGAATATGTTAAAAAGTTCGACCGGATATAAATACCCACTTTTTCCTCTGTCGGGAAATTTCCAAGTGTTGGATCTTTCCGTGGTTTAAAGACGTTCTAAGTAGTGCAAGTAACGCGATGGACCCTCTAGAAGACAACAAACCTTAACTCGATTATGTGACCGTCTTGAACTGCCCTTTGAACCTTCGGGTTTGGAGCAGTACGGCATGCCACATGTGAGGCGTTGGCTTGACCCTTCTACGGCTGGACCGTTGTACTGAGGCATGAACTGAATGTTTTTAAAACTTATTTCATGTGTTGATCTGTATCGGGAAAACTTGGGTGTTCGATTGTTCGATCGGAAAGTTTAACATATTCTATTTATCTGGAATGGGATACAATAATTGGAATTCACAAGTAGTTATGAGATAACTGAATGAATGTTATAAACATAGCACTTTAGTCTCACTTGATCGGTTGCCACGGAATTTTGATGTGATCAAAAGTCCGTCGCAATCACGTAGTGTACGCGGATACTCGCCGGTTAAACTTAATAGACAAGCTCACTCCATAGCCCCGACCAAGTGACTGTAGGAGAACCCCGTCGCTGAAAGCATCCGTCCGGGTGCTCGCGGCAGCGGTGCTCTTCCTTGGTGCACTTCGTCGACGGTAACGGGGGTGCGGCCGCCTACTAAAGTTTGCGACGAGCATTCGATCAGGATGTCGGGAATCTTGTTGAATTACCCGACTTGATATTGAAAAGTGTTTTCGATAATGAGACTAAAATGCGGGGTTTATAATTGTTAGGCATGTGATGTCTAAGGTATTCATTTGATTAGGCATGCGATGTCTATGAAGATTGCGGATTCCAACTGTTGTAGTTTTACACTTTCTTTTCTGTGACCATAAGTGTAATATGTGATATCGCCGGTTTTGTTGCTTTATGTCAACGACAATTGGGATGGGCATATTTACTTACGTTGATGACATGTGATGTTATGTGTTGCTGGATATGTTATATTGGATCGTCGTGTTCGAATAGCCGGGGTTTTTTATGTGAGATGAGTGTTTTTCATTTTCATTCATGTAAAAACTTGTATGTAATATTCTTTTATTGGGGCACTTCCAGGTTGCGGAAGATGTCACCTTTTGTATATTATTTACTTTTCCGCACTAGGATAGACCTAAGGAGGAGGGCACAAGTAACCGGGTTCTGGAGTCCAGTAGGAGACCAACTCGAGGAGTCGAGTCCGGGTCTCCTAACTCTAGAATTGATAGGGCTGCTTGCCGCACTCGTAGGGGTCTTGGGGTGTGGGTTTGGCTATTCATCACGACCGTGGAATCCGTGTTTTATACTGGCTCGTATTGAAAACACGGACGTCCTAGTATATCCAATGTTTCATATGTTTCTTCTGCTGCGATATCTGTGATGTGATCATGTGATGTTCTCTGATAGATACTGTATATAGTATATATGATATATTATATAGACGTTACTTATGTTTTACACCCGCTCTAGCCCTGCCCCGCTCTGCCGTTAGTTACCTAACCTAACGGTGCACGAGGGGACATCGAGGCGAATGCGGATGGCATAAGTGTACGTCGTATTTATCTGTGATGTTTAGGTATATAAATGATGGGATTTCATTAATGTGATTAATGAAAATAAAAGAAACCTAAGATGTTGTAGAATCGAATTTCAAAATAAAACAGGTAGCTACAGTTCTTGCTTTGCACAGCGGTATATGTGATATATCCTGCACCTTATTCGATGAGGAAAGGACCGAGATCCCTTCACAGGGAGTGACTCCTTTAGCAATAACTGGCAGATGCTACACACTCGGTTTGTCTTTTGATTGCTTTTAACAGTTTTGCTTTGCACAGTGATATATATGATATATCCCGCAACTCATTCGAAGAGGAAAGGACCGACGATCCCTTCACCGGGAGTGACTCCTTTAGCAAAACTAGAAAAGCCTCAAAAGCACTCCATTTTAAAATCATTTGATTCTACAACGATATCAAGTTCATTACGCAATAGGTTTTCAGAAAAACCTGTCGTAGCCCTCCGTCGTTTCAGATAAGTTGTATATAGTATTCGTGCTGCATTTGTTGGCTTTCGTCAAGGTGCAGTGTGCGGTAGCTATATGCTACTTATCTGCCAGCATACGATGCGATTGGATTAGGGTAGTCGTGCGGCTTTGTTGGCTTTCGTCAAGGGTCGTGCGGGTGGGTTTAATTCAATCAAGAAATGTACGGGTTGAACTTGACTAGCGGGCTATGGTTTGTTGTCTTTCGTCAAGGTCATAGCACGTTAGGGGCAAAATTATCGGGAATTTCAAGTGTTGAAATTTGCAATGAGATTGCATACCTTCTATGAGATAGTTGGATCCCGATAACCGCTGCGAGTAAGAGTTACTCCTTGGAGAGTTTTACACATTACAATTAGCCGATCAAGTAGGTGTCTAGAAAGGTGTCAACGAGGTTACGCCTCTGGGAAAACGAGGTTTACATTAATTAGGTTCGTGCGAAAGCACGGGGGAACTCCCTCAAAATACCGACACTGGCCTGGCTGAAAGATTGGCGAACTTATAGTGTGTAATTAATCCCGGCTAGTCTTTCCTTTTAGGGTTTGAAGGAAGATTTGATTAAAACAGTGGGAGCCATCCTGATTAGATAAAATAATAACCAATCTATTCTTGCAAGAGCGCACGCTGAGTGTTTTCTTCTCTCTCTCTCCAGGTAGCGACCATATCACACCTTAATCAAGATTATAATACGGATTATTGACCGAACCCACTTGTTATACTGAGCTGGGGAACGTTGGTCCCGCTCCAACTTATAATTGTTATAAGACAGAGCAGGAAATTGGGGATTACCAGAATTCCCGTGCCGCCCAAACGAAGAGAGTGCATGCTGATGCATCATCTTCGGGTGTGTTCATTACAAAGAACTGTTTCTCTGTATCCTCTACGTCCTGGGTATGTGATACCAGATCAGGATCCCAGATATGTAACCTGTTACATAGGGCTACAGAAAGGTAGAAAAACTGAGAACGGGTGATAAGTTTCATGAGGCAGAAAACGGGGCAAGTGTTGCAGCCAAGTCTGTTGGTCACTGTCACCCTGTATTCCAAATACATTGATTCTGAACGAATGTTATTAGATACCGAACCTGATATACAAAATCATATCAGTCTCTTTATCTATAAAGAAATGATAAAATTTTGTATAGTTGGATAATGTTTTGAACATTTCCTATATCAAAAGTTGATCGGTTCAGGCACGTCATCTAAAAGCATTGATGTTCTAAATTAAACTACAGTTCTTAGTATATGGAACACACATAAGAGGAAGAGTTCAGAAATGAACGGATCCTTCTTAAGGTATTGTAGACTAGGTCATATCAATGCGACCCGACTAGCTGAAGTTACATTTAGATGCATATTTAAATCAGTTTGAATTTACATCTTGTGAAACTTGCCAGTCATGTCACAAAGATAAGATGACCATAGCTCTGTTTATTGGAAATAGAGAAAGAGTTAGTGAACTCTAGGGATTGAAACATGCTGATGTATGAAAGGTCCCCTGTCTACACATGCCAGGACCGGTTCTTTATACTTCATTAAATTCTCTGATGATCTCTTTTGATTCAGACATATGTTCTTGTTGAAACACAAGTCAGAACCTTTTGAGATGTTCACAGAATATAAGTTAGAAGTAGAGAACCAATACGGGTATAAGTATTATGTCCTTTGATGAGATCAAGGAGGAGAATACTTGAGCACGGAATTCCTGGACTGTTCTAAAGGAGAATGAGATTCTCTCTCAGCATTACTCCTCCGTATACACCATAGCACGATGGTATATCGAGGCGGAGCAATTGCACCCTATGTGATATGGTGTGCTCTATGATGAGTACTACTGAGTGTCCTATTTCCTTTTAGGGAGTTATGCACTTGAGAAGATGCATACCAATTGAATAGGGTTCCAATCAAATCAGTTGCCTACCGCTCCATATGTGATATAGAAAGGGAAGAGCCCATATCTTAAGATGGTTAAGATTTGGGGTTGTCCGGGCTATGTCTAAAAGCAAAATCCGGACAAGCTCGAGGCAAGGTCTGTTATGTACAACTGGAAAGGTTCCAGCTATACAAATGATAGCAGATGACTTGGTAGAACCAAAGGATTCAATAGTAACCAACGAACCTCAGCCTCTCCGCCGATCTAGTAGGATTCCTCACCCACCTGAGAGATACTTCGGTTTCTCTATGACAGTGGGAGCGAGGATTGCATCATGGGATGATGACCCAACTAGTTTAGAGCTGGCCATCAGGAGTGGGACTCTGTAAGAATGGCTGGATGCTTAGCGATCTGAGATAGGAATCCTTATACACCAATAAAGTATGGACTTTGGTTGCTATATCTGAAGGGTTAAATCCCCATCAGGAGCAAGTATATCTTGAGAAGATTACTTGGTGTACATGGAAAGGTTAAGACTTTCAAAGCTAGACTTGTTAAAGGTTTGCATCATTGACCAGGTGTGGATCATGATGAAACTTTTTCTAAAGATCTATGCTTAAGTCCATCCAGATCCTACTTACCACGGCTACATACCATGACTACGATATCTGGTGGTTGGGTGTCATGACTGCTTTTCTAAATGATGTTTTGGAAGAGAGCGTCTATAAGTATACAGCCAGAGGGCTTCGTAGACAGTGGGAGCAGCGGAAACGTGTGCAAGATATTTTATGTGATAAAGCAGGCATCGCGGAGCTGGAACATCTGTTTTGATGTGGTAGTTAAAGAGTTTGACATCATCAAAATGGTAGGTGAACCTCGTATATACAAGAAGATAGTAGGGAGTATGGTAGTGATCCTCGTAGAGTACGTGGATGACATACTCTTGATAGGGAAGGAGTTTCCTATGCTACGCTCGGTCAATCTCCGCTTATCACAATGATTCTCCCTATAGGATCAAAGTGATACCTCCTAAATCCTGGGTTTTGGATCTATGAGATAGATCTAACTGGATGTTAGGATTCTCACTAGTTGTAGTGAGATGGTATCAATCGATCCTGGGGAGAATCACTGGAAGGGTTCCAGGGTGATAAGAACGACTGAAAGTCAGTCACAGGCATTGTCTTTACCCTCAGTAAAGGGACGGTATGTTGGAAGGGTTCCAAGCTAGATACCGTGGCATACTAGACGATAAAGGCTCGATACATCGCTACTTAAGATGCTACCAAAGAGGCTGTCTGGGTGTATATTTGTTCATAAGATGAACTTTGTTCCTCCCATTGTGTGACAATGGAGTTGTGGCTTATGCCAAGGAACGTCCGTCCCATCAGTGATCCAGACATATTCTAAGGCAGTATTACCAGATCATGGAGATGGTTGATCTCCAGGGGATCGTGGTTAGGAGAGTAGACTCAGAGGACAACACGGCGGATCCACTCACAAAGGCCTATTCCGAGAGAGAGACTTTTACGGGATGGTTGAGTATGAGATACTACAACCACTGCTACAGATGGCCCTAGTGCAAGTGGGAGATTGTTAGTTATATGTATGCCCTAGAGGCCATTACTATACATAGGATGTATATTGTAGTGGATGCTGGGACATATATAGGGAGGACTTTCTCGCTCGACATGATAGTATGCTATCTGGTTACTCTTTACCTTAACGTGTATACTGATTGACTCTCTGTTACATGTTGGTAAAGCCCTTAGGATGTGTACTTGACTATCTGGACTATGATGCAGATCATACTAGTGGGGACATGGTAGTCTATAAGTACATCCTTCAGGGTCCCTAGTCGTGGGTGTATCGAGACGGGGAATCGATATACCAGAGTAGACTAGCGTATACCTTCTCGACCCATACAGATGGGCGATGGATGATCCCATATCCATTGATGTTTGACATCAGAGATGATATACGGGTGCTCAGTGGAGACTGGGTACACTGGACGGACTCGTCGAGAACTCCCAGATGGTATTATACCTCACGTCAGATGGCAGTTCTCTGGTGACACTGGTACAGAGTAGTCTGTTGACCCGAGATCGTCATAGAGTCTTGTGTGGTTCCCACTGTGCTTTGATTTCCACCTTACCACGTCCAAGAGAGCGTGCAAAACGGTGGTTTTTGGGTACAGTCCCGAATCACATGGAGGCAATGAGCGATAGGAGGGGATTCGTCTCTCCCGGTATAAGGGGTTGATGTTGCGCTATGCTCGACTGGCCATAACAGGAAATCCCTGGCCAGGGTTGCAGATATCTACTGGTAAGTGTTATCAGTAGTTTCACACATGTTATGGACCTCACGTCGGCATGACTTATCAAGCTATTGGGGTCTGACGTTATACCACCCCTAGGCGAGATATACGACAGATCAGACGATTAGACCGGACTGTACGGTAAGTGTTACTGGTTGGATTCACAGGAGTGTGAGCGGGCTTGCTCGTCGATCTTCTGATCGCTCAATACCCGGGTGGCCGTTACGTTTAGCAGACCGCTTGCGGCTTGTGGGTGTGTGATATGATCATCACCTGCTGCCGGCGTATTGACGAGTCTTTAGAGTCCTACACAGAGATTTCCTGGCTCAAGCGAAACGAAATAGGAGCACATATGAGATATGTGCGGGACCGAAAATAATGCGTGTATGTGATACCGTATTCTATTCTCGTGATGAATGTATCGATTGGTTGTATGCGATATAACCTATTTATCGGATCAAGGATTGATTCGATAAGCCGATAGCTTGATATTAGTCGGTTATATGCGATATGACTGGATCGTTAAATCAAGTGTTGATTTAATGATTTAATGCATAATTATATATTTGATATATTACTTTGCATTAACTAGTATCAGTTCACTTTAAATGGATTTTCTCACTCGGATGTGCACATTGTATATGTGATATATTTTTGTGCACTTGATTGTATCATGTTTGATGATACATGTTTGCTAGGGTTTTTGTGTAAAGAATTAAACCATGGTTATTTAAATGGTTAGGGTTTTGATTATCTTAACTAATTGTTTAGGTTATTTCCTTTTTAGGCATGTAAAGAGAAAATGGTTTCTTTTCATTCATGAAGCTTGATGAAGCTTCATGAAGACTTTGACCAAGTGATCATTTTGTCTCATGCTTAACCCTAACCATTCCATTTAACCATGATTAACTCTCTACACATTACCATGGTTAATATTATGATAAGAATGATTTTATTATTCTTTTTCTTAACAACTTATCATAATATTCATCTTCTTTTTTTTCTTCACTTGAAGAAAAACCTTGCTTCATCAATGGTGACTTGATGAAAAATGTGAGAAATCCAATTCTAAAGTGAACCCACTTCCTATTTCTTCATCCTCTACCTCTTGCCAAGTAGTATAGGGTGTTTACTTCACAAGTTTCATGACTTGGTGAAGTGGGAGCTTGATCTTGTGATGCCTCGACGTAGATCATTTTCGGCATCGACATCGACGACCTAGCCCGTCCATTTCTCCGACGAAGCCGACGCAAGAGTCCGGGATCCAATTTGGACAGCGGAGGGACATCATTGCGGAGCTATAGAGGTGGAGCACCAGATCTACAAAGGTTGTATTTCCGTTCACTTAGAGTAAAGTCGTTTACTTGCATTTGCATCGCCTAGAAATCTAGTTAACGATCCGTATTAGGGTTTCTCGGCACCCGTAAAATTTGAAATTGGTATGGTTGATGCCTTGTAAGACCTCCTTAGTGTGCCTAGGAACCCTACAATTATTTGCATTAATGAGCTTTAATTGGTTTTTAGCTCGAATTTTCCACACATTTTCACAAAACCCCCCTCTTTTCTTGCTTTGGCCGGCCACTTCCCCTTGCTGCCCCAATCTTTTCCCCCTCCATTTTCAACTTCTTCAAGCTCAATAAATCTTCAAAAATCCTTAAATAATCCCACAAAACTCATAAACAAATCATAACCCATCATTCTTTATCTCAAAACTAGCATATATCTTCATGAAAGGATTCATTTTGGAGGATCAAATTTGGAGTTAATCACTAATTGGTGTTCTTGAGGAGGTATAAAAATTTCTAACCCTAATCCTTATTTGTTGTGTTTAAATCATTAAGTTAGCTATTTGATTGTTTAATATAGCTTTAATTTCATATTTAGAATTTCTAGTAAGAGTTTATGTTAATCAAGTTAGGGTTTTGTTAGTTGTTATGATTAGTGTGAAGATTAGACATGGTTGAAAACTTAACCTAGTTGCTAAATTTGTTATATGATATTCTCCTAATTGTATAATTAAGCTAATTAGAAAACTAAGCTTTTACTAAATCCTAATTAGGTAAAATTAAAATTCTAGTAAAGGTATGAGTGGTTTAATCATGCTATTTGATGATATTTGTGATTGCTAGTGTTTGGTAAAACTTGTAGTTTTGAGCTAAAATGATTAAATGTTGCTTACTAGATTTCCAGATAATTTTGGCGTGGGTTTCTTTTGACGTTGCGACGTTATTTATATTAGATTCCACGTTATTTATTGTGTTGTGAATGCGCGATCGGTACGATCAGGGTCTAGGCTTGATCGTTGTTGTCGTTTAGCGTTCCTAGCTAGGTTTGTGCCGATATCGTTCGTGTCTTTGTTTAGCCTTTACTCTTGAATTGGTTTCACAGTGTCGCTACGCGCGTTAGCCACGAGACGAACACTTGAGAGTATGTTTGGAGTTAGTGCGTCGGTCAAATGTAGTTGGTACGTGTTATTGGTCGATTGCTAATATACACTTGTTATATTGTTTTATTTTTATAGGATCACAGGCAGGGATTTCGGGCGCTGCGAAGAAGGGAAAGCAGGTGGTTGGCTTTACTTAGCTAGGAGCGTTGGTGAGTAGATTTAACATCTACAGGGGAATCACCCGCATGGCGTTATGCGTCTGGGCTAGATTTATAACATGACTATTAGTTTGAAGTATACGGATATTGATTGTGCATGTGTACCTTTGTTGCATATCTCATTTCCTATTGCGCATGGACTTAATATTAATGAGACACAACACCATTATTGACGGTCCATGTTTCACGAGTACTAATTGTATGCTACACACACCGTCGATAATATCCATGCACGTACAACACCTATACATATGTGATATTGTATTGTTTAGGGATATTGAGACATGATCCTTATTTTCCTTGTGTATATGACATAAAGTATACCTGTATACCTACATGCTTTCACATATGCCTTGACATGCTTACATGCTAGTTACCCTTATCCCTATATGGTATTGCACTTTTAGTGATAGATATATACACATATGAGATATAGCTACATATACATCTTGCATACATACTTATACTTGATAGGTAGATACACATATCATGCTATGCCGACATGGTTACGCATATCTGGCTATAGCTACATGTTTACCTTTATTTGATTTTGTATGGACTTGGAGAAATTAGGAACCGCATGATATATATATTATCTTGTTGCAGTTAAATAGCAGTTTTTCCTTTATATGCTCACATTTCAGTTTTATATTGCATATATTATATTCATGGATTTTCGCATTGAGATATGGATTTTTTCATGATGTTTTCTGGATTTGAGAACCGTGGTAGTTTCATGAAATTATGCATTATTTGAAAAACCCGGTTTCTCTTGATATGATATTTCAGTAGCCGCCATGAGATTTCTCGGTTATGATATATACCCCATGCGAGGAGTGGTGTGGGCCGTGTGCGGGTATATGGTGGGGCCCGGAGGTACCCCGGGGCAAGAAAGGTATGTCGAAAGTTCACGCCGATGAGCTTGGCAGGGAAATCATACCTACCGGTGACAGTATTGGACTCGTCGGTGATCGTGTAGATATCGACCGGAGTCATGTACGTATGGATACGGGGAATTCGAGTATCGAAGCTGGGCACTCGGGTTTCCGATGAACGTATGATACATACATATCAGGGCCAGTCGTGGTGACGACGCCTGATAGATGAGTATTTATGTGTCGATGCTAGACATTAGTTTTCATGATATTTTACCTCTAAATATATATATCAGTGGTATGGGACGCTGTTATATATGCATGTATATATATATATATCAGTTGTATGAGACGCTGTTATATATATATATATATTATCATAATGACTTGTGTATGTATTCTTATTCATTACTTGATATTGAGGGCCGATCTGATGGCCGATATGAGGGCCGATCCGAGGGCCGGTTTGAGGATATTTGGATTTGGATTGTCTAGATGGACACCGGTCCTGCCACGATGAGGATTCCGTGAAGATAACATGTTTTATCCCATACCCCGCATTTATTTTATATGCATTGCTTCATGATTAGTAGTACCTGATAGAGTATCTTTCATGACTGTTGCATATACATATTGCCATTTATTGTTTTGATGTATTAGTAGTACCTGATAGAGTACTTTCATGACTGTTGCATATATATTGCCATTTATTGCTATCAGCTTGCATGTATTAGATTCGCGTTGTACGTGCATACTTGCGATTATCTGCATATGTTATTTACTATTTACGAGTTGGCAATTCATCCCCGTTGTGCCACAGGGTTTTGCAGATAGTCCCTCAGGGCAGTCGAGGCAGGGCTTCTTTCTATCGTATCATCTTTTGCAGTGGATACCGCTTCGGCTGATAGTGTGCAGTTTTGTTATAGGTGGGTTTCGCGGTTATCCGTTTATGTACATTGTATCTTGTTGTATCTAGTACTCTCCATCTACCACTTTCATGTATTGACTTAGAGACGAGATGTGAGGACGATATTGTATATTTCTGGTGACTCAGGATGTCTTTTATGCAGTTTTATTTATATCGTCTTTTATTTCTTCGCTACGGCGTCGTATATCTGTTGTGGTAGTTGTTTCCGCCTTTAGGCGTGGATTTTGCTCCCGTTGGAGATGCTTTATTTATATTTTTGTTGTACCCGTTTTTGGGATTAGTTTTTACAAAGGAGGTGCTGCCGAAATTTTAAAGGAAATAAAGTTGGACTTTAAAGAATTTGGTTTGAGATTTCAAAAGTTTTGAAAATACTATTATCACTTACTACTTTTGATGGTTTAGATTGCTGGGTTTTTGGCTTATTAAATTGCGTTACGCCTGTAGACGTTGCGTAGTTGAAGGGCCGTCACGTGCCAATTTCGGATCGTGACAGTGAAGTAGGGGATTTGAAAGCTCACTAGGATTTATACAAAACCCTATGATTCACATCTCATGTGAGAGTTAGGGTTTTGTGTAGGAGGTAGAAGATGGAGAGAGTAAGAGAGCTTGAAGGAGGCGAGCTCTCAAACATATGGCTAAGGCAAAAATGAGCAAGTATGGAAAAACCACTCATAGCTCACACAATTATTGAAGCATGGAAAGGAAATATCATATAAAAATGCACCATGTTTCAATAGTGCAAACAAATGTGTAAACTAATATAAAAACCCATGCCTTGAACCATACCTCCAATTTCCACCTTTTATTTCTATTTTCCAAAAATAGAAATTCAACCATGCTTCATTTAATTATATATATATATATATATATATATATATATATATATATATATTAATAAAGCAATTAGTAAGCTAATAATATTAGTTAACATATAATTATATCAAATATAAATATATATCAAATTATTAAATCAACACTTCATTTAATAATCCGGTTATATCATATATGAAAGACTAATATCATTTATCTGTGTATCACATTATCAAAACAACACTTGATTCAATAATCTGGTTATATCACATATAACCTAACTGATAACAGATAACTGCTAGATTACAATACGGTATCACAAACACGTATTTAATCAGGCCCCCGCACATATCGCATATGTACCCTACTTCGTTTCGCTTGAACCAGGAAACTTGTATGTGGGACTCTATAGACTCGTCAATACGCCAGCAGTAGGTGATGATCACATCAGTCACCTACGAGCCATCAGTGGTACTAGCTGAACGTAACGGCTACCCGGGTATTGAGCGAAATGAAGATCAACAAGCAAGCTTGTCCATACTCTCCATGAAGTCTATTAGTAACACTACCGTACAGGTCTCTTCGTCTGATATATCGCATATCATGTTTAGGAATGGAAATCGTCAGACCCCAGTAACGTAATAAGTCATGCCGATGTCTGGCCTATAACGGTTCAAGAAACTACTGATAACTTTTATCAATAAATCTCAGCAGCAACTCTGGCCAGGGACTTCCAGTTATAGCCAATCAAGTATAGCGCAACATCAACCCCCAATACCGGGAGAGGCGAAACCCCTCCTATCACTCACTGTCTCTATGTGACTCGGGACTGTACCCAAAATCCACCTGTTTGCATGACTCCTTTGAGCGTGGTAGGAAGGAAATCAAAGCATAATGAGAGCCACACAAGACTCTATAATAATTTCGGGTCTACAGACTAACCTGTACCAGTGTCACTAAAGAACTGCTATCTGACGATAGGTATAATACTAATTAGGAGTTCTCGGCGAGTCATGTTCGGTGTACCCATTCTCTAATGAGCACCTGTGTACAATCTTTGATGTCACATACCAATGGTTGTGGGATCAACCATCACCCTCTAAGGGATAAGAAATGTACACACTAGTCTACTCTAGAATATCGATACCCTGTCTCGATATCCTCTCGACTAGAAACTGTTAAAGGATATACTTTTGGACCATACTGGCCCCACTAGTATGATCTCATCATAATCCTGGTAGTCAAGTACATATCCTAAGGACTTTATCAACATGTAAGAGACAGACAATATAATAATACCAGTCTACATGTTAAGATAAGGTAACCAGATAGCATACTGTCATGTCGAGCAAGAAAGTCCTCTATATATATGTCCAAGCATCCATTATATCATACAATAATGGCCTCTAAGACATACATATTCCTAACATCTTATTTGTTATCATTCATCATGATACCTTATATAGACTTTACATTTTACATATGACCCCTTGGGTTTTTCAAAATGGCACGTATGCCTTTCCCATGCCATGTACTTTTTTTGTGCACATAAGCCATTAGTTTTTACATAATTTGGGTTTGTTGCACATTTTACTACATTTATTTATAAAAAAATTACATTAATATTTATGTGTCACGCCCGCTTCCCAGTGCACGGGTAGAGGACGCGGCGGGCCCGCTACGTATTTACTCAGAAGTAAACACACTAAGCGTATCTAAGCAATATAAAATGAAATATACACAAGAGACAAGATGTAAATAAACAACAACTTTATTTATTAAACATTCTTTTTATAATACAACTGAAATGAAAATATTTGGAATGAAAGCAATGTCTAAACAATGGCAAAACAGAAATGAAAATGAAATGTAATGTACAAGTGAATCTAAAACTCCGGGTCTTCAGTAAACTGATCCAAGTCCTCGCTGCTGGGTTCGATCTCCAGTGAGTCCGAAACACCTGATGACATTCCAAAGAAGAAGAAAGAGAATGTCGTCAGCGAACAAGTCGCTCGGTAAGTTCCGTAGATAGATAAGAATAGAATAGACAGAATAGAGAATAGCTGTTTAATGTTGTTAATTAGTATTAACGCTGTTGTTTGTAGCTTGATACAGAAGAGGCCAGTGTATACGAGAGAAGTCCCACTATCCTGTAGACTAAGGTATACGGAGTACAAGGAATCGTTCAGCCACAGTACAACGGCAATAGAGATTCAGGTTAGGTGTCTTATGGTTGCAGTCTCGTGCCACTTCTAACACCTTCCATACCAATCTACCCCTTATAAACCCCGCGATATCTTGATTATATTAATTGTATTGTATTGTCTTGTTGTATAGATGGATGACTTACCGAAACCATGATATCAGTAATGGAACAGATAAAAATGGATGAACATGTAAATGGTGTATATCCATGGCTCGGTTTAGTCAATTGATTGGTGTAGATTTTACGATCAAAAATATGAGTTTACCGCAATCAGAAACGGCGTCGCTTTGCAGCTAGCCGGTGAGTACGGGTCGATCCACAGAGACGGGTAAATTCCTTTTATGTGTTTTAACGAGTTGATTCTTTTTGTCGTTTTGGTTTTATAAAAATCTTGATCTAAAACTTAAAACTTAATTAACCTAATTTAAATTCTTGCTAGGGTTAGGCTTAGAGGAAGTTTTAGAGATTGATGTTTTCTCACCGCTTTCAATGCCGTAGATCCATTAGGTGTTATAGTAATTATCGATAAAGTGGATACGACTCTTTTGGGAAGATGTTTTCTTCCTCTAGATTCGTATCCTTACTTTATCGTTAATTACCCTAACCCCCATGGAAAACGCGCGCAACCGGCCCTTTATACTGCGGTTCACCGTTACCTCGAGGGGTAGGGTGCCGCAGGGAGCGGTTGTGCGCGCATGCATGGAGTTCTTAATGGTTACGTATTGAAAGGGGTGAGAGATCTCATCTCTCAACCCTTTCCCTAAGGCTAACCCTAACAAGCGAGGAGACTACTCGCTCATTAGGGGATGAAATAACATTATAATTAAAAGAACTAAAAGCAATGAAATAAATTACCTAAGATTTGATGGCTCCCTCCAAGCGATAAAGAACAGATCTGAATGTCACCTCCAGAATTTTCTGAATTTTATTTATTGAAAAGAGGCATACCATTTTTAGATCTAAAATTACAATTTATAGGAAACTAAGAAACCTAGGGTTACAGGCTCTCGCACATGCGCAATTACTGATTTGCCCACTTAAAATCACAACACCCACAACAGCGCACCGTCACAGAAAAACTGCGCCGACACGTGCACTAGATGGCCGCGGAACCGCGGCTCAAGGTAGGGTTTGGCCGCGGTTCCGCGGCCAATTAAGGGAGTTGGGCCATGAGACTTTTGGGCTTCTTTCTCTGCTTCTTGGGCTCTGTCTTTTTATATGTATTTTCTCTGTTGGGCTTCTGAGTCTTCTCCAGATTTTTCAGTGAATACTTGTAGCGATCTTTCAACCGTTCACTTGACATTTTGGACCTTGCACTGTTCTTCGACTAGGCTCGACTAGGATCGGTCTACTTGTTGGTCAAAAGTCCCTTTTTCTATTGTTTTGTGTCTTTTTCACTGTATTTGCTCCAGAAACCTGTAACCTGTAATATGCAACAAACGTGCGTCAAGAGTACCTGTTTATTTATAAAAAGGATAAGAATAGGGGAATGATAAATGCAATATTATGGTCTGAACAAATACCCCCAAACTTACCTTTTGCTCGTCCTCGAGCAAACTTATTATTTATTCACTAAAATCCTAACCACACTTTCGCAGGGAAACGCGATTGCACTGAGCACGTGCAACAAGCCGTTAAACCTCTAGGTGTCCCTAGTAGGAGGAGTGTTGTCTCCTGAGGGTTTTCAGCGGATTACACCCACAAAATCCTATCAATTTGGCCCATTGACTTATGTTCTCCAATTAGGTTTTCTAACAAGGAATTCTATTATCTTTTGACTCGCAAATTATCCACCCATATTCTTCACACTTCCTCATTATTTAACTTAAGATTATATATATCCTGCAGATCTACTTAGCTTTCGGCATTTCTTAAGTTTTCCTTCTAGGGTTTTATCTCCACTTTAGGAATTTTCTATCAACTCCATTAAAGATACAAGTTCTATTTTTCATTCCTTTCCCTTATCTAAACTCTAATCACATATCCCCACGTGTGTGTATAAATCACCCCTACACTTGGAAATTCAAATCAAGCAATCATACTCTCGTCCAAAGCACTTATTAAAATGAAATTTGCTTACACATCCTTCATGCGACCGTTAATACTTCTTGAGGTACCAACGACCGATTACAAAATGCGTTTGCACTTTAAAGCGTACTTCCTAGTCTTTGCAACACCCAAGGCTTTAGCAGTGACTCCCAAACCAGTTGGTCTAAGGCACTAGGTGATGAAACACCATCGCTAAATATTTTTCTATTTTTGCAGCCTTAAGTAATCACAAAAACCAGTGTCCATTTTTTTTCATATTTTTTTCTTTTATTTTCATCGGACTAAGGACTTTAGACAAGAGCACTTCAAGGTCTCTTCTACTATTCCAAGTTTCAAGGTGCGTGATTGTGCAAATTGTAGGGTATACATTTTCAGAATCTAGACTTAAGCTAGGAACTATTTTTCAAACTTATACTCTAATAAGAACATCAATACTCTTCCCTTGTTTCGACTTAGCCCAGGAAGTGAACCCAAAATATGCCTATTTCTAAATAAACTACAAGGCATATACTTTCTACCGTTAAACTTTAAGGAAGGTTATTTTTAGGGTTTTTAACTTACTGAGTCTAAGATCTAGTTGTTCCTAGCCAGTTAACCTATTAGTCAAACTCAAGTCAGTTAGCCAAAATTGAATACAATTATTTTTATATTTTTTGAAATTTTTCAATTTTTTTATGGGTTTTCAAATAAATATGCAAATGCAAAAATATGTACAAATGAATGCGAAGGAAGAAGACGTACCGAGCATACCCCCAAACTTGAACTTGACAGTGTCCTCACTGTCATGCTAAACCAAGAGGGTCAAAATACCGATACTCCCCTGTTTATTTATTTATAATTTTTTTTATTGTTAAGAAAAACAAAAATATATACAAAAAGACCCTCCCCCAAACTTCATTTAAACTATGTTAGAGATTACTGCCAAACCTTGCATCGGCCAAAAGTCAACACCAACCATTTGAAAAATTTATCAGTAAAGAATATTGGTTGGTGGAAAATTAAGTTGTGGTGGTCCGCAAAGAATTGGGGAAGATAGAAGTAGTGGAATGGGAGGTGTGGAGGTGAATATACAGGTGATGGTGATGCATCGAAACGAGAATGTAAATGATCAGCAATAAGTGGAGTGTTAGCATTCTCGTATCTTATTAAAAGAAAGGGGGGTATTTCAACTTCTAAGGGAGGAAGTTGACTCACCACAATACCCCCAAGATGTTCCTGTGGGTCCTCTATTGACATGGCATCATCCATCACATGTTTATGATATTCACTTATGAGGGAACTTATCTCCTCGATGTCCGCCATGGTCCAACTGGAAACTTGCCGCCTATCTTGTGAGACTTTTAAAATAGCGTTCTCTTGCTCGAAGGCTAGAGAGGCTGATATGATCATGGGAAAAGTCTCATTCTCACCTATATGAGCATATTTAAGGTGAGGCGGTAAGGACATTAGTTCGAGTTTCGGAGGCGCAAGAACCATTGCGGAATCTACCTCGAACTTAAAGGACTCTAACACAGGTTCGAAATCACTGCAAACAACCGATTCGGATGGCTCAACTGACTCATCCAAAAATTCAGACGACTCATATTCGGGCTGTGAGTCGTCATCATCCAAAAAAATGAAACATTCATAATCAACATCGGTTGTGTCAACGGTGGTAGGCTCAAGGAGGGACGCACTAGTGGCGTCAAAACTGTTTTCATCAAATAGAAATCTTTCAAGCTCGCAGTCCTCCTGCGTGATTTCGTGAATAGAGCAAACTTCTCGTGTACTATTTTTAGGCACGGGGGGCAGACTTCCCATCTTATAAATATTGAACTCACTAGACCTCTTTCCGAAGGATAGAGTCATGGAGCCATTGCGACAATTTATTATGGCATTGGAAGTGGCCAAAAATGGTCGACCAAGAATCACCGGAATTTGGTTTCTTGGGTTAACAACAGGTTGTGTATCCATAACGATAAAGTCAACGGGGAATATGAATTCCCCGACTTTGATCAACACATCCTCTAGTTGACCCCTTGGATAGGTGATTGATCGATCAGCCATTTGGAGAGTGCAACGAGTGGGTTTCAACTCTCCAACCCCTAATTGTTCGTACACGGAGTAAGGAATCAGGTTAACACTAGACCCAAGATCTAAAAGTGCACGATTAATTTGCTTATCCCCAATCGTGATTGAAATAGTAGGACAGCCGGGGTCCTTTCGTTTTTGGGGTAAGGTTTGATGGTGGTTAATAGCATTGCTCACTGCACTAGCCACTAGCACTTTCTTGGGTACTTGAGATGCCTTTCTCTTCGAGGTGCACAAGCCCTTTAAGATTTTCGCGTATGAAGGGACTTGTTGGATAGCATCCAAGAGAGGTATATTTATGCTAACCTGCTTAAAGATCTCCACAATCTTCTCCACTTGTGCATTTGGTTTATTAGGACTCAACCTATTTGGAAATGGTGCATTTTGAAAATTTGTTGAGTCACAAGTCTGTGGAGTAGAATGTGGAATAGGAACGGATCCCAGTGTGGATGTGTTCGTGTTGTTAGAAATGGGTCCGTTCGAGTCAGAAGAAGTAGAGCCGTGTGAAGGGTGGAGAATAGGCTCTAAAGAAAAAGGTGAAGAAGGAAGTGAAGAAAATGAAGAAGGGGAAGAAGAACCGCCGGCGGGGATGTCATCACTAGTTTCCACATTATTTTGCAACTCTCTTCCGGATCTCAACGTGGTCACCGCATTTACATTGTGATTGTGATATGCGTTTTGTGGGTGACCGGGATTGGGCAATGGTTGAGATGGAAGCTTTCCCTTTTCTCTCTCGCTCAACGTAGCAGTTAATTGTGCAATTTGTGCCTCAATAGATTTGATACTTTGATCGTGTGAGGCATTGTTATTCATTAAAGATTGCACATAACTTTCAAATCTTGCTGCGGATTCTGTTGTTTGCTTGAGAAATGCTTCAAGACTTTTCTCGAGCGAGCTAACCTTATCATCATTAGGTTGAACCAAATTGTTCGTTTGATTTGTATAAGGTTGTTGTTGGAAAGGTTGTTGTATTTGAGTTTGTAAGGGTGCTTGTTGTTGTTGTGGAGGAGCTCTTTGAAAATTGTTATTCCCTTGGAACTGTTGATTTGGGTGACTCCTCCACCCCTGATTGTATGCCGAAGAGTACTGATCATTTCTTTGTCTTTGCTGTTCCGCAAGATTCAAACAATACACCCTTCAAACAGATCAAGTTTGATTATTTTATTTTATTTTATTTTTTTTATATTTTCAGATTTTTATAATTTTTAAAATTTATATCAACCCGAAAATTCACAAAAAGAAAGATTACGCCGTCCCCGGCAACGGCGCCATTTGATTGGTGTAGATTTTACGATCAAAAATATGAGTTTACCGCAATCAGAAACGGCGTCGCTTTGCAGCTAGCCGGTGAGTACGGGTCGATCCACAGAGACGGGTAAATTCCTTTAAAGTGTTTTAACGAGTTGATTCTTTTTGTCGTTTTGGTTTTATAAAAATCTTGATCTAAAACTTAAAACTTAATTAACCTAATTTAAATTCTTGCTAGGGTTAGGCTTAGAGGAAGTTTTAGAGATTGATGTTTTCTCACCGCTTTCAATGCCGTAGATCCATTAGGTGTTATAGTAATTATCGATAAAGTGGATACGACTCTTTTGGGAAGATGTTTTCTTCCTCTAGATTCGTATCCTTACTTTATCGTTAATTACCCTAACCCCCATGGAAAACGCGCGCAACCGGCCCTTTATACTGCGGTTCACCGTTACCTCGAGGGGTAGGGTGCCGCAGGGAGCGGTTGTGCGCGCATGCATGGAGTTCTTAATGGTTACGTATTGAAAGGGGTGAGAGATCTCATCTCTCAACCCTTTCCCTAAGGCTAACCCTAACAAGCGAGGAGACTACTCGCTCATTAGGGGATGAAATAACATTATAATTAAAAGAACTAAAAGCAATGAAATAAATTACCTAAGATTTGATGGCTCCCTCCAAGCGATAAAGAACAGATCTGAATGTCACCTCCAGAATTTTCTGAATTTTATTTATTGAAAAGAGGCATACCATTTTTAGATCTAAAATTACAATTTATAGGAAACTAAGAAACCTAGGGTTACAGGCTCTCGCACATGCGCAATTACTGATTTGCCCACTTAAAATCACAACACCCACAACAGCGCACCGTCACAGAAAAACTGCGCCGACACGTGCACTAGATGGCCGCGGAACCGCGGCTCAAGGTAGGGTTTGGCCGCGGTTCCGCGGCCAATTAAGGGAGTTGGGCCATGAGACTTTTGGGCTTCTTTCTCTGCTTCTTGGGCTCTGTCTTTTTATATGTATTTTCTCTGTTGGGCTTCTGAGTCTTCTCCAGATTTTTCAGTGAATACTTGTAGCGATCTTTCAACCGTTCACTTGACATTTTGGACCTTGCACTGTTCTTCGACTAGGCTCGACTAGGATCGGTCTACTTGTTGGTCAAAAGTCCCTTTTTCTATTGTTTTGTGTCTTTTTCACTGTATTTGCTCCAGAAACCTGTAACCTGTAATATGCAACAAACGTGCGTCAAGAGTACCTGTTTATTTATAAAAAGGATAAGAATAGGGGAATGATAAATGCAATATTATGGTCTGAACATCAATATAGATTGATGTTGATTGAATATATGGATTCATGGATTCATGTTGAATTGTAGTTTGATACTTGAATCATATTCAATTCAGATTGATTATATTGTGACTCCGTCTGAGTCAGACACTTTTAAAAGAACTTGAAATCCTGATTGTTTTGATGTTATCGGTAACTGCTGCACATGAACAACAGGATTTATGTCTTTTTCAAAGACAATTACCGTGTTGATAACACCATTTGTTAGGTTGTCTACCTTAAATAGGAAAGCATCCATATCTCCGTCTCCCTGAGGCTCAAGAGACTGGTCCCGCTTAAACCTATGTTTACTAGGGTCCTTATTAAAATTTAGTATAACTTGAGGGGGTTTTATGTAAAATTAGTTTTAGCATAATTTCAAAATACACCTTAAGCATTTAATTATCGTTTTTAGGGTTTTCATAGATGTATATTTTATTAATGTGAAATTTCTAGTGAATAAAAACTAATTTCATAATATATGGTATCCATTTGTAATATGGATGTTGTTTGAATTATCATAGTAGTTTCATATAATATTTGAATCCTTTTCTTGAGTTTTGGAAACATGGAATATTTATATGGTTAAAAATAGATATTTTGATTATATATATATATATATATATATATATATATATATATATATATATATATATATATTTAATGAAAATAATTTATTTATTTTCTTGTAGAAATCTCATTTCTAAACAAAAATGCATCAAAAATTCCATCGAGATCGAATGCTCCTTTCGGAGGTCTGCATCTCATTCTACTAAGCCCGAGAATGTGCGATAATCCACACCATCCCGAACGGGGTCCCCAAAAGTGGGTTGTAGAGGCGCAATTGCATGGAAATGTTTAATACATCTTTTAAAGAAAATGGTTTTATAAGTTTAAGGTATTTTACTGTAAAGTCGTATTTCCCGTATTCTATTGTCCCAAAATTTATCGTGCTATGATAGATATGTATGTTGTGATGAGATAGGTCATTACCTTGTGAACTATCTAAACGTATAGTAAGGAAATAAGGTTATAATGTCGAAATGAATATTTTGTGGTATTTTATTGTAAAAATGCGATAAATGTCACAAAAATGATTATTTTGAGGTGAAACTTGATTTAATGGGGTTTTTTAATGTTTGTTAAGCAATATGTGAGGACATGAAGTTATCTTGATTAAGAAAAGTATAGTTTTTAAAGAAAATCGAATCGGAAGTCGGATTAACTTCGCTTCCGTCGGGTTTTAGAAATGAAACTTTTTCAAGAATAAGATGAGCAGGGGAAATGGTACTTACAGGATTATAAGGTAGAGGGGAGAAAAAGGAAGAGTGGGGAAGCGCCGGTGCGTCGTTTCGTCGCCGGAAACTCCTAGGGTCGTTGCCGGAACTTCGTCGGAGTTTCGCCCTTCGTTAACCCCACTTGCACACTATAGGAACTTGGAAATTTCATGAGTTTTGGTAGGGAATTGTGAGTGAGGAGGGATGAAATGAGGGTGGTATTTATAGGGCAATTTAGGGTTTAGAGGGAATGAATAATGCATTAAAATTTTGCATTAAAATAGAATTTGAAGGGTTTTAATATTCTTTGTAAATGTGCAGAATAAATAAGCAATACAGGAGTTAAGGGGGGAGTCCAGGGTTGCAGGGAAAAAATATGAAGGCATTTGGTACGGGCGAGACCGGCGGCGCCGGGCCTTTTGGAAATGTCGCCGGGTCATTCCCGACGGGTGGGATTAGTGTTGGGGTATTGCGTCAGAATCGTTTGGTATTTTACAGTTCACATGTTTGATTATTCTGTAACATACCCTATTACGTGTAGTGCACGTGCAAACTCTTGGACTTTTAAAAAGATTAAAAGAAATTAAAACAAAAAAATAATGTGGCTGATGGGATTTGAACTCTGATGCTTTTGTCTCAGCAGTGCAAGGCCATACCGGTGAGCTACAAACTCTTTCTTGCTGTTCTAAATCAAAACAAATACTTATAACCTTCATAGAAATTGTAAATACCCCAATTGTACATTAATTTTAAATAAAATTTATGTACACTGAAATTGGAGTTGTTACATTATGTTTTAACAATTATTCCTTTGGCATGGGGGAGGCCTCTTCATTCATGGGCTCGACCCGGGCATGGGTCCACTTGCTTGGACTTGGATTTGAGCTTGGACCCACTTGGCTTGGGGTTGACTTCGATTTTGACTTAGTTAACTGGGTATAATTTTTGACCCCAACAGGGTGGTTGCAAAATTAACGATTTTCCGACAATAGAACATTTGACAAAACTAGATCAATAGGGTAAATATTATCGAAATCGCATGAAACTTAGTGTGCCCATGTGTTACACTATGGAGAACAAGATGAACGGTGCCGATTATTCACAAAATAGATGATTAGTAAAATTTTAAGACGACATCTCATTTCTTAGAATAAGGTGCTATCTCAACACTAACCTTTTATATATAGAGAGAGGGGATAGGAGGTGCCCGTCCCTTTTATAAAAATAAGCCCCCGGTCCAAAGCACATATACTCTCATTGTATTTCACCGATCCAAACCAGTCATTTTGATCTACGTATTCTGAAACCTCTATGTACAAAAAATCACAGGGGTTCAAGGCTTCTAACATGCTCATCAAGTAAATAGAAAAATTAATGGCTTATCGATATAAGAAAATTACAGTCGCTTGAACACACAATCCGTCGTGTTTTTCACCGATCAACACTGATCATCGTTGCCTATACATGTTAGATAAGTTATGTATCAAATTTTATAAGATTTGAAGATCTCTAATTAATCCATCAAATAGACTAAACAAATCGACGGCTTTACGATGCATGAAAAAAAAGACCGCTTGATGGATGTATTAGAACTCTCTAAATCTAATGAAACTTTATACATAATCTATCTAATACAAATAGATCAAACTGACCGGTATGGATCAACGAAAAACATAGAGGGTTGTGTTTAAAAGTTTGGGCTCAAAATAAGAAATGAGAACCGCCCTTGATATGATCATCTCCCTCCCATATATATATATATATATAGATAGATAGATAGATAGAGAGAGAGAGAGAGAGAGAGAAAGAGAGAGAGTGGTGGGGAGGAGCATGATCCATTGCAAACTAGCCCGTGTATTTAAAAATAGGATCTCTTGATCTACAATATATTTTAACGATCCGATCCGTTCAAATTGATCACCCTAGCCTCAAAAATATGTATATGAAAAATTAAAGGATTTGAAGACCGCTAGCCTATGCATCGGATGAATTTTATGTTGCGTTATCAAAAGACGTTCATTTTTGCACCCATCAATGCATAGGCTAGAGGTCTTTAAATTCTTTGATTTTTTATACATATATATTTGACGCTAGGGTGATCAATTTGAACAGATCGGATCGTTAAAATATGTCGTAGATCGGAAGTTCCCGTTTTTATAAAACGTGGACCGGTTTGCAATAGAGCTCTCTCTCTCTCTTTCTTTCTTTCTCTCTCTCTCTCTCTATATATATATATATGAGATTAATGAAGGAAAGAGGCCATAGGAGGGGATTTCCTCCTATGGCGTGGAAAAAGTACAACCTCCACCATTTTTTCCGACGATCGGCACCCATCATCATCATCGTTATCATCTAAGATGTGTGTACACCAAATTACATGTGATTCCACAACTTTTTCACCATTAATTTAGTGGATTCAAAATTAATGGTTTACCGACAATAGAACTTTTTACATTGCTAAATCAACGGTGAAAAAGTTGTAGAATCATATGAAATTTGGTATACCCACATCTTAGATGATAACGATAAAGATGATGGGGGTCGATCGTCGAAAAAATTGATGGAGGTTGTATTTTTTCCACGCCATAGGAGGAAATCCCCTCCTATGGCCTCTTTTATCCATTATTCTCTCTCTCTCTCTCTCTCTCTCTCTCTCTCTCTATATATATATATATATATATATATATATTTTGTATGTATGTTTGTTTTGATTATGGAAAGATTTGATAGTATGAATGTTTGTTTTGATCTTGGAAAGGTTTAGAATGATAATAAAGGAAAGAAAAAATAGATCAGAATTGTTAATAGAATTAAGATTGAGATTCTTTTAATATGTTATAATGGTAATAAATTGTTAATATGAAAATATTTCTTTTTGTGAAATCTATTTTCTATTTGGTTTAAATGATGGACTTGTGTGCTTTAATAATTGAGAACTTTCAAGACATTGATTGAGTTGATAGTGTTTTAAACATTGTTACAAAGTAAGATCATGTTAGTCATTTTATTTAATTGTTTTCCTTAGTTATAACATTTCATTTTTAAAGTTTTCTTAGAAATTAAGATTTTATACATATCCAAGATCTTAATCTTTACTATTATAATGTTATGTTAAAAGAAGAGGGTTCCAAAATTGAAAATCCAATTTACAGAGGCTATAAAAAAAATTCCCTTTTTCTACCACAATTTTTTTCTAAAATTAAAAATTGCTAACTATCCCCTCTCTCCCCGCAGTAACTACTCCCCCCTCTCTCCGTCTCCCCGACGTAGCTTTCCAAGAATAATTCCATTGAAAATTAATCTTTCCCGATCAAATAATAACATCCTAGATACTCTCTCTCTCTCTCTCTCTCTCTCTCTCTCTCTCTCTCTATATATATATATATATATATATATATATATATATATATATTCCTTTTTTTATATAGGTCAATATCTAAATATAGATAGAAACAATTTAATTTAGATCTTAACTAATTGGTTGAGATCTTAATCTAATTGCTATAGATAATTTAATATTTTTAAAGCATATACTTATCTTTACTATTATATATATAATACTTAATATATTTACGGTAAAAATTTAGGGTTTACGAGGCGGATCATTGTTGAACCGCCATGCTTCCCCTCGCAATGAAATGAATTTTATTTGCCTCGTTGCTGACGTGACGAGTCGGGTGCATTGACACGCCTCGTTTAGAGGAGGTGGACGAGGCTAGAGGGTTTGGGAAAATCCCAAATCCAACTTGTCACGATTTGCTTCTCTTGATTGGCGAGTCAACTCACCTCGCCCCATTAACACCTGAGTAAACTCATCCTAACTCGCCAAACTAGCCGTTGGCGAATCCAATGGCTAGTTTTGACCCGGCACGCCTCCCCTTATTTAACCCAACCAATGGTCGGATTCGTCTCGTAATCGCCTCGCCTCGTCTCGGATCCCCCCAAACGACTAGTATCGGCTAGTTTTGATCGAGATGACTCTCCTCGCTTTTGCTCGCCTTGTAATTCAGTTACTTCTTTGAAATCTCCTATAAACGCACCCTCATTTTTATTTCATCTCACATCAAAATCTCTCTCTATCTCTCTCAATTCTGTTGTTAAAAAAATTTCTTTCCCTCAAACTTTCAAGTCCTCCACTTTCACGACAACTTTAATTAACCCAGTATATTCGCTTCGACTGCTGCAATATTTTTCTGCCTAGTCTCGACCGTCGACTGATCTACTGCTAGAGTGCTATTCTTACAATCTTACTTCTACAAATTCGACGCACCCGGTTATTCGATAATCGATATTGTATATTTTTTAATTTGTAATACTTATATTTATTATTATGGAGGGTTCATCCGAGACACATCATTCTCAACTTCATGTTCCTGATTTTGAAATACAAACAGAAATGCCCACATCCACTAGCACATCTAGAGAACTTAGAAAACGAAAACGTACACTTAGTAGAAATGTTTGGAATAACTTTAAAGTTGGAACTTTGAGAAAGGGTGAGATACATAGTGTAAAAATATTATGTCACTCCGTACAAACATAGGGAAGATACCTGTACTAGTATTTTACATATACATCTAAAAAACACACCGAAAGTACAATTGGTTTCTCCTCCATACAATCATAGATTTCATCTGGAAGGGACTTTTATAATATAATCATTATACAAATGTTGATGAAATGGTGAGATTCATTCTGGCGGATGAACACAATCTCGGATTAGAAGAAAGCTAAGTTTTTGAATAGTATTTTCAGTAGGCATTACAGATGGGATACAAGAGGGTTCTGAGGACTACGTTAAAAATCGTGGCATTGCGCTCTACGTTGAAGGTAAAAAATTATTAGTTGCTCCCCTTGTTTATTTAGATACTAGTATTTCATTAATTTCTAATGTTTAGACTAATAGAAGAAAACTTTTTGGATATGTGTTACTACACATTGAATTATGCGGGTATCAAAATTTATTCAATACCCGCATAATGCATTTATATCTTCTGAAATTAGATCTGTTTTAAAACAATATCGATGTGTAAAAAAATTCAATTTCTTTCGATAATACTAGTGACTGCAATTTTGCTATTACTAAACTTATTACACTATGCAGATCAATATGCGATGGTCGATTTTTTCATATTTGTGGTTCCTACCATATATTTAATCTTATTGTACAGGATGCATATACCGTATATTTATTGATATGTATACCCTAGAGACCTTTATTGTATAGGATACTAGGGGTATGTATGTACAGGACAATCTTGCTCGATATGATAGTATGTTATTTGGTTTGTCTTTATCTTAACATATGTATATATTTTACTTATTATTTCATATTGCTTATACATATTGATAAAACCCGTAGGATCATTACTTAACTACCAACATTATGATGGCAATCATACTTGTGAGAGCTGGATAGTCGATAAGCGCATCCTTAATAGTCCCTAGTCATGGGAGTATTGAGACTAGACATTGATACTCCAGAATAGACTAGTGTATACATTTCTAGACCCTGATGAGAGGCGATAGTTGGTCCTGCAGCCATTGATGTGATGCACCTAAGATTGTATACATGTGCTCACTGGGGGTGAGTACACTGGACGGACCCGCCAAGAATTGGCTAGATGGTATTATACATATCGCCAGATAGCAGTTCTGTGGTGACATGAGTACAGATAGCCCGTCGACCTGAGGTCGTCATTTGTCTTGTATGAGTTCCTACTGTGCTTTGATTACTACCCTACCACGGCTTTACTGAGTCGTGCAAACAGATTTTAGTTGGGCACAGTCCCGAACCACATGGAGGTAGTGAACGGTTATTGTGGATTCGTCTCTCCCGGTATAGGGAGTCGATACCGCGCTGTGTTCAGTTGGCCAACACCATAAGTCCCTGGTCAGGACATATTGAAAATTACTGATAGTTAGATCAGTAAATTCTTGGATGGTCTTGAGCCACATCGATACGACTTGTCAAGTTATTAGGGGTTTAACGTTTTCCACCCCTAGACCGGGCATGCGATACTCTCAGACGAACAGACCGAACTGTACGGAGATTGTCATGGACAGGCTCAGTATGAGTTCGGATGAGTTTGCTCATCGGCCTTCTTTTCGATAAGTATCTGGATAGCCGTTACGTACAGCTAGTACCACTGACGTGCTTATGGTTAAACCCACTGCCTGTGTAATGTCGAGCCTTTAGAGTCCAACACAGAGGGTTTTCCTGGTTCAAGCGAAACGATGTAGAGGCCGTATGGTTTTACGTGTAGTATTTCAATCAAATACGTGTACTAGCTACACATATTTTTGTTCGGAAGGATAATACTAGTGGGCTTAGAATTAAACCACATTCTAATATTATAATATTGGATTATTTTCATCTCTTGGTATTTGTAGTACGAATACGGATATGTATATACGGTGAGGGGTATTCTTGTATTTTCACAAGAGTGCTTCTAGAAGAAGATGCCTCATTTGTGATAAATCTATTTTGTTTAAATAGATAATGAGGTAGAGGGATGAGGTGTTATGAAATCATGGTTTGAAGCATGACTTGTTGTTTTATTCATTCATTTAGGATAACTATTGAAGCATAGTTGTATTATTCTTATTATTATTATTGAAAAAGATATACTTCATAGTTATCACACTTAGTCATTCTTCATTCATTCTTGACTTGCCATTCTCTTTCATCCTTTTCTCTTTTCTTCTTCCTCAAATCCTAACACTCTCATAAGTTGAGAAACCTAGGGTTATTGAAATTAACTAATCCAATAAACATTCTCTACATCATCTAAACTACATAGAGTAGCAAACTAGATACTTTAGTTACCTCACTTGTGAGGTTAGAACTTGAACTATACACTCTCGGATGGATCGTTTTCGACACAAGGAGGCCGACGACCAAGCTCGATCCCGACGAAAGAGGAGTTTAAGAAGAGGATAAGAAGATCTAAAGGACTTGAATACAAATGTATAAATCACTTCATTATAGATTAGAACCTTTGTTAGTTTTGCTAGTTAAGGCTTATGGTAGATTTTAGGATCTTAGTTGATATTGCTTACTATAAAATTGTTTTTTGTTAATTCCGCCTCTCTACAAACCCCGTGGAATGTGCGACATCGACTAAAAATATTCTACTAATATTCAAATAATTAAAGATACATGTAAATTTATTAAAAGATCTGCAAAAAAGAAATCTGAATATAAAACTAGATTGATGTTTACATGATTAAGACCGCCTTTTAGAAAAGATGAGGCCACTAGATAGAATAGTGCATTTGACATGCTTGTTGTACATATGAAACCAGTAAGAGTTATTATTAGCTTGTGGAATAAGCAAATGTCTATAGAAAACCACTTAACAGATCAGTATTGCTCGGTTGCAGAACTTTACAAAGATTTCATTATGACTTTTTACATAGTAACTAAACCGTTTTCTGCTGCTTATAACCCACATCTTATATCATTATCCCCGAATTATATAATATAGAACATTTTAAGCTAATCATAGTAGTAATGGAATACTTTGCCCTGTGATTAGTTGCTATGTTCTCTAAAATTTCAAAATATTAGTTACTCAGAAAAATTCTAGTTGTTTATAGTTTGTGTCCTAGTATTAAATTAGAACATAAGGAGCCTCGGTTAAGATCCATCCATACATGCATTGGACACAATTTAGATGTTGATACTTATATTGCAACTCTTAAGCATGCATTAAATAAAGCGTTTGATTTATAAGTTTGATGATGCTCAATATTGGCGATCTCCAAGATCAGGACGCGTGGCAGGTGACGTGTCCCAGAACTCAGAAGAAAGGGCCCACAGGGGCCAACCAGGACACCCTATACCCGATCTGCAAACACAAGCTGGCCCTCCTCAGGGCCCCCTGCAAATTGGCTTCCTCGGCCCCGTAGCTCGCGCCGAGCTGCCACAAGACCTGGACTCCTCGGCCTCCTCGCTCGTCCCGAGCTCTAGGCCATGGCCGTCTTCCTCGGCCCTCCGACCAAAGTCACCGCTCACAGGCGTAACCGCCGGTCCGCGAACCTCGCCATGCGCAGATTCTACGCCGGCAACATCCCACGTTCCACGCCATCAATCCCCATTAATGGGCGATCCGCTTTCTACGCGGGCGTGACGTCGGAGGCGTAACTGCCGGCGAGATCCTCGCACCTGCTACTGCGTGCCGCCACCGCTATATAAACCCCCATCACAGAGGGGTCAAGTAAGCCATCTTTTACTCTTTTAAGCCATTACTCTGCTCGGATCTCATCGCTAACTTGATCGTCGGAGGGTCCTTGGTGGTACCAAACCATCCCGGGACTTCTTTGTAGGTACTCGGCACCAAACTCCTCACTCCACTTCTTCCTCCAAAACCCATTGAGACCCACACGCAATAGGAGATAATCAACAAAGTCCACCACGAGATCAACGGAAGACAACATCTGACGGAGGCCCGAAAAGGAGCTCCATCAGTTGGCGCCGTCTGTGGGAACAAACTCCACAAAAACAAAAGTTGGCCTTCCGATCCCCGCCCAAATGGCAAGAAACCACCCTGAAGATCCCGGTACCAGCCGTTGCCTTCCACTCACCGAAGGCGGGCATGAGCCACCTCCCATGACCGTCATCAACGCCCTCGTAGGCCGGATAGATCGACTGCAATCCCTCGTGGAGGCCCTCGTCCGCATCCAAACGGTCGGGCCTAGGCCCCAGGTCGCCGCTCCACTGCCTCCAGAAGGCTCTGCCCCTGTCTGGACGGCTGACCACCAGCAGGCTGCGTCCCCTGGCCACCGATCTCTCGAGCCGATACTCCCTGAGGCCCGCTGGGCGCCTCAGTGCTCCACGCCAAGGTCCGCCGCCAGAACGCCTCCTCACGACCCTTATCCCCCTGAGGAGATGTCAATCACCTCGCCTATCCACAGGCACGGTCAACCTCGCCGCCATCGGCGGGGCCGCACAGAAGGGGTCCGCCCCGGCGACTTGAGAGCTACCTCACCCTCGGACCTGAGGCGCCTCATAGAGAAGACCCAGGGCCGCTCCGAGACGCAGGTCGCCCGCAGCGGAGGCCAGGGATCCCATGGAGCCGATTCCTTGGGATACCGCGGTTGGCTCGACGCTCTCGAGAAGAAAATCGAGGGCATGCGCCGGGAGGCTCACCACTTGAGCGACGGAGCTAAGTACGCCTCCGACTCGCTCACAAAGCCATTCACCGAGGAATTGCTCGCCGTCCACGTCTCCTCGCGCAACAAGCCCCCAAAGGTCTCTTTGTTCGACGGGAAAACCGACCCGAAAGACCATTTGGACGCTTTCACCGCGGGGATGAGATTCCAGGATCACTCCAACGCCGCCCAGTGCAGGGCCTTTCCGGCCACCCTTATCCGCGCAGGTCGGGACTGGTTCCAGGGGCTTGAGCCCCGCTCGATTTCGACCTTCGACGAGCTAGCTACTCAATTCCTCGGCCATTTTGTGGGGAACCGTCGATAGAAGCACACGGTCGACCACCTCTTCACAGTTAAGAGTGGGGACAAGGAAACGTTCAAGGCCTACATTACCCGTTTCTACAACGCCCTTCTCGAGGTGCCCGAGCACCGGGACGAAACCGTCATCACGGCACTTAGATCTGGTCTGAGGCACAAGGAATGGTTACGCTCCTTCGCGTTGGCGCAACCTAAGACCATGGCCGAGGTCAAGGCGTGGACCGAGCGCGAGGTTCAGCTGGAATCCGAGGTGAATGCTAACTTCCCCCGGGCAGAACGGCCCGACCAGAAGAAGAGAGCTCGGGAGGAGAGGCCAGAGCGTCAGCAGCCCTACCACTCGAAGTTCCAGGAGTATACCCCCCTCAACGTCTCCCTCGCAGTGTTGCTGGAGGAGGCCCAGAACGAGGGGTTCTTCAAGTTCCCTCCGATCCCGCGTCAGGCCGCGAAGCGAACCCGGGGCCCCTACTGCGCTTTCCACCGGGTACTGGGCCACACCACGGAGGACTGCAAGCAACTGAAGGACTACATCGAAGAGCTCATCCGGTCTGGGCACCTCGCCGCCTACTTGAGGGATAAACGGCAGGCCGACCGCGAGCAGGAGCAACATCACCCTCCCGCTGACCTGACCATCGGTCAGATCATGCTCGTATCGGCGGACGACCAACCCGAAGCTCAGGGAGCCCCATACCCTATGCCATGCGCGGGAGCCAACAGTCCTTCAGGGAGCTCGGCCCGAGCCAATAAAGTTATCTATTAGCCTGTACCTTTCTTTTAAAGCAATGCAAACTCTTCCTGAGACCTATTGTTAATTTAATAAAGATCAATGGAGCATTGTGAAAAGGAAAGAAAAGCTCTGTTTATTCAAAAGGTATTATGGGCTCCTCAACCGTACATGCAAAAATAAAAGAAAATTACAACAGTGGGGGGAAGGGGTGCAGCGAGCACTGTTCGTGGTACTCGGTGAAGATCTCCGCCAACCGAGGCCGCGCAAGGTCCAACCTCTATCCCCGGTTCCCCCCGCGCGCGTCGACCCCGAGCCTCAGCGGACGAGCGCCTCAGAGCAGGCTAGCCGGTTCACAGAGATTAGGCCAAAGCGCCTCAAAGACCGCAGCTTTCCTACGGCCTCATCATAGAGCAGCTCAGACAGGGGGTTGTAAAGCCCCGGCGACGCCCTCCAGATGGAGTACATCAGCAGCTGCAGCAGGGGGGAGCGTCGGGGGAGCAACCAGCCGAAATGGTCCTCAATGCTCTCGCAGACCAGCTGCACCGTGTCCTCGGTGCAGTACGGGTCATACAGGTAGACATCTTCGAAGTGGACGATGTCGAGGATGGTAAACGGGAAGTCCTGCATTCTCGATGACCTGTTTACGAAGAATGGAAGGATCAGTACTCTTTCGGCCTTATATAGCCCACTGCGCAGCTCAACAGTCGCCCGCTTTCATCCAAGGAGTCACTGCTACGCGGCAGCCATCGAGCCTTCTCCGACGGAATCGAAGCGACGCGCCCCTAGCGCTTCGCCTCCCCCCTCCCCCCCGCATTCAATGCGCTGGCTATGCGCGCCGTTGCCCCGACCATCCCCATTCCTCGCACCTACAGCTGGACGGTCGGGCTACACCACGCCAAGATTCAGCCCAGCAGCTACCCTGCTCGGTCACCCCTGGCGGGTAGCTTCCCCACCGCCATGCCAGGGATCAAAAAGCCCTCCCAGAGGTAGTCGAGCCCGAGGATCCATCGCTCGGCTATCCCCAGCGGGCAGTTTCCCTGCCACAATGCCGAGGATCAAAACAGCCCTCCCAGAGGCAATCGAGCCCGAGGATCCCTCACTCGGCTATCCCCAGCGGGCAGCTTCCCTGCCACAACGCCGAGGATCAAAAAGCCCTCCCAGAAGCAGTCGAGCCCGAGAATCCCTCGCTCAGCTATCATTCAGGATAAAATCCCTGGCCAAGAGGCACCGGGCAGTAACACTGCCCGGCCAAGGGTCCTTGGTAGGCTTCTACAGCCCCTCCTACGCTAAGGACCAAAGTGCTCCCAGAGGCAGTCGATTCCTTGCTCGGCTATCCCCGGCTGGTAGCTTCCTACCACAACCGACAGGGATTAAAGTCCTCGCCAAGAAGCACTGGGAAGTAACCCTGCTCGGTCCCCATCCTGAAGGATCAAAAGTTCTCGCAAGAGGCAACCGAGCGGCTACCCTGCTCGGTCAACTCCGACTGGTAGCTCCCTACCCTCGATGCCAGGGATCGAAAACCCTCACAAGAGGCACCAGAGCGGCTACCCCGCCCGTTCATCCCAGGCTGGTAGTTGCCTATCCACGATGCCAGAGATCAAAGCCCTCGCCAAGAGGCAACCGCGCAGCTTCGCTGCCCGGTCATCCTTAGTGGGCTTCTTATAGCCCTCTTGCTCTTGCTCGGCGAGCCCTGACGGGTAGCTCCCCTACCGCAGTGCCAGGGACCAGAAAGCCCTTGCAAGAGGCAACTGCGCGGCTACCCTGCCCAGTCACCCCCGGATGGTGGTCAACATTCGAAATCGGAGATGCCCTGTGACCCGCGGAGGATCCGAGACCCCAGTGAAGGGCGTCAGGTCTGTCCAAGCCTAAACGATCTCCCCTCGACTCCGGGGCCCATGGGGATACCTCCTTGGCAGCGCTTGGCACGCTCATCGGCCAGTGATTGAAGTCAACTCGACGGACAGTCGCCAAGCAGATGGCCAACCTGACATGAAAGCACAACGGTACAGACAAAAATATCTTGCAAACAGATGGCAGAGTGCAATTCTATGGAGCCGAAGAAAAACTTTATTACCGCCAAAGATGAAGTTTTACAAAGGGTATTTTTTGGGCTCCCCAGCCTTACAAAATTCAAGAAAACAAAATAAAAGGAGGAGAGCGGGGGCTCTACGCCTCGGGGCCAGGTACGACCTCGAGGTCCTCGACATCCACTACGTGGCTCGCTGCGACCTCGGCAACCTCCTCGCCAGGAACCTCTTCACCCTGCTCGTCGGCGCCCATGAGGGGGAACTCGGCCCGGAGATCTGCGTCGGCGAACTCCGGCATCCGGGATTTAACGGCATTGAGGGCATCGTGCCAAATGCGGGTCGTGGCCACGGCCAAGTCGTCATAGAAGTCTTTCGACTTCTTATAGCCGTCCACCACCCTCGATTCGGCCGACTTGGCCGCCTCGGCCGCCGTCCCCAGCTCCTTCCGGAGGGCCTTCACCGTCCTCTTCAGGTTGCCGGCGAGCACCTGGGCGTCCTCGAGCTTCCCTCGGCGATCACCACAGCCTCGCGGTGCCGGGCCACCCCCCATTTCCCGGCCTCCACCTTGCCTTCTAAGGCGGCGACCCTCGCCGACATCGCCTCCAGCTCCCGCTTGGAGCTCTCTTGCAGCGAGGCGAACTGACCTGCAGCCTCCAGCACCGGGGCTACCACCTCGGACTCCATGCGCAGGGCGAGGGCTACATGCTGGAGAACCTGGAAAACACGGAAAAGATCAGAAAGATGAAGGGAGCACTGAATCTCACCATGAACAAACAAAAACTTACCTGCACGGACTCCTGGGCGATGGACGCCAGCTGAGCTCTGAGGGTCCCCCCGGGGACTCTGCACCCTGCCGAGGTCTCTATCTCGTGCAGGAGGCTGTCCACCACCGACAGTCCCGATGGCACCGCAAACCGGAAGCCCCCTTCCTCCACCATAGTCAGCGAGGACCGGCCCCGGGAGGGCCTCTTGGAGCTTCTTTTGAGCGGCTCTGAGGGAGAGCCGATCTCCTCTTCCGAGGCCGAGTCCTCCAGAATCAGGGCCCGCTTCCGACCCGATGCTCTGCTGGGACCCAGGGCGGGATCCGCCACCGAGCGCTCGCGGGCCGCCGCCACTGGAGCGGTAGGAGCCGGGGCGGGCTTCACACGGGAAGAACTGGTGCCCCCAGCCCTCGTAGGCTGCCTCGGCTGGCGCATGGAAGCTCGGAGCGAGACGAAGTCCATGGATCCTGCACAAAACAAATACCTAACAAATCAGCGACACGAGTAAAACAGAAACCCAAAAAAAAACAAGCCTAACTTACCGACGAACTCGACAGGGCTAAGCCCGGCCCAGCTCAAGACCCTCTCGGACAGCAGCACGTCGGGTCGAGGGATGGGCTCCCACGACGCCACTCTCACCGCGGCGGGGTCATCGGACTGGTTCCCCGGCAGACACTTCTCCCTCGACCACTTGGTAGGCACGGGCCAGTCCTCGCCCTCGGGAGGGGAAACGAAGAAAATTTTCTTTTTCCAATCATGAATGGAGGAGGGCAAGGTAACGACCCCGGTCCCGGCGGCGCCCCCCGGCCGCTTCCTGAAGGTGAAATAAACCCATCTCGGGTCGCCCGCTCGACCACCAGGGTGACTTTTGAAGACGAGGGAGGAATCGAGAAGGGAAAGGCTGAAGGGGACCGCCTGCAACTTCAGGCGGATCAAGAACCCAAGGAGGATCCTCCACGAGTTCGGCACCAACTGGCCGAGGGCCAAACCGAAGAAATTCAGCGCGGCAACGACCTCAGGAGAGAAGGGCAGGCGCATTCTGCCCCAAAAAGCTTCCAAATACAGGGCAATCTCCCTGCCCCGTACCTGATCTGCCCCTTCTCCCTCCTTGGCCATTCGAAGCGTGTAGCGCGAGAGGAGGTGGAAGCGAGCCCGAGCGTTGGCGAGCTCGTCCTCATGCCTCACCCAGCACGAGGTGCTGGGGGCCACATCTGCCGCCTCCTCCCTGGAGGCGGCCCCCGTCTCACGATCCCGGGGAGAGGATCCAACCCCTGCTTCCCGAGGAGACTCAGACACAGCTAAAGGAACCCTAGCACCTACTCCTACAATGTCTACTGATTCTACAGAGGAAGACATCTAACCTTGGAAAAGAAAATCTTCAAAGGCTGAAAACGAGAGAAAGGAGACGAGCGCCGAGCAGCCAAGACTTGAGAGAGGGAAATATGGAGGAGTAAGGGCCCTAGAGCGGGCCCCACCCCTGTTTATTGCTGCACACGGCCTCATCCAACGGCGCCCGTCGTCTCCCGCCGAAACGGCTCTTCGTGCCCAGCGGCCCCGATCGCTCCACGTGTCAGTTCTGCACTGGGCCGCGTCCCATCAGACGCCGTAGGCCTGCATACGTCGCATCAGCCAATCGACGCTCGACACGTGGACCGTCGCTTCAGCTGCAGAGTGCACGAACCGGCGCACCTTCTTTAAATGCGGAGATCTCGCCTTGATTCTCTAGCGGGAAAGACAACCGACGGCCCGAGAACTCATCCCGACAAAACCCTGGAAAGGAGCTCGCCTCGGGAGGCCCGGCGATCCACTCCTGGCCCGACCCGCTAGCTGGTCGGGACAAGAGTGGGGGGCTAATGATGATGCTCAATATTGGCGATCTCCAAGATCAGGACGCGTAGCAGGTGACGTGTCCTAGAACTCAGAAAAAAGGGCCCACAGGGGCCAACCAGGACACCCTATACCCGACCTGCAAACACAAGCTGGCCCTCCTCAGGGCCCCCTGCAAATTGGCTTCCTCAACCTCGTAGCTCGCGCCGAGCTGCCACAAGACCTGGACTCCTCGGCCTCCTCGCTCGTCCCGAGCTCCAGGCCGTGGCCGTCTTCCTCGGCCCTCCGACCAAAGTCACCGCTCACAGGCGTAACCGCCGCTCCGCGAATCTCGCCATGCGCGGATTCTACGCCAGCAACATCCCACGTTCCATGCCATCAATCCCCGTTAATAGGCGATCCGCTTTCTACGCGGGTGTGACGTCGGGGGCGTAACTGCCGGCGAGATCCTCGCACCTGCTGCTGCGTGCCGCTACCTCTATATAAACCCCCATCACAGAGGGGTCAAGTAAGCCATCTTTTACTCTTTTAAGCCATTACTCTGCTCGGATCTCATCACTAACTTGATTGTCGGAGGGTCCTTGGTGGTACCAAACCACCTCGGGACTTCTTTGCAGGTACTCGGCACCAAACTCCTCACTCCACTTCTTCCTCCAAAACCCATTAAGACCCACACGCAACAGGAGATAATCAACAAAGTCCACAGCGAGATCAACGGAAGACAACATCTGACAGAGGCCCGAAAAGGAGCTCCATCAATGTTTGACGATCTTCTACTGGTAGAACTTGAGCACCGGTCATAACCTTTTCACATGCCTTGACTCCATTCTTTGCACTTATACAAAAGTGGAAAAAGGCACGAGACCATGTGGCCTCGTAATTGATATATTTAAATGAATTAGCAATATATTTACAAATTAAGGCAGATGTAGTTTATAGTTTACCTGACCTTGATATTTTAGTATGGTGGAAAAGCTACGGACATTTGTATCTGGTGTTTTCAATGATGACCTATGATTTACTAACAATTCCGGTGTCTACAATGACTTCGAAAAGTGATTTAAATACATGTGGCAGGATATCGAGCGAAAAGAGATGCAACATGGCATGCAACACCATTGAGTGCATGATTTGCTTGCAAGATTGGAAAGCAACAGCATGTAGGAAAAAGAATTAAATCACTTTAAACTCAGATTATCTGTCACAGGAGCATATAAGATCGGGAGAGTCAAACACCTAAGGAGTAACGACAACTGGTCACGACAGACGGCGAAGAGTAGTGAGGACTAAGAGCAAAAAAAAAGAACTACATAGACCTGATTCCCTCTTATTGAGCCTAATATTAGAAGGGATAGTAGGCAGCCCAAGTGGGTCTAGTTTTTAATGTAAAAAAAAACACTAACTGTATTATGTAATTGTAATCTGATTTATATTAAAGAAAATTTTAGCTTATATTTTTCAAATTTTAGTCTATTTATTTAACTTCTTATTAACTCTTTTTTTTTAAATGAAAAGTTAAGCGAGTTACTCTCCTAACTTGCGAATCCACCTCGTCTCGTCTCACGAATCGTCTAGACGAGTCGGCGCGGCGAGTAGGTTCGACACTTAGTGGCTGCCGCTTCACTTCACTGCGCCTTAGGCTAGGCGAGCCCGACTCTCCCAAGTTGTGGCCTAATTGTGAACCTTAGAGACTAGCTGCAGTTATTGCACTTATATTTTCATATTTTCTGCTCTCTTCAAACATCCATGCATTCATGCTTTATGTTTATATTTTTCAAATTTTAGTCTATTTATTTAACCTTATATTAACTTTTTTTCAAAAAAATGAAAAGTTAAGCGAGTTACTCTCCTAACTCGTGAATCCAACTCGTCTCGTCTCACGAATCATCTAGACGAGTCGGCGTGACGAGTAGGTTCGACACTTAGTGGCTGCTGCTTCGCCTCACTGCGCCTTAAGCTAGGCGAGCCCGACTCTCCCAATTTGCCAGGCCTAATTGTAAACCTTAGAGACTAGCTGCAGTTATTGCACGTATATTTTCATATTTTCTGCTCTCTTTAAACATCTATGCATTCATGCTTTCTGTTTATTGAACACTCTAAATTCTTCCATGTTTCTCTTTGAAACAACCTTGAAATTATTTTCACGCATCTTTAAATATTTCGGTTACACCACTTTCGCATTAAATTATAACCAAGTTCAAACTAAAATATTCGGCTAAATGTCAATAAATAACTATTGTGTCATCCATATATCACATAGATACCTAAGATGCAACAAATAAAATCCCAAACTTTTTTTTGTGGGCACTTTGCTCCCTTCCTTGTCCTAGGGTTAGAGCATACCATTAAATTCCCATAAACCCCTCATATGATATTTATTGGATGATTTTGCCCTTCTTCTCGAACTTATTGTTTGGAACTGATGATGCTCGATATCGGTAATCTCCCAGATCATGACACGTGGCAGATGACGTGTCCCAGAACATGCAAGGAAGGACCTACAGTGGCCGACCAGACCACTCCTATACCCGTCCTACCGACCAACGCTGGCTCACTTCCGAGCCCCATGCACAACTGGCCTCCTCAGCCTCACAGCTCATCTCCGGGCTACCGCAGAACCAAGATACCTCGTCTCTCCCGCTCGTCCGCGAGCTCTCCCGCCGAGGTCATCTTCCTCGGTCTCATCGACCGACCAACGGCACTGCTCACAGGCGCAACCGCCATCCCGCGAATCTCGCCAAGCGCGAGATATCCGCCGGCCACATCCCACGTTCCACGCCATCACGATCCCCCATTAACGAGCCTGTCTCGCCATTAATGGGAGATCTCGCTCATCACGCGAACGTGACGTCGGGAGCGTAACGGCCAGCGTGATTCCTGCGCCTGCCCTGCCTGCTGCCACTGCTATATAAACCCCTTCTTCAGACGGTTCAAGTAAGCCATTATTACTCCACTAAGCCGTTACTCTGCTCGGATTCCCTCTCTAACATGACAATCGGAGGTCATCGGTGGCACAACCACCCCGGGACTTCCTTGCAGATAGCTCGGGGCCAACAGCCTCAAACCCATTGAGATCCACACGCTTCAGGAGCCTGCCTCCAGATCAAACATCAGCCGTCCATCGCCGCAATCAGCAGATCAACGAAAGGTAACATCTTGGCATGATCTAGGTCACATCAGCTGGCGCCGTCTGTGGGAAACCTTGATTCCAAAAAACAAAAGTTCATCTTCCAATCTTGCTCTAATGGCGATCGATCATCACGACGATCCCAACACCAGCCGCCACCTCCCCCTCAACGGAGGCGTGGAAGAACCTCCTCCGCCGAATGCCATCAATGCCCTTGCCGGCCGGATAGACCAACTCGCGTCTGTCGTGGAGGTGCTCATCCGTGTCCAAATGGCAGGGCAAGCTCCCCAGGTCGCCGCTTCTCCGCCTTGGGACCAGGACCCCTACTGAGGAAAAGAAGGCTCTGCTCGTACAGGCACGGCCGATCATCGCCTCACCGTTTCCAATAGCCGCAGGCCCCCCAGGCCGACATGTTCAATAACCCGTTGGGCACCGCATCATTTTGCCCCGAGGTCTTACATCAGAGAGTTTCGTCCCGAGTCTCGTCGCACCCCTGTCCCTCCCGAGGCGGTAGCGGTCAGCTCGCCTGTTCGCAGGCTTAACCTGCACCCCCTCCCTCGACGGGGTCGCGCACGCGAGACTCTTCCCGGCAGCTCAAAAACAACCCCACCGGGGGGCGTGAGGAACCTCGCCGAAAAGAACCGAGGCTCATCAAAAATCATAGTCATGGCGGTGGGGGGTACGTCCAGTACTTACGAGACTCGGCACCCTACACCAGCCCCGGAGGCCGACAGTCGTCCGAGGAAGAAGGCTAGGGAGACCGAGCCAATCACTTTTGACGACGGGGACTTTCACGGCATATCCCTGCCCCACAACGACCCCCTGGTGATTACGGCTTGGGTCCATCAATACAATGTGCACAGGATCCTGGTCGACTCGGGAAGCTCGGCAGACATTCTCTTCCACGACTGCTTTCTACGTATGGGGCTCACCACAGCAGACCTGAAGCCGACCTCCCATGTCCTTTCAGGATTCACCAACTACTCCATCCCGGCGGAAGGGGTGATCACCCTGCAGTTCAACGTCGGGGAGCCCGGCCGTACGCCGACAGTGCCGGTGGAGTTCATCGTAGCGAAAATCCCATCGACCTCCCCACGCTGAACTCCCTCCGGGCCCAGATATCGACCTACCACCTGGCGATGAAGTTCCCTCTCGACTAGGGCAGGATAGGTCGAGTCTATGGAGACTAGCGAATTGCAAAGGTTTGCTTCACCGCAACATCTTCATCGGAGAGGCCGGTCGACGACGTCGAAGGTGAGGGTGACATTAAGGGCTCTCTGAACACTCGAAACGAGCAAAAAGAGGTCCGAGGTACCCCGGTGGATCCTTTGACAGAGGTCCCCCTCGTAGAAGGGGACAATGAAAAACTCGTTCAGATCGGGTCTCTTCTAACAGGAACTCAGCGAGATGACCTGGTTCATTTTCTCGGAAACAACTCCGACGTGTTTGCCTGGGCGCCTGCCGACATTCCTGGGATCAACCCCAAAGTTATATCTTACAAGCTCGGGGTAGATCTTACGGCCCGACCCGTCAGACAGAAGAAGCGAAGTTTCGCCCCGGTCAAACAGAAGGCTATTGAGGACGAGGTAGATCGGCTCCTCGCCGCCAACTTCATTCGGAATGTGCCCTATTCGGAGTGGTTAGCGAACGTAGTCCTGGTCAAGAAGTCAAGCGGGAAGTGGCACATGTGCGTCGACTTCACCGACCTCAACAAGGCATGCCCCAAAGACAATTACCCCCTATCTTGGATAGATCAGCTCGTTGACAGCTCGGCGGGCCATGAGCTATTGAGCTTCATGCATGCCTTCTCTGGCTACAATCAGATCCGTATGAATCCGGCAGACGAAAATCTCACCGCGTTCACAACGGACCGGGGGGTATACTGCTACAAGGTGATGCCCTTCGGCCTTAAGAACGCCGGGGCTATGTACCAACGGTTGGTCAACCGCATGTTCAAGCCACAGATCGGCAGAAACATGGAAGTTTACGTTGACGATATGCTCGTCAAATCAGTCTCGTCAATCGACCATGCCAAGGACCTGGGCGAGACCTTCGAGGTACTCCGCAAGTTCAAGATGGGCTGAACCCCGCTAAATGCGCATTCGGGGTCACCGGGGGAAAGTTCCTCGGTTTCATAGTCACCCACCGTGGGATCGAGGCCAACCCAGAAAAAATTGATGCTATCCTCAACATGACCGCGCCAAAGACCAACGTCGAGATCATGCGGCTAACGGGGCGGGTAGCTGCTCTGAGTCGCTTCATGTCGAGGTCTGGGGGGAAATGCCTCCCATTCTTCAAAGCCCTAAGGAAAATCCCGATGTTCGAGTGGTTAGAAGAGCGCCAAACCGCCTTTGACCAATTAAAAAGGCACCTTGCGACGCCGCCGCTGCTCACCCGACCAGTTGAAGGAGATGAGCTATCACTGTATCTGGCGGTATCCGACCAAGCAGCGGGCTCAGTGCTCGTTCAAGAGGTCGACGGAGCGCAGAAGCCAGTGTACTACGTGAGCCACGTCTTCAAAAACGCAGAAACGAGGTACCCTGCCATAGAGAAGATTGTCTTGGCACTCGTTGTGGCCTCAAGGAAGCTGTGGCACTACTTCTAAGCGCACACTATCCTCGTTCTCACCGAACGCCCGCTGGGGGCTATCCTCACCTCACCCGAATTCTAGGTCCGCTTAGAGAAGTGGAGGTGGGAGCTGTCCCAATTTGACATAAAATATCGCCTGAGGCAGGCCATCAAAGTACAAGCCCTGGTCGATTTTATCGTCAAATGCACCATCCCCAGTAAGGAACTGGAGCCCACGCCGACCCTCGCAGATCAACACCCGATCGTGGGGAGACCCGACTCGGTCCCTGAGTGGGTCATCTACGTTGACGGGTCTTCAACCGAGGAAGGCTGTGGCGCCGGCCTCATCATTCGGGGCCCGAACGAGGCAGAAATGGAGTACTCTCTAAAACTCGGATTCAAGGCCTCAAACAACGCGGCAAAGTACGAGGCCCTGCTGGCTGGACTGCGCATGGCCTCCAGGCTGGGGCTGAAAACAATTTGAATCCGCAGTGACTCAGCCCTAGTCGTCGGTCAAGTGACCGGCCACTTTGAGGCTCGGGAACCTCTAATGGTAAAGTATCTAGCCGAGATAAGAAAACTTCGGAAGAACTTCGATGAAGTCCAGGTAGAGCAGATACCCAGGCATCTCAATGCCCAAGCCGACGCCCTGAGCAAGCTAGCTTCATCCTACTCGGCCAACAACAAGCGATCTATCCTCTTCGAGACCTTGCCGCGGCCCAGCGTGGAAGACGGGGCGACAATACTTCATGTATATACGGCACAGGAAGATGACCAAGACTAGAGGAAGCCCCTCGTGGAATTCCTAATGGATGGTACGCTCCCAGAAGATCGGGAAGCAGCCCGCCGTCTCCGAGCCAAAGCCTGTCACTTCATCTTGAGCAATGGGAACCTTTACAAGAAGTCCTTCACTCAGCCCCTGCTCCGGTGCATCGACCCCCACGAAGCCGACTACGTCCTCCGGGAAATCCATAAAGGGGTCGGCGGCGCACACCAAAGGGCCCGCACCTTGATCCAGAAGGCCTTGCTCCAGGGGTACTACTGGCCAACTATCCACCAAGACACCCAGAAAATCGTCAGGAGATGCAAAAGCTGCCAACTCCACGGAAGCATACCTCGCCTTCCGGCTACCGAGCGGACCGCCCTAACCTCCCCGTGGCCGTTCGTCCAGTAAGGATTAGACATGATAGGCCAGTTCCCTACTGGTGCGGGTGGGCACAAATATGTCCTCGTCGCAGTGGATTACTTCACAAAGTGGATCGAGGCCGTCCCCATCAGGAAACCGGATGCTGCTACGACCATCAAGTTCCTGCAGAACAACCTGATACTCCGGTTCGGCATCCCGAGGTGTATCATCACCGACCATGGGACACACTTCGAAAATGAGAAAGTGAAGGAGTTCTGCAACGAGTACCATATCCTCATGAAGTTTGCCGCGGTCGCACATCTACAATGCAACGGACAAGCCGAAGTCGCCAACCGGGACGTCCTCCGAGGCCTCCGAACCCGCCTAGAAGGACGCCAAGGCAGTTAGGTCGAGGAATTGCCCCAGGTCCTATGGGCCCTGCGCACGTCAAAGAAGACCCCTACCGGGGAAACCCCTACCGGGGAAACCCCTTTCGACCTCTGCTACGGGACCGAGGCAATGGTCCCAGCGGAGATCGGGCTACCCAGTCACCGGATCGAACACTTCGACGATGAAGCAAAAACCACGGCCCTGCGGACCAACCTGGACATCTTGCTGGAGAAACGAGATCGGGCTCAAATCAGGGATGCCGCCTATCAGCAGCAAACTGCCCGATACTACAACGCGCGGGTCAAGCGTCGCTTCTTCAAGACCGGAGATCTGGTCCTACGGCGAAATGAGTTCGTTGATCAAGGCAGGCTTCATAAGCTTTCCACGAAATGGGACGGTCCTTTTCTCGTCTCCGAGGTACTTCCCAGCGGAGCCTACCGCTTACAGGACGCGGACGGGCGCAAGTTTCCGCGGCCTTACAACGTCGAGAAGTTCAAGCTGTACCAGTGAAATCAATACCTACGAGTGTGTACCTCTCCTTTCACAAAGACAATGTAAATTTTTCTACAAAGTCTTTTCCATTCAAATAACAAGAGGGGAACTTTAGAGCATTGCAAAAAAAGGAGTCATGTCTTTGTGATCAAAACCCTCGCCAAGAGGAAACTGAGCAGCTTCACTGCTCCGTCAATCCTTAGCAGGCCTCCTATGGCCCCTCCAGCGCTAAGGATCTAAGCCCTCACGAAGAGGCAGCCGAGAGGCTACCCTGCTCGGCTATCCCGGGCCGGTAGCTCGCTACCCCACAACGTCAGAGATCAAAGCCCTCGCCAAGAGGCAACCGAGCAGCTTCACTGCTCGGTCAATCCTTAGTAGGCCTCCCATGGCCCCTCCAGCGCTAAGGATCTAAGCCCTCACGAAGAAGCAGCCGAGCGGCTACCCTGCTCGGCTATCCCTGGCCGATAGCTCGCTACCCCACAACGCCAGGGATCAAAGCCCTCGCTAAAAGGCAACTGAGCTGCTTCACTGCTCGGTCAATCCTAAGCAGGCCTCCCATGGTCCCTCCAGCACTAAGGATAAAAAGCCCTCACGAAGAGGCAGCCGAGCGGCTACCCTGCTCGGCTATCCCTGGTCAGTAGCTCGCTACCCCACAACGCCAGGGATCAAAGCCCTCGCCAAGAGGCAACTGAGCAGCTTCACTGCTCGGTCAATCCTTAGCAGGCCTCCCATGGCCCCTCCAGCGCTAAGGATCTAAGCCCTCGCGAAGAGGCAGCCGAGCGGCTACCCTGCTCGGCTATCCCGGGCCGGTAGCTCGCTACCCCACAACGCCAGGGATCAAAGCCCTCGCCAAGAGGCAACTGAGCTGCTTCACTGCTCGGTCAATACTTAGCAGGCCTCCCATGGCCCCTCCAGCGCTAAGGATCTAAGCCCTCACGAAGAGGCAGCCGAGCGGCTACCCTGCTCGGCTATCCCTGGCTGGTAGCTCCCTACCCTACAACGCCAGGGATCAAAGCCCTCACGAAAAGGCAGCCGAGCAGCTACCCTGCTCGGCTATCCCTGGCCGGTAGCTCCCTACCCTACAACGCCAGGGATCAAAGCCCTCACGAAGAGGCAGCCGAGCAGCTACCTTGCTCGGCTATCCCTGGCCGGTAGCTCCCTACCCTACAACGCCAGGGATCAAAGCCCTCACGAAGAGGCAGCCGAGCAGCTACCCTGCTCGGCTATCCCTGGCTGGTAGCTCGCTACCCCACAACGCCAGGGATCAAAGCCCTCGCCAAGAGGCAACTGAGCAGCTTCACTGCTCGGTCAATCCTTAGCAGGCCTCCCATGGTCCCTCCAGCGCTAAGGATCTAAGCCTTCATGAAGAGGCAGCCGAGCGGCTACCCTGCTCGGTTATCCCTGGCTGGTAGCTCCCTATCCCACAACACCAGGGATCTAAGCCCTCACCAAGAGGCAACCGGGCAGCAACCCTGCTCGGCCATCCTTAAGGATCAAAGCCCTCGCCAAGAGGCACCGGGCAGCAACCCTGCTCGGCCATCCTTAGTAGGTCTCTTACGGCCCCTCCCGCGCTAAGAATAAAAAGCCTTCGAAAGAGGCAACCGGGCCCTCCCTTGCTCGGTTATCCCTGGCTGGTAGCTCCCTACACACCAGGGATCAAAGCCCTCGCCAAGAGGCACCGGGCAGCAACCCTGCTCGGCCATCCTTATGTAAGTGCACGGCAGCGCCCCGGCCGTCAATCCGACGGCCAAACGCGGAAACGGTGATAAACATAAATTTTTGCGGACTTGGCAAAACGGCACCACCGCGCACTAAAACCGGATCGTGCCATTAAACTAGTCTAAGCTATCTAGAGAAGGGGTTAGAGAAGTATACCATACGATCCGAGTCCTCCGGTCTTCATCTCCACTCCGATCTCCTCGCGGGATCTCCGTCCATCTCCTCCTCGTCGGAAAGGGCACCACGAAGCCGGGTACTTTTACGGGCTCCCACCTCAATACCGAGGCAACTCGCGCATGAAGCCGGCAACTCGACATGCTCAAGATTTGCTGTAGGAAGATAGTGTAGAGTGTATGTCTCACTTTGGGGTTGGTTGCCATTGATGGAGGTGAAGGAAGAATGAGGTTGAGAAAAATGGTGCTTTCATTTTTCATGGAAGGAAAATTGAGATGAAAGGAATGCTCCAAGCTCACAAAATGAAACTCTCTCATTTTCTTCTCTTTTCTTCTTCTCTCTTTCTTTTTACAACCATGATAATAATCTCTTTTTTTTAGAAATGGTGGAGGATAACAATATGAAGCAAGAGCGAGGTGAGTGTAGTAAAAGGAGGAGGGTGACCACATCCAAACATAATCATCACTAAACTTACATCAACCTCAAATCATTTCTAATCTCATCTAATCTCATAAAGCAAAGAAAAGAAAGAAAAAGGATCTCATCATGAAAAGCCATCATGATGCCACCAATATGCAAGATACCCCTTCCACAAATGTTATTTGCACAATTGCAAATAACACCCTCCATCTGAAAAGTCCGGCCGGGAAAGAACAAACGAAAAACCGGCCGGAACGGAATGCAAACTGGCAACTCCAGAAAACTGGTCCCGTAATAAATTACAGGAAAAACCCCACACTGTGCATACACACCCGCATTTGTATTCCGTCCGGATACAAATGCAATGAGACAAAATCTACACTGTACTATACTAGGATCCGGCTTAAACCAAAGCCGGCTAGTAATATCCGTCCGATCCTGATCCGTGCAATACCGCACGTATCTGATCGAACGCTGCCATATAACTATACGGCCACTAGTACAAAACCGTCCGATCCTGATCCGTGCAATACCGCACGTATCTGATCGGACCCTGCCATATCTCCATACGGCCTCTACAGCGTTTCGCCCGAAACTTGAGTAACTGTAAGTGTGGTGGACTCTAAAGACTCGTCAATACTATGGCTGTGGATTTAACCACTAGCACGTCAGAGGTATAATCCAATACGTAACGGGCCACCAGCTATTGACTAAAAGGGACGTCGATGAGTAAACTCATCCTGACACCCTACTGAGCCTGTCAGTGACAATATCCGTGCAGTCCGGTCCGTTCGTCTATGAGTATCGCATGGCGGGCCTAGGGGGTTGGTAAAAGTCAGACCCCCAAAAGCGGTACAAGTCGTGTCGGAGTGTAGCCCAGAACACCCTGAGATACTACTGGAATACCTACCAGTAAATCTCCTTGCCTTGGCCAAGGACTTTGTGTAATGGCTCTCCTAGACACAGCACGACCTCACCCCCAATACCGGGAGAGACGAACCCCTGAAGATACGCTCACTGCCTCCATGTGGCTCGGGACTGTACCCAACTAAAACCTGTTTGCACGACTCCTTTGAGCCGTGGTAGGGTAGTAATCAAAGTACAGTGGGAACTCACACGAGACAAATGACGATCCCCAGGTCGATGAACTAACCTGCACACATGTCACCAGGGAACTGCCATCTGACGTCTGGTATATGACCAACTAGCATGTTCCCGGCGAGTCATGTCCGGTGTACTCATAACCCAATGAGCACCTGTATACATCTTAGGTGATCCAACTGACACCAGTGGCTTGTGAGACCGTCCACCGCCCCTCGTCGGGGTCTCGACTGTATACACTAGTCTACTAATGGAGTATCGATGCCCAGTCTCGAAACTCCCACGACTAGGGACCTTTTAAGGATAAGCTTATAGACCCCCAGCTCCCACTTATATGATCGCCCTCATACTGCTGGTGGTCAAGCAAGAATCCTAGGGGCTCTATCAACGTGTAATAGCGACGTGTCAGGTCACCTAAAGCAGTACACGATGATAAAGGTAAACCAGATAGCATACTATCATCTCGAGTAAGACTGTCCTACCGGGATAGGTCCTCCCTCAATCATTACAATCACGTACCTGTGACCTAATAATTGACTCTGAGGGCACTATCTCCAACAATCTCCCACTTGCACTCAAGGCTAATTATTGCGATGTCGCATACTCACAGCCCGTGTGATACCGAACATCCAACTCCTCTACTAGTCAGTCTCACAAAGCTCGTTTGCGGAACTATTGCGTTCGAGGAATAGCCTCAGTGAGTGGATCCGCTTAGTTGTTTCTTTCTATGTCTCTCTATATCTCAAGTTCGCGGAGAAACCCATCTCCCGAAATGAGCAATACCTGTCTTAGAATGTCTGGATGTCTGATGGGACATAGCTCATAAATGAACTCCAAATCCAAACTTCTTAGACTGTATCGTCAACTGAACTTAATCAGTATCCTGCGCCATGCCACCCTCAGTATTGCCTTGGACCACCTGTCCAAAATACTGCCTCTCATCAGAAGGAAAACTATAACTCTGACAACCTCCTTGTCGTCCATGTCACCTTTGAAGCCTGGAATGATAACTGTCTCCTGAATGAGGCTGTCGTTATCATATCCCTAGAACATCCACTTATGTTCTAAAACTGCTTCCGACTGTTTCTCCAGGATTGGATTAATGTCTACTTATTGCATCTAGTGCAAGAATAACATCTGGTGTGGTACTTGACATCTCATGATTGACTCAATTGCCTGAGCAAGTGATCTGCCAATCATGCCCGTCCCTCTCCCCTTTAGTCTGTAAGACACCTTTGGAGAGGGTGACTCCATTACCTGCAGGTACACTACCGTGCCAGGAGTCGTCCATCCTAAATACTCTTAGAATGCTGTCAAGTACCCTGATTGGGAAACCACCCAAATCTAGATCTAAAACCATAGATCTAGTAACCAGTATGTCTGATATAAAATCCATGTCCTTTGTGGAGAAAACACTGTGTGACGACCAAAGTATAACCGATCGTAGTAAAGGAATATCATTTCCTACTACCTTCTCAACAGATCCATCCCCTATTCTGATGACGTCAAACCTATGACTGTCACATCAGAAATAGATGATCTATCTCCGCTACATCTGCTCTAGTCTACAAATAGACATAAGCTACCTGTCCACCAATGCTTCCGCTGCTCCCACTGACTACGACAACCCTCTGGCAGAGTCATATAGACGCACACTTCTAAAACTGGTTTAGAACGACGCTATACTCATCCTCCCGCCGGGTTTCGTAACCTGGAACAACAGCAATGGCAATTGTGGGAAAACAAGAACTTCCCTGTCACCGTCCTTGAGGCTACCGTAGTACCTCTCGGGTGCCTGAAGTTTCCCACCTTATCTGCGGAGTGGCCAATGGAATGTCAATCCAGATTGAATCTTTAGGTTCCTTATCAAATCTTCAGTAATCGTTTGTGGTTCTGGAATCACTTCCAGTTCTACCATACTCCCACTACTGTTTTCTGAAAAATCCATTTTTAATAAAACTGTGGCGAGTCTAGAACAATATTGCTATTGTTCATCCAGATGGTAGAAAGTCAACCCGCGTCATAGCCTGGGTCAACCCACAAACAGCCATTACAGAAACGTGCCTTGAGTTGTCCAGTGTCTGGTTTTAAGCATAAACCAGACAACTCCCCGTACCTTAACAATGTTAAGATATGAACTGTACTATATCCAATATAGAAACAGAGGCACTGATTTAATTTAACCAGATTCAAATCATGCAGCTGTCTCCAGTGCATGTAAACTAAATGGAAGGAGGCCGATCAGCGTTACTCAACTTAGGAATGCTTCCAATTATGAGTAACCTGAAAGAGAAGCAGTTTCTCTTTATCATTACTATCAACTGAATACCATACACAAGTATCTACATCTTCGATCTCTTTGAAGAATCCCGATACTTGCTATACCTGGTTCTCTACTCTATTCAAATACCAATAACTTCTCCAAATTCGGACCCTGTGTTTCCACGAAACACCTGTCTAAAAACTAGAGAAGTCATAAGTAAACCGAATATAGTACGAGGACCAACCCCTCTGTCCTGATGGACCCTGGACAACATACAATACTCTGTATAAGTCCCTTGAGTCTAATAACTCATTCACTGTGTGTCGTTGGTTGAAAACTGTACTTATGGTTAAGAAGAATTACACCGCTGTTTAATGCTCCTTACCTAACCATCCACTGATATAGGTAAATGTCGTAGACATAATTTCAGAAAGGTATATCTCACTCTATGAAAATAGACGTACAGATATATCAATTTGAAATTGGTGCATAACAGCGGATATTCAAAACCAAATATTTGCCAACTGGCAAACAGCCCTGGTGATTTCCTCAAATATCACCGATTACAACGAATCCCGATATAATGAGGATGATCACCCAATCCCCAATAACTTACTCCCACTCATCATCTGTAAAACCATACAGATGTGAGAATTATACCTGGTAAATACATACCCTGGAGCAAGTATCTAATCGGGAAAACAGTTTTCTTTTAACATTATACAGTGAAACTGAAACATTGAAATGTTTCGATGGGGTATCCTGGTATTCATAGTAATGCCCTTTCCATTATCCAGATTCACAACTGTAACCGTATAATTCTTTGCCACCTCTCCAAATCCCTTCATATGTCTTTAGTCTTTACCTTCTGCACACCCCTTTAGGCCAAATGGTTTTCTTCCTTCCCTACCGTTCGGCACCAGCCTATGGTTTGGAAGAAGACTATCAAAAAAAGCATAAAGGGTGTACTGTCCTAATCCTAGGAGCACTCGCAATGCGAGAGAAGGTGAAGATAAAAGACACCTGAATGTACTTTATTCCTATTTCTCCTGAACCAGGATCCATCCCCGAACTGGAACAAGTTCCTTTCGAGTTCGTATATAACCATACGATGGATTATCCAATAAAATGGGATCTTCGTAGTGATACGGAGTGTCCTGGAGAAATACAAAGGTGATTTAGGATTGGCGAAGAAATACTTGGTTTGGTCGTGAATAGCAGTCGCAATTTACTTTGCCCTCTTACTAATCCCTTGCTTTGTCTGAACTTAATACCTTCTGTACACCGTTTAGGCTAACTGGTTTTCTTCATTCCCTACCGGTCGGCACCAGCCTATGGTTTGGAAGAAGACTATCCAATTTGCGTAATAGGTGTACTACTCCTAAACCAAGGAGTACTCGCAGCCTGAGAGAAGGTGAAAAGAAAAGACAACTGAATAGTCCTATCCGTTTTCTCCAGAACCGGAAACCATCCTCGAATTCCTTCGAGTTCGTATCTAACCATACGATGGTTTTGTCCAATAGAAGTGGACGTTCGTAGTAATACGGGGTGTCCCGGAGAAAAGGGTAAAAGTAGGAGTGGCAAAGAGGTCTGCAACTCTGACAATCCAAAAGCCAGTGTTAAGAAGGTTCGGTCAACTTGGTCACTGAGTCATAGTCTAGGGTCGGGTCAATGGTCGCTGCCAGAGAGAGAGAGAAAAGAAACACTCAGCGTGCACTCTAACCTAGATCAGAATGGTTACCAATTTATCTAATCTGGAATCCTCCCACTGTACCTCAAATTCTCCACCAAACCTGAAAGAAGAATTAGTCGGGGTCACCCGAGGAGTAAACCAACTCATCAGTGGGAATCGGGATCCAACTCTCATCGCATGATAACGTGACGGAATCCGCTCACGGTATCACACTCCAGAAGGTATGCGCATATCTGGCAAGTTTCAGTACTTTTGAAACTCCCGATGTGATTTCTGCCCCATGCTCTTATGACCTTGGCGTGAGGTCAAAATATCATAAGTCACATGTCAAGTTCTACCCGTCATTATCCAGGTTAATTTGAATCCACCCGTACATACCCTTGACGTAGGCCAAAATAGTAGTACGACTGTCCCAAACCAACGCATCTATCTATGCAACAGATAAATACCCGGCAGCTACCAATCACTATGCCTTGGCGTGAGGTCAAAATACATAGCTTGAATACTACCGAATATTTAGCTGAAATGACGGAGGGCTACGAATGGTTTCTGGCGAAAACCTTTAACGTAAAGAACTTGATATCGTTGAAGGAACGGATAGCTTTTTAGAAAATATAGTGACGAAAACCTTTACTAAAGAGGTCACTCCCGGTGAAGGGATCTCGGCTCTTTCCCCGTAGAATGGGGTGCAGGATATTCCAAATGAATACCGCGATGCAAAGCAAAAGTAATCGGCTATAGTGAAGTTAATGCCCTGACGCAAACTTCTGTCCAAGGGGTCACTCCCGGTGAAGGGATCTCGGCCCTTGCCTCGTCGACTGAGGAGCAGGATATTCCAAATGAATATCTCGATGCAAAACAAAAGTGAACGTCCTTGCAATAACAGCTTTTTGAAAAGTGTTCCAACAACATCAGATTAGGTTTATTTAACTTGCATTGATCCGAATCAACGCAGTCCCATCAATTAATCACACCACAAAGAACGAAAATATACTGACGTACGTATATGCCATCCGCATTCGCCACTGGGTCCCGTCATCACCCGTTAAGTTAGCTAACTAACGGCAGAGCGGGGACTGGACTAGCGCGGATGAAAAACATATACAACATCTACTAATATATATACCAATATATTATATTTCGCTCAAGGCGTGAAAAGAAATGCAACATCACAGAAATGTACAGCATCACAGAAACAATACAGATATCTGAGATCCCCGGGTTTCATAGAGCCACTACTGAAACCCGACGTTCCCCTGGTCGTGTGGATAGCCTGTGCAATGAAATCCTAGACCCCTACGGGCGCGGCAAGTTACCCGCCAAAACCTGAAGCGAGGCAGCCCCTTTCAGCGCCGTGAATGGACCACCCAGCACTTCACGGAATCCGGCAACTTGGGCACCCCTCCTGGGTCAACCTGTACCCCCTACGAGTGCGGCGAATAGCCCGTCAATCCTGGAGTGAAGCCCCCTCCGTCCCAATGCCATGAGATGCGGGCTTGTTGCCTTCTAGAACCCGGCTATCCGTGCACCCCTCCGCAGGGCAATCCTAGTACAGAAAGTAAAATATACATACAACGGGTACATCGACCGCAACCAGGTCGTGCCCCAAAATAATAATACAAACTGGCAGTGACGGCAGTCCACATGTCGGACGCTCGCCCCGCAATATCAAATGTACATAATACAACATCACAGTACTAGCATTGCATCCAGGCTATCCCCCACGACCGATCCGCAACATCACAGCATAAACAAAGAACATCAACGTGAAAGTCACGTTCGCAAATCCGTCTAACCGGGCTATAGCAGTTAGACCGGATTTACCGATCGAGTGACATTCACGGTCGCAGATATAATGTAAATACTGTGAAAAATGTGTTTAAAATTTTCCGATTGACCAAAAATTAACAAGTGGGCCCCCAATCAAAACTGTAGCACTCACAGAAAACCTGGGCCCAATTTTAATATTCCAAAAGCCCTAGAAATAGCCCATAAGACTACAGAGAAAATTTGATGCATTGGAGAGTTCAATGTGCGGCGGAACCGCGGCCCGAGGGGGGTTTTGGCCGCGGTTCCGCGCTCCAAACATTGACTGAACGCATCGAATTTTTCCAGTAGTCTTATAATCGCCTGCACATAATTCTGAGATCACCAGAAAAATTTTTAGACACCAAAAAATCTTAACAGAAAACTGATGTGCACTAAAACATAGATTTTGGAATTTTGGTCGATCGGAAATGCAAAACACATCAAACGAAAGCTAGACGAAGTTAATGGCGAGGCTCTGATACCACTGTAAGTGCACGGCGGCGCCCCGGCCGTCAATCCGACGGCCAAACGCGGAAACGGTGATAAACATAAATTTTTGCGGACTTGGCAAAACGGCACCACCGCGCACTAAAACCGGATCGTGCCATTAAACTAGTCTAAGCTATCTAGAGAAGGGGTTAGAGAAGTATACCATACGATCCGAGTCCTCCGGTCTTCATCTCCACTCCGATCTCCTCGCGGGATCTCCGTCCATCTCCTCCTCGTCGGAAAGGGCACCACGAAGCCGGGTACTTTTACGGGCTCCCACCTCAATACCGAGGCAACTCGCGCATGAAGCCGGCAACTCGACATGCTCAAGATTTGCTGTAGGAAGATAGTGTAGAGTGTATGTCTCACTTTGGGGTTGGTTGCCATTGATGGAGGTGAAGGAAGAATGAGGTTGAGAAAAATGGTGCTTTCATTTTTCATGGAAGGAAAATTGAGATGAAAGGAATGCTCCAAGCTCACAAAATGAAACTCTCTCATTTTCTTCTCTTTTCTTCTTCTCTCTTTCTTTTTACAACCATGATAATAATCTCTTTTTTTTAGAAATGGTGGAGGATAACAATATGAAGCAAGAGGGAGGTGAGTGTAGTAAAAAGAGGAGGGTGACCACATCCAAACATAATCATCACTAAACTTACATCAACCTCAAATCATTTCTAATCTCATCTAATCTCATAAAGCAAAGAAAAGAAAGAAAAAGGATCTCATCATGAAAAGCCATCATGATGCCACCAATATGCAAGATACCCCTTCCACAAATGTTATTTGCACAATTGCAAATAACACCCTCCATCTGAAAAGTCCGGCCGGGAAAGAACAAACGAAAAACCGGCCGGAACGGAATGCAAACTGGCAACTCCAGAAAACTGGTCCCGTAATAAATTACAGGAAAAACCCCACACTGTGCATACACACCCGCATTTGTATTCCGTCCGGATACAAATGCAATGAGACAAAATCTACACTGTACTATACTAGGATCCGGCTTAAACCAAAGCCGGCTAGTAATATCCGTCCGATCCTGATCCGTGCAATACCGCACGTATCTGATCGAACGCTGCCATATAACTATACGGCCACTAGTACAAAACCGTCCGATCCTGATCCGTGCAATACCGCACGTATCTGATCGGACCCTGCCATATCTCCATACGGCCTCTACAGCGTTTCGCCCGAAACTTGAGTAACTGTAAGTGTGGTGGACTCTAAAGACTCGTCAATACTATGGCTGTGGATTTAACCACTAGCACGTCAGAGGTATAAGCCAATACGTAACGGGCCACCAGCTATTGACTAAAAGGGACGTCGATGAGTAAACTCATCCTGACACCCTACTGAGCCTGTCAGTGACAATATCCGTGCAGTCCGGTCCGTTCGTCTATGAGTATCGCATGGCGGGCCTAGGGGGTTGGTAAAAGTCAGACCCCCAAAAGCGGTACAAGTCGTGTCGGAGTGTAGCCCAGAACACCCTGAGATACTACTGGAATACCTACCAGTAAATCTCCTTGCCTTGGCCAAGGACTTTGTGTAATGGCTCTCCTAGACACAGCACGACCTCACCCCCAATACCGGGAGAGACGAACCCCTGAAGATACGCTCACTGCCTCCATGTGGCTCGGGACTGTACCCAACTAAAACCTGTTTGCACGACTCCTTTGAGCCGTGGTAGGGTAGTAATCAAAGTACAGTGGGAACTCACACGAGACAAATGACGATCCCCAGGTCGATGAACTAACCTGCACACATGTCACCAGGGAACTTCCATCTGACGTCTGGTATATGACCAACTAGCATGTTCCCGGCGAGTCATGTCCGGTGTACTCATAACCCAATGAGCACCTGTATACATCTTAGGTGATCCAACTGACACCAGTGGCTTGTGAGACCGGCCACCGCCCCTCGTCGGGGTCTCGACTGTATACACTAGTCTACTAATGGAGTATCGATGCCCAGTCTCGAAACTCCCACGACTAGGGACCTTTTAAGGATAAGCTTATAGACCCCCAGCTCCCACTTATATGATCGCCCTCATACTGCTGGTGGTCAAGCAAGAATCCTAGGGGCTCTATCAACGTGTAATAGCGACGTGTCAGGTCACCTAAAGCAGTACACGATGATAAAGGTAAACCAGATAGCATACTATCATCTCGAGTAAGACTGTCCTACCGGGATAGGTCCTCCCTCAATCATTACAATCACGTACCTGTGACCTAATAATTGACTCTGAGGGCACTATCTCCAACACCTTAAGGATCAAAACCTTCGCCAAGAGGCACCGGGCAGCAACCCTGCTCGGCCATCCTTAGTAGGTCTCTTACGGCCCCTCCCGCGCTAAGGATAAAAAGCCTTTGAAAGAAGCAACCGAGCCCGCCCTTGCTCGGTTATCCTTGGCTGGTAGCTCTCTACCGCAACACACCAGGGATCAAAGCCCTCACCATGAGGCACCAGGCAGCTACCCTACTCGGCCCATCCATGGTAGGCCACTCACGGCCCCTCCCGCGCTAAGGATCAAAGCCCTCACCAAGGGGCACCAAGCAGCTATCCTGCTCGGCCCCGTCCTTTGCATGCCTCTCCGAGCCTCCCATGCTAAGGAACGTGACCTCACCACGAGGCATCCGGTCTGTCTATGTATGAGCAATCTCCTCCTCGACTTCGGGGCCATAGGGATACCGTCTTTGCACACTGGGCAAATGAACAGATTCAACTCGACGCGTAATCGCTGGACGAAGAACCGACATAACATAAGGCGGTATTATGCAACTACAAGTGTTTACCGACAAAGGAAAATACGCGCGCAAATACTACTGCAAAAATACACACGCAAATACTACTGCAAAAATTCTTTATTCACAAAGTCAAAGTCTTTACAATGGTATTGTGGACTCCCCAGCCTTATCAAATTACCCGGAGGCTTACAAAAGAGAGAGGAAGGAAAGCCAAAAAGTTTGATCGCGAGCCCCGCCGAGACCTCGCCTCCCTCATCACCGTCGGCTGGGGGCATGACCACCGAAAGTGGGACTCGAGCACGGAGCTCACCATCGGCAAACTCTGGAAACTGCTCTTTGACAGCATTAAGAGCTTTGTTCCATGCAATGGCGGAGGCCTCACCGAGGTCGACGTAAAACTGGTCCGACCCCTTATAATCGGTCACCGCCTTCCTAGCCCGAATCTTGGCAACCTCCGCTGCCTGAAGCATCGCCTCGGCATCCCGCCTGCTGGCATCCCTTGCCCTCTTCATGGCAGCAAAGCGATCGGCCAATTCCATCAACTTCGCCTCGACGACTCAGTGGGACTCACTTAGGCGGTGATAGGACTCCCGGCACCTTGAGACGGCGAGTTCCATGGCGGCCAATCGAGCCTCCAAGACAGTCGTCCTCTCCCTCTCCAGACGCAGCTCAAGTCGCAGTGCCTCGACCTCGGAAGAGGACTCTCCCGCTGGCCTTGAAGCAGGGAGGCCCCCTCGGCCTCCATGCGGGTGACGAGGGCGCAACGCTGAAGGACCTGACGAAAAACATCAAAGAGACCTAAAGACCCTCGAACTAAAGAAAGGGCACTCAAAACAACACACGAGGGAGTACCTACCTGCACCGCCTCCTATGTTATAACCGCCATTTGGGCCCTCAGGGTCCCCCGCGGAATCTTGCATCCGGCCGACTCTTCTATACCAGCAAGTAGGCCGGCAGCAACGGAAAGCCCAGATGGGACAACGAAATGGACGTCCCCCTCCTGCACAGGAGTCCCCCTCCTGCACAAGAGTCCCCTAGGGTTCTCCGATGGTGGCGCATGAGAGACCGTCCTTTTCCTCTTAAGAGGAACCCCGTCTTTGCCCTCTCCTGCATCCCTCATCTGGGGCTCGGGAACCCGTGGACGCCTCTGGCCGCCGCCGGGACAATCATCGAGGGCCCGTGACGAGGCAGATGGCCCCGCCATCGGCAACACATTTGATGCTAGGCTCGGGTCAGCCGGAGGCACGGCCGCACCGCCGGCCCCCATCCGGGACTGAACGCCGAGAGTACCAAAAGTCCTAGATCGATCCATCTGCCATGTCAAAGAGAGAGGTAGACTCGACTCAGAAGGAGAAAAAGCAGAAGAAAGAAGAGGAAGACACCTAACCTGATGAAGAGGAGTCCTCGGAAAAGAAAACGCGGGAATCCCGACCTAAAGAGGAGAACGCCGAGCTAACAAAACCAAAGATGAGGAGATTATGAAGAGGAATGGGCCCTCGTGTGGACCCCACCTCTACTTATTGCCACCGGCGTCTTCATCCAACGGCGACAGTCGACTCCCGCCAAAAACAACTCTTCGCATTCGACGACCACAATCGCTCCACCTATCGCACGCGCATTGGCCGTATCCCATCGAACGCCAGAGGTCTGCGGCCCGTCGCGTCAGCCAACCAGCGCCCGACACATGGACTGTCGCTTCAGTAAACGTACACACGATCCGGCGCATCCTCTTTAATGCAAATATCTCGCCCTGATTCGCTGACATCGTCCAGAATATACAACAGGTTCCCGAAAACACGCCCGACGATATTTTCGGAAAAGAGCTCACCTTGGGTGACCCGGCACACCACTCTCGACCCGATCCGTCAGCTGGCCGGGATGAGAGTGAGGGGCTTATGATGATGCTCGATATCATTGATCTCCCAGATCATGACACGTGGCAGATGACGTGTCTCAGAGCATGCAAGGAAGGACCTACAGTGGCCGACCAGACCACTCCTATGCCCGTCCTACCGACCAAAACTGACTCACTTCCGAGCCCCCTGCACAACTGGCTTCCTCGGCCTCACAGCTCGTCTCTGGGCTACCACAGAACTAAGATACCTCGGCTCTCCCGCTCGTCCGCGGGCTCTCCCGCCGAGGTCATCTTCCTTAGTCTCATCGACCGACCGACGACACTTCTCACAGGCGCAACCGCCATCCCGCGAATCTCGCCATGCGCGAGATATCCGCCGGCCACATCCCACGTTCCACGCCATCACGATCCCCCATTAATGAGCCTGTCTCGCTATTAATGGGAGATCCCGCTCATCACGCGGGCGTGACGTCAGGAGCGCAACAGCCGGCGTGATTCCCGCGCCTGCCCTGCCTGCTGCCACCGCTATATAAACCCCATCTTCAAACGGTTCAAGTAAGCCATTTTTACTCCACTAAACCGTTACTCTGCTCGGATTCCCTCTCTAACTCGACCGTCGGAGGGTCCTCGGTGGTACAACCACCCCGGCACTTCCTTGCAGGTAGATCGGCGCCAACAGCCTCAAACCAATTGAGATCCACACGCTTCAGAAGCCTGCCTACAGATCAAATATCAGCATCCATCGCCGCCATCAGCTGATCAACGGAAGGTAACATCTTGGCGTGATCTAGATCACATTAGGAAACCCAGCCCCTTTTCCTTACCATGGCTCCATTTTCTTCTCAAAATTCTTTAAGGTCTTCATCTAAAGAACAATAAAGAACTCGAATCTACTCTAAAGGATGAACCACGACTTCAATTTATTCCTAGGATGTTAATTTACTGCACAAAGCAAATTTTACTCTACTAATGCCTTCAATTTTACCGCAATAAACTTATAGGGTTTTGACTTGAAAGAGGGAAGGAGAGAGTGAGTTCAAGTTTTTGATGAGTTTTTTGAAAAAAGGTTTGTTCAAAATTAGTTAATTGGATGGAGGAGCCAGCTGTAATCGAGGGCATAAATGTCCTTGCACATTATTTTGTGTTAGACAATTGTTGGTCCCTGAAGTGCCAAAAATGATTTTGGGTATTTATCCATCGCGTTTTGAAATTTACATATTTATGTGATATATGGATGGAACAATGGGTATTCATGTTCTATTTAGCCAACTATTCATTTTATTTTCATAGTGGTTTTTTAAAATCTCTACTATTATAACTAGAACCAAGGGGTCGATATGTCCCCTCCTTATTTTTCAATGAAAAATTAAAATAAATGACAATTAATTTATTCTATGCTTCAACCTCTAAATGTCCCCCTCCTTCCCTAACTCTCCTCTTTCTTATCATTCCCACAAAAATTAAAAAAGACACCACATTCGTCTAAAAGAATAAAAACATATGAACCCAACTTTTGTAAGCGAGTCGGCTTGCGGTCCCCTCTTGTAAGCGAGTCCTGTCATCGTGTTGGTATCTTTTCCCTAAATCCCAACTTTTTTTTCTTGAGATGGTTTGCGTTTATCCAAACCAGCAATGACGATCGTGATAAAAAAAACAAATCTATATTGCAAATCGCTTTTGTTGATGACCGCATCTACACTAAGCAAGCCGGAGTTTTGGAAAATGACCTTTCTAAGGATTATTATCATAACAATAGTTCAACCCAAACCCTAATTCACTTTCACTACCAAGCTTTGGTCATCATGACTCAGCTCAATCAATTACATCCAACGTGACTAATGGGCACCGTGTACTAAATTACTCTGCAACGCATAACTTCACCCAAGCCAAGGAGAAGCCGCTCACCAAATATCTAACTCGAGAATTTGTGTAGATCTCATACAGGAACATACAAGAACTAAGAGGAACATGTACAAGACCTTCAATAATTTTGCAAGAATGCGGCTTTACCGAGGGCTTCAATTTTGCAAGACTCCGGGTTTACCGAGGGATTCAAGTATCCTCGCATTCCCTAATATAAAGGCGAGTCGGACTTGACGTATGGCTAAACACTTTTTACGACATGGTCCTACCTTATGTTGAAACAAAAGGGTTTGTCGCTCCTTTTTTTCAAAAAGCCCTCCAAGTTGATGCTAAAAATGGTTCTCTAATGTCAACTGTGAAACTCTTGCGGTCTTCGACAAACTGATGAATCCTTTTCGATTGCGTTTCCGTGACCATATTGAGTACATTCCAACTTTTGTCGACCTAATAAACACCAACTGATATGAGTTGGTCAGGCTAGGCTAAAGAATCCCATGGCAAGCTAGGATGTTGATTGAGATACGCCAATGTCGTTTTCTGTTTCTAAATGACTATTTTTCGTTTCTAAATGGCTCTTGTGATCGCCACCGTGTTCCACTAGGCCACTAGGCCGCTAACAGGAGAGTTGTTGAGTTTCCTTTGTAGACATCCCTTCAAAGCCGATATGCAACTTTACAATTTCACCCATGCAAAATTATATGCATCATTTCATTGCATTTTGCATCATATATTATCTCATATTTGCATTATAAATAAATGTTTGGTGTACATAAAAGCTCACTTGAATGGGCCACATTTTTTGCTTAAAACGACCAAAATACTCTTTTCTTGAACACTCAAAAATCCATTTCTCATGGATTCTTACCAGAATCCCCAAGTGAATTTTTGGTAGAGGTTCTTCATGATTTATCATGAATTTTTCTTAAGATTCGTATTAAACCCCCTCGAACTTTTCATAATTACCCAAATATTCATCTTCACCCAATCAATAAGGATTTTCATGTCCTCGTGTCAAACAAACAAGCCTTAAGACAAGACTAATTCAAGTGGGGATGGAGCAAAGGGGCATCATCAAAGTATTTTTTTGTTCTAGTTAAAAGGATCAAAAAAAAAATAAAAGTGTTGTTTTCTCACAAAGATTATGACCCAACAGTAATGCTACTACAATTTCCTTACTAAAATGAGAGGTAACCTTTTTAAGTCCTATGGTCACATAAAATAGAAGTAATTTTTTTTTTCCAGAGATTAATGAGGGCTAAAAACTTTATAACCCTCAAAGTTTCAGATTCTTTTAAGGGTAAGCATTAACTAGAAATTTAGATGCTAATGCTTGTTTTATGCAAACCTAATGATAATATAAGGAGCCTGAGATTCCCGTATTAGAAATACCAGTAGAGAAGCTCACCCACAAGTAGGCCCGGCAAATGAGACAAGTTAACCGTGACTCGCCTCGTCTCGTCTTGCAACGACATGAATTTTACTCGTCTCGTTGCAGACGTGGACGAGTCAACTCGTTGACTCGCCTTATCTAGACGAGTTGGACGAGACGGGTAAGTTCACAAAATCCTCGATGTTGCCTCGCTCGAGTTCGTCTCGTCTAACTCATCCTTCGCCTCGCCTCGCCTCACCTCGCCTCGTCAACTCGTGGGCTGACTCGCCTCAACTCGGTCGCCGCCTCGCCTCGAAACCCACATCCAACGGTCGGCAATGGTTGGATATTTCATTTCTTCTCTAGTTCCATGAGACGGCACATGACCAATCTTGAGCCGGCTCGACCCTTTCTTTGAGACGGCTCAGTCCATTTAAACTGGCTCAATATACGCCCGGAAAGTTATATTCTTCTCCATTTCTTTGAGACGGCTCGCAGTCCTTTTGAGCCAGCTCAAAATATGCCGCGTGGAAAATGAAGCGAGCCGCCTTGCCTCGAAACCCCCATCCAACGGTCGATATTCCTCTCGCCTCGCCTCATCTCGAAAACCCCATCCAACGGTCGGCTACGCTAGATTCTAGGCAATTTGACTCGCCTCGCATCGCTTCAGTTCGTTTCGCCTCATAACGGCCACAACTTTTTTAAAAATTCCAAAACCCTATAAATACAACTGCACCCCAATTTCTTCTCATTTCAAATCTCTCTCCCAAATTAAAAAGAAATACCATCCCTAAACTCCAACTTCCAGGTTTTGAAGAATTGAAGCCCCGGCTTCGAGTTTTCGACGCTCCGACCGACTCATTCTACTCTACTGTTGTTCTGAAATTCTGTTCTCTTTCTTATTTCTTGTTTTTATTTTATTAGCTCTCATTTTGCGGTTAAATTGATATTGCCGGTGTTGTTTAGTATTTAATTTTTTTAATTAGTTAAAAAATTATATGGAAGGTTCATCCGATACGCATCAAACCCAAGTTCCTATTAGGAATATGTATGTCCTGGAGGCCATTATTATACATGTGATGTATATATTATAGTGGATGCTTGGACATATATATAGAGAGGACTTTCTTGCTCGGCATGATAGTATGCTATCTGGTTACTCTTTATCTTAATATGTTGACTGGTATTTTTTACTGTCTTGCTCTCACATGTTGATAAAGCCCTTAAAATATGTACTTGACTACCAGGATTATGATGAGATCATACTAGTGGGTCCAGGGTGGTCCAAAAGTACATTCTTTAATCAGTTCCTAGTCGTGAGAATATCGAGACTAAGGCATCGATATTCCAGAGTAGACTAATGTGTACGTTTCTTGTCCCTTAGAGGGCGATAGTTGATCCCACAACCATTGGTGCGTGACATCAAATATTGTACACAAGTGCTCATTAGAGAATAGGTACACCGAACAGGACTCGCTGAGTACTCCTATGTGGTAGTATACCTATCGTCAGATAGCAGGCCTCTGGTGACACTGATACAGATTAGTCTGTAGACACGAGATCGTCATAGAGTCTTGTGTGGATCCCACTGTGCTTTGATTTCCTCCCTAGCACGGCTCAAAGGAGTCATGCATGTAAGTCCGCGGCGGCGCCCCAGCCGTCGATCCGACGCCGGAATGCGGAAACGAAAAACTTTGCAAACTAGCAAACCGGCACCACCGCGCACTTTTTACCCGGATCGGGCCATTAACCTAGCTACTAGCAAACTAGAATAAGAGTAGAGAAGTATACCAAGCGATCCGTATGCTTCGGTCTTCGTCTCCACTCCGATCTCCTGCGGAATCTCCGTCCATCACGTCCTCGTCGGAAAGGGCACCACGTAGCCGAATACTTTTACGGGCTCCCACCTCTGGACCGAGGCAACTCGGGCGCGAAGTTGGCTAGCCGACGCGTCCAAGGAGTGTTGTAGATGAAGTGTAGTAGCTTGTCTCTTTGGGGTTTTAGTGAAGTTGCCATGATGAAGGGATTGAGAAAGAACAATGGAGAGAGGTTGAAACTTTTGCAAGCCAAGAATAATATGAGATGAATCAATGCCCACATATATTGAAACATCTCTCATCCTCACCCTCTCAAAGTCGCCGGCCTCTTTTCAAGAATAGAGGAGAAAAATTGCAAGAGAAAAGCATATGAAGAAATGGTGTGATTAAAAAGGAATATGTGTCACACCCATTTCCAAATCAACTATCATCAAAACCATCACATGAAAAGCAAAGGAATAGACTCAAAAAGCATCTCATGATGAATAAACAATCATGAAGCCACACATAAGCAAGAAACACCCTCCACAAATGTTATTTGCAAATGTGCAAATAACCCCCTCCTACGGAAAGTCCGGCCGTGAAGGAATAAAAGAAAAACGGCCGGAACGGAATGCAAACTGGCAACTTCAGAAAACTGATCCCGTAATAAATTACAGGAAAACCCCGCTACTGCATATACATGCCCGCATTTGTATTCCCTCTGAATATAAATGCAAAGAGACAAAACTACACTATCAAATACTAGAATCCGGCTTAAGCCAAAACCGGCTAGTAAAAACCGTCCGATCATGATCCGTGCAATACCGCATGTATCTGATCGAACCCTGCCATATCTCCATACGGCGTCTACAGCGTTTCGCCCGAAACCTGAGTAACTGAGTGTGTGGTGGACTCTAAAGACTCGTCAATACTATGGTTGTGGATTTAACCACTAGCACGTCAGAGGTATTAGCCATACGTGACGGGCCACCAGCTATTGACCAAAAGGGACGTCGATGAGCGAACTCATCCTGACACCCTACTGAGCCTGTCAGTGACAATATCCGTACAGTCCGGTCCGTTCGTCTATGAGCATCGCATGGCGGGCCTAGGGGGTTGGTAAAAGTCAGACCCCCAATAGCGGTACAAGTCGTGTCGGAGTGTAGCCCAGAACACCCTGAGATACTACTGGAATACCTACCAGCAAATCTCCTGCCTTGGCCAAGGACTTTTCATGTTCTGGCTCTCCTAGACACAGCGCGACCTCACCCCCAATACCGGGAGAGACGAACCTCTGCAGATCCGCTCACTGCCTCCATGTGGCTCGGGACTGTACCCAACTAAAACCTGTTTGCACGACTCCTTTGAGCCGTGGTAGGGTAGTAATCAAAGCACAGTGGGAACTCACACAAGACAAATGAGATCTCAGGTCGATGAACTAATCTGTACACATGTCACCAGGGAACTGCTATCTGACGTCAGGTATAATACCAACTAGCAGGTTCCCGGCGAGTCCTGTCCGGTGTACTCATAACCCAATGAGCACCTATATACATCTTAGGTAAACCAACTGACACCAGTGGCTTGTGAGACCGGCCACCGCCCCTCGTCGGGATCTCGACTATATACACTAATCTACTCTGGAGAATCGATGCCCTGTCTTGAATCTCTCACGACTAGGGACCTTTTAAGGATGTGCTTATAGACTCCAGCTCTCACGTATATGATCGCCCGCATACTGCTGGTAGTCAAGCAAGAATCCTAGAGGCTCTATCAACGTGTAATAGCGACTCGTAAGGTCACCTAAAGCAGTACACGATGATAAAGATAAACCATATAGCATACTATCATCTCGAGTAAGACTGTCCTACCGGCATAGGTCCTCCTCAATCATTGCAATCACGTGCCTGTGATCCAATAATTGACTCTGAGGGCATTATATCCAACAATCTCCCACTTGCACTCAAGGCTAATTAATGCGATGTCGCATACTCACAGCCCGTGTGATACCGAACACCCAACTCCTCTATTAGTCAGTCTCACAAAGCTCGTTTGCGAAACTATTGCGTTCGAGGAATAGCCTCAGCGAGTGGATCCGCTGTGATGTTTCTTTCTATGTCTCTCTATATCTCAAGTTCGCGGAGAAAGCCATCTCCCGAAATGAGCAATACATGTCTTAGAATGTCTGGATGTCTGATGGGACCTAGCTCATAAGTGAACTCCAAATCCAAACTTCTTAGACTGTATCGTCAACTGAACTTAATCAGAATCCTGCGCCATCCTTCCCTCAGTATCCGCCTGGACCACCTGTCCAAAATACTGCCCCTCGTCAGAGGGAAAACTATAACTCTGACGACCACCCTGTCGTCCATGTCACCTTGGAAGCCTGGAATGATAACTGTCTCCCGAATGAGGCTGTCGTTATCATATCCCTAGAACATCCACTTATGTTCTAAAACTGCTTCCGATTGTTTCTCCAGGATTGGATGAATATCAACTTATTGCATCCACTGCAAGAACAACATCTGGTGTGGTACTTGACATCTCATGATCAACTCAATTGCCTAAGCAAGTGATCTGCCAATCATGCGTATCCCTCTCCCCTTTAGTCTGTAAGACACCTTTAGAGAGGGTGACTCCATCACCTGTAGGTACACTACCGTGCAATGAGTCGTCCATTCTAAATACTCATAGAATGTTGTCAAAGTATCCTGATTGGGAAACCACCCAAATCTAGATCTAAAACCATAAATCTAGTAACCAGAATGTCCGATATAAGATCCAATTCCTATGTGGAGAAAACACTGTATGACGACCAAAGTATAACCGACCGTAGTATAGGAATATCACTTCCTACTTTGTGTATGTCATCCAAATACCAGGACATCACACCCTACTACCTTCTTAACAGATCCATCCCCTATTCCGATGAAGTCAAATCTATGACTGTCACGTCAGAAATAGATGATCTATCTCCGCTATATCCGCTTTAGTCTATAAATAGATATAAGCCACCTGTCCACCAATGCTTTTGCTGCTCCCACTGACTACGACAACCCTCTGGCAGAGTTATATACACGTGTACTTCTAAAGCTAGTTTAGAACGACGCTATACTCATCCTCCTGCCGGGTCTCACAGTCTGGAACAACAGCAATGGCAAGTCTGGGTAAACAAGAACCTCCCTGCCACCGTCCCTGAGCATACCGAAGTACCTCTCGGGTGCCTGAGGTTACCCACCATATCTGCGGAGTGGCCAATGGAATGTCAAACCAGATTGAATCTTTAGGTTCTTTATCAAATCTTCAGTAATCGTTCGCGGTTCTAGAATCACTTCCAGTTCTACCATACTCCCACTACTGTTTTCTGAAAAAATCCATTTTTATTAAAACTGTGGCGAGTCAAGAACAATATCACTATTGATCTTCCAGATGGTAGAAAGTCAACCCTCGTCATAGCCCGGGTCAACCCACAAACAGCCATTACAGAAACGTGCCTTGAATCATCCAGAGTCTAGTTTTAAGCATAAGCTGGACAACTCCCCGTATCTTAACAATGTCAAGATATGAACTGTTCTATATCCAATACAGGAACAGAGGCACTGATTTAATTGAACCAGATTCAAATCATGCAGCTATCTCCAACGCATGTCAAGTAAATGGAAGGAGGCCGATCAGCGTTACTCAACTTAGGAGCACTTCCAATTATGAGTAACCTGAAAGAGAAGCATGTTCTCTTAACCATTACTATCAACTGAATACCACACACAAGTATCTACATCTTCGATCACGTTGAAGAATCCCGATACTTGCAATACCTGGTTCTCTACTTTATTCATATACCTATAACTTCTCAAAACTTAAACCCTGTGTTTCTACGAAACACCTGTCTAAGAACTAGAGAAGTCACAAGTAAACAGAATATAGTACGAGTACCTACCCCTCTGTCCTTATGGACACTGGACAACATACAATACTCTGTATGAGTCCCTTGAGTCTAATAACTCATTCACTGTGTGTCGTGGGTTTGAAAACTGTATTTATGGTTAAGAAGAATTACACCGCTGTTCAATGCTCCTTACCTAACCATCCACTGATATAGGTAAATGTCATAGACATAATTTTAAAAAGAAATATCTCACTCTATAAAAATAGACGTACAGATATATCAATTTGAAATTGGTGCATAACAATGGATATTCAAAACCAAATATTTGCCGACCGGCAAACAGCCCAGGTGACTTTCTCAAATATCACCAATTACAACGAATCCCGATATAATGAGGATGATCACCTAATTCCCAATAACTTACTCCCACTCATCATCTGTAAAACCTTACAGATGTGAGAATCATACCTGGTAAATACATACCCTAGAGCAAGTGTCTAATTGGGAAATCAGTTTTCTTTTAACAGTACACAGTGAAACTGAAATATTGAAATGTTTCGATGGGGTATCCTGGTATTCCTAGTAATGCCTCTTCCATTATCCAGATTCACAACTGTAACCGTATATCTCTTTGCCATTTCACCAAATCCCTTTATATGTCTTTAGTCATTACCTTCTGTACACCCCTTTAGGCCAAATGGTTTTCTTCCTTCCCTACCGTTCGGCACCAGCCTATGGTTTGGAAGAAGACTATCCAATAAGCATAATGGGTGTACTGTCCTAATCCTAGGAGTACTCGCAATGCGAGAGAAGGTGAAGATAAAAGACAACCGAATGAACCTTATTCCTATTTCTCCTGAACGAGAATCCATCCCCGAACTGGAACAAGTTCCTTTCGAGTTCGTATATAACCATATGATGGAGTATCCAATAAACTGGGATCTTCATAGTGATACGGAGTGTCCTGGAGAAATACAAAGGTGATTTAGGATTGGCGAAGAAATATTTGGTTTGGTCGTGAATATTAGTCGCAATTTACTTTGCCCTCTTACTAATCCCTTGCTTTGTCTGAACTTAATACCTTCTGTACACCGTTTAGGCTAATTGGTTTTTTTCATTCCCTACCGGTCGGCACCTGCCTATGGTTTGGAAGAAGACTATCCAATTTGCGTAATAAGTGTACTACTCCTAAACCAAGGAGTACTCGCAACCTGAGAGAAGGTAAAAGGAAAAGACAACTGAATAGTTCTATTCGTTTTCTCCAGAACCGGAAACCATCCTCGAATTCCTTCGAGTTCGTATATAACCATACGATGGTTTTGTCCAATGGAAGTGGACGTTCGTAGTAATACGGGGTGTCCTGGAGAAAAGGGTAAAAGTAGGAGTGGCAATGAGGTTTGCAACTCTGACAATCCAAAAGCCAGTGTTAAGAAGGTTCGGTCAACTTGGTCACTGAGTCATAGTCTAGGGTCGGGTCAATGGTCGCTGCCAAAGAGAGAGAGAAAAGAAACACTCAGCGTGCACTCTAACCTAGATCAGAATGGTTATCACTTTATCTAATCTGGAAACCTCCCACTGTAACGTCAAATTCTTCCCCAAACCTGAAAGAAGAATTAGCCGGGATCACCCGAGGAGTAAACCAACTCATCAGTGGGAATCGGGATCCAACTATCATCGCATGATAACGTGAAGGAATCCGCTCACGCTATCACACTCCAGAAGGTATGCGCATATCTAGCAAGTTTCAGTTCTTTTGAAACTCCCGATGTGGATTTTTGCCCCATGCTCTTATGACCTTGACTAAGGCCAACAAATCATAAATCACATGTCAAGTTCTACCCGTCATTGTCCAGGTTGATTTGAACCCACCCGTACAAGCCCTTGACTAGGGCCAACAAGGCTATACGACTGTCCCAAACCAACGCATCTATCTATGCAGCATATGAACACCCAATAGCTACCAAACACTGTGCCTTGACTATGGCCAACAAACACAGCTTGAATACTATTGACTATCCATATGAAACGACGGAGGGCTACGAATGGTTTCTGGCGAAAACTTTTAACGTAATGAACTTTATATCGTTGAAGGAACTGATAGCTTTATAAAAATATAGTAACGAAAACCTTTGCTAAAGAGGTCACTCCCGGTGAAGGGATCTCGGCTCTTTCCCCGTAGAATGAGGTGCAGGATATTCCAACTGAATACCACGATGCAAAGCAAAAGTAATCAGCTATAGTGAAGTTATTGCCCTGACGCAAACTTCTGTCCAAGGGGTCACTCCCGGTGAAGGGATCTCGGCCCTTGCCTCGTCGACTGAGGAGCAGGATATTCCAACTGAATACCACGATGCAAAACAAAAGTGAACGCCCTTGCAATAACAGCTTTTTGAAAAATGTTCCAACAACATCAAAATAGGTTTGTTTATCTTGCATTGATCCGAATCAACGCAGTCCCATCAATTGATCACACCAATAAAGAACGAAAATAATGACGTACGTATATGCCATCCGCATTCGCCACTGGGTCCCGTCATCACCCGTTAGGTTAGCTAACTAACGACAGAGCGGGAACTGGACTAGCGCGGATGCAAAACATATACAACATCTACTAGTATATATATAATATATAATTTTCGCTCAAGGCGTGATAAAAAATGCAGCATCACAGAATTGTACAGCATCACAGAACAATACAGATATCTGGGATCCCCGGGTTTCATAGAGCCGCTATTGAAACCCGACGTTCCCCTGGTCGTGTGGATAGCATGTGCAATGAGATCCTAGACCTCTACGGGCGCGGCAAGTTACCCGCCAAAACCTGAAGCGAGGCAGCCCCCTTCAGCAACGTGAATGGACCACCCAGCACTTCACGGAATCCGGTAACTTGGGCACCCCTCCTTGGGCCAACCTGTACCCCCTACGAGTGCGGCGAACAGCCCGCCAATTCTAGAGTAAAGCCCCCTCCGTCTCAAAGCCATGAGATACGGACTCGTTTCCCTCTAGAATCCGGCTATCCGTGCACCCCTTCACGGGGTAATCCTAGTACAGAAAGTAAAATATACATACAACGGGTACATCGACCGCAACCTGGTCGTGCCCTAAAAGAATAATACAAACAGGCAGTGACGGCAGTCCACATGTCGGAAGCTCGCCCCGTAATATCAAATGTACATATAAAACAAAACTGTACTAATAATGCAACCAGGCTATCCCTACGACCGATCCGCAACATCACAGCACAACACAGAACATCAACGTGAATGTCACGTTCGCAAATCCGTCTAAAAAGGCTATAGCAGTTAGACAGGATTTACCGATCAAGTGACATTCACGGTCGCAGATATAATGTAAATACTGTGAACTAGCATGTTTAAAATATCCGATCGAACAAATTTACCGAAGTGGGCCCCAAGCAGTACTGTAGCACTTACAGAAAATTTGGGCCGAAAAATAATATCCCAAAACCCCTATTTCCAAGTCTAAAGCCCTCTGGAAAAATTTGGCACTCTGAACAGTTAAAAGCGCGGCGGAACCGCGGCCCAAGCATGGGTTTGGCCGCGGTTCCCCGGCGGTATAGAGAGATCTCGCGACCAAATTTTCACAGATTGCTTAGATTTCCATGCACAGTCTTCTGAAACAACATGAAAAATTTTTAGAGCTGAAAAAATTTCGACAGAGAACACATGTACAAAAAATACGGTTTTTGGGATTTTGATCGATCGAAGCTTTAAACATACTAGAGCAAGCTAGGTAGGTTAATGGCGTGTCTCTGATACCATTGTAAGTCCGCGGCGGCGCCCCGGCCGTCGATCCGACGCCGGAATGCGGAAACGAAAAACTTTGCAAACTAGCAAACCGGCACCACCGCGCACTTTTTACCCGGATCGGGCCATTAACCTAGCTACTAGCAAACTAGAATAAGAGTAGAGAAGTATACCAAGCGATCCGTGTCCTTCGGTCTTCGTCTCCACTCCGATCTCCTGCGGAATCTTCGTCCGTCACGTCCTCGTCGGAAAGGGCACCACGTAGCCGAATACTTTTACAGGCTCTCACCTCTGGACCGAGGCAACTCGGGCCCGAAGTTGGCTAGCTGACGCGTCCAAGGAGTGCTATAGATGAAGTGTAATAGCTTGTCTCTTTGGGGTTTTAGTGAAGTTGCCATGATGAAGGGATTGAGAAAGAACAATGGAGAGAGGTTGAAACTTTTACAAGCCAAGAATAATATGAGATGAATCAATGCCCACATATATTGAAACCTCTCTCATCCTCACCCTCTCAAAGTGGCCGGCCTCTTTTCAAGAATAGAGGAGAAAAATTGCAAGAGAAAAGCATATGAAGAAATGGTGTGATTAAAAAGGAATATGTGTCACACCCATTTCCAAATCAACTATCATCAAAACCATCACATGAAAAGCAAAGGAATAGACTCAAAAAGCATCTCATGATGAATAAACAATCATGAAGCCACACATAAGCAAGAAACACCCTCCACAAATGTTATTTGCAAATGTGCAAATAACCCCCTCCTACGGAAAGTCCGGCCGTGAAGGAATAAAAGAAAAACGGCCGGAACGGAATGCAAACTGGCAACTTCAGAAAACTGATCCCGTAATAAATTACAGGAAAACCCCGCTACTGCATATACATGCCCGCATTTGTATTCCCTCTGAATATAAATGCAAAGAGACAAAACTACACTATCAAATACTAGAATTCGGCTTAAGCCAAACCCGGCTAGTAAAAACCGTCCGATCATGATCCGTGCAATACCGCACGTATCTGATCGAACCTTGCCATATCTCCATACGGCGTCTACAGCGTTTCGCCCGAAACCTGAGTAACTGAGTGTGTGGTGGACTCTAAAGACTCGTCAATACTATGGCTGTGGATTTAACCACTAGCACGTCAGAGGTATTAGCCATACGTGACGGGCCACCAGCTATTGACCAAAAGGGACGTCGATGAGCGAACTCATCCTGACACTCTACTGAGCCTGTCAGTGACAATATCCGTACAGTCCGGTCCGTTCGTTTATGAGTATCGCATGGCGGGCCTAGGGGGTTGGTAAAAGTCAGACCCCCAATAGCGGTACAAGTCGTGTCGGAGTGTAGCCCAGAACACCCTGAGATACTACTGGAATACCTACCAGCAAATCTCCTGCCTTGGCCAAGGACTTTTCATGTTCTGGCTCTCCTAGACACAGCGCGACCTCATCCCCAATACCGGGAGAGACGAACCCCTGCAGATCCGCTCACTGCCTCCATGTGGCTCGGGACTGTACCCAACTAAAACCTGTTTGCACGACTCCTTTGAGCCGTGGTAGGGTAGTAATCAAAGCACAGTGGGAACTCACACGAGACAAATGACGATCTCAGATCGATGAACTAACCTGTACACATGTCACCAGGGAACTGCTATCTGACGTCAGGTATAATACCAACTAGCAGGTTCCCAGCGAGTCCTGTCCGGTGTACTCATAACCCAATGAGCACATGTATACATCTTAGGTGAACCAACTGACACCAGTGGCTTGTGAGACCGGCCACCGCCCCTCGTCGAAGTCTCGACTATATACACTAGTCTACTCTGGAGAATCGATGCCCTGTCTCGAAACTCCCACGACTAGGGACCTTTTAAGGATGTGCTTATAGACTCCAGCTCTCACGTATATGATCGCCCTCATACTGCTGGTAGTCAAGCAAGAATCCTAGGGGCTCTATCAATGTGTAATAGCGACTCGTAAGGTCACCTAAAAAAGTACACGATGATAAAGATAAACAAGATAGCATACTATCATCTCGAGTAAGACTGTCCTACCGGCATAGGTCCTCCTCAATCATTGCAATCACGTGCCTGTGATCCAATAATTGACTCTGAGGGCATTATATCCAACAATGCAAACAGGTGGATTTTGGGTACAGTCCCGAGTCGATGAGCGATAGGAGGGGTTTCGACTCTCCTGGTATTGGGGGTTGATGTTGCGCTATGCTCGATTGGCTATAACAGGAAGTCCCTGGCCAGGACTGCTGCCGAGATTTACTGATAAATATTATCAGTAGTTTCTCGAACCGTTATAGGCCAGACATCGGCATGACTTATCACGTTACTGGGGACTGACGTTTACCACCTCTAAACATAATATGCGACATATCAGAAAAAGAGACCGGACTGTACGGTAGTGTTACTAATAGTCTTCATGGAGAGTATGGATGAGCTTGCTTGTTGATCTTCATATCGCTCAATACCCGGGTAGCCGTTACGTCCAGCCAGTACCGCTGACGGCTTGTAGGTGACTGATGTGATCATTACCTACTGCTGGCGTATTGACGAGTCTTTAGAGTCCCATACAGAAATTTCCCGGTTCAAGCGAAACGAAGTAGGACACATATGTGATATGTGTGTGGGCCTGATTAAATACGTGTATGTGATACCGTATTGTAATCTGGCAGTTATCTGTTATCGGTTCGGTTATATATGATATAACCAGATTGTCGAATCAAGTGTTGATTTGATAATGTGATATACAGATATATGATATTAGTCAGTCATATGTGATATAACCGGATTATTAAATCAAGTGTTGATTTAATAATGTGATATACATTATATGTGATATAATTATATCTTAACTAATATCATTAGCTCACTAATTATTCTTCATAATATATATATATATATATAATGAAGCATGACATGATTTCTATTTTTAAGAAAAATAGAAAAAGAGGTGGAAAATGAGAGTATGGTTGCAAGTATGGGCTTTATTCATAGTTTATTCATCTTGACTCACTAGTCAAGAATGGTTGTAATTTTATATTGCAAAATTTCATGCTTGAATGAGTGGGGGTCAAGGGTTTCCATTCATTCTAATCTCATTCTTAAGACTTAGCCATTTTTCTTGAGTTGCTCATATGGTTGTTCTCCAGCTTCATCTTCTTCCTCAATTGCCATGGTTCAAACTTCAACCCTCACATGAGATGTGAATCATGAAGTTTGAACACAATCTTGTGAGCTTTTAATATCCCCTACTTCACCATCCCATACCAAATTGTTTGTGTTTGCTACACTTAAGGAATTTAGTGTAGAGTTAGTTTGGGCTAGAGAAACTTCAGGTGAATCGTTTTTGGCGCGAAAATCACGAAGGAGCTTCGTTCAACTCGAAGAGGAGCCTAGTAAAGTCACGTGGACTTCAACCCGGAGTTATAAAAGAGAAGGACTAGAACTACAAAGATTGTATGCTCTTTTCTTCTCTTGAGTTAATCACATCACAAAGGTAAACCCTAATAATCTAGTAAAGATCTTGTTAGTCTAACTTAGCACCTAATAAAATTTAAAATATGGCATGCTTGATACCTCTTGAACCTCATGATGGTGCTAAGGTCGACTTTCATAGCATCAGAGACAAGCTAGAATATTAGGGTAACTTGTAGCGACGTTAGAAATCCGCCGTTTTTGTCGCGCAAAAACTGCCGATAAAAACAGTTTTCCAAAACGATGTTTTGAGTTGTTTGCACACCCGGCAGGCTCACGGTTTGAACCGAGAAGCTGCGGGGTGGAGCGTGCGCACCCCCGAGACACCCCGGGGGGGACCGAATAGCTAGGCCCACTCCCCAAGACCACATGGTGGTCTTGGCGGTGGGGACCCGAAATTGCCCCACCTAAGGCAGTTTCGGGTCTGCCTCACCCCCTGGCCACCTCATGGTGGCCTCGGGGTGGGGTACCCCCTCTAGGGCCCCCATTCGATAGTTAATTTTGGTATTTTCGCCCCCGCGAAAATTCGGGCGGGTTTCGAGTTCGTTTCGACTCCCGGATTGGCTTAAAACGATCGGTTTTGGTACTTTAGCTCACTGGATTTTTCATGTCTTGGAAAAATTGGTTTAGTTTGCTAATTGCGTGCGGAATTCTAATGTCGCGGTTAGTTTACAAGCTTTGTGATGTGTATGATACAATTATTAGAATCCGGATTAATTAGTTTTATGAAAACTAGTTCGTATTTTGTAAACCTAGCCGTTTAGTCTCAATTGATCGATTGCCACGAAGTTTTGATTCGGATCAAAACTCCGTCGCAATTGCGTATTGTACGCGATCACTAAGTCGAGAATCTTGTTGAATTATCCGACAACCAATTGAAAAAAGTTTTCAATTTGAGACTAAAATGCAAGTTTATAAGTTAGGCATGAAATTCGGAATATGAGATATTTCGGATTTATGATGTCTAAGGATATTACGGATTCTAATTATTGTAGCTTTTCAATTTCTTTTCTGCGACCGTAAGTGTAATATGTGGGGTATCCCGATCTGGTTGCTATATGTCAACGAGTTTCGGGATACACATATTTACTTACGTTGATAGCATGAGATGTTATGTGTTACTGTTGATATGATTTATTGGATCGTCGTGAAAGAATAACCGGGGTTCTATGTGAGATGAGAGTTTTTATTTTCATTCATGTAAAATCTGTATGTAATATTTTTTTATTGGGGCACTTCCGGGTTGAGGATGATGTCACCACTGTTGTATATTATTTACTTTTCCGTATTAGGATAGACCCAAGACGGGGAGCATAAGTAACCGGGTTCTAGAGTCCAGTGGGAGACCATCTTAAGGAGTTAAGACCGGGTTTCCTAACTCTAGAATTGGCAGGGTTACTTGCCGCTCTCGTAGGGGTCTAGGGATGTGGGTTTGGTTATTTATCACGACCGTGGAATCTATATTTTACATTATTGACTAAATTTAAAACACGGACATCCTAGTATATCCAATATTTTATATGTTGCTTCTACTGCTTGATTATGTGATGTTGATCATATAACTGCGTTAGACGAATGTAATATTATATATATAATATATAATAAACGTTGCTTATGTTTTGCACCCGCGCTAGTCCAGCCTCGCTCTGCGGTAGTTAAGTAACCTAACGGTGCATGACGGGGTCCCGTGACGAATGCGGATGGCATAAGTGTACGTTCTATTTTCGTTTCATTTTTCTGTAATGTTTAGGAAATATTAATTGTTGGGACTTCATTAATGAGATTAATGAAAAGAAAGAAACCAAAATATATTGTAGAATCAAATTTTCAAAAAGGGTAGCTCTAGTTTTTGCTTTGCATAATGGTATTCCTTGATGAATATCCAGCACCTCATTCGATAAGAAAAGAGCCGAGATCCCTTCATTGGGAGTGACCTCTTTAGCGAAACTAGAAAATGCTACAATGCACTCGGTTTTGTCTTTTGACTGCTTCTCTAGTCCTTGCTTTGCATAGTGGTATTCATGAATATCCAGCACCTCATTCGATGAGGAAAGAGCCGAGATCCCTTTACCAGGAGTGATCTCTTTAGCGAAGCTAGAAAAGCCTCAAAAACACTCCTTTTTAAAATCAAAAGATTCTACAACGATATTAAGTTCATTACGCTCATGGGTTTCTTAAAAATCTGTGTAGCCCTTCGTCATTTCAGATAAGTACTATTTAGTATTCGTGTTGCGTTTGTTGACCTTGTCAAGGTGCAGTGTGTGGTAGCTGATTAGTGCTTATCTGCTAGCATGAGATACGATTGGGTTAGGGTAGTCGCGTGGCCTTGTTGACCTTGTCAAGGGCTGTGCGGGTGGGTTTAATTCAATCAAGAAATGACGGGTAGAACATGACTAGCGCTTATAGTTTGTTAACCTTGTCAAGGTCATAAGTGGTTAGGGGTAAAAACATTATCGGGAATTTCAAGTGTTGAAATTTGCAATGAGATTGCATACCTTCTATATGATAGTTGGATCCCGATACCCACTGCGAGTAAAAGTTATTCCTGGGAGAGTTTTGCACTTTACAATTAGCTAATCTAGTAGGTGTCTAGAAAGATGTCAATGGGGTTATGCCTCTAGGGAAACGAGGTTTATTTTAATTAGGTCCGTGCGAAAGCACGGGAAACCTCCCTCGGAGTACCGATACCTGCCTGGCCGAACGATTGGCGAATCTATAGGGTGTAATTAATCCCAGCTAATCATACCTTTTAGAATTTGAAGGAAGATTTGATAAAAACAGTGGGAGCCATCCTGATTAGATAAGATAATAACCAATCTAATCTTACAAAGAGCGCACGCAAAGTGATTATCCTTCTCTCTCTCCTGGTAGCGACCAATGAAATGCCTTAATCAAGATAATAATATGGATGTATTGACCGAACCTACTTATTATACTGGGCTAGGTTCCGCTCTACCTTATGATTGTCATAAGTCTGAGCAAGGAATATTCGGATTCTCACACCACCCAAATGAAGAATAAGCATGTTGATGCATTGTCTTCGGGTATGTTCGTAACCAAGAACTTTTTCTCAGTTACCTCTACGTCCTAGGTATTGGATACCGGATCAGGATCCCATACATGTAATTTGTTACATGGACTATAGACAGGTGAAGAACTGGAAAAGGATGATATGTCTCTAGTAGTAGAGAATGGTGCAATTGTTGCAGCCAAAGCAGTTGGCAAATATCACCTGGTGTTACCAACTGGTAATACATTGATTCTCAGCGACTGTTATTTCGTACTAATAATATTGTGAATATTTTCCTAGATCAAGTGTTGATTGGGTAAGGTACGTTGTATAACAGTATACACGTTCTGAATCAAAACACAGTTCTAATGTACAAAACACACACAAGAGGAACAGTTCAGAAATGAACGAAGTCTTCTTGAAGCATTGTAAACTAGGTCATGTCGATGAGATAAGACTAGCTAAAGTTCTATAAGAATGCATATTTGAATCCGTTCGAATTTACATCTTATGAAACTTGTCAGTTATGTCTCAAAGACTAGGTGACCAAATCTCCATTTACTGGAAACAGAGAAAGAGCTACTGAACTCTTGGAAAGATACATAGTGGTGTATGCGGTCCTATGTCTACATATGCCAGGGATGGTTCCGTGTACTTTATTATATTCACCGATGTTCTCTTAAGATACGGACATGTGTTCTTGTTGAAATACAAAACTGAATCTTTTGAGAATTTCAAGGAATATAAGTACGAAGATAAGAATCAGATGGGTAAAGGTATTCAAATCCATTGATATGATCGGGGAAAAGAATACTGGGGCATGGAATTCCGAGACTATTTAAAAGAGAATGAGATTCTCTATCAGTTTACTCCTCCGTATAAACCACAGCACAACATTATATCGGGATGGAAGAATCACACCCTATGAGATATTGTGCGCTCTATGATGAGTACTGCTGAGTTGCCTATTTCCTTTCAGGGACATGCACTTGAGAAGATGCATACCTATTGAATAAAGTTCCGATCAAATCCATTGTCTACTACTCCATATGAGATATGGAACGGGAAGAGACCATCTCTTAAAAGAGTTAAGATATGATGTTGTCCGGCCTGTGTTGAAAAGCATAATCCGGATAAGTTTGAGGCAATGTTAGTTCTATGCAAGTTTGTAGGATATCCCAACCATTCGCGAGGGTATATCTTCTACCGCACCGAGGAACAAAAGATGTTTTGTTTCTCGTCATGCCACCTATTTTAGAAAAGGAATTTCTTGTGGAAGAAATTAGTGGCGATGAGGAAGAACTGGAAGTAGTTCCAGCAAACACAAACTATAACTAACGATCTGTTGGAAGCAGAGGATTCAATAGTCCCTGACGAACCAAAGCCACTCCACAGATCTAGTTGGGTTCCTGATCCACCTGAGAGATACTATGGTTTTCTCATAGACAGTGGGAGCGAGGATTGCATCATGGACACGATGACCCAAGTAGTTTCGAGCAGGCCATCATAAGTGGATACTATGTGAAATGGCTGGATGCTATGCGATCTGAGATGGAATCCATGTACACAACAAAGTATTGATTTTGGATGTTGCTTCTGAAGGGGTAAAACCCATCGGGAGCAAGAGAATCTTTGAGAAAGATAATTTGGTGTAGATGGAAAAGTTGAGACTTTCAAAACTATGCTCAAGTCCATTAGGATCCTACTTGCCATTGCTGCATACCATGACTACGATATCTGGCAAACTGCACGTCAAAAGCACTTTTCTAAATGGTGATTTAGAAGAGAGCATATATGACACTGCCAGAGGGCTTCGTAGACAGTGGGAGCAGCGGAAGCATATGCAAGCTGCTTAAATCCATCTACGGGTTGAAACAGGCATCGCGGAGATGGAACATCTGTTTTAATGAATCTGTCAAAGAGTTTGACTTCATCAAAAAGGTAGATGAACCATGTATAAATAAGAAGGTTGTAGAGAGTATGGTTGTCTTTCTCGTATTGTACGCGGATAACATACTCTTGATAGGAAAGGGTGTTCCTATGCTACACTCGGTCAAGCACCTCTTATCATACAGATTCTCCATGAAAGATCTAACTAATGTCTCCCACATCTTGGGGATATAGATCTATAGAGCTATATCTAAATGGATTTAGGATTATCTGAATCCATGTACATAGACACCATGCTAAAAGGGGTATAGTATGGATGATTCTAAGCGTGGTAATGTACCCACTTGTTCAGCAATCACTCTCTCCAAAAAGATGTCTCTCGAGACTGATTTGGAGAAGGCTCGCATACAAAGGTTGCCTTATACTTTGGCAGACGGGTCAATCAGGTATGTGATGTTATATACCAGACCAGATGTATCTTACTCACTAGGTGTAGTGAATAAATATCGAAAAGATCTTTTGGAAAACCACTGGACAGCTGAAGAACATTCTTAAGTGTTTGAGAAGGACTAAAGAGATGTTCTTGGTGTATGGTAACGGTAAACTCCAGATGGAGTTCTTTACCAATTCGAGCTTCCAGAGTGATAAGGACGACTGAAAGCCAGTCTCAGGTTCTGTCTTCACCCTCAGTGGAGGGACGGTATGTTGGAAGAGTTTTAAGATATATATCGTAGCAGACTCGTTGATAGAGGCTAATTACATCGCTACCAACGATACTGCCAAAGAAGTTGTCTGGATGAATAGAGTTCATGAGATGAACTAGGTTCTTACCATTAGGCATCCAATACCTGTGTATTGTGATGACAATGGAACTGTGGCTTTAGCCTAGGAACCCCGGTCCCGTCAGTGATCCAGACATATTTTTAGACAGTATCACCTGATTACGGAGATAGTTGATCTCCGGGAGATCGAGGTTAGGAGAGTTGACACAGAGGATAACACAGCGGATCCACTGACCGAGGCCATCCCCCAGATGCTATTCGAGAGACTTTTGAGACGTTGGGTATGAGATACTACAACAACTGGCCTTAGTGCAAGAGAGAGATTGTTAGGAATATGTATGCCCTAGAGGCCATTATTGTATATGTGATGTATATTATAGTGGATGCTTGGACATATATATAGAGGACTTTCTTGCTCGACATGATAGTATACTATCTGGTTACTTTTTATCTTAACATGTTGACTGGTATTCTTTACTGTCTTCCTCTCACATGTTGATAAAGCCCTTAGGATATGTACTTGACTACCAGGATTATGATGAGATCATACTAGTGGGGCCAGGGTGGTCCAAAAGTACATCCTTTAATCGGTTTCTAGTCGTGGGAATATCGAGACTAGGGTATCGATATTCCGTTTTTTGTCCCTTCGAGAGCGATGGTTGATCCCACAACCATTGGTGTGTGACATCAAATATTTTACACATGTGCTCATTGGAGAATGGGTACACCGAACAGGACTCGCCGAGGACTCCTATGTGGTAGTATATCTATCGTCAGATAGCAGTTCTCTGGTGATACTGGTACAGATTAGTCTGTAGACCCAAGATCGTCATAGAGTCTTGTGTGGCTCCCACTGTGCTTTGATTTCCTCCCTAGCATGGCTCAAAGGAGTCGTGCAAACAGGTGGATTTTGGGTACAGTCCCGAGTCGCATGGAGGCAATGAGCGATAGGAAGGGTTTCGTCTCTCCCGGTATTGGGGGTTGATGTTGCGCTATACTCGATTGACTATAACTGGAAGTCCCTGGCCAGGGCTGCTGCCGAGATTTACTGATAAGTGTTATCAGTAGTTTCTCGAACCGCTATAGGCCAGACATCGGCATGACTTATCACGTTACTGGGGACTGACGTTTACCATCCCTAGACATGATATGCGACATATCAGACGAAGAAACCGGACTGTACGGTAGTGTTACTGATAGGCTTTATGGAGGTATGGACGAGCTTGCTTGTTGATCTTCATATCGCTCAATACCCGGGTAGCCGTTACGTCCAGCCAGTACCGTTGACGGCTTGTAGGTGACTGATGTGATCATCACCTACTGCTGACGTATTGACGAATTTTTAGAGTCCCACACAGAAATTTTCTAGTTCAAGCGAAACGAAGCAGGACACATATGTGATATGTGTGTGAGCCTGATTAAATACGTGTATGTGATACAGTATTATAATCTGGCAGTTATCTATTATCGGTTCGGTTATATGTGATATAACCAGATTGTCGAATTAAGTGTTGATTTGATAATATGATATACAGATATATGATATTAGTCATTCATATGTGATATAACCGGATTATTAAATCAAGTGTTGATTTAATAATGTGATATACATTATATGTGATATAATTATATCTTAACTAATATCATTAGCTCACTAATTATTCTTCATAATATATATATATATATATATATATATATATATATATATATAAAATGAAGCATGATATGATTTCTATTTTTGAGAAAAATAGAAAAAGAGGTGGAAAATGAGAGCATGGTTGCAAGCATGGGCTTTATTCATAGTTTATTCATCTTGACTCACTATTCAAGCATGGTTGCAATTTTATATTGCAAAATTCCATGCTTGAATGAGTGGGGGTCAAGAGTTGCCATTCATTCTAGTCTCATTCTCAACACTTAGTCATTTTTCTTGAGTTGCTCACACGGTTGCTCTCTAGCTTCATCTTCTTCTTCAATTGTCATGGTTCAAGCTTCAAACCTCACATGAGATGCGAATCATGAAGCTTGAACATAATTTTGTGAGCTTTTAACATCCCCTACTTCACCATCCCACACCAAACTAGTAATTTGGTATTGTGAGTTTGCTACACTAAAAGAGTTTAGTGTAGAGTTAGCTTGGGCTAGAGGAACTTCGGGTGGATCGTCTTTGGCGCGAAGATCACGAAGGAGGTTCGTTCAACTCGAAAAGGAGTCTAGTAGAGTCGCGTGGACTTCAACCCGGAGCTATAGAAGAGAAAGACTAGAACTACGAAAGTTGTATGCTCTTTTCTTCTCTTGAGTTAATCACATCACAAAGGCAAACCCTAATAATCTAGTAAAAATCTTGTTGGTCTAACTTAGCACCTAATAAAATTTAAAATATAGTATGCTTGATGGCTCTTGAACCTCATGGTGATGCTAAGATCGACTTTCAGTTCCTACTCCCGAATTGGAAACACAAGTAGAAAGATCCACACCTACATCTAGAGAGCATAGAAAACGTGTGCAAATATTGTATGCAAATATTGTATACAAGTAGAAGGATCCACACCTACACAAGTAGTAATGTTTGGGACCACTATACAACTGAAAAGAGAGAAGGTGTTAGATATGCAGTATGCAAATATTGTATCACTGCATATAAATATAAAGAAGATACCGGCACCGATACTTTACATAAACATGTAAAAAAAAAACAATTAGATTGCACGTCCGGTTTCTCCTCCACACAATCACAAATTAATTTCTCTGGTGAAGGGCCTTTTCAATATAATCATGATTTAAATGTTGAAAAAATAGCAAGATTTAATATGGCAGATGAACACGTTCTCGGATTCGGAGAAAACTAAGCTTTTGAGCGCTACGTTCAAAGGGGATTACAACCGGGATACGAAAGGTTCCAAGAAGTACGCTTAAAAGTCGTTGTTTCAGCCTATATAACAAAGGCAAACAGATATTAATTACTACTTTTGTTTCTTTAGATACTAGTATTTCATTGAATTCTGATGTTTGAACTGATAGAAAGAAACTTTCCTGGTTTTGTGTTATTGCATATTGGATAGATTCTTATTGGTATTTGCAAAAAAAAAATATTGCTTTTAGAAATTTCAATTCCCGCATAGTGCTTTTAATATAATTTCTGAAATTAGATCTACATTAGAAGAATATTATTATGTAAATAAAAAAAATTCTATTTTTTTTTCGATAATGCTAGCAACAATAATTTTACTGTTACTAAACTTATTAGGCTGTGCAAACCAATTTGCAGTGGTCGCTTTTTTTATATTTGTTGTACATGACATATACTTAATCTTACTGTACAGAATGCATATCAAGTATGTTCTTCAAATATTCAAATATTTAAAAACGTGTTCATTAAAAGTTCTGTAAAAAGAAAATCTAAATATAAAGCTAGATGTCAGGCTGCAAGATTAAGGCCGTCTCTTAGAAAAGATGTTTCCATTAGATGGAATAGTACATATGACATATTTCGTACTGTATCAAACACTAGCGGAATTATTAGTAACATGTGGAATAAGCAAATACCTGTAAAAACGCACTTAACAAATGATCATTGGATAGTTGCAGAACTTTTCAAACATTTTCTTATGACTTTTAAAATAGCAACCGAATGTTTTTCTGCTACTTATAACCCCACTTCTCATATAATTGTCTCTGAATTGTATAATATAGCTTAATGTTTTGCTAGTCATTATAATAATGAGATATTTCAACCCGTTATACTTGCTATGCTGGCTAAGATTTCTAAATATTACTCTAAAATTCCAATTGTTCACTGTTTATGGTCGATAATGGACCCTTGAATTAAATTAGAAGGCTTGGAGGGTCTTTTATACGGGTTCCATTGATGCATGGGCATAATATAGATATCAATGCTTATGTTAATACCGTTAAAAGTACTTTAAATGACGTGTTTGATTTGTATGTTGCACAATCTTTTGCTAGTAGAAATACTAAACCACCGGCCGCAACCAGTTCGCGTGCTTCGGCTCCAGCCTTTGCATTTATTCAACAGTCAAAAATGATACGGACCCCATGGCCTCATCATCGTCATCTTAAAATGAATTAATATATTTACAAACTGAGTTAGACATAGATTATACTATAGACAAGATTGATAGTTTAGCCTAGTGGAAAAACCATGGACATTTGTATCCGATACTTTCTACTATGGCCCGTGATTTACAAACCATTTCAGTGTCCACGGTAGCGTCAAAAAGTGTTTTTAGTACAGGTGGCAGGATATTAAGAAAGAAGAGATGCAGTTTGGCGAACGACACCATGCAGTGCATGATTTGTTCGCAAGATTGGAAAGTAGCAGCTGTCAGGGAACAAAATGCAATCAGTCTGAACTCGGATTATCTACCTGAGAAGATTACAGGATCGGACGGGACCAACACCGAAGGAGGAAGACGAATAGTGAGTAGGAACTGTAATAATAGAAAAAGAACTATATAGACCTGATTCCCTCTCATCGACCTTAATATTTGGAAGGGATACATAGAGAGCCCGAGTGGGTTCGGTCTCTAATGTAAAAAAGTAAATTGTATTATTTAATTGTAATTTGATTTATTTTTTATAACGATTCTGATAAAAATTTCGTTCAAGTTAATCTCTTTTAATAAATGGGAAAGAATCCCACAAATAGGAAAGAGATCAAGTTAAAGATATTTCGAAAATTCGCAATTGTTATATTTTGAGCCGGCTTATAAAGAGCCAGAGCCGTCTCAAAGAAATAGAGAAGAATCAAATTTTCCCAACATATTTTGAGCTGGTTTAAAAAGACCGAGCTGTCTCAAGAAAGGGTTTGAGTCGTCTCAAGAAAGGGTTTTTTAAATTTTTTTATAAAAAAATCCAGCTCGCCTCGCGATTCGTTTAGACGAGCAGGGTTAGGCTTCGTTACTGTTGAACTCGCCTCCCTTCACCGAATCGGCTGAGCGTGGCGAGCTCAACTCGTCTCGATTCACGAAGCGAGTCGCCCTGGCTAGCTTCATTTGCCACGCCTATCCAGAAGCTTAGTTTTCTCCCTCATTATCCAATAAATGCATTTAATAAGATATCAAACAATGATACAACTGCCAAAATAAAAAAGAATGGCTAAAAAATGAAAGCTAACCGAACACTTCCAATTTGTCAAATGATTGCATTCCTGGAACATAAATACTTCCATATAAAAAATAAGAAAAAGAAAAAAAAGTATAATGATAGAGGATATAAGCTCCCATTATTCTACAAATAAAAAGCAAATTTATAAACTAAATCATATCCAACAACAACAATGAATTTCATAAGATCCATCTTGCCAACCATAATTAAAGTAAAATACCTCCATCCAAAGCTTTCTCATATCTGCTTCTTCTTCTCCCTATAAAGCTCCATCCAATGATTCCAAATCCACAATATACTCACTGAAATCGCTCCACCAACGACAACGATCCAAGAAACCGCTACCCATCTCGGAATCGAACCATTAGCTTTCCCACTCAAATAAAACACACTCATCTCATAAAAGAACAAAGGCCCAAGAACAACCCTCATTAACGTATACAACGCATAAAATGGCGGCGACAACAAATTATACACATTCTCCGCGAATTTCAACTCCGATTTCTTGTGCCCCGCCAGCGTCCACGCATTCTGGCATGCGCTGGTCACCTCAGCTAAAACCAAAAGCACCAAGATGGAGAATGCACCATGTAAAACAACATATCGACACGTCGCAAACACAAACAAGGTTGCGAGGTGATGAGCGATGAAGAGGTAATCCTTGGGGATTAGGATCAAGTATAGGAGATCGACAGTGAAGTACGAAATGCTAAAATCGAGAACAAGATTTTGGAATGGGGAATTAGGGTTTGCCAGGGATCGAACCGGGTTGTTTAGGATTGCAAAGATGGCTAAAATTGCTGCAGGGGTGCCATGGAAAATTGAGATGAAACAACTCGAGGCATCAGGGCGATGCTTTGGGCCCCAATTGCGAAATACTAGAAAGTAACCCACAACAAAAATGAGACAGAACATTGGAAAGAAAATCGGAAACCATGATTCTTTGGGAATTAGGGTTAGGGTTTCCATTCCAAAATCAGGGATAATGAAGAACCAACCAAAACAATTCAGAAATCACTATGAAGTTGGGGATAGTTTCAAATTTAGAGATTTGGGGATAAATTGGGGTACCAAGGATTTAGAAATTACTACGATTAAGTTTAATTTCAATTGAGATTTTTCAAGGGATGCCCAGAATCTAAAACCAAGAAATAAATGCTACCCAGAAATCAAAATTCAATTTTTTGCCTTAAAAGCTTAGAATTTGAGTAAAAGAGCAAAGTAGATACCTTGATTTCGAGAAGGTTTTGAGAGCCAGATGGGGAAAAAGAAACGAACCTCGTGAATAAAAAGAATCAGTTGTCGAAGTCGTTGAGAAATTAGAGAGAAAAGATTTTATTTATGTAAGGTGTGATGGCGTCACATAAAAGTGAAATAAAATTGGGATTATTTTGGATTGTGAGGAGAGGGCAAGAGGTTGTATTGATAACGTGGGCTATGATTTGATGATGTGACAAAATTTAACGAGTACAATATTTTTATCCACTTCACTATTCAAAATGCAACTAAAATTTTAAATGATTTTTGATCAAGAGAAATAAATTTTAATTTGAAACTATTTTCCAATATATAAATTTAACGTATCTGAGAATTATCCTTAAAAACACTACTCCCTCCCTTCCCAAGATTGTGCTTGGTACATAGAATAAAATATTACAGGCAATCCTCACATTCCCGGATATATGATGACCGAGCATTCAATTTCAAGCAATCTTGCATTAACGTGTTTGGTACATTTTAATCACCCCCGATAATATATGTATGTGCAACCGTTAATCGGCAGCGGCTGAAAGATGACGGGAGGTGAGGCCGACGGTGATTAATCGAAGGTGAAGCCGGTGATGAATGGCCGACCGACGGATGGCTGACCGACGGCGAAAGAGGCCGATGACGAAGAGCCGACCGACAACTAAGGATGTCGGCGACGAACAGTAGACCGACGACGAAGAGCCGACCGACAACTAGGGATGTCGGCGACGAACAGTAGACCGACGAAGGGCCACAGCCGGCGGCGAGGGAGGTTGGCGGCGGGGGAGGCCGGCGACAAACGGATGACTGGTGTTTGGCAGCGAGGGCGACGGGCGGCGAGGAAGGCTCATGGCGAACGGACGACCGGCGACGGCCGGCGAGAAAGGCCAGGACGAAGGGCCAACCGATGGCTAAGGAGGTCGACGAAGAAGGGCCAACCGATGAAGAGAGAGGCCGGCGGTGAATGGTCGACAGGCGGCGAATGGCCAACCGGCGGAGGGCCGGCAGCGGCCTGCCAGCGGCAAACAACCAACTGGCTGCGGGCGGCGAGGGAGGTCAGCGGCAGGTGGTGGACTGTAAATGGGATATTTCGTGGTAATTTAGAATAGATTCCTTTTTGGGAAAATCGGATTCCGATGAAATAAGATAATAGGATTACCATGTCACTCGTGTATGCCTAGGAACTTTTTTACACCTAAACAGGCAGAGTAATATTTTAAGGAATCTAAAATTACCATCTACATTACCTCATACCAAACGCATCTAAAATGTAAGTCCACTTTTTTTATCTTTTCTTTTCTTTTCTTTTCAAAATATTAGTTCTTTTATGAGTAACAAAAACCTTTTTTTTCATTATCAAGACAATTTTACTTCTTGATTTCCTAAACTAACCCTAAAGTGGGTATTTTACATTCATGTAATCATAAGTTTAAATTTTTCTTAATGGGGGTACAAAAGCAAAAATGGACTTGCATTATGAAACGGAAGTAGTATTCACTCCGTTCACAATTACTTGTCCTTTTAGAGTTTTGTACGACAGTTAAGATATAATTTAAAGTCTATTTGAAAGAAATATTATAATATTGGTATCCTAGTAAATTTTCCTAAATCACCCTCATATTAAATAAATATTGTATTCTCATCTTTTTAAATTTTCTTTGAAATCTTACACCAGTGCTTTTTAAATGAGATTAATTTAGATATTTTACAAGAACAAAATAATAAATGTAGTGAGAAATTCTATATTATTCACATCTATATTATAAAATGGCAAGTAATTTAGGACAAAAACAACTTCCAAAAAGAACAAGTAATTGTTAATAGAGGGGGTACCATTTTGCACACTAAAATGCACGGACCTAAAATTTTACCTCTAAATTTGGAGGAAAAAATTTCTATGAAATTTAGTGTCAGCTAGTTTTTTTAATGACTTTATGCAAGATTTCTTAGGTTATTTATTAGGGAAAACTAGCACGCGGCCCCTGTGCAAAAGCACAGGATTGAGAAAAAAATTCTGTTTTCTCATATTCTTTTTAATTTAAAAAAATAATCTTAAAAATCAAAATTAAGTTGCCATCAAAAATTTGAAGGTGGAGATCTTGAATTTCAACATGCATTGTTATTCTTTTATTCTAGCTGAAATTTAAGATTATTTGTTTACTATCTACTCAACATATTATGGATTTGATTGGGTGAATGAAGCAAAACTATATTGTGTTAAAAATAAAATGAATATAAATATCCAAGCAACAAAAAATTGCATTTATGAAAAATATAAATATTGAATTTGATAGGGTGAAGGAAATGTTTTAAGCAAAAGTGCTATTTAATATTGTGCTTGAAAGAAAGTGAATATAAATATGCATCTAACAAAAGTTGCATTAAGAAAAATATTAAAAAAAGTTGAGATAATTTTGCAAATTCAAATATTTTTATAAGCAACATTAAATTTAGCATCAACAAAGCCTATATGAAATATTTTCAGAAAGCACTAAAATAGAATAATATTATAAATTTATAATTTATTTCATATAAGTGACATGTGTTGAGAAAGCAATTTAAAAGACTTTTATCACAACCACTTTTATGCAGAACAACTTTGGAAGATTGGTTTGGCCGCAAAACTCTTATGTTACTGGCTTCCAAAAATTGATTCAGCAGCGACACAACAATTCTATTTGATTAACATCTCTAGAACGGTTATAGACTCTTATTTAATTTCATCTCTAATGACAATGAATGGTTAACGGATAATTTTTAATGATTAGATATAACTATTATATTAGCAACACAATTGAGTCATGAAAATTTTATACTGATTCATGTGTGGCAAAAAAAAAAATTCAATTTGGGATTTCATGGCATTGTTCTCATGTTAACATTGGCATTAAAGTAAAGATGGGGGTTGGTGCTGCTGCACATACAGCCATTTTTATGGTAAGAAACTAAAAATAAAGATAGGGGAAACCAAAAAGCTAGAATTCAAGCTCCAAGTATGCGTAGGGCTTTCTTATATAATAAAGATATAAAGATTGTCTCTAGGTCCAGTTTGAAAAGACAGCTTATTTATAAATCCATAAGTTCCAAAATTGTGAAAACCCTAAAAAATACACTTTCACATTATTTTGAACCCAAACCATGATTTGTATACATATTTGTGTATGCGTCTCTAGGTCCAGTTTGAAAAGATGGCTTATTTATAAACCCATAAGTTCCAAAATTGTGAAAACCCCAAAAATACACTTTCAAATTATTTTGAACTCAAACCGTGATTTGTATACATATTTGTGTATGCATTGTCTATAATACCCTTTTAATATTTTTTAAGATATTAGAACATGAGATTTTTTAATATGTACTTATAGTTTTTCATGGCTTCTTTACTATTCGTTCTTTATCATTGTATGTCCTAAATTCTTTTCTAAGCCTATCTTTTTTTATTGTTGCTTGCCCTCTTTAATATTGCTTGTCTAGTTTTCGAATTCATTATTATTCCTTTTTTATTATTGACTGTCCTAATTGCAGCCGTTATGGGAGTTGGGATGTCGAAACGAGACAGGAGATTAGGGGATTGAGAGTAGAGATTAGGAAATTGAGAGAATTAGATCGAAGATTAGAGATTTGAAAGGGGAAGATGCAAAATTGAAAGCAGAAATGGGAGAATCGGAGGAGTTGATTGGAGATAAATGATTTGAAATCAAAGATGCGGATTTTGGGATGGAGAATAAATAATGAATTGGAAGAAAAGCACCGTGGTAGAACGAGCGAACCATAGTAGTCTGTGAAAGAAAATCATAAGAATAATTCTCTTGAGAGGATAATCATATATGTATTTGACTAAAAAGAATGAGGGTAAACCTGGACTTTTTACAAAAATATCCTAAGTATAATACACACAATCTATTTTGAGTTTTTACAAAAATATCCTAAGAGAATAATCATATATGTATTTTACAAGTATTTGATTTTTTTTTCATAATTTTGAAAATACGTGGGTTTAAAAATAAATTATCTCTCTAAATTGAGCTCAGAAACAATTTTCCCTTATCTCATTTATATCGTACTTCATTCTAGGAGTAGTGTAGAAGGCCGTGCAGTCAAAAACTTTGCCGTATTAGAGTGTGGATTCCTTGCCTTCATGTAGATCATGTCATCTTGATGGCGTCAGTTTTGGGTGGAGTTTTCACCTACCCTTGGCAGTGAGACTTCTTTTGTGGCCGACGGTTCTATCCAAGTTCTCTTCGAAGTCAGGTCTTGGATGTACAGTACGAATCCATGCATTCAGTATTCAGCTTAAGTGTGAAGGATGATGCTAAGGCATGAGTGTTCATGCATGATTTATACATTGCGACCCCCTGCTTGTTGATCTCTCCTATATGGTGCAAATCCTTGCAGGGGAACTTAGACAGGCCTTGGTTGATGACCCGTCACCATTTAGTTTACTCCCCAAAAAGATCCCAAAATGTCAAATGGAGCCTCTAGGAAGGAAAGTGCGTTCTCCCTCACTACTTCAAATAGGGTTTGTCCCTACGGATAAAGCCGTAGGAGCAAACCACTGTCCATACGGATATATTCGTAGGGGCACAAAAAGTTACTGTAGGTGCAACCGCAGCAGATGCAAGTCTTTACCTTAAACATGTCCCTACGGTTTAATAATTGCCCATACGGCTTACTGAATAGATATGTATGTCATTACGGTGTAAGCCGTATGGACAAAATATTTATTCAATTTATCGGTTTATAAAATAAAATAGTTGTCTCTACGTATTACTCCGTAGGGCTAAATACATGCCCCTACGGAGTAATATGTAGGTCCAGATTTATACCTCCGTAGGTCCATCCTTATGCCCCCATGGATTAATCCGCACGGGCAAGTCTAACACCTGTTACTGAGTCCATAGGGGCAAAACATCAGGTATCATGATATTTTGTCCCTAAGGATAAATATGTAGGGGCAAAGTTTGTCTCTACGAATTAATCTGTAGGTGCAACTGTTGTCCCTACGGATTAATCCGTAGGGACAAATTATCAGTTTTTTAAAAAAAAAATGGTGGTTTGTTTTTTTCTCGTCTTATGCACAATAATATATATATCATATAACCAAATACCGCAGTACGATAATCTACATGAACACGCATAATATATAAAAGAAATCAACAAACAGAATACTATATAAATCTAAATTATCGTGAACACGCAAACACCGCCAATATCGTCCAAAATATATACAATATATATCATATAAATATATACATGCTTAAAATATAAAAATAAAAAAGCTACCATAACTCGGTCCAGCTCCACCTCTGATAATCGCCGTAATCTGGCGCATCTACTCCTCGGATAAACCCCGAGACAACAACTCGACCAATGCGGACTGTGCGGGAGTCTGAGCGGGCTGTGGAGCTGTAGGAGTGGTCTGCGCAACCGCAGCCGAGATAGTGGCTTGCGGAGCCGCAGCCGAAGGAGATGCATGTGCAGCCGCAGCCGAAAAAGATGCATGTGGAGTCTCAGCCGAAGTACCCTGTCGCATCTGTTCAGTTTTATGTGTAATAAACGAGTAAGAACTGTGTATTAGTCGAATCCGTATCATTATCAGGTTATTGCGAAACCCCAATCTATGAATACTTAGGGACTTAAGCCTCGTTTGGATATCTAGATTGGAAAACTGTAGTTTATTTTAATTAGACAGTTCTATGTATGTATGATTAATCAAATCTAAGTCTACAACCAAATAAGCTCAGACTACGTACTAATATTAGATATATTGCTATCTATAATATGATATAATATTTTACTATTAAGTAGTATACATACCATCATCTCCTTCAACTCCTGGACGGTGGCCTTCAAGGTAGCAACATATTGCTCTAGACATCGCTCACGGGAGATAGAGGAAGTAGCCTCCGGAGTGGAATCCAACCTCGTATGGGCCCTGTTAGGATCCAGTCCTCGGCCTCTCTCCCAACCTCCATGGTGCCCTCCATGTGCGGCGTTTAGGACTGGGGTCAGCAGCATCGGATCGTTATATCCAGTAAAATCGATCTCTGATATCTCCGCTTGCTCAACCATCCGCTCCTACACCTACATTAACCAGTAAAATATAAGTATATCATTTAAATTTGAACTTTTCAAAAAAAATTTCAAATCGGGGTTGAATAAATATTAACATTTACGCAATACTCCTGGGTAGCGATGTCGGGGTATCGAAGCTCACCCGTGGCGGGATCTGTCGAGGTGTCGTGGACGGAAAGATAGGCGGTTAGCACGCTCGGTGTACCACCCTACGCCAGGATCTGAGATCTCTGCAATTCAAAAAAAATTTACATATATTATAAAATAACTCTTCATATTATATTATATCACAGTAGATCTATTGTAATTTACCGATGCCTCCATGGCATGAGTAATATTTCTTGAACCACCTGTATAAGTGGGGCGACCCCTCTTCGCCGACTTCCTATTCTCTTTATTTTGATCCGCCTATTTTTGCACAACACATTCAGATTTAGTTTTCTAATTAAGCAACACAAAAAAATAAATTATATACTAAATAATGAATTACATTTAAAATACAAATCTGTTTGCGCTGAGAGTCGAAATATTGGCACAAAAGAGCCCATGTATCTACGTCAACTCTCGCAAAGGCCGGAGTATGTAGGAGAGCTGCTCTCTCTGCCTCGGGGGTCGCCATCCACAGGGAATAGAAGTCGATCTTCAGCTCGTTCCTATTGTATCGGATCTTTGATTGCATGTTCTTCATCAGGTCATGGTACAGAGCGTAAAAATCGAACACCCTCTTAGGGTGATCAGGGTCGGGTACGGGTTGAAAATCGTAATCCAACTGCAAATATAACAATTAATCAAAAAAAAAACATACTCCCTAATTTTTTCAAGACATGCGCTGTTGAGGAGGATAAAGCGGTATATCTTATTTTTAAACATAGTGTCTACCCTCTTATAATCAGTTTTACCATATGGCCCGTCCTGAATTCTTCGAGGCCGGTTAAGTCTCGTCTCAATGTTCTTGTCCAGATAGCGGGAATAAAATGCGGTTGCTTCATCTAGAAGATAACCTTGCATGATAGAACCCTTTGGTCGATATGAAGCTCTGCAAATTCTACCTTCTGCCAGTACTTATTCCCACATCTATCGCACGGGCACAGAATCTTCTCTAACATGATCTTATTATGTGCGCGTGCAAATTCAATAAAAGCAGCAACTCCTGCGACAAATTTAGGTTGCATACGTTGTTGCCAATCTACATACATCCAGTCCTTAACTCTGATGTACTCATGGGCCATGTTAGACTGTATTATATATAAATTGTAGGTTATGATGACTATATTGAGAAATCTAAGAACGTGATGGTTACTGACAAAGGAGAAAATCCGTGTATATGCTTTGTGTGTGCGTTTGTCGTTGAAAAAAATAAATTATCGATAATCAAACTTAGATTTGAGGATACCCATGTATGAGTTGTATTATATATATGTGTGTTTCAACTTATGATTTCGGTTAAGTGTAGGGTGGTTGGTGTGTATGTGCTGTGTGTGCGTTTGTGGTATATTCGTATTGTATGCGTGTGTTTCGGCTGTCGGGGGTAAGTCCTCTATTCCATTAAGAATGTATAGAGTAGACACCCATTCGCTTGTGTTTTCAACCATTTCGAGTAAATTTCGGCAGCACCTCCCCGCTGTTCTCCGAGTACACTGTAATAGAATAGATAATCATTTCAAAGCTGTGAAACGTTGAAATGAATATCTAATCTATCTTTGTACACGGAGAACCAGTGAAAAAGTACCGACGAAATAACTCGATAAGGATGAAAATACAAGTGAATGCAGGTGTTTGCTTTATATATTCCTAACTTGTCCACACTGGACAAATCTATCGGTTATCATACGATTTAATCTTCTCATCATATAAACTATACGACGGTTGTTAGTACCGAACTATACCGTCAGATATTTAAGAACTTTCGTATAGTTCTATGTCACGACGAATAACGTATGTTAACTGATAGACGGGGATTAAGTGGTGCTTTGATTTTCATATATTAGTATCGATGAGAATATGAAAGTTTCATATTATTATTGAGTATCATATATTGGTTTTAATTTGAACATTTAACTTGAATAGGTTTTACGTTTACATTTCGTTATTAAGGGTTCGAAATTTTTAGTTTAGGGTAAAATTTTCTTGCGTTTATGGTAAAATTGTACGTATATGTTATTATCGAGTATCCTACTGAATGAACTAGTACGCCCTAAAACCCTAATCCTAAATAACCTAAATTAACTTAATTAACCATAATTAACTATAATCGTTATCCTAACACAAATTATCCCTAATTAACCCAAACTTAACCCAATTGAACCAAATTAACCCTAATCAACATCCTAACCCTTTCAAATTATCAGTAATTAACCCAAATTAATCCTAATCTCTAATTAACCCAAATTAACTCTAGTTACCCTAAACCTGAACCAAACCCTAACCCTAGTCCAAGTCTTACCCAAACCCTAACCCTAAGCCTAACCCTAACTGTAACTAACTAACCCTAACTCCAAACCACAGCCGCCGCTACAACCACCACCACAACCACCAAATCCACTATGCACCCACCTACCACCGACCACCACAGCCACCACCGACCACCGACCAATACGGCTACCACCACAACCACCATAGCCACCATCCTAATTAACCGAAATTTACCTAAATTACCACCACAACGACCATGAACTCCATCATCATCAACATCACCAAACAACCATGATCACCAACGATTATCATCATTAGCATCATCTACTTCTTCTGCTTCTTTAAAAATTCAAATTTTAAAATTGAAATTAAAAATTTTTACGAACCTGGAAAATGATTACGGCACTGGACGACGACGACGACGACGACTGCTCGCTGGCGATGGAACTCGAGGAGATGGAACGGGCGATGGAGCTCAAGGAGATGTAAAGGGGAGTTGGAGCTCTCCAGTGATGGAAGCGGGGATGGAGTCGATGATTTGGCCATTAGAGAATCGGAGGATCGATCGAAAAAGGTCGCTGGAGGATTAGAGGAGGGCTTGGCCACTGGAGGTTCGAATGAGGATCAGAGGAGGGCTCCCCGAAGTCGCTGGAGGCGACGATTGGAGGACCGGAAAAGGTGTTAATGATCGTAGGAGACGACGGAAAGGAGGGTGACGAGAAGGGTGGCTGCGGCGATCGGCGACGACGGGAGTACGGTGGCGACGAGAGGAGAGACGCGGAGGAGGAATTTTTTTGGGGGGATGATGAATTGGGCGTGGAAAACATTATCTGGTATTTTTTTTTTAATAAATCAACTTTGCCCCTACGGTGCAAACCGTAGGAGTTTCTTTTGCGGCACCGTAGGGGCATTTACAAAGTTTATTTTTTATTTAATTTTTATATAAAACCGTCCCTACGGTGTTATCCGTAGGGACATTTGTTGCCCCTACGGTTTTCACCGTAGGTGCAAAGAAAAATTGCCCCTACGTATTTGTCAATCCGTAGGGGCAATCCATTATTGTAAGAGTGCCTTTCTCCGGATAATCATATTTAGGAAGACATGCGGGGCTTTATGTATTATGCATGTTATTGGACGATCAATTGTTTTGCTGTAGAAAAATATTTAGAGCCATAACACAGGTGCATATAACTAGTTCCCATGCATGCATGTAATGGAACAAGAATGTCATTCAGTGCATGAGATCCTCATGAATGTTAATCTGTATCGTCCTTTTCCCCCTCTTCTTTACTACTGTAAAGGTTACAGTAAATGGCATAGGACCCGAAAATATTTTAAAAAAACACTTGTAATAAAACTGACCATTCAAACATTGCATATGCTTTACCCTAGCTACTTAAACATTTCTACAGGTTGTATTTTCTTTAACTTTTTTTTTCCTTGTATTTTCTTTGTTTCGGGTAAACTATTTTAATGAAACACGGAAGTATCCTTCACCCAAAAAAAAAACAGCTAGGCTACGCGCAAAAGACCAGAGGCTGGTCATTTTTCATAAAAAAATAAAAAATGAAAAATAAAATGCCGTATTTCATTTTGGAATATACAATATCAATTTTATTGTATCTTTTATCCCCAATAACAAAACAGGTAGCAAACATGAGAAATAAGCACCAATATTACGGTACATTCATAGCTTGTCCAAATGGACGGTCCAAGGTATTTTTTGTCCTTTTCATAGCATATAATACACATTAATTACTTGATGGCATTGCCACCACCTAATTGAGCTCCAACATCAAACCAATTTCACAATTTTTATTGATTGTAGGACCACCGGCCTGTCATCAATTTTCTTTCCAAACCCTTGAGAAAATTAATTCTTGTCTTCTGCCCAACAAACTTCAAATTTATAACAAATAATTCTGGCTTTTTAATGAAGAATACCCAAAGTTTGGTGGGCAATTATTTGACTCACGTTACTAAGAGGAAAATAATCTTGCTTATGAAATTAATTAGTATTAGCTGACGTATAAGCAGGACATTGCAATAATATGGGTTGCCTAATAGGTAAGCATGTTACATAAGATTTCAATTCTCAATTTGTATTCGTTAGGTTAATATTTAATCATCTTTAGTTTGTTTTTTTTCTTATGCACAGACAAGAAAGCTTAAAATCTATGATCATTTGATTTGTAGTTTTAATTTCAAGTGATGTGTTAGGATTATTTATATGTACGGTCTGATTTGCAACTGAGGGTTGTATATACTTATTTAGGGCTTTCATATATTTAGTCTGAAATATTATGTACTAGATGCTTGCACCTGCGATAATCTTAGCTACCACTGTAGAAAATTTCCGTCAATGACGGTAAAATACTCCATTTTTTATATTTTTGATTGATGATCAACATCACTTCTATCATTTATATAACATAAATCTATCGTTAACATCCCTTTGTAGCTTTCGCCAAATGATGCCAAAATCAGCGATTTTTCTATAATATGACATTTTATGTATCAAGATTTATGAGCATAGAGCTTAAAACCTACAAGAACTTTTCTATGTCTATGAAGATCAATATTTATGGTGTTGATCATCGAAACAAGAGGTCAAAGTTGGGTTTTTTGACTGCCGTAGAAAAAATTCCTTCCTGTTATCGCGGAGATTTCATTTTCTCATGCAAGCGCAGGTGAGAAGGGAGGGGATAGGAGTACAAAATGTGACAGTAGCAAATATCATGTATTGAAGGCATGCAAAACAGAGCAATCGGCACTGTCATGTTAATCTTTATATCCTAAATTATGGGCACACAACAGTATTAAAATATATAATAAAATTGGAGAATAAACTCTTTGACAATATGTATAAAATTATTAAACAAAACATTAAATAATGATAAAAAATGAATGCATACCATTTTAATGAAAATGTTTGCTTTTTGCTACAACCGTATTATATTTAGCTCAATAAAATAAGAATTTTTATTTTACCTAAATTATGATAATTAAAGACCAAATTTTATATTGCAAAAAAATTATATCAAATGATATCAAGCTATGATTTGCGTACACGCTGTATAAACTAATGTCGGTTTATTCTTTTATAAGCAATGTAAGCTTCTTTCCTACCACTAGAAACAAATAAAAATAAATCATGCATACTTGCTCTTGCATTCTTAACTATATATCCAAAATTACAAACATGATTTACACTACATTAAAGAATTTACTTTCAGGGGCTCAATGAGAAGCCCATTTTCATAAAACGGAAACGCAATCCAGAGAAAGCAATTTAGCAACTAATATAAAATATAGATATATTAAAAAATTAAAATGGGAAAATCGATCCTTATTTTAAACCCCACCTATTTTTCAAAATTGTTAAAATCCCAACTTAGAATTTACAAATGTTTCAAGCTCATACGTATTCTAATTGAGACGTATATCTTGTGACCGCAAAGATTTCCTTTATTCATAGGCAGGAAATCTATTATTCCTGCATCCCTAACATTATCACTCTCTTTTCAAAGAATATGCGCTATACAATATGATATTGTTTAATTCAACCAACTAAATATTTCAACTCCCTCTAAGAATCCCAGGTACTTCTCAGAAATCAACAGGATTTGCTTGTGTTCGATGAAACCTGTGGAAGTGAAGCAGCTTCTACTCTTGGGGATGTAAGGTCAAGATTTTGCCTTCCTTTTTTTCCATAGAGATGAAGAAGCTGACACCACATGCATGCAACAATATGCCATTGTTCTTTGAAGCAAACCCACACATCTATAACAAAAACATGATGAAATCAGATACCTGCTATTAGTTATAAGAAATTAAGAAGGCATCATACCTCTTTAATCATCTGAAAATGGGCAGTCAATCTAATTTTTTTTCCCATTATTTAACAAGGTAAACAGCTCATATATATAAATAGGCATTAGAAGTTAACGATGAGGAGAGATGTCTTCTGGACTGATAAGGAGAGGGACTCACTTGAATGACATATCACTTACTTAGGCAATTGAGTCAATCATACGATATCATGTACCATACCAGATATTGCTTTTGCACTATCTGCAGTAAGAAGATATTAATCCAATTCTGGAGAAACAAAAGAAAGCAGTGAAGAACATAAGTTGATATTCTTGATATATGATAACCGCCGCCTCCTGCAGAAGGCGGTTATCGGTTCAGGCTTACATAATGACCTAGATGCCAGAGATGCTCTAAGAGTTTTGAGTTCACCCTTTTCTAATAAGCAGTATATTGGATAGGGTTTCAATAGGGATACTGAGTTAGGCATGGTGCAGGATATTGGTTATGACTCAACGGAGGATACTGCTCTAGAAGTTTGTTAGATAAAATTATTCATTTATAAACTTGGTCCCATCAAGTATCCAGATAAATTCTTGAGGCGGGGTATCGCTCAGTTCGGGAGATTGTTGATCTCCGCGAATTTGAGATATAAAGAGAGGAAGTTGGAATATTGTAGCGGATTCACTCACTGAGGCTATTTATCAAACACAGATGTTTCATAAATATAGTTTGCGAAACTGATTAGTAGAGAAACTATGTATTCGGTAGCACACGAGCTGTGGGTAGAGAAGTTGGGTATTCGGTAGCACACGAGCTGTGAGATATAGAGAGAGGAAATTGGAACATTGTAACGGATCCATTCACTGAGGCTGTTTCTCGAACACAGATGTTTCACAAATATGGTTTGCGAAACTGATTAGTAGAGAAATTAGGTATTGGATAGAACACGAGCAGTAGGTATGCGATACCACAATAATTAGATTTAAATGCAAGTGGGAGATTGTTGGATATAGTACCCTCAAGGCAATTATTGTAATTGCAAATATGCGATTATGATAATTGAAAGAGGACCTATGCAGGTAGAACAGTCTTACTCGAGATGACAGTATGCTATCTGGTTTATCTTTTATCATTAATGTGTATATGTTTTATTTGTTATTACATGTCGCTAATACATAATGATGAAGCCTGTATGATTCTTACTTGACTACCACCATTATGATGGCGATCATATATGTGGGAGCTGGGTAGTCTATAAGCACATCATTAAATGTCCCTAGTGTTGGTTCCTAGTGTAAGTCCATGTCACGCACCCCACGAACTTGCGGGGAGGCGGAATATATGAAAAACGATTATCAAAGCTTCGTAACACGGACTTGAGCGCATGAATCGTATCTAAACCGTTACTAGCAAACTACGAGAGGTTTAACTACTCGGATTCGAAGCTATACCTCACGTTACTTGTCCTTCGGATCTTCATCGCTGTCCTCCACTTCTCATAGGCTCCTTGGAACATCGGCACCTCAATGGCCTCCTCGAGTCAAAGACGATCCACCCGAGAGCTCCTACGCCAAGCTTGATCTCTAACTTGAGATAACTAAGTTGCTCAAAGTGCTAATCTAAGCTATCTAGGGGATATAGAGTGAGGTTATGGATGTATTAGTCTATCTAATCCTTGATCTCAACACATGAGAGGGGAGGATTAGGGTTTCAAGAGAGAGCTTGAGGAGAGAGAAGGTGAGCATATGTTATCAATGAAAAAGCTTCTCACTTCTAATATATTATGAAGCATAAGAAAATCAAAAAGAATAAATCAAAATGCATTATCATCATACTTCATTAAATATATGCAATGAATCATCAAGTGAGTCACTAAGCAATAAATGCTTCATTAACTCACTTGAATGACTCATCTAAGTGAGTCACAAATTCATTAAATGCTAATGCCACCTTACCCCTCATGTCATCATCTATCTAGAAGCTTCCCGACAAATTACGAGAACGCCCCTCCTATCCGTGAAAACACGGAAAAACTTTAGACTGTATAAATCCAATAACCCGATACTAGAATCTGGCTTAAACCAAAGCCGGCTAGTAAAAACTGTCCGAACGTCGCACGTGCGTTTAAACACGTATGCGTCCGAACCCTTGTCGTAAAACCATACGACCTCTATATCGTTTCGCCTGGAGTAGGGAAACTCTCTGTGTGGGACTCTAAAGACTCGACACTACGCTGGCAGTGGGTTTAACCACAGACCGCAAGCGGCACTGGCTGTACGTAACGGTCCCCAGGTAGATGTCGATAAGAAGGCCGATGAGAAAAACCATCCGAACTCCTACTGAGCCTGATGTGACAATCTCCGTACAGTCCGGTCTGTTCGTCTAAGACTATCGCATATCGAGCCTAGGGGGCGGCAAGCGTCAGTCCCCTAATAGCGGTATAAGTCGTGTCGGAGCGTAGCCCATTACACCCTGAGAAACTACTGGAACCTACCAGTAAATCTCGCTTGCCTTGGCCAGGGACTTTGCGTAATGGCTCTTTGACACAGCGCGATATCAACTCCCAATACAAGGAGAGACGAATCCTGTCTAACCGTCACTGCCTCCAAGTGCTCGGGACTGCACCCAACTGCTACCTGTTTGCACGACTCCTTTGAGCCGTGGTAGGGTAGCAATCTAAGAACAGTGGGACATACTCGAGGCGAAGTAGCAGTATCAAGTCTGCGGACTATGCTGTACTCATGTCACCTGGGAACTGTTTAACTGACGATGGGTATAATACAAACCAACAGTTCCCCTGCGAGTCCTGTCCGGTGTACCCGTAACGTAACGAGCACCTGTATACTATCTCCAGTACGACGTACTGATGGCTGTGGGACAGACCATCTCCCCAACTGGGTTGAGAAGCGTACACACTTAGTCTACTCCGGAATATCGATGCCCTATCTCGATAATCCAACGACCAGGGACCTGTATAGGATGTTGCTTACAGACTACCCAGCCCCCACTAGTGTGACTGCCATCACAACGCTGGTAATCAAGCAAAGATCCTATGGGCTCTACTAATATGTATAAGTGATACGTAACAAGAAACATATGCACATATTAAAGTAGACTCAAACCAAGTAGCATACTGCCATGTTTAGCAAGATTGTATATACAACTGTGAATATCTCAAGCTTCCATTAAGTAATATACATGCAAGTATGATACAATAATGACCCCTAGGGCATATACACTAACAATCTCCCACTTGCACTAGGGCTATGAGCTGGCATAACGTAGACCTATCATCTCGAATAGCCTCTCGAACTGCGTCTGAGGAATGGCCTTTGTGAATGGATCAGCAATGTTATTCTCCGTCTCTACTCTCTTCACCTCGATCTCCCGGCGATCTACGATCTCCCTGATCAGGTGATACCGCCTTAAGATGTGTCTGGACTTCTGATGGGACCTGGGTTCCTTCGCTAAAGCTATAGCGCCGTTGTTGTCATAATATAGAGGTATTGGATCAACACTGGTAGGAACCACCCGAAGTTCTGTGAGGAACTTCTTCATCCAGACAGCTTCTTTTGCGGCATCGCAAGCAGCTATGTACTCCGCTTCCATTGTTGAGTCAGCAACGGTCTCCTGCTTGGAACTCTTCCAACAGACCGCCCCTCGATTGAGGGTAAAGACATAACTCGACATGGATTTGGAGTCATCCTTGTCACTCTGGAAGCCGGAGTCAGCAAAGGCCTCAATCTGGAGGTCTTTTCCGCCATACACCAAGAACATCTCCTTAGTCCTCCTCAAGTACTTGAGAATGTTCTTTACGGCTATCCAGTGCTTTTCCCCTGGGTTTGCTTGATACCGGCTTACTACGCTCAATGCGTATGCTATATCTGGTCTGGTACATAACATCGCATACATTATAGAGCCTACCGCAGAAGCGTAGGGTATAATCGACATGCGATCCCTTTCCAAATCAATCTTGGGAGACATCTCTTTGGAGAGGGTGATTCCATGACAAGCCGGTAGGTTACCGCGCTTAGAATCATCCATACTGAATCTTTTCACTATGGTGTCTATGTACCTGGACTGCGAAAGTCCCAAAATCCTTTTTGATCTATCACGATAGATCCGGATCTCCAGAATGTAGGTGGCATCACCCAGGTCTTTCATGGAGAATTTCTGTGATAAGAATCTTTTGACTGACTGTAACAAAGGAATATCATTTCCTATTAGGAGAATGTCATCCACGTACAAGACGAGGAATATTACAGCTCTCCCTACAATCTTATTGTATATGCAAGGTTCATCTGTTTTTTTTGATAAAGTCGAATTCTTTGACAGCATCATCAAAACAGATGTTCCAACTCCGCGATGCCTGCTTTAGTCCATAAATGGACTTAAGCAGCTTGCATACTTTACCGCTGCTCCCACTCTGAATGAATCCCTCTGGCTGATCCATATAGACGCTCTCTTCTAAATTACCATTTAGAAAGGTCGTCTTTACGTCCATCTACCTGATTTCATAATCGTGGAAGGTAGCAATAGCAAGAAGGACCCGAATGGATTTAAGCATAGCCACTGGAGAAAAGGTTTCGTCATAGTCCAAACCAGGTCTTTGACGAAAACCCTTTGCAACAAGTCTAGCTTGTAGGGTGTTTTTCGTCACCCTATTGAGATGGGAATACGCGCGCGCTTGTCAGGCGTACTACAGATTCCCCCTGCCTAGGGTAGGCCGGGGTTTAATGATTGTGGGGATCCGAATCTCCGGCAGCCGCGGACTAAACTGCCGTTAATTACCCCTCGCCTTTGGAGTGAGGGAACCTCCGATTGACGGGTTAAACTGGTCATGCGAACTCAATGTGCAGTGTGCATGCGATGTGTTTTGAAATGGGGTTTTGGATATGTCGGGAGCCACGCAGAGTTTTTACGGGGATCCCGCTACCGGGATAGCGGGCTGGGGGTCAAAGGGGCTAGCAGCCCCCTTGCGGGGTGCGGGGAGAAATTTTTTTCTAACAGGGACAGTGTCGTGGTGTATGTGTGTGTGCACATATGTATGGATATGTGTATATATATATATGTATATATGTATATATATATATATATAAGAAAGAGGGGGAAAAGGCATCCAAAGGATGCGTGGGGCCAGCGCCTTAGGCGCTGTGCGCCCAGGTGCTATGCGCTCAGGCGCTAGCGTGCCACGTGTCGGCACGTGGGCATTCTGCGCTTGAGCGTAGGGTGCTGTAGCGCAAGCGCGCCACGTGGGCGCTTTGTGCTTCAGCGCCTGACGCTCGAGCGCATGTGCGCCACGTGTCGGCACGGGGGCGACTTGCGCCGGAGAGCTGGGCGCTTGAGCGCAAGCGCGCCACGTGTCGGCACGGGGGCGACTTGCGCTCGAGCGCTTGCGCTGGAGCACAAGCGCGCAATGTGTCGGCATTGGGGCGACTTGCGCTCGAGCGCAAGCGCGCCACGTGTCGGCACATGGGCGCTTTGCGCTCGAGCACAGAGCGCTGTTGTGCGAGCGCGCCACGTGTCGGCACGTGGGCGCTCTGCGCTTGAGCACCGGCGAGGAAAAGAGGCTTTTAGCTTAAAAAGATTCTCGGAAGAGAAATCAGAGTGGAGTTGGACTCCTAAGTGTGTTTTTGGGGTTAATGGAAGGGGTTCTTCTTCCTCCTCCTCTGTTAGCTGGATCTTGAAGATCAAGAGATGTGAGATCTCAAAATCTCTCTTTTTTAGGATCTAAAGACAGATCCAAGTTCCCCTTTGTGGGTTTGGTGGTGAAAAACTTTCTTGTTTTTGAAAAGGAAGAGTAAAACTCTTGATTTAATTCAAAAGAAAGAAGAAGGTTTGAGACCTTCAGAAAAGGGAAAGAAATACAAACCCTAGGTTTTTTTTGAGAGAATGAAAGTGTTCTTTATTCATCATCATGTTGCCTTTTATAGGCTTACATATTTACATATAGCCCCTTGGGCTTCACAAAATGGCATTTTGCCTATCCCATGGCTCATGTGCCATTTCATTTTTGCACATAAGCCATGGGCTTACAAAAAATTGGCTTTATGCCCATTTTGCATACATTCATGCATAAAAAATTACATAAAAATTATTTATTACATGATTTTGTTGTTGGCATGGGGGAGGCTGGCCACGGGCTCGACTTTGGCATGAGCCCGCTTGACCTGGGCTTGGGCCCACCTAGCTTGGGGGTTGACCCTGACTTTGACTCGGTCAATCGGGGTGTAAATTTTTACCCCAACAAAGTGCCCCCATCAATAAATACACACCGCACATTTGAGTTGTGTGCATGAAATTGATGGATCTTAAAGTTGGACTTCGAGGTAGAATATCATTCCAGGGGCGGAGCATCATCCCGGGGAGCATGATTCCCGGGGATCGGAGCGTCATTCTGATTCGCGGAGCATAATTCCAGAGATCGGAGCATCGTTCCGAAGGGGGGAGCATAATTCCAGGGTTCGAAGCATCGTTCCGAAGGGCGGAGCATAATTCCAGAGATCGGAGCATCGTTCCGATGATCGGAGCATGATTTCAGGATTCGGAGCATCATTCCGAAGGGCGGAGCATGATTCCAGAGTCCGAAGCATCTTTCCGAAGAGCGGAGCATAATTCCAGAGATCGGAGCATCGTTCCGATGGGCGGAGCATAATTCCAGAGATCGGAGCATCGTTCCGATGATCGGAGCATGATTCCAAGATTCGGAGCATCATTCCGAAGGGCGGAGCATAATTCCAGAGATCGGAGCATCGTTCCGAAGGGCGAAGCATAATTCCAGAGATCGGAGCATCATTCCGATGATCGGAGCATCATTCCAGGATTCAGAGCATCATTCCGAAGGGCGGAGCATAATTCCAAGGTTCGGAGCATCGTTCCGAAGGGCGGAGTATGATTCCAGAGTTCGGAGCATCTTTTCGAAGAGCGGAGCATAATTCCAGGATTCGGAGCATCATTCCGAAGGGCGGAGCATGATTCCAGAGTTCGGAGCATCTTTCCGAAGAGCGGAGCATAATTCCAGGGTTCGGAGCATCGTTCCGAAAGGCGGAGCATGATTCCATAGATCGGAGCATCGTTCCGAAGGGCGGAGCATAATTCCAGAGATCGGAGCATCATTCCGATGATCGGAGCATGATTCCAGGATTCGGAGCATCATTCCGAAGGGCGGAGCATAATTCCAAGGTTCGGAGCATCGTTCCAAAGGGCGGAGCATGATTCCAGAGTTCGGAGCATCATTCCGAAGGGCGGAGCATGATTCCAGAGTTCGGAGCATCTTTCCGAAGAGCGGAGCATAATTCCAGGGTTTGGAGCATCGTTCCGAAGGGCGGAGCATGATTCCATAGATCGGAGATCGTTCCGAAGGGCGGAGCATAATTCCAAGGTTCGGAGCATCGTTCCGAAGGGCGGAGCATGATTCCAGAGTTCGGAGCATCTTTCCGAAGAATGGAGCATAATTCCAGGATTCGGAGCATCATTCCGAAGGGCGGAGCATGATTCCAGAGTTCGGAGCATCTTTCCGAAGAGCGGAGCATAATTCCAGGGTTCGGAGCATCATTCCGAAGGACGGAGCATGATTCTAGGATTCGGAGCATCATTCCGAAGGGCGGAGCATGATTCCAGAGTTCGGAGTATCTTTCCGAAGAGCGGAGCATAATTCCAGGGTTCGGAGCATCATTTCGATGGGCGGAGCATAATTCCAGGATTCAGAGCATCATTCCGAAGCGCGGCAGATATTCTGACCGAAGCATAATTTCGATGCAGAGGTTGATTCCCAGGCGAAGCATAATTCCGACGGGGAAGGCATATACTCCGAGGCGAAGCATGATTTCGACAAGGGGTACATTCTGAGACGGAGCATGATTCCGGCGCAGAGCTTGTTTGTTGACTTGATCCCGAGGCGAAACATAATTTCGACAGGGAAGGCAGGTACACCGAGGCGAAGCATCATTTCGACACGGGGTGCATTCTGAGACGAAGTATAATTTCGACGCAGAGCTTGCTGGTTGACTTGATTCCGAGGCGGAGCATGATTATGACGAGGAGGTCGTTGGTTGATTCCGAGACGAAACATAATTCCGACAGGGAAGGCAGCTACACCGAGGCGAAGCATCCTTTCGACACGGGGTGCATTCTGAGACGAAGCATAATTCCGACATAGAGCTTGTTGGTTGATTTAATTCCGAGGCGGAGCATAATTCCGGCAGGGAAGGTAGATATCCCGAGGCGAAGCATGATTTCGACACGGGGTAAATTCTGGGACGGAGCATGATTCCGCCGTAGAGGTTGTTGGTTTGATTTGATTTGGGTTGACATCAGCATCACTACACAGGAATATGGTATCAGGAGCGAATCATCATTTGTCATGAGAGGATTTGGGAATTGGTTTTTTTTGTTTGGCATCAGCATCGCTACACTGGAATATGGTGCCAGGAGCGAATCATCATTTGCGTTTGCTTATTAGGAAATGATGGCTCAGGAGACAGGTTTTAGGTCCCTATCGCCGAAGACTTTTCAACTTTGTGAGCCGTAAGGGTCTCACAAAGCATTTTCTCCCTACAGGTCGTAAGGATCCCGTAAGTGTATTTTTTCCTTGGGAGTCGTGGGGACTCCCAAGTGTGTCGCTCCTTTGTGAGTCGTAAGGATCTCACGCGGGAATTTTCTCCTCACAAAGTCAAGAGGACCTTGTGAGTGCATTTCATCTCTTTCTCACGAGTTTGCGCCCTTTCGGGTTTTCACAAACTCGCCGGCAGTCCTGCTGTTTTTACTCACGGAGCCCTTTCGGGTTTTCATCCGTGCCCATTTTGCTTGTGGACATACCTTTTTTTTATTTTTATTTTATTATTTTTGGAGAGATTAGGATTGTTTTACGCCCGTGGATTGTATACGGTTTTGCAGGATGTATGATCCAGACCGTAGGGCCGTAAAAATTTCGGGACTTTGTTGGCGTCTGCATCGCTGCATTGGAATATGGTACCAGGAGCGACTCATCATTCGCCGTTGGGGCATGGGATTTAGAATTTGGTTGGCGTCTGCATCGCAGCACTGGAATATGGTACCAGGAACGACTCATCATTCGCCGCTTAGGATTTAAGTTTGGAATTTGGTTGGCGTCTGCATCGCTGCACTGGAATATGGTACCAGGAGCGACTCATCATTCACCACTTGGGGATTGGGGAGCGATGGCTTAGGAGACAGGTTTAGGTCCCAGTCACCTAAGGCTTTTAAATTTTATGGGCCGTGAGGGTCCCATAAAAGCATTTTCTCCCTACGAGTCGTAAGGATCCCGCAGGTGTATTTTCTCCTTAGGTGTCGTGAGGACTCCTAAGTGTGTTTTTCCTTTGTGAGTCGTAAGGATCCCACAAAAGTTTGTTCTCCTCATGTATCGTGAGAACACATGAGTGGGTCTTCTCAATGGAGCATAATTCCAAAGGCGGAGACCAGCCGCGTAACTGGTGATTACGGTGGGGCATGGGTATGCTGAGAATTATTTGAGCCCGTGGATTGTATACGGCTGTCAATTTGGGGACTGGCCGTAGGGCTGGGAGAATTTTGGAAATTTGAATTTTTGTTAGCATCTCCATCGCTGCACTGGAATATGGTATCAGGAGCGACTCATCATTCACCTTTGTTTTGTTTGTTTTTTGTTTTGTTTCATTTCTGTTTTACCGCGATTGCTCTATCATTTCAGCTTTTCTTATCGCGAAGATCGCGATTGCCCTATCATTTCAGCTATTTATTCGCGGTTGCCCCATCATTTCGGCTTTTCTTTATTTTTCTTTTATTTACACATTTTTTGTTTATTTACATTTTTTTACATTCCCAGTTTAACGACTTAGAGGTCGATTATTCCCAGTTTAATGACATGGTGGTCGATGGTTCCCAGAGGAAGATAGATGTCTGAGAGAATCGGTTTCACGAAGAACTTCGGTCTTCGTTTGTATGAAATTGGCGGTCGCATCTTGACTGTTTACTGTTAGTTATATGTATGCCCTAGAGGCCATTACTGTACATTGGATGTATATTGTAGTGGATGCTGGGACATATATAGGTAGGACTTTCTTGCTCGACATGATAGTACGCTATCTGGTTGCTCTTTATCTTAACATGTATACTTTCTGTCTCTCTGATTACATGTTGATAAAGCCCTTAGGATGTGTACTCGACTTCCAGGACTATGATGTAGATCATACTAGTGGGGCCTCGGTAGTCCATGAGTACATCCTTCAATGTTCCTAGTCGTGGGAATATCGAGACGGGGCATCGATATTCCAGAGTAGACTAGCGTATATCTTCTCGACCCATGTGATGGGCGATGGATGATCCCATATCCATTGGTGTTTGACATCAGAGATGGTATGCGGGTGCTCAGTGGAGACTGGGTACACTGAACGGACTCGCCGAGAACTCCCAGATGGTATTATACCTCACGTCAGATGGCAGTTTTCTGGTGACACTGGTACAGCTTAGTCTGTTGACCCAAGATCGTCATAGAGTCTTGTGTGTCTCCCACCGTGCTTTGATTTCCACCCTACCACGGCTCTACTGAGTCGTGCAAACAGGTGGTTTTTGGGTACAGTCCCGATTCACATGGAGGCAATGAGCGATAGGAGGGGATTCGTCTCTCCCGGTATTGGGGGTTGATGTTGTGCTATGCCCGACTGGCCATAACAGGAAATCCCTGGCCAGGGTTGCAGTGATATACTGGTAAGAGTTATCAGTAGTTTCACGATTGTTATGGACCTCACGTCGGCATGACTTGTCAAGTTATTAGGGTCTGACGTTTACCACCCCTAGGCGAGATATGCGACATATCAGACGAACAGACCGGACTGTACGGTAAGTGTTACTGGTTGGATTCACAGGAGTGTGAGCGGGCTTGCTCGTCGATCTTCTGATCGCTCAATACCCGGGTGGCCGTTACGTTTAGCAGACCGCTTGCGGCTTGTGGATGCTTGATATGATCATCATCTGCTGCCGGCGTATTGACGAGTCTTTAGAGTCCTACACAGAGGTTTCCTGGCTCAAGCGAAATGAAATAGGAGCGCATATGAGATATGTGCGGGACCGAGAATAATGCGTGTATGTGATACCGTATTCTATTCTCGCGATGAATGTATCGAATGGTTGTATGCGATATAACCTAGTTATCGAATCGAGGATTGATTCGATAAATCGATACATTGGATACTAGTCGGTTATATGCGATATGACTGGATCGTTAAATCAAGTATTGATTTAATGATTTAATGCATAATTATATATTTGATATAATAATTTGCATTAACTAGTTTTTGTTCACTTTAAATGGATTTTCTCACTTGAAATACACAAGTTGTATATGTGATATAGTTTTGTGCACTTGTTTGTATCATGTTTGATGATACATGCTAACTTGAGTTTGTGTGTATGATTAAACCATGGTTATATGAATGGTTAGGGTTTTTTTTACTTATTCATTTATTTATTTTGGAAAAGATAAATAGAAATGGTGGCTTTCTTTGTTTCTTTCATGAAGCTTCATGAAGTGTTGAAAGCTTGACCATTTTGTTTGCTTCCCTTAACCTAACCATTCACCTAACCCTAGTTTAGTCTCTACACTTAACCATGGTTGGTATATGATAAGTATTCAATTTATTTTCTATTTGAAAAATACTTATCATATTGCTTTTCTTCTTCTTCTTCATCTTCAACAATGAAGAAAGCTACCTCCATCAATGGCAACTTGAGAAAAAGAGTGAGAAATCCAATTCTAAAGTGAACCCACTTCCTATTTCTTCATCCTCTGCCACTTGACAAGTAGTATAGCGTGTTTTCTTCACAAGTTTCATGACTTGGTGAAGTTGGAGTTTGATCATGAGTTGCCTCGACGTAGATCATCTTCGGCATCGAAGTCAGCGACCTATCCCGATCTTTTCTCCGATGAAACCATCGCAAGAGTCTAGGATTTCGATTTGTACAGCGGAGGGACGTCTATGCGGAGCTAAGGAAGTGGAGGACCGGATCTACAAAGGTTGTAGTTACTTTCCTTTAGCAATAAAGTTATTTACTTGCTTGCATCGCCTCATTATCTAGTTAACGATCCGTATTAGGGTTTGTAGGCATATGAAATTTTTGAATTGGGCATGTTTGATCACTTATGAGACTTCATTAGTGTGCCTAGGAACCCTACAGTGGTATCAGAGCCTAGCTAGAGCCTTAGGCGATGCGTAGACGGAGTTAGAAGTCCGATCGAACCGAAACCCTAATTCAAAATTGCTCTCTGTACATTTTCTGGATTTGTGGATTTTTGAGAATTAAAAATATGCAGAAAAATCAGCAGGTATTTCTAAGAATTACTGTGAAGTTCGAGAACCTAATTCAACTATAGCGCGGCGGAACCGCGGCATTAGCATGGCTAATGCGGCGGTTCCGTGGCTAATTTGTCTCTTCAGTCAATTAATTTTACACTGTAATTCCTATTTTGAAGTGCTGGTTTTCCTGGGAATTTTTAATCTGAACTCAAGAGTTGAGTTTTCTGGGTTGTATTGGGGACTCGGTGTTTCGATCGGATTGTCAAACTTTGTCTATGTGTTTTTCCGGGTAATTTTAGAATATGTTAAAAAGTTCGACCGGATATAAATACCCACTTTTTCCCCTGCCAGGAAATTTCCAATTGTTGGATTTTTCCGTAATTTAATGACGTTCTAAGTAGTGCAAGTAACGCGATGGTCTCTCTAGAAGACAACAAACCTTAACTCGATTATGTGACCGTCTTGAACTGCCCTTTGAACTTTCGGGTTTGGGGCAGTACGGCGTGCCACATGTGAGGCGTTGGCTTGACCCTTCTACGGCTGGACCGTTGGTACTGAGGCATGAACTGAATGTTTTTAAACTTATTTCATGTGTTGAGCTGTATCGGGAAAACTTGGGTGTTCGATTGTTCGATCGGAAAGTTTAACATTTTCTATCTTATCCGGAATGTGATACAACATTTGGAATTCATAAGTAGTTATGAGATAACTGAATGAATGTTATAAACATAGCAGTTTAGTCTCACTTGATCGGTTGCCACGAAATTTTGATGTGATCAAAAGTCCGTCGCAATCACGTAGCGTACGCGGATACTCGCCGGGTAAACTTAATAGACAGCCTCGCCCCATAGCCCCGACCAAGTGACTGTAGGAGAACCCCGTCGCCGAAAGCATCCTTTCGTGTGCTCGCGGCAGCGTTGTTCCTCCTTGGTGCACTTCGTCGACGGCGTCGGGGGTGCAGCCGCCTACTAAAGTTTGCGACGAGCATTCGATCAGAATGTCGGGAATCCTGTTGAATTTCCCGACTTGATATTGAAAAGTGTTTTCGATAATGAGACTAAAATGCGGGGTTTATAATTGTTAGGCATGCGATGTCTAAGTATTTCATTTGATTAGGCATGTGATGTCTAAAGAGGTTGCGGATTCCAACTGTTGTAGATTTACACTTTCTTTTCTGTGATCGTAAGTGTAATATGTGATATCGCCGGTTTCGTTGTTATATATCAATGACAATTGGGATGCGCATATTTACTTACGTTGATGACATGTGATGTTATGTGTTGCTGGATATGTTATATTGGATTGTCGTGTTTGAATAGCCGGGTTTTTTTTATGTAAGATGATTGTTTTTCATTTTCATTCATGTAAAAACTTGTATGTAATATTCTTTTATTGGGGCACTTCCAGGTTGCGGAAGATGTCACCTTTTGTATATTATTTACTTTTCCGCATTAGGATAGACCCAAGGAGGGGAGCACAAGTAACCGGGTTCTGGGGTCCAGTGGGAGACATCTCGAGGAGTCGAGTCCGGGTCTCCTAACCCTAGAATTGGTAGGGTTGCTTGCCGCTCTCGTAGGGGTCTCGGGGTGTGGGTTTGGTTATTCATCACGACCGTGGAATCCGTGTTTTATACTGGCTCGTATTGAAAACACGGACGTCCTAGTATATCCAATATTTCATATGATATTTTCTGCTGCGTTATCTGTGATGTGATCATGTGATATGTTCAGATAGATATTATATATAGTATATATGATATATTATATAGACGTTGCTTATGTTTTACACCCGCACTAGCCCTGCCTCGCTCTGGCGTTAGTTACCTAACCTAACGGTGCAGAAGGGACATCGAGGCGAATGCGGATGGAATAAGCGTACGTTATATTTATCTGTGATGTTTAGGTGGACTTAATTGATGGGATATTCATTAATGAGATTAATGAAAGAAAATAAACCTAATTGATGTTGTGGAATCGAATTTCAAAATAAAACAGGTAGCTACAGTTCTTGTTTTGCATCGCGGTGTTCATTGTAGAACATCCTGCACCTTATTCGATAAGGAAAGGACCGAGATCCCTTCACCGAGAGTGACTCCTTTAGCAATAACTGGCAGATGCTACACACTCGGTTTGTTTTTTGATTGCTTCTATAGTTTCTGCTTTGCACAGTGATATATATGATATATCCCGCATCTTATTCGACGAGGAAAGGGCCGACGATCCCTTCACCGGGAGTGACCCCTTTAGCAAAACTAGAAAAGCCTCAAAAACATTCCATTTAAAAACCATTTGATTCCACAACGAGATCAAGTTCAAAGCGTTAAAGGTTTTCTTAAAAACCATTCGCAACCCTCCGTCATTTTAGGAAGTAGAGTACTTAGTATTCGTGCTACGTTTGTCGACCATAGCCGAGGCGTAGTGTGCGTAGCTAAGTGATGTCTTCCTACACAGCATATGATGCGATTAGTTAGGACAGTCATGTGGCTTTGTTGACCTTAGCCAAGGGTCATGTGGGTGGGTCTAATTAATCACGAAATGACGGGTAGAACTTGACTAGTACCTATGATTTGTTGACCTTAGCCAAGGTCATAGGTGCTAGGGGTAAAAACCATTATCGGGAGTTTCAAGTGTTGAAATTTGCAATGAGATTGCATACCTTCTATGTGATAGTTGGATCCCGATACCCACTGCGGGTAATTGTTACTCCTGGGAGAGTTTTGCACTTTACAATTAGCCGATCAAGTAGGTGTCTAGAAAGGTGTCAACGGGGTTACGCCTCTGGGAAAACGAGGTTTACTGTAATTAGGTCCGTGCGAAAGCACGGGGAACCTCCCTCAAAGTACTGACACTGGCCTGGCTGAAAGATTGGCGAACTTGTAGAGTGTAATTAATCCCGGCTAGTCTTTCCTTTTAAGGTTTGAAGGAAGATTTGATAAAAACAGTGGGAGCCATCCTGATTAGATAAAATATATAACCAATTTGATCTTGTAAGAGCGCACGCTGAGTGTTTTCTTCTCTCTCTCTCTCCAGGTAGCGACCATATCACGCCTTAATCAAGATAATAATACAGATATTGACCGAACCCGCTTGTTTTACTGAGCTGGGGAACGTTGGTCCCGCTCCAACTTATAATTGTTATAAGACAGAGCAGGAAATAGGGGAATACCAGAATTCCTATACCGCCCAAACGAAGAAAGTGCATGAGATGCATCTCCTTCGGGTGTGTTCATTATAAAGAACTGTTTCTCAGTATCCTCTGAATCCTGGGTATTTGATACCGGATCAGGATCCCAGATATGTAATCTGTTACATAGGGCTACAAAAAGGTAGAAAACTGAGAACGGGTGATAAGTTTCATGAGACAGAAAACGGGGCAAGTGCTGCAGCCAAGTCTGTTGGTCACTGTCACCCTATATTACCAATACATTGATTCTGAACAAATGCTATTAGATACCGAACCTGATATACAAAATCATATCAGTCTCTTTATTAGTAAAGAAATGATAAAATTTTGTATTGATGGATAATGTTTTGAACATTTCCTATATCAAAAGTTGATCGGTTCAGGCACGTTATCTAAAAGCATTGACGTTCTAAATCAAACTACAGTTCTTAGTATACAGAACACACACAAGAGGAAGAGTTCAGAAATGAACGAGTCCTTCTTGAGGCATTGTAGACTAGGTCATATCAATGCGGCCCGACTAGCTAAGTTACATTTTAGATGCATATTTAAATCAGTTTGAATTTACATCTTGTGAAACTTGCCAGTCATGTCACAAAGATTAGATGGCCATAGCTCTGTTTATTGGAAACAGAGAAAGAGCTAGTGAACTCTTGGGACTGATACATGATGATGTATGTAAGGTCTCCTGTCTACAAATGCCAGGACTGGTTCTTTATACTTCATTACGTTCTCTGATAATCTCTCAAGATTCAGACATATGTTCCTGTTGAAACATAGGCCCGAAGCTTTTGAGATATTCACAGAATATAAGTTAGATGTAGAGAACCAATAACCGGGTATAAGTATTATGTCCTATGATGAGATCAGGGAGGAGAATACTTGTGCATGGAATTCCTGGACTATTCTAAAGGAGAATGAGATTCTCTCTCAACATTACTCCTCCGTATACACCATAGCAAGATGGTATATCGGGGTGGAGCAATCACACCCTATATGATATGGTATGCTCTATGATGAGTATTACTGAGTTACCTATTTCTTTAAGGGGGTTATGCACTTAAGAAGCTGCATACCTATTGAATTAGGTTCGAATCAGATCGCTGCCTACCACTCCATATAAGATATGGTATGGGAAGAGCCTATCTCTTAAGTTAGTTAAGATTTGGGGTTTTCCGGCCTATGTCTAAAGCAAAATCCGGACAAGATCGAAGCAAGGTCAGTTCTGTAGAACTGGAAAGGTTCCAGCTATACAAAACTGCAGCTGATGATTTGACAAAACCAAAGGATTCAATAGTTCCCGACGAACCTCAGCCTCTTCGCCGATCTAGTAGGGTTTCTCATCTGCCTGAGAGATACCTTAGTTTCTCGATGACAGTGGGAGCGAGGACTGCATCATGAGATGATGACCCAACTAGATTCGAGCAGGTCATCAAGAGTAGGGACTCTGTAAGAATGGCTGGATGCTTAGCGATCTGAGATGGAATCCATGTACACCAGCAAAGTATGGACTTTAGCTGCTATATCTGAAGGGTTAAATCCCCATCAGGAGCAAGTATATCTTGAGAAGATTACTTGGTGTAGATGGAAAAGTTGAGACTTTCAAAGCTAGACTTGTTAAAGGTTTTAGTCATTAACCAGGCGTGGATAATGATGATACCTTTTCCAATGGCTATGCTTAAGTCCATCCAGATCCTACTTGCCATTGCTACATACCATGACAACGATATCTGGTGGCTGGGTGCCATGACTGCTTTTCTAAAATTATGATTTAGAAGAGAACGTCTATAAGAACACAGCCAGAGAACTTCGTAAACAGTGGGAGCAGCGGAAATGTGTGCAAGTTGCTTTACAGAATAAAGCAGGCACCGCGGAGTTGGAACGTCTGTTTTGATGTGATAGTCAAAGTGTTTGACTTCATCAAAATGGTAGACGAACCTTGTATATACAAAAAAGGTAGTAGAGAGTAAGGTGGTCATCCTCGTATTGTACGTAGACAACATACTCTTGATAGGAAAAGTGTTTCCTATGCTACGCACGGTCAATCTCCACTTATCACATGGATTCTCCATATAGGATCAAAGTGATACCTCCTAAATCCTGGGTTTTGGATCTATGAGATAGATCTAGATGGATGTTAGGACTCTCACTAGTTGTAGTGAGATAGTATCAATCGATCCTGGGGAGAATCACTGGAAGGGTTCCAGGGTGATAAAGACGATTGAATGTCAGTCACAGGCATTGTCTTTACCCTCAGTAAAGGAACGGTATGTTGGAAGAGTTCCAAGGTAGATACCGTGGCAAACTAGACGATAAAGGCTGGTAACATCGCTATTAAAGATACTACCAAAGAGGCAGTTTGGGTGTATATTGGTTCATGAGATGAACTAGGTTCCTACCATTGTATGACAATGGAAGTAAGGCTTCGGCCCAGGAACCCCGGTCCCATCAGTGACCCAGGCATATTCTGAGGCAGCATCACCTGATCATGGAGATAGTTGATCTCCAGGGTGATCGAGGTTAGGAGAGTAGACTCAGAGGACAACACGGCGGATCCACTCACGAAGGCCTTTTCCTAAAGAGAGACTTTTAAGGGATGGTTGAGTATTAGATACTACAACTACTGCTACAGATGGCCCTAGTGCAAGTGGGAGATTGTTAGTTATATGTATGCCCTAGAGGCCATTACTGTACATTGGATGTATATTGTAGTGGATGCTGGGACATATATAGGTAGGACTTTCTTGCTCGACATGATAGTATGCTATCTGGTTGCACTTTATCTTAACATGTATACTTTCTGTCTCTCTGATTACATGTTGATAAAGCCCTTAGGATGTGTACTCGACTTCCAGGACTATGATGTAGATCATACTAGTGGGGCCTCGGTAGTCCATGAGTACATCCTTCAATGTTCCTAGTCGTGGGAATATCGAGACGGGGCATCGATATTCCAGAGTAGACTAGCGTATATCTTCTCGACCCATGTGATGGGCGATGGATGATCCCATATCCATTGGTGTTTGACATCAGAGATGGTATGCGGGTGCTCAGTGGAGACTGGGTACACTGAACGGACTCGCCGAGAACTCCCAGATGGTATTATACCTCACGTCAGATGGCAGTTCTCTGGTGACACTGGTACAGCTTAGTCTGTTGACCCGAGATCGTCATAGAGTCTTGTGTGTCTCCCACTGTGCTTTGATTTCCACCCTACCACGGCTCTACCGAGTCGTGCAAACAGGTGGTGTTTGGGTACAGTCCCGATTCACATGGAGGCAATGAGCGATAGGAGGGGATTCGTCTCTCCCGGTATTGGGGGTTGATGTTGCGCTATGCCCGACTGGCCATAACAGGAAATCCCTGGACAGGGTTGCAGTGATATACTGGTAAGAGTTATCAGTAGTTTCACGATTGTTATGGACCTCACGTCGGCATGACTTGTCAAGCTATTGGGGTCTGACGTTTACCACCCCTAGGCGAGATATGCGACATATCAGACGAACAGACCGGACTGTACGGTAAGTGTTACTGGTTGGATTCACAGGAGTGTGAGCGGGCTTGCTCGTCGATCTTCTGATCGCTCAATACACGGGTGGCCGTTACGTTTAGCAGACCGCTTGCGGCTTGTGGATGCTTGATATGATCATCATCTGCTGCCGGCGTATTGACGAGTCTTTAGAGTCTTACACAGAGGTTTCCTGGCTTAAGCGAAACGAAATAGGAGCGCATATGAGATATGTGCGGGACCGAGAATAATGCGTGTATGTGATACCGTATTCTATTCTCGCGATGAATGTATCGAATGGTTGTATGCGATATAACCTAGTTATCGAATCGAGGATTGATTCGATAAGTCGATACATTGGATACTAGTCGGTTATATGCGATATGACCGGATCGTTAAATCAAGTATTGATTTAATGATTTAATGCATAATTATATATTTGATATAATAATTTGCATTAACTAGTATTTTTTCATTTTAAATGGATTTTCTCACTTGAAGTACACAAGTTGTATATGTGATATACTTTTGTGCACTTGTTTGTATCATGTTTGATGATACATGCTAACTTGAGTTTGTGTATATGATTAAACCATGGTTATATGAATGGTTAGGGTTTTGTTTACTTATTCATTTATTTATTTTGTTTATTTATTTTGGAAAAGATAAATAGAAATGGTGGCTTTCTTTGTTTCTTTCATGAAGCTTCATGAAGTGTTGAAAGCTTGACCATTTTGTTTGCTTCCCTTAACCTAACCATTCACCTAACCCTAGTTTAGTCTCTACACTTAACCATGGTTGGTATATGATAAGTATTCAATTTATTTTCTATTTGAAAAATACTTATCATATTGCTTTTCTTCTTCTTCTTCATCTTCAATAATGAAGAAAGCTACCTCCATCTATGGCAACTTGAGAAAAAGAGTGAGAAATCCAATTCTAAAGTGAACCCACTTCCTATTTCTTCATCCTCTACCACTTGCCAAGTAGTATAGGGTGTTTTCTTCACAAGTTTCATGACTTGGTGAAGTTGGAGTTTGATCTTGAGTTGCCTCGATGTAGATCATCTTCGGCATCGAAGTTGGCGACCTAGCCTGATCTTTTCTCCGATGAATCCATCGCAAGAGTCTAGGATTTCGATTTGTACAGCGGAGGGACGTCTATGCGGAGCTAAGGAAGTGGAGGACCGGATCTACAAAGGTTGTAGTTACTTTCCTTTAGCAATAAAGTTATTTACTTGCTTGCATCGCCTCATTATCTAGTTAACGATCCGTATTAGGGTTTGTAGGCATATGAAATTTTTGAATTGGGCATGTTTGATCACTTGTGAGACTTCATTAGTGTTCCTAGGAACCCTACATTTACTAACACGTCTTTCGACAGTTCTATCTCTCCTGCCTTATATTGCTTTTCGACCCAATCTTTGAAGACGAAGCAGTCCTCAATGGCATGACCTATCACTTTGTGATAGGGGCAGTATTTGGGGTCGTCGGTCATATTCGCTTCCTGCGGTCTCTTTGACTCTGGCAGTTGTAGACCGTTCTTCAGGGCGTCTTTGAATATTTTACGGATTTTGTCCCTTCTGAAGGAATAGACCTTATCCAGCTTCTCTTTTAGTGGAGATTCTCCTCCCACTCCAAACACTAGCTTCCGAGGCTGGTTGGCATTAGGCCCGCTCATCCCTTGCTTATTTCGGTTAGCCGAAGTGTCAAAAGATTCAGTATCGTCAGAACCTCCGCCTTTGCGATTTTCGTCCTTTCGGTTTCTCCAGGACCTTGTCACGACCCGAATATTTCGACTCGTGACCGACACTTAACCCCGCTACGTCTACCGGCGTAACGCGACTAAGTAAGCCGAACCCAGAAATCAAAACCCTATATAAGTAGCGAGTGTTGAAAACATTTAGTTAAAACATTTAGAAAACCTTAAATAATTCAATAAGTTCTTTTAAAGTTACGTTATCATTTTAAATAATTTTGGCAGCATTTCCTTTGTAAAAGTAAACCCGAAATCGGGTATAAAACAGGGTATGAGTGAAAATGAGATATAATGAAACCAAAACATTCCCAAACGGAAGCAATCACGCCCACCGGCGGAAACCATCACCACAAGAGTAATATACGACGCCGTAGCGAAGAATGAGCAATAAGTAAATATCACAGAATAATAAACTGCATATAAAAACAGTCGTCTCCCACGAGCTCGACATCAGAATACAAAAATATACATCATCGTCCTCACACAGTATCTAGGTCCATTACATATATGGTAGATGGAGAATACTAGATACAAAAAGGAGTACAATAAAAGTAATCAGATACCACAACCCACCTAAAAGCAAAACAGCTCTCGCACCAACTGTAGTGGTATCTGTAGCCAAAAGATGCAAAAAAAGCAGCCTGCCGCGACTACTTCGAGGGGAAACCTGCAAATACTGTGGCACAACGGGGGTGAGTTGCCAACTCGTGAATAGAGATAACATATAAAGGTAATCGCGAGCATGCACGTACTGCGCTCCTCTATCATATGCCAGCAAGTAAGATCTATATGCGACAAGCAGTAGGTGCAATAATCATGCAAATGCTCTGTCTGGTAAAACGACTACAGGATGAAATACATGATAAACAATGCTGAGCATGGGATAAACAACATCTACATGGAAATATCAACATGGAAAAAATAATCGGTGCCCCAAACTGCACCCAAATCCCAAATAACTCAGGCGCCGACACTCTCCTCGGCCCTCAAATCTTGTAAATCTCTGAGAATCACGAGTGCCCAATATCGGCACTCAAAATATCATAAAATACTCATGTCCAGTATTGACACGCAAATCCTCATATATCGGGCTCCGTCAGTCCGAATCAGCCCACGGGCTCCGTCTGCGGTATCGGCCATCGGCCTCGGCAGTACGGATCGTCTCGCATCCATCTCTCGACTCTGGTCAGTATCCTCCGGATAACCACCAGGTCCAACCAATCACCGGTAGGTACTCGCCACCCTGCCAGGCTCATCGTCTTCTTCACGAAAAACATTTCTCGCCCCGGGGAACCATACCGGGTCCACCACGAACCCGCAAACGGATCATCCAACTCCTCGAATCGGGTTTCAAGCACACGTCTCAGCACCGAGAAAATGCGTGGTGGACACACCAAAATATCATATCACGAGGAACCGGGTTTTCAAATAGTGCATCTTTTCTTTAATTAATTCCACGGTCATCAAAACCAGAAATTACATGGAAATCCAACACCAATGAGTAAATCAAATGCGATGTGCTATGTACATCAAGTCATAATGTAGGTACAAGGGAGAACCGCTTTTTAAAATAGTTTCAGTTTTCAAAGACATCTTGCGGCTCCCAATTTCTATGAAAATCATAACGAATCATATATGAAATGAACTACAGCAATATAATCATGGAAATTCTACAGTGAGTGTGTCATGGCAATTACTAACGGTGTGTGTGTAACATGTAGATTAGTGCTCGTGCAACATGAACCGTTAGTAATAGTGCGGTGTTCTATCAATTCTAAGTTTACACATATATAGCGGGGAATGCAGTATGCAACAATAGTATACATGACAGTCAATGTAGGTAAATGCAATATATAACTATAAGGTCCTATTAGCCCTGACGCATAACGCCATGCGGGCGATATCCCCGTAGATGTTAAATCTACTCACCGAAGTCTCGCGCTAAGTGTAGCCGACGACTTGCTTCCCTTTCTTCGCAGCGTCCGTCTCACTCGCCTGCGAACCTAGAATCACACAATATATCACACATAAGCTCAAATCCACAAAATCGTGACATTAAGGTCAAACTAGAAACCCGTGTCGCAAATCAAGTGCGCGTGTGCGCGATACGCAAAAAACGTGTGATTACGCGCCTGAAACTACCCCGACGCGTCGCGATACGCAGAAACCCCAAACCACATGCGTATCACGCGTGTCGCGAAGGTTTAAAATACGAGAAATAGGGTAATTAGCTCCAGATTTTCCTACAGCAAGAATCACACAAAATTATACATGCCACGAGTCTAAGAGTTGCAGCAGACACCACTAGAGACAAATCCCAACCCAAACCCTCCCCATCTGGCCGCAATTTGCGGCCAGATCCAATTTTTTGGCGGCCACTGTACGGAATTTGGTGGTCGGGTTCTACCTGGGGATCAGCACCTAACAACTATACTGCAGTCTTCTCAAAATTATTCTGAACTCACCGGGTCGATAGCAGTTTACAGAAAGTCAAAATTTGCTTAAAAACGATGAATTTGCATCAAATTGGGATCTGGTGGTATTTTAGTGCAATTGGGGCTAAGCTGGGTTAACATGGCCCTAACAACACTCCATCAACCTACTAAAACCAATTCATATGTCACTTGGTCATGGTTCCCAATAATCACCACATATCGCACTAAAACGCACCAATAAACACTAATCGAAGCCAAGCTACACTAATTAAGCAAACTAGGGGGTAAGTTCAAGAAGTATACCCCACACTCGACCCTAGGGAGATGGAGGAAGAAGAAGAAGTGGAGGGAAGGAGCTGCAGCTGGAGTTGTGTTGTTGCTGCTGCTCACTGCTACTGTTGCTGCTGTTGCTGCTTCTGGCTGCTGCTGTGCTTGCTTCAGCTGCTGCTGAGCTTGCTTCTGCTGCTGCTGCTGTGGAGAGGTAAGTGTGTGAGTGTGAGAGTGAGGTTGAGAGAAATGAACACAAGAATGAGAGGGAATCATAACTCCCAATGTCAACCCCTCCACTCTCTCTCTTCATTAAATGCAAGCATGGCTTTTGCCATGATGCATTCTCTCTCTCTCATTCTCACCAAGTCAACACTCCAAAAAGGAAATTCAAATTAAAGCAACCCTCAATTAACTCATTAAACTTAATTAAAACCCAAAAGACTTAATCCCTATGATTAAACCCACCATGGTTGCTAATCATGGTATTACCTCATTTTAAAACCCTAGTTTACATGCACATGTGTGTGCAAGCCTAGGAAAATTCTAGAAAAATATTTATTAAATTTGAAAAAATATTTGAAACCCAATTTGGTAAACTTTTTATTAAAAACCCTTTATTTAAATATAATTAGCCACTAATCGCATCCTAAGGTGTTACAATCTCCCCCCTTAAAAGAAATTCGTCCCCGAATTTGAAAATATAAAGCTACGCATACCTTCAAAGAGATGAGGGAACTTGTTCCGCATCTCGCCCTCGGCTTCCCAAGTGATCTCTTCGCCACTCGGGCTGCGCCAAAGCACCTTCACTGATGGCAAGACCCTCGATCTAAGTTTCTTCACCTGCTGGTCCTATATCACGACTGGCTGCTCGGTGAACGAAAGGTCGCACTCGTGCTGAACGGTCTGATGCTGAATCATGTGCGAAGGGTCATGTAGGTATCTGCGAAGCATCGACACATGGAACACGGGGTGAACATCTAGGAAGTCGGGTGGAAGAGCCAAACGATAAGCCACTGCGCCCACACGCTCGAGGATCTCGAAGGGACCTATGAATCTGGGGCTAAGCTTCCCCTTCCGTCCAAACCTCATCACTCCCTTCATCGGAGAGACCCTCAGAAAAACGTGATCTCCAACTGCGAACTCTAATCTGCGGCGACGCCTATCAGCATACGATCTCTGCCTGCTCTGAACTGTCCTCATCCTGTCTCGAATCAGCTGTATTTTCTCGGTCGTCTCCTGTACGATCTGGGGCCCAAAAATACTGCTCTCACTGAGCTCTGTCCAGCAGACGAGCGATCTACATCTCCTTCCATACAGAGCCTCGAAAGGTGCCATCTGAATAGTATCCTGGAAACTATTGTTATAGGAGAACTCCACCAAGGGTAAATGATGATCCCAGCTACCACCAAGGTCTAAAACGCACGCTCGGAGCATGTCCTCAAGAGTCTGAATCGTCCGCTCTGACTGGCCGTCGGTCTGCGGATGAAATGCTGTGCTGAAACTCAAGAGTATGCCCAAAGCCTCCTGAAGTCTCTGCCATAGTCGGCTGGTAAACTGGGTGCCTCTGTCGGACACGATACATGTCGGGACTCCGTGCAGTCGTATTATCTCGTCGATATAAATCTGGGCGTACTGAGCAAATCCGAAAGTCGTCTTCACTGGCAGGAAGTGAGCCGCTTTCGTCAAACGATCCACGATCACCCAAATGGAGTCATACCCTCGCCTAGTCCTGGGTAGACCCACAACGAAATCCATCGAAATCTGCTCGCATTTCCACTTCGGAATGGGTAACGGCTGTAGCTCTCCCGCGGGCCTCTGGTGCTCGGCCTTGACTTGCTGACAAGTCAGCCATCTCGATACGAAATCCGCGATGTCCCTCTTCATTCTGTCCCACCAGTAAACATCTCTCATATCATGATACATCTTGGTGGAACTGGGATGGACGCTGTACACCGATCGATGTGCCTCCTCGAGAATCTCACGCCGTAGCCCCTCAGCATCTGGTATGCACAGTCTAGTCCCAAATCTCAGCATCCCCTGATCATCGATCACGAACTCTGAAAATCTGCCCTGTCCAATCTGCGTCCTGATCTCTGAACATCGGTCATCACTGTGCTGTGCCTCATATACACGGTCAAGCAACTGTGGGCGTGCACGAACATGCGCGATCTGTCCTCCAATCGGTGTGAACTCGAACTGTATCCGGCTGTCGCATAATATCTGCCAATCTGCCGACGACTGCCCCTGTACTGCGCTCAAACAAGATAGACTACCCCCAGGCCTCCTGCTCAAAGCATCCGCCACCACATTCGCCTTGCCCGGGTGATACAAGATTTCGCAGTCGTAATCCTTCACTAACTCCATCCATCGGCGCTGTCTAAGGTTCAGGTCTCGCTGCTAAAATATATACTTTAAATTCTTATGATCAGTGAATATCTGGCACGACTCGCCGTATAGGTAATGTCGCCAGATCTTAAGTGCAAAGACCACTGCAGCCATCTCCAAATCATGAGTGGGGTAGTTCTGTTCATGTTTCTTCAATTGTCGCGAAGCATACGCGATCACCCTGTCATGCTGCATCAATACGCACCCTAGCCCCACTCGAGAAGCATCACAATAGACCACAAATCCGCCTGATCCAGAAGGTAATGATAATACTAGTGCCGTAGTCAGCCGAGTCCGTAGCTGCTGAAAACTGTGCTCGCACTCCTCCGTCCAATCGAAAGGAACTCCCTTCCGGGTCAACCCGGTCAAAGGTGTAGCAATACTGGAGAAGTCCTGCACAAATCGCCTGTAGTAACCGACCAACCCCAAAAAGCTGCGAATCTCTGTAACTGATGTGGGTCTGGGCCAACGCTGAACGGCCTCGATCTTCCCCGGGTCTACACATATACCGTCTCGTGAAATCACATGCCCCAAGAAGTCTACGCTGTCCAGCCAGAAAGCACACTTGGAGAATTTCGCGTAAAGCTGGTGCTCCGTCAAAGTCTGCAGTGTAATCCGCAGGTGCTGCTCGTGCTCCTCACTACTCCGGGAATACACCAAGATATCGTCAATGAACACAATGATGAACAGATCCAAATATGGCCGGAAAATACGGTTCATCAAGTCCATGAATGCTGCTGGTGCATTGGTGAGTCCGAACGACATTACCAAAAACTCATAATGGCCGTAGCGCGTACGGAAAGCTGTCCTAGGAATGTCCTCCTGTCGAACCCGCAGCTGATGATAGCCCGATCGTAAATCGATCCTCGAAAAGTATCCTGCCCCCTGAAGCTGGTCGAACAAATCGTCGATACGTGGCAAGGGATATCTGTTCTGCACTGTTACCCTGTTCATCTGGCGGTAGTCGATACACAGACGCAAACTGCCGTCCTTCTTCTTGACGAACAGGACTGGAGCACCCTAAGGAGAAACACTGGGTCGAATAAGTCTATTATCCAGCAAATCTTGCAACTGACCCTTCAACTCTCGAAGTTCCGCCGGGGCCATCCGATAAGGCGGTATGGAAATAGGCCCCGTGCCAGGAACCGGATCAATACAGAAAGAAATGTCGCGCTCGGGCGGTAAACCAGGAAGCTCGTCAGGGAACACATCAGGAAACTCGCTAACAACCGGAACCTGATCCAATGGAACCTCCGTAGCGCTAGCATCGCAAACATAGGCGAGAAATCCCTGACATCCCTTCCTCAAAAGCTGTTCAGCGCGAAAAGAAGAAATCACACTGTGAGGGGCGGCACCACGGTCCCCCAACACAACAAAAACCGACTCGCCGGGAAAACAGAATCTAACTGTCTTCTCACGGCAGTCCACAGAAGTATAGCACGTGGCTAACCAATCCATGCCCAAAAGAACGTCGAAGTCCTACATCTCGAGAAGGATCAAGTTGACAGGCAACTCTCTCTCGCCAATACAGACGGTACAGGATCGGAACACGTGCCTAGCAACAAACGACTCTCCCACGGGAGTAGTCACAACAAGCGTCTGATCAAGCAAACCGAACTCTCTACCCAAACTCGGCACAAAGTGTGTGGATACGTACGAGTGAGTGGATCCGGGATCGAACAACACGTGTGCATCAACAGAACATACTGAAAGGATACCTGAAACCACCGCATTGGATGCCTGTGCGTCCTGATGCGTCAAAGCAAAGTCCCGCGCCTGTCCACCACCTGCGACTGACTGTCCCCTGCCTCGGTCATCCCGTCCTCTCTGAGCAACTCCTCCACGCCCACGACCTCTCTGAGTATGAGTCTGACGCGGAACAACGGTAGGTACAACAGGCAACGCCCTCTGGGGTGGTGAAGGTGGTAAAGTAACATGCGGTGCCGCCGCCTCCCTCCGGTGTATCTCAGGACAATCTCTAACGAGGTGAAGTAGACTGCCGCATCTAAAGCAACCTCGCGATGACTGCTGACTCTCCCGGGGATACGAACTAAACATCTGGCCTCGCCCCGAATCTCTGCCACTCCCCGTACCTGAACGATACCTGTCGCGGCGTCTGAATGACTGTCTCCGTGTGGATATACTAGTACGAACTCTCTTCGGCTCTGGAACTACTGAAGTCTCAGCAAGGCGCTCCTCGACTAATAGGGCTGCGTCTACAGCTGCTACATATGTCTCGTAATGCTGCGCGCTGATCGCAAGGAACAGTGGTGTAAGCAAGCCTCGAACAAATCTCTTGACTCGCAACTCCTCGGTAGCCACTAAATACGGGGCATAAACCGCTAGCTCTGTAAACAACACGTCATACTCTGCCACTGTCATCTCTGGCGTCTGGCGCAAGGACTCAAATCTGCGTGCTCGGGCATCCCTAACACTCTAGGGAAGGAAATGGGCTAGAAATACTGTCACAAACTCCGTCCAGGTCATAGGAGGAAGACCTGCCGCTCTGCCCTTCTCAACTGAATCACACCACTTCTGCGCAAGACCTTCTAGGCGAAAGCTCGCGAACTCAACCCATCTCGCATCTGCGCATCTGAGGGAACGGCATATCCGGGCCATCCTATCAATGAAAGACTGTGGGTCCTCGGCTGTATCGGTGCCCGTGAAGATCGGAGGCTTCAGCCTCATGAACTCTGATAGCGATACTGTAATCACCTCCGTGGCTGCAGGGGCAACTGGCTGCACGGTCGGTACCATCGCGGTCCCTATGACGGGTGGAGCTACCTCTGGTCGCTGCGCTCGAAGCGTCTCAACTAGTGATCCTATCATCTGGCGCATCTCCTGCATGCTGGATCCCACCGTCTGGCGCATCTCCTGCATACTAGCCCCTAGGGTGGCGATCTGATCTGTCATAGGAGGAACAGTCTGCTCGGGTACAACGGGTGCACTGCCCGGATCAGTCCTCGTCTCGGACGAGTCAACTCGAATCTCGGCCCTCGCGGCCGCTCTCTGCGCCCTCGTAGTCTTTGGCGGCATAATGGCTGAAAGAAAATTAGGATTCGATAAGAATACGGAAATCGAATCACAAGAATATATATACTCAAGAAGGAATTTAAATCAATAAGTCCTAAGGTCTCCTTGGCTGAGTACCGTGTCGTGAGTATGCCGCGGAACATACACACGCTACGCCACTCTGCTTCAGCTACCTACTCCATTATACCAAGGTCATCCTACACTCCGAAAGGTAAAACCTACGCTCTGATACCAACTTTGTCACGACCCGAATATTTCGACTCGTGACCGGCACTTAACCCCGCTACGTCTACCGGCATGACGCGACTAAGTAAGCCGAACCCAGAAATCAAAACCCTATATAAGTAGCGAGTGTTGAAAACATTTAGTTAAAACATTTAGAAAACCTTAAATAATTGAATAAGTTCTTTTAAAGTTACGTTATCATTTTAAATAATTTTGGCAGCATTTCCTTTGTAAAAGTAAACCCGAAATCGGGTCTAAAACAGGGTATGAGTGAAAATGAGATATAATGAAACCAAAACATTCCCAAACAGAAGCAATCACGCCCACCGGCGGAAACCATCATCACAAGAGTAATATACGACGCCGTAGCGAAGAATGAGCAATAAGTAAATATCACAGAATAATAAACTGCATATAAAAACAGTCGGCTCCCACGAGCTCGACACCAGAATACAAAAATATACATCATCGTCCTCACACAGTATCTAAGTCCAGTACATATATGGTACATGGAGAATACTAGATACAAAAAGGGGTACAATAAAAGTAATCAGATACCACAACCCACCTAAAAGCAAAACAGCTCTCGCACCAACTGTAGTGGTATCTGTAGCCAAAAGATGCAAAAAAAGTAGCCTGCCGCGACTACTTCGAGGGGAAACTTGCAAATACTGTGGCACAACGGGGGTGAGTTGCCAACTTGTGAATAGAGATAACATATAAAGGTAATCGCGAGCATGCACGTACTGCGCTACTCTATCATATGCCAGCAAGTAAGATCTATATGCGATAAGCAGTAGGTGCAATAATCATGCAAATGCTCTGTCTGGTAAAACGACTACAGGATGAAATGCATGATAAACAATGCTGAGAATGGGATAAACAACATCTACATGGAAATATCAACATGGAAAAAATAATCGATGCCCCAAACTGCACCCAAATCCCAAATAACTCAGGCGCCGGCACTCTCCTCGGCCCTTAAATCCTGTAAATCTCTGAGAATCACGAGTGCCCAACATCGGCACTCAAAATATCATAAAATACTCGTGTCCAGCATCGACACGCAAATCCTCATATATCGGGCTCCGTCAGTCCGGATCAGCCCATGGGCTCCGTCTGCGGTATCGGCCCTCGGCCCCGGCAGTACGGATCGTCCCGCATCCATTTCTCGACTCTGGTCAGTATCCTCCGGATAACCGCCAGGTCCAACCAATCACCGGTAGGTACTCGCCACCCTGCCAGGCTCATCGTCTAGTCCACGAAAAACATTTCTCGCCCCGGGGAACCATACCGGGTCCACCACGAACCCGCAAACGGATCATCCAACTCCTCGAATCGGGTTTCAAGCATACGTCTCAGCACCGAGAAAACGCGTGGTGGACGCACCAAAATATCATATCACGAAGAACCGGGTTTTCAAATAGTGCATTGATCAGTCGAAAATATTGTATATTTTAGCCGGCAATTTCCTTAACATTTTGCATACATTTAGAAGTGTTCGGCATTCATATTCTACATATTAGCAAATCTGTCACAAAATATGAGATTGCATGTGTTAGACTTTTAAACCGACACTTTAAAGGAAATTAACCGCATTTCATGGCATCGCATCATTTCTGTATTTGCGCAACACTTGTCTTGAGTCTTTGCAGGAAATACGGAAGAAAAGCAAAAGAGCTGATAAAAAATACGCCAACTAAATCACTTCAGATCTGGTAGCAATTCAGATGGAGAAATACAAATCAATATATATGATAAAGGCCCACAACTCAGGACCAAGAAGCAACAGAAAGCACAAACTCCAAAGCCCACAATCAGCCGCGGATCCGCGGCAGGAACCTACTTGGGCCGCGGAACCGCGGCTGTTTGGCCACGTCAGCATATCAATTTCAGTGCAGAATTCTTTCTCTGGGCCCACAGTTCCTTCTGATACTCCAAATTCCAGAACTCTCTCGAAGCGACTGCCAGATCAGCAAAGATAATTAAGGAAGGCTAATCCTAATTAAGCTCCTAACTAATCCTCTTCTAGAAGCTCCCTCCTAACTAATCACACCTAGAAGCTTCTCCCCTAACTAACTTTTGGAGGGAAATTTGAATTCTCTCAACAAACTTTTGGAGGGAAACTTAGAATTTGAAATCCTAGATCTAGGGTTAGTTATCTATAAATAGGAGCCTAGATCTAAGGGTTGAGGTTAATCTTTAATATTCCTAAAATTCCCTCTTACATGATCTTCTTCCACAAGTCTAGTGACAAGGCTTGTGCGAAACCCTAACCCTAATTCCACTCCAAATCCAAGATCTTGAGTACCAAATCAAGCGAGAAGCCTTCAACCTTTTAGGAGCCGAGCCGATCTTCAATCGGGCAAGTGATCCAAGCCGATCCGCGATCCACGGAGACGAGCGAAGCCAAGTCGACGATCGAATTCTTCCTCTTGTAGTTCTTGAGCGAATGTAATGAAATTGTTGATATAAATAAAATGTGAAATTCTTTAATCTTGCTTTCTTTTAATTCTTGCATCATGATTAGATCTCAATTTGTAATTGTTGTTCTTGTTGTGATGTTTGAGTAAAACTCCGCTCGTAAAGGAGTCGAGACGATTGTAGAATGATGATGTAACAAATCTTAATACGATTTTTAAGTCCTATGAGTTTTGTAAACCCTAGCAAGTTCAAGAATCGATGACCTAGTTTCGTTGCGATGCTTTCTTGATTGTGATCGCTCGAAATTAGGGATCTACGATCGTTTCTTGAATTTACTAGAGGCTAGAATGTGAATGATATCGACGAAAGAACAAGAGATAAGATGAAACCCTAGTTTCACAAGAAGTCTCTAATTCTCATCGATCATCATCGATCTAGTATCAATTCATCGAAGGATAAGAATACGTAATTGTAAGATTACATCACATCTATAGATCCAATCGATTCCTACGAGCCTCATTTCGATTCTTGAGATTTGGTTTGGAAAAATCAACAAACGATCAATTCTTGATTCTATCTTTTAATGCTTTCTTAGATCTAGATTTTTCTCATTCTTGAACTTCAACTTTAAATCTTGAATTGTTTGTTTTCTTTTCCTTAAAGTTTCAACTCACCTAAATCAAAAGACGAACGATTACACTTTCCCTGTGGACGATCCGCACTCACATACAAACTACATCCGACACCGTAGTTGATTGCGGTCAAATAATTTTTGGTTGTGATTTCTTTACAATTTTCAAACACTACACACATCAAGAATTCTTTTCAATCATGCATCTTTTCTTTAATTAATTCCACGGTCATCAAAACCAGAAATCACATGGAAATCCAACATCAATGAGTAAATCAAATGCGATGTGCTATGTACATCAAGTCATAATGTAGGTACAAGGGAGAACCGCTTTTTAAAATAGTTTCAGTTTTCAAAGACATCTTGCGGCTCCCAATTTCTATGAAAATCATAACGAATCATATATGAAATGAACTACAGCAATATAATCATGGCAATTCTACAGTGAGTGTGTCATGGCAATTACTAACGGTGTGTGTGTAACATGTAGATTAGTGCTCGTGCAACATGAGCCGAGGGAGCCAACAGAAGCTCCCTGGAAAAATTTTGTACAGTGTTCCCACCATAGGAGCGCGTTTCCGCGGCCATTGCCCACCATCTGCGGCTGATCCGCGGCTAGGTGAAGGGGTCTCTGGAAAATTTTGCCTGCAGGTGATTTCTTGCTCTCTCCTCTCTCCCTTTTTAGCTCCAACTAACACTTTTCTGCAGGTTTCTTTGCAAATAAATCGCAGCGCCGCAAAGCAATAAAAATATTGTGCGTGTTTTGATTCTTTTGGTTGTTTGCATATTAATACGGAAATTAAGGGGCACGACCAAATCCAAATTAGGTGGGGATTTCATTACCCTTCCTAGGCCCCGAAAATCGCAAAACTTGCATCCGCATTGTCCCACATTAACTAAAAAATATCTAGAGATGACTCTAAGGACCATCGCGCTCAATTAGGACAAGAGAAGGCCGTGGGTAATTCATTGCTTATCCGCGTTTTCTTGTGGTGCCTAAGGCGAGTGTGTCTAAGGCTAGTGGTTTTTAATTAGGCCCACTACTTACGTAGTGGAGTACCTTCCCACTTACCTGGCACTTATCCGGCCACAGGGGGACAAAGAGGCAGTGGAGGATTCTATCCTGCGACTTGTCTTTTGGCAGTTAGGAGCGGTCTAGAGCCTGACCTAGGTGACCACTAGATTCTAGGGTTTTGTGTGTTGCATTTGTTTTGTTGCATCATTTTTTTAAAAAATCCGTATCAATTTTCAAAGCAAACACCGCATTCATATCTTTCTCCTAATTATAAATTCACGCTGCCACTTGTACTAACCCTTTTTAGTGCAAGATAGGCTGGACACGGGTTTCTAGTGCCCGTTAGTCCGCGTTTCCCTCATCGACCCTAAAGTCGGTATTTCTCCATTTACCTTTCTTTTACCCACCACCACACCCACATCGATGGATCCACCTCCATTGAATTTCTTTTCCACTACTCTGCCGCCGTCCGTTGGTGCGCAGAATCCACCTCGCATCTCTCTCCAAGAGAGGTGCTATCCAACACGAAGCCCACTTTCCACCTGTCTTTCCATTCCACCAGCCAATGGGGAAAATTTTCAAATAAAACCCCAATACATCAACCTTCTACCAAAATTTCACGGTATCGAGTCTGAAGACGCATACGTGTTTATCACGAAATTTGAAAATGTATGCGCAATGATGGGTACTTCACAGCTTTCTGTGGATGCTTTCCGTCTACGTCTTCTCCCATTCACTTTGTGCGATTTAGCCGAGAAGTGGCTATATAACACCACCGCACATTCCATTTCAAATTGGGACGAATTCGTCAAAGCATTTCTTAAGAAATTCTACCCACATCAAAAAACAGCTCGAGTCCGTAGCGAAATCTATCAATTCACCCAGCTTCCAAATGAAACATTTTCAAAGTGTCTTGAACGTTTCAAGGATCTGTTACTCCAATGTCCACATCACGGCATTCCGAGATGGGAATTATGCCGAATCATTTATGAGGGCATTACTCCTTACACAAGACAGACCCTTGAATCCATGTGTCAAGGCAACTTTATGACCAAAGATGATGGGGAAGCATGGAACTTTCTAGAAGATTTCGCTGAAAAATCTTTACAGTGGGAGGGTGTGAGTCAATCATCTAGGGATGGCAATGATATTTCCATAGGAGTTAGAGCTGACATTGCAGCTATCAATAAGAAACTCGAGAATATGGAAAATAAATTTTTAGCCGCCGCCCTAAGTCAAATATCACTCTCCAAAACTGTATGTGGATGCTGTTCTGATCCGTCTCACTTGACGGAAGAATGCCCGTTTCAAGGTCATGAGCATACCAATGCCACATTTCAAAGACCTAGAAACGATCCATCTTCCTCCACATATGATCAGGGTTGGAGGAATAACCCTAACTTTGCTTGGAACCAATCACAATTTCAAAACACGGTTCCAAACACGAATCATTTCCAAAGGGTCCCTCCACCACAACAGCAACCACCACAATTAAGTCAGCACCCCTTTCAAACACAAAATTTCCAAAATCCGGTCAACACACCCACATCATCTAGTCCTTTGCAGTTGACCGGGACTGATGAATCCTATTCATTTGCACAATGCATGAATTTGGTCTTAACAAATATCATGCAAGTTTCGGCTGAAATGAAGTCTTCTGTCGATTATATAAAGAAAAACTCTGCGTCCCAAAGCGAGAGTATTAAATCGATGGAAGAACAAATTGCACAACTAAAAGCCGAAATGAGTGCACGAGAGAAAGGGAAACTTCCAGCTCAACCTTTACCCAATTCTAGCTATTCACATGATGTGGATGCAATCACGTTGAGATCTGGAAGAGTGCTTGACCATCACCTTGGGGAAGAGTTTGATGATAATGATAGATCAATCAATAAAACCCCGGCTGAGACCTTTACACACACACACACTTCTGACCCTACTTCTTCTACCCTACCATCTTCTTCCGAGCCTATTCTCCATTTCCCAAAAGGCTCGCCACTACAGCCCACCTCTTTTACTCCTCCACGGACGATTCCCACTTCTATTATGGGATCGATTCCACAAACACTTTCTTCTCCTATGATGGACCCAGCGCTTATTGCTAAAGCACCTTATCCTAATCGGTTAAGGGCTAACACACCGAGTCCACATATGGAGAAGATCATGAACATTTTTAAGCAAGTAAACACCAACATTCCTCTCCTAGATGCTATTCAACAAGTTCCGTCCTATGCAAAAAATCTTAAGAACTTGTGCACTAGGAAGAGGAAGACTCAAGTGCCTAAAAAAATCTTCATGTCGAGTACTGTAGACACGGCTTTTCCCCAACAATTACCACGAAAACGTAAGGATCCAGGTTGTCCTACTATTTCCATTTCTATTGGGGAGAAACACATCAACCGTACGTTACTTGACCTTGGCGCTAGTGTTAACTTACTTCCTTATTCGGTTTACGAGCAACTAGGTATCGGAGTGTTAAAGCCTTCGAGCATAACTCTCCAGATGGCTGACCGATCAATCACTAAACCTAGGGGTAAACTGGAGGATGTGTTAATAAAAATCGGGGAATTTGTATTTCCTGTGGATTTTATTGTACTTGATACACAGCCTGTAGTAAACCCACGGAATCAAATTCCGGTGATTTTAGGTCGCCCCTTTTTGGCCACTTCCAACGCAATAATCAACTGTCGTAATGGTTCTATGACCTTATCTTTTGGGAATAGGTCAATAGAGCTGAACATTTACAAGTTGGGAAGTATACCCTCCGAACCTACTGCTCAGGTTTGTTCTGTCGACTTAATGGATGTCGACAGCAGCGAATTTGATGATCCTCCTGATATCGATCTTGACTCTTTTCATACGTTATTGTTTGACCCAACTATGTATCATACACATACGGACTCTTCCACCGAGATGTCCGAGTCAACAATTAACACGGATTATGAACTGCTTTTAGAGTCTGAAGATCACCCCGCACCTTGTGATGACATTATTCTCCGGGGTATTGATAGAACTTTTGAGGAAATCTTCGCTGAAAAACTTGCATTTCTGAACAACACGGGTGTTGAGATGAATCATCTCCCAGTCATTGAAATTGAACCTCCACCCCTTCTTCTGAATTGTAAAAAGAATGCGAGTTATCCATCACATACACTGTATCGTCTCTCCAAAACGAGACGCACACACATTCTATTCCACCCTTTACCCTTTCCCCATTTCTTCTTCCACCAACCCGAGCACTATATTGATAAAATTTTTGAATGGTTGGTGTTAATATTTGGTCTTTGCAAAGCTTGGCATCGACCAATAATTTTTGACCCCCTCATATGATTTTCAAAAGCTTAACATTGCATAACTCAAGTTTGGGGGGGGGGTATAATCGGGCTCTTGAAAATAAAATTTTTACAAAATTTTGAGCCAAAAATAAGTTTGAGGGAGGATCTTCACTTAAATATTTTGCCCCCACTAATAAATTCCTCCCAAGCTTACAGGTTTTTTTCGAGATTTAGCGGATGGCAACAGTGAGGACACTGTTGAAAACAAGTTTGGGGGAGGTTTGTGCTTATTTTCGCATCATTTGCATATCATTTGCATAAGCACAAAACATTTTTGAAAACCGATAAAAATTTAAAAATTTTCAAAACTATAAAAATATTTTTTGTACATAAATAAGATAATAAAAGTTTAGATAGTGAAAAATTACATCCATGAGATTAGAAAAATTTAAGAAAACTAAGAAAATTAGAAGTTTTCTTATACGAACTAGTAATAAGTAGTTATGAGCCGTTGTCCCAAGGGTTAGTAAGATGAAGGACGTCACTAATCTGAGGATAAAAATAAGTCTGAAAAATAGTTTCTATTCTGGAAGCCAAACATTTTGAACGTTGCTACCCTGCTATTCGCACTTACACACGTCTTGAAGCCTGGGATAGTAGAGGATACCTTGAAATGCTCGTCTTAAAGCCAAAAGTATGAAAAAAAAATGGTGAAAAAAAATGGACACTGGTTTTGTTATCACCGAGGGAAATAAAAAATATATAGCGAGGGTGCCTCTTCATCTAGTGCCCTAAGGCCAACTGGTCTGGGAGTCACTGCTATACCTAAGGTGGTGCAAGATTAGGAAAATACACCAAATAAGCAAGCACATGAGTAATCGGTCGGTTAGTACCTCAAGAAGTATTAACGGTCGCATGAAAGTGTGTGAGCTCATCGAGAAAAAAAAAAAAAGAGTACTGAGGTTGATGGGCAAGAGTATGATAGCTTGAATTGAATTCTCCGGGTGTAGGGATGTCTTTACACACACGCAGGGTTATATGATCGATGTTTGGAAGAAAGATAGGAATGAAGAATAAGACGATGTTTTATTGAGGGAGGACGTGATTTCTGACATCTTTTCATGACCATTAAGATAGGGCTCATGACAACCGAAAAGCTAGCTTAGTTGGAAACCCTAATTTTCAAAGTATTTCTTTTACAATTCTTTTCTTTAAATGTAATATTCATGATCTTGCTTTTATTATTGGATTTTGTGGGTGCAATCCGCTGAAAACCCTCAGGAGACAACACTCCTCCTACTAGGGACACCTAGAGGTTTAAAGGCTTGTTGCACGTGCTCAATGCAATCGTGTTGCCTACGAAAGTGTGCTAGTTAGTTTTTCTCTTTCTTTATTTTCTCCTTCTCTTTTTAATAAAACATTCGCTCGAGACGATCGAAATTAAGTTTGGGGGTATTTGATCAGTCGAAAATATTGTATATTTTAGCCGGCAATTTCCTTAACATTTTGCATACATTTAGAAGTGTTCGGCATTCATATTCTACATATTAGCAAATCTGTCACAAAATATGAGATTGCATGTGTTAGACTTTTAAACCGACACTTTAAAGGAAATTAACTGCATTTCATGGCATCGCATCATTTCTGTATTTGCGCAACACTTGTCTTGAGTCTGTGCAGGAAATACGGAAGAAAAGCAAAAGAGCTGATCAAAAATACGCCAACTAAATCACTTCAGATCTGGTAGCAATTCAGATGGAGAAATACAAATCAATATATATGATAAAGGCCCACAACTCAGGCCCAAGAAGCAACAGAAAGCACAAACTCCAAAGCCCACAATCAGCTGCGGATCCGCGGCAGGAACCTACTTGGGCCGCGGAACCGCGGCTGTTTGGCCACGTCAGCATATCAATTTCAGTGCATAATTCTTTCTCTGGGCCCACAGTTCCTTCTGATACTCCAAATTCCAGAACTCTCTCGAAGCGACTGCCAGATCAGCAAAGATAATTAAGGAAGGCTAATCCTAATTAAGCTCCTAACTAATCCTCTTCTAGAAGCTCCCTCCTAACTAATCACACCTAGAAGCTTCTCCCCTAACTAACTTTTGGTGGGAAATTTGAATTCTCTCAACAAACTTTTGGAGAGAAACTTAGAATTTGAAATCCTAGATTTAGGGTTAGTTATCTATAAATAGGAGCCTAGATCTAAGGGTTGAGGTTAATCTTTAATATTCCTAAAATTCCCTCTTACATCATCTTCTTCCACAAGTCTAGTGACAAGGCTTGTGCGAAACCCTAACCCTAATTCCACTCCAAATCCAAGATCTTGAGTACTAAATCAAGCGAGAAGCCTTCAACCTTTTAGGAGCCGAGCCGATCTTCAATCGGGCAAGTGATCCAAGCCGATCCGCGATCCACGGAGACGAGCGAAGCCAAGTCGACGATCGAATTCTTCCTCTTGTAGTTCTTGAGCGAATGTAATGAAATTGTTGATATAAATAAAAGGTGAAATTCTTTAATCTTGCTTTCTTTTAATTCTTGCATCATGATTAGATCTCAATTTGTAATTGTTGTTCTTGTTGTGATGTTTGAGTAAAACTCCGCTCGTAAAGGAGTCGAGACGATTGTAGAATGATGATGTAACAAATCTTAATACGATTTTTAAGTCCTATGAGTTTTGTAAACCCTAGCAAGTTCAAGAATCGATGACCTAGTTTCGTTGCGATGCTTTCTTGATTGTGATCGCTCGAAATTAGGGATCTACGATCGTTTCTTGAATTTACTAGAGGCTAGAATGTGAATGATATCGACGAAAGAACAAGAGATAAGATGAAACCCTAGTTTCACAAGAAGTCTCTAATTCTCATCGATCATCATCGATCTAGTATCAATTCATCGAAGGATAAGAATACGTAATTGTAAGATTACATCACATCTATAGATCCAATCGATTCCTACGAGCCTCATTTCGATTCTTGAGATTTGGTTTGGAAAAATCAACAAACGATCAATTCTTGATTCTATCTTTTAATGCTTTCTTAGATCTAGATTTTTCTCATTCTTGAACTTCAACTTTAAATCTTGAATTGTTTGTTTTCTTTTCCTTAAAGTTTCAACTCACCTAAATCAAAAGACGAACGATTACACTTTCCCTGTGGACGATCCGCACTCACATACAAACTACATCCGACACCGTAGTTGATTGCGGTCAAATAATTTTTGGTTGTGATTTCTTTACAATTTTCAAACACTACACACATCAAGAATTCTTTTCAATCATGCATCTTTTCTTTAATTAATTCCACGGTCATCAAAACCAGAAATCACATGGAAATCCAACACCAATGAGCAAATCAAATGCGATGTGCTATGTACATCAAGTCATAATGTAGGTACAAGGGAGAACCGCTTTTTAAAATAGTTTCAGTTTTCAAAGACATCTTGCGGCTCCCAATTTCTATGAAAATCATAACGAATCATATATGAAATGAACTACAGCAATATAATCATGGCAATTCTACAGTGAGTGTGTCATGGCAATTACTAACGGTGTGTGTGTAACATGTAGATTAGTGCTCGTGCAACATGAACCGTTAGTAATAGTGCGGTGTTCTATCAATTCTAAGTTTACACACATATAGCGGGGAATGCAGTATGCAACAATAGTATACATGACAGTCAATGTAGGTAAATGCAATATATAACTATAAGGTCCTATCAGCCCTGACGCATAACGCCATGCGGGCGATATCCCCGTAGATGTTAAATCTACTCACCGAAGTCTCGCGCTAAGTGTAGCCGACGACTTGCTTCCCTTTCTTCGCAGCGTCCGTCTCATTCGCCTGCGAACCTAGAATCACACAATATATCACACATAAGCTCAAATCCACAAAATCATGACATTAAGGTCAAACTAGAAACCCGTGTCGCAAATCAAGCGTGCGTGTGCGCGATACGCAAAAAACGTATGATTACGCGCCTGAAACTACCCCGACGCGTCGCGATACGCAGAAACCCCAAACCATTTGCGTATCACGCGTGTCGCGAAGGTTTAAAATACGAGAAATAGGGTAATTAGCTCCAGATTTTCCTACAGCAAGAATCACACAAAATTATACATGCCACGAGTCTAAGGGTTGCAGCAGACACCACTAGAGACAAATCCCAACCCAAACCCTCCCCATCTGGCCGCAATTTGCGGCCAGATCCAATTTTTTGGCGGCCACTGTACGGAATTTGGTGGTCGGGTTCTACCTGGGGATCAGCACCTAACAACTATACTGCAGTCTTCTCAAAATTATTCTGAACTCACCGGGTCGATAGCAGTTTACAGAAAGTCAAAATTTGCTTAAAAACATGAATTTGCATCAAATTGGGATCTGGTGGTATTTTAGTGCAATTAGGGCTAAGCTGGGTTAACATGGTCCTAACAACACTCCATCAAGCTACTAAAACCAATTCATATGTCACTTGGTCATGGTTCCCAATAATCACCACATATCGCACTAAAACGCACCAATAAACACTAATCGAAGCTAAGCTACACTAATTAAGCAAACTAGGGGGTAAGTTCAAGAAGTATACCCTACACTCGACCCTAGGGAGCTGGTGGAAGAGGAAGAAGTGGAGGGAAGGAGTTGCAGCTGGAGTTGTGTTGTTGTTGCTGCTCACTGCTACTGATGCTGCTCACTGTTGCTGTTGTTGCTGCTTCTGGCTGCTGCTGTGCTTGCTTCAGCTGCTGCTGAGCTTGCTTCTGCTGCTGCTGCTGTGGAGAGGTAAGTGTGTGAGTGTGAGAGTGAGGTTGAGAGAAATGAACACAAGAATGAGAGGGAATCATAACTCCCAATGTCAACCCCTCCACTCTCTCTTTTCATTAAATGCAAGCATGGATTTTGCCATGATGCATTCTCTCTCTCTCATTCTCACCAAGTCAACACTCCAAAAAGGAAATTCAAATTAAAGCAACCCTCAATTAACTAATTAAACTTAATTAAAACCCAAAAGACTTAATCCCCATGATTAAACCCACCATGGTTGCTAATCATGGTATTACCTCATTTTAAAACCCTAGTTTACATGCACATGTGTGTGCAAGCCTAGGAAAATTCTAGAAAAATATTTATTAAATTTGGAAAAATATTTGAAACCAAATTTGGTAAACTTTTTATTAAAATCCCTTTATTTAAATATAATTAGCCACTAATCCCATCCTAAGGTGTTACAGACATATTGTTATTTTAGGAGTCAGAGGAGGACTCCAGCTTTGAGCGTTCCAACATCTGGACTTTTCTGGTCAGCTCTTGGAATGTTTTGAGGCCCGCGGTACATAGAAATGGGGCCATCCAGTTGTTGAGATTTTCGACAAGGAGACTGACAGATTGGTCTTGCTCTATCGGCGGTTCGCATTTGACGGAGAGATTGCGCCATCGGGTTATAAAATCCGTGCTGCTTTCGTTGTTCTTGGGCTTGGTCCTTACGAGCTCGGCAATGGTGATCTTATCACTGACGCTCATGAACCTCTGCCGAAACAGAGACTCCATTTGGACAAAAGTTACGACGGAGCCATCCGGTATGCTCGCGTACCAGTCGAAAGCAACATCGGTCAAGCTATTAACGAACTGGCGGAAGAGAAGCGCATCGTTTCCCCCAGTGTTCCCGCATGAGGCTTTGAAGTGGGTGATATGCTGATTCGCATTTCCCGTCCCATCGAATCTTCCGAATTTGGGGATGACATAGCCGCTAGGAAATTCCACCAGATCATACTGAGCAGGATATGGTCTCCTACTACTGCTGATATCTTTTTGCGCTTCGGCTTCAGCTACCAATGTTTTGACTTTGCTGGCAACTAAATCCATGATTTGATCTTGAGTTAGCGGGCTACTGTCATCGGTAGCCAAAACATTTCCCGAGATAGGATGCGACTGATTTTCATGTAGTTCGCCCACTTTTGGATTTGAGGGAATAGGCGTCGGCTGCTTTGGGACACCATTTCCCGGTTCACGAGCAGAGCCCTCCGCTTGATTGGGCGGCTGAGAAGCAAGTCGGGTCGTGAGCTGCATCACGACATTCGTCAAGTCATCGATTTTAGAGTAGAGTTTGGCCATCTCCTTGTCTTTGTCTCTGAGCTGCTTTCGGAGCTCTTGAAGCAGCTCTTGCTCCGCGGTCCTGGGGCGGAAAGTCGGCTCTTCTTCGCTTTCCGAGCCCGACTTCTTATGGACCGAAGGGTCTTTCTGCTTATCAGCCTCACTGGGAAGGTCTTCATTACCTTCCAGAGGAGGCTGGCCTTGGGATGTGGCAGCCATATTCATGCCAGATTGGATTTGGGATGTGGTGGCCCCGTCCTTGCTCTTGCTGCGCGTGCCCACTATGTAGACAGTGTGGACCTCATATCCAATCGTCTCTTTCTCATTGGCGGGGAGCTTAAAGAAGACACCCGATCAAGCAGTGGTCAAGAGCACCGCTGGAGCTTGCTCGAGACGCGTTGTAGCTTTGTTGGTGTTGATGGCCTTGCCCCCAGCTAGGGCCAAGGAAAGTCGTTCAGTCACCGACTTGCGTTTGGGTTGGGGCATCCTTGAGATCACCACATTTGGTCTCCTGCCTTTCGAGACCGGTTTGTCTGCCACCGGGGCTTGAGGAGCTGGGATGGCACTAACTGGCATGAACATAATAGAGCCGAATGGTAGCAGCGGCTCCTCCCATTATCGCCCGAGACTGGCTGGAAGGACTGTCCTAGAGTCTATCCTCATTGTGTAGGAGACAAGAGCTGAGTTCATCATCGAAGACATCGTCGGAAGGTGATTGCTCGAAAATCTGCATGAAAAAGCATTATTTTTAGTATAAATATAGGTATGTATATTGATTGAGTTCGCATGAACGCTTAACCCGAAATATGGGAGGAGAGATTGGTCCCACCGGGCGTGCCAGAATCTGTAGGGTGTTTTTCGTCACCCCATTGAGATGGGAATATGTGTGCGCTTGTTAGGCGTACTACAGATTCCCCCTGCCTAGAGTAGGCCGGGGTTTAATGATTGTGGGGATCCGAATCTCTGGCAGCCGCGGACTAAACTGCCTTTAATTACCCCTCGCCTTTGGAGCGAGGGAACCTCCGATTGACGGGTTAAACTGGTCATGCGAACTCAATGTGCAGTGTGCATGCGATGTGTTTTGAAAGGGGGTTTTGGATATGTCGGGAGCCACGCAGAGTTTTTACGGGGGTCCCGCTACCCGGATAGCGGGCTGGGGGTCAAGGGGGCTAGCAGCCCCCTTGCGGGGTGCGGGGCAGCGCCCCGTTAGAAATTTTTTTCTAACAGGGACAGTGTCGTGGTGTATGTGTGTGTGCACATATGTATGCATATGTGTATATATATATATATATGTATATATGTATATATATATAAAAGAAAGAGGGGGAAAAGGCATCCAAAGGATGTGTGGGGCCAGCGCCTTGGGCGCTGTGCGCCCAGGTGCTATGCGCTTAAGCGCTAGCGTGCCACATATCGGCACGTGGGCACTCTGCGCTGTAGCGCAGGGCGCTGTAGCGCAAGCGCGCCACGTGTCAGCACGTGGACGCTTTGCGCCAGAGCGCTGGGTGCTCGAGCGCAAGTGCGCCACGTGTCGGCACGGGGGCGACTTGCGCCAGAGCGCTGGGCGCTTGAGCGCAAGCGCACCACGTGTCGGCACCGGGGCGACTTGCGCTCGAGCGTTTGCGCTTGAGCGTAAGCGCGCCATGTGTCGGCACGTGGGCGCTTTGCGCTCGAGCGTAGGGCGCTGTTGTGCGAGCGCGCCACGTGGGTGCTCTGCGCTTGAGCGCAAGCGCGCCACGTGTCGGCACGTGGGCGCTCTGCGCTTGAGCGCCGGCGAGGAAAAGAGGCTTTTAGCCTAAAAAGATTCTCGGAAGAGAAATCAGAGTGGAGTTGGACTCCTAAGTGTGTTTTTGGGGTTAATGGAAGGGGTTCTTCTTCCTCCTCCTCTGTTAGCTGGATCTTGAAGATCAAGAGACGTGAGATCTCAAAATCTCTCCTTTTTAGGATCTAAAGACAGATCCAAGTTCCCCTTTGTGGGTTTGGTGGTGAAAAACTATCTTGTTTTTGAAAAGAAAGAGTAAAACTCTTGATTTAATTCAAAAGAAAGAAGAAGGTTTGAGACCTTCAGAAAAGGGAAAGAAATACAAATCCTAGGTTTTTTTTTGAGAGAATGAAAGTGTTCTTTATTCATCATCATGTTGCCTTTTATAGGCTTACATATTTACATATAGCCCCTTGGGCTTCACAAAATGGCATTTTGCCTATACTATGGCTCATGTGCCATTTCATTTTTGCACATAAGCCATGGGCTTACAAAAAATTGGCTTTATGCCCATTTTGCATACATTCATGCATAAAAAATTACATAAAAATTATTTATTACATGATTTTATTGTTGGCATGGGGGAGGCTGGCCGTGGGCTCGACTTTGGCATGGGCCCGCTTGACCTGGGCTTGGGCCCACCTAGCTTGGGGGTTGACCCTGACTTTGACTCAGTCAACCGGGGTGTAAATTTTTACCCCAACATAGCCTTATATGTTTCAACCTGTCTATCTACACTAATCTTCTTTTTGAAGATCCATTTGCATCCTACGGGTTTTACCCCATCTGGAGCAATGTCCAAAGTCCAAACTTTGTTAGTGTACATGGACTCCATTTCGGTCTGCATTGCATCCAGCCATTTTACTGAGTCACCGCTCTGAATGGCTTGCTGGAAACTAGTAGGCTCATCATAGTCAATAGTGCAATCCTCTCTATCCCCGTCTATGAGAAAACCGTAGTATCTCTCGGGCGGAAGAGATTGCCTACTACTCCTGCGGAGTGGCGTCGGGATGTCCTGTTCTCCTGAACCTTCTTGTTCTACCAAGGTTTCAGTAATAGCTTATGGTTCTGGAATTTCTTCCAGTTCTATTGCGCTCCCACTCTTCTGATTTTCTAAAAACTCAGTTTCCAAGAAGCAGGCATGAAGAGAAACAAAGACCTTTTGTTCCTCTGTGTAATAGAAATAATATCCCTTGGAGTTCTTTGGATATCCTATAAATTTGCATTTTACTGAGCGTGCCTCGAGCTTGTCCGCATGCTGCTTCTTTACAAAAGCTGGACATCCCCATGTCTTAAGATACTTAAGACAGGGTTTCTTCCCACTCCACATCTGATATGGTGTGGTAGGCACAGTCTTGGTTGGAACTCGGTTTAAAAGGTTTGCAGCTGATTCTAGTGCATATCCCCAGAATGATTGCGGCAACTCAGCGTTACTCATCATGGAACGAACCATATCCAATAGGGTTCGGTTCCGTCTCTCCGATACACCGTTATGTTGTGGTGTGTATGGAGGAGTAAGCTGAGAGAGAATTCCATTCTCTTTTAAGTAACCCAGGAACTCGGCACTTAAGTATTCACCACCTCGATCAGATCTCAGTGTCTTGATACTTTTGCTGGTTTGGTTTTCCACTTCATTCTTATATTCTTGGAATTTCTCAAAGGCCTCGGATTTATGCTTCATTAAGAAGACATATCCATACCTAGAGAAATCATTCGTAAAAGTAATGAAGTAGGAATAACCTCCTCGTGCATGTGTAGACATTGGACCGCACACGTCACTGTGTACGAGTCCTAAGAGCTTGCTTGCTCTTACTCCGTGTCCAGTAAACGGAGTTTTTGTCATCTTTCCTTTGAGACAAGATTCACAAGTAGCATAAGATTGATATTCGAACGGATTCAAATATCCTTCTTTATGTAACTTAGTTATCCTTTTCTCATTGATGTGACCCAGTCTACAATGCCATAAGAAAGCCTGATTTAATTCCGGAGACTTTCTTTTAAGTGTGTTCTGGACACTGAAAATCTGAGCTTGATTCAATACGTATATCCCGTTTTTTAATGTACCTGACCCAATCAGAACTTGATTCAGGTGGATGTGAACCACATCACTTATAAAAGTAAAATCATATCCTTCCTTAGAAAGTAAGGATACAAACATGATATTACAAGTTGTACCTGGTACATAAAAATAGTTACGCAGAATCAATATCTGCCCAGTTGTCAGTCCAATATGATATTCCCCTACGGATTCAGCGTTCATGCTCATTCCATTAGCAACCCTGAGGGTCATATCACCTATCCTGATAACCCTACGGTTTCTCAGAGCCTATAACGAATTACAGATGTGAGATCCTGATCCGGTATCCAATACCCAGGAAGTAGGGTTAACTGACAAACAGTTCTCTATTACAAACACACCCGAAGCCGAAGCCACAACATGTTTCGAATCCTTGCTACTGGCTATGCTAGCCCTGCAATCTTTCAGTCAATGTTCATTTCCGTAACAATAGGAACGCCCTTCTTTTACTATATCCAGTCCCGAAACTTTTGCCCTTCTCTTTTCTTCTACTTCCCTGGTTTCCTTCAGGGTAGGAGGCAGAGACTGTAGAATCAAGTCAGTATCTGACTCATTTCCCAACGCGGTCTCCAGGTCCTGAAGCTCATCAATACAGTTAGTCATTGTAAGGACGTTGTCCCCCACAGATGACCCGTCAGCCAACCTCACTTGGATTAATTCGTTCGAGGTCTCATATCTTGCGATATGAGATTGCTCTCCATATAAATCTTTATTATGGAGAAAGATGGAAACTAAGTCCATCTTCTCGTACTGCTTCTGGTATACACCATCAACTGAAGCTAACATGAGGCACTTAGCTTTCACTTTATCCTTTTCCCTTGTCTTACGGATATTCATATCCATGACGGTGGAAACTGGACCTGGGACGGCGGGATCGTGAGTGGTAATAGGGTGGTCCAGCTTGTCATAGGCAATGGACATCTGGACAGACCTTTGCCAATCATATAAGTCAGATTCAGTCAATTTGTTATCTAGATGTAACCTAGTCGTGGTCACAGGGTCGCTGCAATTAAGAGAGAGAGAAGAAAACACTTTTAGCATGATGCTCTTGCAAGTTTAGACTGGATTTAATTTATCTAAACAGGATGGCTCCCACTGTTTCTCGAATCCCTCCTCAAACCATAAAAGAAGAATTAGCCAGGACTATTCTCACCGTACAATTCTTGCTTAACCATTCAGCCAGGTCAGTGTCGATACTTCGAGGGAGGTTTTCCAACGCTTTCGCGAAGTTCCTTAATTAAATAATCTCTTTTCTCTGGGGGCGTAGCCCCGCTGACACCTTTCTAGGCACCTACTTGGTTTATAGCATTGATCGTTAAGTGACGAATCTCCTGATAAGTAGCTTGTACTCACAGTAGGATCGGGATCCAAAATATCATCGTATGATAATGTTGAAGGAATCCTACCAACATTCATCAAACTCCAAAATGGTATGCATCTCTCTGCAAATTTCAGTTTCTTTAGAAATTCCCGATGTGGATTTTTGCCTCATGCTCTTATGACCTTGACTTTGGCCAAAAAATCATAAGTCACATGTCAAGTTCTACCCGTCAATTTCCAGGTTAATTTGAACCCATCTGTACATACCCTTGACTTTGGCCAACAAAGCAGTACGACTGTCCCAAACTAACGCATCTATCTATACTGCATATGAATATTCAATAGCTACCAAACACTGTGCCTTGACTTTGGACAACAAACACAGCTTGAATACTATTGACTATCCATATGAAATGACGGAGGGCTATGACTGGTTTTGGCAAAACCGTGAACGTAGTGAACTTGATATAATCGTAGGAACCTGATACTTTTTAAAAGGAGTGGTTAAAGCTCCGCAATTAAAAATTCTGATCTTTTAAAATAACCGAGTGGTTTCTTTTAAATTTGTTCCAACGACTTAACTTTGGTTTATTTTCTTTGCATTATAATAATGCGTCCCATCTTTTATCCTATCATTGCAGAAAACAACGAAAATACCACGTCCTCTTATGCCATCCGCATTCGCCACGGGGTCCCGTCATCACCCGTTAGGTTACTTAACTAACGACAGAGCGGGGGCTGGGCTAGCGCGGGTGTAAAACATAAGTGGCGTCTAATAGCTATCATATATAGATATTGTACATTCGTCAGACGCAATAATAAGCATTCCAGATCACTGATGAACTTTATTGGATATATTAGCAATCCACGTTTGCTTTGAGCCTGCAACAAAAGACGGATTACACAGTTGTGATTAATAGCCATTACCCCAACCCTAGACCCCTACGGGTACGACAAACTACCCGCCAAGTACCCGAAGTGAAGCAGTCTCCCTCAACGACGTGAGTAGGCCACTAAACACTTCAACGTACCCGGTAGTTTGTGTACCCTACCTTGGGTCTATCCTAAGAGCAAAAACAGTAAAAAGAAATAATATAACGGTGGCTACAACCGCAACCTGGATATGCCCCGCAAAAGAATATTACATCATATTACATTAACATCGAATGAATGAATATTAAACCCATCTCAAACCACGGCTAATCATCACAACAGTTCAATACAGTTATTACAGAAATGTGCAACCCCCTGCCAACCGACATACTAGCAGTTAGGGGAGGTTTACGAACACATTAAACATTACAGATAAAAACCCTATTAGCAAATATCTTAGAACATCGATCGATTACCATATTCTGTGTCTACCCCAAAAGCAAACCAGCACTGAAGTAATCTGGGCAGAAACAGAACATACCGGAAAACAAAACACCATACAAAATGAATAACAAAGCAAATCCGAGTCAACGCCGAGTTGACTCCGCGGCGGATCCGCGGCCAAAAGCACCATTTGGCCGCGGATCCGCGGCTGTCTTGTCGTATTGTGTCCTCGTATTTTCCCAGTATTCATATAATTCCCTGCTGTGAATTTTAAGGCATATCAAATATTTTTTTCGAAACGTTTAAAATTTACAGAAACTGTTAGGGTTCCGGGGTTTCGTTTTCGTGTTTTTCGTCGATCGAACTTCTAATTAGTTGCTAACAAGCTAGTAATGGTTTAGTTGGCTCTGATACCACTGTAAGTCCATGTCACGCACCCCACGAACTTGCGGCGAGGCGGAATATATGAAAAACGATTATCAAAGTTTCGTAACACGGACTTGAGCGCATGAATCGTATCTAAATCGTTACTAGCAAACTACGAGAGGTTTAACTATTCGGATTCGAAGTTATACCTCACGTTACTTATCCTTTGGGTCTTCATCGCTGTCCTCCACTCCTCGTAGGCTCCTTGGAACATCGGCACCTCAATGGCCTCCTCGAGTCAAAGACGATCCACCCGAGAGCTCCTACGCCAAGCTTGATCTCTAACTTGAGATAACTAGTTTGCTCAAAGTGCTAATCTAAGCTACCTAGGGGATATAGAGTGAGGTTATAGATGTATTAGTCTATCTAATCCTTGATCTCAACACATGAGAGGGGAGGATTAGGGTTTCAAGAGAGAGCTTGAGGAGAGAGAAGGTGAGCATATGTTATCAATGAAAAAGCTTCTCACTTCTAATATATTATGAAGCATAAGAAAATCAAAAAGAATAAATCAAAATGCATTATCATCATGCTTCATTAAATATATGCAATGAATCATCAAGTGAGTCATTAAGAAATAAATGCTTCATTAACTCACTTGAATGATTCATCTAAGTGAGTCACAAATTCATTAAATGCTAATGCCACCTTACCCCTCATGTCATCATCTATCTAGAAGCTTCCCGACAAATTACGAGAACGCCCCTCCTATCCGTGAAAATACGGAAAAACTTTAGACTGTATAAATCCAATAACCCGATACTAGAATCTGGCTTAAACCAAAGCCGGCTAGTAAAAACTGTCCGAACGTCGCACGTGCGTTTAAACACGTATGCATCCGAACCCTTATCGTAAAACCATACGACCTCTATATCGTTTTGCCTGGAGCAGGGAAACTCTCTGTGTGGGACTCTAAAGACTCGACACTACGCTGGCAGTGGGTTTAATTACAGACCGCAAGCGACACTAGCTGTACGTAACGGTCCCCAGGTAGATGTCGATAAGAAGGCCGATGAGAAAAACCATTCGAACTCCTACTGAGCCTAATATGACAATCTCCGTACAGTCCGGTCTGTTCGTCTAAGACTATCGCATATCGAGCCTAGGGGGCAGCAAGCGCCAGTCCCCTAATAGCGGTATAAGTCGTGTCGGAGCGTAGCCCATTACACCCTGAGAAACTACTGGAACCTACCAGTAAATCTCGCTTGCCTTGGCCAGGGACTTTGTGTAATGGCTCTCTGACACAGCGCGATATCAACTCTCAATACTGGGAGAGACGAATCCTGTCTAACCGCCACTGCCTCCAAGTGCTCGGGACTGCACCCAACTGTTACCTATTTGCACGACTCCTTTGAGCCGTGGTAGGGTAGCAATCTAAGAACAGTGGGACACACTTGAGGCGAAGTAGCAATGTCAAGTCTGCGGACTATGCTGTACTCATGTCACCTGAGAACTGTTTAACTGACGATGGGTATAATACAAACCAACAGTTCCCCTGCGAGTCCTGTCCGGTGTACCCGTAATGTAATGAGCACCTGTATACTATCTCCAGTACGACGTACTGATGGCTGTGGGACAGACCATCTCCCCAACTGGGATGAGAAGCGTACACACTTAGTCTACTCCGGAATATCGATGCCCTATCTCGATAATCCAACGATCAGGGACCTGTATAGGATGTTGCTTACAGACTACCCAGCCCCCACTAGTGTGACTGCCATCACAATGCTGGTAATCAAGCAAAGATCCTATGGGCTCTACTAATATGTATAAGTGATACGTAACAAGAAACATATGCACATATTAAAGTAGACTCAAACCAAGTAGCATACTACCATGTTTAGCAAGATTGTATATACAACTGTGAATATCCCAAGCTTCCATTAAGTAATATACATGCAAGTATGATACAATAATGGCCCCTAGGGCATATACATTAACACCTAGTGCTCTCATCGCTAACCTACGGCCATTGCGGAATTCGAAAACAAAAATTTTATGGCACTAGAAACTAAATCCTAAGAATCGAACCAAACACCTAAACTAGAACCATAACGAAATAGAAATCACAACTTTTGTAACGTTTTCATTTGCTCCAATTGGGTTGGACTCTATCATGCTCTCAAGAGCTCCGGGTCGCGTCTGTAAGATGGTCCTCCTTCATCGAAGATGATCCACCCGAGAGAACCGATCCAAACTCCGGCTTCACCTAGTAAAGCAACCAATACTCCAAACTCGTTAGGAATGGAGAGTGGGGATGTAGGAATTTATTTTTTCTCTCAAATCTAAGCTCAAGAGAGAAAACAAAGAAGAAGGAGGAGGAGATAAGGAAAAATAACCATGAGCAACTTTTGAAGACATGAGAGAATGAATGAAGAAGAATAGAATGTAGAATGGCTTCACAATTTTTACAACCATACAAATAAAATCCCATAACCATTTGAAATATAATAATGAAGCTCATTCCTCTCTACATGTCTTCAACCATACTCAATACCATCTCACCCTTTACCTCATTTCATGATTATTCATAAATGAATATTCATAAATGAGGTGTCTATCTTCTAGAACAAATTCTGTATAAATAGGAAATACAACCTGGTATACGTATCGAAATACATATACGCGTATCCGTATAAAAATACGAATAGCCAAGAGAGAAAATGAATAGTGAATAATAATACTAGATTACATATATAAAAAAGTATATATAAATTATTAAATCAAAACTTGATTTAATAATCCGGCTTAATCCTAAACCGCTAGTATTATCAACCGTCCGATTAAAGTCCATGTAGCATGTACACATATTTAATCGGACACTTATATGTACCAATATATATCATCTACATTATTTCGCTTGATTAACCAGGAAAACCCTTTGTGTGGGACTCTAAAGACTCGTCAATACGCTGGCAGTGAGTTTAACCACAAGCACATCAGCGGCACTAGCTGTACGTAACAACTACCCAGGTATTGAGCGAAAGGAAGGCCGACGAGCAAACTCATCCGTATCCCTATAGAGCCTGTTCGTGACAATCTCCATAAAGTCCAGTCTGTTCGTCTAAGAGTATCTCATATCGGGTCTAGGGGGCGGATAAAGTCAGATCCCTAATAACGCGATATTTCGTGTCGGTGTGAAGCCTATCACCCACTGAGAAATTACTGATCCAAATCAGTAATTCCCGTACAACTTGGCCAAGGATTTATGGTGATGGCCACCTATGCACAGTGCGACATCTACCCCCAATACCAGGAGAGACGAATCCCTGACGATCCGTTCACTGCCTCCATGTGATTCGGGATTGTAAACAACTAAAACCTATTTTCACGACTCCTTTGAGCCGTGATAGAATAGTAATCAAAGAACAGTGGGAACTCACACGTGAAAAATGACGATCTCAGGTCGAAAGACTAACCTGTACTCATGTCACCTGAGAACTACTATCTGACAATAGGTATAATACCATCTAGCATGTTTCCGGCGAGTCCGTCCAGTGTAACTCATAACCCAATGAGCACATGTATACTATCTTAGGTGACTAACTGCCACCAATGTCTTGTGAGACTGGCCACCGCCCCTCGTTGGGGTCTCGAAAAGTATACACTAGTCTACTCTGGAGTATCGATGCCCAGTCTTGATTGTCTGCGTTTTATGCGCTACACTAAGCGTTCTATATGTCCTACTTACCGCAATCAAGACGGTGTCGTTTTGTAGCTAGCCGGTTGAGTACGGGTCGTCCACTGTGAGATGGTTCGTATGTTCGTTCTTTTTTAAACAAGTCAATGAAAGTGTATATGTGTATGTTCAATTTTATCCTAAGTGTTCGTATTTTATGTTCAAGTAAACTTGTTAGGGTTAACGTTGGTTAGCAGAGTGAGAATTAGTCTTGTGCTTGTTTTTTGCCATTCTTAAAATGATATTGGGATAATCGGAAGTAGCGGGGATTAGGAGGACATAGGTGATAGACTAAAACAAAGAACATAATACTAGAATATACATATCGAAATACATATATATAAATTATTAAATCAATACCTAATTTAATAATCCGGCACAATCCCGAGCCGGCTAGTATTATCAACTGTCCGATCGAAAGTCTGGGTACATAGTACAATCAATCGATCGGAACCCTCCACGTATCTAATATGGCTACTACATAATTTCACCTGAATCAGGGAAACCCTCCGTGTGGGACTCTAAAGACTCGACAGTACGCCGGCAGTAAGTTACTTGATAAATCCATAACCACAAGCACGTCAGCAGCACTAGCTGTACGTAACGGCTACCCGGGTACCTGTCGAAAAGGAAGGCTGACGAGCAAACTCATCCGGATTCTTATTGAGCCTATCTGTGACAATCTCCGTACAATCCGGTCTTTTCGTCTAAGAGTATCGCATACCAGGTTTAGGGGGTGGTAAACGTCAGACCCTAATAACCCGATAATTAGTGCTGATGCGGCTCATGACCAATCTGGAAAACTACTGATTAACCTATCAGTAAATCCCAACTGCCTTGGCCAAGGTCTTATGGTCCTGACCAATCGAACACAGTGCGATATCGACTCCCTATACCGGGAGAGCCGAATCCCCAACAATCACTCACTGCCTCCATGTGGCTCGGGACTGTACCCAACCAAAACCTGTTTGCACGACTCAGAAGAACCGTGGTAGGGTAGTGATCAAAGTACAGTGGGAACTCACACGAGATAAATGACGATCTCAGGTCTGAAGACTAACCTGTACTCATGTCACCTGAGAACTGCTATCTGACGATAGGTATAGTACCATCTAGAAGTTCTCGGCGAGTCCGTCCAGTGAACTCTGTAAGTCCATGTCGCGCACCCTGCGTGACCGCGGGGAGGTGGAATTGCAAGAAACGATTTTTAAAAGCATCGCAACACGGACTCGAGCTCCAGGATTGGTTCTAAATCCTAACTAGCAAAACATGGTATGAGGTAAACTACAAAGATATAACTTATACCTCACGATACAAGTCCTTCGGGTCATCATCGCTGTCCTCCACTCGTTGTCGGCTCCAAGGATCGTAACGGATTGTAGCAACCTCGACGACCTCATCGAGTCAAAGAAGATCCACCCAAGAGTCTATAGTCCGAGCTCTTACCTCAAATCCGAGATAAGTACGACTTCTAGTTTGCTAAACTGGAAGTCCTAGATGGTGTAGAGAGTGAAGATAAGTTACTTTGTTTCTTGGAACCCTAGGATTCTCAACATATGAGAGCTTTTAGGGTTAGAGGAAGAAGAAGGTCACTTGAAGAAATGAGAGAGGAGAAGCTCAACTAAAGAAAAACCTTGGCTCAAGAATAGAATATTCAAGCATGCTAGATAATAATTGAGGAGATAAAAATCTCTCCTCAAAATATCAAGCATGCTAGAAAATATCTAACTAGTGAGTCATGCTTGATGTTTTGTCAACCTCTATCTCATTTCCTCCACTTCATTAACTTTAATCCTAAAAAGAATTAAAACCCTAATGAGGTTTGACCTTCTAGAAGCTTTCCTGATAAATTATGAGAATGCCCCTCATCCGTATATACATACCTGCATCCGTATTTCGAAGAACACGAATACGAAGAAACGAAAATAATCCATCAGTATAATACTAGGTTCCAGCTTAAACTAAAGCCCACTAGTATTATCCGCCTGATCATCATACGCGCACAAGTGCACGCACGTGATCGAAACCCAGCCGAAAAACCATACGACCTCTACACCTTTTACCCGGTGCAGGGAAACTCTCTATGTGGGACTCTAAAGACTCGACACTATGCTGGCAGTGGGTTTAACCACAAGTCGCAAGCGGTAATAGCTGCACGTAACGGCTACCCAGGTCTGTGTCGATAAGAAGGCCGATGAACTAACTCATCCAAACTCCTATTGAGCCTGTATGTGACAATCTCCGTACAGTCCGGTCTGTTCGTCTAAGAGTATCGCATATCGGGCCTAGGGGGCGGTAATCGTCAGACCCTTAATAGCATAATAAGTCATGTCAGATGTACCCAAAACACCCTGAGAAACTACTGGAGTACCTACCAGTAAATCTCGCTTGCCTCGGACAAGGACTTTGTGTAATGGCCTTCTGAATATAGCGCGATATCAACCCCCAATACCGGGAGAGACGAATCCTATCTAACCGCCACTGCCTCCAAGTGCTTCAGGACTGCACCCAACTACTACCTGTTTGCATGACTCCTTTGAGCCATGGTAGGGTAGTAATTAAAGTACATTGGGAACACACTCGAGGCGAAGTAGCAGTGTCAAGTCGACGGATTAAGCTGTACTCATATCACCTGGAAACTGCTACCCGATGATAGGTGTAATGCTCACCAACAGTTCCCGATGAGTCCTGTCCAGTGTACTAATAACCTAATGAGTACCTGTATACTATCTCCAGTACGACGTACTGATGGCTGTAGGACAGACTATCTCCCCTGCTGGAATGAGAAGCATATACACTGGTCTACTATGGAGTATCGATGCCCCGTCTCGATAATCCTATGACTAGTTACCTGTATAGGATGTGCTTATAGACTACCCAGCCCCTATGAGTGTGACTGCCATCACAACGCTGGTAATCAAGCAATAATCCTAATGGCTCCACCAATATTTATAAGTGATATACTAAAAGAAACACATGCACATATTGAGGTAGAAACAAACCAGGTAGCATACTACCATTTCGTGTAAAACTGTTACTATATCCGTGTATATCCTAAGCTCCCATTAAGTAATATACAATCCAGTATGATACAATAATGGCCTCTAGGGCATATATCACTAACAATCTCCCACTTGCACTAAGGCCATATACTGGCATATCGCAGAGTGAAGATCTCGAATAGCCTCTCGAACACCGTATGAGGGATGGCCTCTATGAGTGGATCCGCAGTGTTGTTCTCCGTATCTACTCTCCTCACCTCGATTTTTTGGGGATCAACGATCTCCCTGATCAGGTGGTACCGCCTTAAGATATGTCTGGATCTCTGATGGGACCTGGGTTCCTTCCTTAAAGCTATAGCGTCGTATGTTGTCACAATACTAAAGTATTGGACCAACAAATGGAAGGAATCACCTGAAGTTCAATTAAGAACTTCCTCATCCAGACTGTCTCTTTTGCGGCTTCTCATGCGGCGAACTACTCCGTTTCCATTGTCGAGTCTGCAACGGTGTCCTGCTTGGAGCTCTTCCAACAGACCGCCCTTCCACTGAGGGTAAAGACATAACCCGACATGGACTTGGAATCATCCTTATCACTCTGGAAGCTGGCGTCAACAAAGGCCTCGATTTGGAGGTATTTTCCACCATACACCAAGAACATCTCCTTAGTCCTTCTCAGGTACTTGAGAATATTCTTTACTGCTATCCAGTGCTTCTCCCCTGGGTTTGACTGATACCGGCTTACCACGCTAAGTGCGTAAGCAACATCCGGTCTGGTACACAACATCGCATACATTATAGAGCCTACCGTAAAAGCGTAGGGTATAATCGACATGCGAGCCCTTTCCAAATCAGTCTTGGAAGACATCTCTTTGAAGAGGGTGATTCCGTGACAAGCCGGTAGACTATCTTGCTTAGAATCATCCATACTAAATATTTTCAGTATGGTGTTATAGTAACTTGACTGTGATAGTTCCACCATCCTCTTTAATCTATCACGATAGATCTAGATCCCCAGAATGTAGTTGGTATCACACGGGTCTTTCATGGAGAACCTCTGTGAAAAGAATCCCTTGACTGATTGTAGCATAGGAATGTCATTTTCTAACAAGAGAATGTCATCCAGGCACTCAACAAGGAATTCCATAGTTCTTGCTACAATCTTACTATAAATGCATGGTTCATCTGGATTTTTGATAAAGTCGAATTCTTTGACTGTCTCAATAAAAACAGATGTTCCAACTCCGCGATGCCTGCTTTAGTCCATAAATGGACTTAAGCAACTTGCACACTGTCCCGCTGCTCCCACTTTGATTGAAACCCTCTGGCTGATCCATATAGACACACTCTTCCAAATAACCATTTAGAAAAGTTGTCTTTACGTCCATCTGCCAGATCTCACAATCTTGGAAGGCAACAATGGTAAGAAGGATCCGAATGGATTTGAGCTTAGACACTGGAGAAAAGCTTTCATTATGGTCTAAACCAGGTCTTTGACGAAAACCTTTTGCAATTAGTCTAGCCTTATAGGTTTCAACCTATCCATCTACACCAATCTTTTTTCTGAAGATCCATTTGCAGCCTACGGGTTTTACCCCTTCTGGAGCAATGTTTAAAGTGCATACTTTGTTGGTGTACATGGACTCCATTTCGGTCCGCATTGCATCCAGCCATTTTGTTAGTGTTTATGCCCTAGAAGGCCATTACTGTATCATACTAGTTTGTATATTACTTAATGGAAGCTTGGGATATTCACATGTATATAACAGTCTTGCTAAACATGGTAGTATGCTACTTGGTTTTTCTATTTTAATATGTGAGTAAACGTATTGATAGAGCTCTTAGGATCTTGCTTGACTACCAGCGTTGTGATGGCAGTCACACTAGTGGGGGCTGGGTAGTCTACAAGCACATCCTTATTCAGGTCCCTAGTCGTAGGATTATCGAGACAGGGCATCGATACTCCGGAGTAGACTAGTGTGTACGCTTTTCATCCCAGTTGGGGAGATGGTCTGTCCCACTGCCGTCAGTACGTCGTACTGGAGATAGTATGCAGGTGCTCGTTAGGTTACGGGTACACCGGACAGGACTCATAGGGAACTGTTGGTTGGTTTTATACTAGTCGTCAGTGAACAGTTCCCAGGTGACATGAGTGCAGCATAGTCCGCAGACTTGACACTGCTACTTCGCCTCGAGTGTGTCCCACTGTTCTTAGATTGCTACCCTACCACGGCTCAAAGGAGTCGTACAAACAGGTAGCAGTTGGGTGCAGTCCCGAGCACTTGGAGGCAGTGGTGGTTAGACAGGATTCGTCTCTCCCGGTATTGGGGGTTGATATCGTGCTGTGTCAGAGAGCCATTATGCAAAGTCCCTGGCCAGGGCAAGCGAGATTTGCTGGTAAGTTCCAGTAGTTTCTCAGGGTGTAATGGGCTACGCTCCGACACGACTTATACCGCTATTAGGGGACTGATACTTGCCGCCCCCTAGGCCCGATATGCGATAGTCTTAGACGAACGGACCGGACTGTATGTAGATTGTCACATCAGACTCAGTAGGAGTTCGGATGGGTTTCCTCATCGGCCTTCTTATCGACATCTACCTGGGGACCGTTACGTACAGCTAGTGCCGCTTGCGGTCTGTGGTTAAACCCACTGCCAGCGTAGTAGTCGAGTCTCTAGAGTCCTACACAGAGAGTTTTCCTACTTCAGGCGAAACGATATAGAGGTTATATGGTTTTACGACAAGGGTTCGGACGCATACGTGTGTTTACGCACGTACGACATCCGGACAGTTTTTACTAGTCGGCTTTGGTTTAAGCCAGTTTCTAGTATCCGATTATTGGATTTATACGGTCTAAAGTTTTTCCGTGTTTTCACGGATAGGAGGGGCGTTCTCGTAATTGCGCGAGAAGCTTCTAGAAGATGGTGACTAAGGAGGTTAAGGTGGCATATACATTGAATGGGATTAGTGAGTCATATGAGTGATTCATCCATATCATTAAAGCATCATAAATGCTTAATGACTTATGGAGATGAATCACCATTAGATATTTATGAAGCATGATTATTCATCATTTTCTTTTCTTTTATTGATAAATCTTAATGCTTCATATATATTATGATAACTCATTTTCTCATATCAATTATCATTCTCACTTTCTCTCTCCTCAAGCTCTCCCTCTTCAAACCCTAATCCTCCCCTCTCATGTGTTGAGTACAAGGATTAGATTAGACTACTTAATCCTTAACCATTCTCTATATCACCTAGGTTACTTGGATTAGCACTTCAAGAAACCTAGTTACCTCTAGTTTGAGGTGAAGCTTGTAGTAAAGCTCTCGGGTGGATCTTCTACTACTTAGAGAAGGCCGGAGAGGATGTGGAGAACGACAAGACGAAGTACTCAGTTCTATAGGTATAATCACTTAACATAGTAGTTAACACTTCTATGGTTTCTTGTTAGTTATTGTTTATGCAAAGATTCTCGGTTAGTCGATGTTTACGCCTAAAACAAGATCGTTTTTCATTATTCCGCCTCCCCGCAAGTCGTGGGGTGTTGTACATCGACTTACACATTTTACCGAGTCACCGCTCTGAATGGCTTACTGGAAGCTAGTTAGTTCATCATTGTCAATGATGTAATCCTCTCGATCCCCGTCTATGAGAAAACCGTAGTATCTCTCGGGCGGATGAGACTGCCTACTAGTCCTGCGGATTGGTGTAAGGATGTCTGGTTCTTTTGAAACATCTGCTTCTATCATACTTTTAGTAATAGTTTATGGTTATGGAATTTCTTCTAGTTCTATTGCGCTCTCACTATTTCCTTTTAAAAAAATGATTTTCTAAAAAGTGGGCATGACGAGAAACAAAAACCTTTTTTTCTTCTGCGAAATAGGAAAGATACCCTCTGGGTACCCCACAAACCTACACAGTTGTAATATTTCAGAAAATATAAAATATTATTTTTGGAATTTAATATTAAAATAATATATTTTCCCGAAAACTGCCCGATTTGCGAAATTGGGGTTTTCGAAAAAGGGTATAAAAATATACCGATAATGGTGAAATAAATGGAAATTAAAATGATTTATTCATTTAAAAATATATTTAAAGGATTTGGCATTTTTAAAATTTATTATATGCAGTTTGGATAAAAACCCGATTAGTGCACTGCTAATCGTGATTAAGCCAAATCCGTGTTTCTACAGTTTTCCGTGGCTAGTGCACCATGTCATGTTATATTTTGATTACATGTTGTGTTCTTATGTTGTTTTGGTGTATTATATGGTTTGGTTTTAAATAAATAAGAAAAGGTTAAAAAGAGAAAGGGTATAAGGGTAAATATTGAGAGAGAGGGTTAGAATAAGTGAGGAAAGAGAGAGGGCTGCCTCATTTCTTTTCCTCCCCATTTCTTTTCATCTTCTTCATCTTCACCTTCCCTCCACCTTCACCCCAAGGTATCATCTAAAAAGCTTCATCAAAACCCTAAACCTCTTTCATTAAAAGTGATCCCCTCTTCACCCTCTACACTTTGGACCAAGAAAAGTTTGATTTTGATGACTTGGAGAAGCTAGGGTTTTCCTTGGGTTGCCTAAATGAGGTAATTTCTGCACCATTTGTATTGTATTTCATTCATCTTAGCATCTATACATGTTTAGAAGTGTTTAGATGTTGTTTAGTGAGATTTAGAAATTTTAAGTTAGGGTTTGAGGGATTATTGAGTTGTGATTGTGTAATTGAGGCTAGTAGAGGCCATATAACCCCTGTAATTTTAGTATTTTGGACAAAATCTGAGACTTAACCCCGGAACACGAACTTAGAAACACCGATATCGGATAATTGTGTGAATTGTGAGGGTATTTTGGAATCTGCTAACACTCGGGGACCTGGAAAATTATTTAGTGAACACAGTGACACATGCAGGCATCCAGGAAGCTACCACAGAGACCCGAGACCCCAACTACACCTATAGGACGCAGATTTAATCATTCTGGCCGCAATTTACGGCCATAGTAGGGTTGGTTTGGTCCATGTTTGTTCCAGGGCTTTATCTCCAGTAAAATAGACCTTTTGCATATGCAAAATTGGCTAATTTGAACAAAAGGGCGCCACACCTAGGGTAAAATCTGGGAGCACTTTGATGTGATTTTGGCTATATTTTCCGTATTTTGAAATGTTTGGTTTCACTATTTGGATTTATATTGGGTTGGATGTTTGTACATCGACAACAAGGGTTGTTTGATTGTTTTTGCATGCGTAGGCTATAGGTTAACCTATAGGCGATCCGTGTGCCGTTTTGGTTTCCGGATTCGATTTTAATAAACGATTGCGACTGTGTATTATTGTAGGTACCTTCGCGTGGATTTCGAGGCGACGGAGCATGGCGTCATCGACTTCGGCAAGTAAGGATGAAGGTGAGTGGATCTATATCCACGGGGGAACTCGAGTGGATGGCGTATAGCACCCCCGCAAACTTTGATGGAAACCGATTTATACATATAGAATATGGTTATGAGAACCTTATATAGAAAACTATAAATAGAGTTAATAGATAGTTAGAGAATCATATTAGAAACTAAAGGATAGTTAGAAGTGTTATGATACGGCTAATATGTGATGACGGAATTTAAGGATGATGTTTGACGATATTGCCGTTTAGGGTAATATAAGACTAGATAGCCGACGTTAATGTGTCATCCGAACCATACCTATTTCCAAACTGAAGAATCGTATGCATCTTTTAAACAGATACCTTGAGGGACATTACGGATTTGCAAATGATATCTTTTCCTTAAAAACACCGTAGCCCCAACTTTCAAAACTACGATTCGCATCTTTTAAAAACTGATTGTATAGTTCGGGTGTGTATGTGAGATTTAGATGGATGAAAAGAGAATACGATTTGGCATGTGATATGATGATATGTTGGTATACGGATGCGATTTACTAAGATGATTGATGCCTTTACCGGTCCCCTGATATGAGTTTGTTTTGGATGTGACCTGGGACGTAGGTATATAAATATATAGATGTTGTGAATCATGTGTGATATGTCGTACGAGACATTAGGTCCGAACCCCTCTTTGTCATATAGGATGATAGGATTCCCGATGGCTTAGTGACGCCGTACGATGATTTTCCATACGTGATGAGTTTTATGGCGATTGATCCTTACCCTTGACTAGGGTTGCCGTACGATGGATTATACCGTACCTGGTGTTATGGCTGGGTGCCGATTGTTTGATTCACCGACTCGATCATGTAGATACGTATACCTTATAGCTTTTAGCCGATGATTTACATTATGCTGCATTCATGTTATTCTCATGGCATTGCTTATACCTGTGCTAGTACACTTACACCATTATCGATGATGCGTATGTTATACTTACACAGATTTGCCGGATCATACACTTCATCATCGATAATTGCCATGTCACTACACGGTAGGATTGCTGCGTCATGATATGACCCCTTGCATAGTTTACTTGCTATAGTTACATATGCACCTTATACGATGTTGCATTTGACTTGGGAGAAATTGGGAACCGCAGTATATATTTAAAAACGTGATTCATTTTAAAAGAGCGGTTTTCCTTGATATTGTCGCATCACTGTTCCATGCTGCATGATATACGGATATGCTTACATTCTTTTATATGTCGCATACATCATGTTTTATGTTCATACGTATTGAGATATGCTATTTTCATGAGATTTCTGGATTTGAGAACCGTGGTTATTTCAAAAGAAAGTATGTATTATTTTAAAAACCCGGTTTCTCTTGATATGATATTTTAGTGCGTCCACCATGTGTTTTCTCGGTTCTAAGAGTGGCATGTGAAACCCGATTCGAGGAGCGGTAAGCACCGTTTGCGGGTACATTATGGACCCGGTGAGGTACCCTTGGACGAGAAGACTCGTATTGTTAGACGGTGAGCCTGGCAGGGGAGCACTACCCATCGGTGATAGTATTTTGGCTCGGCGAATATCCGGAGGATACCGACCGGAGTCGAGAGATGATATGGGCCGATCCGGACTGACGGAGCCCGTGGGACGATCCGGACTGACGGAGCCCGAGAGATATAAGGATTTGCATGTCGATGCTGGATACGAGTTTCATGATGTTTCGAGTGTCGATGCTGGACACTCAGGTTTCATAATTTTGAGGTGTCGCGAGGGACACATGTTGATTTATATCCTCATATTTCCATGTATATGCTTTTATGATATTTACATGCATGATGTTGTTGTGTCAGTGGTTGACACGTGGACGAGATCCACATGCATACTTACATTGATTATATGGGTGGACGAGATCCACATGCATACATGCATTTATTATACTGTTGGATGTTATCCACATGCTTATAGGCATTGACTACCTTGTTGGCACATATACAGACCCGGTCACCATAGATATCATAGTATTACATTTATGATATAGTTGAACTTGGAGTCGTTGTTTATTCGATTTCTACTTGTAAATGTTTTTCTACTCATGAGTTGGCAACTCTCCCCCGTTGTGCCACAGTTCTTGCAGGTTGCCCACATGGATCAGTAGCGGTATCGTTGGCACACAGTTGCATACATGTGTTTTGCTTTGGTAGGTGGGACATTTGTATCGTACCCACTCTTGTATTTATGTTTCATATTGTATCTAGTCAACTCCATCAATCAAAATTAGTATTTGTATAAGTAATGAGACTTAGTAAGATTTGTGGTTGCGAGACTTAGAGCGAGGGTATTTCCGCTACTTGTGGTTTTGATGTCTTACTTATTTCTTTACCTTTTGTGGTGAACTTCGCCGTTGGGCGTCGTATACATACTTATACTGTTTTGCGTGGTTGTGATCTGCCGGTTGGCGAAGAGCTAGCTCCCACTTGGGGATGCCATTATTCTTGTTGTGTATTTGTGGTTTTGGATTAAAATATACAAAGGAGGTGATGCCCAAAATTTTAAAAGACGAAACATGTTTTCAAACTAGTAAATTTTACTTGCATCATTCATGTTCCTTTTCTATGCATTAAGAAAACTTGATTTCATTATACCTTTATTTCTAAACTTCACCTCCTTTATTTTCTTAAAAAGGTTTAGATTTCTGGGTTTCAGCTTACTTGAATTACGTTACGCCTTTAGAAGTTGCGTAATTTAAGTGCTGGTCACGAGCTAATATTTTGGGTTGTGACAAAATTGGTATCAGAGCGCTAGGTTTAACCTTGGTTCGAGTCTAAGTTTGACTATGCGAAGTTTAGGACGGGTATGTATTTCGGAACCTAGGCTTGACCTTACGGAACTTAGACTTGAACGGGGTGGGGGGCATTAGACCCGAACTTTCGTTTCATTGGCTGACCCTGATTAATGGAGTAGGTAGCTTGAGTAGAGTGACGTACCGTACGTATGTTCCGCGGCATATTTTCGATACGATACTCCACTTAAGAAACCTTAGGATGTATATATTTTGAGATCTATGATTCTCTTCGTACCCATGATTATACATCCATTTGAGATCCTCGATTCTATTTGTTCCATGATCATACTCTCATTGATGCTATTCCTTCTTATGATCATGTATCCATGCTGGATCTGTCGTTTCCTTTCATGCTATTGATTTGCTCTCTTCGATACTCGATTGAGGTTCCTGTCACCATGGTTTGAGCACAGTTTGAGCTGCTGCTAGTGATGCGGTCAGGGCGAGCTCGTCATGGACGAGGACTGACTATCGTGTTTTCTGGTGACATGGAAACGTATCGAGTTAGTGCTTATGTTGTGACCTCTCGGATGAGGCGAGTGTTTGGTTTTGCACCGGATGATCGGGACATTGTTAGAGCTGCCAGTTACAAGAGGACTGTTGATGTATAACCTACCTCAGAGATTATGATGTCGCCTACCATGCAGACAGATGACCCAGCTGTTGCTGAGATTGATAGGATGTCGCTCCCAGAGCTTACGAGCTGAGATCGCCGGAGCTTCCAGGCAGAGATGCGACAGATGATAGCTAGTCTATCCCGAGTTAAGAGACGAAAGTGATTCGTCAGATTGATCCGCCGACGCAGGCCCAGTTGAGTTTAAGATTTTCAGTATGGAGAGTATTACTCAGATCTAGAGCAGGCCGATCCAGAGATAATCGTTGATGTATCGTCCTTCCTGGAGGATTGAGGCATTGTTTAGCATGCGGGTGAAGAGTATTCACATGTTGTATAGGCGAAGCTAAAAAGTTTGAACGAGTATCAGAAACCCAATTTTTCCATGTTTAAAGTGTTCGGAGGAACAGGCAAGTGATTCTGTGGACCCTCTGGAAGAATGAAACCTTAACTCGACATGATGACCATGGAACCGCTTTGAACCTTAGGGTTTGTGGCAGTTTAGCGGTGCCATCAGTGAGGCTTGGGTTTGCCCTTCTACGGCCGGTCCAAAGGTATTGTGGTATGTACCAGATATTTTTAGACTGTGCTCAGGTGTTGAGCTTTCGGGAAATTATGGGACTTCGATGACTCGATCGAAAAGTTTAACGCCGTCCGGATACCATGTGATAAGAGACCAGTAAACTGATCAGCTTTGGATAGAGGACCTCACCCAGATGCGTTGTGAGCTGATCGAGGACGGACGAGTATTGAGTATACCTCCGAGGGTTGGGACGAGTTCCCGAGAGCGTGTTCGGCTAGATATCTTCTACAGAGTGATGAAGATACCGAGTTCATGATTTTGAGTCCGTGTGAGAGACTCTGGATTGACCATGGCCGAGAACAGTTGCAGTGCGCAGATAGCATGGCGTGACGTCATAATGGACGATGATACAGACGAGTGGAACCAGAGGTTCGTGTGAGACGCGGACGAGCTGTTGTTACTCCCCGTCGAGATTAGAGATCTGATATGCATACAAAGGCGTTGGGATATAGCCAGTTCCCGAGGGAATGTTGTGGTGAGAACACAGATGTCCAGAAAGCGAGAAAAGATTATGCGAGAGTACCAGTCTCCGTACAGTTCGACATAGGCGAGATCAGAAGAGACCCAGAGTAGGTTCCTTCCAGGACACTGCTGCGATGAGAGTTGCACCGAGGATCAGATGTGTCACGTGTATTCAGAGAGCCAGAGGCCGACGCCAGCGACGTGCCGCTTTACGAGTGGTCATGATAATTGGCCGAGAGATGACCAGAGGAGTGCTAGGGCGGAATCGTTTCCATTAGCACACTAGAACGAGATGACTGTTCCCCTCCGAAAGACGCGACGAGACGCGGTGAACGTCTTACCTGAATTTCGGGGCAGATGCTAATTGGTGCTATCCGTCCACCTCTCCGAAGATGCCAAGTTGATTTATGGCACCATGTATCGAAGGTTTAAACGGATGCGGCCGATATAGCAGACTTCATCAGATTCCCCCTCGTTTGAGGGGTTTTTGATTGTGGGGACGCTCTTCACTGCAGGCGCAAGCCCCTGCAGTTAATTACGCTACCGCATCGCGGTAATAACTTTCTCCTTCTCCATATGGTCACTTCGTGTCGTGGGTGTTTGTTTTGTGTTTGGTTGCCCGTGGATTGTATACGGAGACAAATTTATGTTGTCGCCCGTAGGGCGTGGACTAGTCCAAATCCGTATCTTTCTTAGATTTGGGTTTGGGGGGTTGGATTTAAGGATACGTTAGCCTCATTTGAGACTAAGATCAACTTAAATGTTTGTTAAGGATACGTTAGTCTCATTTCAGACTAAGATCAACTTAACGGGATCGTTTAGATCCAACAAGAGAGCAATTGGGCTCTATTGTTTAGTTTAGGGAAATTGCGGTCGATTACCAGTTTAAGGACATGGTGGTCCATTGTTAGTTTAAGGACATCTCGGTCCATTGTTAGTTTAAAGACATCGCGGTCGAGGTTAAGGATATCATAGTCCATGGGTTTAAGGACCCTACAGTCCAATGTTAGTTTAAAGACATCACGGTCGAGGTTAAGGACATCATAGTCCATGGGTTTAAGGATCCCACAGTCCAATATTAGTTTAAAGACATCACGGTCGAGGTTAAGAACATCATAATCCATGGGTTTAAGGACCCCACAGTCTAATGTTAGTTTAAAGACATCACGGTCGAGGTTAAGGACATCATAGTCCCTGAGTTTAAGGACCCCACAGTCCATGAAATGGGTGGTTGTCGGGACCCTTCACCTCTTTGAAGACGTTGAAGGATTACAACGACAAATATCAAAGGAGTGAAGAGATGTACCCTCGAACCAAGGTGAATTAAGCGACCTGTAGTCCAATTTGGAACTAAGATCAATTATTGTATTATGAGCACATTGGCTCAGTTAAGTCTGAATTGAGGACTTATGGCCAACTTGGGCTAAGTCCAACTAAGTTTGAAATATTGGCCCTTTATTGGACCATTAGACATTTGTCTGGGTTCAGCTCCTCATCATTCAGCAACGCTAAACAAGAATTTGAGGGCTCCGATAACTTTTTATCTTTGAATGGGCATTAAACATTATAGCTCTGAATTTTACTTAATTTTGAGATTCAGTTGAAGGGGAGGCTTTTTGCCTCTGGAAAAATAGCCAATTTGGCTTGAAATAGTGTTAAACACTAGAGAACAACAGTGTTTAACACTGAAAATAAAACTCTCAGATTAGTGTTAAACACTAGAGGACAACAGTGTTAAACAATGGAAATAAAACCTTTAAATTATTGTTAAACACTAGAGAGGAAGGGGTCACGTGGGGACTCGTAAGGACACCCAAAGGTGGGGCCAGATCCCTTTTACTTTGTTCTGCAAATAAGTGTTAAACACTTTTTAACTTTCTGGCCATCATGTGTTGGCACGTGATGGAGATTTATGCGCTGATTATTAAAGCATTTATCAAGGGGTCACGTGTAACACGTGAGAGCGCCCAAATTAAAATCTGCCTTTGCTTTTATTCTCGTCGTTTAGGAGGTCACGTGGGAACACGTGAGGCATTGCCTCAAAGTTAATTCCTTCTTATTTTGGAGGATCTGTTCATGGTCACGTGGGGACACGTGACCTAGTTTTGTTCTCTCTTTTCTGCTCATTGAGAATGGGGGTCACGTGCTACCACATGATCAAGTTCTTTACGTGCATGGAGAGCTTTAAGTCTCTTATTTTAAGAATTAAATTCTCTGTAGGGTTAAACCCTAATTCTGTTTTAAAGGAATTAAATTCCTATACATGTGGAAGAATTAAATTCTTAAGTTGTGTTAAACCCTGATTTCATTTAGAGGAATTGAATTCTTTATGAATTTGGGAGAATTGAATTCTCATATAGGGTTAAACCCTAGTTTTGTCTGTCTTGGAGGAATTAAATTCCTATAAATTTAAGAGAATTAAATTCTCATATAGGGTTAAACCCTAGTTTTATCTTGGAGGAATTAAATTCCTGTGAATTTGGGAGAATTAAATTCTCATATAGGGTTAAACCATAGTTTTACTTTTAGGAGAATTAAATTCTCTAAACTCAATTCTCCCTCTAAGTTTTGGATCTGCATGGCAGAATCTCCCCGATGAGAATTAAATTCTCAACCTGTGGGGAGATTTGCTTCTGCAGATCTTCAACCAGAGGAAGAACTAAGTTCTTTTTTAGAAGAGTTAAACTCTTAGATTGAGAATTAAATTCTCTTTTTTGTTTTATAGAGTTTTGATCTCTTTCCTCTTTCTCACCTAGGGTTTCTTTTCTTGAGAATTGAATTCTCCTTTCTTTTCTCCTTGCTATTTTTCTTCAGAAAATTCCAAGATCCAAAAATTCTATCTCCCCCTCTTCTCTTCTTGGCTCCTATTTATAGGAGAAGGAAAAGAATCAATTTGTTTAGTAAATCTTTCATTGAAAGATTTTGTTTGTTTTTGTAACATGATCTTTTAGATCACACCATTGGATTTTTATTCACCATTGGATTTTTAATCCAAACGATATTCTATCTGTTATTCTTGGTGAATTTTGGGGAAATCTTTCCTTGTATAAAATCTTTCCATAAATTGGTGATTTTTAATCTGTTAGTTATATGTATGCCCTAGAGGCCATTACTGTACATTGGATGTATATTGTGGTGGATGCTGGGATATATATAGGTAGGACTTTCTTGCTCGACATGATAGTACGCTATCTGGTTGCTCTTTGTCTTAACGTGTATACTTTCCGTCTCTCTGTTACATGTTGATAAAGCCCTTAGGATGTGTACTCGACTTCCAGGACTATGATGCAGATCATACTAGCGGGGCCTGGATAGTCCATGAGTACATCCTTGAAATGTTCCTAGTCGAGGGAATATCGAGACGGGGCATCGATATTCCAGAGTAGACTAGCGTATATCTTCTCGACCCATGCGATGGGCGATGGATGATCCCATATCCATTGGTGTTTGACATCGGAGATGGTATGCGGGTGCTCAGTAGAGACTGGGTACACTGAACGGACTCGCCGAGAACTCCCAGATGGTATTATACCTCACGTCAGATGGCAGTTCTCTGGTGACACTGGTACAGCTTAGTCTGTTGACCTGAGATCGTCATAGAGTCTTGTGTGTCTCCCACTGTGCTTTGATTTCCACCCTACCACGGCTCTACTGAGTCGTGCAAACAGGTGGTTTTTGGGTACAGTCCCGATTCACATGGAGGCAATGAGCGATAGGAGGGGATTCGTCTCTCCCGGTATTGGGGGTTGATGTTGCGCAATGCACGACTGGCCATAACAGGAAATCCCTGGCCAGGGTTGCAGTGATATACTGGTAAGAGTTATCAGTAGTTTCACGAATGTTATGGACCTCAAGTCGGCATGACTTATCGAGCTATTGGGGTCTGACGTTTACCACCCCTAGGCGAGATATGCGACATATCAGACGAACAGACCGGACTGTACGGTAAGTGTTACTGGTTGGATTCACAGGAGTGTGAGCGGGCTTGCTCGTCGATCTTCTGATCGCTCAATACCCGGGTGGCCGTTACGTTTAGTAGACCGCTTGCGGCTTGTGGGTGTTTGATATGATCAACATCTGCTGCCGGCGTATTGACGAGTCTTTAGAGTCCTACACAGAGGTTTCCTGGCTCAAGCGAAACGAAATAGGAGCGCATATGAGATATGTGCGGGACCAAGAATAATGCGTGTATGTGATACCGTATTATATTCTCGCGATGAATGTATCGATTAGTTATATGCGATATAACCTAGTTATCGAATCAAGGATTGATTCGATAAGCCGATACATTGGATACTAGCCGGTTATATGCGATATGACCGGATCATTGAATCAAGTGTTGATTTAATGATTTAATGCATAATTATATATATTTGATATATTACTTTGCATTAACTAGTATTGGTTCACTTTAAAAGGATTTTCTCACTTGAATTGTGCAAGTTGTATATGTGATATACTTTTGTGCACAAGATTGTATCATGTTTGATGATACTTGCTCTTTTGGGTTTGTGTAAAGATTAAACCATGTTTAGTGAATGGTTAGGGTTTCTTTTCTCTTATTTATTTATCCATTTATTATTGTTTTGGAAAAGATAAAGAGAAAAAGAAATGGTGGCTTATTTTGTTTTTTCTTTAAAGCTTCTTGAAGCTTTGAACAAGTCTACCATTCTTGTCTCTTCTTTAACCCTAACCACTCATCTAAACCTTAGTTAAATCTCTACACTAAACCATGGTTGAATTTATGATAAGTATTCTTTTTATTTTCCTTTTTAATTAACTTATCATATCTTCTTCTTCTTCTTCATCTTCTTCTTCCATGAAGAAAGCTAGTGACCATCAATGGCAACTAGTGAAATCAAGTGAGAAATCCAATTCTAAAGTCTACCCACTTCCTATTTCTTCATCCTCTACCTCTTGCCAAGTTGTATAGGGTGTTTACTTCACAAGTTTTCAAAGCTTGGTGAAGTTGGAGCTTGTTCTTGTGATGCCTCGACGTAGATCATCTTCGGCATCGAACCGACGATCAAGCCCGCCCATTCTTCGATGATGCCAATGCTAGAGTCAAGGGTTCGATTTGGACAGCGGAGGGAGATCATCGCGGAGCTTAGGAAGTGGTGGACCGGATCTACAAAGGTTGTAGCCCCTTCCCTTTAGCTATATTTCCGTTTACTTACTCGCTTCGCCTATATATCTAGTTAACGATCCGTTCTAGGGTTTCTCGGCACCGTATTTTTTAGAAATTTGCATGGATGATGACTTGTGAGACCTCACTAGGGTTCCTAGGAACCTTACAGTGGTATCAGAGCCTAGCTAGAGCCTTAGGCGAAGTCCCGACGGAATTAGAAGTCCGATCGACCCAAAACCCCGACTTTAAAAATGCTCTCTGGACATTTCTGTAAAATGTGGATTTTTGTAGATTAAAAATATTCAGAAAAATCAGCAGGGGATTGTAAGGGTTACTGCAAAATTCGATCGCCTAATTCCTTAAAAGCACCGCGGATCCACGGCATGAGCATGCTCATGCGGCGGTTCCGCGGCAGTTTTGTCCTTTTGTGCATCAAAGTTTGCACCGTAATTCTCAGTAAAATGTGCTGGTTTTCCTGGGAATATTTTAATATTTATTCCAGAGTTTTATTTTCTGGGTTGTATTGGGACTCGGTGTATTCGATCGGACTGTCTAATTTTTGTCGGTGTGCTTTTCCGGGTATTTTTTAGAATATGTTAAAAAGTTCGACCGGATATAAATACCCACTTTTTCCCCTGCCGGGAAATTTCCAATTGTTGGATTTTTCCGTAGTTTAACGACGTTCCAAGTAGTGCAAGTAACGCGATGGACCCTCTAGAAGACAACAAACCTTAACTCGATTATGTGACCGTCTTGAACTGCCCTTTGAACCTTCGGGTTTGGGGCAGTACGGCGTGCCACATGTGAGGCGTTGGCTTGACCCTTCTACGGCTGGACCGTTGGTACTGAGGCACGAACTGAATGTTGTTAGACTTATTTCATGTGTTGAGCTGTATCGGGAAAACTTGGGTGTTCGATTGTTCGATCGAAAAGTTTAGCATTTTCTATTTATCCGGAATGTGATACAATAATTGGAATTCACAAATTGTTATGAGATAATGGAATGAATATTATAAACGTAGCAGTTTAGTCTCACTTGATCGGTTGCCACGGAATTTTGATGTGATCAAAAGTCCGTCGCAATCACGTAGCGTACGCGGATACTCGCCGGGTAAACTTGATAAACAGCCTCACCCCATAGCCCCGACCAAGTGACTGTAGGAGAACCCCGTCGCCGAAAGCATCCGCCCGGGTGCTCGCGGCAGCGGTGTTCCGCCTTGGTGCACTTTGTCGACGGCATCGGGGGTGCGGCCGCCTACTAAAGTTTGCGACGAGCATTCGATCAGTTTTTCGGGAATCTTGTTGAATTGCCCGACTTGATATTGAAAAGTGTTTTCGATAATGAGACCAAAATGCGGGGTTTATAATTGTTAGGCATGCGATGTCTAAAGAATTCATTTGGTCAGGCATGCGATGTCTGAGGTGGTTGTGGATTCCAACTGTTGTAGTTTTACACTTTCTTTTCTGTGACCGTAAGTGTAATATGTGATATCGCCGGTTTCGTTGCTATATGTCAACGACAATTGGGATGCGCATATTTACTTACGTTGATGACATGTGATGTTATGTGTTGCTGGATATGTTATATTGGATCGTCGTGTTTGAATAGCCGGGGTTTTTATGTGAGATGAGTGTTTTTCATTTTCATTCATGTAAAAACTTGTATGTAATATTCTTTTATTGGGGCACTTCCAGGTTGCGGAAGTTGTCACCGTTGATGTATATTATTTACTTTTCTGCACTAGGATAGACCCAAGGAGGGGAGCACAAGTAACCGGGTTCTAGGGTCCAGAGGGAGACCATCTCGAGGAGTCGAGTCCGGGTCTCCTAACCCTAGAATTGGTAGGGTTGCTTGCCGCTCTCGTAGGGGTCTAGGGGTGTGGGATTGGCTATTCATCACGACCGTGGAATCCGTGTTTTATACTGGCTCGTATTGAAAATACGGACGTCCTAGTATATCCAATATTTCATATGATTCTTTCTGCCGCGTTATCTGTGATGTGATCATGCGATGTTCTGTGCTCTGTTCAGATAGATGTAGTATATAGTATATATGATATATTATATAGACGTTACTTATGTTTTACACCCGCGCTAGCCCTGTCCCGCTCTACCGTCAGTTACCTAACCTAACGGTGCACGAGGGGACATCGAGGCGAATGCGGATGGCATAAGTGTACGTCATATTTATCTGTGATGTTTAGGTAATTTAAATGATGGGATATTCATTAATGAGATTAATGAAAGAAAATAAACCTAATTGATGTTGTGGAATCGAATTTCAAAATAAAACAGGTATCTACAGTTCTTGCTTTGCATCGTGGTGTTCCTTGTAGAACATCCTGCACCTTATTCGATAAGGAAAGGACCGAGATCCCTTCACCGGGAGTGACTCCTTTAGCAATAACTGGCAGATGCTACAACCCTCGGTTTGTCTTTGATCGCTTCTATAGTTTCCGCTTTGCACAGTGATATATATGATATATCCCGCACCTCATTCGACGAGGAAAGGGCCGACGATCCCTTCACCGGGAGTGACCCCTTTAGCAAAACTAGAAAAGCCTCAAAAACATTCCATTTAAAAACCATTTGATTCCGCAACGAGATCAAGTTCAAAGCGTTAAAGGTTTTCACAAAAACCATTCGCAACCCTCCGTCATTTTAGGAAGTAGAGTACTTAGTATTCGTGCTGTGTTTGTTGACCATAGTCAAGGCACAGTGTACGGTAGCTAAGTGATGTCTTCCTACACCGCATATGATGCGATTAGTTAGGACAGTCGCGTGACTTTGTTGACCTTAGTTAAGGGTCATGTGGGTGGGTCTAATTAATCACGAAATGACGGGTAGAACTTGACTAGTACTTATGATTTGTTGATCATAGTTAAGGTCATAGGTGCTAGGGGTAAAAACCTTTATCGGGAGTTTCAAGTGTTGAAATTTGCAATGAGATTGCATACCTTCTATATGATAGTTGGATCCCGATACCCACTGCGAGTAATTGTTACTCCTGGGAGAGTTTTGCACTTTACAATTAGCCGATCAAGTAGGTGTCTAGAAAGGTGTCAATGGGGTTACGCCTCTGGGAAAACGAGGTTTACTGTAATTAGGTCCGTGCGAAAGCACGGGGAACCTCCCTCAAAGTACCGACACTGGCCTGGCTGAAAGATTGGCGAACTTGTAGAGTGTAATTAATCCCGGCTAGTCTTTCCTTTTAGGGTTTGAAGGAAGATTTGATAAAAACAGTGGGAGCCATCCTGATTAGATAAAATATATAACCAATCTAATCTTGCAAGAGCGCACGCTGAGTGTTTTCTTCTCTCTCTCTCCTGGTAGCGACCATATCACGCCTTAATCAAGATAATAATATGGATGTATTGACCGAACCCGCTTGTTATACTGAGCTGGGGAACGTTGGTCCCGCTCCAACTTATAATTGTTATAAGACAGAGCAGGAAATTGGGGAATACCAGAATTCCTATGCCGCCCAAACGAAGAAAGTGCATATGATGCATCTCCTTCGGGTGTGTTCATTACAAAGAACTGTTTCTCAGTATCCTCTGCATCCAGGGTATATGATACCGGATCAGGATCCCAGATATGTAATCTGTTACATAGGGCTACAAAAAGGTAGAAAAACTGTGAACGGGTGATAAGTTTCATGAGACAGAAAACGGGGCAAGTGTTGCAGCCAAGTCTGTTAGTCACTGTCACCCTGTATTACGAATACATTGATTCTGAACAAATGCTATTAGATACCGAACCTGATATACAAAATCATATCAGTCTCTTTATTACTAAAGAAAGGATATAATTTTGTATTGATGGATAATATTTTGAACATTTCCTATATCAAAAGTTGATCGATTCAGGCACGTTATCTAAAAGCATTGAAGTTCTAAATCAAACTCCAGTTCCTAGTATATAGAACACACACAAGAGGAAGAGTTCAGAAATGAACAAATCCTTCTTGGGGCATTGTAGACTAGGTCACATCAATGCGACCCGACTGGCTGAAGTTACATTTTAGATGCATATTTAAATCAGTTTGAATTTACATCTTGTGAAACTAGCCAGTCATGTCACAAAGATTAGATGACCATAGCTCTGTTTATTAGAAATAGAGAAAGAGTTAGTAAACTCTTGGGACTGATACATAATGATGTATGTAAAGTCTCCTGTCTACACATGCCAGGAATGGTTCTTTATACTTCATTATATTCTCTGATAATCTCTCAAGATTCAGTCATATGTTCCTGTTGAAACATAAGTCCGAACCTTTTGAGATATTTGATTGTATTATTTTCTTGATTGGATGTAAAAGTATCGAATCAAATAGTCCCCGGCAACGGCGCCATTTGATTGTATTATTTTCTTGATTGGATGTAAAAGTATCAATTCAAATGATCCCCGGCAACGGCGCCATTTTGATTGAAAAGAATTCTCGTTGTGTATATTTGAGAAAATTGTAAAGAAATCACAACCAAAAATAATTTGACCGCAATCAACTACGGTGTCGGATTGTAGATTGTAAGTGAGTGCGGATCGTCCACAGGGAAAGTGTAATCGTTCGTCTTTTGAATTAGATGAATTGAAACTTTAAGAAAAGAAAAGAAAACAATTCATGATTTAAATTTTGTATTTCAAGAAAAAGAAAATATCTAGATCTAAGAAAACATTAAAAGATAGAATCAAGAATTGATCGTTTGATGATTTTTCCAAACTAAATCTCAAGAATCGAAATGAGGCTCGTAGGAATCGATCGGATCTATAGACGTGATGTAATCTTACAATTACGTATTCTTATCCTTCGATGAATTGATACTAGATCGATGATGATCGACGAGAATTAGGGATTTCTTGTGAAACTAGGGTTTCATCTTATCCCTTGTTCATTCATCGATATCATTCATATGCTAGCCTCTAGTAAATTCAAGAAACGATCGTAGATCCCTAATTTCGAGCGATCACAATCAAGAAAGCATCGCTACGAAACTAGGTCATCGATTCTTGAACTTGCTAGGGTTTACAAAACTCGTAGGACTTAAAAATCGTTTAAAGATTTGTTACATCATCATTCTACAATCGTCTCGACTCCTTTACGAGCGGAGTTTTACTCACACATCACAACAAGAACAACAATTACAAATTGAGATCTAATCATGATGCAAGAATTAAAAGAAAGCAAGATAAAAGAATTTCACCTTTTATTTATATCAACAATTTCGTTACAATCACTCGAGAACTACAAGAGGAAGAACTTGATCGTCGACTTGGCTTCGCTCGTCTCCGTGGATCGCGGATCGGCTCGGATCACTTGCCCGATTGAAGATCGTCTCGGCTCCTAAAAGGTTGAAGGCTTCTTGCTTGATTTGGTACTCAAGATCTTGGATTTAGAGTGGAATTAGGGTTAGGGTTTCGCACAAGCTTTGTCACGAAACTTGTGGAAGAAGATGATGTAGAATTATTCACTAAAGAGTGATTAGCCTTTAACCCTAGGTTTAGGTTCCTATTTATAGATAACTAACCCTAGATCTAGGATTTCAAATTCTAAGTTTCCCTCCAAAAGTTTGTTGAGAGAATTCAAATTTCCCTCCAAAAGTTAGTTAGGGGAGAAGCTTCTAGAGGTGATTAGTTTGGAGGAGCTTCTAGAAGAGGATTAGTTTAGGAGCTTAATTAGGATTAGCCTTTCTTAATCTTCTTTGCTGATCTGGCAGTAGCTTAGAGAGAGTTCTGGAATTTGGAGTATCAGAAAGCACTGTGGGACCAGAGAAAGGAATTGTGCCCAAACTTGGACGGCTGACGTGGCAGAACCGCGGCGCTTCCGCCGCAGTTAATGGGTATTTGCCGCGGAAGGGCGGCAACTTTGGGGCTCTAGAGCTTGGGCTTTCTGGTGATTGTTGGGACTGATTTGTGGGCCTTCTTCTGATGTATATAATTATCTAATTCCTTCTGCACTGCTACCAGATCTGAAATGATTTAGTTGGCGTATTTATGATCAGCTCTTTTGCTTTTTCTTCCGTATTTCCTGCACATACTCAAGACAAGTGTTGCGCAAATACAGAAATGATGCGATGCCATGAAATGCGGTTAATTTCCCATAAAGTGTCGGTTTAAAAGTCTAGTACATGCAATCTCATATTTTGTGACAGATTTGCTAATATGTAGAATATGAATGCCGAACACTTCTAAATGTATGCAAATGTTAAGGAAATTGCCGGCTAAAATATACAATATTTTCGACTGATCAATATTCACAGAATATAAGTTAGAAGTAGAGAACCAAAATACGGGTATAAGTATTATGTCCTATGATAAGATCAAGGAGGAGAATACTTGTGAATAGAATTCCTGGACTATTCTAAAGGAGAATGAGATTCTCTCTGAGTGCTACTCCTCTGAATACACCACAGCACAATGGTGTATCAGGGCGGAGCAATTGCACAATATTAGATATGGTGTGCTCTATGATGAGTATTACTGAGTTACCCATTTTCTTTTGGGGTTATGCACTTGAGAAGCTGCATACCTATTGAATTAGGTTTGAATCAAATCACTGCCTACCACTCCATATAAGATATGGTGTGGGAAGATCCTATCTCTTAAGCGAGTTAAGATTTGGGGTTGTCCGGCCTATGTTTAAAGCAAAATCCGGACAAGATCGAGGCAGGATCAGTTCTGTAGAACTGGAAAGGTTCCAGCTCTACAAAACTGCAGTTGATGATTTGACAGAACCAAAGGATTCTATAGTTCCCGACGAACCTCAGCCTCTCCGCCGATCTAGTAGGGTTCCTCATCCGCCTGAGAGATACCTCAGTTTCTCGATGACAGTGGGAGCAAGGATTGCATCATGAGATGATGACCCAACTAGTTTCGAGCAGGCCATCGAGAGTAGGGACTCTGTAAGAATGGCTGGATGCTTAGCGATCTGAGATGGAATCCATGTACACCAGCAAAGTATGGACTTTAGCTGCTATATCTGAAGGGTTAAATCCCCATCAGGAGCAAGTATATCTTGAGAAGATTACTTGGTGTAGATGGAAAAGTTGAGACTTTCAAAGCTAGACTTGTTAAAGGTTTTCGTCATCGACCAGGCGTGGATAATGATGAAACCTTTTTCCAGTAGCTATGCTTAAGTCTATCCAGATCCTACTTACCACGGCTACATACCATGACTACGATATCTGGCGGTTGGGTGCCATGACTGCTTTTTTAAATACTGATTTAAAAGAGAACATCTATAAGAACACAGCCAGAGGTCTTCGTAAAACAGTGGGAGCAGCGGAAACGTGTGCAAGTTGCTTTACATAATGAAGCAGGCATCGCGGAGTTGGAACGTCTGTTTTGATGTGATAGTCAAAGTGTTTGACTTCATCAAAATGGTAGACGAACCTTGTATATACAAAAGGGTAGTAGAGAGTAAGGTGGTCATCTTCGTATTGTACGTAGACAACATACTCTTGATAGGAAAAGAGTTTCCTATACTACGATCGGTCAATCTCCTATTATCAGAAGGATTCTCCAAATAGGATAAAGATGATACCTCCTAAATCCTGAGATTTGGACCTATGAGATAGATCTAAAGGGATATTAGGGTTCTCACTAGGTATAGTGAGATTGTATCAATCGATCCTGGGGAGAATCACTGGAAGTGTTCCAGGGTGATAAAGACGACTGAATGTCAGTCACAGGCACTGTCTTTACCCTCAGTAAAGGGACGGTATGTTGGAAGAGTTCCAAGCTAGATACCGTGGCAAACTAGACGATAAAGGCTGGTAACATCGCTATTGAAGATACTACCAAAGAGGAAGTTTGGGTGTATATTGGTTCATAAGATGAACTAGGTTCCTGCCATTGTATGACAATGGAAGTGTGGCTTTGGCCCTGGAACCCTGGTCCCATCAGTGACCCAGACAAATTCTGAGGAAGCATCACCTGATCATGGAGATAGTTGATCTCCGGGGTGATCGAAGTTAGGAGAGTAGACTCAGAGGACAACACGGCGGATCCACTCACGAAGGCCTTTTCCCAAAGAGAGACTTTTAGGGGATGGTTGAGTATGTGATACTGCAACCACTGCTACAGATGGCCCTAGTGCAAGTGGGAGATTGTTAGTTATATGTATGCCCTAGAGGCCATTACTGTACATTGGATGTATATTGTGGTGGATGCTGGGACATATATAGGTAGGACTTTCTTGCTCGACATGATAGTACGCTATCTGGTTGCTCTTTGTCTTAACGTGTATACTTTCCGTCTCTCTGTTACATGTTGATAAAGCCCTTAGGATGTGTACTCGACTTCCAGGACTATGATGCAGATCATACTAGCGGGGCCTGGATAGTCCATGAGTACATCTTTGAAATGTTCCTAGTCGAGGGAATATCGAGACGGGGCATCGATATTCCAGAGTAGACTAGCGTATATCTTCTCGACCCATGCGATGGGCGATGGATGATCCCATATCCATTGGTGTTTGACATCGGAGATGGTATGCGGGTGCTCAGTAGAGACTGGGTACACTGAACGGACTCGCCGAGAACTCCCAGATGGTATTATACCTCACGTCAGATGGCAGTTCTCTGGTGACACTGGTACAGCTTAGTCTGTTGACCCGAGATCGTCATAGAGTCTTGTGTGTCTCCCACTGTGCTTTGATTTCCACCCTACCACGGCTCTACTGAGTCGTGCAAACAGGTGGTTTTTGGGCACAGTCCTGATTCACATGGAGGCAATGAGCGATAGGAGGGGATTCGTCTCTCCCGGTATTGGGGGTTGATGTTGCGCAATGCACGAGTAGCCATAACAGGAAATCCCTGGCCAGGGTTGCAGTGATATACTGGTAAGAGTTATCAGTAGTTTCACGAATGTTATGGACCTCAAGTCGGCATGACTTATCGAGCTATTGGGGTCTGACGTTTACCACCCCTAGGCGAGATATGCGACATATCAGACGAACAGACCGGACTGTACGGTAAGTGTTACTGGTTGGATTCACAGGAGTGTGAGCGGGCTTGCTCGTCGATCTTCTAATCGCTCAATACCCGGATGGCCGTTACGTTTAGCAGACCGCTTGCGGCTTGTGGGTGTTTGATATGATCAACATCTGCTGCCGGCGTATTGACGAGTCTTTAGAGTCCTACACAGAGGTTTCCTGGCTCAAGCGAAACGAAATAGGAGCGCATATGAGATATGTGCGGGACCGAGAATAATGCGTGTACGTGATACCGTATTCTATTCTCGCGATGAATGTATCGATTAGTTATATGCGATATAACCTTGTTATCGAATCAAGGATTGATTCGATAAGCCGATACATTGGATACTAGCCGGTTATATGCGATATGACCGGATCATTGAATCAAGTGTTGATTTAATGATTTAATGCATAATTATATATATTTGATATATTACTTTGCATTAACTAGTATTGGTTCACTTTAAAAGGATTTTCTCACTTGAATTGTGCAAGTTGTATATGTGATATACTTTTGTGCACAAGATTGTATCATGTTTGATGATACTTGCTCTTTTGGGTTTGTGTAAAGATTAAACCATGTTTAGTGAATGGTTAGGGTTTCTTTTCTCTTATTTATTTATCCATTTATTATTGTTTTGGAAAAGATAAAGAGAAAAAGAAATGGTGGCTTATTTTGTTTTTTCTTTAAAGCTTCTTGAAGCTTTGAACAAGTCTACCATTCTTGTCTCTTCTTTAACCCTAACCACTCATCTAAACCTTAGTTAAATCTCTACACTAAACCATGGTTGAAGTTATGATAAGTATTCTTTTTATTTTCCTTTTTAATTAACTTATCATACCTTCTTCTTCTTCTTCATCTTCTTCTTCCATGAAGAAAGCTGGTGACCATCAATGGCAACTAGTGAAATCAAGTGAGAAATCCAATTCTAAAGTCTACCCACTTCCTATTTCTTCATCCTCTACCTCTTGCCAAGTTGTATAGGGTGTTTACTTCACAAGTTTTCAAAGCTTGGTGAAGTTGGAGCTTGTTCTTGTGATGCCTCGACGTAGATCATCTTCGGCATCGAACCGACGATCAAGCCCGCCCATTCTTCGATGATGCCAATGCTAGAGTCAAGGGTTCGATTTGGACAGCGGAGGGAGATCATCGCGGAGCTTAGGAAGTGGTGGACCGGATCTACAAAGGTTGTAGCCCCTTCCCTTTAGCTATATTTCCGTTTACTTACTCACTTCGCCTATATATCTAGTTAACGATCCGTTCTAGGGTTTCTCGGCACCGTATTTTTAAGAAATTTGCATGGATGATGACTTGTGAGACCTCACTAGGGTGCCTAGGAACCTTACATAATCACCATTGGATTTTTAATCCAAAGCACTATATTTTTTGTTTGGAAAGATTTAAAGAAATATTTTCCCAGTTAGGGTATTTGATTTCCCTTAATTAGAATTTAATTCTATTATTTCATAGATGTTTAGGAAGCCATCACATGTTGGCACGTGACCCCCTGATTAAGCATTTGACCAGAATTTAATTCTGTTGTGTTAAAGAACTCAGGAATTATCACGTGTCAGCACGTGACCCTTGGTCACGTGTTGGCACGTGATGCCCTATTGGGGTTTTTCCTTGTTATTTTATTATACCTTTGATTCTTTTCAGTGGGTTTAAAGGCCCTTCACGTGTTGACACGTGACCCCACTGATTAATTATTTCCAATTATTTATTTTATTCAGTGCTTCAAGGCTTTGTCTGTAAATGGTCGCGTGTCTGCACGTGATGCCCGGTCACGTGTGGGCACGCGATGCCCGGTCACGTGTGGGCACGCGATGCCTTATAACTTTTGATCCCGAATGAATTATGAGGCCCATAATATATCAAATCGAAGGATTTTTAAAGACACTTTCGATACCATCAGAATTTAGCTGTTTATCATTCGGGAATCTATCAAAATGCAGCCCGGAAAATACTGGCTCGCATTTTCTTCCTTAGATTACACGTGCATAGCATATTTGCTCATAACTTTTGATCCCGGATGAATTATGAAGCCTATAATATATCAAATCGAAGGCCTTTTCGAGACGCTTTTGATACCATCAGAATTTAGCTGTCTCTTATTCGGGAGTCTATCAAAATGCAGCCCGGAAAATACTGGTTCTCATTTTCTTAAACGTATCGCTGCCATTTGATACCTTGGGCTCTTTTGCACAGAAATTTTTTTTTGGCGGGAACAAATGCCCCCCACTACTTTGCCCACGTAAGTATATATGTGGATGAAGTAGTGCAGAGTAATTCATAGCGTATGACCGGTTTTGGGTTGGTATATAACTTTCAGAATCTTGATCTGAGAAGATAACGAGCGAATACAAGCGTCGTCATTTATCGTTGACTCAAATCTCGACTCTTAAGAGATATAGTTCCAAACCCTCAGCCCCATGAGCCGCGCTCTTCCATTTCTTTATGTCTTCCTCTGGCGTGATGTAGTTTATATGCTCATGAGTAATTTCTCCATTTAAGTGGCATGTCGCTTTGGCAAGTGTAGCCCATAGATGGTAGATAACAGTTCCTCTTGAACTCTTTATAAGATAGCGATGGCTTAGGAAACAGGGTTAGGATATGTTGCCTAAGACTTTCCAACTTTATGAGCCGCGAGGGTCTCAAAAAGGCTTTTCTCCCTATGAGTCGTAAGGATCTCGTAGGTGTCTTTTCTCCTTAGGAGTCATGAGGACTCCTAAGTGCGTTTTCTCCTGAGAATCGTAAGGATCTCACAAGAGAATTTTCTTTATGCGTAGGGACACTAATTTCCCCGCAAGTCGAGACGAATCGAGAGATTCTCGCAAAGACACTGATTTCCTCGCGGGTCGAAACAAATCGAGATGTTCTCGTCAAGGACGCTGATTTCCCTGAATCGAGATAAGAAGCGATGGCTTAGGAAACAGGTTTAAATCTGCTGCCTAAGACTTTTCAACTTTATGAGCCGTGAGGGTCTCATAAAGATTTTTTTATCCCTACGAGTCGAGAGGACTCGTAGGTGTATTTTCTCCTTAGGAATAGTGAGGATTCCTAAGTGTGTTTTCTTTTGAGAGTCGTAAGAATCCCACAAGAGAATTTTCTTCCTTATAAGTCGAGAGGATTCGTAAGTGATTGATGAGTTAACCTACTCTCGAGTTAAAGCATTGCCTCAATAGGGAGGTCGAGGGTTGACTTTGGTTTGTCTGTGCACCGCTGAGTCATGGAACTGGGAACTTTGCCGCGGGTCCGCTTTGCTGACGTTGTATATTCCTGCAGAGACACTGATTTCTCTGCGGGTCGGCGCGAATCGAGATATTCTCATCAAGGACACTGATTTCCCTGAATCGAGGTATTTGCCAAGGACACTGATTTCCCTGGAGTCGAAACGAATCGAGGTATTCCTGCAAAGACGCTAATTTCTCTGTGGGTCGACGCGAATCGAGATGTTCTCATCATGGACGCTGATTTCCCTAAATCGAGGTATTTGCCAAGGACACTGATTTCCATGGAGTCGAAACGAATCGAGGTATTCCTGCAAAGACACCGATTTCTCTGCGGGTCGACACGAATCGAGGTGCTCTCGTCAAGGACGCTGATTTCCCTGAATCGAGGAGGTTGCCAAGGACACTGATTTCCCTGGAGTCGAAATGAATCGAGGTATTCCTGCAAAGACATTGATTTCTCTGCGGGTCGACGTGAATCAAGGTGCTCTTATCAAGGACGCTGATTTTCCTGAATCGAGGAGGTTGCCAAGGACACTGATTTTCCCGGGGTTGAGACGAATCGAGGTATTCCTGCAAAGACGCTGATTTCTCTGCAAGTTGACGCGAATTGAGGTTTTGCCAAGGACACTGATTTCCCTAGGGTTGAGACGAATCAAGGTATTCCTGCAAAGACACTGATTTCTCTGCAGATCGACGCGAATCAAGGTGCTCTCGTCAAGGACGCTAATTTCCCTGAATCGAGGAGGTTGCCAAGGATACTGATTTCCCTTGGTTTGAGACGAATCGAGGTATTCCTGCAAAGACGCTTATTTCTCTGCGGGTCGACGCGAATCGAGATGCTCTCGTCAAGGATACTGATTTCCCTGAATCGAGGAGGTTGCCAAGGACACTGATTTCCCTGGAGTAGAAACGAATCGAGGTATTCCTGCAAAGACACTGATTTCTCTGTGGGTCGACGCGAATCGAGGTGCTCTCGTTAAGGACGCTGATTTCCTTGAATCGAGGAGCTTGCCAAGGACACTGATTTCCCTGGAGTTGAGACGAATCAAGGTATTCCTGCAAAGACGCTGATTTTTCTGCGGGTCGACGCGAATCGAGGTTTTACCAAGGACAATGATTTCCCTGGGGTTGAGACGAATCGAGGTATTCCTGCAAAGACACTGATTTCTCCGCGGATCAATGCGAATTAAGGTGCTCTTGTCAAGGACGCTGATTTCCCTGAATCGAGGAGGTTGCCAAGGACACTGATTTCCCTGGGGTTGAGACGAATTGAGGTATTCCTGCAAAGATGCTGATTTCTCTGCGGGTCGACGCGAATCAAGGTGCTCTCGTCAAGGACGCTGATTTCCCTGAATCGAGGAGGTTGCTAAGGACACTGATTTCCCTGGGGTTGAGACGAATCGAGGTATTCCTGCAAAGACGCTGATTTCTCTGCGGGTCGACGCGAATCAAGGTGCTCTCGTCAAGGACGCTGATTTCCCTGAATCGAGGTTTTTGCCAAGGACACTGATTTCCCTGGAGGTCGGTTGACTTGTTTCCGAGACGGAGCGTTGTTCCGGCGGGGAGGTCATTGGTTGACTCTAGGTTGTCTGTGAACCGTAGAGTCTTAGAACTAGGGACTTTGCCATGGCTCCGCTTTGTTAACGTTGCATCCGAATCCTGCTGGAATGAGGAGGAATGCCGTTGTTAGTCTCCAGGCTGTAGATGTGGCCGTCGAGACTTGTAACTAGGGACTTTGCCATGGCTCTGATTGGTGATGTCACGTCCGAATCCTGCTGGAATGAGGAGGAAAGTTGTCGTGGGTCTCCAGGCTGTAGATATGGCCGTCGAGACTTGGAACTAGGGACTTTGCCGTGGCTCCGAGATTGATTTTCGCGTCTGAATCCTGCTGGAATGAGGAGGAACACCATTATGGGTCTCCAGGCTGTAGATGCGGCCGTCGAGACTTGGAACTAGGGACTTTGCCATGGCTCTGATTGGTGATGTCGCGTCCGAATCCTGCTGGAATGAGGAGGAACGCTGTCGTGGGTCTCCAGGCTGTAGATGTGGCCGTCGAGACTTGGAACTAGGGACTTTGCCGTGGCTCCGAGATTGATTTTCGCGTATAAATCCTGCTGGAATGAGGAGGAACGCCATTGTTGTTCTCTAGGCTGTAGACATGTCCGTCGAGATTTGGAACTAGGGACTTTGCCGTGGCTCCGAGATTGATTTTCGCGTATAAATCCTGCTGGAATGAGGAGGAACGCCATTGTTGTTCTCTAGGCTGTAGACATGGCCGTCGAGATTTGGAACAAGGGACTTTGCCGTGGCTCCAAGATTGATTGTCGCGTCTAAATCCTGCTGGAATGAAGAGGAACGCTGTCGTGGGTCTCTAGGCTGTAGATGTGGCCGTCGAGACTTGGCTCTCTATCTGATGGAGCCTGGTGGGATGATATGGTTCCCTTTTTGTTTGTGCCCCTGGATTGTATACAGGGATCAATGTGATCTCACATGTAGGGCAAAAGTTTCATTTCATATGTATATTTTTTGTTTTCTTTCCGCAATGCTCTATCATTTCAGCTTTTTGTATCGTGCAAGTCGCGATTGCCCAATCATTTCGGCTATTTGTTTTATTTACTCACTGCTTTTTATTGCGAGTTGCACAATCATTTCGGCTGTTTTTGTATGCATACATTTTTACTTGCTGATTTCGTTGCAAGTTGCCCCATCATTTCGGCTATTTCATATGCATTTTTGGCTCGCTGATTTTTTTATCGCGAGTGTGGAACTTGGAATCTGATGTTAATCGTAGCATCAGTATCGCTGCGACTGGAATATTGCCAGGAGCGAATCATCATTTGCTATGAAATGACTTGGAATTTGATACCGATTTAGGCATCAGCATCGTTACAACTGTGATATTGCCAGGAGTGAATCAACATTTGCCTCTGTCGATGTCGAACAAAGGAGGCTTAGCAAATAGGGTTAGGATCCCATCTACTAAGGGTCTCATAAAGGTGTTTCTCCCTACGAGTCATGAGGATCTCGTAGGTGCTTTTTCTCATTAGGAATCGTGAGGATTCCTAAGTGTGTGTTCTCTTATAAGTCGTAAGGATCTTACAAGAGTGTTTTCTCCTTGCAAGTTGAGAGGACCTACAAGTGTTTGTTCACTGTGTGAGCATATCCCTAGTTGCTGGTAAGACTCTGTTAGGGAAATGTTCATTCGTGCCCATGAATTGTATACAAGGGTCAATATTGAACCGCTTGTAGGGCAGCATTGGAGGTTGTGATGGCTTAAGAACATGTTCAGATCCCTGTAGCTTAAGGCTTTTGAACACTATGAGCCGTGAGGGTCTCAAAGGGGAATTCTCCTTACGAGTCGTGAGGATCTCGTAAGCGTAGTTTCTCCTTAAGAATCATGAGGATTCCTAAGTGTATTTCTCCTTTATGAGTCGTAAGGATCTCACGCAGGTGGTTTTTCCTTACAGGGTCGAGAGGACCTTGCAAGTGTCTTTTAATGAGATTGCGCCCTTTCGGGTTTTCACAAAACTCGCCGGTAGTCCTGCTGTTTTTACTCACGGCGCCCTTTCGGGTTTTCATCCGTAACCATTTTGTGTAGGGTTCCTAGGCACTCTAATGAGGTCTCACAAGGCATCAACCATGCCAATTTCAAATATTACAAGTGCCGAGAAACCCTAATACGGATCGTTAACAAGATTTTAGGCGAAAACGAAAACTAGTTAACTACTTAACTGAAAAGTAAACGGAAATACAACCTTTGTAGATCCGGTGCTCCACCTCCATAGCTCCGTGATGATGTCTCCTCGCTGCGATCATCGGATCCCGGACTCTAGCGTCGGCTTCATCGGAGAAAAGGCGGGCTAGGTCATCGACTACGATGCCGAAGATGATCTACGTCGAGGCATCACTAGATCATGCTCCACCTTCACCAAGCCATGAAAACTTGTGAAGGAAACACCCTATACTACTTGGCAAGAGGTAGAGGATGAAGAAATAGGAAGTGGGTTCACTTTAGAATTGGATTTCTCACTCATTTCATCAAGTCACTATTGATGAAGTCAAGCTTTCTTCATTGAAGAAGATGAAGAAGAAGAAGAAAGAATATTATGATAAGTTATTTTGCAAAATAGAAAATCATGAATACTTATCATAATCCAACTCTAGTTAGGTGTAGAGAATTAACTAAGGTTAGGTTGTATGGTTAGGGTTAGAGAAAGAAACAAAATGGTCAACCATTTCAAAGCTTCATGAAGCTTCAAGGATAATCCAAAATTGGCCACCATTTTTATTTCTCTCACAAATCAATGAATAAATAAAAGAATAAGTAAATGAAGCATAAGAAACCCTAACCATTGACCAACCATGGTTTAAACCATACACCAAACTATCATGTATCATCAAACATGATACAAACAAGTGCACAAAACTATATCACATATACAATGTGCAAATGAAGTGAGAAAACCCATTTAAAGTGAACCAATACTAGTTAATGCAAAGTAATATATCAAATATATAATTATGCATTAAATCATTAAATCAACACTTAATTTAACGACCCGGTCATATCGCATATAACCGACTAATATTCAATGTATCGGCTTATCGAATCAATGCTTGAATCGATAACTAGGTTATATCGCATACAACCAATCGATACATTTATCGCGAGAATGGAATACGGTATCACATACACGCATTATTCTCGGTTCCGCACATATCTCATATGCGCTCCTATTTCGTTTCGCTTGAGCCAGGAAACCTCTGTGTAGGACTCTAAAGACTCGTCAATACGCCGGCAGCAGGTGATGATCATATCAATCACCCACAAGCCGCAAGCGGTCTGCTAAACGTAACGGCCACCCGGGTATTTAGCGATCAGAAGATCGACGAGCAAGCCCGCTCACACTCCTGTGAATCCAACCAGTAACACTTACCGTACAGTCCGGTCTCGTCGTCTGATATGTCGTATATCTCGTATAGGGGTGGTAAACGTCAGACCCCAATAGCTCGATAAGTCGTGTCGATATGAGGTCTATAACAGTTCGAGAAACTACTGGTAACACTTACCAGTAAATCTCAGCAACCCTGGCCAGGGATTTCCGGTTATAGCCAATCGAACACAGCGCAACATCAACTCCCTATACCGGGAGAGACGAATCCCCTCCTATCGCTCATTGCCTCCATGTGATTCGGGACTGTACCCAAAAACCACCATTTTGCACGCCCTCTTGGACGTGGTAAGGTGGAAATCAAAGCACAGTGGGAACCACACAAGACTCTATGACGATATCGGGTCAACAGACTACTCTGTACCAGTGTCACCAGAGAACTGCCATCTGACGTAAGGTATAATACCATCTGGGAGTTCTCGGCGAGTCCGTCCAGTGTACCCAGTCTCCACTGAGCACCCGTATATCATCTCTGATGTCAAACACCAATGGATATGGGATCATCCATCGCCCATCTGTATGGGTCGAGAAGGTATACGCTAGTCTACTCTGGTATATCGATGCCCCGTCTCGATACACCCACGACTAGGGACTTTGAAGGATGTACTTATGGACTACCATGTCCCCACTAGTATGATCCGCATCATAGTCCAGGTAGTCAAGTACACATCCTAAGGGCTTTACCAACATGTAACAGAGAGACAATCAGTGTACACGTTAAGGTAAAGAGCAACCGGATAGCATACTATCATGTCGAGCAAGAAAGTCCTCCCTATATATGTCCAAGCATCCACTACATTATACATCCTATGTATAGTAATGGCCTCTAGGGCATACGTATAACTAACAATCTCCCACTTGCACTAGGGCCATCTGATAGCAGTGGTTGTAGTATCTCATACTCAACCATCCCATAAAAATCTCTCTCTGGGAACAGGCCTTTGTGAGTGGATCCGCTGTGTTGTCCTCTGAGTCTACTCTCCAAAGCTCGATCACCCTGGAGATCAACCATCTCCATGATCAGGTGACACTGCCTTAGAATATGTCTGGATCACTGATGGGACCGGCGTTCCTCGGCATAAGCCACAACTCCATTGTCTCACAATGGTTGGAACGTAGTTCATGTCATGAACCAATATACACCCAGACTGCCTCTTTGGTAGCATCTTAAGTAGCGATGTATCCAGCCTTTATCGTCTAGTATGCCACGGTATCTAGCTTGGAGCTTTTCCAACATACCGTCCCTCCACTGAGGGTAAAGACAATGCCTGTGACTGACATTCAGTCGTCTTTATCACCCTGGAACCATTCCAGTGATTCTCCCCAGGGTCGATTGATACCTTCTCACTACAACTAGTGAGAATCCTAACATCCATTTAGATCTATCTCATAGATCCAAAACCCAGGATTTAGGAAGTATCACTTTGATCCTATGTGGAGAATCATTGTGATAAGCGGAGATTGACCGAACGTAGCATAGGAAACTCCTTCCCTATCAAGAGCATGTCATCCACGTACTCTACGAGGATCATCACTATACTCCCTACTACCTTTTTGTTTATACAAGGTTCATCTACCATTTTGATGATGTCAAACTCTTTGACTAACACATCAAAACAGATGTTCCAGCTCCGCGATGCCTGCTTTATCCTATAAAGTATCTTGCACACGTTTCCACTGCTCCCACTGTCTACGAAGCCCTCTGGCTGTGTACTTATAGACGCTCTCTTCTAAAACATCATTTAGAAAAGCAGTCATGACACCTAACCACCAGATATCGTAGTCATGGTATGTAGCCGTGGTAAGTAGGATCTGGATGGACTTAAGCATAGATCCTTAGAAAAGGTTTCATTATGATCCACGCCTGGTCGATGACGAAAAGCTTTAACAAGTCTAGCTTTGAAAGTCTCAACTTTTCCATCTACACCAAGTAATCTTCTCAAGATATACTTGCTCCTGATGGGGATTTAACCCTTCAGATATAGCAACCAAAGTCCATACTTTGTTGGTGTATATGGATTCCATCTCAGATCACTAAACATCCAGCCATTCTTACAGAGTCCCACTCCTGATGGCCAGCTCGAAACTAGTTGGGTCATCATCTCATGATGCAATCCTCGCTCCCACTATCATAGAGAAACCGAAGTATCTCTCAGGTGGGTGAGGAACCCTACTAGATCGGCGGAGAGGCTGAGGTTCGTTGGAATCTACTGAATCCTTTGGTTCTACCAAATCATCTGCTGTTGTTTGTATAGCTGGAACCTTTCCAGTTTTACATAACAGACCTTGCCTCGAGCCTGTCCGGATTGTGCTTTTAGACATAGCCCGGACAACCCCAAATCTTAACTAACTTAAGATATGGTCCCTTATCATATCAAATATGAAGTGGTAGGCAACTGATTTGATTTGAACCCTATTCAATAGGTATGCAGCTTCTCAAGTACATAACTCCCAAAAAGGAAATAGGTAACTCAGTAGTACTCATCATAGAGCACACCTTATCATATAGGGTGTGATTGCTCCATCCCGATATACCATCGTGCTATGGTGTATTCGGAGGAGTAATGCTGAGAGAGAATCTCATTCTCCTTTAGAATAGACCAGGATTTCCGTGCTCAAGTATTCTCCTCCCTGATCACATCAAAGGACATAATACTTATACCCGTATTTTGGTTCTTTACTTCTAATTTATATTCTGTGAATATCTCAAAAGGTTCGGACTTGTGTTTCAACAGGAACATATGTCTGAATCTTGAGAGATCATCAGAGAACGTAATGAAGTAAAAAGAACCAGTCCTGGCATATGTAGACAGGGGACCTTACATACATCAACATGTATCATCCCAAGAGTTTACTAACTCTTTTTCTGTTTCCAGTAAACAGAGCTATGGTCATCTTATCTTTGTGACATGATTGGCAAGTTTCACAAGATGTAAATTCAAACTGATTTAAATATGCATCTATATGTAACTTCAGCTAGTCTGGTCGCATTGATATGACCTAGTCTACAATACCTCAAGAAGGATTCGTTCAGTTCTGAACACTTCCTCTTGTGTGTGTTCTGTATACAAAGAATTGTAGTTTGATTTAGAACATCAATGCTTTTAGATAACGTGCCTGAACCGATCAACTTTTGATATAGGAAATGTTCAAAACATTATCCAACTATACAAAATTTTATCATTTCTTTACTGATAAAGAGACTGATATGATTTTGTATATCAGGTTCGGTATCTAATAGCATTTGTTCAGAATCAATGTACTGATAATACAGGGTGACAGTGACCAACAGACTTGGCTGCAACACTTGCCCCGTTTTCTGTCTCATGAAACTTATCACCCGTTCTCAGTTCTCTACCTTTCTGTAGCCCTATGTAACATATTACATATCTGGGATTCTGATCTGGTATCACATACCCAGGACGTAAAGGACATGGAGAAATAGTTCTTTGTAATGAACACACCCGAAGATGATGCATCAGCATGCACTCTCTTCGTTTGGGTGGCACGGGAATTCTGGTAATCCCCTATTTCCTGCTCTGTCTTATAACAATTATAAGTTGGAGCGGGACCAACGTTCCCCAGCTCAGTATAACAAGCGGGTTTGGTCAGTAATCTGTATTATTATCTTGATTAAGGCATGATATGGTCGCTACCTAGAGAGAGAGAGAAGAAAACACTCAGCGTGCGCTCTTGCAAGAATAGATTGGTTATTATTTTATCTAATCAGGATGGCTCCCACTGTTTTTTATCAAATCTTCCTTCAAACCCTAAAAGGAAAGACTAGCCGGGATTAATTACACACTACAAGTTCGCCAATCTTTCAGCCAGGCCAGTGTCGGTACTTTGAGGGAGGTCCCCCGTGCTTTCGCACGAACCTAATTAATGTAAACCTCGTTTTCCCAGAGGCGTAACCCCGTTGACACCTTTCTAGACACCTACTTGATCGGCTAATTGTAATGTGTAAAACTCTCCCAGGAGTAACTCTTACTCGCAGCGGGTATCGGGATCCAACTATCTTATAGAAGGTATGCAATCTCATTGCAAATTTCAACACTTGAAATTCCCGATAATTTTGCCCCTAGCGTGCTATGACCTTGACGCATGCCAAACAACCCATAGTCCGCTAGACAAGTTCAACCCGTACATTTCTTGATTGAATTAAACCCACCCGCACGACCCTTGACGCATGCCAAATAACGCCGTACGAATACCCTAATCCAATCGCATCGTATGCTAACAGATAAGCGCTAGTTAGCTACCGTACACTACGCCTTGACGCATGCCAAACAACCGCAGCACGAATACTAACTAGTACTTATCTGAAATGATGGAGGGCTACGACAGGTTTTTCTGAAAACCTATTGCGTAATGAACTTGATATCGTTGTAGAATCAAATGATTTTAAAATGGAGTGTTTTTGAGGCATTTCTAGTTTTGCTAAAGGAGTCACTCCCGGTGAAGGGATCGTCGGTCCTTTCCTCGTCGAATGAGGTGCGGGATATATCATATATATCACTGTGCAAAGCAAAAACTCTTAAAAGCAATCAAAAAGACAAACCGAGTGTGTAGCATCTGCCAGTTATTGCTAAAGGAGTCACTCCCGGTGAAGGGATCTCGGTCCTTTCCTCATCGAATAAGGTGCAGGATATATCTCATATACCGCTATGCAAAGCAAGAACTGTAGCTACCTGTTTTATTTTGAAATTCAATTCTACAACATCTTTAGGTTTCTTTTCTTTCATTAATCACATTAATGAAGTCCCATCATTTAAATACCTAAACATCACAGATAAATACGACGTACACTTATGCCATCCGCATTCGCCTCGATGTCCCCTCGTGCACCGTTAGGTTAGGTAACTAACGGCAGAGCGGGGCAGGGCTAGCGCGGGTGTAAAACATAAGTAACGTCTATATAATATATCATATATACTATATAAAGTATCTATCACAGAACATATCACATGATCACATCACAGATATCGCAGCAGAAGAATCATATGAAATATTGGATATACTAGGACGTCCGTGTTTTTAATACGAGCCAGTATAAAACACGGATTCCACGGTCGCGATGAATAGCCAAACCCACACCCCTAGACCCCTATGAGAGCGGCAAGCAACCCTACCAATTCTAGAGTTAGGAGACCCGGACTCGACTTCTCGAGTTGGTCTCCCACTGGACTCCAGAACCCGGTTACTTGTGCTCCCCTCCTTGGGTCTATCCTAGTGCGGAAAAGTAAATAATATACAAACGGTGACATCTTCCGCAACCTGGAAGTGCTCCAAATAAAAGAATATTACATACAAGTTTTTACATGAATGAAAATGAAAAAACACTCATCTCACATAAAAAACCCCGGCTATTCAAACACGACGATCCAATATAACATATCCAGCAACACATAACATCACATGTCATCAACGTAAGTAAATATGCGCATCCCAATTGTCGTTGACATATAGCAACGAAACCGGCGATATCATATATTACACTTACGGTCACAGAAAAGAAAGTGTAAAACTACAACAGTTGGAATCCGCAACATCCTCAGACATCGCATGCCTGACTAAATGAATTCCTTAGACATCGCATGCCTAACAATTATGAACCCCGCATTTTAGTCTCATTATCGAAAACACTTTTCAATATCAAGTCGGGCAATTCAACAAGATTCCCGTCATCCTGATCGAATGCTCGTCGCAAACTTCAGTAGACGGACGCACCCCCGACGCTGTCGACGAAGTGCACCAAGGCGGAACACCGCTACCGCGAGCACCCGAATGGATGCTTTCGGCGACGGGGTTCTCCTACAGTCACTTGGTCGGGGCTATGGAGCGAGGCTGTCTATTAAGTTTACCCGGCGAGGATTCGCGTACTCTACGTGATTGCGACGGACTTTTGATCACATCAAAATTCCGTGGCAACCGATCAAGTGAGACTAAATTGCTAGATTTATAACATTCATTCAGTTATCTCATAACTTTTGTGAATTCCAATTATTGTATCACATTCCGGATAAATAGAAAATTATAAACTTTCCGATCGAACAATCGAACACCCAAGTTTTCCCGAAACGGCTCAACACATGAAATAAGTCTAAAAACATTCAATTTGTGCCTTAGTACCAACGGTCCAGCCGTAGAAGGGTCAAGCCAACGCCTCACATGTGGCACGGCGTACTGCCCCAAACCCGAAGGTTCAAAGGGCAGTTCAAGACGGTCACATAATCGAGTTAAGGTTTGTTGTCTTCTAGAGGGACCATCGCGTTACTTGCACTACTTAGAACGTCTTTAAACCACGGAAAAATCCAACACTTGGAAATTTTTCCGGTAGGGGAAAGATTGGGTATTTATATCCGGTCGAACTTTTTAACATATTCTAAAATATCCGGAAAGCAAATAGACAAAATCTGATAATCCGATCGAATCATCGAATCCCCAAAACAACCCCAGAATATTCAACTCTTGAATAAATATTAAAAATTCCCAGGAAAACCAGCACTGAAAACTAAGAATTACTGTGCAAAATTAAACACAAGAAGAGATCACATGGCCGCGGAACCGCCGCATTAGCCATGCTAATGCCGCGGTTCCGCCGCACTTCAGTGGATTCAGGGGTACGGGCTTCTCAGTAATTCTTATAATCGCCTGCTGATTTTTCTGCATATTTTTAATATCGAAAAACTCCAGATTTTGGAAAAAGTCTAGAGAGCATGTTTGTGTTAGGGTTTCGGGGGTTCGTTCGGGTTTCAAACTTCGTCTACGCATCGCCTAAGGCTCTAGCTAGGCTTTGATACCACTGTAGGGTTCCTAGGCACTCTAATGAGGTCTCACAAGGCATCAACCATGCCAATTTCAAAAATTACAAGTGCCGAGAAACCCTAATACGGATCGTTAACTAGATTTTAGGCGAAAACGAAAACTAGTTAACTACTTAACTGAAAAGTAAACGGAAATACAACCTTTGTAGATCCGGTGCTCCACCTCCATAGCTCCGTGATGATGTCTCCTCGCTGCGATCATCAGATCCCGGACTCTAGCGTCGGCTTCATCGGAGAAAAGGCGGGCTAGGTCATCGACTATGATGCCGAGGATGATCTACGTCGAGGCATCACTAGATCAAGCTCCACCTTCACCAAGCCATGAAAACTTGTGAAGGAAACACCTTATACTACTTGGCAAGAGGTAGAGGATGAAGAAATAGGAAGTGGGTTCACTTTAGAATTGGATTTCTCACTCATTTCATCAAGTCACCATTGATGAAGTCAAGCTTTCTTCATTGAAGAAGATGAAGAAGAAGAAAGAATATTATGATAAGTTATTTTGCAAAATAGAAAATCAATGAATACTTATCATAATCCAACTCTAGTTAGGTGTAGAGAATTAACTAAGGTTAGGTTGTATGGTTAGGGTTAGAGAAAGAAACAAAATGGTCAACCATTTCAAAGCTTCATGAAGCTTCAAGGATAATCCAAAATTGGCCACCATTTTTATTTCTTTCACAAATCAATGAATAAATAAAAGAATAAGTAAATGAAGCATAAGAAACCCTAACCATTGACCAACCATAGTTTAAACCATACACCAAACTATCATGTATCATCAAACATGATACAAACAAGTGCACAAAACTATATCACATATACAATGTGCAAATGAAGTGAGAAAACCCATTTAAAGTGAACCAATACTAGTTAATGCAAAGTAATATATCAAATATATAATTATGCATTAAATCATTAAATCAACACTTGATTTAACGACCCGGTCATATCGCATATAACCGACTAATATTCAATGTATCGGCTTATCGAATCAATGCTTGAATCGATAACTAGGTTATATCGCATACAACCAATCGATACATTTATCGCGAGAATGGAATACGGTATCACATACACGCATTATTCTCGGTCCCGCACACATCTCATATGCACTCCTATTTCGTTTCGCTTGAGCCAGGAAAGCTCTGTGTAGGACTCTAAAGATTCGTCAATACGCCGGCAGCAGGTGATGATCATATCAATCACCCACAAGCCGCAAGCGGTCTGCTAAACGTAACGGCCACCCGGGTATTGAGCGATCAGAAGATCGACGAGCAAGCCCGCTCACACTCCTGTGAATCCAACCAGTAACACTTACCGTACAGTCCGGTCTCGTCGTCTGATATGTCGCATATCTCACCTAGGGGTGGTAAACGTCAGACCCCAATAGCTCGATAAGTCGTGTCGATATGAGGTCTATAACAGTTCGAGAAACTACTGGTAACACTTACCAGTAAATCTCAGCAACCTTGGCCAGGGATTTCCGGTTATAGCCAATCGAACACAGCGCAACATCAACTCCCTATACCGGGAGAGACGAATCCCCTCCTATCGCTCATTGCCTCCATGTGATTCGGGACTGTACCCAAAAACCACCGTTTTTCACGCCCTCTTGGACGTGGTAAGGTGGAAATCAAAGCACAGTGGGAACCACACAAGACTCTATGACGATCTCGGGTCAACAGACTACTCTGTACCAGTGTCACCAGAGAACTGCCATCTGACGTAAGGTATAATATCATTTGGGAGTTCTCGGCGAGTCCGTCCAGTGTACCCAGTCTCCACTGAGCACCCGTATATCATCTCTGATGTCAAACACCAATGGATATGTGATCATCCATCGCCCATCTGTATGGGTCGAGAAGGTATACGCTAGTCTACTCTGGTATATCGATGCCCCGTCTCGATACATCCACGACTAGGGACTTTGAAGGATGTACTTATGGACTACCATGTCCCCACTAGTATGATCCGCATCATAGTCCAGGTAGTCAAGTACACATCCTAAGGGCTTTACCAACATGTAACAGAGAGACAATCAGTGTACACGTTAAGGTAAAGAGCAACCGGATAGCATACTATCATGTCGAGCAAGAAATTCCTCCCTATATATGTCCAAGCATCCACTACATTATACATCCTATGTATAGTAATGGCCTCTAGGGTATACATATAACTAACATTTTGCTTGTGGACATACCGTTTTTTTTTGTTTTTTGTTTTTATTTTTACGAGTCTGCGTCCTTTCGGATTTTCACAAACATCGCTGGTAGTCTTGCTGTTTTTACTCACGGCGCCCTTTCGGGTTTTCATCTGTGCCCATTTTGCTTGTGAACATACCTTTTTTTTCTTCTTTTTTTTACCACGTCAGCCTTGGGATGCTGCGGTCCGTAGTAGTTTATAGACGTCTCGGTCAGTTGCAAGTTTTAGGACATTGTGGTCCATTGTTAGTTTAGGGACGTTTCGGTCCGCTGTAGCTTTGAGGCGAAGTTTTGCCGGATGCTTTATGAACAAGTAGGTTTCTCCTTGATAGACCTTGTCGCATAATCCAAGGGTTTTGGCACTGCTCCTGCCCCCAGCTCCTCTACGTTATCTCCTAACGCCGAGTGAGCTACTTTGTTACTTAACGACAAATGAGTGATCATGTGGCAACTTGCCACATAATCTTCGGATTCTTCTGACAAGTCGTCTACATCATCATTGTCATTATCTTCATTCTCAAGGATATGACTGAGGAACTCTTGAAGCGTGACTGGGGTTCGCGCTCTCTGGTTGTATTCTTTCAGCGCATCAATATGCTTTTGCAGATCCGTGCGCTTGTCGTTAGACAGTGCGGGCTTTTTGCTCTTTTTCTTTTTCTTCGAAGACTATGACGGCTGTTCCTGGGTGCTTTGCCTATTGCTATTAATTCCCGATGTTGGGCGTGGTTTCAGCATCCCGTCGATGATCTCCGGCTCTTGCGGGCTTTTCCACTTGATCGCCGGACATGTTTGATGATCTTTCAGCATTTTTTTAGTTTTTTCCGAAAGAACAACTTTCCATGGAGCTTCCTTTATGAATGAGCACGATGCCCCCGGCATGTCCATCTTTTTCGGAGCATGTGGTTGTGGCGGATTTACCTTCCAGTTTTCGGACAACGCGAATTTGCCCTGTTGATACTGGTCTTCAACCCAATTTTTGAAGACGTAGCAGTTTTCGATCGGATGGCCCAATACTCGGTGGTAGGGGTAGTAATTAGGATCGTTGATGTCGTTCGGTTGCAGTAGGTTTCTCGACTCCGGTAGAGTAATGAGCCCATTGCGCACTGCCAGTTCAAATAGTTTCCTTGTTTTATCTCGGGGAAACGAGTAAGGACGTCTCAATTTCTCATCGAGGGATTGCCGCTTGTTGCTTTGGCGAACAACCGGTCTCGAGCCACTCGTTTGTTGTTGAGCGTTGGCGAAGAAGGTTGCTTTCCCTTTGCCTTTTTCATTCCAAGACTCCGTCTTTAAAGAGGAAGGCCTATGGCCCATCTGGTCCATTTGAGCCAGCTTGTCAATCAAGGCCTGAAAGGTGGTCGGCTTGAAGAACATCATGAATTGGGATATGGTCGCCTGCGGATCGAGGGTTCCCACAAACATGCTTACTGCAGGAGCCTCTTCTATGCGTTGTTCGCATTTCGACCATAGGTTCCGCCACCGTATCGCGTACTGAACCCATGTTTCTCCAGGCTTCACCCTGGCATTGATCAATGCCGTGATTGGGGTGCATCCACTAGTACTCGCGAAACGCTGGGTGAATAGCAACTCCATCTCTGCGAATGTCTTGACAGAGTCGTTTGGGAGTTTGGAATACCACTTGAATGCCGTCTCCGACAAGATACCAACAAACTGGCGCAGCAGTAGCTTATCGTCACCTCCAGTGTTGCCGCATAAGGCTCTGAATTGAGCGACGTGCTGATGCGGATTTCCTGTCCCCTTGTATACATGAAATTTGGGGATCGTGTATCCCGGCGGGTACTTTATTTGGTCGTACCAACCCGGATAGGGTCATCCCGTTTTAACAATTTGCCCAGCCGCTTCATTCGCCTGATGAACTCGTATCTGCTGAGCGATGTAATCATCCAAGGCAGCTTTGGAGATTGTCTCTTCCTTGGCTGTTGACAGAGCCGACAGAGGATTTGATGTCTCTCCTCTATCATCTTCAATTATTACTGGAGGATCTTCTGCTGGAGGGTCCGGCTGGATCATAATGCCCACCATATCTTGGAATAGAAAGGCCATTTGCTTTATATTGGCTGCTTGTTCCGCGGCCTCTTTGTCCTTCTTATCAAGCATTCTCCGAAGGAATTCAGCATCAGTTTCCTGCTCACGGCGCTGCTCCGAGGATGTTTCCTGGATTGTTTTCGGTCCCGTAAGTGCGGCCATAGCTGTTAGCATTTTTTGAAGCTTCTGTTGCTGCTCTTGGGCTTTTGTCACGGATCGCGTAAGCAGTCGATGACCTGTGGAGATACGGCTATCCTCTTGTCCGGATGCCATATAGACGTATGTACCACCATGCCCCCAGCCTTGGGGCATTTGGGTTCAGTGGTATTACGATTCATAGAAGACTCAGGGATTTTCTCCGGCCTTTTCTTTTTTTGGACTGGTGACGTTGAGGGGGCCGTTGCAGTGGGCCCCCAAGTAGCTGTCGCCTTCTGCTGCTTGACAGGGTGGTTCTCTTCTTGCCGAACCTTCATTTTTTCCTTTCGGCGGGGGTAGTATTGATCAATAACCGAGTTTTGGACTTGACGCCAAACTTTATAAATTTTAGAGGACAGCCGCTGAGGGGGCTGCTCCAGCTTCGCCTTTGGGGTATTCTCCATAGGTGGAGGAGATCTTTTCAGTATAGCAGTTGGCGAATTCCTGCGTACCCTGTTAAGTAGTTCGAAGTTATTCCCAGTTGGAACAACAGCATCAACTTCCACCATTGGAGTTGGCGGAGTTAGTCCAGAAGGGGAATTGCCCCCAGCTTTCCTTACTCGGCGCCAGTGGCGACGTCGAGCATGTCGTACGGCCGGGATCACCTCCGCTGTTGGATCAGCTTTTTCATGCCCCCTATTTTGAGGAGAGACTGTTATTGGCGCTAGCCTGTCGAAGACTGACGTCCGTTGAGAAGGGATAGTCAGTCTTGCGAAGGCCGCTTTCGAACAGGGGAAACGGCCTTCATGACTTCACCTGGAGTGGGAGTTGGAACGGTCAGTCTTGCAACGACTGACTCTTTAGCAGGGGAAGCCGCTTTGACGACTTCAGGGACAAGAGTGGCTATCCGCTTTGGGATAACCTCTTGAGGAATTATGGGCTTCTTCATGGGCCTATCTGAGCTTCGGCCCTATCTGTTGATAACTGAGGCAGTGGACTTGGATGACCTGTTGAGTGGGGCCGCAGTAGTTGCAAGCCGATCAAAGACCGACTTCTTCAGAGCTTCTTGCGATGGTAAAGGAGCACTGAAGCTTGTTGGCGGGATCATGGTCCTGAAGAATAGCCCAGTGGTGGCTTGGGTCACTTGTTCCACCGGCATTGTGAAAAGGAAGGCCGCTTGGGGCCCGTAAGTCACTCCACCGGACAGGACGGAGTGAAAGTTGCAGTTGCAGTTAGTGCAGTTTGAAGCCATTGATCTTCTGTTTTCTGCACGGAGCAAGACACCAAATCTTAGTATCTTGAATCCACAGGCAACCATAGCAAACCGCGATTCGTTCGCAAACATGACACACGAAGTGTGGAGTGGAAAGAGGAAAAGGTCCCATCGGGCGTGCCAGAATCTGTTCCCCTCCGAAAGACACGACGAGACGCGGTGAACGTCTTACCTGAATTTCGGGGCAGATGCTAATTGGTGCTATCTGTCCACCTCTCCGAAGATGCTAAGTTGATTTATGGCACCATGTATCGAAGGTTTAAACGGATGCGGCCGATGTAGCAGACTTTATCAGATTCCCCCTCGTTTGAGGGGTTCTTGATTGTGGGGACGCTCTTCCCTGCAGGCGCAAGCCCCTGCAGTTAATTACGCTATCGCATCGCGGTAACAACTTTCTCCTTCTCCATATGGTCACTTCGTGTCGTGGGTGTTTGTTTTGTGTTTGGTTGCCCGCGGATTGTATACGGAGACTAATTTATGTTGTCGCTCGTAGGGCGTGGACTAGTCCAAATCCGTATCTTTCTTAGATTTGTGTTTGGGGGGTTGGATTTAAGGATACGTTAGCCTCATTTGAGACTAAGATCAACTTAAATGTTTGTTAAGGATACATTAGTCTCATTTCAGACTAAGATCAACTTAACGGGATCGTTTAGATCCAACAAGAGAGCAATTGGGCTTTATTGTTTAGTTTAGGGACATTGCGGTCGATTACCAGTTTAAGGACATGGTGGTCCATTGTCAGTTTAAGGACATCTCAGTCCATTGTTAGTTTAAAGACATCGCGGTCGAGGTTAAGGACATCATAGTCCATGGGTTTAAGGACCCCACAATCCAATGTTAGTTTAAAGACACCACGGTCGAGGTTAAGGACATCATAGTCCATGGGTTTAAGGACCCCACAGTCCAATATTAGTTTAAAGACATCACGGTCGAGGTTAAGGACATCATAGTCCATGGGTTTAAGGACGCCATAGTCCAATGTTAGTTTAAAGACATTACGGTCGAGGTTAAGGATATCATAGTTCCTGAGTTTAAGGACCCCACAGTCCATGAAATGGATGGTTGTCGGGACCCATCACCTCTTTGAAGACGTTGAAGGATTACAACGACAAATATCAAAGTAGTGAAGAGATGTACCCTCGAACCAAGGTGAATTAAGTGACCTGTAGTCCAATTTGGAACTAAGATCAATTATTGTATTATGAGCACATTGGCTCAGTTAAGTCTGAATTGAGGACTTATGGCCAACTTGGGCTAAGTCCAACTAAGTTTGAAATATTGGCCCTTTATTGGACCATTAGACATTTGTCTGGGTTCAGCTCCTCATCATTCAGCAATGCTAAACAAGAATTTGAGGGCTCTGATAACTTTTTATCTTTGAATGGGCATTAAACATTATAGCTCTGAATTTTACTCAATTTTGAGATTCAGTTGAAGGGGAGGCTTTTTGCCTCTGGAAAATTAGCCAATTTGGCTAGAAATAGTGTTAAACACTAGAGAACAACAGTGTTTAACACTGAAAATAAAACTCTCAGATTAGTCTTAAACACTAGAGGACAACAGTGTTAAACACTGGAAATAAAACTTTTAAATTAGTGTTAAACACTAGAGAGGAAGGGGTCACGTGGGGACTCGTGAGGACACCCAAAGGTGGGGCCAGATCCCTTTTACTTTGTTCTGCAAATAAGTGTTAGACACTTTTTAACTTTCTGGCCATCATGTGTTGGCACGTGATGGAGATTTATGCGCTGATTATTAAAGCATTTATCAAGGGGTCACGTGTAACACGTGAGAGCGCCCAAATTAAAATCTGCCTTTGCTTTTATTCTCGTCGTTTAGGAGGTCACGTGGGAACACGTAAGGTATTGCCTCAAAATTAATTCCTTCTTATTTTGGAGGATCTGTTCAGGGGTCATGTGGGGACACGTGACCTAGTTTTGTTCTCTTTTCTGCTCATTGAGAATAGGGGTCGCGTGTTACCACGTGATCAAGTTCTTTATGTGCATGGAGAGTTTTAAGTCTCTTGTTTTAAGAATTAAATTCTCTGTAGGGTTAAACCCTAATTCTGTTTTAGAGGAATTAAATTCCTATGCATGCGGAAGAATTAAATTCTTATGTAGGGTTAAACCCTAATTTCGTTTAGAGGAATTTGGGAGAATTGAATTCTCATATAGGATTAAGCCCTAGTTTTGTCTGTCTTGGAGGAATTAAATTCCTATAAATTTAGGGGAATTAAATTCCTATAAATTTAGGAGAATTAAATTCTTATATCGGGTTAAACCCTAGTTTTATCTTGGAGGAATTAAATTCCTGTGAATTTGGGAGAATTAAATTCTCATATAGGGTTAAACCCTAGTTTTACTTTTGGGAGAATTAAATTCTCTAAACTCAATTCTCTCTTTAAGTTTTGGATCTGCATGGCAGAATCTCCCCGATGAGAATTGAATTCTTAACCTGTGGGGTGATTTGCTTCTACAGATTTTCAACCAGTGGAAGAACTAAGTTCTTTTTTTGAAGAGTTAAACTCTTAGACTGAGAAGTAAATTCTCTTTTTTGTTTTATGGAGCTTTGATCTCTTTCCCCTTTCTCACCTAGGGTTTCATTTCTTGAGAATTGAATTCTCCTTTCTTTTCTCTCTGCTATTTTTCTTCAGAAAATTCCAAGATCCAAAAATTCTATCTCCCCCTCTTCTCTTCTTAGCTCCTATTTATAGGAGAAGGAAAAGAATCAATTTGTTTAGTAAATCTTTCATTGAAAGATTTTGTTTGTTTTTGTAACCAACATGATCTTTTAGATCACTCAGTGAATTTTATTCACTATTGGATTTTTAATCCAAAAGATATTCTATCTGTTACTCTTGGTGAATTTTAGGGAAATCTTTCCTTTTATAAAATCTTTTCATAAATTGGTAATTTTTAATCACCATTGGATTTTTAATCCAATGGTGCTCTAATTTACAGAGCACCATATTTTTTGTTTGGAAAGATTTAAAGAAATATTTTCCCAGTTAGGCTCTTTGATTTCCCTTAATTAGAATTTAATTCTATTATTTCATAGATGTTTAGGAACCCATCATGTGTTGGCACGTGACCCCCTGATTAAGTATTTGACAAGAATTTAATTCTGTTGTGTTAAAGAACTCAGGAATTATCACGTGTCAGCACGTGACCCCTGGTCACGTGTTGGCACGTGATGCCCCATTGGGGGTTTTTCCTTGTTATTTTATTATACCTTTAATTCTTTTCAGTGGGTTTAAAGGCCCATCACGTGTTGACACATGACCCCACTGATTAATTATTTCCAATTATTTATTTTATTCAGTGCTTCAAGGCTTTGCATGTAAATGGTCACGTGTCTGCACGTGATGTCCGGTCACGTGTGGGCACGCGATGCCTTATAACTTTTGATCCCGAATGAATTATGAGGCTCATAATATATCAAATCGAAGGATTTTTCAAGACACTTTCAATGCCATCAGAATTTAGCTGTTTCTCATTCGGGAATCTATCAAAATGCAGCCCGGAAAATACTGGTTCGCATTTTTTTCCTTAGATTACACGTGCATAGCATATTTGCTCATAACTTTTGATCCCGGATGAATTATGAAGTCCATAATATATCAAATCGAAGGCCTTTTCGAGAAACTTTCAATACCATTAGAATTTAGCTGTTTCTCATTCGGGATTCTATCAAAATGCAGCCCAGAAAATACTGCTTCGCATTTTCTTAAACGTATCGCTTCCATTTGATACCTTGGGCTCTTTTGCGCAGAAATTTTTTTTTTGGCGGGAACAACGACGAGCTGATGGATTATGAGATTGGTGATCCACAGAGAAAATTGAGGACCCAGAGACTGAGGACGCTAGACCGTGAACAAGAGGCAAGCGAATATTCTTGTTCTGTCTGTTTTAGGAGCACCAATTTATTTTTCGACATTGTAGGAGGTGTACCTCAATGTCATTTGTTGCGATTTGCATTTGTGATCCGAGTATCACACTCATATCGCTTGGATTTGAGTTTTGATAATTGAGTTTCATGATATGGTTTTCGTGCACCATGGCTGCACCTACTGGGTATTTACATTTTTGTGCCTAGTTATTGCACTTGATATATATTTATTACACCGTTGTGTTGATTCGCGATTTGTGCGTATCTATTGCACTTGATATTAGATTTTGTGCCTTGACTGTACATGTTTATGATTTGTGGATTTCATACAGTTGATTGATTTTGTGCGTGTGGTACGCACTCGATTTGATTTTGCACTCAGTATAGCTTATATGCGCTTGCAGTGCATTGATATGTGTTTTGTGCACGCAGTTGCACACGGTTATGATTTTATACACCTTGGTACACTCGGTGTTCCTTTTATACGCATTTGAGTTATGTATTCGTATTTCGTGCACTGGATGCACCGTATTCGTATTTCGTGCATTGGATGCACTGTATTCGTATTTCGTGCACTGCATGCACTGTATTCGTATTTTGCACTGGATGCACTGTATTTGTATTTTGTGCATTTGCTGCATCAGATTCGTATTTCGTACATTAGTTGCACCGGATGCACTCTAGATGCACTTGATATTGTTGTCGTGCACACCCGTTGTACTGGACAGATACTTTCGTACACACCCATTGCACTTAGTTTAGCTTTCGTGCACGTTCGTAGCACTTGTATTTGGATTTGATTTCTGTGCGCACTAGACGTACGTGATTGTTGGATACGCCTTTTGAGGCTGATTTTGCTCTCGAGCACTTTGTTTTCATGACGGGCACTATGTTACATAGTAGCCGAACGGGACTGATCTGAGGACTGTACCTGAGTACTTTGCATGTATTAAAAGTTAACAAGAGGTTTTCAAAAAGGAGCTATAGTCTCGCTATTTCCTATGTGTCCGTGAGCGTCACGAGCGTTTACAAGGGAAAACCTTTTGAGATATTTCAAAAACGGCGGAACGCATATTTGAGCAAAACATATATGGACATATATTATTATTTTACAAATGAGCGTCCGTCACTTAGGCCATGAGTTACACATCACACGGCGATTTAGAAAAGATTTTTGCATGAGTTTTATTTTGTTCTTGAAAGTTTTTCAAGGATGCGTACTATACACGTATTATAGTATTTGAGTAGTGTATATTAGGTTTCAGTAGTGGATTTCGAGATCTGTATCTCTATTGTAACTTCGAGGATATGAGTGCAAATCCGATGATTTGCGTGACGCTTGACGGAGTTCGATTTTGAGTTTTGTACTCGTTTTCATGCGCACTTGACGCGCTGTGTTGTTTCTGCATCTTCCGTGATTTCGGAGCCCCGTTGATATGGGTTGATTATTGAACTGTTTTAGAATTTGGGGGTTTAAATTTAAATTCGGGGACCGAATTTATTTAACGGGGGAAGATTGTAACATTTCAGAAAATATAAAATATTATTTTTGGAATTTAATATTAAAATAATATATTTTCCCGAAAACTGCCCGATTTTCAAAATTGGGGTTTTCGAAAAAGGGTATAAAAATATACCAATAATGGTGAAATAAATGGAAATTAAAATAATTTATTCATTTAAAATATATTCAAAGGATTTGGCATTTTAAAAATTTATTATATGTAGTTTGGATAAAAACCCGATTAGTACACTGCTAATCGCGATTAAGCCAAATCCGTGTTTCTACAGTTTTCTGTGGCTAGTGCACCATGTCATGTTATATTTTGATTACATGTTGTGTTCTTGTGTTGTTTTGGGGTATTATATGGTTTGGTTTTAAATAAATAAGAAAAGGTTAAAAGAGAAAGGGTATAAGGGTAAATATTGAGAGAGAGGGTTAGAATAAGTGAGGAGAGAGAGAGAGAGGGGCTGCCTCATTTCTTTTCCTCCTCATTTCTTTTCATCTTCTTCATCTTCACCTTCCCTCCACCTTCACCCCAAGGTATCATCTAAAAAGCTTCATCAAAACCCTAAACCCCCTTCATTAAAAGTGATCCACTCTTCACCCTCTACACTTTGGACCAAGAAAAGTTTGATTTTGATGACTTGGAGAAGCTAGGGTTTTTCTTGGGTTGCCCAAATGAGGTAATTTCTGCACCATTTGTATTGTATTTCATTCATCTTAGCACCTATACATGTTTAGAAGTTGTCTAGTGAGGTTTAGAAATTTCAAGTTATGGTTTGAGGGATTATTGAGTTGTGATTGTGTAATTGAGGCTAGTAGAGGCCATATAACCCCTGTAATGTTAGTATTTTGGACAAAATCTGAGACTTAAACCCCGGAACACGAACTTAGAAACCCCAATATCGGATAATTGTGTGAATTGTGAGGGTATTTTGGAATCTGCTAATACTCGGGGACCTGGAAAATTATTTAGCGAACACAGTGACACATGCAGACACCCAGGAAGCTACCATAGAGACCCGAGACCCTAACTCCACCTATAGGACACAGATTTAATCATTCTGGCCGCAATTTGCGGCCATAGTAGGGTTGGTTTGGTCCATGTTTGTTCCAGGGCTTTATCTCCAGTAAAATAGACCTTTTGCATATGCAAAATTGGCTAATTTGACCTAGGATAAAATCTGGGAGCACCTTGATGTGATTTTGGCTATATTTTCCGTATTTTGAAATGTTCGGTTTTGCTATTTGGATTTATATTGGGTTGTTGGATGTTTGTACATCGACAACAAGGATTGTTTGATTGTTTTTGCACGCGTAGGATATAGGTTCTAACCTATAAGCGATCCGTGTGCCGTTTTGGTTTCCGGATTCGATTTTAATAAACGATTGCGACTGTGTATTATTGTAGGTACCTTCGTGTGGATTCTGAGGCAATGGAGCGTGGCGTCATCGACTTCGGCAAGTAAGGATGAAGGTGAGTGGATATATATCCACAAGGGAAGTCGGGTGGATGGCGTATAGCACCCATGCAAACTTTGATGGAAACCGATTTATACATATAGAATATGGTTAAGAGAACCTTATATAGAAAACTATAAATAGAGTTAATAGATAGTTAGAGAACCATATTAGAAACTAAAGGATAGTTAGAAGTGATATGATACGGTTAATATATGATGACGGAATTTGAGGATGATGTTTGACGATATTGCCGTTTAGGGTACTATAAGACTAGATAGCTGACGTTAATGTGTCATCCGAACCATACCTATTTCCAAACTGAAGAATCGTATGCATCTTTTAAACAGAAACCTTGAGGGACGTTACGGATTTGCAAATGATATATTTTCCTTTAAAACACCGTAGCCCCGACTTTCAAAACTACGATTCGCATCTTTTAAAAACTGATTGTATGGTTCAGGTGTGTATGTGAGATTTAGATGCGATGAAAAGAGAATACGATTTGGCATGTGATATGATGATATGTTGGTATACGGATGCGAGTTGACTGAGATGATTGATACCTTTACCGGTCCCCTGATATGAGTTTGTTTTGGATGTGACCTGAGACGTAGGTATATAGATATATAGATGTTGTGAATCATGTGTGATATGTTGTACGAGATGTTAGGTCCGTACCCTTTTTTGTCATATAGGATGATAGGATCCTCGATGGTTTAGTGACGCCAAACGATGGTTTTCCATACGTGATGAGTTTTATGACGATTGATCCTTACCCTTGACTAGGGGTTGCCGTGCGATGGATTATACCGTATGTGGTGTTGTGGCTGGGTGCCGATTGATTGATTCACCGACTCAATCATGTAGATACGTATACCTTATAGCTTTTAGCCGATGATTTACATTATGCTGCATTCATGTTATTCTCATGGTATTGCTTATACCTGTTCTAGTACACTTACACTATTATCGATGATGCGTATGTTACACTTACACAGATTTGCCGGCTCACACACTTCATTATCGATAATTGCCATGTCACTACACAGTAGGATTGCTGCATCATGATATGACCCCTTGCATAGTTTACTTGCTATAGTACATATGCACCTTATACGATGTTGCATTTGACTTGGGAGAAATTGGGAACCGCAGTATATATTTAAAAACGTGATTCATTTTAAAAGAGCGGTTTTCCCTGATATTGTCGCATCACTGTTCTATGCTGCATGATATACGGATATGCTTACATTCTTTTATATGTCGCATACATCATGCTTTATGTTCATACGCATTGAGATATGCTGTTTTCATGAGATTTCTGGATTTGAGAACCGTGGTTATTTCAAAAGAAAGTATGTATTATTTTAAAAACCCGGTTTCTCTTGATATGATATTTTAGTGCGTCCACCATGTATTTTCTCGGTTCTAATAGTGGCATGTGAAACCCGATTCGAGGAGCGGTAGGCACCGTCTGCGGGTACATGGTGGACCCGGTGAGGTACCTCGGGGCAAGAAGACTCGTATTGTTAGACAGTAAGCCTGGCAAGGGAGCACTACCCATCGGTGATAGTATTTTGGCTCGACGGATATCCGGAGGATACCGACCGGAGTCGAGAGGTGATATGGGCCGATCCGGACTGACGGAGCCCGAGAGATATGAGGATTTGCGTGTCGATGCTGGACACGGGTTTCATGATGTTTCGAGTGTCGATGCTGGACACTCAGGTTCCATGATTTTGAGGTGTCGCGAGGGACACATGTTGATTTATATCCTCATATTTCCATGTATATGCTTTTATGATATTTACATGCATGATGTTGTTGTGTCCGTGGTTGACACATGGACGAGATCCACATGCATACATACATTGATTATATGGGTGGACGAGATCCACATGCATACATGCATTGATTATACTGTTGGATGTTACCTGTAAGTGCACGGCGGCGCCCCGGCCTCCATCCCGAGGCCAAATGCGGAAGCGATGGTTAACTTTAAATTTTCTTGAACCGGCACCACCGCGCACTAAAACCCGGATCGAACCATTAAATAGTCCTAGCTAACTACAAGATGGGGAAGAGAGATATACCGACTGATCCGTGTCCTCCGGTCTTCTCGTCGTCGTCCCGATCTCCCGCGGAATGTCCGGTCTCCACCTCCTCGCCGGAAGGGCACCACGTCGCCTGCTTCTTTTACGGGGTCCCACCTCTATACCGAGGCAACTCGGGCACGAAGTTGGCGAGCCGACATGCCCAAGGTTTGCTGTAGAATGCGTGTAGTGCTCATGTCTCATTTTGGGGTAGTGGATGTTGCCTTTGTGGTGGAGGAAAATGAACTTGGAGAGAGGTGAGAAAAATGTAGCATGCAAAAGAATGAGATTATCATTTTTCTCACAACCAAAAGAGAAAAAATCCCCTCTCCTCACTAGTGGCCGGCCAATGCAAATGTGAAGGGTGAGAATGGAGTGAAAGTCAAGGGAGTGGGTGAGCTATCATGCAAGCATGAATAATGAGTGATGATTAAAACAATATCATCACAAACAAAAACCAACACTCCAAAACATCCATCATGAACCCAAAGTCAATCAATGATGAAGTAAACAAGTCAATGCATGGTGGAACCATCATGACACAACAATATGCAAATACCCCCTCCACAAATGCTTATTTGCACAATTGCAAATAAGCCCTCCTCCACCAAACTTCGGCCATTGAAAGATACAATTGAAAATGGCCGAAACGGAAAGCAAACTGGCAACTCCAGAAAACTGGTCCCGTAATAAATTACAGGAAAACCCCGATACTGTGTATACACACCCGCATTTGTATTCCGACCGAAATACAAATGCAATGAGACAAAATCTACACTGTACTATACTAGGATCCGGCTTAAACCAAAGCCGGCTAGTAATATCCGTTCGATCCTGATCCGTACAATACCGCACGTATCTGATCGAACCCTGCCACATATCCATACGGCCTGTAGTACAAACTGTTCGATCTTGATCCGTGCAATACCGCACGTATCTGATCGGACCTTGCCATATCTCCATACGGCCTCTACAGCGTTTCGCCCGAAAACTTGAGCAACTGAATGTGGGGGACTCTAAAGACTCGTCAACACCTTGGTTGTGGATTTAACCACTAGCACGTCAGAGGTATAAGCCAATACGTAACGGGCTACCAGGTATTGACCAAAAGGGACGTCGATGAGCGAACTCATCCTGACACCCTACTGAGCCTGTCAGTGACAATATCCGTACAGTCCGGTCCGTTCGTCTATGAGCATCGCATGGCGGGCCTAGGGGGTTGGTAAAAGTCAGACCCCCAAAAGCGGTACAAGTCATGTCGGAGTGTAGCCCAGAACACCCTGAGATACTACTGGAATACCTACCAGTAAATCTCCTGCCTCGGCCGAGGGCTTCGTGTAATGGCTCTCCTAGACACAGCGTGACCTTACCCCCAATACCGGGAGAGACGAACCCCTGAAGATCCGCTCACTGCCTCCATGTGGCTCGGGACTGTACCCAACTAAAACCTGTTTGCACGTCTCCTTTGAGCGTGGTAGGGTAGTAATCAAAGTACAGTGGGAACTCATATGAGACAAATGACGATCCCCAGGTCGATGAACTAACCTGTACACATGTCACCAGGGAACTGCTATCTGACGTCAGGCATAAGACCAACTAGCATGTTCCCGGCGAGTCCTGTCCGGTGTACTCATAACCCAATGAGCACCTGTATACATCTTAGGTGAACCAACTGACACCAGTGGCTTGTGAGACCGGCCACCGCCCCTCGTCGGGGTCTCGACTGTATACACTAGTCTACTCTGGAGCATCGATGCCCTGTCTCGAAACTCCCACGACTAGGGACCTATTAAGGATGTGCTTATAGACCCCAGCTCCCACTTATATGATCGCCCTCATACTGCTGGTGGTCAAGCAAGAATCCTAGGGGCTCTATCAACGTGTAATAGCGACATGTCAGGTCACCCAAAGCAGTACACGATGATAAAGATAAACCAGATAGCATACTATCATCTCGAGTAAGACTGTCCTACTGGGATAGGTCCTCCCTCAATCATTGCAATCACGTGCCTGTGATCCAATAATTGGCTCTGAGGGCACTATCTCCAACAATCTCCCACTTGCACTCAAGGCTAATTATTGCGATGTCGCATACTCACAGCCCGTGTGATACCGAACACCCAACTCCTCTACTAGTCAGTCTCACAAAGCTCGTTTGCGAAACTATTGTGTTTGAGGAATAGCCTCTGTGAGTGGATCCGCTTTGATGTCTCTTTCTAAGTCTCTCTATATCTCAAGTTCGCGGAGAAAGCCATCTCCCGAAATGAGCAATACCTGTCTTAGAATGTGTCTGGATGTCTGATGGGACCTAGCTCATAAATGAACTCCAAATCCAAACTTCTTAGACTGTATCGTCAACTGAACTCAATCAGTATCCTGCGCCATGCCTCCCTCAGTATTGCCTTGTACCACCTCTCCAAAATACTGCCCCTCGTCAGAAGGAAAAACTATAACTCTGACAAAGGTCACCTTGGAAGCCTGGAATGATAACTGTCTCCTGAATGTGGCTGTCGTTATCATATCCCTAGAACATGTACTTATGTTCTAAAACTGCTTCCAACTGTTTCTCTAGGATAGGATCAATGTCAACTTATTGCATCTAGTGCAAGAACTGGTGTGGTACTTGACATCTCATGTTTGACTCAATTGCCTGAGCAAGTGATCTGCCAATCATGCACATCCCTCTCCCCTTTAGTCTGTAAGACACCTTTAGAGAGGGTGACTCCATCACCTGCAGGTACACCACCATGCCAGGAGTCGTCCATTCTAAATACTTTTAGAATGCTGTCTAAGTACCCTGATTGGGAAACCACCCAAATCTAGATCCAAAACCATAGATCTAGTAACCAGTATGTCTGATATGATGTCCAAGTCCCATGTGGAGAAACCACTGTATGACGACCGAAGCATAACCGATCGTAGTATAGGAATATCACTTCCTACTCTGTGTATGTCATCCAAATACCAGGACATCACACCCTACTATCTTCTCAACAGATCCATCCCCTATTCTGATGAAGTCAAACCTATGACTGTCACATCAGAAATTGATGATCTATCTTCGCTATATCTGCTTTAGTCTATAAATGGACATAAGCTACCTGTCCACCAATGCTTCCGCTGCTCCCACTGACTACGACAACCCTCTGGCAGAGTCATATACACGTACACTTCTAAAACTAGTTTAAAACGACGCTATACTCATCCTCCCGCCGGGTATCGCAACCTGGAACAACAGCAATGGCAAGTGTGGGTAAACAAGAACTTCCCTGTCACCGTCTTTGAGGCTACCGGAGTACCTCTCGGGTGCCTGAAGTTACCCACCTTATCTGTGGAGTGGCCAATGGAATGTCAAACCAGATTGAATCTTTAGGTTCCTATCAAATCTCCAGTAATCGTTTGTGGTTCTGGAATCACTTCCAGTTCTACCATACTCCCACTACTGTTTTCTGAAAAAATCCATTTTTATTAAAACCGTGGCGAGTCAAGAACAATATCACTATTGATCTTCCAGATGGTAGAAAGTCAACCCTCGTCATAGCCTGGGTCGACCCACAAATAGCCATTACAGAAACGTGCCTTGAGTTTTCCAGTGTCTGGTTTTAATCATAAACCGGACAACTCCCCGTACCTTAACATCGTTAAGATATGAACTGTTCTATATCCAATATAGAACCAGAGGCACTGATTTAATTGAACCAGATTCAAATCATGCAGCCGTCCCCAGTGCATGTCTACTAAATGGAAGGAGGCCTATCAGCGTTACTCAACTTAGGAATGCTTCCAATTATGAGTAACCTGAAAGAGAAGCAAGTTCCCTTATTCACTACTATCAACTGAATACCATAGACAAGTATCTGCATCTTTGATCACTCTGAAGAATCCCGATACTTGTAGTACCTGGTTCTCTACTTTATCCATATACCTATAACTTCTCAAAATTCGGACCCTGTGTTTCCACGAATCACCTGTCTAAAAACTAGAGAAGTCATAAGTAAACCGAATATAGTACAGGAACCAACCCTTCTGTCCTGATGGACCCTGGACAACATACAATACTCTGTATAAGTCCCTTGAGTCTGATAACTCATTCACTCTGTGTCGTAGGTTGAAAACTGTACTTATGGTTAAGAAGAATTACACCGCTATTTAATGCTCCTTACCTAACCATCCACTGATATAGGTAAATGTCACATACATAATTTCAAAAAGGTATATCTCACTCTATAAAAATAGACGTACAGATATATATTAATTTGAAAATGGTGCATTATAACGGATATTCAAAACCAAATATTTGCCGACCGGCAAACAGTCCAGGTGACGTCCTCAAATATCACCGATTACAACGAATCCCGATATAATGAGGATGATCACCTAATTCCCACTAACCTACTCCCACTCATCATCTGTAAAACCATACAGATGTGAGAATCATACATGGTAAATACATACCCTGGAGTAAGGACTAATTGGGAAATCAGTTTCCTTTTAACAGTACACGGTGAAACTGAAACATTGAAATGTTTCGATGGGGTATCCCGGTATTCCTAGTAATGCATCTTCCATATTCACGACTGTAACCGTATAATTCTTTGCCACCTCTCCAAATCCCTTTATATGTCTTTAGTCATTACCTTCTGCACACCCCTTTAGGCCAAATGGTTTTCTTCCTTCCCTACCGTTCGGCACCAGCCTATGGTTTGGAAGAAGACTATCCAATAAGCATAATAGGTGTATTGTCCTAATCCTAGGAACACTCGCAATGCGAGAGAAGGTGAAGATAAAAGACAACCGAATAAACCTTATTCCTATTTCTCCTGAACCAGAATCCATCCCCGAACTGGAACAAGTTCCTTTCGAGTTCGTATATAACCATACGATGGAATATCCAATAAACTGTGGATCTTCGTAGTGATACGGAGTGTTCTGGAGAAATACAAAGGTGATTTGGGAGTGGTAATGAAATACCTGGTTTGGTCATGAATATCAGTTGCAATTTACTTTGCCCTCTTACTAATCCCTTGCTTTGTCTTAACTTAATACCTTCTGTACACCATCGTTAGGCTAATTGGTTTTCTTCATTCCCTACCGGTCGGCACCTGCCTATGGTTTGGAAGAAGACTATCCAATTTGCGTAATAGGTGTACTATCCCCTAATCTAAGGGGTACTTGCAACCTGAGAGAAGGTAAAAGAAAAAGACAACTGAATAGTCCTATCCGTTTCCTCCAGAACCGGAAACCATCCTCGAATAAATTCCTTCGAGTTCGTATCTAACCATACGATGGTTTTGTCCAATGGAAGTGGACGTTCGTAGTAATACGGGGTGTCCTGGAGAAAAGGGTAAAAGTAGAAGTGGCAATGAGGTCTGCAACTCTGACAATCCAAAAGCCAGTGTTTAAGAAGGTTCGGTCAACTTGGTCTCTGAGTCATAGTCTAGGGTCGGGTCAATGGTCGCTGCCAAAGAGAGAGAGAAAAGAAACACGCAGCGTGCACTCTAACCTAGATCAGAATGGTTACCAATTTATCTAATCTGGAAACCTCCCACTGTCACCTCAAATTCTTCTCCAAACCTGAAAGAAGAATTAGTCGGGGTCACCCGAGGAGTAAACTAACTCATCAGTGGGAATCGGGATCCAACTATCATCGCATGATAACGTGACGGAATCCGCTCACGGTGTCACACTCCAGAAGGTATGCGCATATCTGGCAAGTTTCAGTTCTTTTGAAACTCCCGATGAGATTTTTGCCCCATGCTCTTATGACCTTGGCGTGAGGTCAAAATATTATAAGTCACATGTCAAGTTCTACCCATCATTGTCCAGGTTAATTTGAACCCACCCGTACATACCCTTGACGTAAATCAAAATAGTAGTACGACTGTCCCAAACCAACGCATCTATTTATGCAATAGATAAATACCCGGCAGCTACCAAACACTATGCCTTGGCGTGAGGTCAAAATACATAGCTTGAATACTACCGAATATTTAACTGAAATGATGGAGGGCTACGAATGGTTTCTGGCGAAAACCTTTAACGTAATGAACTTGATATCGTTGAAGGAACGGATAGCTTTTTAGAAAAATATAGTGACGAAAACCTTTGCTAAAGAGGTCACTCCCGATGAAGGGATCTCGGCTCTTTTCCCGTAGAATGAGGTGCAGGATATTCCAACTGAATACCATGGTGCAAAGCAAAAGTAATCGGTTATAGTGAAGTCATTGCCCTGACGCAAACTTTTTGTCCAAGGGGTCACTCCCGGTGAAGGGATCTCGGCCCTTGCCTCGTCGACTGAGGAGCAGGATATTCCAACTGAATACCACGATGCAAAACAAAAGAGAACGTCCTTGCAATAACAGCTTTTTTTTGAAAAATGTTCCAACAACATCAGATTAGGTTTGTTTTTAACTTGCATTGATCCGAATCAACGCAGTCCCATCAATTGATCACACCACAAAGAACGAAAATAATATGACGTACGTATATGCCGTCCGCATTCGCCACCGGGTCCCGTCATTACCCGTTAGGTTAGCTAACTAACGACAGAGCGGGGACTGGACTAGCGCGGATGCAAAACATATACAACATCTACTAATATATATACCAATATATTATATTTCACTCAAGACGTGATAAAATGCAACATCACAGAAATGTACAGCATCACAGAACAATACAGATATCTGGAATCCCCGGGTTTCACAGAGCCGCTGAAACCCGACGTTCCCCTGGTCGTGTGGATAGCCTGTGCAATGAAATCCTAGACCCCTACGGGCGCGGCAAGTTACCCGCCAAAACCTGAAGCGAGGCAGCCCCCTTCAGCAACGTGAATGGACCACCCAGCACTTCACGGAATCCGGTAACTCAGGCACCCCTCCTGGGTCAACCTGTACCCCCTACGAGTGCGGCGAATAGCTCGCCAATTCTAGAGTAAAGCCCCCTCCGTCTCAATGCCATGAGATGCGGGCTTGTTGCCCTCTAGAACCCGGCCATCCGTGCACCCCTCCGTGGGACAATCCTAGTACAGAAAGTAAAATATACATACAACGGGTATATCGACCGCAACCTGGCCGTGCCCCAAAATAATAATACAAACAGACAGTGACGGCAGTCCACATGTCGGACGCTCGCCCCGCAATATCAAATGTACATAATACAACAAAACTGTACTACCACTGCAACCAGGCTATCCCCACGACCAATCCGCAACATCACAGCAATACACAGAACATCAACGTGAAAGTCACGTTCGCAAATCCGTCTAACCGGGCTATAGCAGTTAGACAGGATTTACCGATCAAGTGACATTCACGGTCGCATATATAATGTAAATACTGTGAACTAATGTGTTTAAAATATCCGATCGATCAAATTTTAACAAGTGGGCCCCAAAATACTACTGTAGCACAACAAGAAATTCTGTGCCCAAAATTAATATTCCAAAACCCCTATTTTCATCACAGGAGGCCTCTGTAAAAAAAATGGTGCACTGATCACTCAAAACAGCGGCGGAACCGCGGCCCAAGCATGGGTTTGGCCGCGGTTCCGCGGTCGAATAATGAGATCTTGCCACCAAATTTTTACAGTAGGCTTATACTTCCATGCACAGTATTCTGAGACTACCTGAAAAAGTTTTCGAGACAAAAAAATTTCAACAGAAAACTGTTGTTTTGAAAAACACGGTTTTGGAACATTTGTTCGATCGGAAGTGTAAAACAAATTAGACCAAGCTAGACTATGTTAATGGCGAGGCTCTGATACCACTGTAAGTGCACGGCGGCGCCCCGGCCTCCATCCCGAGGCCAAATGCGGAAGCGATGGTTAACTTTAAATTTTCTTGAACCGGCAACACCGCGCACTAAAACCTGGATCGAACCATTAAATAGTCCTAGCTAACTACAAGATGGGGAAGAGAGATATACCGACTGATCCGTGTCCTCCGGTCTTCTCGTCGTCGTCCCGATCTCCCGCGGAATGTCCGGTCTCCACCTCCTCGCCGGAAGGGCACCACGTCGCCTGCTTCTTTTACGGGCTCCCACCTCTATACCGAGGCAACTCGGGCACGAAGTTGGCGAGCCGACATGCCCAAGGTTTGCTGTAGAATGCGTGTAGTGCTCATGTCTCATTTTTGGGTAGTGGATGTTGCCTTTGTGGTGGAGGAAAATGAACTTGGAGAGAGGTGAGAAAAATGTAGCATGCAAAAGAATGAGATTATCATTTTTCTCACAACCAAAAGAGAAAAAATCCCCTCTCCTCACTAGTGGCCGGCCAATGCAAATGTGAAGGGTGAGAATGGAGTGAAAGTCAAGGGAGTGGGTGAGCTATCATGCAAGCATGAATAATGAGTGATGATTAAAACAATATCATCACAAACAAAAACCAACACTCCAAAACATCCATCATGAACCCAAAGTCAATCAATGATGAAGTAAACAAGTCAATGCATGGTGGAACCATCATGACACAACAATATGCAAATACCCCCTCCACAAATGCTTATTTGCACAATTGCAAATAAGCCCTCCTCCACCAAACTTCGGCCATTGAAAGATACAAATGAAAATGGCCGAAATGGAAAGCAAACTGGCAACTCCAGAAAACTGGTCCCGTAATAAATTACAGGAAAACCCCGATATTGTGTATACACACCCGCATTTGTATTCCGACCGAAATACAAATGCAATGAGACAAAATCTACACTGTACTATACTAGGATCCGGCTTAAACCAAAGCCGGCTAGTAATATCCGTTCGATTCTGATCCGTGCAATACCGCACGTATCTGATCGAACCCTGCCATATATCCATACGGCCTGTAGTACAAACTGTCCGATCCTGATCCGTGCAATACCGCACGTATCTGATCGGACCTTGCCATATCTCCATACGGCCTCTACAGCGTTTCGCCCGAAAACTTGAGCAACTGAATGTGGGGGACTCTAAAGACTCGTCAACACCTTGGTTGTGGATTTAACCACTAGCACGTCAGAGGTATAAGCCAATACGTAACGGGCTACCAGGTATTGACCAAAAGGGACGTCGATGAGTGAACTCATCCTGACACCCTACTGAGCCTGTCAGTGACAATATCCGTACAGTCCGGTCCGTTCGTCTATGAGCATCGCATGGCGGGCCTAGGGGGTTGGTAAAAGTCAGACCCCCAAAAGCGGTACAAGTCGTGTCGGAGTGTAGCCCAGAACACTCTGAGATACTACTGGAATACCTACCAGTAAATCTCCTGCCTCGGCCGAGGGCTTCGTGTAATGGCTCTCCTAGACACAGCGCGACCTCACCCCCAATACCGGGAGAGACGAACCCCTGAAGATCCGCTCACTGCCTCCATGTGGCTCGGGACTGTACCCAACTAAAACCTGTTTGCACGTCTCCTTTGAGCGTGGTAGGGTAGTAATCAAAGTACAGTGGGAACTCACATGAGACAATGACGATCCCCAGGTCGATGAACTAACCTGTACACATGTCACCAGGGAACTGCTATCTGACGTCAGACATAAGACCAACTAGCATGTTCCCGGCGAGTCCTGTCCGGTGTACTCATAACCCAATGAGCACCTGTATACATCTTAGGTGAACCAACTGACACCAGTGGCTTGTGAGACCGGCCACCGCCCCTCGTCGGGGTCTCGACTGTATACACTAGTCTACTCTGGAGCATCGATGCCTTGTCTCGAAACTCCCACGACTAGGGACCTATTAAGGATGTGCTTATAGACCCCAGCCCCCACTTATATGATCGCCCTCATACTGCTGGTGGTCAAGCAAGAATCCTAGGGGCTCTATCAACGTGTAATAGCGACATGTCAGGTCACCCAAAGCAGTACACGATGATAAAGATAAACCAGATAGCATACTATCATCTCGAGTAAGACTGTCCTACTGGGATAGGTCCTCCCTCAATCATTGCAATCACGTGCCTGTGATCCAATAATTGCCTCTGAGGGCACTATCTCCAACATTATCCACATGCTTATAGGCATTGACTACCTTGTTGGCACATATACAGACCCGGTCACCCTAGATATCATACTATTACCTTTATGATATAGTTGACCTTGGAGTCATTGTTTATTCGATTTCTACTTGTAGATGTTTTTCTACTCACGAGTTGGCAACTCACCCCCGTTGTGCCACAGTTCTTGCAGGTTGCCTGCATGGATCAGTAGTGGCATCGCTGGCACACAGTTGCATACGGGTGTTTTGCTTTGGTAGATGGGACATTTGTATCGTACCCACTCTTGTATTTATATTTCATATTGTATCTAGTCAACTTCATCAATCAAAATTAGTATTTGTATAAGTAATGAGACTTAGTGAGATTTGTGGTTGCGAGATTTAGAGCGAGGGTATTTCCGCTACTTGTGGTTTTGATGTCTTGCTTATTTCTTTAACTTTTGTGGTGAACTTCACCGTTGGGCGTCGTATATATACTTATACTGCTTTACGTGGTTGTGTTTCGCCGGTTGGCGTAGAGCTAGCTCCCGCTTGGGGATGCCATTATTCTTGTTGTGTAGTTGTGGTTTTGGATCAAAATATACAAAGGAGGTGCTGCCCAAAATTTTAAAAGATGAAACATGTTTTCAAACTTGTAAATTTTACTTGCATCATTCATGTTCCTTTTATATGCATTAAGAAAACTTGATTTCATTATACCTTTATTTCAAAACTTCACCTCCTTTATTTTCTTAAAAAGGTTTAGATTTTTGGGTTTCAGCTTACTTGAATTGCGTTATACCTTTAGACATTGCGTGATTTAAGTGCTGGTCACGAGCTAATATTTTAGGTCGTGACAACAATCCTGAGCATGCCTCGAACTTGTCCACATATTGCTTTTCGACAAAAGCTGGACATCCCTATATCTTTAGATACGGAAGATAGGGTTTCTTCCCACTCCACATCTGATATGGTGTGGTAGGCACAGTCTTTGTAGGAATCTTATTCAAAATATATGTAGCTGATTCCAGTGCATAACTTTAGAAGGATCGCAGCAACTCAGCGTTACTCATCATGGAACGAACAATATCCAATAGGGTTCTGTTCCGCCTTTCCTATACACTGTTGTGTTGTGGTGTGTATGGAGGAGTACGCTGAGAGAGAATTTCATTCTCTTTTAAGTAATCCAGGAACTCGGCAATTAAGTATTCATCACATCGATCAGATCTCAATGTCTTGATACTTTTGCCTGTTTATTTTTCCACTTCATTCTTATATTCCCGGAATTTTTCAAAGGGTTCAGATTTATGCTTTCAAAAGAAGACATGTCCTAACCTAGAGAAATTATCCGTAAAAGTAATGAAATAGGAATAACCACTTCATGCATCTGTAGATATTGGACTATACACGTCGCTGTGAATGAGTCCTAAGAGCTCCCTTGCTCTTACTCCATGTCCAGCGAACGGAGTCTTTTTCATCCTTTCTATAAGACAAGATTGACAAGTTGCATAAAACCGATATTCGAACAGATCCAAATATCCCTCTCTATGTAACTTCGACAACCTTGTTTCATTGATGTGACCCTATCTACAATACCATAAGAAAGTTTTATTTAATTCTGGAGGCTTTCTTTTAAGTGTGTTTTGGACGTTGAAAACGTGAGCTTGATTTAACACGTATATACTGTCCTCTAGTGTACCTGACCTAATCAAACTTTGATTTAGGTGGATGTGAACCACATCACTTACATACTAGACTTGGTATACCCAAACAGTTACGTAGAATCAATATCTGATCACTTGTCAATTCTAGATGATATATCCTACGGATACAGCATCCACGCTCATTCCGTTAGCAACCCTGAGAGTTGTATCACCTGCCCTAATAACTCTACGGTTTCTCAAAACCTGTAATGAATTACAGATATGAGATCCTGATCCGATATCTTGTACCCTGGAAATAGAGTTAATTGATAGACTGTTTTCAATCACAAACACACCCGAAGTCGAAGCCACAACGTGCTTCGGATCCTGGATTTTGGCTTTCCAAGCCCTGCATCCCTTCTGCCAATTTCCTTTCCCGTAACTGTAGGGTTCCAAGGCACTCTTGTGAAGGTTCATAAGGCATCAAACATGCCCGGATAAAAATTTTAGACGTGCCGAACAACCCAAAGCCGGGATCTTTGCTAGATTATTAGGGTTTAGCATGCAAGATAACATCTTTTTATCTAAGTGTGAGGGATTACAACCTTTGTAGTCGGCTCCTTCGCTTCACAAGCTCCGAGTAGAAGTCCCTTTGCCGCGATCCACGATCTCCCGGACTCAAGAGAGGCTCCACGACTCGAACGATCCATGCTAGCTTGAAGTGTTCTAAATCTCCGATGATCTACGTCGAAGTTTCAATAACTCAAGCTTTCTCACTCTAAAGAGATGAATACACTAATCTCATGGGCTAGATGAGATGAGGATGAGAGAGTAGTATTTATGCTTTCCTTTTAATTCACTTTCTCACAATTTATCATCACAAATGGAATTTCTAGTGAGCTCAAAATCAAGAGAGAAGAAGATGATAATGGAAATGATAATTCCTTTTGTGATGAATAGAAAGAAAAGTATATGATTGATATATCAACCATGGTCAAGGATGAGTGGCTAAGAGTTTGTAGAGAATAAACTAGAGTTAGGGTTTGGTTAGGTTAAGTTATGAGTCATGTAAAAATATCACCCATAATATCTTAAGCATGACAAAAACAAAGCTTCTAGAAGGTGCAAGAAGAAGCTAACCCTAATCAAACCCTAATCCCATTTAATCATCCTTAAACATGTTTAATAATAAATCATATCATGTCACAATAATATATATCACATATATATTATATATTTGCAACAAAAGAAAATAATACAATTAACATATATCGCATATATATCAATGTATCATCCAGTGAGAAAATGAAATAATAAAGCGAGCCAATATTAGATAATGTAATACAATATATCATATATATTATTATACATTAAATCATCGAATCAACACTTGATTCGACGATCCGGCTATATCGAATATTACCGACTAATATATCATGTATCGATTCATCGAATCAACACTTGATCCGATGTCCCGGTTCATATCTAAATATCGTGAGAATATAATACTGTATCTCATATCGCATTATCCTCGGTCCTGCACATATCATATATGTGCCTCTACTCCGTTTCGCCTGAGCCAAGAAACCTCTGTGTAGGACTCTAAAGAATCGTCAATACGCCGGTAGCGGGTGATGATCATATCAAACACCCACAAGCTGCAAGCGGTCAGCTAAACGTAACAGCCATCCAGGTATTGAGCGATCAGAAGATCAACAAGCTAGCCTGTGCGTTCTCCTGTGAATCCAATCAGTAACACTCCCGTACAGTCCGGTTCGTTCGTCTGATATGTCGCATATCAAGTCTAGGGGTGGCAAACGTCAGACTCCAGTAACCGATAAGTCGTGTCGATGTGTGGCTCATAACGGGTCGAGAAACTACTAGTAACACTTATCAGTAAATCTCTATATCAGCCCTGGCCAGGGACTTCCAGTTATAGCCAATCGAACACAGCACAACATCAACTCCCTATACCGGGAGAGATGAATCCCCTCCTATCGCTCATTGCCTCCATGTGATTCGGGACTGTACCCAAAAGCCACCGTTTTGCACGCCCACTTGGACGTGGTAAAGTGGAAATCAAAGCACAGTGGGAATCACACAAGACACTATGACGATCTCGGGTCTACAGACTACCCTGTACCAGTGTCACCGGAGAACTGCCATCTGACGTGTGGTATATCACCATCTGGGAGTTCTCGGCGAGTCCGTCCAGTGTACCCAGTCTCCACTGAGCACCCGTACACCATCTCTGATGTCAAACACCGATGGATATGGGATCATCCATCGCCCATCATATGGGTCAAGATGCGTATACGCTAGTCTACTCTGGTGTATCGATGCCCTGTCTCGATATACCCTCGACTAGGAACAGTTATAGGATGTACTCATCGACTACCGTGGCCCCACTAGTATGATCTTATCACAGTCCCAGTAGTCGAGTACAGATCCTAAGGGCTTTATCAACATGTGAGAGTAAGACAGTAAACCAATACAAGTCAACATGTTAAGATAAAGTGAAACCAAATAGCATACTATCATGACGAGCAAGAAAGTCATCTCTATATATATCCAAGCATCCATTATAATATACATCATATGTACAACAATGGCCTCTAGGGCATATACATAACTAACAATCTCCCACTTGCACTAAGGCCAGCTGCTGTAGTATCTCATACCTAGCATCCCGAATAATCTCTCAAACTGTATCTGGGGAATAGCCTTCGTGAATGGATCCGCAGTGTTGTCCTTCGTATCTACTCTCCTGCCCTCGATCTCCCGGCGATCAACTATCTCCCTGATCAGGTGATACCGCCTCAGAATATGTCTGGACTTTTGATGGGATCTGGGTTCCTTGGCCAAAGCCACAGCTCCATTGTTATCGCAATACAGAGGTATTGGATGCTCAATGGATGGAACCACACCAAGTTCACTAATGAACTTCTTTATCCAGACAGCCTTCTTGGCAGCATCGTTGGCAGCGATGTATTCAGCCTCCATCATCGAGTCTGCAATGGTATCCTGTTTAGAACTCTTCCAACATACCGCCCCTTCATTGAGGGTAAAGACAAAACCCGAATGCGACTTAGAGTCGTCCTTATCACTTTGGAAGCTGGAATCGGTAAAGGACTCCACCTGGAGTTCTCCGTTACCATACACTAAGAACATCTCCTTAGTCCTTCGTAAGTACTTGAGAATGTTCTTCACAGCTGTCCAATGACTCTCTCCAGGATCTGCTTGATACCGACTCACTACACTTAGTGAGTATGCTACATCGGGTCTGGTACATAGCATCATATACATAATAGAGCCCACTGCCGAAGCATAGGGTATCCCTTGCATGCGAGCTCTCTCCAAATCAGTCTTGGGAGACATCTCTTTGGAGAGAGTGAGTCCAGAGATCGTGGGTTGGTTCCCACGCTTGGATTCTTCCATACTAAACCTCTTTAGTATAGTGTCAATGTACCTGGATTGGGACAATCCCAGTATCCGTTTAGATCTATCTCTATAGATAATGATTCCCAATATGTAGGAGGCATCACCTAGATCTTTCATTGAGAATCTCTGTGATAAGAAGAGCTTGACTGATTGCAGCATAGGAATATCATTTCCTATCAAGAGTATGTCATCCACGTACAATACGAGGAAGACAACCTTACCCTCTGCTACCTTCTTATAGATACAAGGTTCATCTATATTTTTGATGAAGTCAAACTCTTTGACTACAACATCAAAATAGATGTTCCAACTCCGCGATGCTTGCTTTAACCCATAAATGGATTTAAGCAGCTTGCACACCTTTCCGCTGCTCCCACTATCTACAAAGCCCTCTGGCTGAGTCATGTACACGCTCTCTTCTAAATCACCGTTTAGAAAGGCGGTCTTAACATCCATTTGCCAGATTTCGTAGTCATGGTATGCGGCAATGGCAAGTAAGATCCGGATGGACTTAAGCATAGCCACTGGAGAAAAGGTTTCGTCATAATCCACACCTGGTCGTTGACGAAAACCCTTTGCTACAAGTCTAGCTTTGAAAGTCTCAACTTTTCCGTCTACACCAAATTTCTTTTTAAAGATCTACTTGCCCCCTATGGGTTTTACCCCTTCAGGAGCATTTTCCAAAGTCCATACTTTGTTGGTGTACATGGATTCCATCTCAGATCGCATTGCATCCAGCCATTTCACAGAGTCACCACTCGTGATGGCCTGCTCGAAACTAGTCGGTTCATCATCATCCATGATGCAATCCTCGTTTCCACCATCAATGAGAAAACCGTAGTATCTCTCAGGTGGATGAGAAACCCTACTAGATCGGCGGAGAGGCTGGGGTTCGTCGGGTACTACTGAATCTTCTGGTTCCAACAAATCATCAGTTGTAGTTTGTGGTGCTGGAACCTCTTCCAGCTCTACCTCTTTGCCACTAATTTCTTTTGTAAGAAATTCCTTTTCTAAAAAGGTGTCATATTGAGAAATAAACACTTTTTGTTCCTCACCGTGGTAGAAGATATATCCATAAGAATCTTTTGGATATCCTACAAACTTACATAGACCTGATCTTGCCTCGAGTTTGTCCGGATTTTGCTTTTTAACATAGGCCGGACAACCCCATATCTTAACTCGTTTAAGAGATGGTCTCTTCCCATTCCATATCTCATATGGAGTGGTAGGCACCGATTTAGTTGGAACTCTATTCAATAGATATGCGGCTGTCTGCAGCGCATAACCCCAAAAGGAGATAGGTAACTCAGCAGTGCTCATCATAGAGCACACCATATCTAATAGGGTGCGATTCCTCCGCTCCGATACACCGTTGTGCTGTGGTGTATAAGGAGGAGTAAGCTGAGAGAGAATCCCATTCTCTTTTAGATAATCTTAGAACTCATTGCTTAAGTATTCACCTCCTCAATCAGATCGAAGAATCTTAATACTTTTGCCCGTTTGATTCTCTACTTCGTGCTTATATTCTCTGAATTTCTCAAAAGTTTCAGACTTGTGTTTCATCAGGAACACATGTCCGAATCTAGAGAGATCGTCAGTGAATGTAATGAAGTAGGAAGAACCGTTCCTGGCATGCGTAGACATGGGACCGCATACATCACTATGTATTAGTCCTAAGAGTTTAGTAACTCTTTCTCCGTGTCCACTAAACGGAGCTTTGGTCATTTTTCCTTTGAGACATGAATGGCAAGTATCATAAGATGATAATTCGAACGGATTCAAATAACCATCCTTATGTAACTTAGCCAGTCGTGTCGCATTGATATGACCAAGTCTACAATGCCACAAGTAGGATTCGTTCATATCTGAACTTTTCCTCTTGTGTGTGTTTTGTATATTCAGGACTGTATTCTGATTTAGAATGAATATGCCATTATGTAACGAGCCTGATGCAATCAACTTTTGATCTAGGAATATGTTCATAACATTATCCTTTACTACAAAATTATATCCTTCTTTACTTAATAAAGAAACTGATATAATGTTGCACATCATGTTCGGTATATAATAACACTCATTTAGAATCAGTGTATTACGACTTGGCAATACTAGGTGATATTCGCCAACTGTTTTGGCTGCAATACTTGCACCGTTCCCTACTTGAACGGAATGATCACCTTTTCCCAGTTCTCTACCTTTCCGTAGCCCATGTAACAATTTACATATGTGGGATCCTGATCCGGTATCTAATACCCAGGACGTAGGGTGAACTGAGAAAAACTTCTCAATAACTAACACACCCGAAGAAGATGCATCAACATGCATGTTCTTTTGGGCGGCTTGAGAATCCAGATATTCTCCTGTTTCCTGTTCAGTCTTATAACTCTTATAAGAAAAAACGGGTCCAACGTTCCCTTGCTCAGTACAATAATCGGGTTCAGTCAATACATCCATATTATTATCTTGATTATGGCCTGACATGGTCGCTACCTGGAGAGAGAGAGAAGAAAACACTTTAGCGTATGCTCTTGCAAGATTAGATTGGTTATTATCTTATCTAATCAGGATGTCTCCCACTGTTTTTATCAAATCTACCTTCAAACCCTAAAAGGTAAGATTAGCCGGGATTAATTACAACCTACAATTTCGTCAATCTTTCAGCCAGATCAGTGTCGGTACTTTGAGGGAGGTTCCCCGTGCTTTCGCACGGACCTAATTAAAGTAAACCTCGTTTTCCCAGAGGCGTAACCCCGTTAACACTTTTCTAGACACCTACTTGATCGGCTAATTGTCCTGTGTAAAACTCTCCCAGGAGTAACTCTTACTCGCAGTGGGTATCGGGATCCAACTATCTCATAGAAGGTATGCAATCTCATTGCAAATTTCGACACTTGAAATTCCCGATAATATTTTTCCCCTAGTGACTTATGACCTTAACTATGGTCAACAAATCATAAGCACTAGTCAAGTTCTACCCGTTATTTCTTGATTAATTTAGACCCATCCACATGACCCTTAACTATGGTCAACAAAGTCATATGACTGTCCTAATTAATCACATCTTATGTTTATAGGAAAACATCACATAGCTACCGTACACTGCGCCTTAACTATGGTCAACAAACGCAGCACGAATACTAAGTACTCTATTCTCCTAAAATGACGGAGGGTTACGCAGGTTTTTCAGAAAACCTTGAGCGTAATGAACTTGATATCGTCGTAGAATCATGTGAATTTTGAAAATGAGTGTTTTTGAGGCTTCTAGTTTCGCTAAAGAGGTCACTCCCGGTGAAGGGATATCGGCTCTTTCCCCATCGAATAAGGTGCAGGATATATCATATATACCGCTGTGCAAAGCAAGAACTATATAAGCTGTCAAAAATAAACCGCGAGTTTGTAGCATCTGTCAGTTTCGCTAAAGAGGTCACTCCCGGTGAAGGGATCTCGGCTCTTTCCTCATCGAATAAGGTGCAGGGCATATCATATATACCGCTGTGCAAAGCAAAACTGTCGCTACCCTTTTTATAAAGTTTTGATTCTACAACATCTTTAGGTTTCTTTTCTTTTTATTAATCTCATTAATAAAATCCCATCAGCTTATGCTTCCTAAGCATCACAGAAGAAACGAAAGCAGTAATATTTATATATCAGCATATATATATAGTATAAGCATTCGTCTCAGGCAGTAATATGATCTCATCACAGAACATTGCAGCAGAAGAACATATATGAAATATTGGATATACTAGGACGTCCGTGTTTTCAATACGAGCCTGTATAAAACACGGATTCCACGGTCGCGACGAATAACCAAACCCATATCCCAAGACCCCTACGAGAGCGGCAAGTAACACTGCCAATTCTAGGGTTAGGAGACCCGGTCTCGACTCCTCGAGATGGCCTCCCACTGGACCCTAGAATCCGGTTACTTGTACTCCCCTCCTTGAGTCTACCTAATGCGGAAAAGTAAATAATATACAAGGGTAACATCAACCTCAACCTGGAAGTGCCCCAAATAAAAGAATATTACATTACAAATGAATGTTACATGAATGAAAATAAAAACCCTCATCTCAAATAAAACCCCCGGCTATTCTGAACGCGACGATCTAATATAGCATTTCACAGCAACACATAATATCACATATCATCAACGTAAGTAAATATGCGCATCCCAATTGTCGTTGACATATAGCAACGAAACCGGCGATGTCACATATTACACCTACGGTCACAGAAAAGAAAGTGTAAAACTACAACATTTGGAATCCATAATCACTTTAGACATCGTAAATCCGAAATATCACATACTTCGCATTTCATGCCTAACTCTATGAATTCCACATATTGTATCACATTCCAGATAAATAGACAGTATTAAACTTTCCGAACAGATAATCAAATACCCAAAATTTCCTAAATTGCTCAACACTTGAGCGGAGTTCAAATAATCCCAGAATATGTCACAGTATCGGTGATCCAGCCGTAGAAGGGTCAAGCCAACGCCTCACATGTGGCACGCCGTACTGCCCCAAACCCGAAGGTTCAAAAGGCAGTTCAAGACGGTCACATATTTGAGTTAAGGTTTGTTGTCTTCTAGAGGGTCCATCGTTTAACTTGTACAATTTTTCCGAAAGATTTAAACCCGATAAAAATTCAACACTTGAAAGTTTGCCGTGTCGGGATAAAGTGGATTAATGATATCCGTTCAAATAGTTTAACAGTTTCTAAATACCCGGAAATAAAAACGAATTTAAATATTCCGATCGAATCTACGATTACAAAACAAACCCCAGAATATTCAACACTTGAGTCACTTTAAAAATACCCAGAAGCATCAACAAGCACCTACGGATATTACCATGAAGCCACGTGTCACAATCCCATAAATCGGCCGCGGAACCGCCGCGGGAAGCAGGTTCCTGCCGCGGTTCCGCCGTGGTTTAGGGGAGTTGTGGGCCCGTGTTTCATGGTAATTCTTAGAATTCCCTGTTGATTTTTTTAGGTATTTTTAATTCAGAAAAATCCCAGATTTTGAAAATTTTCTAGAGAGGGGGTTATTTTCGTCGGTTCGGGTTCGATCGGAGTTTTAACTTCGTAAACACGTCGCCTAATGCTCTAGCTAGGCTCTGATACCACTGTAGGGTTTCTAAGCACTCTTGTGAAGGTTCATAAGGCATCAAACATGCCCGGATAAAAATTTTAGACGTGCCGAACAACCCAAAGCCGGGATCTTTGCTAGATTATTAGGGTTTAGCATGTAAGATAACATCTTTTTATCTAAGTGTGAGGGATTACAACCTTTGTAGTCGGCTCCTTCGCTTCACAAGCTCCGAGTAGAAGTCCCTTTGCCGCGATCCACGATCTCCCGGACTCAAGAGAGGCTCCACGACTCGAACGATCCATGCTAGCTTGAAGTGTTCCAAATCTCCGATGATCTACGTCGAAGTTTCAATAACTCAAGCTTTCTCACTCTAAAGAGATGAACACACTAATCTCATGGGCTAGATGAGATGAGGATGAGAGAGTAGTATTTATGCTTTCCTTTTAATTCACTTTCTCACAATTTATCATTACAAATGGAATTTCTAGTGAGCTCAAAATCAAGAGAGAAGAAGATGATAATGGAAATGATAATTCCTTTTGTGATGAATAGAAAGAAAAGTATATGATTGATATATCAACCATGGTCAAGGATGAGTGGCTAAAAGTTTGTAGAGAATAAACTAGAGTTAGGGTTTGGTTAGGTTAAGTTATGAGTCATGTAAAAATATCAACCATAATATCTTAAGCATGACAAAAACAAAGCTTCTAGAAGGTGCAAGAAGAAGCTAACCCTAATCAAACCCTAATCCCATTTAATCATCCTTAAACATGTTTAATAATAAATCATATCATGTCACAATAATATATATCACATATATATTATATATTTGCAACAAAAGAAAATAATACAATTAACATATATCGCATATATATATCAATGTATCATCCAGTGAGAAAATGAAATAATAAAGCGAGCCAATATTAGATAATGTAATACAATATATCATATATATTATTATACATTAAATCATCGAATCAACACTTGATTCGACGATCCGGCTATATCGAATATTACCGACTAATATATCATGTACCGATTCATCGAATCAACACTTGATCCGATGTCCCGGTTCATATCTAAATATCGCGAGAATATAATACTGTATCTCATATCGCATTATCCTCGGTCCTGCACATATCACATATGTGTCTCTACTCCGTTTCGCCTGAGCCAAGAAACCTCTGTGTAGGACTCTAAAGAATCGTCAATACGCCGGTAGCGGGTGATGATCATATCAAACACCCACAAGCTGCAAGCGGTCAGCTAAACGTAACAGCCACCCAGGTATTGAGCGATCAGAAGATCAACAAGCTAGCCTGTGCGTTCTCCTGTGAATCCAATCAGTAATATTCCCGTACAGTCCGGTTTGTTCGTCTGATATGTCGCATATCAAGTCTAGGGGTGGTAAACGTCAGACCCCAGTAACCGATAAGTCGTGTCGATGTGTGGCTCATAACGGGTCGAGAAACTACTAGTAACACTTACCAGTAAATCTCTATATCAGCCCTGGCCAGGGACTTCCAGTTATAGCCAATCGAACACAGCACAACATCAACTCCCTATACCGGGAGAGACGAATCCCCTCCTATCGCTCAATGCCTCCATGTGATTCGGGACTGTACCCAAAAGCCACCGTTTTGCACGCCCTCTTGGACGTGGTAAGGTGGAAATCAAAGCACAGTGGGAATCACACAAGACACTATGACGATCTCGGGTCTACAGACTACCCTGTACCAGTGTCACCGGAGAACTGCCATCTGACGTGTGGTATATCACCATCTGGGAGTTCTCGGCGAGTCCGTCCAGTGTACCCAGTCTCCACTGAGCACCCGTACACCATCTCTGATGTCAAACACCGATGGATATGGGATCATCTGTCACGACCCGAAAGTACGGAACATGACCGGCACTTAAACTACGAACGTCTCGAGGCGTACGTAATCTAAGTAAACCGAAAACCCAGAGATCCAAACCAAGAAAATAGTAGAGTGCAGGAAAAACCAACTTAAAGTAAGTAGTTTCAATAGCATAAGCCGAATTATGCGGTTTTTTAAAAACATCAAAATTTTACTGAAAATTTCGGCAGAGTCTCCTTTGTAAATACTGGCCCCCAAACGGGATACAACATGAATAGTATACGGAATCAATAAAAAGGCATCCCCAAGCGGGAGCTAGCTCTTCGTCAATCGACGGTCACAACCACACAAGCAATATAATATACAACGCCGAAAGGCGAGGATCACAACAGAAAAGGAAACTCAAAACAGAATGAAATTCGTATAAATACAACGCGCGACTCTAAGGTCGATAGAATAAACAACACTGGTCTCTATCTCTGAAATAACTACATGTTTGGTTGATGGAACTTCTAGATACAACAGAATAATAATATACAAGATATAATGGGGGTACGATACAAGTAAACCCACCTACTAGCAAATCACCCGAAGGAAACTATGCCCGCAAGCCGTAATGAAACCTGTACGGCAAACCTGCAAGAAACTGGGGCACAACGGGGGTGAGTTGCCAACTCGTGAATAGAAAAATATCTACGAATAGAAATCGCATGTATGACGCAATCCTAGGTCATACGAGAAATATACATCCTCAAATTTATATAACCAGCAGCCTATAACAAGGCTAGGGTAAATATCTAACCCGAGTGTAATCTCATGTACCCGTGTCAGTGCCCAAGGGTAGCAATATATCATATGAATGAGGTATGAATGCATGAAAACAGAATACATGTAAATGAAGAACTGTTTCCATAATTTAGTGAGATTTCCTTTGTATTTTTAAAATGAGGTATCATAATGAAATCAGCATAAAACAGTGCCTAGCATCGGCACAAAACGTAATCCCAATATCTCGATATCTCTGTATCACAGTCTCTGTACCTCAATATCTCGAAATCTCAATGTCTCAATCACAATATCTAGGGCGCCGTCAGTCCAGACCGGCCCCTACCATCCATCTCAAGACCACGACGGTATCCTCCGGATATCCGACGCGTCGGGTAAAATCACCGGTAGGTAGTGCTCCCCTGCCAGGCTCACATCGTCATCATCACGCGCTTCTTGCCCCAGGGTATCTTACCGGGTCCACCATGTACCCAAAACGGTTCATCCGCCTCCTCAAATCGGGTCTCGAAATCCATCAGCAAACTCATGGTGGACGACTCATACATCATGGGAAAACCGCACTTTTTATTTTAAAAGAGAGAAAACAGTTTATATATGTTTTGCGGTTTTCCTCCAAATCCAGAAAATATCATGGAAATCCGAATCATCAATAGGATGTAAAACCATGAATATAAGCATGAGAATCCATGAATACGGCATAACAATGAATAACAGTATGCATGAAGCGACAAGAAATAACTACAATGTCTAATATGGCATATAAGGGAAGTACACTAATATCATGTCAAAACTACTAGCTAACAAGCTAAGTCAAGCAAATATATCATCTAAAGTGTACGTGACATGGCAATTACCAATGAAGATGTGTGTGAGCCGGCAAGTAGGTGTACGTGGTACATACGCATCATCGGTAATGGTGCTGGTGTCCTAACAGCATGATATCAATAATGGAATATGCAGCAAAATAAGTATGCGAGGCAGAGCGAACAGTAATAATGAGCGGAAGCTGAAAACTAGACGCAACTATAACTAATCTGCATTAATCTAATATAAATCCTACAAATGGTGCCTTTTGAAATAACACGAATCATGGGGTTTTGAAAATAGGGGCTACGATGTTTTTATGAAATGATACGTCTTTTGAAATCTCCGTAGGATCCCTTGGGCTGTCTTTTAAAGTACCCACGATTCGTTAGTTTTTGAAATAGGTAAGAATCGAATCTAATCTAACAACTAAACTAAACTAAAGGGCTAAGCTAACCAGCTGGACTACAGGTAAGGAAACCGCCTAACATCTGAGTCGATGTATATACATACCTGCATATATATTAGTCGGTGATCCCGCCTCAATAATATCATATCCGATACCATATCTATAATCAGGCATCCCAAGTCAAGAGTGCGGATCAATCATCAATATATAGCTCGTACGTAAATCCGTCGTACGGCATCCCCAAATCTGGGTACGGATCAAAGTCACATCAATCACCCTATTCATTTGGTATCTTCTTTATCAAATATCATGATCCGGAATAATGTCCTACGTCTAGTACAATATTGATTCCATCTATGTATGCATGCGGGTGTAAGAATTACTACGTCAGAAGACCCGCTAAAACATCATGTCGTATCTCAATACGAACCAAATCACGTCACCGATCTCCTGGCCTCAAGCCCAATCTCATCGACTCATCTCAAATTCCAAATACTATCCTCAAATCCAGTATATGAACACATAGTCCCATACCCATGTGAACACATAAATATATATTCCCATACACGCCCATATGAAATAAGGAATGTATGCAAGTATGTATATGTGTGTATGTGTAAGTGTAGTGCACCCACTACCTAAGGTTTCGTAACCATGCACCAATCCAACACCAATATCCATCTAAAATCATCAATAATAAATCCTAACAACATATCATAAATTGTTGGTGTGTATACGCATCCGTATACATCACCACGGACTGCGGGGGTGCTATACGCCATCCACCCGACTTCTCCCCGTAGATATAAATCTACTCACCTGGTCCTCGCTAGCCGGTGCCGACGTCGCCACGGGCTTGCTTGTCATCTCGAAGTCCACATGGGGTACCTACATATCATAACGCACCATATCGCATTAAAATCCGCCTCATGACCAAAACGACGCACGAATCTCACATAGGTCAAAACCTATGGTTGCTTCACAAATCGACCCAAAAACCCTCGATGTCGGCGTACAAACGCCAAACCATCGAGAAAGCTCCCAACACACTAATTTGTACAATTACAAGCACTAATTATAATATAAAATAGCTTAAAATTCACGAAAACCCCAATTTCACTTAAAAAGTCATTTTTCCGAAAATCTAGCAAGCACAAATCACCGTTTTTGTACAAAACTCGATGTATAGACGAATCTAGAGGCCACAATATTCACTAAATATCTTAAATAAGTCATAAAAATGATTCCCATAATTTAATCTCATTAAATTCCATAAACCCCAAAAACCTAGTTTACAAATTATCCAATTTTAACAATTTTCAAGCAAAAAAATTCTCGATTTAAGAATTAAGCTTAGATTTGCATACAACCACATGTTAATCTCCTCATTACACCTATAACCAATTGATAAAAACCTCACTTGATCACAAACCCTAATCATTAATTCAAAACCCTTCTCTTGAATTTTAATTCAAGCACCTAGAACTAAAAAAAAAAACCTAATTAAGCTAACATGAAACAATTAACACAATTTAAGAAAAGGTTAGAATTTATACCTCATGATCAAGAGATCAAACATGAAATTCAAAGCCTCTAAAAAGCCAACTTGCTCCCTAGATCCATGCAAGAATAGCTAAATGAAAAATGGGTAGGAGTTAGATTTGAGTTTTGGTTTAATTTTTAATGGAAATTTGATGGATTTTGAAGACTTTTTGATGAGGAAAAGAGAGGGGGAAAATTGGGGCTGCACAAAGGGGGGGGGGGCTCGGCTGAAAATGGAGGGGAGAGGAGAGAGAGGGAGGTGAGGAAAATAGTCCAAGTCAAGGCATAAAGTCAAAGGTCCAACTCATTTTACAATTTCCTTTCATTTCCTTTGTTTTCTTTCTTTTCTTTTCTTTTGCAAACCAAGTGGGGATAAGAGAGGAGGCTGCTGAATTCAGCTAAGGGGAGAAGTGAATGGGGGTGTGTGGGTGTGGGTACGGGTGATGAAAAATGATAAATACAATACCCCAAACATCCATTTACGCTAAAAAAAAAGTCTTTTTTCTTCAATAATTTCTAAACCGTTTTGGCAAATGATTTCGTTCCAAAAACTACATGATAAAATTTTATTTAATGTTTTATGATGCACAAAATTTGTTTCAACTCATTCCAATTTGTAATTTTCCCTAATTAAATGTATTAGTGACGGCTTAAAATAATAATAAAATAATATTTTTTCAGAAAATTTGAAATTTCACCAGCGGCTCAATGAACACCAAATAATAGCAATTACATAGCTAGAATATGTATATTTAATTTTTATAATAAGATATTTGTATTTTGACTTTTTACAGAAAACCCCCTTATTTTACCGATTTTTTTCGAAATTTCACCGAAACGATTTTCAAAACGTTACAATCTTCCCCCCTTATAGAAATTCGGTCCCCGAATTTAAATTCAAACTCCCCCAAATACTAAAATATCTAAGAAAACCATCAAGTCGTCGGGGCTCCGAAATTGTAACTACATAAAACAAATCGTAGCGCAGCGCATGCGCTTGAAAAATGAGCATATAACTCAAATCAAAACTCCGTCAAGCATCTCGCAATCATCGGAGTCATGGAGAAGACATCAATGCCAAATCCAAATCAAAACCAATATGACATAACTCGAAACTATACATGTAAATATCAAATCCATATATGTAAGTATCTGAAGGAAATGCATGCCAAATCTCTTTAAGTCGCTGTGCACGCGTATAACACTGCACAGTGGCGGACGTCTATCATAAGGAAATATCTATATACATATATACCTTTGTTTGAAATGTACGTTCCGCCGTTTTGGAAACAATTTAGAAGGGTCTCCTTGTTTTAAACATTTCGTGTCATATCAGACACGTAGGTAAATACTGAGGCTATAGCTCGCTTTTTGGAAATCCCTTCAATAACTATCAATGCATGCAAAATATATTTAGGTACTGTCCTCTGACTAGTCCTACTCAGTACGAAAACACATAGCAATATCATAAAAAAGTACTGCTCTATACGAAATAAATCCCAAAATATGCACATGAATGCTACGTGCGTCTGGTGCGCACGGAAATCAAAATCCATGAATGTGCCATACATGCGCACAGAAACAACATCTAAGTGCATCGGGTGTGCACGAAACATCTGTCGTAGGCAACGTGTGTGCCTGACAGCAAAATCAGGTGCATCTGACATGTACGAAAAATCTCGAATTAGTGCATCTGGTGTGCACCAAATCGCATCTCGTAACAGGCGCCCAACAGGCGCTAAAAATCCAATCCGGTGCATAAAATGCACAAAACAAATGTCGAGCATCACCCTCGAAATCGAAATCCAGTGTATCCAAGTGCACAAAATACATGTCACTGCACTGCCAGCATATATGAACTATACAGAGTGCAGGAACCAAATCGCGTGCGTGCATACGCACAAAATCAACTCAACTGTTTAAAACCGTAAAATCACAAACATGTGAAACTAAAGCACGAAAACGATATCAAGTGCAACACTGTGCAAAGATCGTAAATCCTCAATCATCAAAATCAAATCATACGAATAAATCACCCAAAACATCGAAATCAATAATGGCGGAACAGTACCGCTCAAGCGCATCCTCTAAGAATCTCGGCCAACTGTCACGGTCCCTAGTGGGACGTCTCGTCGATGATCATGAACTCTGGCCTGCTGGTGTGCATAACAATGACCACTCCTGGGTTAAGGTCTTCACTGTGAATTACCAATCTCTCGGTCCATCGGCTCATCGGCCCTGTCAGGTGTGCTAACGGGGATGATCCCATTCTGGCACTTCTCTGGTCATCTCTCGGTCAATCATCGCGACCACTCGTAAGACAACATATCACTGGCGTCGGCCTCTGGCTCTCTGAATGTACATGACACATCTGATCCTGGGTGCAAGTATCATTGCAGCAGTGTCCTGGAAGGAATCCTGCTCACGGTCTCTTCCATGTTTCGTCTCTGCCAACTGTCCGGAAGTCATTGTCCTTTCCTATATCTGCATCTTTCTCTGGAACGACTGCATACTCATCGCAACTCCTTCTGGAAGGTAAGTCCAAGTACCATGCCTCAGCATGCGCATCGCCTCTCTGATGTCGGCGGAGTGGAACGTCATCTCATCTAGATCTGGTGCGAACCTCTTACTCCACTTTTCTCTAATGTCGTCTGCTTTGGACTCGTCTTGTCGCGGCTGCATGGACTGAGCTCCAACGACTATCCTCGTATCTGGAGTCTCCCAAGAATGCATCTCACCACCAAGCATCCGAATTAAGTCGAGCCATCCGATCGAGTCGTCAAAACCTCATAATCCCCCAAGAGCTCAACCTCTTGGGCATAGTTTAATAGTATCGAGTACATACCACAGCATCGGTGGTCCAGCCGTAGAAGGGCAAACCCAAGCCTCACTAATGGCGCCGTAGAACTGCCGTAAACCCGAAGGTTCAAAGGCTTTCACACGGTCATTATGTCGAGTTAGGGTTTCATTCTTCTAGAGGGACCATGGAATTGCCTGCATGTCTTTCCGACTACTTTAAACTTGGAATAATAGGTTTCTGACATCCGATCGTCTCTGTCGATTCTCAACGTCTCCGCGTGAAGTCGTCTCTAGCTGGAATCAATCTATCTGATAACCTCGCATCGGGGTAGGCGAACGATCCACATGTCCTAGTCATTCATCCTCGATGACTAGCGACCTTCTATCATCTTTTAGTACAACTTATACTGCAATAGCTCCAACATCTGGGGCGATATCTCGTCGTTCGCAGCAATAACTGGCTCACTCGTCTGCATGCTAAACCGTGCCTCAATCATCAGGAGTAAGCAACACACCAACGGTCATCAAAATCTGGCTGGCCTGTATCATTGGCTCAAATCTCTAGTGTCGATCAGCGCCTTCGAGTAACCTCATAAAGGCGATCCGCCAAACACTCGTGGCGCGGAAACACAGTAAAAAGATACATCTCTGCAATCGTGTGTCGCCAGAATTTCGCCCTGGTCAGTCCTTGTTTGTGACGAGCTTGTGCTGACCGCAACTCTAGCCGTAGCTCTCCCTGCCGTAACCGTAGCAGCAAAACCAAACTGGTACCGATGAGGCTAGATCAGGAAGGAATATGATACTGAACAAGGAAATGTACATCCTAAGGCTTCATAAGTGGAGTGGCGTGTCGTAAATATGCCGCGGAACATACCAACGGTACGTCACTCTACCTTAGTCACCTGTTCCATCAACCAAGGGTCATCCTACGCTCCGAAGGTAAAACCTAACGCTCTGATACCAACTTTGTCACGACCCGAAAGTACGGAACATGACCGGCACTTAAACTACGAACGTCTCGAGGCGTACGTAATCTAAGTAAACCGAAAACCCAGAGATCCAAACCAAGAAAATAGTAGAGTGCAGGAAAAACCAACTTAAAGCAAGTAGTTTCAATAGCATAAGCCGAATTATGCGGTTTTTTAAAAACATCAAAATTTAACTGAAAATTTCGGCAGAGTCTCCTTTGTAAATACTGGCCCCCAAACGGGATACAACATGAATAGTATACAGAATCAATAAAAAGGCATCCCCAAGCGGGAGCTAGCTCTTCGTCAATCGACGGTCACAACCACACAAGCAATATAATATACAACGCCGAAAGGCGAGGATCACAACAGAAAAGGAAACTCAAAACAGCATGAAATTCGTATAAATACAACGCGCGACTCTAAGGTCGATAGAATAAACAACACTGATCTCTATCTCTGAAATAACTACATGTTTGGTTGATGGAACTTCTAGATACAACAGAATAATAATATACAAGATATAATGGGGGTACGATACAAGTAAACCCACCTACTAGCAAATCACCCGAAGGAAACTATGCCCGCAAGTCGTAATGAAACCTGTACGGCAAACCTGCAAGAAACTGGGGCACAACGGGGGTGAGTTGTCAACTCGTGAATAGAAAAATATCTACGAATAGAAATCGCATGTATGACGCAATCCTAGGTCATACGAGCAATATACATCCTCAAATATATATAACCAGCAGCCTATAACAAGGCTAGGGTAAATATCTAACTCGAAAGTAATCTCATGTACCCGTGTCAGTGCCCAAGGGTAGCAATATATCATATGAATGAGGTATGAATGCATGAAAACAGAATACATGTAAATGAAGAACTGTTTCCATAATTTAGTGAGATTTCCTTTGTATTTTTAAAATGAGGTATCATAATGAAATCAGCATAAAACAGTGCCTAGCATCGGCACAAAACGTAATCCCAATATCTCGATATCTCCGTATCACAGTCTCTGTACCTCAATATCTCGAAATCTCAATGTATCAATCATAATATCTAGGGCGCCGTCAGTCCAGACCGGCCCCTACCATCCATCTCAAGACCACGACGGTATCCTCCGGATATCCGACGCGTCGGGTAAAATCACCGGTAGGTAGTGCTCCCCTGCCAGGCTCACATCGTCATCATCACGCGCTTCTTGCCCCGGGGTACCTTACCGGGTCCACCATGTACTCGAAACGGTTCATCCGCCTCCTCGAATCGGGTCTCGAAATCCATCAGCAAACTCTTGGTGGACGACTCATACATCATGGGAAAACCGCACTTTTTATTTTAAAAGAGAGAAAACAGTTTATATATGTTTTGCGGTTTTCCTCCAAATCCAGAAAATATCATGGAAATCCGAATCATCAATAGGATGTAAAACCATGAATATAAGCATGAGAATTCATGAATACGGCATAACAATGAATAACAGTATGCATGAAGCGACAAGTATTAACTACAATATCTAATATGGCATATAAGGGAAGTACACTAATATCATGTCAAAACTACTAGCTAACAAGCTAAGTCAAGCAAATATATCATCTAAAGTGTACGTGACATGGCAAGTACCGATGAAGATGTGTATGAGCCGGCAAGTAGGTGTACGTGGTACATACGCATCATCGGTAATGGTGCTGGTGTCCTAACAGTATGATATCAATAATGGAATATGCAGCAAAATAAGTATGCGATGCAGAGCGAACAGCAATAATGAGCGGAAGCTGAAAACTAGACGCAACTATAACTAATCTGCATTAATCTAATATAAGTTCTACAAATGGTGCCTTTTGAAATAACACGAATCATGGGGTTTTGAAAATAGGGGCTACGGTGTTTTTATGAAAAGATACGTCTTTTGAAATCTCCGTAGGATCCCTTGGGCTGTCTTTTAAAGTACCCACGATTCGTTAGTTTTTGAAATAGGTAAGAATCGAATCAAATCTAACAACTAAACTAAACAAAAGGGCTAAGCTAACCAGCTGGACTATAGGTAAGGAAACCGCCTAACATCTGAGTCGATGTATATACATACCTGCATATATATTAGTCGGTGATCCCGCCTCAATAATATCATATCCGATACCATATCTATAATCAGGCATCCCAAGTCAAGAGTGCGGATCAATCATCAATATATAGCTCGTACGTAAATCCGTCGTACGGCATCCCTAAATCTGGGTACGGGTCAAAGTCACATCAATCACCCTATTCATTTGGTATCTTCTTTATCAAATATCATGATCCGGAATAATGTCCTACGTCTAGTACAATATTGATGCCATCTATGTATGCATGCGGGTGTAAGAATTACTACGTCAGAAGACCCGCTAAAACATCATGTCGTATCTCAATACGAACCAAATCACGTCACCGATCTCCTGGCCTCAAGCCCAATCTCATCGACTCATCTCAAATTCCAAATACTATCCTCAAATCCAGTATATGAACACATAGTCCCATACCCATGTGAACACATAAATATATATTCCCATACACGCCCATATGAAATAAGAAATGTATGCAAGTATGTATATGTGTGTATGTGTAAGTGTAGTGCACCCACTACCTAAGGTTTCGTAACCATGCACCAATCCAACACCAATATCCATCTAAAATCATCAATAATAAATCCTAACAACATATCATAAATTGTTGGTGTGTATACGCATCCGTATACATCACCACGGACTGCGGGGGTGCTATACGCCATCCACCCGACTTCTCCCCGTAGATATAAATCTACTCACCTGGTCCTCGCTAGCCGGTGCCGACGTCGCCACGCGCTTGCTTGTCGTCTTGAAGTCCACATGGGGTACCTACATATCATAACGCACCATATCGCATTAAAATCCGCCTCATGACCAAAACGACGCACGAATCTCACATAGGTCAAAACCTATGGTTGCTTCACAAATCGACCCAAAAACCCTCGATGTCGGCGTACAAACGCCAAACCATCGAGAAAGCTCCCAACACACTAATTTGTACAATTACAAGCACTAATTATAATATAAAATCGCTTAAAATTCACGAAAACCCCAATTTCACTTAAAAAGTCATTTTTCCGAAAATCTAGCAAGCACAAATCACCGTTTTTGTACAAAACTCGATGTATAGACGAATCTAGAGGCCATAATATTCACTAAATATCTTAATAAGTCATAAAAATGATTCCCATAATTTAATCTCATTAAATTCCATAAACCCCAAAAACCTAGTTTACAAATTATCCAATTTTAACAATTTTCAAGCAAAAAAATTCTCGATTTAAGAATTAAGCTTAGATTTGCATACAACCACATGTTAATCTCCTCATTACACCCATAACCAATTGATAAAAACCTCACTTGATCACAAACCCTAATCATTAATTCAAAACCCTTCTCTTGAATTTTAATTCAAGCACCTAGAACTAAAAAAAAAAAACCTAATTAAGCTAACATGAAACAATTAACACAATTTAAGAAAAGGTTAGAATTTATACCTCATGATCAAGAGATCAAACATGAAATTCAAAGCCTTTAAAAAGCCAACTTGCTCCTTAGATCCATGCAAGAATAGCTAATGAAAAATGGGTAGGAGTTAGATTTGAGTTTTGGTTTAATTTTTGATGGAAATTTGATGGATTTTGAAGACTTTTTGATGAGGAAAAGAGAGGGGGAAAATTGGGACTGCACAAAGGGGGGGCTCGGCTGAAAATGGAGGGGAGAGGAGAGAGAGGGAGGTGAGGAAAATAGTCCAAGTCAAGGCATAAAGTCAAAGGTCCAACTCATTTTACAATTTCCTTTCATTTCCTTTGTTTTCTTTCTTTTCTTTTCTTTTGCAAACCAAGTGGGGACAAGAGAGGGGGCTGCTGAATTCAGCCAAGGGGAGAAGTGAATGGGGGTGTGTGGGTGTGGGTACGGGTGTGGGGTGATGAAAAATGATAAATACAATACCCCAAACATCCATTTACGCTAAAAAAAAGTCTTTTTTCTTCAATAATTTCTAAACCGTTTTGGTAAATGATTTCGTTCCAAAAACTACATGATAAAATTTTATTTAATGTTTTATGATGCACAAAATTTGTTTCAACTCATTCCAATTTGTAATTTTCCCTAATTAAATGTATTAGTGACGGCTTAAAATAATAATAAAATAATATTTTTTCAGAAAATTTGAAATTTCACCAGCGGCTCAATAAACACCAAATAATAGCAATTACATAGCTAGAATATGTATATTTAATTTTTATAATAAGATATTTGTATTTTGACTTTTTACAGAAAACCCCCTTATTTTACCGATTTTTTTCGAAATTTCACCGAAACGATTTTCAAAACGTTACATCATCCATCGCCCATCATATGGGTCAAGATGCGTATACGCTTGTCTACTCTGGTGTATCGATGCCCTGTCTCGATATACCCTCGACTAGGAACAGTTATAGGATGTACTCATCGACTACCGTGGCCCCACTAGTATGATCTCATCACAGTCCCAGTAGTCGAGTACAGATCCTAAGGGCTTTATCAACATGTGAGAGTAAGACAGTAAACCAATACAAGTCAACATGTTAAGATAAAGTGAAACCAAATAGCATACTATCATGACGAGCAAGAAAGTCATCTCTATATTTATCCAAGCATCCATTATAATATACATCATATGTACAACAATGGTCTCTAGGGCATATACATAACTAACAGTAACAATAGGAACATCTCTCCTTCCCTATTGTTAACCCCGAAACTTTTGCCCATCCTTTTTCTTCTACCTTACCGACACCGCCTATTGGCTTTGTGGAGGTCTTCTTCTTCTCACCCTTGGTATCCGCCTTAGATCCAGAAGAGGAAGATTCCCCAATAAGCAGAGCGGGTGTCTCCCTGGTTTCCTTTAGGGTGCCCTCAACTGGAAGTATAACTTTCTTCCCCTGGGCGTAAGTAGGAGGTAGGGACTGTAGAATCAAGTCAGCATATGACTCGTTCTCTAACGTGGTCTTTAGGTCCGTGAGTTTTTTTTAATATAGCTAATCATTGTAGGGACGTGGTCCCCTACAGATGACCCGACAACCAACCTCGCTTGAAAAAATTCTTTCGAGGTCTCATATCTTGCGATACGAGATTGCTCTCCATATAAAACTTTGTTATGGAGGAAGATAGAAACTAAGTCCATCTTCTCATGCTGCCTCTGGTATACACCATCAACTGAGGCCAATACGAGGCACTTGGCATTCACACAGTCTTATTCCCTTGTCCTACGGATATCAACATCCGTGATGGTGGAAATTGGACCTGGGACGGCGGGGGCTTTGAGTAGTAATGAGGTGGTCCAACTTGTCATAGGTAATGGACATCTCGACAAACCTTTGCCAGTCACTATAGTATAACTCAGTCATCTAACTGTAACCTAATCTGGTCACATGATCGCTACAATTAGGAGAGAGAGAAGAAAACACCCAACATGGTGCTCTTGCAAGTTTAGATTGGTTTTTAATTTATCTAAACAGGATGGCTCCCACCATTTCTCGAATTCTTCCTCAAATCATAAAAGAAGAATTAGTCAGGATTAATCTCACCGTACAATACTTGCTTAACCGTTCGGCCAGGCTAGTGTCGGTAGTTCGAGGGAGGTTTTACGACGCTTTCGCGAAGTTCCTTAATTAAATAACCTCTTTTTCCCTGGAGGCGTAGCCTCGCTAACACCGTTCTAGACACTTACTTGGTTTATAGCATTGATCCTTAAGTGAAAATCTCTCGAGGAGTAGCGGATACTCATAGTAGGATCGGGATCCAAATATCATTGTGTGATAATCCTGAAGGAATCCTACCAATATTATTACACTCTAAATGGTATGCAACACTAGCAAGTTTCAGTTTTCTTAGAAACCCCCGATGTAGATTTTTGCCCCATGCTCTTATGACCTTGATAAAGGTCAACATATCATAAGTCACATGTCAAGTTCTACCCGTCATTGTCCAGGTTAATTTGAATCCACCCGTACATACACTTGACGATGGCCAAAATAGTAGTATGACTGTCCCAAACCAACACGTCTATCTATGCTATAGATGAATATCCAGCAGCTACCAAATACTATACCTTGACGAAGGTCAAAATACATAGCTTGAATACTACTGAATATTCAATTGAAATGATGGAGGGCTACGAATGGTTTTGGCGAAACCGTGAACGTTGTGAACTTGATATAATCGAAGGAACCTGATAGCTTTTAAAAGGAGTGGTTTAAGCTCCGCATTTAAAAGTCTCCTGTTTTAAAATAACCGAGTGGTTTTAAAATTTTTTCCAACGATTCAACTTTGGTTTGTTAGCTTTGCATTAGTAATGATGTCCCATCATTTATACCTATCATTATAGAGAGAAACGAAAATATGATGAACACTTATACCATCCACATTCGCCACCGGGCTCCGTCATCACCCATTAGGTTGCTTAACTAACGACAGAACGGGGCAGGACTAGCGTAGATGCAAAACATAAGCAACGCCTACTAGATATCATATATAGATATATACATTCGTCTCACGCAATAATAGGCATTCCAGATCACAGATGAACATATTGGATATACTAGGAATACCGCGTTTCGTTTAAGCATGTAACGAAAGACGGATTTCACGGTCGTGACGAATAGCCAAACCCCACCCCAGACCCCTACGGGTGCGGCAAACTACTCGCCAAATTCCAGAAGCGAAGCAACCTCCCTCAACGAAGTGAGTAGGCCACTCGGCACTTCAAAGAATCCGGTAGTTTGTGCACCCCACCTTGGGTCTATCATAGGAGCAGAAAACAATAAAAGAAAATAATACAACGGTGGCTACAACCTCAACCCGGATGTGCCCCGCAACAGAATATTACACAACTTTACAATTTACATCGAATGAAAGAATGAAACCCTCATCTCACATCCCCCGACTATTTATCCACGACGATCCAATAAGTTCATATACACAAACCAACATAGCAGATCATAGATATGTACAACCCCCACTAATCGACGTATAGCGATTAGCAGACGTTCAGCACATATCACAACACAGATAAAACCCGATTAGCAAATAACTTAGAATCTCGATCGAAAACTATTTTCCGTGTCTACCCCAAATGCAAATCAGCACTTTGAAAACTATGGGTAGAAACAAAATATACTTGAAAATAGAACACCAAAAATAAAGAGCACAGATGAAAAACGAGCCGACTCGGCCACAACCCGGCCGCGGAACGGCTGCGAATCGACCGATTCGCCGCGGTTCCGCGGTGGTTGTGCCGAGTTATGGCCTCGTATTTCTTCTATGTTCTTAGAATTCCCTGCTTGTATTTTTCATGTCTCTGAAAAAAAATTTAGAACGGATTTTAAAAACAACAGAAACTTGAGGGAATCGAATGTATTGTTTGGTTTTCCGACGATCGAAGTTCTAACTAGTTGCTAACGAGCTAATAAAGGTTTAGCAGGCTTTGATACCACTGTAAGTCCGTGTCGTTCACCCCACGCGACCGTGGGGAGGTGGAATTGCAAGAAACGATTTTTAAAAGCATCGCGACACGGACTCGAGCTCCAGGATCGGTTCTAAACCCTAACTAGCAAAACATGGTATGAGGTAAACTACAAAGATAGAACTTATACCTCACGATACAAGTCCTTCGGGTCTTCATCGCTGTCCTCCACTCGTCGTCGGCTCCAAGGATCGTAACGGATTGTAGTAACCTCGACGGCCTCCTCAAGTCAAAGACGATCCACCCAAGAGTCTATAGTCCGAGCTCTTACCTCAAATCCAAGGTAACTACGACTTCTAGTTCGCTAAACTAGAAGTCCTAGATGGTGTAGAGAGTGAAGATGGGTTACTTTGTCTCTTGGAACCCTAGGATTTTCAACACATGAGAGCTTTTAGGGTCAGAGGAAGAAGAAGGTCACTTGAGGAAATGAGAGAGGAGAAGCTCAACTAAAGAAAAACCTTGGCTCAAGAATAAAATATTCAAGCATGCTAGATAATAATTGAGGATATAAAAATCTCTCCTCAAAATATCAAGCATGCTAGAAAATATCTAACTAATTTGTCATGCTTGATCTTTTGTCAACCTCCACCTCATTTCCTCCACCTCATTAACATTAATCCTAAAAAGAATTAAAACCCTAATGAGGTTTGACCTTCTAGAAGCTTTCCTGATAAATTATGAGAATGCCCCTCATCCGTATATACATACCCGCATCCGTATTCCGAAGAACACGAATACAAAGAAACGAAAATAATCCATCAGTATAATACTAGGATCCGGCTTAAACTAAAGCCCACTAGTATTATCCGCCCGATCATTATACGCTCACAAGTGAACGTATGTGATCGAAGCCCTGCCGAAAAACCATACGGCCTCTGCACCTTTTGCCCGGTGCATGGAAACTCTCTATGTGTGACTCTACATACTCGACACTACGCTGGCAGTGGGTTTAACCACAAGCCGTAAGTGGTACTAGCTGCACGTAACGGCTACCCAGGAATGTGTCGATAAGAAGGCCGATAAGCTAACTCATCCGAACTCCTACAGAGCCTGTATGTGACAATATCCGTACAGTCCGGTCTATTCATTTAAGAGTATCGCATATTGGGCCTAGGGGGCGGTAATCGTTAGACCCATAATAGCGCAATAAGTTGTGTCGGATGTAGCCAAAAACACCCTGAGAAACTACTGGAGTACCTACCAGTAAATCTCGCTTGCCTTGGCCAAGGACTTTGTGTAATGTCCTTCCGAACACAGCGCGATATCAACCCCCAATACCGGTAGAGATGAATCTTATCTAACCGCCACTGCCTCCAAGTGCTTCGGGACTGCACCCAACTACTACCTGTTTGCACGACTCCTTTGAGCCGTGGTGGGGTAGTAATCAAAGTACAGTGGGAACACACTCGAGGCGAAGTAGCAGTGTCAAGTCGACAGACTAAGCTGTACTCATGTCACCTGGGAATTGCTACCCGACGATAGCTATAATACCCACCAACAGTTCCCGACGAGTCCTGTCCAGTGTACTCATAACCTAATGAGCACCTGCATACTATCTCCAGTATGAATTACTGATTGTTGTGGGACAGACCATCTCCCCTGCTGGGATAAGAAGCGTATACATTAGTCTACTTTGGAGTATCGATGCCCCGTCTCGATAATCCTACGACTAGGGACTTGTATAGGATGTGCTTATAGACTACCCAGCCCCTACTATCGTCACTTCCATCACAACGCTGGTAATCAAGCAATGATCCTAATGGCTCCACCAATATGTATAAGCGATATGCTAAAAGAAACACATGCACATTTTGAGGTAGAAACAAACCTGGTAGCATACTACCATTTCGAGCAAGACTTTTACTATATCCGTGTATATCCGAAGCTCCCATTAAGTTATATACAATCCAGTATGATACAATAAAAGCCTCTAGGGCATATATCACTAACATACTCACCCCTAGTGAGCACCTGTATACGATCTTAGGTGCAAAAGACCAATGGCTGCGGGACCAACCATCGCCCATCGTCGGGGTCTGGAAACGTATACACTAGTTTACTTCGGAATAACGATGCCCTGTCTCGATACTCCCACGACTAGGGACCTTTTAAGGATGTGCTTATCGACTACCTAGCTCCCACAAGTATGATCGCCATCACAATGCAGGTAGTCAAGCAATGATCCTACGGGCTTTATCAATATGTATAGACGATACGTAATAACAAGTAAAACATATGCACCTGTTAAGATAAAGACAAACCAGATAGCATACTATCATATTGAGAAAGATTGTTCTGTACATACATATGTCCAAGTATAAACATGTATACATATACAATAATGGCCTCTAGGGCATATATATCTAACATCTCCCACTTGCACTAAGGCCATATATTGGCGTACTGAGTACCCAACGTCTGCTCTAAGGCCAGCTGTTGGCATATCGCATACCTAACATCTCAAAAAATCGCTCGAACTGTGCTTGAGGGAGGACCTTCGTGAATGGATCCGCCGTGTTGTCTTTTGTGCCCACTCTCCGCACCTCGATCTCCCGGCGATCAACGATCTCCCTGATCAGGTGATACCGTCTTAAGATGTGTCTGGATTTTTGATGGGACCGTGGTTCCTTTGCTAGAGCTATATCCCCATTATTATCGCAATACAAAAGTATCGGATCAACAATGGACGGAACTATCTGAAGTTCAGTAATGAACTTCTTCATCCAGACCGCTTCTTTTGTGGCATCGTTCGTAGCAATGTATTCAGCCTCCATCGTCGAGTCTGTGACGGTGTCCTGTTTGGAGCTCTTCCAACACACTGCCCCTCCATTGAGTGTAAACATGCAGGGTTCCCTAGGTCGCCGCTGGGTTTCGGGAGGCATCGACCATGCCATTTTAAAAAAAAATTGGCACGCTAAAGAACCCTAACCTAGAATCTAAACTAGAGAATTAGACCAACAAGAATGTAAACATCTTTACATCTAAGTGAACAAGGAATACAACCTTTGTAGACCTGTCCTTCACTTCAATAGCTCCGTGTAGTAGTCCCTTCGCTCCAAGTAGTGAACTCCCGGACTCTAGAAAGTCTCCACAAGATGAGCGGAACAAGCTTGTTTGAAGTCTTCGAGGCCGAAGATGATCTACGTCGAGGAGACACCAACTCAAGCTCCCTCTTCACTAATATGATGAACTAGTGAAGAAACAACCCAATCAAAATGGATAGTAGAGAAGAGCTTGATGAACTAGGAATTTTGCTCACTTTATAAATTATTTTCTCACTATTTTTCTTCACCTCTCATGAAGCTAGAAAGCTTGAGGAAGGAGATGAAGAAAGCGACCATGGAATGAAGAAAGTGAAGAATGAATCAAGTGGTGAGAATAGCAACCATGGGTGGGTTAATATCATATATTAACTCATGTAGAGACTAAACCATGGTTAAAACAATAATGGTTGGGTTAATAAATATCTTCAAGTAAAACAAAATTAGTGGACTTGGTCAATAGTTCCACAAGCTTCTACAAGTTTCAACCATGTGACAATTTCCAACTAATTTGATTTACTTTAAATAAACAAAACCTTGCATTATTATAAGTATGTTGTGAGTCTCATACACCCATATAGCATGTGGCATCAAGGATGACACAATAGATGTACATTAATATATATCACATATATACTAAGTGTACACTAGTGAGAAAAAGAAATATTAAGTGAGCTAATATTAGTTAATGTAAGATAATATATCAAATATATAATTATACATTAAATTATTAAATCAACACTTGATTTAATAATCTGGCTATATCACATACAATTGACTAATATCAAATGTATCAACTTGTCGAATCAACACTTGATTTGACAGCCTGGTTATATCACATATAACCGACCGATATCACATATCGCGAGAATAGAACACGGTATCATATACTCGTATTAATCTTGGTCCCGCACATATCACATATGTGGTTCTATTTCGTTTCTCTTGAGCCAGGAAACCTCTGTGTAGGACTCTAAAGACTCGTCAATATGCCGGCAGTAGGTGGTGATCATATCAGTTACCCACAAGCCGCAAGCGGTCTGCTAAACATAACGGCCACCCGGGTATTGAACGATCAGAAGATCAACAAGCAAGCCTGCTCATACTCCTACGAATCCAATCAGTAACACTACCATACAGTCCGGTCTCTTCGTCTGATATGTCGCATATCACAGCCTGGGGGTGGTAATCGTCAGACCATAATAGCCTGATAAGTCATGCCGATGTGAGTCTCATAACGGTTCGAGAAAATACAGATAATATATACCGGTAGATCTCAGCAACCCTGGCCAGGGATTTCCTGTTATGGCCAATCGAACATAACGCAACATCAACCCCTAATACCGGGAGAGACGAAATCCCCTCCTATCGCTCATTGCCTCCATGTGACTCGGGACTGTACCCAAAAAGACCGTTTTGCACGATCTCTTGAACGTGGTGAGGTGGAAATAAAAGCACAGTGGGAATCACACAAGACTCTATGACGATCTCGGGTCGACAGACTACCAGTGTCATCGGAGAACTGCTATCTAACGATAGGTATAATACCATCTAGGAGTTCTTGGCAAGTCCGTTCAGTGTACCCAGTCTCCACTGAGCACCCGTATACCATCTCTGATGTCAAACACCAATGGATATGGGATCATCCATCGCCCATTATATGGGTCGAGAAGCGTATACGCTAGTCTACTCTGGAATATCGATGCCCCGTCTCGATACTCCCACGGCTAGGAACTATAGAAGGATGTACTTACCGACTACCTCTGCCCCACTAGTATGATCTCTATCATAATCCTGGTAGTCAAGTACTCATCCTAAGGGCTTTATCAACATGTAATAGAGAGACAATAAGTGTATAAGTTAAGATAAAGAGCAACCTGATAGCATACTATCATGTCGAGAAAGAAAGTCCTCCCTATATATGTCCAAGCATCCACTATAATATACATCACATGTATAATAATGGCCTCTAGGGCATATATATAACTAACAATCTCCCACTTGCACTAAGGACATTTGTTGTAATATCTCATACTCAACGCCCCATCAAAGTCTCTCTAGGGAAAAGCCTCTGTGAGTGGATCCGCCGTGTTATCCTTCGCGTCAACTCTCCTTACCTCGATCCCCTAGACGATCTTCCTGATCAGGTGATACTTGCCTCAAAATATATCTGGATAGCTGATGGGACCGGTGTTCCTAAGCCAAAGCCACAACTCCATTGTTGTCACAATAACAGTTATTGGACGCTCAATGATAGGAACCATGTTCATCTTATGAACAAGAATTATTCAGACATCCACTTTGGTAGCATCGTTGGTAGCGATGTATTCAGCCTTTATCGTCTAGTTTGCCACGGTATATAGCTTGGAACTCTTCTAACATATCGTCCCTCCACTGAGGGTAAAGAAAAAGCCCGAGACTGACTTTCAGTCGACCTTATCACTCTGGGAGCTAGAATTGGTAAAGGACTCCCACTGTAGTTCACCATTACAAAACACCAAGAACATTTCTTTAGTGCTTCTCAAGTACTTAAGAATGTCCTACGCAGCTGTCTAGTGATTCTCCCAAGATCCGATTGATTCCTGATCACTACAACTAGTGAGTTAGTTACATCTGGTCTGGTACATAACATCACATACATGATAGAGCCTACTGCCGAAGCATAGGTTATCCTTTGCACGCAAGCTCTCTCCAAATCAGTCTCGGGAGACATCTTTTTGGTGAGAGTGATTCCTGAGTAAGTAGGCAAACCACCACGCTTAGAATCTTCCATACTAAACCCTTTTAGTATGGTGTTAATGTACCTGGATTTGGGATACTGTCAACATCCACTTAGATCTATCACCATAGATCATAATCTATAAGATGTAGTAGGTATCATCCGGATCTTTCATGGAGAATCCTCATGATAAGTGGAGCTTGACCAAGTGTAGCATAGGAAACCATTTCCTATCAAAAGTATGTCATCTACGTACAATACGTGGAAGACAACCTTACTCTCTACAACCTTCTTGTATATGCAAGGTTCATCTACCTTTTTGATGAAGTCAAACTCTTTGACTGCCACATCAATAACAGATGTTCCAACTCCGTGATGCGTGCTTTAATCTTGATAGACTTAAGCATAGTCACCGGAGAAAAGGTTTCATCATAAACACACCTGGTTATTGACGATAGCCTTTTAGTACAAGTCTAGCTTTGAAAGTCTCAACTTTTCCATCTACACCAAGAATCTTCTCAAGATCCACTTACTCTTAATGGGTTTTACCCCTTCAGGTGCAACATTCAAAGTCAAACTATGTTGGTGTACATGGATTCCATCTTTGATCGCATAGCATCCAGCCATTTCACAGAGTCCCCACTCGTGAAGGCCTGCCTGAACCTGGTTAGGTCATCATCTACCATGATGCAATCCCCGCTCCCACCGTCACTGAGGAAATCGTAGTATCTCTCAGGTGGATGAGGAACCCTACCAGATTCGCGGAGAGGCTGAGGTTCGTTGGAGACTATTGAATCCTTTGGTTTCACTAAATCATCAACTGTTAGTTTGTCCAGCTGGAACTCCTTCCAGTTCTACCTCATGATCACAAATTTCTTCACAAGAAATCCCTTTTCTAAAAGGGTGGCATGCTGAGAAACAAAACACCTTTTGCTCCTCAGTGTGGTAGAAGATATAGCCTCGTAAATGTTCGGGATATCCAACAAACTTACAGAACTGATATTGCCTCGAGTTTGTCCGGATTTTTCTTTTCAATATAGGCCGGACAATCCCATATCTTAACTCGTTTAATAGATGGTCTCTTCCCATTCCATATCTCATATAGAGTGGTAGGCATTGATTTGAATGGAACCCTATTCAATAGGTATGCAGCTTCTCAAGTGCATAACATCAAAAGAAAACAGGTAACTCAGCAGTACTCATCATAGAGCATACCATATCTCATAGGGTGCTATACTTCTGCCCCGATACACCAATGTGCTTTGGTGTACTCGAAGGAGTAAGCTAAGAGAGAATCCCATTCTCCGTTTAGAAAATCCAGGAACTCTATGCCCAAGTATTCGCCTCCCCGATCTCATCGAAGGACTTTAATACTTCTCCCCAATTGGTTCTTAACTTCAAGCTTATATTTCTCGAATTTCTCAAAAGTTTCAGACTCGTGTTTCAACATGAACACATGTCCGAATCTTGAGAGATCGTCGATGAATGTAATGAAGTACAAATAACCAACCTTGGCATTTGTAGACATAGGACCGTATACATCATCATGTATCCGTCCCAAGAGTTCAATAACTCTTTCTCTGTTTCCAGTAAACAGAGTATTGGTCATTTTACCTTTAAGACAAGACTGGCAAGTATTATAAAATGAAAATTCGAACGGATTCAAATATTCATCCTTATATAACTTAGCTGGTCGTGTCACATTGATATGACCTAGTCTACAATGCCACAAGAAGGATTCGTTCATTTCTGAACTATCCTCTTGTGTGTGTTCTAGATACTTTGAACTATGGTTTGATTTAGAACGTATATACTATTATATAACGTGCTTGATCCAATCAACTCTTGATTCAGGAAAATGTTCACAATATAATCTTCTAATACAGAATTATATCAATCTTTAACTCAATAAAGAATCTGATGTAATGTTGTATATCAGGTTCGTTATCTAATAACATTCGTTCAGAATCAATGTATTTACCATTTGGTAATACAAGGTGATATTTGCCAACTGATTTGGCTACAACAATTGCACTATTCTCTAACACTTAAAGACATATCACCCAATCCCAGTTCTCTACTTTTCTGTAGCCCATATAACAGATTACATATGTGGGATCCTTATCCGGTATCTTATACCTAGGACGTAGAGGATACTGAGAAATAGTTCTCGGTAATGAACACACCTGAATGATATGCATCAACATGCTCATTCTTCAATTGGGTCACGTAGAAATCCGGATATTCCCCTATTTCTTGCTCAGACTTATAACAATTATAAGATAGAGCAGAACCAACGTTCCAAGGCTTAGTATAATAAGCAGGTACGGTCAATACATCCATATTATTATCTTGATTAAGGCATGTTACGGTCGCTACCAGGAGAGAGAGAGAGAAGAAAACACTCAGCGTATGCTCTTGCAAGATCAGATTGGTTATTATTTTATCTAATCAAGATGACTCCCACTGTTTTTATCAAATCTTCCTTCAAACCTTAAAAGGTAAGACCAGCAGGATTAATTACACCTACAAGTTCGCCAATCTTTCGGCCAGGCCAGTGTCGGTACTTTGGGGGAGGTTCCCCGTGCTTTCGCACAGACCTAATTAAAATAAACATCGTTTTCCTAGGGGTGTAACCCCGTTAACACTTTTCTAGACACCTACTTTGATCGGCTAATTTTAATGTGCAAAACTCTCATAGGAGTAACTCTTACTCGCAGTGGGTATCGGGATCCAACTATCTCATAGAAGGTATGCAATCTCATTGCAAATTTCAACACTTGAAATTCCCGATAATATTTTGCCCCAAGCAATCTATGACCTTGACAAGGTCAACAAACCATAAATCGCAAGTCAAGTTCAACCCGTACATTTCAAGATTGAATTAAACCCACCCGCACGACCCTTGACAAGGTCAACAAGGCCGCACGACTACCCTAATCCAGTTGCATTATATGGTTTGCAGATAAGTACTAATCAGCTACCGCACACTACGTCTTGACAAGGTCAACAAACGCAGCACGAATACTAAATACTACTTATCTAAAATGATGGAGGGCTACGACAGGTTTTTAAGAAAACCCTTTGCGTAATGAACTTGATATCGTTGTAGAATCGAGCGATTTTGAAAAGGAGTGTTTTTGAGGCTTTACTAGTTTTGCTAAAGAGGTCACTCCCGGTGAAGGGATCTTGGCTCTTTCCTTATCGAATAAGGTGCTGGATATTCTATAAGGAATACCGCTATGCAAAGCATGAACTAAAAAAGAAATCAAAAGACAAAACCGAGTGGGTTCTAGCATTTGCAAGTTTCGCCAAAGAGGTCACTCCCGGTGAAGGGATCTCGGCTCTTTCCTTATCGAATAAGGTGCTGGATATTCTACAAGGAATACCGCTATGCAAAGCAAGAACTAGAGCTACCAGTTTTTAAAACAAGATTCTGCAAGATCTTTAACTTTCTTTTATTTCATTAATCTCATTAATGAAGTTTCATCATTTATGCTTCCTAAGCATCACAGAAGAAACGAAAGCAACAATATTTATTATATATCATATATATAATATAAGAATTCGTCTCATCATATAAAGTGATCACATCACAGAATATCAGCAACAGAAGAACACATATGAAATATTGGATATACTAAGAATTCCATGTTTTAATTAAGCTAGTAAAAAACGCGGATTCCACGGTCGTGATGAATAGCCAAACCCATATCCCTAGACCCCTACGAGAGTAGCAAGCAACCCTCCCAATTATAAAGTTAGGAGACCCGGTCTCGACTCCTCGAGATGGTCTCCCACTGGACTCTAGAACCTGCTTACTTGTGCTCTCCACCTTGGGTCTATCCTAATGCGGAAAAGTAAATAATATACATCAATGGTGACATCATCCTTAACTCAGAAGTGCCCCAATAAAAGAATATTACATACAAGCTTTTACATGAATGAAAATGAAAACTCTCATCTCACATAAAAAAACCCGGCTATTCAAAATACGACGATCCAATATAACATATCACAGCAACACATAACATCACATGTCATCAACGTACGTAAATATGTGTATCCCAATTGTCGTTGACATATAGCAACGAAACCGGTGATACACCACATATTACACTTACAGTCGCAGAAAAGAAAGTGAAAACTACAACAATTGGAATCCACAACCACCTTAGACACTATAAACCCAATGTATCATATACTTTGGATTTCATGCCTAACCAAATGAATTCCTTAGACATCACATGCCTAACAATTATAAACCCCGCATTTTAGTCTCGATATTGGAAACACTTTCCAATAACCAGTCGGGTAATTCAATAAGATTCCCGACAACCTGATCAAATGCTCGTCGGAAACTTTAGTAGACGGCCGCACCCCCGATACCGTCGACGAAGTGCACTTAGGCGGAACACCGCGGCCGCGAGCACCCGAACGGATGCTTTTGGCGACGGGGTTCTCCTACCGTCACTTGGTCGGGGCTATGGGACGTGGCTATCTAGTAAGGTTACCCGACGAGTATCCGCGTACGCTACATGATTGCGACGGACTTTTGATCAGCATCAAAATCCCATGGCAACCGATCACTTGAGACTGAATTGCTAGATTTATAAAATTTAAATTAGTTTTCATAAAACTAAATATTATGGATTCCAAGTATTGTATCACAATCACAGATAACTAGATGATATTAAACTTTTCGATCGAATCAACAAACACCCAAAATTTCCCAAAGAGCTCAACACTTGAGCGTAGTTTAAAAAATACCCAGAACATACCACAACACCTATAAACCAACCGTAGAAGGGCCGACCAATACCTCAATCATGTCTCCACGGATGTAGTGTTCCTATGAACGACAACAAGGTTTCGGGAGGCATCGTCCATGCCATTTTCAAAAATCTGTCGTTTTAAAGTACCCTAAACTAGAATCGATAACTAGAGAATCATACGAAACACAAAGTAAACTAGTTTACATCTAATTATTTGCGGAATACAACCTTTGTAGACCGGTCCTTCTCTTCTAAATCTCCGAGTTGAAGTCCCTTCGTTGCGATCCAAGTCCCGGACTCTTGCATGGCTTCTCAAGGTGAAAAGAACGATCTTGCTTGAAGTCTTCGAGGCCGAAGATGATCTACGTCGAGGAGACACTAACTCAAGCTACTACTTCACTAATTGAGAGATTAGTGAAGCTAACACCCTATACTAAAGTGCTAATCTAGTAGAGTATGATGAAGTAGGAAGTGGGCTCATTTTAGTTTTATTTTTCTCATAATATTTTCTCTCTTTAGAAAACCCTAGCAAGCTTTTGCTCAAGGAAGAAGAAGATGAGCAAAAGAAATGAGAATGAACTAATGAGGTGAGAGAAATAACCATGGGTGTGTTTGTATCATATACTAACTCATGTAGAGACATAACCATGGGTTAGTTATAATGGTTAGGTTAATAAATATCTTAAGTAAAACAAAACTAGTGGACTTAGTCAAAGTATCCACAAGCTTCTCAAAGCTTCATGCATGTGGCTAATTATCCACTAATTTGGAATTACTTTAAATATTAAAACCTTACATTATAATTAGTATGGTGTAAGTCTCATACACCCATGTAGTGTGTATCAACAACCATGATACAAAATAAAACACAATTAATATATATCACATATATATTAAGTGTGCACATGTGAGAATAATAAATGCTTAAGTGAGCTAATATTAGTTAATGTAAATTAGTATATCAAATATACAATTATAAACTAAACTATCAAATCAACTATTGATTTAATAATCCGGCTATATCACATATAACCGATCAATATTAAATGTACCAACTTATCGAATCAACACTTGATTCGATAACCCGGCTATATCACATATAACCGCCCGATACAACTATCACGAGAATAGAATACGGTATCATATACTCGCATTATTCTCGGTCCCACACATATCACATATATGCTCCTACTTCGTTTTTCCTGAGCCAGTAAAACCTCTATGTAGGACTTTAAAGACTCGTCAATACGCCGACAGTAGGTGATGATCACATCAAGCATGCACAAGCCGTCAGCCGTACTAGTTGGACGTAACGGCTACCCAGGTATTGAGCGATCAGAAGATCAACAAGTAGGCCCGCTCTAGCTCCTGTAATGCCTGTCAGTAAAACTACCGTACAGTCCGGTCTCCTCGTCTGATATGTCGCATATCAAGTCTAGGGGTGGTAAACGTCAGACCCCAATAACCGATAAGTCATTTCGATATGAGGCTCATAACGGGTCGAGAAACTACTGATAACACTTACCAGTAAATCTCTAAATCAGCTCTGGCCAGGGACTTCCCTGTTATGGCCAATCGAGCACAGCGCAATATCAACCCCCAATACCGGGAGAGACAAAACCCCTCCTATCACTCATTGCCTCTATGTGACTCGGGACTGTACCCAAAAACCACCGTTTTCCACATCCTCTTGAACGTGGTAAGGTGGAAATCAAAGCACAGTTGGAATCACACAAGACTCTATGACGATGTCGGGTTTACAGACTAACCTGTACCAGTGTCACCAGAGAACTGCTATCTGACGAGAATTATAATACCATCTAGGAGTTCTCGGCGAGTCCGTCCAGTGTACTTAGTCTCCACTGAGCACCCGTATACCATCTCTGATGTCAAACACCAATAGATATGGGATCATCCATCGCCCATCACATGGGTCGAGAAGTGTATACGCTAGTCTACTCTGGTATATCGATGCCCCGTCTCGATACACCCACGACTAGGAACATTAAAGGATGAACTTATGGACTACAATGGCCCCACTAGTATGATCAGCATCACAATCCTGGTAGTCAAGTACACATCCTAAGGGCTTTACCAACATGTAACCATAAGACAGTATAAAGAGACAAGTATACATGTTAAGATAAAGAGCAACCAGATAGCATACTATCATATCGAGCAAGAAAATCCTCTCTATATATGTCCAAGCATCCACTATAATATACATCATTTGTACAATAATGGCCTCTAAGGTGTACATACAACTAACAGTCTCCCACTTGCACTAGGGCCAGCTGCTGTAGTATCGCATACCCAGCATCCCGAAGAGTCTCTCGAACTATATCTGGGGAACGTCCTTCATGAGTGGATCCGCAGTATTGTTCTTCGTGTCAACTCTCCCGACCTCGATCTCCCGGCAATCAACTATCTCCCGGATCAGGTGATACCGTCGCAGAATATACCTGGATCGCTGATGGGACCTGGGTTCCTTGGCCAAAGCCACCGCTCCATTGTTATCACAATACAAAGGTATTGGATACTTAATGGATGGAACCACTCCAAGTTCAGTTATGAACTTCTTCATCTAGACAGCCTCTTTGGCAGCATCGTTAGCAGTGATGTATTCAGCCTCCATCGTCGAGTCTGCCATGGTTTCTTGCTTGGAACTCTTCCAGCAAACCGCTCCTCCATTGAGGGTAAAGACAAATCCCGAGTGCGACTTAGAGTCGTCCTTATCACTCTGGAAGCTCGAATCGGTAATGGACTCCACTTGGAGTTCTCCGTTACCATACATCAAGAGCATCTCTTTAGTCCTTCTCAAGTACTTGAGAATGCTCTTCACAGCTGTCCAGTGACTCTCTCCAGGATTTTCTTGATACCTACTCACTACACTTAGTGAGTATGCTACATTGGGTTTGATATATAGCATCGCGTACATGATAGAGCCTACTGCCGAAGCATAGGGTATCCCTTGCATGCGAGCTCTCTCCAAATCAGTCTTGGGAGACATCTCTTTGGAGAGAGTGTGTCTTGAGATCATGGGTAAAAACCCATGCTTGGATTCTTCCATACTAAACCTCTTTAGTATGGTGTCAATGCACCTGGATTGGGACAATCCCAGTATCCGTTTAGATCTATCTCTATAGATCTTAATCCCCAAGATGTAGGAGGCATCCCCTAGATCTTTCATTGAGAATCTTTGTGATAAGAAGAACTTGACCGGTTGCAGCATAGGAATGTCATTTCCTATCAAGAGTATATCATCAACGTACAATACGAGGAAGACAACCTTACTCTCTGCCACTTTCTTGTATATACAAGGTTCATTTATGTTTTTTTACGAAATCAAACTCTTTGATAACGGCATCAAAACAGATGTTCCAACTCCGCGATACTTGCTTTAATCCGTAGATGGATTTAAGCAGCGTGCACACCTTTCTGCTGCTCCCACCGTCTACAAAGCCCTCTGGCTGAGTCATGTACATGCACTCTTCTAAATCACCATTTAGAAAGGCGGTCTCAACATCCATTTGTCAGATTTCGTAGTCATGGTATGCAGCGATGGCAAGCATGATCCGGATGGACTTAAGCATAGCCACTGGGGAAAAGGTTTCGTCATAATCCACACCTGGTCGTTGATGAAAACCCTTTTCAACAAGTCTAGCTTTGAAAGTCTCCACTTTCCCATCCACACCAAGTTTTTTCTAGAAGATCCACTTGCTCCCAATGTGTTTTACCCCTTCAGGATCATCTTCCAAAGTCCATATTTTTTTGGTGTACATGGATTCCATCTCGGATCGCATTGCATCCGGCCACTTCACAGAGTCCCCAGTCGTGATGGCCTGCTCGAAGCTAGTTAGGTCATCATCCTCCATGATGCAATCCTCGCTTCCACTATCAATGAGAAAACCATAGTATCTCTCAGGTAGATGAGGAACCTTACTAGATCGGCGGAGAGGCTGGGGTTCGTTGGGAACTACCGAATCATCTGGTTCCACTAAATCTTCAATTTCAGTTTGTGTAGCCGGAATTTCTTCCAGTTCTACCTCGTTGCCACTAATTTCTTTTGCAAGAAATTCCTTTTCTAAAAAGGTGGCATGTCGAGAAACAAACACCTTTTGTTCCTCGCCATGGTAGAAAAGATATCCATGTGAATGTTTGGGATATCCCACAAACTTGCATAGAACTGACCGTGCCTTGAGTTTATCCGGATTTTGCTTTTTGACATAGGCCAGACAACCCTATATCTTAACTCGTTTAAGACATGGTCTCTTCCACTCCATATCTCATATGGTGTGGTAGGTACAGATTTAGATGGAACTTGATTCAATAGGTATGCTGCTGTCTCATAGAGTGCACCATATCTAATAGGGTGCGATTCCTCCACTCCGATACGCCGTTGTGCTATGGTGTATACAGAGTAGTAAGCTGAGAGAGAATCCTGATCAGTCGAAAATATTGCATTTATAACACGACAATTTCCCTACCATTTGCACTCATCTAGAGGTGTTCGGTATTAATATAGCACATATTAGCAAAACAGCTGTAAAATACCAAATAACTTGTGTTATATATTAAAACCGACATTTCTGAGGGAAATTGAGTGTTTATCATGGAATCGCATTATCTTTGTGTAGCGCAACACTTGTCTCAAGAATATGTGCAGGAAATTCCAGGAGAAAAGCCGAAACTGTGAAAAGTGCTGAGATAAATACGCCAAGTCCAAGACTTGAGATCTGGCAGAAATAGAGAAAGCAAAATGAGATTCAACACATCAGAAAAGTTTTACAAGGCCAGCACAAATTCACCACAGAAATTATATGCATAGAGGACACTATTGGGCCGCGGATCCGCGGCCAAAGGCCCATTCCCACTGTGGATCCGCGGCACCTTGATGACGTCATCGCTGCATATTTTCACACGTGGCTTCCTGTAACCGACAATGCTTCCAGAAGACTCCAGAATACCACGTGGCTTCATCCAGAAGGCTCGACCTAACAACCTTACCCAAGAATATTCCTCATTCTAGAATATTCCCTCCAACAAACTTCTTCTAGAAGCCTCCTTATAACAACCTTCTTCTAGAAGCCTCCTTGTAACAACCTCATTCTAGAATATTCCCCCTAACAAACTTCTTCTAGAAGATTCTTTCTAACAACCTCATTTTGGAGGGAAAATTCAAATGAGGTAGTTCATTTTGGAGGGAAAATTCAAATGAGGTGGTTCATTTTGGAGGGAAAAGTTGTTCATTTTGGAGGGAAAAGTGGTTCATTTTGGAGGGAAATTTGAATTTGAATTCTAGATCTAGGGTTGAGGTGGTTATAAAAGGAGACCTAGAACTAGGATTTTGGGTTGTTCAATCTTCATCTCTCCCACAAGTTGAGTGACACAACTTGTGCATTCAAAACCCTAATCCTAATCCAAAATCCAAAGCCAAATTCAAGATCCCCGAGTACAATTCAAGCAAGAAGCCTTCAACCTTTTAGGAGCGAAGCCGATCTTCATCCGAGCAAGTGATCCAAGACGATCCGCGACTCACGAAGACGAGCGAATCCAAATCGACGATCGAGTTCTTTCCTCATTGTAGTTCTTGGGAGAATTGTAACGAAATTGTTGATAAATAAAAGGTGAAATTCTTTTATCTTGCTTTCTTTACATTCTTGCATCATGATTCGATCTCAATTCTTGATTGTGTTTCTTGTTATGATGTTTGAGTAAAACTCCGCTCGTGAAGGAGTCGAGAGAATCAATAGATGATGATGTTATAAATCTTGAAACGATTCTTAAGTCCTATGAGTTTTGTAAACTTTAGCAAATTGAAGAATCGACGACCTAGTTTCGAGCGATGCTTTCTTGATTGTGTTCGCTCTTAATTAGGGATCCACGATCGATTCTTGAATTTACTAGAGACTAGAATGTGAATGAAATCAACGAAAGGACAAGAGATAGATGATGAAACCCTAGTTTCCGCAAGAAATCCCAAATTCTCGTTGATCATCATCGATCTAGTATCAAATCATCGATGGATTAGAATACGTAATTAATAGATTTTATCACGTTTATAGATTCGATTGATTCCTGTGAGCCTCACTTCGATTCTTGATTATTGGATTGGAAATCATCAATTCTTCATTCTTGATTTTAAATGTTTTCTTAATTTTAGATTTAGATCTAGATTTTGCTAATTCTTGAACATCAATTTTATAAATCTTGAATTGAATTGTTTTTTCTTTTCTTTCTTTAATTTTCAATTCATCTAATTCAAATTCGAACGGATCTCACTTTCCCTGTGGACGATCCGCATTCGCTAACGCGCTACAATCGACACCGTTATTGATTGCGGTCAAAAATATCTTTGGTTGTGATTTCTATACATTTTCTACATACACACCAGAAAACATTCAATCAAATGTCGCCGTTGCCGGGGATCGTGTACTAATTTGTTCGTTTTTGAAATTTGAGTTGAAAAATTTATTCCATCAAAATTTTTAGATCTAAATTCGCACAAACACTAAACTATTTGTTGCGAGGAAATCTGGAATCTGTGGAGCTTGGGAATTTTTTTTCTGAATATTCCAGAGAGCTGAGGAGGTGAACAGAGGCCTTCTGTAAAATTTTTGTGCAGTGATCTTGTAGAACCGCGGCATTAGCAGCCTATTGCGGTGGAAGGGCGGCGACACTATAGCTTCAGTGCACTAAAAGTCTCTGGTATCTCCTGTACTTTCTTATCTCTTTCTCAATCTGCTCTAATAACAAATTTGCTGCAGGTTTCTTTGCAAAACTCGCAGCGCCGCAAAAATAAAAATTATGCGTGTTTTGATTCTTGGTTGTTTGCATATTAATACGGAATTTAAGGGGCACGGTCAAATTCAAATTAGGTGGGGAGTTCATTACCCTTCCTAAGCCCCGAAAATCACAAAATTGTATCCGCATCACCCTCATTAACTAAAAGAAATCTGGACATGACTCTAAGGACCGTCGCTCTCACTTAGGATAAGAGAAGGCCGTGGGTAATTCATTGCTTATCCGCGTTTCTTTTGTGGTGTCTAAGGCAAGTGTGTCTAAGGCAAGTGGTTACTTAATTAGGCCCACTACTTACGTAGTGGAGAACCTCCCACTTACCTGGCCACTGGAGAGACAAAGAGGCAGTGGAGGATTGATCCTGCGACTTGTCTTTTGGCAGTTAGGAGCGGTCTAGAGCCTTGACCTAGGTGACCACTAGACTTAGGGTTTTGCTTGTTGCATTTGTTGTGATTTGCATCATTTTTTTCAAAAAAAATCCGTATATTTTTCAAAACAAACACCAATCACTTCATTTTCCCCCTAATTATCATAACGCTGCCACTTGTGCTAAACCCTTTAGTGCAAGCTCGGCTGGACACGGGATTCTAGTGCCCGTTTTGTCCGCGTTTTCCCCCGATCGACTCCAAAGTCGGTATTTCTACATTTTCTTTTTCCCACCACCACCGCGATGGACGGTTATCCATCAAACTTTTACACCACTCTGCCACCATCCGCAGGTGCGCAGAATCCTCCACGCATATCTCTTCAAGAGAGATGCTATCCTTCACGTGTTCCCCTTCCCACCAGTCTTTCTATACCACCAGCCAACGGGGAAAATTTTGAAATCAATCCCCAATTCATCAGACTGTTACCCAAATTTCACGGTCTTGATTCTGAAGACGCATACATTTTTATCTCCAAATTCAAAAACGTATGCGCAATGATTGGAACGTCACAACTGTTTGTAGATGCTCTGCGTTTACTGTAACACCTTAAAATGTGTTTTGTGGCTAATTATATTTTAATGTATAGTTTTTTAATAAAAAGTTTACCAAATTGATTTACAATTATTTTATCCTATTTAATGAATATTTTATTAGATTCTGTAAGTCCATGTCACGCACCCCACGAACTTGCGGGGAGGCGGAATATATGAAAAACGATTATCAAAGCTTCGTAACACGGACTTGAGCGCATGAATCGTTATCTAAACCATTACTAACTAAAAGCTAGAGGTTTAACTACTCGGATACGAAATTATACCTCACGTTACTTGTCCTTCGGGTCTTCATCACGGTCCTCCACTCCTCGTAGGCTCCTTGGAACATCGGCACCTCAACGGCCTCCTTGAATCAAAGACGATCCACCCGAAAGCTCCTACGCCAAGCTTAATCTCAAACTTGAGACAACTAGGTTGCTTAAAGTGCTAATCTAAGCTACCTAGGGGATATAGAGTGAGGTTATGGATGTATTAGTCTAGCTAACTCTTGATCTCAACACATGAGAGGTTAGGCTTAGGGTTTGAAGAGAGAGAGTGAGCTTGAGGAGAGAGAAGGTGAAGATATAATGAAATGAGATAATGATATATCATAATATATATGAAGCATAATTTATTTATCCAAAAAATGAAATAATAGAATTAACAACCATGCTTCATAAATATCTATGAGTGATTCATCACCATGAGTCATTAAGCATTTATGATGCATTAATGACATGGATGAATCACACAAATGAGTCACTAATCTCATTTAAAGCAGTGCCACCTTACCCCCCCAAGTCACCACTCTTCTAAAAGCTTCTCGACAAATTACGAGAACGCCCCTCCAATCCGTGAAAACACGGAAAAACTTTAGACTGTATAAATCCAATAACCTGATACTAGAATCTGGCTTAAACCAAAGCCGGCTAGTAAAAACTGTCCGAAAAGTCGTACGTGCGTAAACACACGTATGCGTCCGAACCCTTGTCGTAAAACCATACGACCTCTATATCATTTTGCCTGGAGCAGGGAAACTCTCTGTGTGGGACTCTAAAGACTCAACACTACGCTGGCAGTGGGTTTAACCACAGACCGCAAGCGGCACTAGCTGTACGTAACGGTCCCCAGGTAAATGTCGATAAGAAGGCCGATGAGGAAAACCATCCGAACCCCTACTGAGCCTGATGTGACAATTTCCGTACAGTCTGGTCTGTTCGTCTAAGACTATCGCATATCAAGCCTAGGGACGGCAAGCGTCAGTCCCCTAATAGCTGTATAAGTCATGTCGGAGCGAAGCCCATTACACCCTGAGAAGCTACTGGAACCTACCAGTATATCTCGCTTGCCCTGGCTAGGGACTTTGCGTAATGGCTCTCTGACACAGCGCGATATCAACTCCGAATACCGGGAGAGACGAATCCTATCTAACCGCCACTGCCTCCAAGTGCTCGGGACTGCACCCAACTGCTACCTGTTTGCATGTCTCCTTTGAGCCGTGGTAGGGTAGCAATCTAAGAACAGTGGGACACACTCGAGGCGAAGTAGCAGTGTCAAGTCTGCGGACTATGCTGTACTCATGCCACCTGGGAACTGTTAACCGACGATGGGTATAATACCAACCAATCGGTTCCCTGCGAGTCCTGTCCGGTGTACCCGTAACCTAACGAGCACCTGTATACTATCTCCAGTACGACGTACTGATGGCTGTGGGACAGACCATCTCCCCAACTGGGATGAGAAGCGTATACACTTAGTTTACTCCAGAATATCGATGCCCTATCTCGATAATCCAACGACCAGGGACCTGTATAGGATGTTGCTTACAGACTACCCAGCCCCCACTAGTGTGACTGCCATCACGACGCTGGTAATCAAGCAAAGATCCTATAGGCTCTACTAATATGTATAAGTGATACGTTACAAGAAACATATGCACATATTAAAGTAGACTCAAACCAAGTAGCATACTACCATGTTTAGCAAGACTGTTATATACAACTGTGAATATCCCAAGCTTCCATTAAGTAATATACAACCTAGTATGATACAATAATAGCCCCTAGGGCATATACACTAACAATCTCCCACTTGCACTAGGGCCATGAGCTGGCATATCGTAGACCTATCATCTCGAATAGCCTCTCGAACTGCGTCTGAGGAAGGGCCTTTGTGAATGGATCAGCAATATTATTCTCCGTCTCTACTCTCTTCACCTCGATCTCCCGGCGATCTACGATCTCCCTGATCAGGTGATACCGCCTTAAGATGTGTCTGGACTTCTGATGGGACTTGGGTTCCTTCGCTAAAGCTATAGCGCCGTTGTTGTCACAATACAGAGGTATTGGACCAACACTGGTAGGAACCACCTGAAGTTCTGTGAGGAACTTCTTCATCCAGACTGCTTCTTTTGCAGCATCGCAAGCAGCTATGTACTCTGCTTCCATCGTTGAGTCAGCAACGGTCTCCTGTTTGGAACTCTTCCAACAGACCGCCCCTCCATTGAGGGTAAAGACATAACCCGACATGGATTTGGAGTCATGCTTGTCACTCTGGATGCCGGAGTCGGCAAAGGCCTCCATCTGGAGGTCTTTTCCGCCATATACCAAGAACATCTCCTTAGTCCTTCTCAGGTACTTGAGAATGTTCTTTACGGCTATCCAATGCTTCTCCCCTGGGTTTGCTTGATACCGGCTTACTACGCTCAATGCGTATGCTACATCTGGTCTGGTACATAACATCGCATACATTATAGAGCCTACCGCAGAAGCGTAGGGTATAATTGACATGCGATCCCTTTCCAAATCAGTCTTGGGAGACATCTCTTTGGAGAGGGTGATTCCGTGACAAGCCGGTAGGTTACCGCGTTTAGAATCATCCATACTGAATCTTTTCACTATGGTGTCTATGTACCTGGACTGTGAAAGTCCCAACATCCTCTTTGATCTATCACGATAGATCCGGATCCCCAGAATGTAGGTGGCATCACCCAGGTCTTTCATGGAGAATTTATATGACAAGAATTTTTTGACTGACTGTAACATATGAATATCATTTCCTATTAGGAGAATGTCATCCACGTACAAGACGAGAAATACTACAGCTCTCCCTACAATCTTACTGTATATGCAAGGTTCATCTGGATTTTTGATAAAGTCGAATTCTTTGACAGCATCATCAAAACAGATGTTCCAACTCCGCGATGCCTGCTTTAGTCCATAAATGGACTTAAGCAGCTTGCATACTTTACTACTGCTCCCACTCTGAATGAATCCCTCTGGCTGATCCATATAGACGCTCTCTTCCAAATTACCATTTAGAAAGGCCGTCTTTACGTCCATCTGCCAGATTTTATAATCGTGGAAGGCATCAATAGCAAGAAGGACCCGAATAGATTTAAGCATAGCCACTGGAGAAAATGTTTCGTCATAGTCCAAACCAAGTCTTTGACGGAAACCCTTTGCAACAAGTCTAGCCTTATAGGTTTCAACCTGTCTATCTACACCAATCTTCTTTTTGAAGATCCATTTGCATCCTACGGGTTTTACCCTATCTGGAGCAACGTCCAAAGTCCATACTTTGTTAGTGTACATGGACTCCATTTCGGTCCGCATTGTATCCAGCCATTTTACTGAGTCACCGCTCTGAATGGCTTGCTGGAAGCTAGTAGGCTCATCATAGTCAATTGTGCAATCCTCTCTATCCCCGTCTATGAGAATACCGTAGTATCTCTCGGGCGGATGAGATTGCCTACTGCTCCTGCGGAGTGGCATCGGGATGTCCTGTTCTCCTGAACCTTCTGGTTCTTCCAAGGTTTCAGTAATAGCTTGTGGTTTTGGAATTTCTTCCAGTTCTATTGTGTCCCCACTCTTCTGATTTTCTAAAAACTCAGTTTCCAAGAAGCAGGCATGAAGAGAAACAGAGACCTTTTGTTCCTCTGCGTAATAGAAATAATATCCCTTGGAATTCTTTGAAAATCCCACAAATTTGCATTTTACTGAGCGTGCCTCGAGCTTGTCCGTATCCTGCTTCTTTACAAAAGCTGGACATCCCCATGTCTTAAGATACTTAAGACAAGGTTTCTTCCCACTCCACATCTGATATGGTGTGGTAGGCACAGTCTTGGTTGGAACTCGGTTCAAAAGATATGCAGCTGATTCTAGTGCATATCCCCAGAATGATTGCGGCAACTGGAGGATTGATCCTGCGATTCTAGTGCATATCCCCAGAATGATTGTATAAGTGATACGTTACAAGAAACATATGCACATATTAAAGTAGAATCAAACCAAGTAGCATACTACCATGTTTAGCAAGACTGTTATATACAACTGTGAATATCCCAACCTTCCATTAAGTAATATACAACCTAGTATAATACAATAATGGCCCCTAGGGCATATACACTAACAGATTTTTCCTAGGCTTGCACACACTTGTGCATGATAAGTAGGGTGTTAAGTGGGGTTAAACCATGATTAGCAACATGGTGGTTTAACCATTTCCTTAATCTAGTTTTAATTATTAAGTGTTTTGGGTTTAATAGTGTATGGTTGTTAAAAAAAAGGGTTTTAAATTTAAATTGACTTCTTGTATTGACTTGGTGAGCGAGAGAGAGAGGGTGCATTATGGGGCATGATGGCTTGCCCATGCCTTCATTTAATGAAGAGAGAGGGAGAGAGAGGGTTGACTAAGCCTAGCTCTCATTTTCCCTTTCCTTCTCATTCTTTCTTTCTCACACTCTCTCACCCACACACCCACACATCAATAGAAGCAGCAGCAGCAGAGAAGCAGCAGCAGCAGAGAGCAGCAGCAGCAGAGGCATGCAACAGCAACAGTAAAACTGCATCGGCAGCAGCTTCTGGGAGCAGCAGTAGGAGCTCCAGCAACTGCAGCAGCCCTTATCTCCTCCATCCACTTCTTCTCCTGCTTCATAGGGTTCCCTAGGGTATAATTCTTGAACCCAATTTCATGGTTTGCTTAAGTTGTGCATTGATTAGCTTCGATTAGTGTTAAATAGTGAGTTTAGTGCTAATTAAGGTGTTTTATGTGGAATGTTGGTTAAGTGATGATTGTGTTAGTTAACCTAGCTTATTTTAGTGTTGTTAGGGTTACTTTAACTGAGTTTAACCTAGGTTTCACTAAAATACCATAGGGTTTGTGTTTTGTGCAAAATCGGTGTTTTTAAGCGACATTGTGGCATTCTGTGATCTGCTATTGACCCGGACCCTTCAGATCAAAATTGAGGAAACTGCAGTATTCTTACTAGGTCTAGACTACACCACCAGAACATAAGCCCCTACTTCCCAATCCAGGACGCCAATTTAATACATCTGGCCGCAAATTGCGGCCAGGATTGTGAGTGGGGTGTTGGGGTCTTGGCTAAGGTTCTCTGCAGTGTTTTTTAGTGTTTTGGCATGTATAGTTTTGTAAGATTTGACCTGTAGGAAAATCTGTGACTATTTATCGCATTTCTAGTTCGTTGTGTTTGCGTGATATGCGCGATACGTGAATGGGTTCTGCGATCCAGTGTGTCGCGGCGTGTCGCGGTAGTTTTAGACGCGTATACACACGTTTTAGCGTATTGTGCACACGCGCGTTTAGTTCGCGACGCGAGTTTCTCGTTTAGTGTCGATATCGCGTTTTGCGAGATATTTGGCTTATATATGGGTTTATTGTCTCATTTTCAGGTTTGCAGGTGAGTACGTCGGACGCAGCTACAGGGGGAAACAGGTGGTAGGATTCACCTAGCGTGGAGCGCTGGTGAGTAGATTTAATATCTACAGGGGAATCGCCCGCATGGCGTTATGCGTCTGGGCTAGGATTCTAATACTTGTCGCATATTCTACGTTATTGCCAGAATTGCGTCTTTACCCAATTTCTTAGATGTTGTTGTACTGTGACTAGCAGCCGTAGGACACTGCACATATTATTGACGGTTCATGTTGCACGAGCACGGATTGTATGCTACACATACACCGTCAATAATTGCCATGTCACACACCAACCCCTTATAGATACTATAATGCTTGGTTAGGGACCTTGTGACATTGATTCGTATTGCTTATCACACATGACATCTAGCTTGTCGGTATACCTATAGTGTATCATACCATTAGTGATAGATATATATACACCTTACGATACAGCTACAGGTATACCTTGCTCATGTTTTACTTATACCCAGGAGGGTATCCTACATATTCTACTTATACCCTGGGGGGTATGCAACATCACTTACTTATAGGTAGACACCTATACTCAGCTGTACCTTATTGATTTTGCATACATCTGGTTTCAGCTACATATTTTCCTTTATATGCTCGCATTTCAGATATATCGCATATATTTATTCTTGGATTTGCGCATTGTCTATTTGGATTTTACATGATGTTTTCTGGATTTAGGAACCGCGGGAGTTCATGAAATTATGCATACATTGAAAAACCCGGTTTCCTTGATATGATATTTGCGCAGCCACCATGAGATTTATCGGTTCTGATTATATACTCCATACGAGGTGTGGATGTCGTATGAGAGTACATGGTGGGGCCCGGTATGGTTCCCCTCGGCAAGATGATCGATGGACTTTGCCGATTGAGCCTGGAGGCGGGCGAGTACCTACCGGTGACAGTACCAATGACTCGGCGGGGATCATGGAGATACCGTTGGGAGTCATGCACGTATGCATACGTCGAAAGGCGAGGGTCAGAGCTAGGCACTCGTGCTTTCGGGATAGCGTATGATACGTACCTATCAGGATGCTAGTCTTGGTGACGGCATCTGATAGATCAGGATTTCTGTGTCGATGCTTGGCACATTGTTTTCATGATATTTCTTCTAACACCTTTGTATATATAACAGGGGATTTAGCCGTTGTTATATATACCCTTACACCAATATTAGTGGAGTGGGACGCTAATATATGTGTATTGACCCCATTATATTTATTTATGCAAATATATACCTTTAGGATGTTAGAATTCTACTTGAGATTTGATTTAGGATATTAGGTGATTCATTGAGATTGGATATTGGACATACATATATGATTACTGATTTGTACATTCGGGATATAGGAGATTACTCGATATTGTACATTGAGGAGATGTGATACTTATATGATGTGAGAGCCCAACTTAGGGGCTGATTTGAGGAATTGGGATTTGAGTGTCTTGATGGATTGTGATCCTACCACGATGATAGGATTCCGTGGGATGACATATTTCACTTCATACCTCATACCTTTTCTCTTATGCACTGTTCCATGTATTAGGAGTACCTGTTAGTGTACCCTTCATGATTGCTGCATATTTACATTCTCATATCCCTATTGCATGGTTATTGCATACTACTGTCATGTTATTATTGCTTCACATATTGATTGTACCTGCTAGTGTACTTTCCATTATTCCACATTCACATGACCTGTTATTACTGTAAATTGCATATCTTAGATTCATGCTGTACGTACATTCCTGCGATTACCTGCATATGTTATCTACTATTCACGAGTTGGAAACTCACCCCCGTTGTGCCACAGTTGTTTTGCAGGGTGTTTCCCCAGAGTAGTCGAGGCAGACGATTCACCTATCATCTTTTGCTACAGATACCGCATCGGCTCACAGTATACTATTTTGCTTAGGTGGGTTGGATGATTATCTGTATTTCTTATTGTACATTCGTTGTATCTTGTACTCTCCATCTACTATTATGTTGTTGACTTAGAGACTTGGTGAGGACGATATTGTATATTATTGTGGCTTTGTTGTCTTATATACATCTTTATCTCTGTTGTCTTTATTTCTTCGCTACGGCATCGTATATTTGTGATGTGATTGTTTTCCGTCTTTGGGCTAGTTTTTTTACAAAAGGGGTGTTGCCAAAATTTTAAAGAAAGAAAGTTGGACTTTTAAGGAATTTGGGTTGCGATATCAAATGTTTCAAAAACTTTTATTATCTTTTCCGTATTTTCATGGTTTAGATTTCTGGGTTTTGGTTTTCTTTTACTGCGTTACGTCTTTAGGCGTTGCGTAATATTAGGGCCGTCACGTGCCAATTTCGGGTCGTAACATTTACGTTTTCTCCCATTCACTTTGTGCGATTTAGCCGAGAAGTGGCTTTACAACACAACCGCACATTCTATTTCAAAATGGGATGAATTTGTTACAGCATTCCTTAAGAAATTTTATCCCAATCACAAGACCAGCCGTGTTCGAAGCGAAATCTTCAAATTTACCCAACTTCCCAATGAACCATTTTGGAAATGCTTTGAACGGTTCAAGGATCTTCTTATCCAATGCCCACATCACGGAATCTCTAGATGGGATTTGTGTCGAATTCTCTATGAGGGTATTGATCTCACGACTAAACAGATACTTGAAACCATGTGTCATTGCCAATTCCTATCTAAAGATGATGGTGAAGCTTGGAAATACCTAGAAGATTTAGCTCAAAACACATCACAATGGGAAAGTGTTAGACCACCACTGCCTAGGGAAGATCAGCTCGATGTTTCCATCATAATGAGAGCCGAAATGGCCTCAATACAAAGGAAACTCGACGCTATAGAAAACAAAATCTCTTCAGTCTCCCTAAACCAATACGCACTTCCCAAAACCGTGTGTGGCTGCTGTTCAAACCCATCATATTTAACGGAAGAATGTCCTTTGAATGTACCGTTTCAAGGTCACACTAATGCTGCATTTCAGCAAAGACCTGGAAACGATCCTTCTTCTTCCTCATATAATCAAGATTGGAGGAATCACCCTGATTTTTCTTGGATCCAACACCAACCTCAATACACGGATCTAAACCAGAACACTTTCTAAAGGGTCCCTCCACAGCAGCAGCAACAGCAACCACCACAACCGAGTCAGCACCCCTTCCAACTGCAAAATTTTCAAAACCCGGCCAACAACTTTGATCCTTTTTCTGCCGGAACCAATAACACCTCTGTACTCGAACAAACCATGAATTTGTTTCTGATAAATTTCATGCAATTTACGGCAAATTTTCAGTCTCCCGTCGATAAAATCAAGAAAAACTCTGACCCCCAAAGTGAGAGTATTAAATCGATGGAAGAACAAATTGCACAATTAAAAGCCGAATTGAGTGCAAGACAGAAAGGGAATCTTCCAGCTCAACCCCTACCTGATCCTGGACCTTCACATTACACTAATGTGGATGCACTTACCACGTTGAGATCTGGAAGAGTGCTAGACAATCATGTGGGTGAACAGATTGATATTGAGAAATCAAGTGAACCCCAGGCTTCCACTTCCACTTCCACTCACACTTCTACTTCTTATCCCATTTCGTCTAATTTACCGTCTTCTTCCGAGCCTATTCTCCGTTTTGCCAAAGGCTCGAACCCTCCACCCACTTCATCCTTCCCACCCCCACAATCTTCTCCACAAATGTTGGACCCAACACTTATTGATAGAGCTCCATTTCCAAATAGGTTGAGGCCCAACAAACCCAATGCCCGAATGGAGAAGCTTGTGGACATGTTTAAGCAAGTTAAAATCAACATCCCTCTCTTAGATACTATCCAACAAGTTCTGTCCTATGCGAAAACTCTTAAGAACGTGTGCACTAGGAAGAGGAAGACTCAAGTGCCCAAGAAGATATTCATGGCAAATACTGTAGACATGGCTTTTCCCCAACAATTACCACGGAAACGTAAGGACCCTGGCTGTCCTACTATTTCTATTTCTATTGGGGAAAAATACATCAACCGTGCTCTACTTGACCTTGGCGCTAGTGTTAACTTGCTTCCATACTCGGTTTACGAGCAGTTAGGTATCGGAGTGCTAAAGCTCTCGAGCATAACTCTCCAGATGGCTGACCGATCAATCACCAAACCTAGGGGTGAACTGGAGGATGTGTTAATAAAAATCGGGGAATTTATATTCCCTGTGGACTTTATTGTACTTGATACACAGCCTGTAGCGAACCCACAGAACCAAATTCTGGTGATTTTAGGTCGCCCCTTTTTGGCCACTTCCAATGCTATCATCAACTGTCGTAACGGTTCTATGACCCTATCCTTCGGGAATAGGTCAATTGAGCTGAACATTTACAAGTTAGGAAGTGTACCCTCCGAACCTACTGCCCAGGTCTATTCTGTCGACTTAATGGATGTCAACAGCAGTGAATTTGATGATCCTCATGATACTGATCTAGACTCTTTTCATATGTTGTTGTTTGACCCAACTATGTATCATACACATACGGACTCTTCCACCGAGTTGTCCGAGTCAACAACTAACACTGATTATGAAATGTTTTTAGAGTCTGAAGATCACCCCGTGCTTTGTGATGACATTATTCTCCGGGGTATTGATGGAACTTTTGAGAAAATCTTCGCTGATGAACTCGCATTTTTGAATGACACGGGTGTTGAGATGAATCATCTCCCAAACAATGAAATTGAACCTCTACCCCTTCTTCTGGACTATAAAAAGGATGCGAGTAATCCATCACATTCACTGCATCGTCTCTCCAAAATGAGACGCAAACACATTCTATTCCACCACTTATCTTTTCCCCAATTCTTCTTCCACCAACCAGAGCACTACATTGATAAAATTTTCGAATGTTTGGTGTTGACCTTCGGTCTTTGCAAAGCTTGGCATCGACCAATGATTCTTGACCCCCTCATGTGATTTTCAAAGATTAACACGGCTTAATTCAAGTATGGGGGGGGGGGTATAATCTGGCTCTTGATAAGAAAATTTTTACACAAAATGTGGAGCTAAAAATAAGTTTGGGGGAGGATTTTCACTTATATATTTTGCTCCCATTTAATAAATTTCCTCCCAGGCTTACAGGTTTTTGAGATTTAGCAGAAGGCAACAGTGAGGACACTGTTGAAAACAAGTTTGGGGGAGGTTTGTGCTTATTTTCACATCATTTGCATCATACTTTGCATAAGCACAAAACATTTTTGAAAAAACCTATAAAAATTTAAAAATTTTCAAAAAAATAAAAATATTTTTGTACATAAATAAGATAATAAAAGATTAGATATTGAAAATTTACATCCAAAAGAATGGAAAAATTTAAGAAAACCAAGAAAATTAGAAGTTTTCTTAAACGAACTAGTAATAAGTAGTTATGAGTCGTTGTCCCAAGGGTCAGTAAGATAAAGAAAGTCACTAATCTGAGGATATAAATAAGTCTGAAAAATAGTTTCTATTCTGAAAGCCAAACATTTTGAACGTTGATACCCTGCTATTCGCACTTACACACGTCTTGAAATTCGGGATAGTAGAGCATACCTTGAAATGCTCTAGTCTAAAAGCCAAAGTATGAAGGAAATAAAAAATGAATAAAATATAAAAATGGTGAGAAAAATGAACACTGGTTTTGTTATCACCAAGGCAGCAATAAAAAATATAGCGAGGGTGCCTCTTCACCTAGTGCCTTAGACCAACTGGTCTGGGAGTCACTGCTAAGCCTTAGGTGGTGCAAGACGAGAAAAAACACCGTATAAGCAAGCACATGAGTAATCGGTCGGTTAGTACCTCAAGAAGTATTAACGGTCGAATGAAAGTGTGTGAGCAAAATTCATCTAAATATTCATTAATTAAAAAGTACCGAGGCAGAAGGACAAGAGTATGATAGCTTGAATTGAATTCTCTGGGTGTAGGGATGTTCTTTACACTCACGTATGGTTATATGATCGATGTTTGGAAGACAGATAGGAATGAAGAATAAAGACGATGTTTTATTGAGGGAGGATGTGATTTCTGACATCTTTTCATGACTATTAAGATAGGGCTCATATCAACCGAAAAGCTAGCATAGTTGGAAACTCTAATTTTCAAAGTCTTTCTTTTACAATTCTTATCTTTAAATGTAACATTCACGGTCTTCCTTTTATTATTGGATTTTGTGGGTGCAATCCGCTGAAAACCCTCAGGAGACAACACTCCTCCTACTAGGGACACCTAGAGATTTAAAGGCTTGTTGCACGTGCTCAGTGCAATCGCGTTGCCTACGAAAGTGTGCTAATTAGTTTTTCTCTTTCTTTATTTTCTCCTTCTCTTTTTAATAAAACAGTTCGCTCGAGACGACCGAAAATAAGTTTGGGGGAATTTGATCAGTCGAAAATATTGCATTTTTAACACGACAATTTTCCTACCATTTACACTCATCTAGAGGTGTTCGGTATTAATATAACACATATTAGCAAAACAGCTGTAAAATACCAAATAACTTGTGTTATATATTAAAATTGACATTTCTGAGGGAAATTGAGTGTTTATCATGGCATCACATTATCTTTGTGTAGCGCAACACTTGTCTCGAGAATATGTGCAGGAAATTCCAGGAGAAAAGCCGAAACTGTGAAAAGTGCTGAGATAAATACGCCAAGTCCAAGAATTGAGATCTGGCAGAAATAGAGAAAGCAAAATGAGATTCAACACATCAGAAAAGTTCTACAAGGCCAGCATAAATTCACCACAGAAATTACATGCATAGAGGACACTATTGGGCCGCCGATCCGCAGCCAAAGGCCCATTCCCGCCGCGGATCCGCGGCGCCGTGATGACGTCATCGCTGCATATTTTCACACGTGGCTTCCTGTAACCGACAATGCTTCCAGAAGACTCCAGAATACCACGTGGCTTCATCCAAAAGGCCCGGCCTAACAACCTTACCCAAGAATATTCCTCATTCTAGAATATTCCCTCCAACAAACTTCTTCTAGAAGCCTCCTTATAACAACCTTTTTCTAGAAGCCTCTTTATAACAACCTCATTCTAGAATATTCCCTCCAACAAACTTCTTCTAGAAGATTCTTTCTAATAACCTCATTTTGGAGGGAAAATTCAAATGAGGTAGTTCATTTTGGAGGGAAAATTCAAATGAGGTGGTTCATTTTGGAGGGAAAAGTGGTACATTTTGGAGGGAAAAGTTATTCATTTTGGAGGGAAAAGTGGTTCATTTTGGAGGGAAATTTGAATTTGAATTCTAGATCTAGGGTTGAGGTGGTTATAAAAGGAGACCTAGATCTAGGGTTTTGGGTTGTTCAATCTTCATCTCTCCCACAAGTTGAGTGACACAACTTGTGCATTCAAAACCCTAATCCTAATCCAAAATCCAAAGCCAAATTCAAGATCCCCGAGTACAATTCAAGCAAGAAGCGTTCAACCTTTTAGGAGCGAAGCCGATCTTCATCCGAGCAAGTGATCCAAGACGATCCGCGACTCACGAAGACAAGCGAAGCCAAATCGACGATCGAGTTCTTTCCTCATTGTAGTTCTTAAGAGAATTGTAACGAAATTGTTGATAAATAAAAGGTAAAATTCTTTTATCTTGCTTTCTTTACATTCTTGCATCATGATTCAATCTCAATTCTTGATTGTGTTTCTTGTTATGATGTTTGAGTAAAACTCCGCTCGTGAAGGAGTCGATAGAATCAATAGATGATGATGTTACAAATCTTGAAACGATTCTTAAGTCCTATGAGTATTGTAAACTTTAGCAAATTGAAGAATCGACGACCTAGTTTTGAGCGATGCTTTCTTGATTGTGTTCGCTCTTAATTAGGGATCCACGATCGATTCTTGAATTTACTAGAGGTTAGAATGTGAATGAAATCAACGAAAGGACAAGGGATAAATGATGAAACCCTAGTTTCCGCAAGAAATCCCTAATTCTTGTTGATCACCATCGATCTAGTATCAAATCATCGATGGATAAGAATACGTAATCAATAGATTTCATCACATCTATAGATTCGATCGATTCCTATGAGCCTCACTTCGATTCTTGATTATTGGATTGGAAATCATCAATTCTTCATTCTTGATTTTAAATGTTTTCTTGATTTTAGATTTAGATCTAGATTTTGCTAATTCTTGAACTTCAATTTTATAAATCTTGAATTGAATTGTCTTTTTTTTTTCTTTCTTTAATTTTCAATTCATCTAATTCAAATTCGAACGGATCTCACTTTCCCTATGGACGATCCGCACTCGCTAACGCGCTACAATCGACACCGTTATTGATTGCGGTCAAAAATTTCTTTGGTTGTGATTTCTATACATTTTCTACATACACACCGGAAAACATTCAATCAAATCCCATTCTCTTTTAGGTATTCCAGGAATTCATTGCTCAAGTATAGACCTCCTCGATCAGATCGAAGGATTTTAATACTTTTACCCGTTTGGTTCTCGACTTCAGACTTATATTCTCTAAATTTCTCAAAAGCTTCAGACTTATGTTTCATCAGGAACACATGTCCGAATCTAGAGAGATCGTCAGTGAATGTAATGAAGTACGAGGAACCATCCCTGGCATGTGTAGACATGGGACTACATATATCACTATGTATCAGTCCTAAGAGTTCCGTAACTCTTTCTCCGTGTCCTGTAAACGGAGTTTTGGACATCTTGTCTTTGAGACATGACTGGCAAGTGTCATAAGATGAAAATTCGAACGTATTCAAATATCCATCCTTATGCAACTTAGCTAGTCGTGTCACATTGATATGACCTAGTATACAATGCCACAAGAAGAATTCGTTCATTTCTGAACTCTTCCTCTTGTGTGTTAAGGACTGTAGTTTGATCTAGAACGTATATGCCATTATTTAACAAGCCTGATCCAATCAACTTTTAATTCAGGAAGATGTTCATAACATTATCCTGTATTACAAAATTATATCCTTCTTTACTTAATAAAGAAACTGATATAAAATTGCATATAAGGGTCAGAATGTAATAGCATTCATTCAGAATCAATGTGTTGCTACTACGTAACACAAGGTTTCGCCAACTGCTTTGGCTGCAACATTTACCCCATTCCCTACCCTTACGGAACGATCACCTATTCCCAGTTCTCTACCTTTCCGTAGCCCATGTAACATATTACATATGTGGGATCCTGATCCGGTATCTAATACCCAAGACGTAGAGTGAACTGAGAAACAGTTCTAAATAACTAACACACCCGAAGAAGACACATCAACATGTTTCTTCTTCGTTTAGACGGCATGGGAATCCGGATATTCCCCTATTCCTTATTCAGTCTTATGACAATTATAAGAAAGAACGGAACCAACGTTCCCCTGCACAGTATAACATACGGGTTCGGTCAATACATCCATATTATTATCTTGATTAAGACGTGACATGGTCGCTACCTGAAGAGAGAGAGGAAAACTCTTTAGCGTATGCTCTTGCAAGATCAGATTGGTTATTATTTTATCTAATCAGGATAGCTCCCACTGTTTTTATCAAATCTTCCTTCAAACCGTAAAAGGAAAGACTAGCCGGGATTAATTACACCCTACAATTTTGCCAATCTTTTAGCTAGGCCAGTGTCGGTACATTGAGGGAGGTTCCCTATGCTTTCGTACGGACCTAATTAAAATAAATCTCGTTTTCCCATAGGCATAACCCCGTTGACACCTTTCTAGACACCTACTTGATTGGCTAATTGTCCTATGTAAAACTCTCCCAGGAGTAACTCTTAGTCGCAGTGGGTATCGGGATCCAACTATCTCATAGAAGGTATACAATCTCATTGAAAATTTCAACACTTGAAATTCTCGATAATATTTTGCCCCTAACCCCTATGACCTTGACAAAGGCCAACAAATCATAGGATGCTAGTCAAGTTCAACCCGTCATTTCTTGATTGAATTAAACCCACCCGCACAACCCTTGACAAAGGCCAACAAGGTCGTACGACTACCCTAATCCAATCTACATCATATGCATAAGCAGATAAGCACCATTCAGTTACCGCACACTACGCCTTGAAAAAGGTCAACAAACGTAGCATGAATACAAAATATGACTTATCTGAAATGATGGAGGGCTACGACAGGTTTTTCAGAAAACCTTTTGCGTAATGAACTTGATATCGTTGTAGAATCAAGTGATTTTGAAAAGGAATATTTTTGAGGCTTTTACTAGTTTTGCTAAAGAGGTCACTCCCGGTGAAGAGATCTCGGCTCTTTCCTCATTGAATAAGGTGCGGGATATATCACTTATATCACTATGCAAAGTAAACACTCCAAAAGCAATCAAAAGACAAACCGTGTATTGTAGCATCTGCCAGTTATTGCTAAAGAGGTCACTCCCGGTGAAGGAATCTCGGCTCTTTCTTTATCGAATAAGGTGCAGGATATATCACATATTGATATGCAAAGCAAGTACTTGAGCTACCCTTTTTGAAAATTTGATTTTACAACATCTTTTAGGTTTCTTTTTCTTTCATTAATCATATTAATGAAGTCCCATCATTTAAGCTTTCTAAGCATCACAGAAAATGAAACGAAAATACAACGTACGCTTATGCCATCCGCATTCGCCACAGTGTCCCGTTATGCACCATTAGGTTACTTAACTAACGGCATACATGTACGGGACTAGCGCGGGTGCAAAATATAAGCAACGTCTACTATATATCTCATATATAATGTATATCCATTCGTCTCAGAATCCACAATGATCACATCACAGAGCAGCAGAAGAAACATATGAAATATTGGATATACTAGGAGGTCTGTGTTTTATTTTGAGCATGTATAAAACACGGATTCCATGACGCGATGAATAGCCAAACCCACATCCCTAGACCCCTACGAGAGCGGCAAGCAACCCTACCAATTCTAGAATTAGGAGACCCGGACCTGACTCCTCGAGTTGGTCTCCCACTGGACTCTAGAACCCGGTTACTTGTGCTCCCCTCCTTGGGTTTATCCTAATGCGGAAAAGTAAATAATATACAACAATGGTGACATCATCCTTAACCCGGAAGTGCCCCAATAAAAGAATATTACATGCATTAAATTTTACATGAATGAAAATAAAAACTCTCATCTCACATAAAACCCCTGGCTATTCAAAACGCGACGATTCAATATAACATATACAGCAACACATAACATCACATGTCATCAACGTAAGTAAATATGCGTATCCCAAATGTTGTTGACATATAGAAACAAAATCGGCGATACACCACATATTACACTTACGGTCGCAGAAAAACTAGACGATGTTAAACATTCCGATCGAATCAACAAACACCCACAATTACCCAAAAAGCTCAACACTTGAGCGTAGTTTAAAATTATTCAGCACATGCCACAGTATTAATGGACCGGCCGTAGAAGGGTCAACCAACGCCTTACATGTGGCACCACTGAACCCGAGGGTTTAGTGGCGGTTCTGACGGTCACATAATCGAGTTAAGATTTTTTTCTTCTAGAGGGTCCATCGCATAACTTACATGATATTTGAATGCTTTTTAACTACGGAAAAAATCCAACAGTTGGAAAATTTTCCGGCAAGGGTCAAAGCGGGTATTTGATATCCGATTGAACATTTTAATACCGTCTAAAATAACCCGAAAATAGTTTAGAATTACGACAACGAAACACTCCGAGTTGCCATTTCAGTAAGTTAATCATCACATGAAAAAAGTAGAAAAATCAAACAACACCGGAAACACCAAAACCCAGAGCACATGACATGAAAAATATTTGAGACCAAAATCCTTCACTGGGGTCTGACTCCTCGGAAAATCCCTTCATCTGCTCGGCCAAAATCTGAGCAGATGCCCCCAAATTTCTTCCATGTTCCTATTTTCTCTCAAATACGATTCTGCACTTGCTTAAAAATTTTTTAGAGCTCATATAAAAATCGACAGAACCTGGATTTTAGGGTTTCAAGTTTCGGAGTTCGTTTCGGTTTCGTAATCTAACACAATCCGTCTAATTCTCTAGCTAGGCTCCGATACCACTGTAGGGTTCCTATGAACGACAACAAGGTTTCGGGAGGCATCGTCCATGCCATTTTCAAAAATTTGTCGTTTTAAAGAACCCTAAACTTGAATCGATAACTCGAGAATCATACGAAACACAAAGTAAACTACTTTACATCTAAGTGTTTGCAGAATACAACCTTTATAGACCGGTCCTTCGCTTATAAAGCTCTGAGTTGAAGTCCCTTCGCTGCGATCCAAGTCTCGGACTCTTGCATGGCTTCTCAAGGTGAAAAGAACAATCTTGCTTGAAGTCTTCGAGGCCGAAGATGATCTATGTCGAGGAGACACTAACTCAAGTTACTAATTCACTAATTGAGAGATTAGTGAAGCTAACACCCTATACTAAAGTGCTAATCTAGTAGAGGATGATGAAGTAGAAAGTGGGCTCACTTTAGTGTTATTTTTCTCACAATATTTTCTCTCTTTAGAAAACCCTGGCAAGCTTTTGCTCAAGGAAGAAGAAGATGATCAAAAGAAATGAGAATGAACTAATGAGGCGAGAGAAATAACCATGGGTGAGTTTATATCATATACTAACTCATGTAGAGACATAACCATGGGTTAATTATAATGGTTAGGTTAATAAATATCTTAAGTAAAACAAAACTAGTGGACTTAGTCAAAGCATCCACAAGCTTCTCAAAGCTTCATGCATGTGGCTAATTATCCACTAATTTGGAATTACTTTAAATATTAAAACCTTACATTATAATCAGTATGGTGTAAGTCTCATACACCCATGTAGTGTGTATCAACAACCATGATACAAAATAAAACACAATTAATATATATCACATATATATTAAGTGTGCACATGTGAGAATAATAAATGCTTAAGTGAGCTAATATTAGTTAATGTAAATTAGTATATAAAATATACAATTTTACACTAAACTATCAAATCAACTCTTGATTTAATAATCCGGCTATATCACATATAACCGACCAATATTAAATACCAACTTATCGAATCAACACTTGATTCGATAACCCGGCTATATCACATATAACCGTCCGATACAAATATCGCGAGAATAGAATACGGTATCACATACTCGCATTATTCTCGGTCCCGTACATATCACACATATGCTCCTAATTCGTTTTACTTGAGCCAGTAAAACCTCTATGTAGGACTCTAAAGACTCGTCAATACGCCGGCAGTAGGTGATGATCATATCAAGCACCCACAAGCCGTCAGTGGTACTAGCTGGACGTAACGGCTACCCGGGTATTGAGCGATCAGAAGATCAACAAGCAGGCCTGCTCCAGCTCCTGTAAAGCCTATCAATAAAACTACCGTACAGTTCGGTCTCCTCGTCTGATATGTCGCATATCAAGTTTAGGGGTGGTAAACGTCAGACCCCAATAATCGATAAGTCATGCCGATATGAGGCTCATAATGGGTCAAGAAACTACTGGTAACACTTACCAGTAAATCTCTAAATCAGCCCTGGCCAGGGACTTCCTTGTTATGGCCAATCGAGCACAGCGCAATATCAACCCCCAATACCGGGAGAGACGAAACCCCTCCTATTACTCATTGCCTCCATATGACTCGGGACTGTACCCAAAAACCATCGTTTTACACGTCCTCTTGAACGTGGTAAGGTGGAAATCAAAGCACAGTGGGAATCACACAAGTCTCTATGACGATTTCGGGTCTACAGACTAACCTGTACCAGTGTCACCAGAGAACTGCTATCTGACGAGAGGTATAATACCATCTAGGAGTTCTCGGCGAGTCCATCCAGTGTACCCAGTCTCCACTGAGCACCCGTATACCATCTCTGATGTCAAACACCAATGGATATGGGATCATCCATCGCCCATCACATGGGTTGAGAAGTGTATACGCTAGTCTACTCTGGTATATCGATGCCCCGTCTCGATACACCCACGACTAGGAACATTAAAGGATGAACTTATGGACTACCATAGCCCCACTAGTATGATCTGCATCACAATCTTGGTAGTCAAGTACACATCCAAAGGGCTTTACCAACATGTAACCATAAGACAGTATAAAGAGACAAGTATACATGTTAAGATAAAGAGCAACCAGATAGCATACTATCATGTCGAGCAAGAAAGTCCTCTCTATATATGTCCAAGCATCCACTATAATATACATCATATGTACAATAATGACCTCTAGGGTATACATACAACCAACAACGGAACTGCCGCAAACTCTAGGGAATGACCGCGGTTCCGCGTCCAAAGAGTCGAGTTTAGGTATCGTTCTTCTAGAGAGTCCACAGAATCACCTGCATGATTTTCTGATGATCTTAAACTTGGAAAAATCCAACTCTTGGAAAATTTCCAGCAAGGGAAAAAATGAGTTATTTATATCCGTTCGAACTTTTTAACGTCGTCTAAAGTTACCCGAAACGATGTTAGAATTACGCATACGAAGTACTCCGAATTGCCTTTGCACAAAGATAACATCACATGCAATCTTAGCAAAAACTAGCAACACCTGAAACACTAAAACCCAGAGACTGGAACACAGCAGAAAATTGAGGCCAAGACACCCAAGAAATACCGACCAGGCCGGTTTTTAGCTCTTTTCGCCGGGTCAAATCCGGCGAAGTGGGTTCAATTTTCTTCTGTGTTCATGTCACATCACATGTAACATTCTGCAGTTGGTTAAAAAAATTTTAGACACTCTGAAATATTCGACAAAAACCAGGTTTAAGTTTCGAGTGTTTCGGAGTTATTTCGGTTTCGTAATCCTACAAATATCGTCTAATTTTCTAGCATGGCTCTTATACCACTGCAGGGTTCCCTAGGTCGCCGCTGGGTTTCGGGAGTCATCGACCATGCCATTTAAAAAAAAATTGGGGCGCTAAAGAACCCTAACCTAGAATCTAAACTAGAGAATTAGACAAACAAGAATTTAAACATCTTTACATCTAAGTGAACAAGAAATACAACCTTTGTAGACCGGTCCGTAACTTCAATAGCTCCGTGTAGTAGTCCCTTCGCTCCAAGTAGTGAACTCCCGGACTCTAGAAATGCTCCACAAGATGAACAGACCAAGATTGTTTGAAGCCTTCGAGGCCGAAGATGATCCGCGTCGAGGAGACACCAACTCAAGCTCCCTCTTCACTAATATGATGAACTAGTGAAGAAACAACCCAATCTAACTGGATAGTAGTGAAGAGGTTGATGAAGTAGGAATTTTGCTCACTTTAGAAATTATTTTCTCACCATTTTTCTTCACCTCTCATGAAGCTAGAAAGCTTGAGGAAGGAGATGAAGAAAGCAACCATGGAATGAAGCAAGTAAAGAATGAATCATGTGGTGAGAATAGCAATCATGGGTGAGTTAATATCATATATTAACTCATGTAGAGACTAAACCATGGCTAAAACAATAATGGTTGGGTTAATAAATATCTTCAAGTAAAACAAAATTAGTGGACTTGGTCAATGGTTCCACAAGCTTCAACCATGTGACAATTTCCAACTAATTTGATTTACTTTAAATAAACAAAACCTTACATTATTATAAGTATGGTGTGAGTCTCATGCACCCATGTAGCATGACACAAAAGATGTACATTAATATATATCACATATATACTAAGTGTACACTAGTGAGAAAAAGAAATCTCAAGTGAGGTAATATAAGTTAATGTAAGATAATATATCAAATATATAATTATATATTAAATTAGTAATTCAACATTTGATTTAATAATCCGGCTATATCACATACAACCGACTAATATCAAATGTATCAACTTGTCGAATCAACACTTGATTCGACAACCCGGTTATATCACATATAACCGACCGATATCACATATTGCGGGAATAGAATACGGTATCACATCCTCGTATTAATCTCGGTCCTGCATATATCACATATGTGGTCCTACTTCGTTTCGCTTAAGCCAGGAAACCTCTGTGTAGAACTCTAAAGACTCGTCAATACGCTGGCAGTAGGTGGTGATCATATCAGTCACCCATAAGCCGTAAGCGGTCTGCTAAACATAACGGCCACCCGGGTATTGAGTGATCAGAAGATCAACAAGCAAGTCTGCTCATACTCCTACGAATCCAATCAGTAACTCTACCATACAGTCCGGTCTCTTCGTCTGATATGTCGCATATCACAACCTGGGAGTGGTAATCGTCAGACCCCAATAGCCTGAAAAGTCATGCCGATGTAAGGCTCATAACGGTTCGAGAAACTACTGATAACACTTACCAGTAGATCTCAGCAACTCTGGTCAGGGTTTTCCTGTTATGGCCAATCGAAGATAGCGCAACATCTGTTGGATATATGTATGCCCTAGAGGCCATTATATGATAGTGGATGTATTTATACATGTGTATATATATATATATATATTCAGTGTACATTCTTGCTCGACATGATAGTATGCTATCTGGTTCTTCTTTATCTGACATGTTGATTTGATCATACTTTTACTCATTCATACATGTTGATAAAGCCCTGAGGATATTGGCTTGACTACAGTGATTATGATAGAGATCATACTAGTGGGACATCTGTAGTTTATGAGCATATCCTGGAATGTCCCTAGTCGTTGGTGTATCGAGACGGGGCATCGATATACCAGAGTAGACTAGCGTATATGATACTAGACCCATATGATGGGCGATGGATGTTCCCACATTCATCGATGTTTGACATCAAGATCATATACGGGTGCTCAGTGGTGACTGGATACACTGGATGGACTCACCGAGAACTCCTATATGGAATTATATCTATCGTCGGATAGCAGTTCTCAGGTGACACTGGTACATGTTAGTCTGTAGACCCGAGATCGTCATAGAGTCTTGTGTGCTCTCCCACTGTACTTTGATTACCACCCTACCACGGCTCTACTGAGTCGTGAAAACAGGTGGCCGTTGGGTACAGTCCCGAGACACACGAAGGCGATGAGCGATAGGAGGGGTTTCGTCTCTCCCGGTATTGGGAGTTGATGCTGTGCTGTGCTCGACTAGTTATATCAGTAAGTCCCTGGCCAGGGCTGCTGAGATTTACTGATAAGTGTTATCAGTAGTTTCTCGATCTGTTATAGACCATTCACCGGCACGACTTATTGAGTTATTGGGGTCGACGTTACCATCCCTAGACTCGATATGCAGCATATCTGATGAAGAGAACGGACTGTACGGTAGTGTTGCCGGTTGGCTCGACGGGAGTTGTAGCAGGTTCGCTCATTTTCTTCTGATCGCTCAATACCCGGGTGGCCGTTACGTTTAGCTGACCGCTTGCGGCTTGAGAGTGCTTGATATGATCATCACCCACTGCCGGCGTATTGACGAGTCTTAGAGTCCCACAAAGGAGTTACCTAGTCCAGGCGAAACGTTGTGGTGCGCGTATGCGATATGCGCATAGAACCGGTTAAAATGCGCGTATGAGATACCGTATATTAATCGGGCGGCTTGCTTTTGGTCGGGTCGTATGTGATATGACCGGGTTGATAAATCAAGTGTTGATTTATCATTTAACCATTAGCTTCTCACTAGAAATCCTTTCTTGTTCTTTTTGGATGTATGCATGCATGTATGCATTCATTCTTGTTCATGCACATATGGATGTGCATGCACACATGCATACATACATCATTCTATCATGGTTGTTTATACATAGAAAATGGTGGCAATATAAGACTCACACCTTGGTTATTTATATGGATTATTACTTCTATTTGTTTTAAAACAAAATGAAAAAGGAAAGGATAATTCATGGTTGAGCTTGGGTTGTTTTCAATTCAGGCAGATAACCATGCTCACCTACTCTTAACCATGGATTAAACTTTCCTTTCATGTTTTAACTCAAATTAAATAATATCTTTATCATTTAACCATGGTTTGAGATGAGAAGAAATAAATATATATACATATATTTTCTTTTTCCTTTCATGAGATTATCTTTTCTCTTCTTCTTAAAAAAGCCATCATCTTCTTCAACCTTGCTCTTTTGCTCTCTAGATTTTTCAAATGAGCAAAATACTCAACAAGATAGGATTTTGAAGTGAGAAAGAGAACCACAACACCATTCTACACAAGTCTTGCCTACTTGTTTAGAGTGTTAACTTCATTTCTTTCTCTTAATAAAGTGAAGTTGCTAGCTTGGACAATGGAGCTTCGGGTGGATCGTCGTGGATGTTAGAAGACCTCAAGCTAATCGTTTTTCAACTCTCAAGTGGCCAAGGAGTCTATAAAAGGGAGCTACAAAGGTTGTACTCTCAAAACCCTAGCTTTTGTTACTTATGATGTTGGTTAAAGATTTGAAACCCTAATTTTCTAGGATAGATCCTTTGTATGCTTACTTAGCACCATAAAAATTTGATCTTTGGGACATGTGATGCTTCCAAACCTCTCATAGGGTGCTAGGTAAACCTAACATTGGTATCAGAGCTACTAGGCATTAGATGTCGACCTATGGGGGGTTCTCACTGTGTGACAGTATGGCGAAGCATAGGCTCTTACCCCCAGGGTGTCCCGAGACCGGAAGGTGTTCCGGCGGGTTGTAGTCCTCGCGAGGGGGCATGCGTAAAAAGTAGCTGCTGAGGGACCTGTTGGTGCCACGGTGACCCCATTGGATGGGGTGGCTGCCTGACTAACATTGGTATCAGAGCCGACCTAGAACATTAGGTGATACTTTAGCGAAGTAAAAACTCCGATCGAACCGAAATACGGTATTTTGGGACACTCTCTGGACATTTTTTAAAATCTGTTATTTTTCAGAATTAAAAATCCTTAAAAAATTCAGCAGGTAAATATAAGCACAACTGTAAAAAACGAGCCCATGAACAGTTACTTCCACCGCGGAACTGCGGCCAAAGCTTGATTGGGCCGCGGCTCCGCGGCCGTACAGAGGTTATATTTTGTTATTTTTATACAGTAATGCTTATAACTGCTTTTATATTTTTTGGAGTATTTTTAATCTGAATTTAGTACTGTTAGTTCTGGAGATTGTTTTGAGTTCATTGATTCGATCGGAATTTTAACTTCTTGTTTTTCCGGATAACTAGAAAGTATTGAATTGTTCGAACGAGTGTCGTTTGCTCACTTTTCACGGGGTTTAAATCTTTCGGATATATGTGCAAGTTTTGTGGTGGACCCTCTAGAAGACAACAAACCTTAACTCGATTATGTGACCGTCTTGAACCGCCCTTTGAATCTTAGGGTTTGGGGCAGTACGGCGTGCCACATGTGAGGCGTTGGCTTGACCCTTCTACGGCTGGACCGCTACTACTGTGACACACTCCGGATTTTTTGAACTCTGCTCAAGTGTTGAGCTTTAAGGAATTTTGGGTATTTGATCATTCGGTCGAAAACTTTAATACTGTCTATTTATCTGGAATGTGATACAATATGTGGAATTCATATAGTTTAGGCATGAAATACGAAGTAAGTGATATTTCGCATTTATGATATCTAAAGAGAATGTGGATTCCAAATATTGTAGTTTTACACTTTCTTTTCTGTGACCGTAAGTGTAGTATGTTCGATATCACCGGTTTCGTTGCTATACATCAACGACAATTGGGGTACGCATACTTACTTACGTTGATGATATATGATATTATGTGTTCCTGAGATATGATGTGCAGGATTGTCGCGATCGAATAGCCGGGTTTTTTTCATGTGAGATGAGAGTTTTATATTTTCATTCATGTAAATTCAAATGTAATATAATATTCTTTTATTTGGGGCACTTCCGGGTTGAGGATGATGTCACCAGTGTTGTATATTATTTACTTTTCCGCATTAGGATAGACCCAAGGAGGGGAGCACAAGTGACCGAGTTCTGGGGTTCAGTGGGAGGCCATCTCGAGGAGTCGAGACCGGGTCTCCTAAACTCCAGGATTGGTAGGGTCGCTTGCCGCTCTTGTAGGGGTCTAGGGGTGTGGGCTTGGCTATTCATCGCGACTGTGGAATCCGTATTTTCTATTGTTGGCTAAATACTAAATACGGACGTCCTAGTATATCCCACATTATATATATGTTTCTGCTGTTTGTGTTCTGTGATATCTGAGACGAATGATATATTATATATGAGATATATAGTAGACGTTGCTTATGTTTTGCACCCGCGCTAGTTCCGTCCCGGTATGCCGTTAGTTAAGTAACCTAACGGTGCATAACGGAACATTGTGGCGAATGCGGATGGCATAAGCGTACGTGTTATTTTCGTTTCTTTTCTGTGATTGGCTTAAGGACATAAATGATGGGATTACATTAATATGATTAATGTAAAGAAAATAAACCTAAATAGATGTTGTAGAATCAGATTTGAAAACCACTCGGCTCTTTATGAAAAAGCTATATTTCAAAACTGCGGAGCACAAGCCACTCCTTTTGAAAACCATTTGATTCTACGACGATATCAAGTTCAAAGCGCTAAAGATTTTCTTAAAAATCATCCGCAACCCTCCGTCATTTTAGGAAGTAGAGTACTTAGTATTCGTGCTACGTTTGTTGACTTTAGTTAAGGCGTAGTGTACGGTAGCTAAGTGATGTCTTCCTACACTGCATATGATGCAGATTAATTAGGACATTCATGCGACTTTGTTGACCATAGTTAAAGGTCATATGGGTGGGTCTAATTGATCAAGAAATGACGGGTAGAACTTGACTGGTACTTATGATTTGTTGACCATAGTTAAGGTCATAAGTACTAGGGGTAAAAATCACATCAGGAATTTCAAGTGTTGAGATTTGCAAAGAGATTGCATACCTTCCATATGATGGTTGGATCCCGATCCCACTGTGGGCAATAGTTGCTCCTAGGAGAGTTTTGCAGTTTACAATTAGCTAACTCATTAGGTGTCTAGAAAGGTGTTAACGGGGCTACGCCTTTGGGAAAACGAGGTTTACTTTAATTAGGTCCGTGCGAAAGCACGGGGAACCTCCCTCAACTACCGACACTGGCCTGGCTGAACAGTTAGCGAAGTTGTAGACTGTAATTAATCCTGGCTAGTTTTCTTTTTAAGGTTTGAAAGAAAAACTTGATTAAAGCAGTGGGAGACATCGATTAGACAAGATAATAACCAATCTGATCTATGAAAGAGCTTTCGCTGAGTGTATTCTTTTCTCTCTCTTAATGGCAGATACCAATGACTGGACTCAAGCTTTTACTAGATAAAAACAAACTGAATGGGACCAATTATAAAGACTGGCTGAGGAATCTGAAAATAGCCTTGACTTATGATAAAGTATCATATATCCTCACGGCTTCAGCCCCACCCACCCTAGGTCCAAAATCCTCAGTTGCGGACATTGAAGTCCGCAAGACATGGGACGCTGACTGTGCCACGGCCAAATGCCTCGCGCTTGCATCGATGGACAATACACATCAAAAGCAGCACGAGAATATAGACATTCAAACCATATTCCTCCATACAAAAGAGTTGTATGGAGAGCAATCCCGCGTATTACGATACGAAGCATCAAAGAAATTGTTTAAGATGCGAATGGCCCCTGGCACACCGGTAGGAGACCATGTTCTGAAGATGATAGCTCTTATAGAAGAGCTTGAGGACCTTGGATGGACAATGGACAATGAACAATATACGGATATTATTCTGCAGTCCCTCCCCTCCACCTTTGCTCAATTCATAGTTAACTTCAACATGCACGGCATGGAGAAGGAACTACCTGAACTCCTTAATATGTTAAGGAGTGCAGAGAGCACTATGAAATCAATGAAAACTCCCGTTATGACTATTGGGCAATCTTCTTCTTCTCGCCCAAAGGCTAAGGCCAAAGGAAAGAAAAAGAAGAAGCCCACCAATCCTAAGGGTGGAGTTAAAAAGGTGAAGGGAAAGGAAAAGTCCAAAGTTGGAGACTCGGGAAAAGGTGAATGTTTTCATTGCCACAAGACAGGACATTGGAAGCGCAACTGTACAGAGTACTTGAACCTCAAGAAGAAGCATGGGGATGCTTCCGCTTCAGGTTTTTTTGTGACAGAAAACTGTTTTTCAATAAACTCTGCTTCCTGGGTATTAGATACCGGTTCAGGTTCTCACATTTGCAATTCTATGCAGGGACTGAGAAATAGCAAAGTTTTGAAGACAGGTGACCATACTCTCTGCGTTGGAAATGGTTCCAATGTATATACAGTCGCAGTGGGAGAGTATCACTTGGGGTTGCCATCTGGGTGTATATTGGTTTTGAAACCATGTTATTTTGTACCAAGTATGCTATGTAATATAATATAAGTTTCTTTGTTAGACAATGAAGGATATAACTTTATATTGCAGAACAATGTTATGAACATTCACCTGAATCAAATGTTGGTTGGGTATGGTACACCTAATAACGGGATATACGTCCTAAATCAACACACAGTTTTCAGTATACAACACACTAATAAAAGAAAACTTTTAGAATTAAATGAAGCTTTTCTTTGTCACTGTAGACTTGGTCATATTAACGAAACAAGACTAAACAAGTTACACAAAGATGGATATTTAAACTCTTTTGAATATAAATCTTATGCGAATTGCCAGTCTTGTATCAAGGGTAAAATGACAAAAACTCCGTTTACAGGACACGGAGAAAGAGCTACTGAGCTCCTAGGCATCATACATAGTGATGTATGCGGGCCAATGTCTACACAGGCTAGAGGTGGTTTTTCATACATCATTACTTTCACTGACGATTTCTCAAGGTTCGGTCATACATTTTTATTAAAGCACAAGTACGAAGTGTTAGTTGTATGTATGCCCTAGAGGCCAGTATTGTACAGATGATGTATATTATATTGGATGCTTGGACATATATAGAGATGACTTTCTTGCTCGATATGATAGTATGCTATCCGGTTGCTCTTTATCTTAACATGTACACTTGTCTCTTTAAACTGTCTTATAGTTACATGTTGATAAAGCCCTTAGGATGTGTACTTGACTACCTGGACTATGATGCAGATCATACTAGTGGGGACATGGTAGTCCATAGGTACATCCTTCAAGGTCCCTAGTCGTGGGTGCATCGAGACGGGGCATCGATATACTAGTGTAGACTAGCGTATACGCTTCTCGACCCATGAGATGGGCGATGGATGATCCCATATCCATTGGTGTTTGACATCAGAGATGGTGTACGGGTGCTCGGTGGAGACTGGGTACACTGGACGGACTCGCCGAGAACTCCCAGATGGTATTATACCTCACGTCAGATGGCAGTTCTCAGGTGACACTAATGCAGGTTAGTCTGTAGACCCGAGATCGTCATAGAGTCTTGTGTGATTCCCACTGTGCTTTGATCTCCACCTTACCACGTCCATGAGGGCATGCAAAACGGTGGTCTTTGGGTACAGTCCCGAGTCACATGGAGGCAATGAGCGATAGGAGGGGTTTCGTCTCTCCCGGTATTGGGGGTTGATGTTGCGCAGTGCTCGATTGGCCGTAACAGGGAAGTCCCTGGCCAGGGCTGATCAGAGATTTTCTGGTAAGTGCTACCAGTAGTTTCTCGACCCGTTATGAGCCTCACATCGGCACGACTTATCGGTTATTGGGGTCTGACGTTTACCACCCCTAGACTTGATATGCGACATATCAGACGAACAGACCGGACTGTACGGTAAGTGTTACTGGTTGGATTCACAGGAGTGTGAGCGGGCTAGCTCGTCGATCTCCTGATCGCTCAATACCCAGGTGGCCGTTACGTTTAGCAGACCGCTTGCGGCTTGTGGGTGCTTGATATGATTATCATCTGCTACCGGCGTATTGACGAGTCTTTAGAGTCCTACACAGAGGTTTCCTGGCTCAAGCGAAACGAAATAGGAGCGCATATGAGATATGTGCGGGACCGAGAATAATGCGTGTATGTAATACCGTATTTCATTCTCGCGGTGAATGTTTCGATTGGTTGTATACGATATGACCTAGTTATCAAATCATTGATTCGATAAATCGATACATTGGATACTAGTCGGTTATGTGCGACATGACCGGATCATTGAATCAAATGTTGATTTAATGATTAAATGTATAATTATATATTTGATATATTACTTTGCATTAACTAGTATTGGTTCACTTTAAATGGATTTTCTTACTTGATGTTCACAAGTTGTATATGTGATATACTTTTGTGCACTTGATTGTATCATGTTTGATGATGCATGAATATTGGTTAAGTGTAAAGAATCAAACCATGGTTAAATAGATGATTAGGATTTTTCTTATTCATTTATTTATTTGTTTGTTTATTTATTTATTTGGAAAAGATTTTGATGAGAATGGTGGCTTTCTTTGTTTCTAGTTGAAGCTTCATGAAGCTTTGACTTTGTAACCATTCTTGTCTTCATGCTTAACCCTAACCCTTCCAAGTAACCATGGTCAATTCTCTACACTCTACCTTAGTTAGTATATGATAAGTATTCATTTTACTTTTCATTTTTAATTAAGACTTATCATATTCTAGCTTCATCTTCTTCTTCATCTTCAAAGAAAAAGCTTAAGTCCATTAATGGCAACTTGAGCTAAAGTGTGAGAAATCCAATTCTAAAGTGAACCCACCTCCTATTTCTTCACCCTCTATCTCTTGCCAAGTAGTATAGGGTGTTTTCTTCACAAGTTTCACAACTTGATGGAGTTGGAGTTTGAACTTATGATGCCTCGACGTAGATCATCTTCGGCACGAAGCCGACGACCTAGCCCGCCCATTTCTCCGATCAAGCCGACGATTGAGTCCGGGATTCGAGATGGACAGCGAGAGAATGCCTACGTGGAGCTAAGGAAGTGGAGAACCGGATCTACAAAGGTTGTAGCCTCTCTCTTTTAGTTAAATTGTTAACTAGTTTCGTTTTTCGCCTAAACTTCTAGTCAACGATCCGTATTAGGGTTTCTCGGCACCCGTAAAATTTGAAATTGGCATGGTTGATACCTTGTGAGACCTCATTAGCGTGCCTAGGAACCCTACAGTGGTATCAGAGCCTAGCTAGAGCCTTAGGCGAAGTCTAGACGATGTTTGAAACCCGATCGAACCGAAACCCTAAAAGCCAAAATGCTCTCTGGAAATTTTCTGAAAATTTGGATTTTTGTCAATTAAAAATATGCAGAAAAATAAGCAGGGTCTTATTTGAATTACTGTGAAATACGAGGGCCTAAATCGATTTTTCCACCGCGGAACCGCGGCACGAGCTAGGCATGTGCGGCGGTTCCGCGGCCGTACTGTCCCCTTGTCTGATGATTTTTGCACCGTAACTCATATAATTTAATGCTATATTTTCTGGGTATTTTTATTGTGACTCAAGAGTTGAGTGTTCTGGGGTTGTATTGGGAATCGACGATTCGATCGGATTATCAAACCTTGTCTATGTGGCTTTCCGGATATTTTAGAATATATTAAAAGGTTCGACCGGATATAAATACCCAACTTTTCCCCTGCCGGAAAATTTCCAAGTGTTGGATTTTTCTGTGGTTTAAAGACGTTCTAAGTAGTGCAAGTAATGCGATGGTCCCTCTAGAAGACAACAAACCTTAACTCGATTATGTGACCGTCTTGAACTGCCCTTTGAACCTTCGGGTTTGGGGCAGTACGGCGTGCCACATGTGAGGCGTTGGCTTGACCCTTCTACGGCTGGACCGTTGGTACTGAGGCATGAAGTGAATGTCTTTGAACCTATTTCATGTGTTGAACGGTTTCGGGAAAACTTGGGTGTTCGAATGTTCGATCGGAAAGTTTAATATTTTCTATTTATCCGGAATGGGATACAATAATTGGAATTCACAAACAGTTATGAGATAACTGAATGAATGTTATAAATCTAGCGGTTTAGTTTCATTTGATATTGAAAAGAGTTTTCGATAATGAGACTAAAATGCGGGGTTTATAATTGTTAGGCATGTGATGTCTAAGTATTTCATTTGATTAGGCATGCGATGTCTAAGGAGGTTGCGGATTCCAACTGTTGTAGTTTTACACTTTCTTTTCTGTGACCGTAAGTGTAATATGTGATATCGCCGGTTTCGTTGCTATATGTCAACGACAATTGGGATGCGCATATTTACTTACGTTGATGACATGTGATGTTATGTGTTGCTGGATATGTTATATTGGATCGTCGTGTTTGAATAGCCGGGGGTTTTTTATGTGAGATGGGTGTTTTTCATTTTCATTCATGTAAAAACTTGTATGTAATATTCTTTTATTGGGGGCACTTCTAGGTTGCGGAAGCTGTCACCTTTTGTATATTATTTACTTTTCCGCATTAGGATAGACCCAAGGAGGGGAGCACAAGTAACCGGGTTCTAGGGTCCAGTGGGAGACCATCTCGAGGAGTCGAGTCCGGGTCTCCTAACCCTAGAATTGGTAGGGTTGCTTGCCGCTCTCGTAGGGGTCTAGGGGTATGGGATTGGCTATTCATCACGACCGTGGAATCCGTGTTTTATACTGGCTCGTATTGAAAACACGGACGTCCTAGTATATCCAATGTTTCATATGTTTCTTCTGCTGCGATATCTGTGATCGGATCATGTGCTGTTCTGTGATAGATACTGTATATAGTATATATGATATATTATATAGCCGTTACTTATGTTTTACACCCGCGCTAGCCCTGCCCCGCTCTACCGTTAGTTACCTAACCTAACGGTGCACGAGGGGACATCGAGGCGAATGCGGATGGCATAAGTATACGTCGTATTTATCTGTGATGTTTAGGTACTTAAATGATGGGACTTCATTAATGTGATTAATGAAAGAAAAGAAAGCTAAGATGTTGTAGAATCAAATTTTAAACAAAACAGGTAGCTACAGTTCTTGCTTTGAATAGCGGTATATATGATATACCCTGCACCTTATTCGATGAGGAAAGGACCGAGATCCCTTCACCGGGAGTGACTCCTTTAGCAATAACTGGAAGATGCTACACACTCGGTTTGACTTTTGATTGCTTCTATAGTTTCTACTTTGCACAGTGATATATATGATATGTCCCGCACCTCATTCGACGAGGAAAGGGCCGATGATCCCTTCACAGGGAGTGACCCCTTTAGCAAAACGAGAAAAGCCTCAAAATCATTCCATTTCAAAACTTCATTTGATTCTACAACGATATCAAGTTCATTACGCATTAGGTTTTCAGAAAAACCTGTCGTAGCCCTCCGTCATTTCAGATAAGTACTAGTTAGTATTCGTGCTACGTTTGTTGACTATGTTAAGGCGTAGTGTGCGGTAGCTAATTAGTGCTTATCTGTATAAGCATATGATGCGATTGGATTAGGGTAGTCGTGCGACTTTGTTGACTATGTTAAGGGTCGTGCGGGTGGGTTTAATTCAATCGAGAAATGACGGGTTGAACTTGACTAGCACTTATGATTTGTTGACTATGTTAAGGTCATATAGCTGCTAGGGGCAAAATATTATCGGGAATTTCAAGTGTTGAAATTTGCAATGAGATTGCATACCTTCTATGAGATAGTTGGATCCCGATACCCACTGCGAGTTGTTAGTGTATATGCCCTAGAGGCCATTACTGTATCATACTAGTTTGTATATTACTTAATGGATGCTTGGGATATTCACCTTGTATATACAATCTTGCTCAAAATAGTAGTATGCTACTTGGTTTGTTTCTACTTCAATATGTACATGTGTTTATTTTTGTATATCGCCTATACACATTAGTAGAGCCCTTAGGATCTTTGCTTGATTACCAGCGATGTGATGGCCGTCACACTAGTGGGGCTGGGTAATCTATAAGCACATCCTTATGCAGGTCCCAGGTCGCAGGACTATCGATACAGGGCATCGATACTCCGGAGTAGACCAGCGCATGCGCTTCTCATCCCAGTGTGGGAGACGGTCTGTCCCACAGCCGTCAGTACGTCGTACTTGAGATAGTATGCGGGTGCTTGTTAGGTTACGGGTACACTGGACAGGACTCGTCGGGAACTGACTAGTTGGTATTATACCTATCGTCAGTTATCAGTTCCCAGGTGACATGAGTACAGCTTAGTCTGCTGACTTGACACTGTCACTCCGCCTCGAGTGTGTTCCCACTGTACTTTGATCACTACCCTACCACGGCTCAAAGGAGTCGTGTAAACAGGTAGTGGTTGGGTGCAGTCCCGAAGCACTTGGAGGCAGTGACGGTTAGACAGGATTCGTCTCTCCTGGTATTGGGGGTTGACAACGCGCTGTGTCTAGGAGATCCATTACACGAGTAGTCCCTGGCCAGGGCAAACGAGATATACTGGTAGGTTTCCAGTGTTATCTCAGGGTGTTTTGGGCTTCGCTCCGGCACGACTTGTACCGCTATTGGGGGACTGACGTTTACCGCCCCCTAGGTCCGCCATGCGATGTATCAGACGAACAGACCGGACTGTACGGAGAATGTCACACTCAGGCTCAGTAGGAGTTCAGATGGGTTTCGCCTCGTCGGTCTTCTTGTCGGCATTACCTGGGGACCGTTACGCACAGCTAGTGCCGCTTGCGGTCTGTGGTTAAACCCACTGCCAGCGTAGTGTCGAGTCTTTAGAGTCCTACACAGAAAGCTTTTCGCCTTTAGGCAAAAGAGTAGAGGTCGCATGGTATTGCGACAGGTCGCATGGTTTTGCGACAGGGTTCGGTCACATCCGTGCACTTGTGCGCGTACAGTGTCCGGACAGTTTACACTAGCGGGCTTTGGTTTAAGCCAGATCCTAGTGTACCTTATGGGATTGGATTTATCCAGTTTGCATTCGTGTTCCTCGGAACGCGGATGCGGGTGTGTATGCACAGTTGACAGGGAGACAGAGGCAGTGGATTATCATTAGGGTTGTTGACAGTTGACCGTTGACTATTTGACTTTTTGCTCAACCCTAATGAGAATATGATATGTGATTAACTATTATATTAATTAAGTATTATGGTGATATGGTTGTTGACTTTGTTGACTTATTGACTTTTGTTGACTTGTTGACTTTGTTGACTTGTTGACTTTTGTTGACTTGTTGACCGGTTGACTAGGCTTGACTAGTTGACCATCATGATAACCATAGCCATCATTTCATGGCAAAGACTTTTGTTTGCTTGCTCATTTGTGCAAAATGAGTGCATGAAATGATATGGTTATGGTTGCTTCAACCATCACATAAGACTTTTTTTTGATATGATGAGTTATGATCACTTTGGATTATGAGAGGGTGAAAGACAAAAGAGAGCCTCATTCTTTCTTGCTCATTCTCTCTCTTGTTCTTGAGCTCTCCATTTTTGCTCACCCTCTTGCTCATTTTCCCTTTCTTGATCCTATGGTTCTATTGTCTCATGTGTTGAGAATCAAGAACCATAGATAAAATCCCATTCTATTTCTTCTCTACTCATTCTAGTTCACTAGGTTTAGCAAACCAAGTGAACTAGTTTCTTCAAAGAACGAAGAAGGAGCTAAAGGTTGGAGCTTTCAGGTGGATCTATCTTCGGCGTACGGAGACGACGAGAAGAAGCCATCGGACCACCATCGGAGCTTTGAAGACGAAGGAGTTCAAGACAAGCAAGGTATAACCCCCTAACCGAGTAGCTAGAAACTCATAGTTAGGTTGTTAGATAGATGTTTAACCAAGATCCGGGTTTTAGGTCCATGTTACCACCTCCGTAAAAATCGTTTTTTACCAAATTCCGCATTCCCGAAAGTACCGGGAGAGGTAGCATGGACTTACAGTGGTATCAGAGCCTAGTTAAACTCTATCTAACATGTTAGCAAGTAACTAGAAGATCGATCAAAGAAAAAGTCCCGAAAACAAAACCCCAAAAATTCGAGTTTCTGTCGATTTTTCTACTGTTTAAAAGTTGATTATTTTCACACCTAAAATCGGCTCAGGCTTTTCTGTGAACACCCTCCAAAATTGGTCCCACGATCGAGTCAAAGCGCCGCGGATCCGCGGCGGGAGCACGCTCCCGCCGCGGATCCGCGGCCGAGTTGACTCGGCCGTGGTCCCTTTTTGGTGCAGTGTTCTTCTGGGGGTATTTTGGGATTTTTGGAATATATATTTTCTGCCCAGATTTTCCAGAACGAAAATTTTATTTTGGGGTCCCGAAAATCCGTATTTTTGATCGAACTTCTAAAAGACTTAAGCTAACGGGTTTTCTGTAATGTGATATTTGTATTGAACGTCTACTAATCGCTATATGTCGATTAGTGGGGGTCATACAAATCTGTGATCTGTAATGTTGCTGGAATGTGTATATGAATATGTTGGATTGTCGCGGGTGAATAGCCGGGGGTTGTGAGACGAGAGTTTTCTTATCTTTCAATTCATGTAAATTTGTGAATTGATGTAATAATTATTTGTATGGCCGCACAACCGGGTCGGGGTTGTAGCCGTCATTGTATAATTTCTTTTTACTGTTTTTGCTCCTAGGATAGACCCATGGAGGGGGTGCACAAACTACCGGGTATGCCGAAGTGTCGAGTGGCCTACTCATGGAGATGAGGGAGGCTGCTACGCTTCGGGTACTTGGCGGGTAGTTTGCCGCACCCGTAGGGGTCTTGGGTGGGGTTTTGGCTATTCACCGCGACCGTGTAATCTGTTTTTGTTACAGGCTCGTACAAATTACAGATTCCTAGTATATCCAATGTATTCATCTGTGATCTGAAATGTTTATCATTGCAGTATATCTATATATGATATTATTTAGGCTTTGCTTATGTTTTACAGACGCGCTAGCCCAGCCCCCGCTCTGTCGTTAGTTAAGTAACCTAACGGGTAATGACGGGGCCCCGTGGCGAATGCGAATGGCATAAGCGTACGTCATATTTTGGTTGTTTTCTGCAATGGTAGGATTAAATGATGGGACGCATTAAAAGAACTAATGCAAGAATATCACGCATTAAAAGAACTAATGCAAGATAATAAACCAAGTTAAAGTCGTTGGAACACTTTCGAAAAACCACTCGGTTCTTTTCAAAACCAAATTTTAAATGCGGAGCTTGAGCCACTCCTTTTAAAAGCTATCTCGTTCCATCGACCAAATCAAGTTCACTACGTTCACGGTTTTGCCAAAACCATCCGTAGCCCTCCGTCGTTTCACATGAATAGTCAATAGTATTCAAGCTGTGTTTGTTGGCCAAAGTCAAGGCACAGTGATTGGTAGCTATTGGGTATTCATGTGCAGCATAGATAGATGCGTTGGTTTGGAACAGTCGTACTGCCTTGTTGGCCAAAGTCAAGGGTAGGTGCGGGTGGATTCAAATTAACCTGGAGAACGACGGGCAGAACTTGACATGTGACTTATGATTTGTTGGCCAAAGTCAAGGTCATAAGAGCATGGGGCAAAAATCCACATCGGGAGTTTCATAAGTACTGAAACTTGCTAGATTTGCATACCATTTGGAGTGTGATGATTCTGGTAGGATTCCTTCAGTTTCGTCACGCGATGATATTTGGATCCCGATCCTACTGTGAGTATATGCTACTCCTCGGGAAATTTCTCACTTAACGATCAATGCTATAAACCTAGTAGGTGCCTAGAAAGGTGTTAGCGGGGCTACGCCCCCAGGGAAAAGAGGTTCTTTAATTAAGGAACTTCGCGAAAGCGTTGGAAAACCTCCCTCGAAGTACCGACACTGGCCCGGCTGAACGGTTAAGCAAGTATTGTACGGTGGGATTGATCCCGGCTAATTCTTCCTTTATGGTTTGAGGAGGGATTCGAGAAACAGTGGGAGCCATCCTGTTTAGACAAACTAAAAACCACTCTAAACTTGCAAGAGCATCATGCTGAGTGTTTCTTCTTCTCTCTCCTAATTGCAGCGACCAATCAACATGACTGGACTTAAGTTACTCCTAGATAAAAACAAACTGACAGGGCCAAACTACAAAGATTGACTCAGGAATGTCAAGATAGCAATCACTTACGACAAGCTGGGGTATCTTCTTACCACCAAAGCTCCCCCTGTCCCTGGTCCAACTTCCAGCGTCGCGGATAAGGAAATCCGCAAGACTTGGGAGATTGATAGCGCGAAGGCCAAATGCCTCCTGCTTGCCTCGATGGACAACGAACATCAGAGGAGGCACGAGAATATGGACATGGAGTCCATATTGCTTCATACAAAAGAACTGTATGGAGAGCAATCTCGTATCGCAAGATACGAAGCGTCGAAAAAGTTATTTTCGACAAGAATGGCCGTCGGATCATCAGTAGCCGAGCACGTGCTAAAGATGATCGGCTACATTGAGGAGCTCGCTGACCTAGGGATCACATTGGAGAGTGAGCTATATACGGATATAGTTCTCCAGTCCCTTCCTTTCACTTACGCCCAGTTTATACTGAACTTCAACTTACAAGAAAAAGAGGTTGAACTTTCAGAGCTCCTCAACATGCTGAGGAGCGCACAGGGCACCCTACAGAAAGGTAGGGATACATCCACTTTGTTTGTAGGAGGATCATCTTCTTCTAGGTCCAAGGCGAAAGCCAAGGGAAAGAAGAAGAAGGCTCCCGCCAAACCAAGGGGCGGTGTTAGTAAAGTGGATACGAAGGGAAAAGGTAAAGCAACAAAGATAGCGGGGAAGCTTGTGGATAAGGAAGAATGCTTCTATTGTCATAAGAAAGGACACTGGAAGAATGATTGCAGGGCCTGGAAGGCCAGAACAAAGGAATTGAAGCAGGTTGCAGCTTCAGCTTCAGGTGTGTATGTTATTGAAAACTGTCTTTCAATAAACTCTACTTCCTGGGTATTGGATACCGGATCAGGATCTCATATCTGTAATTCTTTGCAGGAGTTGAGAAACCGTAGGGTTTTGAAGGCAGGTGACATGACCCTCAGAGTTGCGAACGGAGCTAGCTTGGATGCTAAAGCCGTGGGGGACTATCACCTGGGAATGTCAGATGGACATGTTTTGGTTTTGCGTAATTGCTTTTTTGTACCCAACGCAACTTGTAATATCATTTCTGTATCTTTAGTTTCTAAAGAAGGTTATGAATTTGCGTTTGTAAGTAATGTTGTAAACATTCACCTTAATCAAGTTTTGATTGGGTCAGGTACATTGAGTGATGGTATATACGTGTTAAACCAACCACAGATTTTTAATGTCCAGAATACACACAAGAGAAAGTCTCCAGAAATAAATCAGACTTTCTTATGGCATTGTAGATTGGGTCACATCAATGAGAGAAGGTTGACGAAGTTACATACAGAAGGGTATTTGAATGCGTTCGAATATCAGTCGTATGCCACTTGTCAATCCTGTCTCAAAGGAAAGATGACAAAGACTCCGTTTACTGGACATGGAGTAAGAGCGAGCGAGCTCTTGGGACTCGTACACAGTGACGTGTGCGGTCCAATGTCTACACATGCCCGAAGCGGACATTCTTACTTCATTACTTTTACGGATGACTTCTCAAGGTACGGTTATGTCTTCTTGATGAAACATAAGTCCGAGGCCTTTGGAAAATTCCAGGAGTATAAGAATGAAGTAGAGAAACAGACCGGCAAAAGTATTAAGATTCTAAGATCGGATCGAGGTGGAGAATACTTAAGTGCCGAGTTCCTGGACTATTTAAAAGAGAACGGAATTCTCTCTCAGCTTACTCCTCCATACACCCCACAACATAACGGTGTATCGGAGAGACGGAACCGCACCCTATTGGATATGGTGCGGTCCATGATGAGTAACGCTGAGTTACCGCGATCATTCTGGGGATATGCGCTAGAATCAGCAGCATACCTTCTGAACCGAGTTCCTACTAAGACCGTGCCTACTACACCATATGAGATGTGGTGTGGGAAGAGACCCTATCTTAAGCACATTAAGACATGGGGATGTCCAGCTTTTGTCAAAAAGCAGCATGCGGACAAGCTCGAGGCACGCTCGGTACAGTGCAAGTTTGTGGGGTATCCGAAGAACTCCAAAGGATATTTCTTCTACTGTGAAGAGGAACAAAAAGTTCTTGTTTCTCGTCATGCCTACTTCTTGGAAACTGAGTTTTTGGAAACCCAGATAAGTGGGAGCACAGTAGAACTGGAAGAAATTCCAGAACCACGGACTATTACTGAAAGCTTAGTGGAACCAGAGGGTTTGGAAGAACAGGACATTCCTACGCCACTCCGCAGGAGTAGTAGGCAGTCTCATCCGCCCGAGAGATACTGCGGTTTTCTCATAGACGGGGATAGAGAAGATTGTATCATAGATTATGATGAGCCTACTAGCTTCCAGCAGGCCGTTCAGAGCGTTGACTCAGTGAAATGGCTGGATGCAATGCGGACCGAAATGGAGTCCATGTACACCAACAAGGTATGGACGTTGGACATTGCTCCAGACGGGGTAAAACCCGTAGGATGCAAGTGGATCTTCAAAAGGAAGATTGGTGTAGATGGACAGGTTGAGACCTATAAAGCTAGGCTGGTAGCAAAAGGTTTCCGTCAAAGACCTGGCTTGGACTACGACGAAACCTTTTCTCCAGTAGCCATGCTGAAATCCATTCGGATCCTTCTTGCCATTGCTGCCTTCCACGATTATGAGATCTGGCAAATGGACGTAAAGACAGCTTTTCTAAATGGAAATTTAGAGGAGTGTGTCTATATGGACCAGCCAGAGGGTTTCATTCAGAGTGGGAGCAGCGGAAAGGTGTGCAAGTTGCTTAAGTCCATCTATGGACTAAAGCAGGCATCGCGGAGTTGGAACATCTGCTTTGATGAGACGGTCAAAGAATTTGGCTTTATCAAAAATCCAGATGAACCATGCATCTATAGTAGATTTGTAGCGAGAACTGTAGTATTCCTCGTTTTATACGTGGATGACATTCTCTTAATAGGAAATGACATTCCTATGCTACAATCTGTCAAGGGGTTCTTGTCACACAGGTTCTCCATGAAAGACTTGGTTGATGCCTCGTACATTCTGGGTATCCGGATCTACCGTGACAGATCCAAGAGGATATTAGGACTTTCACAGTCCAGGTACATCGACACCATAGTGAAGAGATTCAGTATGGAAGATTCCAAGCGCGGTAACCTACCGGCTTGTCACGGGATCACCCTCTCTAAAGAGATGTCTCCCAAGACTGATTTGGAGAGGGATCGCATGTCTATTATACCCTACGCTTCTGCGGTAGGCTCTATAATGTATGCGATGTTGTGTACCAGACCGGATGTAGCTTATGCACTGAGTGTGGTAAGCCGGTATCAGTCAAACCCTGGGGAGAAACACTGGATAGCGGTAAAGAACATTCTCAAGTACCTGAGAAGGACTAAGGAGATGTTCTTGGTGTATGGCGGAAAAGACCTCCAGGTCGAGGCCTTTGCTGACTCCAGCTTCCAGAGTGACAAGGATGATTCCAAGTCCATGTCGGGTTTTGTCTTTACCCTCAATGGAGGGGCGGTGTGTTGGAAGAGTTCCAAACAAGAAACCGTTGCGGACTCGACGATGGAAGCGGAATACATCGCTGCATCTGATGCCGCAAAAGAAGCTGTCTGGATGAGGAAGTTCTTGAAAGAACTTCAGGTGGTTCCGTCCATTGTTGATCCAATACCTCTGTATTGCGACAACAACGGGGCTATAGCTTTAGCGAAGGAACCCAGGTCCCATCAGAGATCCAGGCACATCTTGAGGCGGTATCACCTGATCAGGGAGATCGTAGATCGCCAGGAGATCGAGGTTCAGAGAGTCGCTTCAGAAGATAACACTGCAGATCCATTCACCAAGGCCCTGCCCCAGACTCAGTTCGAGCGGATGATCGAGATGATAGGTCTTCGATACGCCAGTACATGGCCTTAGTGCAAGTGGGAGATTGTTAGTGTATATGCCCTAGAGGCCATTACTGTATCATACTAGTTTGTATATTACTTAATGGATGCTTGGGATATTCACCTTGTATATACAATCTTGCTCAAAATAGTAGTATGCTACTTGGTTTGTTTCTACTTCAATGTGTACATGTGTTTATTTTTGTATATCGCCTATACACATTAGTAGAGCCTTTAGGATCTTTGCTTGATTACCAGCGATGTGATGGCCGTCACACTAGTGGGGCTGGGTAATCTATAAGCACATCCTTATGCAGGTCCCTGGTCGCAGGACTATCAAGACAGGGCATCGATACTCCGGAGTAGACCAGCGCATGCGCTTCTCATCCCAGTGTGGGAGACGGTCTGTCCCACAGCCGTCAGTACGTCGTACTTGAGATAGTATGCGGGTGCTCGTTAGGTTACGGGTACACTGGACAGGACTCGTCGGGAACTGACTAGTTGGTATTATACCTATCGTCAGTTATCAGTTCCCAGGTGACATGAGTACAGCTTAGTCTGCTGACTTGACACTGTCACTCCGCCTCGAGTGTGTTCCCACTGTACTTTGATCACTACCCTACCACGGCTCAAAGGAGTCGTGCAAACAGGTAGTGGTTGGGTGCAGTCCCGAAGCACTTGGAGGCAGTGACGGTTAGACAGGATTCGTCTCTCCCGGTATTGGGGGTTGACATCGCGCTGTGTCTAGGAGAGCCATTACACGAGTAGTCCCTGGCCAGGGCAAACGAGATATACTGGTAGGTTTCCAGTGTTATCTCAGGGTGTTTTGGGCTTCGCTCCGGCACGACTTGTACCGCTATTGGGGGACTGACGTTTACCGCCCCCTAGGCCCGCCATGCGATGTATCAGACGAACAGACCGGACTGTACGGAGAATGTCACACTCAGGCTCAGTAGGAGTTCAGATGGGTTTCGCCTCGTCGGTCTTCTTGTCGGCATTACCTGGGGACCGTTACGCACAGCTAGTGCCGCTTGCGGTCTGTGGTTAAACCCACTGCCAGCGTAGTGTCGAGTCTTTAGAGTCCCACACAGAAAGCTTTTCTCCTTTAGGCAAAAGAGTAGAGGTCGCATGGTATTGCGACAGGTCGCATGGTTTTGCGACAGGGTTCGGTCACATCCGTGCACTTGTGCGCGTACAGTGTCCGGACAGTTTACACTAGCGGGCTTTGGTTTAAGCCAGATCCTAGTGTACCTTATGGGATTGGATTTATCCAGTTTGCATTCATGTTCCTCGGAACGCGGATGCGGGTGTGTATGCACAGTTGACAGGGAGACAGAGGCAGTGGATTCTCATTAGGGTTGTTGACAGTTGACCGTTGACTATTTGACTTTTTGCTCAACCCTAATGAGAATATGATATGTGATTAACTATTATATTAATTAAGTATTATGGTGATATGGTTGTTGACTTTGTTGACTTGTTGACTTTTGTTGACTTGTTGACCGGTTGACTAGGCTTGACTAGTTGACCATCATGATAACCATAGCCATCATTTCATGGCAAAGACTTTTGTTTGCTTGCTCATTTGTGCAAAATGAGTGCATGAAATGATATGGTTATGGTTGCTTCAACCATCACATAAGACTTTTTTTTGATATGATGAGTTATGATCACTTTGGATTATGAGAGGGTGAAAGACAAAAGAGAGCCTCATTCTTTCTTGCTCATTCTCTCTCTTGTTCTTGAGCTCTCCATTTTTGCTCTCACCCTCTTGCTCATTTTCCCTCTCTTGATCCTATGGTTCTATTGTCTCATGAGTTGAGAATCAAGAACCATAGATAAAATCCCATTCTATTTCTTCTCTACTCATTCTAGTTCACTAGGTTTAGCAAACCAAGTGAACTAGTTTCTTCAAAGAACGAAGAAGGAGCTAAAGGTTGGAGCTTTCAGGTGGATCTATCTTCGACGTACGGAGACGACGAGAAGAAGCCATCGGACCACCATCGGAGCTTTGAAGACGAAGGAGTTCAAGACAAGCAAGGTATAACCCCCTAACCGAGTAGCTAGAAACTCATAGTTAGGTTGTTAGATAGATGTTTAACCAAGATCCGGGTTTTAGGTCCATGTTACCACCTCCGTAAAAATCGTTTTTTACCAAATTCCGCATTCCCGAAAGTACCGGGAGAGGTAGCATGGACTTACACGAGTAAGAGTTACTCCTGGGAGAGTTTTACACATTATAATTAGCCGATCAAGTAGGTGTCTAGAAAGGTGTCAACGGGGTTACGCCTCTGGGAAAACGAGGTTTACATTAATTAGGTTCGTGCGAAAGCACGGGGGACCTCCCTCAAAGTGACGACACTGGCCTGTCTGAAAGATTGGCGAACTTGTAGTGTGTAATTAATCCTGGCTAGTCTTTCCTTTTAGGGTTTGAAGGAAGATTTGATAAAAACCAGTGGGAGCCATCCTGATTAGATAAGATAATAACCAATCTGATCTTGCACGAGCTTACGCTAAAGTGTTTTCTTCTCTCTCTCTCCAGGTAGCGACCATGTCATGCCCTAATAAAGATAATAATATGGATGTATTGACCGAACCCGCATGTTATACTGTGCTGGGGAACGTTGGTTCCGTTCTTTCCTATAAGAGTTATAGGACTGAACAGGATATAGGGGAATACCAGGATTCCCATTCCACCCGAATGAAGAAAGTACATGTTGATGCATTTTCTTCGGGTGTATTCGTTACAGAGAACTGTTTCTCTATTTGCTCTACGTCCTGGGTATTAGATACCGGGTCAGGATCCCATATATGTAATCAGTTACATGGGCTCAGGAAAGGTAGAGAACTTGGAGAAGGTGATAAAGACATTAGAGTTGGAAATGGTGCAATAGTTGCAGCTAAGACTGTCGGGGAATATCACCTTGCATTACCAACAGGTAATACATTGGTTCTGAACGAATGCTATTACATGCCGAACCTGATATGCAACATTATATCGGTTTCTTTATAAAGTAAAGAGGGATATAATTTTGTATTACAAGATAATGTTATGAATATTTTCCGTAACCAAAAGTTGGTTGGATCAGGCACGTTGTGCAATGGCATTTATGTTCTAAATCAATCAACAGTTCTGAGCATAACAAACACACACAAGAGGAAGAGTTCAGAACTGAATGAATCCTTCTTGTGGCATTGTAGACTGGGTCACATCAATGTGACACGACTGGCTAAGTTGCATAAGGATGGATATTTGAAGCCATTCGAATTTTCATCTTATGACACTTGCCAGTCATGTCTCAAAGGCAAGATGACCAAAACTCCGTTTACAGGACACGGAGAAAGAGTTACTGAACTCTTAGGACTGATACATAGTGATGTATGCGGTCCTATGTCTACACATGCCAGGGATGGTTCTTCATACTTCATTACATTCACTGACGATCTCTCTAGGTTCGGGTATGTGTTCCTGATGAAACACAAATCAGAAGCTTTTGAGAAATTTAGAGAATATAAACAAGAAGTTGAGAACCAAACCGGAAAAAGTATTAAAATCCTACGATCTGATCGAGGAGGTGAATACTTGAGCAATGAATTCCTGGACTTCTTAAAAGAGAATGGGATTCTCTCTCAGCTGACTCCTCCATATACACCACAGCACAACGGTGTATCAGAACGGAGGAACCGCACCCTATTAGATATGGTGCACTCTATGATGAGTACAGCTGAGTTACCTATTTCCTTCTGGGGATATGCGCTGGAGACAGCTTCATACCTATTGAATCAAGTTCCATCTAAATCTGTACCTACCACACCATATGAGATATGGAGTGGGAAGAGACCACATTTTAAACGAGTTAAGATATGGGGTTGTCCGGCCTATGTCAAAAGGCAAAATCCAGACAAACTCGAGGCATGGTCAGTTCTTTGTAAGTTTGTGGGATATCCTAAGAATTCACAAGGATATTTTTTCTACCATGCTGAAGAACAAAAGGTGTTTGTTTCTCAATATGCCACCTTTTTAGAAAAGGAATTCCTTGATAAAGAAATTAGTGGCAAAGTGGTAGAGCTGGAAGAAGTTCCAGATACACAAACCGTAACTGAAGATTTAGTGGAACCAGAAGATTCAGTAGTTCCCAATGAACCTCAGCCTCTTCGCCGATCTAGTAGGGTTCCTCGCCAACCTGAGAGATACTACGGTTTTCTCATGGATGGTGGGAGCGAGGATTGCATCATGGAGGATGATGACCCAACTAGCTTCGAGCAGGCCATCACGAGTAGGGACTCAGTGAAATGGCTGGATGTAATGCGGTCCGAGATGGAATCCATGTACACCAACAAAGTATGGACTTTGGATGTTTCTCCTGAAGGGGTAAAACCCATCGGGAGCAAGTGGATCTTCAAGAAAAAACTTGGTGTAGATGGGAAAGTGGAGACTTTAAAAGCTAGACTTGTAGCAAAGGGTTTTCGTCAAAGACCAGGTATGGACTATAACGAAACCTTTTCTCCAGTGGCTATGCTTAAATCCATCCGGATCATGCTTGCTATCGCTGCATATCATGATTACGAAATCTGGCAAATGGATGTTAAGACCGCCTTTCTAAATGGTGATTTAGAAGAGTGCGTGTACATGACTCAGCCAGAGGGCTTCATAGACAGTGGAAGCAGCGGAAAGGTATGCAAGCTGCTTAAATCCATTTATGGATTAAAGCAAGCATCGCGGAGTTGGAACATCTGCTTTGACGTCGTTATCAAAGAGTTTGATTTCGTCAAAAACCCAGATGAACCTTGTATCTACAAGAAGGTAGCAGAGAGTAAGGTAGTCTTCCTCGTATTGTACGTGGACGACATACTCTTGATAGGAAATGATATTCCTATGCTGCAATCGGTCAAGCTCTTCTTATCACAAAGATTCTCAATGAAAGATCTTGGTGATGCCTCCTGCATATTGGGAATTAGGATCTATAGAGATAGATCCAAATGGATTTTGGGATTGTCCCAATCCAGGTACATTGACACCATACTAAAGAGGTTTGGTATGGAAGAGTCCAAGCGTGGGAACTTGCCCACGATTTCTGGAGTCACTCTCTCCAAAGAGATGTCTCCCAAGACTGATTTGGAGAGAGCTCGCATGCAAGGGATACCCTATGCTTCGGCTGTAGGCTCTATCATGTACGCGATGCTATATACCAGACCCGATGTTGCATACTCACTAAGTGTAGTGAGTAGGCATCAAGCTGATCCTGGAGAGAGTCACTGGACAGCTGTGAAGAGCATTCTCAAGTACTTGCGAAGGACTAAAGAGATGCTCTTGGTGTATGGTAATGGAGAACTCCAAGTGGAGTCCTTTACCGATTCGAGCTTCCAGAGTGATAAGGAAGACTCTAAGTCGCAGTCGGGATTTGTCTTTACCCTTTACGGAGGGGCGGTTAGCTGGAAGAGTTCCAAGCAGGAAACCGTGGCAGACTCGACGATGGAGGCTGAATACATCGCTGCCAACGATGCTGCCAAAGAGGCTGTCTGGATCAAGAAGTTCATTACTGAACTTGGAGTGGTTCCATCGATTGAGCATCCAATACCTTTGTATTGCGATAACAATGGAGCGGTGGCTTTGGCCAAGGAACCTAGGTCCCATCAGCGATCCAGGCATATTCTGAGGCGGTATCACCTGATCCGGGAGATAGTTGATCGCCGGGAGATCGAGGTCAGGAGGGTTGACATGAAGAACAACACAGCGGATCCACTCACGAAGGCCATTCCCCAGATACAGTTTGAGAGACACTTCGGGATGCTCGGTATGCGATACTACAGCAGCTGGCCCTAGTGCAAGTGGGAGATTGTTAGTTGTATGTATGCCCTAGAGGCCAGTATTGTACAGATGATGTATATTATATTGGATGCTTGGACATATATAGAGATGACTTTCTTGCTCGATATTATAGTATGCTATCTGGTTGCTCTTTATCTTAACATGTACACTTGTCTCTTTAAACTGTCTTATAGTTACATGTTGATAAAGCCCTTAGGATGTGTACTTGACTACCTGGACTATGATGCAGATCATACTAGTGGGGACATGGTAGTCCATAGGTACATCCTTCAAGGTCCCTAGTCGTGGGTGTATCGAGACGGGGCATCGATATACCAGTGTAGACTAGCGTATACGCTTCTCGACCCATGAGATGGGCGATGGATGATCCCATATCCATTGGTGTTTGACATCAGAGATGGTGTACGGGTGCTCGGTGGAGACTGGGTACACTGGACGGACTCGCCGAGAACTCCCAGATGGTATTATACCTCACGTCAGATGGCAGTTCTCCGGTGACACTTGTGCAGGTTAGTCTGTAGACCCGAGATCGTCATAGAGTCTTGTGTGATTCCCACTGTGCTTTGATCTCCACTTTACCACGTCCATGAGGGCGTGCAAAACAGTGGTCTTTGGGTACAGTCCCGAGTCACATGGAGGCAATGAGCGATAGGAGGGGTTTCTTCTCTCCCGGTATTGGGGGTTGATGTTGCGCAGTGCTCGATTGGCCGTAATAGGGAAGTCCCTGGCCAGGGCTGATCAGAGATTTGCTGGTAAGTGTTACCAGTAGTTTCTCGACCCGTTATGAGCCTCACATTGGCACGACTTATCGGTTATTGGGGTCTGACGTTTACCACCCCTAGACTTGATATGCGACATATCAGACGAACAGACCGGACTGTACGGTAAGTGTTACTGGTTGGATTCATAGGAGTGTGAGCGGGCTAGCTCGTCGATCTTCTGATCGCTCAATTCCCGGGTGGCCGTTACGTTTAGCAGACCGCTTGCGGCTTGTGGGTGCTTGATATGATCATCATCTGCTACCGGCGTATTGACGAGTCTTTAGAGTCCTACACAGAGGTTTCCTGGCTCAAGCGAAACGAAATAGGAGCGCATATGAGATATGTGCGGGACCGAGAATAATGCGTGTATGTGATACCGCATTTCATTGTCGTGATTAATGTTTCGATTGGTTGTATACGATATGACCTAGTTATCGAATCACTGATTCGATAAATCGATACATTGGATACTAGTCGGTTATGTGCGACATGACCGGATCATTGAATCAAATGTTGATTTAATGATTAAATGTATAATTATATATTTGATATATTACTTTGCATTAACTAGTATTGGTTCACTTTAAATGGATTTTCTCACTTGATGTTCACAAGTTGTATATGTGATATACTTTTGTGCACTTGATTGTATCATGTTTGATGATGCATGAATATTGGTTAAGTGTAAAGAATCAAACCATGGTTAAATAGATGATTAGGGTTTTGCTTATTCATTTATTTATTTGGAAAAGATTTTGATGAGAATGGTGGCTTTCTTTGTTTCTAGTTGAAGCTTCATGAAGCTTTGACTTTGTAACCATTCTTGTCTTCATGCTTAACCCTAACCCTTCCAAGTAACCATGGTCAATTCTCTACACTCTACCTTAGTTAGTATATGATAAGTATTCATTTTACTTTTCATTTTTAATTAAGACTTATCATATTCTAGCTTCATCTTCTTCTTCATCTTCAAAGAAAAAGCTTAAGTCCATTAATGGCAACTTGAGCTAAAGTGTGAGAAATCCAATTCTAAAGTGAACCCACCTCCTATTTCTTCACCCTTTACCTCTTGCCAAGTAGTATAGGGTGTTTTCTTCACAAGTTTCACAACTTGATGGAGTTGGAGCTTGAACTTGTGATGCCTCGACGTAGATCATCTTCGGCACGAAGCCGACGACCTAGCCCGCCCATTTCTCCGATCAAGCCGACGATTGAGTCCGGGATTCGAGATGGACAGCGAGAGGATGCCTACGTAAAGCTAAGGAATTGGAGAACCGGATCTACAAAGCTTGTAGCCTCTTTCTTTTAGTTAAATTGTTAACTAGTTTCGTTTTTCGCCTAAACTTCTAGTCAACGATCCGTATTAGGGTTTCTCGGCACCCGTAAAATTTGAAATTGGCATGGTTGATGCCTTGTGAGACCTCATTAGCGTGCCTAGGAACCCTACACGAAGCTTTCGAGAAATACATTGAATTTAAACAAGAAGTAGAAAAACAAACCAGCTTGAGTATCAAGATGCTTCGATCAGATCGAGGTGGAGAGTATCTCAGTACGGAATTTGCAAACTTCCTAAAAGAGAATGGGATTCTCTCTCAGCTCACTCCTCCTTACACACCACAGCATAACGGTGTGTCTGAACGACGGAATAGGACCCTATTAGATATGGTCCGATCGATGATGAGTGATGCTGAGTTACCCGTCTCATTTTGGGGGTATGCATTGGAGACTGCAGCATTTCTTTTGAACAGGGTTCCAACCAAAACCGTGTCTACCACGCCATATGAGATATGGCATGGAAAGAGACCATCTCTTAAGAGGATTAAGATTTGGGGTTGCCCGGCCTATGTTAAAAAGCAGAATCCGGACAAACTCGAGACACGGTCGGTCATGTGTAACTTTATGGGATATCCAAAGAACTCATATGGATATCTATTCTACCACAAAGAGGAACAAAAGGTGTTTGTTTCTCAGTATGCCACATTCTTGGAAAAAGAGTTTTTCACAGATAAAGATGATGGCAAGGTGGTGGATCTAGAAGAGGTTCTAGAGACACAAACTACAAATGACGATTTGGTTGAACCGGCTGTTGCAATAGAAACTGAGGAACCTCGGCCACTCCGAAGGTCTGGGAGGACTTCTCGCCCACCGGAGAGGTACTACGGTTTCCTCATTGATGGTGACGGAGAAGACTGCATCATGGATGATGATGATCCTACCAGTTTTCAGCAAGCTATCACGAGTGGAGACTCTGTGAAGTGGCTCGATGCCATGAGATCCGAAATGGAGTCTATGTACACCAACAAAGTATGGAATTTGGACGTTTTACCCCCTGGGGTAAAACCTGTGGGATGAAAATGGATCTTTAAAAGAAAGATTGGTGTAGATGGGCAGGTAGAGACCTATAAGGCAAGACTTATGGCGAAGGGTTTTCGTCAAAGACCAGGTTTGGACTATGACGAGACTTTTTCGCCCGTAGCCATGCTTAAATCCATTCGGATCCTACTTGCTATTGCTGCTCACTATGACTATGAAATCTGGCAGATGGACGTTAAAACGGCATTTCTAAATGGAGATTTAGAAGAATGCGTTTATATGGATCAGCCGGAGGGCTTCACTGACAGTGGGAGCAGCGGGAAAGCATGTAGATTGCTTAAATCCATATATGGGTTAAAGCAGGCATCTCAGAGTTGGAACATCTGTTTCGATGATGTTATCAAAGAGTTTGATTTCATCAAAAATCCAGATGAACCTTGTGTTTATAAGAAGGTTGTAGGAAGAGCTGTCACATTCCTCGTATTGTACGTGGATGACATTCTTCTGATAAGAAATGCTATTCCTATGCTACAGTCAGTCAAATCTTTCTTATCACTAAGGTTCTCCATGAAGGACCTGGGTGATGCCACATACATCCTGGGCATAAGGATCTATAGGGATAGATCCAAAAAGTTATTGGGATTGTCCTAAACCAGGTACATCAACACCATCCTAAAAAGGTTTAGTATAGAAGACTCCAAGCGGGGTGCCTTACCCGCTTGCCATGGGGTCACTCTCTCCAAGGATTCTTGTCCGAAGACCGATGAAGAGAGAGCTCGCATGAGCATTATACCCTATGCTTCGGCAGTAGGATCTATAATGTATGCGATGTTATGTACACGTCCAGATGTAGCTTATGAGTGTTGTAAGCCGGTATCAATCCAACCCAGGGGGGAATCACTGGACAACTGTGAAGGACATTATTAAGTACTTACGAAGGACTAAAGAATTGTTCTTGGTGTATGGTAATGGAGATCTCCAAATGGAGGCCTTTACCGATTCGAGCTTCCAGAGCGATAAGGACGACAGCAAATCTATCTCAGGGTTTGTATTTACCCTCAATGGAGGGGCGGTAAGTTGGAAGAGTTCCAAACAGGATACCGTTGCAGACTCTACGATGGAGGCTGAGTACATTGCTGCAAATGATGCCGCCAAGGAAGCCTTCTGGATGAAGAAGTTCGTCTCGGAGCTAGGAGTAGTTCCAACCATTATTGATCCAATACCATTGTATTGTGATAATAATGGGATTATGGCGTTAGCCAAGGAGCCTAGGTCCCATCAGCGGTCCAGACACATCCTGAGGCGCTTTCATTTGATCCGGGAGATTGTAGATCGCCGCAAGATCGAGATTAAGAGAGTAGACACAAAGAATAACGCCGCGGATCCACTCACCAAGGCCCTCCCCCAGCCGCAGCATGAGCGACTTTTTGAGATGTTGGGTATGAGATACGCCAATAACTGGCCTTAGTGCAAGTGGGAGATTGTTGGATATATGTATGCCCTAGAGGCCATTATATGATAGTGGATGTATTTATGCATGTGTATATATATATATATATATATATATATATATATTCAGTGTACATTCTTTCTCGACATGATAGTATGCTATCTGGTTCTTCTTTATCTGACATGTTGATTTGATCATACTTTTACTCATTCATACATGTTGATAAAGCCCTGAGGATATTGGCTTGACTACAGTGATTATGATAGAGATCATACTAGTGGGACATCTGTAGTTTATGAGCATATCCTGGAATGTCCCTAGTCGTAGGTGTATCGAGACGGGGCATCGATATACCAGAGTAGACTAGCGTATATGATACTGGACCCATATGATGGGCGATGGATGTTCCCACATTCATCGATGTTTGACATCAAGATCATATACGGGTGCTCAGTGGTGACTGGATACACTGGACGGACTCACCGAGAACTCCTATGTGGAATTATATCTATCGTCGGATAGCAGTTCTCAGGTGACACAGGTACAGGTTAGTCTGTAGACCCGAGATCGTCATAGAGTCTTGTGTACTCTCCCACTGTACTTTGATTACCACCCTACCACGACTCTACTGAGTCGTGCAAACAGGTGGCCGTTCGGTACAGTCCCGAGAAACATGAAGGTGATGAGCGATAGAAGGGGTTTCGTCTCTCCCGGTATTGGGAGTTGATGCTGTGCTGTGCTCGACTGGTTATATCAGTAAGTCCCTGGCCAGGGCTGCTGAGATTTACTGATAAGTGTTATCAGTAGTTTCTCGATCTGTTATAGACCATTCACCGGCACGACTTATTGAGTTATTGGGGTCGACGTTACCATCCCTAGACTCGATATGCAGTATATCTGACGAAGAGACCGGACTGTACGGTAGTGTTGCTGGTTGGCTTGACGGGAGTTGTAGCAGGTTCGCTTGTTTTCTTCTGATCGCTCAATACCCGGGTGGCCGTTACGTTTAGCTGACCGCTTGCGGCTTGGGGGTGCTTGATATGATCATCACCCACTGCCGGCGTATTGACGAGTCTTAGAGTCCCACAAAGGAGTTACCTAGTCCAGGCGAAACGTTGTGGTGCGCGAATGCGATATGCGCATGGAACCGGTTAAAATGCGCGTATGAGATACCGTATATTAATCGGGCGGCTTGCTTTTGGTCGGGTCGTATGTGATATGACCGGGTTGATAAATCAAGTGTTGATTTATCATTTAACCATTAGCTTCTCACTAGAAATCCTTTCTTGTTCTTTTTGGATGTATGCATGCATGTATGCATTCATTCTTGTTCATGGACATATGGATGTGCATGCACACATGCATACATACATCATTCTATCATGGTTGTTTATACATAGAAAATGGTGGCAATATAAGACTCACACCTTGGTTATTTATATGGATTATTACTTCTATTTGTTTTAAAACAAAATGAAAAAGGAAAGGATAATTCATGGTTTGTTTCTACACTCTTCTTTGACCTAACCATACTCACCTACTCTTAACCATGGATTAAACTTTCCTTTCATGTTTTAACTCAAATTAAATAATATCTTTATCATTTAACCATGGTTTGAGATGAGAAGAAATAAATATATATACATATATTTTCTTTTTTCTTTCATGAGATTATCTTTTCTCTTCTTTTTAAAAAAGCCATCATCTTCTTCAACCTTGCTCTTTTGCTCTGTAGATTTTTCAAGTGAGCAAAATACTCAACAAGATAGGATTTTGAAGTGAGAAAGAGAACCACAACACCATTCTACACAAGTCTTGCCCACTTGTTTAGAGTGTTAACTTCATTTCTTTCTCTTGATAAACTGAAGTTGCTAGCTTGGACAAAGGAGCTTCGGGTGGATCGTCGTGGACGTTAGAAGACCTCAAGCTAATCGTTTTCCAACTCTCAAGTGGCCAAGGAGTCTATAAAAGGGAGCTACAAAGGTTGTACTCTAAAAACCCTAGCTTTTGTTACTTATGATGTTGGTTAAAGATTTGAAACCCTAATTTTCTAGGATAGATCCTTTGTATGCTTACTTAGCACCATAAAAATTTGATCTTTGGGACATGTGATGCTTCCAAACCTCTTATAGGGTGCTAGGTAAACCTAACAACATCAACCCATAATACCGGGAGAGACAAAATCCCCTCCTATCGCTCATTGCGTCCATGTGACTCGGGACTGTACCCAAAAACCACCGTTTTGCACGATCTCTTGAACATGGTAAGGTGGAAATTAAAGCACAGTGGGAATCACACAAGACTCTATGACGATCTCGGGTCGACAGACTAACCTGTACCAGTGTCACCAGAGAACTACTATCTGATGATAGGTATAATACCATCTAGGAGTTCTTGACGAGTCCGTTCAGTGTACCCAGTCTCCACTGAGAACCCATATACCATCTCTGATGTCAAACACCAATGGATATGGGATCATCCTGTTAGTTATGTATATGCCCTAGAGGCCATTGTTGTACATATGATGTATATTATAGTGGATGCTTGGATATATATAGAGAGGACTTTCTTGCTCGACATGATAGTATGCTATCTAGTTTCACGTTGTCTAAACGTGTTGACTTGTATTGTATTGCTGTCTTACTCTCACATGTTGATAAAGCCCTTAGAATATGTACTTGACTACTAGGACTATGATGCAGATTATACTAGTGGGGCCAGGGTAGTCTATGAGTACATCTTATAATTGTTCCTAGTAGAGGGTGTATCAAGACAGGGCATCGATACTCCAGAGTAAACTAGCGTATACGCATCTTGACCCATATGATGAGTGATGGATGATTCCATATCCATTGGTGTTTGACATCAAAGATGGTGTACGGGTGCTCAGTGGAGACTGGGTATACTGAACGGACTCGCTGAGAACTCCTAGATAGTATTATACCTATCGTCAGATAGCAGTTCTCTGGTGACACTTGTAGAGATTAGTCTGTAGATCCGAGATCGTCATAGAGTCTTGTATGATTCCCACTGTGCTTTGATTTCCACCTTACCACGTTCATGAGAACGTGCAAAACGGTGGCTTTTGGGTACAGTCCCGAATCACATGGAAGCAATGAGCGATAGGAAGGGTTTCGTCTCTCCCGGTATTGGGGGTTGATGTTGCGCTGTGCTTGGTTGGCTATAACTGGAAGTCCCTGGCCAGGGCTGATATGGAGATCTACTGGTAAGTGTTATCAATAGTTTCTCAACCTGTTATGACCCTCAAATCGACACGACTTATCGGTTACTGGGGTCTGACGTTTACCACCCCTAGACTGGATATGCGACATATCAGACGAAGAGACTGAACTGTATGGTAGTGTTACTGATTGGATTCACAGGAGTGTGAGCAGGCTTGTTTGTTGATCTTCTGATCGCTCAATACCCGGGTGGCTATTACGTTTAGCTGACCGCTTGCAGTTTGTGGGTGTTTGATATGATCATCACCTACTGCCGGCGTATTGACGAGCCTTTAGAGTCCTACACAGTGGTTTCCTGGCTCAGGCGAAACGGAGTAGAAGCACATATGTGATATGTTCGGGACCGAGATTAATACGATATGTGATTCCGTATTTTATTCTCGCGATATGTGATATCGGCCGGTTATATGTGATATAGCCGGTTTATCGGATCAAGTGTTGATTCGATGAAATGATACATTTTATATTAGTCGGTTATATGTGATATAGCCGAATTATCAGATCAAGTGTTGATTCGATAATTTAATATATAATTATATATTTGATATATTAAATTACATTAACTAATATTTGCTCATTTAAGTATTTCATTTTCTCACTTTGGATACTTTTAACATATATGTGATATATGTTTATTGTATTCTTTTCTTTTGTTACTAAATTATATATATATATATATATATATATATATATATATATATATATATATATATATATATATAATTGTAACATGATAGGTTATACATGCAACTAGGGTTTATGAGATTCACACCATTGCTAGAATTAGGGTTAGATATATATTTATTTTAGTTAATTCAAAATTGTGGACTTTAGTTGAGATATTTGTTTATGTTGACTAAGTCCACTCTCTTGATATTTACTAAGATATTTGTTAACCTAACCCTAACCCTAGCTCATAAGTCTCTACAAAGGTTAAGCATGACATTCTTAACCCATAGTTGCATTTCTAACCTCAACAATAATTCATTCATCACTTCTTCATCTTCTTCTTGCTCTCAAAAAGCTTGCTAGAATTTTCCTTTATGATGAAAGATTGTGAGAAAAATAAAACAAAAGAGAGCAAAATTCCTACTTCATCATCCTCTTCTATACTATCCATATAGATTAGTGTGTTAGCTTCACTAATCCCTAATTAGTGAAGAGATAGCTTGGGTTTGTGACTCCTCAAAGTAGATCATCTTGGATAGTGAAGACTTCAAGCAAGGATACATCATTCACTTCATGGAGCCTCTCAAGAGTCCGAAAGTTTGATGATCGCAGTGAAGGGACCACAAATCGGAACTTATGAAGCGAAGAAACGGACTACAAAGGTTGTAATCCCTAATCACTTAGAAGTAAAGTTGTTTGCTTTTCAATTCCTCATGATTATTTAGTTAAGAACCTAGGGTTAGGGTTAGATAGAACGGCAAAAATTTGAAATTGGCATGGACGATACCTCCCGAAACCTTACCGCCGTGCTATACAACCCTACAGTGGTATCAGAGCCTAGTTAGAGAATTAGACGGATAATGTAGGATTACGAAACCGAAACAACTCCGAAACACCCGAATATGAACCCTGGTTTCTGTCGAAATTTTCTGAGTGTCAAAATTTTTTTTTAAACAACTGCAGAATGTTGTATGAGATACAATATGAACACTGTGCAAAATTCACCCCACTCCACCTTTTTTGGGCTGGCCACATGAGCTATAGAACCGGCCTGCTCGGCCACTTGGAGGCATTTTAGGTTGAAATTTACACTGTGTTCCAGTCTCTGGGGTTTGGTATTTCAGGTGTTGTTTGTTTTTGCTAAATTTGCATGTAATGTTATCTTTTTACATAGGCAATTCGGAGTGTTTCGTATTCGTAATTCTAGTTTTTGTTTCGGGTTATTTAGACGGTGTTAAAAGGTTCGAACGAATATCAATAACTCACTTTTTCCCTTGCTGGAAATTTTTCCAAGTGTTGGATTTTTCCTTAGTTTAAAACTTTCAGAAACACATATAAGCGATTCTATGGACCCTTTAGAAGAACGAAACCCTAACTCGATTCTGTGACCGTCAGAACCGCCACTAAACCTTAGGGTTTGTTGTAGTTTAGCGGTGCCACATGTGAGGCATTGGTTGACCCTTCTACGGCTGGTTCATAGGAGCTGTGGCTTGTTCTGGGACCTTTTGAACTCCGCTCAAGTGTTGAGTTATTTGGGAAATTTTTGGTGCTTGTTTATTCAATTGGAAAGTTTAACATTGTCTAGTTATTTGAAATGTGATATAATATATGGAATTCATATAGTTAGGCATGAAATCCATAATATGTGATATGTCGGGTTTATGATGTCTAAGGTGATTGTGGATTCCAAATGTTGTAGTTTGACATTTTCTTTTCTGTGACCGTAAGTATAATATGTAGTATATCGCCGGTTTCGTTGTTATACATCAACGACAATTGGGATACGCATATTTTCTTACGTTGATGACATGTGATGTTATGTGTAGCTGTGATATGTTATATTAGATCGTCGTGATTTGAATAGCCTGGGGTTTTATGTGAGATGAGAGTTTTTATTTTCATTCATGTAAAATTCATTTTATGTAATATTCTTTTATTGGGGCACTTCCTAGTTGAGGATGATGTCACCATTGTGTATTATTTACTTTTCCGTATTAGGATAGACCTAAGGCGGAGAGCACAAGCAACCGGGTTCTAGGGTCCAGTGGGAGGCTATCTCGAGGAGTCGAGACCGGGTCTCCTAACCCTAGAATTGGTAGGGTTGCTTGTCGTTCTCGTAGGGGTATAGGGATGCGGGTTTGGCTATTCATCACGACCGTGGAATCCGTGTTTTATACAGGCTCAAAATAAAACACGGACTTCCTAATATATCCAATATTTCATATGTTATCTTTTTCTGCTGATATTCTGTGATGTGATCATTTTATATGCGTAAGAAGAATACTTTATTATTGTATATATGATATATAATAAACGTTGTTTATATTTTGCACCCGCGCTAGTCCCTCCCCGGTATACCGTTAGTTAAGTAACCTAACGGTGCATAACGGGACACTGTGGCGAATGCGGATGGCATAAGCGTACGTTGTATTTTCATTATTTCTGTGATGCTTAGGAAGCATAGATGATGGGACTTCATTAATGAGATTAATGAAAGAAAAAGAAACCTAAAAGTTGTTGTAGAATCAAATTTTCAAAAAGGGTAGCTCTACGTTTTACTTTGCATAGCGGTATTCCTTGTAGAATATACAGCACCTTATTCGATAAGGAAAGAGCCGAGTTCCCTTCACCGGGAGTGACCTCTTTAGCGAAACTAGCAGATGCTACAACTCACTCGGTTTTGTTTTTGATTTCTTCTATAGTTCTTGTTTTGCATAGCGGTATTTGTGAAATATCCTGCACTTTATTTGATAAGGAAAGAGCCGAGATCCCTTCACCGAGAGTGACCTTTTTAGCGAAACTAGTAAAATCCTTTTCAAAAACACTTCTTTTCAAAAACACTTGTTTCTACAACGATATCAAGTTCATTATGCAAAAGGTTTTCATAAAAACCTGTCTTATCCCTCCGTCATTTCAGATAAAGACTATTTAGTATTCGTGCTGCGTTTGTTGGCCTATATCAAGGCGTAGTGTGCGGTAGCTGACTAGTACTTATCTGCTTAAGCATGTGATGTGATTGGATTAGGGTAGTCGTATGACCTTGTTGGCCTTTGTCAAGGGTCGTACGGGTGGTTTTAATTCAATCGGGAAATGACAGGTTGAACTTGACTAGCATCCTATGGTTTGTTGGCCTTTGTCAAGGTCATAGGGGGTTAGGGGAAAAAGAATTATCGGGAATTTCAAGTGTTGAAATTTGCAATGAGATTGCATACCTTCTATGAGATAGCTGGATCCTGATACCCACTGAGAGTAAGAGTTACTCCTGGGAGAGTTTTTACACATGACAATTAGCTGATCTAGAAAGGTGTTAACGGGGTTATACTTCTGGAAAAACGAGATTTATTTTAATTAGGTTCGTGCGAAAGCACGGGGAACCTCCCTCAAAGTACCAACACTAACCTGGCTGAAAAATTGGCGAACTTGTAAGGTGTAATTAATCCCGGCTAGTCTTACCTTTTTGGGTTTGAAGGAAGATTTGATAAAAACAGTGGGAGCCATCCTGATTAGATAAGATAATAACCAATCTAATCTTACAAGAGCATACACTAAAGTGTTTTTTTCTCTCTCTCCAGGTAGCGACCATGTCAGGCCTTAATCAAGATAATAATATGGATGTATTGATTGAACCCGCTTGTTATACTTAGCAGGGGAACGTTGGTTCCGTTCTTTCTTATAATTGTTATAAGACTGAGCAGGAAATAGGGGAATATCCGGATTCTCACGCCGGCCAAATGAAGAACAAGTATACTGATGCATCTTCTTCGGGTGTGTTAGTTATCGAGAACTGTTTCTCAGTTCACTCTACGTCCTGGGTATTAGATACCGGATCGGGATCCCACATATGTAATATGTTACATGTGCTGAGGAAAGGTAGGGAACTGAGAGAGGGTGATCATTCCGTAAGAGTAGGGAATGGTGCAAATGTTGCAGCCAAATAGTTGGCGAATATCACCTTGTGTTACCAAATGGTAATACATTGATTCTGAACAAATGCTATTACATTCCGACCCTGATATGCAATCTTATATCAGTTTCTTTATTGAGTAAAGAAGGATATAATTTTGTTGTACAGGATAATGTTATGAACATCTTCCTGAATCAAAAGTTGATTGGATCAGGCTCGTTATATAATGCCATATACGTTCTAAACTAAACTACAGTTCTTAATGTACAGAACACACAAAAGAGGAAGAGTTCAGAAATGAACGAATCCTTCTTGGGGCATTGTAAACTCGGTCATATCAATGCGACACGACTAGCTAAGTTATATAAGGATGGATATTTGAATCCGTTTGAATTTTCATCTTATGACACTTGCCAGTCATGTCTCAAAGGAAAAATGACCAAAACTCCGTTTAGTAGACACGGGGAAAGAGTTACGGAACTTTTAGGACTGATACATAGTGATGTATGCGGTCCCATGTCTACACATGCCAGGAATGGTTTCTCGTACTTCATTACATTCACTAACGATCTCTCAAGATACGGACATGTGTTCTTGTTGAAATACAAGTCTGAAGTTTTTGAGAAATTTAATGAATATAAGCACGAAGTAGAGAACTAAACGGGTAAATGTATTAAAATCCTTCGATCTGACCGAGGAGGAGAATACTTGAGCAATGAGTTCCTGGACTATTTAAAAGAGAATGGGATTCTCTCTCAGCTTACTCCTCTGTATACACCATAGCACAACGGTGTGTCGGAGCGGAGGAGATCGCACCCTATTAGATATAGTGCGCTCTATGATGAGCACTGTTGAGTTGCCTATTTCCTTTTGGGGGTATGCGCTTGAGACAACAGCATACCTATTGAATCAAGTTCCGTCTAAATATGTACCTACCACACCATATGAGATATGGAGTAGGAAGATACCATGTCTTAAACGTGTTAAGATATGAGGTTGTCCAGCCTATGTCAAAAGGCAAAATCCGGACAAACTCGAGGCACGGTCAGTTCTTTGCAAGTTTGTGGGATATCCAAAGAATTTATATGGATATTTTTTCTACCATAGTGAGGAACAAAAGGTGTTTATTGCTCAACATGCCACCTTTTTAGAAAAGGAATTTCTTGCAAAAGAAATTAGTGGCAATAAGGTAGAGCTGGAAGAAGTTCCAGCAACACAAACTGCAACTGAAGATTTAGTGGAACAAGAGGATTCGATAGTTCCTAACGAACCCCAGCCTCTCCGCCGATCTAGTAGGGTTTCTCATCCACCTGTGAGATACTATGGTTTTCTCATTGATGGTGGGTGCGAGGACTGCATTATGAAAGATGATGACCCGACTAGCTTCGAGAAGGCCATCACGAGTAGGGACTCTGTGAAATGGCTGGGTGCAATGCGATCTGAGATGGAATCCATGTACACCAACAAAGTATGAACTTTGGAAGTTGCTCCTGAAGGGGTAAAACCCATTGGGAGCAAATGGATCTTTAAGAAGAAACTTGGTGTAGATGGAAAAGTTGAGACTTTCAAAGCTAGACTTGTTGTAAAGGATTTTTGTCAACGACCAGGTGTGGATTATGACGAAACTTTTTCTCCAGTGGCTATGCTTATGTCCATCCGGATCCTACTTGCCATTGCTGCATACCATGACTACAAAATCTGGCAAATGGATGTTAAGACCGCCTTTCTAAATGGTGATTTAGAGGAGTGCGTGTACATGACTCAGCCAGAGGGCTTCGTAGATAGTGGGAGCAGCGGAAAGGTGTGCAAGCTGCTTAAATCCATCTACGGATTAAAGCAGGCATCGTGGAGTTGGAACATTTATTTTGATTTTGTAGTCAAAGAGTTTGACTTCATCAAGAACGTAGATGAACCTTGTATTTATAAGAAGGCGGCAGAGAGTAAGGTTGTCTTCCTCGTATTGTACGTGGATGACATACTCTTGATAGGAAATGATGTTCCTATGCTGCACTCGGTCAAGCTCTTCTTATCACAAAGATTCTCAATGAAAGATCTAGGTGATGCCTCCTGCATCTTGGGGATTAAGATCTATAGAGATATATTTAAACGGATACTGGGATTGTCCCAATCCAGGTACATTGACACCATAATAAAGAGGTTTAGTATGGAAGAATCCAAGCATGGGAATTTACCCACGATCTCTAGACTCACTCTCTCCAAAGAGATGTCTCCCAAGACTAATTTAGAGAGAGCTCGCATGCAAGAGATACCCTATACTTCGGCAGTAGGCTCTATCATATACGCGATGCTATGTACCAGACCCGATATAGCATACTCACTAAGTGTAGTGAGTAGGTATTAAGAAGATCCAAGAGAGAGTCACTGGACAACTGTGAAGAACATTCTCAAGTACTTAAGAAGGACTAAAGAGATGTTCTTGGTGTATGGTAACGGAGAACTCCAAGTGGAGTCCTTTACCGATTCGAGCTTCCAAAGTGATAAGGATGGCTCTAAGTCGCACTCGGGATTTGTCTTTACCCTCAATAGAGGGGCAGTGTGTTGGAAGAGTTCCAAACAGGAAACCGTGGCAGACTCGACGATGGAGGCTGAATATATCGCTGCCAACGATACTGCCAAAGAGGCTGTCTGGATAAAGAAGTTCATAACTGAACTTGGAGTGGTTCCATCCATTGAACATCCAATACCTTTATATTGTGATAACAATGGAGCTGTGGCTTTGACCAAGGAACCCAGGTCCCATCAGAGATCCAGGCATATTCTGAGGCAGTATCACCTGATCCGGGAGATAGTTGACCGCCGAGAGATCGAGGTCAGGAGAGTTGACACGAAGTACAACACTGCGGATCCACTCACGAAGGCCATACCCCAAATACAATTTGAGAGACTCTTCGGGATGTTGGGTATGAGATACTACAACAGCAGGCCTTAGTGCAAGTGGGAGATTGTTAGTTATGTATATGTGATTGTTCTGATTTAAAGAAGTGTTTGTAGTATAACCGCAATCAATAACGGTGTCGTGTGTAGCTAGACCGAGATGAGTACGGGTCGTCCTCAGGAAACGTTGAATCTTTTAATCTTACTTTAGGGATGTTGATTAGGAAAGGAGGAAGAATAAAGAATGATGATGAATGGTTGTAGGTTCTAGATCTACGTCAAACACGGATGCATGATATAGATCTAGATTAACTACGGATGTAGGTTTTATGTTAGAAGAGGGCTTGTAGGGTTCGTTAAGATTTAGTAGTCATGGATGATTAATTAAAGATTACTCTTTTTATCTTTTAATAGATTTAAAACTAGATTGACAGTGATGCATGCAGATTAGGGTTTCTAGAGGGAAAAAGGTTCCCACTCTTAACCCCTATCTTGACATGGATCTCCGTTCATGTCTAGCCTTTACCAAAACAATTGTTAATCTAATCTCAGATCGCGGTCGAGACTATCAATGAATTGATAGCATGCCCGATTAGGATGTTAACTATTCTTTTGATAAAGTTTATAAACTTTATATGACGTAAAAAGAGTTTAAGGATTTTCATCATCCATCAATCTACCCTAATCCTACGAACCCTAATAAGCGGAGAATTACTCGCACATGTTGGGAAAAGAAAAGATAGAAAGGGAAATCATATTGAAAACTACAGAAAATAAAATGATATAAGAAAACAACTATCTTTATTAATCAACAAGATCAAGTACACTTTGTTCCTTTAGAAAATGATTACAAAAGCCTAATTTGCTTCTCGATCACTTCTAAGGAGGTAGATGAACTGTCGATGATTAACTAGGATTCTTGAGCCGTCGTGGACTTTGTGATCGCGTCGGTTTGATGATTTTTCCAAGAGCCTCTTGGTTCTTATTTATAGTCACAGACCCAGAATTTTTAGTTTCCTAATAGGGTAACTAGTTGTTAGGATCCTACTATAAAAATCCAAAATCCCAACTCCTCAATATTGCGGCGGAACTGCGGCCATTGGGTGGGTTTGGCCACGGATCCACGGTGGGGTAGAGGGGTCGTGGCTTCAAAAATCTTGAGGCTTCTTCTGGTGAACATGTAGACTATTTTGATATCTGGAATGTGAAAATCTTCTCTAATTCTCTGCCAGAATTGGTTTCTTCAATTTACTTGAACATTTCGGCAGATTTGATCTCGCCAACTCGGATTTCCTTGATTTCAGTCCTGATATAATTTCTGCACAATTATCTCAATAAATAATGTTAGTAGAATTTGTTTTTATTTGATATATTATCTTAACCATTTGACATGATATTAAAGTTTTAAGAGAATTGGTCAAAGATATTTGATATGGTATGCATATTTAAATGGACTAAATATTAATAGATATTATATGCTTACATTTTCCTTCATAATGTTAATTATAATATATAAACATATGAAAATAGTATCTTTACAGATAAACCCTCATATGTGTCATATTTATAATAAACACCTTTTATTATATAAAAATAGCAAGGAAAATGTCATATCAAATGCACAATATTTTCGACTGAACAATATGCCTTAGAGGCTATTGTTGTACATATGATGTATATTATAGTGGATGCTTGGATATATATAGAGAGGACTTTCTTGCTCGACATGATAGTATGCTATATGGTTTCACTTTGTTTAAACATGTTGAGTCTTACTCTCACATGTTGATAAAGCCCTTAGGATATGTACTTGACTGCTAGGACTATAATGCAGATCATACTAGTGGGGCCAAGGTACATCCTATAATTGTTTCTAGTCAAGAGTGTATCGAGACAGGGCATCGATACTCTAGAGTAGACTAGCGTATACGCATCTTGACCCATATGATGGGCGATGGATGATCCCACATCCATTGGTGTTTGACATCAAAGATGGTGTATGGGTGCTCAGTGGAGACTGGGTACACTGAACGGACTCCCCGAGAACTCCTAGATGGTATTATACCTATCGTCAGATAGCAGTTCTGTGGTGACACCGGTACAGGTTAGTCTGTAGACCCGAGATCGTCATAGAGTCTTGTGTGATTCCCACTGTGCTTTGATTTACACCTTACCATGTTCATGAGAACGTGCAAAACAGTGGCTTTTAGGTACAGTCCTGAATCACATGGAGGCAATGAGCGATAGGAAGGGTTTCGTCTCTCCCGGTATTGGGGGTTGATGTTGCGCTGTGCTCGATTGGCTATAACTGGAAGTCTCTGGCCAGGGTTGATATGGGGATCTACTGGTAAGTGTTATTAGCGGTTTCTCAACCTTTTATGAGCCTCACATCGACACGACTTATCGGTTATTTTGGTCTGACGTTTACCACCACTAGACTGGATATGCGGCATATCAGACGAAGAGACCGGACTGTACGGTAGTGTTACTGATTGGATTCACAGGAGTTTGAGCATGCTTGCTTGTTGATCTTCTGATCGCTCAATACCTGAGTGGCTGTTACGTTTAGCTGACCGCTTGCGTCTTGTGGGTGTTTGATATGATCATCACCCACTACCGGCGTATTGACGAGTTTTTAGAGTCCTACACAGAGGTTTCCTAGCTCAGGCGAAACGGAGTAGGAGCACATATGTGATATGTCCGGGACCGAGATTATTACGATATGCGATACCGTATTTTATTCTCGTAATATGTGATATCGGCCGGTTATATGTTATATAGCCGGGTCATCAGATCGAGTGTTGATTCGATGAAATGATACATTTTATATTAGTCGGTTATATGTGATATAGACGGATTATCAGATCAAGTGTTGATTCGATAATTTAATGTATAATTATATATTTGATATATTAAATTTCATTAACTAATATTTGCTCACTTAAGTATTTCATTTTCTCACTTTGGATACTTTTAACATATATGTGATATATGTTTATTGTATTCTTTTCTTTTGTTACTGAATTATATATGTGTGTGTGTGTGTGTGTGTGTGTGTGTGTGTGTGTGTGTGTGATATGTATAATTGTAACATGCTAGATTATACATGCAACTAGGGTTTATGAGATTCACACCATTGCTAGAATTACGGTTAGATATATATTTATTTTAGTTAATTCAAAATTGTGGACTTTAGTTGAGATATTTGTTTGTGTTGACTAAGTCCACTCTCTTGATATTTACTAAGATATTTGTTAACCTAACCTAACCCTAGCTCATGGTTAAGTCTCTACAAGAGTTAAGCATGATATTCTTAACCCATGGTTGCATTTCTAACCTTAACAATAATTCATTCATCACTTCTTCATCTTCTTCTTGCTCTCACTCTCTTGATATTTACTAAGATATTTGTTAACCTAATCTAACCCTAGCTCATGGTTAAGTCTCTACAAGGGTTAAGCATGATATTCTTAACCCATGGTTGCATTTCTAACCTTAACAATAATTCATTCATCACTTCTTCATCTTCTTCTTGCTCTCAAAAAGCTTGCTAGATTTTTCCTCTGTGATGAAAGATTGTGAGAAAAAGAAAACAAAAGAGAGCAAAATTTCTACTTCATCATCCTCTTCTATACTAGACATATAGATTAGTGTGTTAGCGCCACTAATCCTTCATTAGTGAAGAGATAGCTTGGGTTTGCGACTCCTCAAAGTAGATCATCTTGGATAGTGAAGACTTCAAGCAAGGATGCATCATTCACTTCATGGAGCCTCTCAAGAGTCCGGGAGCTTGATGATTGCAGCGAAGGAACAACAACTCGGAGCTTATGAAGTGAAGGAACGAACTACATGTTAGTTATATGTATGCCCTAGAGGCCATTACTATACATGAGATGTATATTGTAGTGGATGCTGGGACATATATAGAGAGGACTTTCTTGTTCGACATGATAGTACGCTATCTGGTTGCTCTTTATCTTAACATGTATACTTACTATCTCTCTGTTACATGTTGATAAAGCCATTAGGATGTATACTCGACTTCCGGGATTATGATGCAGATCATACTAGTGGGGCCTAGGTAGTCCATGAGTACATCCTTCAATGTTCCTAGTCGTGGGAATATCGAGACGGGGCATCGATATTCCAGAGTAGACTAGCGTATATCTTCTTGACCCATGTGATGGGCGATGGATGTTCCCATATCCATCGGTGTTTGACATCAGAGATGGTATACGGGTGCTCAGTGGAGACTGGGTACACTGAACGGACTCGCTGAGAACTCCGAGATAGTATTATACCTCACGTCAGATGGCAGTTCTCTGGTGACGCTGGTACAGCTTAGTTTGTCGACCCGAGATCGTCATAGAGTCTTGTGTGTCTCCTACTGTGCTTTGATTTCCACACTACCATGGCTCTACCGAGTCATGCAAACAGGTGGTTTTTGGGTACAGTCCCGAGTCACATGGAGGCAATGAGCGATAGGAGGGGATTCGTCTCTCCCGGTATTGGGGGTTGATGTTGCGCTATGATCGACTGGCCATAACTGGAAATTCCTGACCAGGGTTGCTGTGATTTACTGGTAAGTGTTATTAGTAGTTTCACACTCGTTATGGACCTTATATCGGCATGAATTATCAAGCTACTAGGGTCTGACATTTACCATCCCTAGGCGAGATATGCGACATATTAGACGAACAGACTGGACTGTGCGGTAAGTGTTACTGATTGGATTCACAGGAGTGTGAGCAGGCTTGCTCGTTGATCTTCTGATCGTTCAATACCCGGGTGGCCGTTACGTTTAGCAGACCGCTTGCGTCTTGTGGGTGTTTGATATGATCACCACCTAGAACCGGCGTATTGACGAGTCTTTAGAGTCCTACACAGAGGTTTCCTGGCTCAGGTGAAACGAAATAGGAGCGCATATGAGATATGTGCGGGACCAAGAATAATACCAGTATGTGATACTTTATTCTATTCTCACGATTTGTATCATCGGTTAGTTATACGCGATATAGCTGGGTTATCGAATCAAGTGTTGATTCGATATATTGATACATATGATATTAGTCGGTTATATGTTATATGACCGGATCATTAAATCAAGTGTTGATTTAATAATTTAATGTATAATTATATATTTGATATATTACTTTACATTAACTAGTATTGGTTCACTTAAGATTGCTTTTCTCACTTGATGAGCACATAATGTATATGTGATATATAATTGTGTACATGTTTGTATCATGCTTGATGATACATGCAAACTTGGGTGCGTGTAAGACTTACACCATGTTTATTTATAATTGTGAGTGTTTTATTTATTTTAAGTATTTCAAAATGGTGGCTTTATTTGTCATGGCTTAAAGCTTCATGAAGCTTCAAGCATCTTTGACAAAGTCCACACACTTTGTTTTACTTAAGCTATTTTGAAACCAAACCATTATATTAAACCATGGTTTAGTCTCTACAATAGTTAGTTGATGATACTAACTCACCCATGGTTGCATAATTATCATTATTCTTTTCTCATTTTTCATTCTTGCTTCTTCTTCTTCATCATCCAAAAGAAAAAGCTTTCTAGGTTTTTTCTGAGTGGTGAAAACAAGTGAGAAATCAAAATCTAAAGTGAACCCACTTCCTATTTCATTATCCTCTGCTACTTGCCATTTAGTTTAGGATGTTCTTTTCACAAAGTTCTTGACCAAGTGAAGTGATATCTTGAGTTTGAGTCTCCTCGACGTAGATCATCTTCGGCCTCAAAGACTACGAGCAATCTTCTTCATTTCTCCGGTGAATTCCATACTAGAATCCGGGAGCTCGATGATCGCAGCGAAGGGACGTCAACACGGAGCTTTAGAAGTAAAGGACCGGATCTACAAAGGTTGTATTTTCGTTCACTTCTCTTTGTAATGTAGATTACTTGTTTTGGTTACCCTAGTTTTCTAGCATGATTCTTAGTTTGATTGCTTAGCACCCTCTTGATTTTTTTGTTGTGGCATGTGTGATACTTGCAAACCCTAGGCTAGGTGCTAAGGAATCCCAACATGGTATCAGAGCCTAACTAGAAACTTAGACGATGTTAGATGTAATACGAAACCGAAACAAATCCGTAATACAGTTTCTAAAACCCTGCAGTTCATGCTCTCTGTTGATTTTCAAAAGGTCTGTAAAAATTTTGCAAACAAGTGTAGAGTCATGTATGTGATGCCTATAGTGCACAGAACAAAAACGAGACCCTTTGCTCGGTTTTCAACCGAGCACATTCCTCTAAATTCCGAGGAGGCCGGCCCCCTATGCTCCATTTGGTGTTGTTTTTGTTTTGTTCTCTGGTGTGCTCATTTTGGGGTTTCAGGTATTGTTTGCTTGGTCCAAATTTTCATGTGATGTAAATTTTGGTATAGGACCAAAACGGAGTGTTTCGTAGTCATAGAATTTAACATTGTGATGGTAACCTAGGCTATGTTTGACAGTTCGAACGATCTTCAAACATCACCCCATGTCCCCCTTTGAAATTTCCAAGTGTTGGAATTTTTATAAGTTAATTATATTCAATGTTCGTGCAAATAACTCTATGGACCCTCTAGAAGAACACATGAACCTTAACTCGACTCTATGCTCTCGGAACCGCGGCTTGAACCCTAGGGTTTGCCGTAGTTCCGCGGTGTCATAGGTGAGGCATTGGTTTGACCTTTCTACGGCTGGATCATAGGTACTGTAGCACGTTTTGGATACTTTAACTTCGCTCAAGTGTTGAGCTCAATGGGAGTTGTGGGGATTTGTTGATTCGCTCGAAACGTTTAACATCGTCTAGTATATTATGATACAATACTTAGAATCAACAACATCTGAATTTTATAAGTCTAGCAATTTAGTCTCATTTGATTGGTTGCCATGGGATTTTGATATGATCAAAAGTTCGTCGCAATCACTTATAAGATTCGGATACTCGCCGGGTAACATTACTAGATAGCCACACCCTACAGCCGCAACCAAGTGACTATAGGAGAACTCCGTTGCCAAAAAGCATCCGTTTGGGTGCTCGCGGCCGCGGTGTTCCGCCCAAGTGCACTTCGTCGTCGGTATCGGGGGGTGCGACCGTCTACTAAAGTTTCCGACGAGCATTCGATCGGGATGTCGGGAATCTTGTTGAATTGCCCGACTGATTATTGGAAAGTGTTTTCAATATCGAGACTAAAATGCGGGGTTTATAATTGTTAGGCATGTGATGTATAAGGAATTCATTTGTTAGGCATGAAATCCGCAATATGAGATATTACGGGTTTATGATGTCTAAGGTGGTTGTGGATTCCAACTGTTATAGTTTTCATTTTCTTTTCTGCGACCGTAAGTGTAATATGTGGAGTAACGTCGGTTTCGTTGCTATACGTCAAAGACAATTGGGATACGCATATTTACTTACGTTGATGACATGTGATGTTATGTGTTGCTGGATATGTTATATTGGACCGTCGTGTTTGAATAGCCGGGATTTTTTTATGTGAGATGAGTGTTTTTCATTTTCAATCATGTAAAAACTTGTATGTAACATTCTTTTATTGGGGCACTTCCGGGCTGAGGAAGATGTCACCGTTGATGTATATTATTTACTTTTCCGTATTAGGATAGACCCAAGGAGGGGAGCACAAGTAACCGGATTCTAGAGTCCAGTGGGAGACCATCTCGAGGAGTCGAGTCCGGGTCTCCTAACTCCAGAATTGGTAGGGTTGCTTGCCGCTCTCATAGGGGTCTAGGGGTGTGGGTTTGGCTATTCATCACGACCGTGGAATCCGTGTTTTATACAGGCTTAAAATAAAACACGGACATCCTGGTATATCCAATATTTCATATGTTGTTTTCTGCCGCGTTATCTGTAATGTGATCATTTGATATGTGGAGATAGATACTGTATATAGTATATATGATATATTATATAGACGTTGCTTATGTTTTACACCCGCGCTAGCCCTGTCCCGCTCTGCCGTTAGTTACCTAACCTAACGGTGCATAACGGGATTTCGAGGCGAATGCGGATGGCATAAACGTACGTTGTATTTATCTGTGATGTTTAGGTGACTTAAATGATGGGACATTCATTAATGAGATTAATGAAAGAAAATAAACATGAAAGATGTTGTGGAATTGAATTTTCAAAAACAGGTAGGTCTAGTTGTTGCTTTGTATAGCGGTGTTCCTTGTAGAACATCCAACACCTTATTCGATAAGGAAAGAGCCGAGATCCTTTCACTTGGAGTGACCTCTTTAGCAATAACTAGCAGATGCTACAACCCTCGGTTTTGTTTTTTGATTGCTTTTCTAGTTCTTGCTTTGCACATTGGTATTGTGAATATCCTGCACCTCATTCGACGAAGAAAGAGCCGAGATCCCTTCACCGGGAGTGACCTCTTTAGCGAAACTAGCAAAAGCCTCAAAAACACTCCATTTTAAACCATTTGATTCTGCAACGAGATCAAGTTCAAAGCATTAAAGGTTTTCTCAAAAACCATCCGCAACCCTCCGTCATTTTAGGAAGTAGAGTACTTAGTATTCGTGCTGCGTATGTTGATCAAAGTCAAGACGCAGTGTACGGTAGCTAAGTGATGTCTTCTTACACAGCATATGATGCGATTATTTAGGACAGTCATATGATATGTTGATCATAGTCAAGGTCATGTGGGTGGGTCTAATTAATCACGTAATGATGGGTAAAACTTGACTAGTGCTTATGATATGTTGATCATAGTCAAGGTCATAAGTGCTAGGGGTAAAAACCATTATCGGGAGTTTCAAGTGTTGAAATTTGCAATGAGATTGCATACTTTCTATGTGATAGTTGGATCCTAATACCTACTGCGAGTAATTGTTACTCCTGAGAGAGTTTTGCACTTTACAATTAGCCGATCAAGTAGGTGTCTAGAAATGTGTCAACGGGGTTACACCCGTGGGAAAACGAGGTTTATTTTAATTAGGTCCGTGCGAAAGCACGGGGAACCTCCCCCAAAGTACCAGCACTGGCCTGGCTGAAAGATTGGCGAACTTGTAGAGTGTAATTAATCCAGGCTAGTCTTTCCCTTTAGGGTTTGAATGAAAATTTGATAAAAACAGTAGGAGCCATCCTGATTAGATAAAGTATATAACCAATCTAATCTTGCAAGAGTGCACGCAGAGTGTTTTCTTCTCTCTCTCTCTCCAGGTAGCGACCATGTCACGCCTTAATCAAGAAAATAATATGGATGTATTGACCGAACCCGCTTGTTATACTGAGCTGGGGAACGTTGGTCCCGCTCCAACTTATAATTGTTATAAGACCGAGCAGGAAATAGGGGAATACCATGATTCCCATACCGCCCAAACGAAAAAAATACATGATGATGCATCTCCTTCGGGTGTATTCATTACAAAGAACTGTTTCTTAGTATCCTCTACGTCCTGGGTATTAGATACCGGATCAGGATCCCAGATATGTAATCTAATACATGGGCTACAGATAGGTAGAGAACTGAGAACGGGTGATAAGTTTCAAGAGTTGAAAATGGTTGTAACAACCCTTTATTTACTATAGAAATTTTTTCAAAATATTTTTTTTCAAAATCCATAAAGGGGTATTTTAGCCTGAGCACAAGATATAAGTAATTATTTTGCTTTTTAATTACAAGTTAAAAGAATGTAACAACTCCATTTTTAGTGTACAAATTTTTTTAAAAATTAATGTATACTTGGAGTATTTACATTTGCTGTTATTACTTTAAGTAATTAATTAGCTCCATAATTACAAGAAGGAGCTTGTAGCTCATTGGTAATACCTTGCAATGCTGAACCAAGCCACCAGAGTTCAAATCCCATACCCCACATTATTTTTAATATTGATTTTTTTAAAACCTTTAGAATAACAAGGGTTTACACGTTCATATCTCACAAAACCCCCACTACACCTAAAAATGTAACATTGCCAGAGGTTAGATGAACTGTCGGGGGGATCCCGGCCGCCTGACTCGGCCGGGAATCGGCCAAATCGACCTCGACTCGGCCGACTCAGTCCTCCGACAGAGTCACGGCCGAGTCGGCCGATTCCGGTGACGACCCCAACACAAAAGATGTGTCTTTTGGTCTCCCCTGTACACCTGCAAAATTTTATTCTCAGACCATTTTCAGAGCTCTTTTAAAATCCCATTTACTCCACTTTTATTACATTTTAATATATTTTAATACATTTTTTTAAATTAAAACTCTTCATTACCCTAACCCTATCCTAACCCTATAAATACCAACCCTACACACTACCTTCTCACCCCAAACTCTGAGCCAACTCTCAAGAATTTTCAAGAAAACTTATGTACTTTGAAAACGAGCAAGAAGCGAAGCTACGACGAATTTTCCGGCGAACTTCTTAGGAGCTCCCGGTGACGAAACGACGCACCGGCGACTCCTCCCGATCCATCTCCCTCACCTTGTTGTCCTAAACCCGTAAGTCTCATTTCTAACTTCTCTATTCTATTCTAGAAATACGAAATTATAAAACCCGACGGAATTGGAGCAAATCCGATTTCCGATTCGGTTTCTTTCTAAAACTCTCACTTTTCTTTAATACAATTTTGTTAAACCACTTCATGTGGACTATTAAACACTAAATAATCATATTGAACAAGTTCTATATCAAAAATAATTGCTATCTCCATTTTACCGTATTTTTTCAATAAAATACCACATAGTTTCATTTCTACATTTAAACCATCAAAACTTGCTATACCTTTAAGTAGATTACGAGATAATGACCTACCTCATCACACACTCATATGCAACAAAGCACCATACCCTTGGGAACATAGAATACGGAAAAACAACACATTTTCATTTAAATACCATTTACTTAATAAAACCGTTTTCTAAAGGATTTAGTATTTATACAAATCTTTGCAAAGCGCTGCTACAACCCATTTTGGGGAACCCGTTCGGGATGTTGCGGATTATCGCACATCATCGGGCTTAGTAGTGCGAGATTCAGACCTCCGCAAGGAGCATTCGGTCTCGAAAGATTTAAAATACGACATCTTAAAAAATGAGATTTTTAGAATATAAAATATATATTAAAATTATTTTTATATAAATATATGTATATTTATCATTAAAATACCTATTTTGTTATGATATAAATATTCCACCTTTTTCTAAAAATCACAAGAATCAATTTTACACTAAAATACCATGAATTCCATATAAAACCAATATTACAAATAAATACCATTTATTATGAAATTAGGATATTTCCACTAGAAATATCACAATATAAAATCTACATTCATTATAACTCTAAAGACGATTAATAAATACTTGGGGTGTATTTTGAAAAGTATATAAAAGTATTTTTACATAAAACCCCCTCAAGTTCTATAATTTACCCTAAGGACCCTAGTAAATATAGGTTTAAGCGGGACCAATCTCTTGAGCCTCACGGAGCCGGAGAAGTGGGTTCTTACCTATTTAAGGTAGACAACTTAACAACGGTGTTATCAATACGGTAATCGTCTTTGAAAAAGACACAAATCCTGCCGCCCATATGCAGCGGTTACCGATAATATCAAAACAATCAGGACTTCAATTTACTTCTCTAATTGTCTGACTCAGATTGAGTCTCATTATTGTCTGACTCAGATTGAGTCTCATTATAATCTGACTTGAATATGATTCAAGTACAATCTACAATCTATAATCTACAATTTACAATATTACAATTCAACACGAATCCATGAATCAATGAATCCATTAGTCCATATATTCAATCTATCAACTTGACCGAACCGAACCATGGATATACATCCATTTACATGATTCTACAGTTATTCCATTTACATGATTATACAGTTATATCTGTTTACTGATATCATGGTTTTGGTCAGCCATCCAACTAAATAATCTATACAATATAATACAACAATACAATCAAAACACTACGGGGTTTAAGGGGTAGATTGGTACGGAAGGTGTTAAAAGTGGCACGAGACAGTAAGATTAAGACACCTAACCTATATTCCATTGCTGTTGTACCGTGGCTTAACGATTCCTTGTACATTCCGTTTGCCCTGGTCTTTAGCATATGGAGACCCCTCTCGTATACACTGGCATCCTTCTGTACCAAGCTACAAACAACAGCGTTAACACAACATTACAACAATATGATACATCTTTAAAAGATACCTCTTATTCTGTCTATTTCTCCCTTATCTTTGGGACTTACCGAGCGACCTATTCGCTGACGACATTCTCTTTCTTTCTTCTTTGAATGTTGTTAGGTGATCTGGACACTTCAGAGATCGAGCCCACTGCTGAAGACTTGGACCAGTTCATTGAAGACCCTGAGCTCTAGTCATTGTACACTTTCCATTCAGTACTTTTCATTTCTGTTATGCCATTGTTTAGGCATTGCTTTATTTCAGTTGTATTTACTTTTCATGCAATGTACAGAAAGAATGTGAAGAAATAAAGTTGCTGTTTTTATTATATCTTGTCTCTTGTACTTTATTTTTATATTGCTTAGATACGCTTAGCGTATTTACTTCACAGTAAATACGTAGCGGGCCCAGTCGCGTCCCCTTCACCGTACACCGGAAAGCGGGGCGTGACAAGTTTTGTTGGTGGCCTATGTAGGTCAGAGCTGTATGGAACCCTAAGCAATATAAAACCCAAGAACCAGCAACTAAAACATTCTTTACAATCATGTTCCTTGAATCATATCTTTCATATTCCTTGAATCATATACTTTGAATATGTCCTAACCCAAAATTCCCTCACCTCTTTTACAATCTTACCAAAACCTTCGCATTCTTTCATTCCTTCACACATTTTTCATATTTTAAAAAAAAACCCTTGCACCACCTTGTTATTTTTTTTCACACACGGTCAGTACTTCAGTCACTAAACTTTCTTTGAATTTGTTACACTTTCCTTTTACAAATTTCGAGGATGAAATTTTTCTAAGGAGGGTAGAATGTAACAACCCTAAATTTCTTATACAAATTTTTTCAAAATATTTTTTTTCAAAATCCATAAAGGGGTATTTTAGCTTGAGCACAAGATATAAGTAATTATTTTGCTTTTTAATTACAAGTTAAAAGAAAACAACTCCATTTTTAGTGTACAAAATTTGCTTAAAAATTAATGTATACTTGGAGTATTTACATTTGCTGTTATTACTTTAAGTAATTAATTAGCTCCATAATTACAAGAAGGAGCTTGTAGCTCATTGGTAAAACCTTGCACTGCTGAACTAAGCCACCAGAGTTCAAATCCCATACCCCACATTATTTTTAATATTGATTTTTTAAAAAACCTTTAGAATACCAAGGGTTTACACGTGCATATCTCACAAAAACCCCACTACACCCAAAAATGTAACATTGCCAGAGGTTAGATGAACCGTCGGGGGGGATCCCGGCCGCCTGACTCGGCCGGGAATCGGCCAAATCAGCCTCGACTCGGCCGACTCAGTCCTCCGACCGAGTCACGGCCGAGTCGGCCGATTTCGGCGACGACCCTAACACAAAAAATGTGTCTTTTGGTCTCCCCTATACATCTGCAAAATTTTATTCTTAGACCATTTCCAGAGCTCTTTTAAAACCCCATTTACTCCACTTTTATTATATTTTAATACATTTTTTAAAATTAAAACCCTTCATCTACCCTAACCCTATAAATACCAACCCTACACACTACCCCCTCACCCCAAACTCGGAGCCAACTCTTAAGAATTTTCAAGAAAACTTGTGTATTTTGAAAACGAGTAAGAAGTGAAGCTACGGCGAATTTTCCGGCGAACTTCCTAGGAGCTCCCGGCGACGAAACGACGCACCGGCGACTCCTCCTAATCTATCTCTCTCTCCTTGTTGTCCTAAACCCGTAAGTCCTATTTTTAACTTCTATATTCTATTCTAGAAATACGGAATTATAAAACCCGACGGAATCAGAGCAAATCCGATTTCTGATTCGGTTTCTTTCTAAAACTCTCACTTTTCTTTAATACAATTTTGGTAAACCACTTCATGTTGACTATTAAATACTAAATAATCATATTGAACAAGTTCTATATCAAAAATAATTGCTATCTCCATTTTACCGTATTTTTTCATTAAAATACCACATAGTTTCATTTCTACATTTAAACCATCAAAACTTGCTATACCTTTAAATAGATCATGAGATAATGACCTACCTCCTCACACACTCATATGCAACATAGCACCATATCCCTGGGAATATAGAATACGCGAAAACGACACATTTTCATTTAAATACCATTTACTTAATAAAACCGTTTTCTAAAGGATTTAGTATTTATACAAATCTTTTTAAAGCGCCGCTACAAGCCATTTTGGGGAATCCGTTCGGGATGGTGCGGATTATCACATATCCTCGGGCTTAGTAGTGCGAGATTCAGACCTCCGCAAGAAGCATTCGGTCTCGAAAAATTTAAAATACGACATCTTAAGAAAATGAGATTTTTAGAATATAAAATATATATTAAAATTATTTTTGTATAAATATATGTATATTTATCATTAAAATACCTATTTTGTTATCATATAAATATTCCACCTTTTTCTAAAATTCACAAGAATCAATTTTACACTAAAATACCATGAATTCCATACAAAACCAATATTACAAATAAATACCATTGATTATGAAATTAGGATATTTCCACTAGAAATATCACAATATATAATCTACATTCATTACAACTCTAAAAACGATTAATAAATACTTGGGGTGTATTTTGAAAAGTTTATAAAAGTATTTTTACATAAAACCCCCTCAAGTTCTATAATTTACCCTAAGGACCCTAGTAAATATAGGTTTAAGCGGGACCAATCTCTTGAGCCTCACGGGGCCGGAGAAGTGGGTGCTTGCCTATTTAAGGTAGACAACTTAACAACGGTGTTATCAATACGGTAATCGTTTTTGAAAAAGACACAAATCCTGCCGCCCATGTGCAGCAGTTACCGATAATATTAAAACAATCAGGACTTTAATTTACTTATCTAATTGTCTGACTCAGATTGAGTCTCATTATAATCTGACTTGAATATGATTCAAGTACAATCTATAATTTACAATCTACAATTTACAATATTACAATTCAACATGAATCCATGAATCCATTATTCCATATATTCAATCTATCAACTTGACTGAACCGAAACATGGATATACATCCATTTACATGATTCTACAGTTATTCTATTTACATGATTATACAGTTACATCCGTTTACTGATATCATGGTTTTGGTCAATCATCCAACTATATAATATATACAATACAACAATACAATCAAAACATTATGGGGTTTAAGGGGTAGATTGGTACGGAAGGTGTTAAAAGTGGCACGAGACAGTAAGATTAAGACACCTAATCAATATTCCGTTGCCGTTGTACCGTGGCTTAACGATTCCTTGTACATTCCGTTTGCCCTGGTCTCTAGCATATAGAGACCTCTCTCATATACACTGGTATCCTTCTGTACCAAGCTACAAACAATAGCGTTAACACAACATTATAACAATATGATACAACTTTAAAAGATATCTCTTATTCTGTCTATTTCTCCCTTATTTTTGGGACTAACCGAGTGACCTGTTCGCTGACAACATTCTCTTTCTTTCTTCTTAGAATGTCGTCAGGTAATCTGGACACTTCAGAGATCGAGCCCACTGCTGAAGACTTGGACCGGTTAAGTAAAGACCCCGAGCTCTAGTCATTGTACACTTTCCATTCAGTACTTTTCATTTCTTTTATGCCATTGTTTAGGCATTGCTTTATTTCAGTTGTATTTACTTTCCATGCATTGTACAGAAAGAATGTGAATAAATAAAGTTGCTGTTTTTATTATATCTTGTCTCTTGTGCTTTATTTTTATATTGCTTAGATACGCTTAGCGTATTTACTTCATAGTAAATACGTAGTGGGCCCAGTCGCGTCCCCTTCGCCGTATACCGGGAAGCGGGGCATGATAATGGTGTAATTGTTGCAGCCAAGGCGTTGGCATTTATCACCCTGTATTACCAAATACATTGATTCTGAACGAATGCTATTAGATAGCGAACCTGATATACAACATCATATCAGTCTCTTTATTTAGTAAAGAAGGATATAATTTTGTATTGTTAGATAATGTTTTGAACATTGCCTATATCAAGAGTTGATCGGTTCAGGCACGTTATCTAAAAGCATATACATTCTAAATCAAACAACAGTTCTTAACGTACAGAACACACACAAGAGGAAGAGTTCAGAAATGAAGGAATCCTTCTTGAGGCATTGTAGACTAGGTCATATCAAAACGACCCAACTAGCTAAGTTACATTAAGATGCATATTTAAATCAGTTTGAATTTACATCTTGTGAAACTTGCCAGTCATGTCACAAAGATAAAATGACTATAGCTCCGTTTACTTGAAACAGAGAAAGAGTTGGTGAACTCTTGAGAGTAATACATGATGATGTATGAAGGTCCCCAGTCTACATATGCCAGGACTGGATCTTTATACTTCCTTACATTCACTGATGATCTCTCAAGATTCGGACACATGTTCCTGTTAAAACACAAGTCTGAAGCTTTTGAGAAATTCAATGAATATAAGTCAGAAGTCGAGAACCAAAACGGGTATAAGTATTATGTCCTATAATGCGATCAGGGAGGAGAATACTTGTGCATGGAATTCCTGGACTATTCTAAAGGAGAATGAGATTCTCTCTCAGCATTACTCCTCTGTATACACCACAGCACGTAGGTGTATTGGGGGCGGAGCAATCGCACCCTATTTGATATGGTGCGCTCTATGATGAGTACTACTGAGTTACCTGTTTCCTTTTGGGGGTTATGCACTTGTGAAGCTGCATACCTATTGAATAAGGATTCAATAGTTCCCGACGAACCTCAGCCTCTCCGCCGATCTGGTAGGGTTCCTCATCCGCCTGAGAGTTACTTCAGTTTCTCGATGCCAGTGGGAGCGAGGATTGCATCATGAGATGATGACCCAACTAGTTCGAGCAGGCCATCAAGAGTGGGGACTCTGTAAGAATAGCTGGATGCTAAGCGATCTGAGATGGAATCCATGTACGCCAACAAAGTATGGACTTTGGTTGCTATATCTGAAAGGTTAAATCCCCATCAGGAGCAAGTATATCTTGAGAAGATTACTTGGTGTAGATGAAAAAATTAAGACTTTCAAAGCTAGACTTGTTAAATGTTCTCGTCATCGACCAGGCGTGGATAATGATGAAACCTTTTCCAGTGGCTGTGCTTAAGTCCATCCGGATCCTACTTGCCATTGCTACATAATATGACTACGATATCTGGTGGTTGGGTGTCATGACTGCTTTTTTAAATATTGATTTAGAAGAGAACGTCTATAAGTACACAACCAGAGGGCTTCGTAGACAGTGGGAGCAGCGGAAACGTATGCAAGTTGCTTTAAAAGTTAAAGCAGGTTTCGCGGAGTTAGAACATCTGTTTTGTTGTAGTAGTCAAAGAGTTTGACTTCATCAAAATGGTAGATGAACCTTGTATATACAAAAAGGTAGTAGAGAGTAAGGTGGTTATCTTCGTATTGTACGCAGACGACATACTCTTAGTAGGAAAAGAGTTTCCTATACTACGCACGGTCAATCTCCTCTTATCACAAGGATTCTCTATGTAGGATCTAGGTGATACCTCCTAAATCCTGGGTTTTGGATCTATGAGATAGATCAAAATGGATGTTAGGATTCTCACTAAGTGTAGTAAGATAGTATCAATCGATCCTGGGGAGAATCACTGGATAAATTCCAGGATGATAAGGATGACTGAAGGTCAGTCACAGGCTTTGTCTTTACCCTCAGTGGAGGGGCGGTATGTTGGAAGAGTTCCAAGCTAGATACCGTGGCAGACTAGACGATAAAGGCTGAATACATCGCTATCAAAGATGCTACCAAAGAGGTAGTCTGGGTGTATATTTGTTTATGAGATGAACAAGGTTCCTACCATTGTGTGACAATGGAGGTGTGGCTTTGGCTTAGGAACCCCGGTCCCATCACTGACCCAGACATATTCTGAGGCAGTATTACCTGATCATGGAGATGGTTGAATCTCCAAGAGATCGAGGTTAGGAGAGTAGACTCAGAGGTTAACACGGCGGATCAACTCACTGAGGCCTTTCCCAGAGAGAGACATTTATGGGATGGTTGAGTATGAGATACTACAACCACTGCTACATGATGGTCCTAGTGCAAGTGGGAGATTGTTAGTTATATGTATGCCCTAGAGGCCATTACTGTACATGAGATGTATATTGTAGTGGATGCTGGGACATATATAGAGAGGACTTTCTTTCTCGACATGATAGTACGCTATCTGGTTGCTCTTTATCTTAACATGTATACTTACCATCTCTCTGTTACATGTTGATAAAGACCTTAGGATGTGTACTCAACTTCCAGGATTATGATGCAGATCATACTAGTGGGGCCTGGGTAGTCCATGAGTACATCCTTCAATGTTCCTAGTCGTGGGAATATCGAGATGGGGCATCGATATTCCAGAGTAGACTAGCGTATATCTTCTCAACCAATGTGATGGGCGATGGATGTTCCCATATCCATTGGTGTTTGACATCAGAGATGGTATACGGGTGCTCAGTGGAGACTGGGTACACTGAACGGACTCGCCGAGAACTCCGAGATAGTATTATACCTCACGTCAGATGGCAGTTCTCTGGTGACACTGGTACAGCTTAGTCTGTCGACCCGAGATCGTCATAGAGTCTTGTGTGTCTCCCACTGTGCTTTGATTTCCACCCTACCACGGCTCTACTGAGTCGTGGAAACAGGTGGTTTTTGGGTACAGTCCCGAGTCACATGGAGGCAATGAACGATAGGAGGGGATTCGTCTCTCCCGGTATTGGGGGTTGATGTTGCATTATGCTCGACTGGCCATAACTAGAAATCCCTGGCCAGGGTTGTTGTGATTTACTGGTAAGTGTTATCAGTAGTTTTACACTCGTTATGGACCTTACATCGGTATGACTTATCAGGCTACTGGGGTGTGATGTTTACCACCCCTAGGCGAGATATGCGACATATTAGACGAACAGACCGGACTGTGCGGTAAGTGTTACTGATTGGATTCGCAGGAGTGTGAGCAGGATTGCTCGTTAATCTTCTGATCGCTCAATACCCGGGTGGCCGTTACCTTTAGCAAACCGCTTGCGGCTTGTGGGTGTTTGATATGATCACCACCTACTGTCGGCGTATTAACGAATCTTCAAAGTCCTACACAGAGATTTCCTGGCTCAGGAGAAACGAAATAGGAGCGCATACGAGATATGTGCGGGACCGAAAATAATACCAGTATGTGATACTGTATTCTATTCTTGCGATTTGTATCATCGGTCGGTTATATGCGATATTGCCGGGTTATCGAATCAAGTGTTGATTCGATATATTGATACACATGATATTAGTCGGTTATATGTGATATGACTGGATCATTAAATCAAGTGTTGATTTAATGAATTAATGTATAATTATATATTTGATATATTACTTTACATTAACTAGTATTGGTTCACTTAAGATTGCTTTTCTCACTTGATGTGCACATAATGTATATGTGATATATAATTGTGTACATGTTTGTATCATGCTTGATGATACAAGCAAACTTGGGTGTGTGTAAGACTTACACTATGTTTTCTTATAATTATGAGGGTTTTTATTTATTTTAAGTATTTCAAAATGGTGGCTTTATTTGTCATGGCTTAAAGCTTCAAGTATCTTTGACAAAGTCCACACATTTTGTTTTACTTAAGATATTTTGAAACCAAACCATTATATTAAACCATGGTTTAGTCTCTACAATAGTTATTGGATGATACTAACTCACCCATGGTTGCATAATTATCATTATTCTTTTCTCATTTTTCATTCTTGCTTCTTTTTCTTCTTCATCCAAAAGGAAAAGCTTTCTAGATTTTTTCTAAGTGGTGAAAACAAGTGAGAAATCAAAATCTAAAGTGAAACCTCTTCCTATTTTATCATCCTCTACTACTTGTCATTTAGTTTAGAGCGTTCTTTTCACAAATTTCTTGACCTAGTGAAGTGGTAGCTTGAGTTTGAGTCTCCTCGACGTAGATCATCTTCGGCCTTGAAGACTACGAGCAATCTTCTTCATTTCTCCGGGGAATTCCATACTAGAGTCAGGGAGCTCGATGATCGCAGTGAAGAGACATCAACACGGAGCTTTAGAAGTGAAGGACCGGATCTACAAAGGTTGTATTTTCGTTCACTTCTCTTTGTAATGTTGATTACTTATTTTGGTTACCCTAGTTTTCTAGCATGATTCTTAGTTTGATTGCTTAGCACCCCCTTGATTTTTTTGTTATGGTATGTGTGATGCTTGCAAACCCTAGGCTAGGTGCTAAGGAATCCCAACACTACAAAGGTTGTAATCCCTAATCACTTAGAAGTAAAGTTGTTTGCTTTTTGATTCCGCATGATTCTTTAGTTAAGAACCTAGGGTTAGGGTTAGATAGAACGGCAAAAATTTGAAATTGGCATGGACGATACCTCCCGAAACCTTGCTGCCGTGCTATACAACCCTACACATCTATCGCCCATCATATAGGTCGAGAAGCGTATACGCTAGTCTACTCTGGAATATCGACGCCCCGTCTCGATACTCTCACTACTAGGAACTATTGAAGGATGTACTTACCGACTACCTCTGCCCCACTAGTATGATCTGCATCATAATCCTGGTAGTCAAGTACTCATCCTAAGGGCTTTATCAACATATAATAGAGAGACAGTAAGTGTACATGTTAAGATAAAGAGCAACCGGATATCATACTATCATGTCAAGCAAGAAAGTCCTCCCTGTATATGTCCAAGCATCCACTATAATATACATCACATGTATAATAATGGCCTCTAGGGCATACATATAACTAACAAAACACAAAACCTGAGATAGACTTACTGTCATCCTTGTCACTCTGGAAGCTTGAATCGGTAAAGGACTCGACCTTATGGTCTCCATTACCGTAAACCAAGAATATCTCCTTAGTCCTTCTCAGGTTCTTGAGAATGTTCTTCACAGCGGTCCAATGATCCTCACCCAGGTTCGACTGATATCGGCTCACCATGCTAAGCGCGTTTGCTATATCTGATCTGGTACATAGCATCACATACATTATATATCCTACCACCGAAGCGTAGGGTATAGTGCTCATGCGAACCCTCTCCTCATCAGTCTTGGGAGACATCTCTTTGGAGAGGGTGATTCCGTGCAATGTGGGTATGTTACTTCGCTTGGAATCTTCCATACTAAATCTCTTTAATATGGTCTCTATGTATCTGGACTGCGAATGTCCCAATAATCTCTTAGATCTATCTCTGTAGATCTTAATCCCCAGAATGTATGAGCATCACCCAAGTCTTTCATGGAGAACCTTTGTGACAAGAACAGCTTGACCGATTGTAGCATAGGAATATCATTTCCTATCAAAAGAATGTCGTCCACTTACAAGACCAGGAATACGACATTTTGTTCTACAATCTTCTTATATATACAAGGCTCAACCTTGTTCTTGATGAAGTCAAATTCCTTGACTGTTTCATCAAAACAGATGTTCCAGGTCCGCGATGCCTGCTTTAATCCATAAATGGATTTAAGCAACATGCACAACTTCCTGCTGCTCCTACTGTCTACAAAACCTTCCGGGTGATCCATATAAACACACTCTTCCAAACTTCCGTTTAGAAACGCCGTTTTTACGTCCATCTGCCAGATTTCATAGTCATGGAAGGCAGCAATGGCAAGTAGGATCCGAATGGATTTGAGCATATCCACTGGAGAAAATGTTTCGTCATAGTCCACACCTGGTCTTTGACGAAAACCTTTTGCAACAACTCTAGTCTTATAGGTTTCCACCTGTCCATCTACACCAAATTTCCTTTTGTAGATCCATTTGCATCCAACGGGTTTTACCCCAGGTGGAGCAATATCCAAGACCCACACTTTATTGGTGTACATGGGCTCCATTTCGGATCACATAGCATCCAGCCATTTATCAGAGTCTCTTCTGATAATGGTCTGCTTGAAATTAGTAGGATCATCTTCCTCCAAAATGCAATCCTTTCGATCCCCGTCTATGAGAAAACCTTAGTATCTCTCGGACGGATGAGAAATCTTACTAGATCCGTGGAGTGGCTGAGGTTCATCGGGTATTACTGAATCTATGGGTTCTACCAAATCTTCTGTTACAGTTTGTGGTTCAGAAATTTCTTCCAATTCTACTGTACTCCCAATAATTTCTTTTGCAAGAAATTCCCTTTCCAAAAAGGTAGCGTGGCGAGATACAAACACCTTTCGTTCCTCAGTGTGGTAGAACAGATATCCCTTGGAATACTTAGGGTATCCCACAAACTTGCACAATACAGATCTTGTATCGAGTTTACCAGGGTTCTGCATTTTAACAAAAACAGGACATCCTCGTATCTTAATGTAATTAAGACATGGTCTCTTCCCACTCCATATTTCAGATGGGGTGGTAGGTACTGATTTGGTGGGTGCTCTATTCAATATGAATGCAGTTGATTGAAGAACAAACCCCCAGAATGAAAGAGATAACTCAGCATTACTCATCATGGAGCGAACCATATCCATATGGGTACGATTCCTCCGCTCCGATACACCATTGTGCTGTGGTGTATATGGAGGAGTAGCTGAGAGAGAATTCCATTCTCTTTTAGGTATTCTAGGAATTCCATGCATAAGTACTCCTCTCCTCTATTAGATCGGAGGATCTTTAAACTTTTGCTAGTCTGGTTCTCTACTTCGTTTCTGAATTCTTTGAATTTCTCAAAAGCTTCAGATTTGTGTTTCAAAAGATACACATATCCGAACCTCGAAAGATCATCAGTGAATGTGATGAAGTACGGGAACTCACCCCTTGCAAGTATAGATATTGGACCATAAACATCACTGTGTATGAGTCCCAAGAGCTCTCCTGCTCTTTCTCCATGTCCGGTGAACGGAGATTTGGTCATTTTCCTTTGAGACGGGACTGACAAGTTTTATAAGATGAAAATTGGAACGTATTCAAATATCCATCCTTATGCAATTTACTTAGTCTTTTCTCTCCGGTATGACCAAGTCTACAATGCCACAAGTAGGATTCGTTCTCTTCTGAACTCTTCCTCTTGTGTGTGTTTTGTATATTGAAAACTGCGTTTTGATTAAGAACATAGATACCATTACACAGTATACCTTCTGCAACCAATACTTTATCGAGATAAATGTTCATGATATTTCTATCAAGAACAAAGTTATATCCATCTTTATCAAGTAAAGAAACTGATATGATGTTGTAAACCATGGAAGGTATATAGTAGCAATTGTTCAAAATCATAGTATTGCCATTTGGCAATGCTAGGTGATATTCACCGACGACAGAAGTGTCAACTTGTGCTCCGTTCCCTATTTTGAGGGACATATCACCAGGTCCAACCATTCTACTTTTTCTCAGTCCTTGCAATAAATTACTGATATGAGATCCTGATCCGGTATCTAGTACCCAGGAGGTAGGACTGACCGAAAAGCAGTTCTCAATAACAAGAACACCTGAAGGAGACGTAATAGTATGCTTCTTCTTCGTTGGGGTCATCTAAGAATTCATGCAATCCTCTTTTCTCTGCTCATACTCATGACTGTTGTCATAATTTAAAGCCAAACATACATTCCCAGCCCCGAATAAGAATTCAGATCGGTCAAGCGATACATTTTATTATCTTGATTAGGGCGTGAAATGGTTACTACCTGGAGAGAGAAAAGAAACACTCACCATGCGCTCTTGTAAGATTAGATTGGTTATTAGTTTATCTAATCAGGATGGCTCCCGTTGTTTCCTCAAATTCTCCTTCAAACCTTAAAAGGAGAACTAGCTGGGATCATTAACATCTTACAGTTCGCCAACCGTTCAGCCAGGTGAGTGTTTGTACTCCGAGGGAGGTTTCCCGTGCTCTCGTACGGACCTAATTAAAATAAACCTCGTTTCCGCAGAGGCGAAACCCCGTTAACACTTTTCTAGACACTTAATAAGTTAGCTAATTGTGAAGTGAAAAATATATCTCAAGAGTAATCCTACTCATTAGTGGGATCGGGATCCAACTATCATTACATGATAAACTATATGGAAGCCACTCTAGTCACCACACTCCAGAAAGTATGCAACACTAGCAAGTTTCCTGTATGCTTGAAACTCCCGATGTGGTTTTTGCCCTAAGCGCTTATGACCTTGACTTTGGCCAACAAATCATAACGCACAAGTCAAGTTCTACCCATCATTGTCCAGATTGATTTAGATCAACCCGTACACACCCTTGACTTTGGCCAATAAGGTGGTACAACCGTACTAAACCAATGCATCTATCTATGCTACGGATAAGCAACATATAGTTACCATTCATGATACCTTGACTTTGGCCAACAAACACCGAATTATTACTATGTGCTATTTATCCGAAATGACGGAAGGCTACGGATAGTTTTTCAGCAAAAAAACTATGAACGTATTGAACTTGATATAGTTGAAAGAACCGGATAGCTTTGAAAAGGAGTGGTTTAGGCTCTACTTTTGAAAATTAATGGTTTTGAAGAAAACTGAGTAATCTACAGTATAAAATTTTGCTCAAAAGATCACTCCCTGCGAAGGGATCTAGGCTCTTGCCTCCTAGAATGAGGTGCTGGATATTCATGACTGAATACCACTATGCAAAGCGAAAGAATATGACTATAGTTTTTCAAAATTTGTTCCAACAACATCTTTTAGCTTTATTTTCTTGCATTAATTAAAATTAATGCGGTCCCATCAATTAACCTATAACACTAGAAAAGAACAAAAATACAATGTACGTATATGCCATTCGCATTCGCCACGGGGCCCCGTCATGCACCGTTAGGTTACTTAACTAACGGCAGAGCGGGGGCTAGACTAGCGCGGGTGCAAAACATATACAACATCTATTAGTATATATAAATATATATATATATATGACATTCGTCCCAAGCATGATATAAGCAACATCACAGATCAACAACAAGCAACACAGAATGGTGGATAATCTTTGAGCCACGGGTTTCATTTGAGCTACAAATAAAACCTGACGTTCCCCGTCGTATGGATAGCCCGGGCAATGAAAACCTGGACCCCTACGAGCGCGACAAGTTACCCGCCAATCCCAGAAGTGAGGCAACCCCAATCAACAAAGTGAATGGGCCACCTAGCACTTCATGGGATCCGGTAACTTGAGCGTCCCTCCGTGGGTCATCCTATACCCCCTACGAGTGCGGCGAATAGCCTGCCAATTCTAGAGTAAGGCCCCCTTCGCCTCAACGCCATGAGATACGGGCCCGTTGCCCTCTAGAACCCGGCTATTCGAGCACTCTACCGCGGGGTAATTCTAGTACAGAAAAGAAAAAATATATGTACAATGGTGACATCGACCTCAACCCGGTCGTGCTCCAATCAAATAATATACAAAATGACAGAAGCGGCTGCCCACATGTCGAACGCTCACCCCGCAATAACAAATATACAAATGAATCTAAATTGTACCACTACCATTGCACCATCAGCTATCCACCACGACAATCCAACCACAATATGTAGGGTTACTAGGCACTGTCACAAGGGTCTATAAGGAATCAACCATGCCCGATTTAAAATTTAGACGTGCCGAACAACCTAAAGCGAGGATCTTTGCTAGATTATTAGGGTTAAACATGCAAGTAAACAACTTTACTTCTAAGAGTTAGGGATTACAACCTTTATAGTCCGTTCCTTCACTTTTAAAGCTCCGTGTTGAGGTCCCTTCGCTGCGATCATCGAGTACCCGGACTCTAGAGAGGCTCCATGAAGAGATAGATGCAAGCTTGCTTCCGATCTTCAATAACAAAGATGATCTACCTTGAAGAAACTCAAACCCAAGCTCTTGCTTTGCTAATCAAGTATTAGGAAAGCAAACACCCTAATCTAAGCGGCTAGAATAGATGAGGATGATGAAGTAGGAATTTAGCTCTCATTTGTTTTCGATTTCTCACTCATTTTCATCACATATGAAAAAGCCAGAAAGCTTTTTATTAACAAGGAAGAAGAAGAAGAAGAAGCAAAACCATTTGTGATGAATAATGAATCAAGTGTGAGGTTAGAAATGCAACCATGGGTTAAGAAAGAAAACTTAATCATTGTAGAGATTTAACTAGGGTAAAGGGTTAGGTTGGGTTAAGAAAATATCTATGCAAAATATCCAAGTCAAAGTCAAAGCTTCATGAAAGCTTAATCCTAATCCAAACCCTAACCATATTTAAACTCCACAAACCATGTTGCATTTATAACCATAACATGTTACAATATTATATATCACATATACAATATTTATTGTAACAAAATAAAATAATACCATTAACATATATCACATATATATCAATGTATTACCCGAGTGAGAAAAAGAATCTTTAAGTGAGCTTATATTAGTTAATGTAATTTAATATATCAAATATATAATTATACATTAAATTATCGAATCAACACTTGATCCGATAATCCGGCTATTTCACAAATAACCGACTAATATATTCTGTATCAGTTCATCGAATCAACACTTGATCCGATGACCCGGTTATATCACATATACCCGGCCGATATCTCATATAGCGAGAATCTAATACGGTATCACATACACGTATTGTTCTCGGTCCTGCACATATCACATATGTGCTCCTACTCCGTTTTGCCTGAGCCAGGAAACCTCTGTGTAGGACTCTAAAGAATCGTCAATACGCCGGCAGTAGGTGATGATCATATCAAACACTCACAAGCTGCAAGCGGTCAGCTAAACGTAACAGCCACCTAGGTATTGAGCAATCAGAAGATCAACAAGCAAGCCTGTACATTCTCCCGTGAATCGAACCAGTAACACTCCCGTACAGTCCGGTCTCTTCGTCTAATATGTCGCATATCTCGCCTAGGGGTGGTAAACGTCAGACCCCAATAGCTTGATAAGTCGTGTCAATATGAGGTCCATAACAGTTAAAGAAACTACTGATAACACTTACCAGTAAATCTTAGCCACCCTGGCCAGGGATTTCCAGTTATAGCCAATCGATCATAGCGCAACATCAACTCCCTATACCGGTAGAGACGAAACCCCTCCTATCGCTCATTGCCTCCATGTGATTCGGGACTGTACCTAAAAGCCACCTTTTTACACGCCCTCTTGGATGTGGTATGATGGAAATCAAAGTATAATGGGAATCACACAAGACTCTATGACGATCTCGAGTCTACAGACTAACCTGTACCAGTGTCACCAGAGAACTGCCATCTGACGTGAGGTATAATACCATCTGGGAGTTCTCGGCGAGTCCGTCCAGTGTACCCAGTCTCCACTGAGCACCCGTATACCTTCTCTGATATCAAACACCAATGGATATGAAATCATCCATCGCCCATCATATGGGTCAAGAAGCGCATACGCTAGTCTACTCTGGAGTATCGATGCCCTATCTCGGTACTCCCACGACTAGGAACATTTGAAGGATGTACTTGGCGACTACACTGTCCCTACTAGTATGATCTGCATCATAGTCCTGGTAGTCAAGTATTCATCCTAAGGGCTTTATCAACTTGTAACATAGAGACAATCAGAGTACATGTTAAGATAAAGAGTAACCAGATAGCATACTATCATGTCGAGCAAGAAAGTCCTCCCTATATGTAAGTCCACGGTAGCGCCCCGGCCGTCTAACAGACGCCAAATGCGGAACAAAAACTTTTAACAAAACTGGCGCTATCGTGTACCGTAACCCGGATCTGCCATTAAAGCTAAACTAACAAACTACAAAGGGATAGAAACGTTATACCGAATGATCCGAGTCCTTCGGTCTTTAACCATCATCCCACGCTTTGTTGCGGCTGCTTCGATCTCCTGAATCTCCAATCTTGTCGTCCAGGTGGCACCACGTCGATGGATCTTTAAACGGGCTCCCGCCTCTGAACCGAGGCAACTCGATCGTCAAGTTTGCTAAAAGAGACGACCAAGATGAAGTAGAGAATGAGTAGAACACTTTGTCTCGTTACGTCCAGGGCCACGGACGAACGGTTATGGAAGTTTCCTTTTGGATCGGGTGAAATGAGAAAGAGCCTATCTATTTTTCGTGGACCCGAATCTATTATAATCTTTTTCTAATGAACAACAACCATTTCTCAAGTTAGTGAGAGAGAGGGGAGGGGCCGGCCATTATATATGGAGGAGAGGGTGAGTGTAGGAGCAAGGGAGGTAACACTAAGCAAAATATCTAGTGTGAACACAAAGTATGAATGCATTAAAAGCAAACCAATCATATTTAACTTAGTCATCCTCCATCATTAATGAACCATTAATGACACTAATGAGTCACTAGCTTAGTCATCACATCTAGAAGCATCTAGAACACTGACTCACCTCATCAAGAAAAGATAAATCCGTATTTAACCGATTGTTAAATACGGCTGATAGAAAACTGGAAACTGGCAACTTCCTAAAGTGATCCTGAAACGAATTTCAGGATAACCCCGTAACAGTATAAACATACCCGCATTTGTATTACGACCGAATACAAATGCAACTGAGACAAAGATATTATATCTACATAGTATAATACTGGGTTCCGGCTTAAACCAAAGCCCACCAGTATTATCTGCCCGAAAAACGACACGTGCGAAAACGCACGTGCTTTTTCCGAACCTTACCATAAACCCATACGGCCTCTACAACGTTTCGCCCGAACTTGGGAAAGTGTCTGTGGGGGACTCTAATGACTCATCAGCACACTGGCACTGGGTATAACCCCTAGCACGTCAGAGGTACAAGCTGCACGTAACGTTTTGCCTATGTATTGATTGGAAGGGAAGCTGACGAGTGAACTCATCTATAAACCCTACTGAGCCTGACAGTGACAATGTATATATACAGTCCGGTCCATTCGTCTAAAGAGTATCGCATATCGAGTCTAGGGGGTGGATAAAGTCAGACCCCTAATAACGCGATAAATCGTGTCGGCATGAAGCTCATCACCACCTGAGAAACCACTGATCCAAATCAGTAATTCTCCACTACCTCGGCCGAGGATTCCTAGTGATGGCCACCCGTGCACTGCGCGACATCAACCCCCAATACCGGGAGAGACGAATCCCCGAGATCCGCTCACTTGCCTCCAATGTGGCTCGGGACTGTACCCAACTAAAACCTGTTTGCACAAATCCTTTGAGCGTGGTAGGGTAGTAATCTAAGCACAGTGGGAACTCACATGAGACAAACGACGATCTCAGGTCGATGAACTACCCTGTACACATGTCACCAGGGTATTGCTATCTGACGATATGTATAATACCAACTAGCAGATTCCCGGCGAGTCCTGTCCAATGTACTCATAACTCAATGAGCACCTGTATACATCTTAGGTGATCCAACTGACACCAGTGGCTTGTGAGACCGGCCACCGCCCCTCATCGGGGTCTCGACTGTATACACTAGTCTACTCTGGAGTATCGATGCCCTGTCTCGAAAACTCCCACGACTAGGGACACTTTAAGGATGTGCTTATAGACCCCAGCTCCCACGTATATGATCACCATCATACTGCTGGCTGTCAAGCAGAATCCTATGGGCTCTATCAATCATGCAATAGCGAACTAAGGCATGTATACTATGATAAAGACAAACCAGATAGCATACTATCATCTCGAGCGAGACTGTCATATCGGTATAGGTCTTTCCTCAATCATTGCAATCACATACCTGCGATCCAATAATTGACTTTGAGGGCACCATCTCCAACACTATATATGTCCAAGCGTCCACTACAATATACAACGTATGTACTGTAATGGCCTCTGGGGCATACATATAACTAACAATCTCCCACTAGCACTAGGGCCATCTGTTGTAGTATCTTATACCCAACAATAAGTTGTGGTTGAAGTATCCCATACTCAACCATCGCATAAAAGTCTCTACTGGGAAATAGGCCTTTGTGAGTGGATCTGCGCGGTTGTCCTCTGTGTTTACTATCCTAACCTTGATCTCCCTGGAGATCAACCATCTCCATGATCAGGTGATACTGCCTAAGAATATGTCTGGATCACAGATAGGACGGGGGTTCCTAGGCCTAAGCCACAACTCCATTGTCACACAATAGTAGGAACGAATTTCATCTCATGAACTCATATATATCCAGACTGCCTCTTTGGTAGCATCCTTGGTAACGATGTATCTTGCCTTTAATCATCTAGTAAGTCACGGTATCTAGCTTGGAACTCTTCCAACATACCGTCCCTCCACTGAGGGTAATGACAATACCTGCGACTGACATTCAGTCGTCCTTATCACCCTGGTACCTTTCCAGTGATTCTCCCCAGGATTGATTGATACCATCTCACTACAACTAATGAGAATCCTAACATCCAATTAGATCTATCTTATAGATCCATAACTTAGGATTTAGGAGGTATTACCTTGATCCTATATGGAGAATCTTTGTGATAAGAGGAGATTGACCGAGCGTAGCATAAGAAACTCCTTCCCTATCAAGAGTATGTCATCCACGTACTCTACGAGGATCACCACCATACTCTCTACTACCTTTTTGTATATACAAAGTTCATCTACCATTTTGATGAAGTCAAACTCTTTGACTACTACATCAAAACAGACGTTCCAACTCCGCGATGCCTGATTTATCACATAAAATATCTTGCACACATTTCCGCTGCTCCCACTGTCTTCGAAGCCCTCTGGCTGTGTACTTATAGACGCTCTCTTCCAAATCATCATTTAGAAAAGCAGTCATGACACCCAACGACCAGATATCGTAGTCATGGTATGTAGCAGTGGCAAGTAGGATCTGGATGGACTTAAGCATAGCTATGAAAGTCTCAACTTTTCCATGTACACCAAGTAATCTTCTCAAGATATACTTGCTCCTGATGGGGATTTAACCCTTCAGATAAAGCAACCAAAGTCCGTACTTTGTTGGTGTATAAGGATTCCATCTCAGATCGCTAAGCATCCAGCCATTCTCACAGAGTCCTCACTCCTAATTGCCTGCTCGAAACTAGTTGGGTCATCATCTCATGATGCAATCCTCGCTCCCACTGTTTTAGAGAAACCGAAGTATCTCTCAGGCGGATGAGGAACCCTAACAGATGGCGGAGAGGCTGAGGTTCGTTGGAAACTATTGAATCCTCCGGGTTTACCAAATCATCAGCTGCAGTTTGTATAGCTGGAACTCCTTCCAGTTCTACCTCATAACCACTAATTTCTTCACAAGAAATTCCCTTTTTCTCAAAAAGTGGTATGCCGAGAAATAAAGCATCTTTTGTTCCTCGGTGTGGTAGAAGATATTCCCTTGCGAATGCTTGGGATATCCAACAAACTTCCATAGAACTAACCTTTCCTCGAGCTTGTCTGGATTTTACTTTTGACATAGGCCGGACAATCCCAAATCTTAACATCTTTAAGAGATGGGCTCTTCCCATACCATATCACATATGGAGTGGTAGGCATCTGATTTGGTTGGAACCCTATTCAATAGGTATGCAACTTCTCAAGTGCATAACCCTAAAAGAAAATAGGCAACCCAGTAGTATTCATCATAGAGCACACCATATCACATAGGGTGAGATTGCTCCGCCGCGATACACCAACGTGTTGTGGTGTATACGGAGGAGTAATGCTGAGAGAGAATCTCATTCTCCTTTAGAATATTCCAGGAATTCCGTGCTCAAGTATTCTTCTCCTTGATCTCATCAAAGGACATAATACTTTTACCCGTTTTTGGTTCTCTACTTCTAACTTATATTCATTGAATTTCTCAAAAGTTCCAGACTTGTGTTTCAACAGGAACATATGTCCGGATCTTGAACGATAATCAGTGAATGTAATGAAGTACAAAGAACAGGTCCTGGCATATGTAGACAGGGGACTTTTATACATCAGCATGTATCAATCCCAAGAGTTCACTAACTCTTTCTCTGTTTCCAATAAACGGAGCTGTGCTCATCTTATCTTTGTGACATGACTGGCAAGTTTTACAAGATGTAAATCCAAACTAATTTAAATATGCATCTTTATGTAAGCAGTCGGGTCGCATTGATATGACCTAGTCTACAATGCCTCAAGAAGGATTCATTCATTTCTGAACTCTTTCTCTTGTGTTTGTTCTGTACGTTAAGAACTGTAGTTTGATTTAGAACGTCTATAACTTTAGATAACGTGCCTGAACCGATCAACTCTTGATATAGGAAATGTTCAAAACATTATCCAACAATACAAAATTATATCCTTCTTTACTAATAAAGAGATTGATATGATGTTGTATATCAGGTTCGGTATCTAATAACATTCGTTCAGAATCAATGTATTCTAGTAATACAGGGTGGTGATAGTGACCAATAGACTTGGTTGCAACACTTGCATCATTTCCAACTCTTGAAACTTATCACCCGTTCTCAGTTCTCTACCTATCTGTAGCCCATGTAACAAATTACATTTGCGGGATCCTGATCTGGTATCTCATACCCTGGACGTAAAGGATACTGAGAAACAGTTCTCGGTAATGAACATACCCGAAGATGATGCATCAGCATGCACTTTCTTCATTTGGGCGGCACGGGAATTCTGGTAATCCCCTATTTCCTACTCTATCTTATAACAATTATAAGTTGGAGCGGGACCAATGTTCCCTAGTGCAGTATAACAAGCGGGTTCGGTCAATACATCCGTATTATTATATTGATTAAGGCGTGACATGGTCGCTACCTGGAGAGAGATAGAAGAAAACACTCAGCGTATGCTCTTGCAAGATTAGATTGGTTATTAATATATCTAATCAGGATGTCTCTCACTGTTTTAGTCAAATCTTCCTTCAAACCCTAAAAGGAAAGACTAGCCGGGATTAATTACACCCTACAAGTACGCCAATCTTTTAGCCAGGCCAGTGCCGGTACTTTGAGGGAGGTTCCCCGTGCTTTCGCACGGACCTAATTAAAGTAAATCTCGTTTTCCCAGAGGCATAACCCCGTTGACACCTTTCTAGACACCTACTTGATCGGCTAATTGTAATGTGTAAAACTCTCCCAGGAGTAACTCTTACTCACAGTGGGTATCGGGATTCAACTATCTCATAGAAGGTATGCAATCTCATTGCAAATTTCAACTCTTGAAATTCCCAATAATATTTTACCCCTAGCTGCTATATGACCTTAATATTGTAAATAAATCATAAGTTCTAGTCAAGTTCAACCCGTCATTTCCCGATTGAATTAAACCCACCCGCACGACCCTTAACATAGTCAACAAAGTCGCACGACTACCCTAATCCAATCGCATCATATGCTTATACAGATAAGCACTAATCAGCTACCGCACACTACGCCTTAACATAGTCAACAAACGTAGCACGAATACTAACTAGTACTTATCTGAAATGACGGAGGGCTACGACAGGTTTTTAAGAAAACCCTTTGCGTAATGAACTTGATATCGTTGTAGAATCGAGTGATTTTAATTGGAATGTTTTTGAGGACTTTTCTAGTTTTGCTAAAGAGGTCAATCCCGGTGAAGGGATCGTCGGCTCTTTCCTTATCGAATAAGGTGCAGGATATTTCACAAATACTACTATGCAAAGAAAAAACTATAGAAACAATCAAAAGACAAACCGAGTTTGTAGCATCTGCTAGTTTCGTTAAAGAGGTCACTCCCGTTGAAGGGATCTCGGCTCTTTCCTTATCGAATAAGGCGCTGGATGTTCTATAAGGAACACCGCTATGTAAAGTAAGAACTAGAGCTACCAGTTTTTGAGACAAGTTTCTACAACATCTTTAGGTTTCTTTTAGTTTCATTAATCTCATTAATGAAGTCCCATTTTATTATGCTTCACAAGCATCACATTTGAAGTGAAATCGGCAATATAACATATATCTCATATATATAATATAAACATTCGTCTCAGGCAGTAATATGATCTCATCATAGAACATTGCAGCAGAAAATAACATATAAAATATTGGATATACTAGGATTTCCGTGTTTTATGCGAGCCTGTATAAAACGCGGATTCCACGGTCGCGATGAATAGCCAAACCCACATCCCTAGACCCCTACGAGAGCGGCAAGCAACACCGCCAATTCTGGGGTTAGGAGACCCGGTCTCGACTCCTCGAGATGGTCTCCCACTGGACCCTAGAACCCGGTTACTTGTGCTCCTCGCCTTGGGTCTACCTAATGAGGAAAAGTAAATAATATACAATGGTGATATCATCCTCATCCCGGAAGTTCCCCAATAAAAGAATATTACATACAATGAATTTTACATGAATGAAAATAAAAACCCTCATCTCACATAAAAACCCCGGCTATTCAAAATGCGACGATCCAATATAACATATCACAGCAACACATAATATCACATATCATCAACATAAGTAAATACGCGTATCCCAATTGTCGTTGATGTATAGCAACGAAACCGGCGATACACCACATATTGCACTTACGGTCGCAGAAAAGAAAGTGTAAAACTTCAACAGTTAGAATCCGCAACCTCCTTAGACATCTCATGCCTGACCAAATGAATTCCTTAGACATCGCATGCCTAACAATTATAAACCCCGTATTTTAGTCTCGATCTCGAAAACACTTTTCAATATCAAGTCGGGCAATTCAACAAGATTCCCGACATCCTGATCGAATGCTCGTCGCAAACTTTAGTAGACGGCCACACCCCCGGATGTCGTCGACGAAGTGCACTAGGCGGAACACCGCTGCCACGAGCACCCGAACGAATGCTTTCGGCGACGGGGTTCTCCTACAGTCACTTGGTCGGGGCTATGGGGCGTGGCTATCTATGAAGTTTACTCGGCGAGTATCCGCGTACGCTACGTGATTGTGACGGACTTTTGATCACATCAAAAGCCCATGGTAACCGATCAAATGAGACTAAACTGCTTGATTTATAACATTCAAATTAGTTATCTCATAACTACTTGTGGATTCCAAATATTGTATCACAATCCAGATAAATAGACAATATTAAACTTTCTGATGGAATAAACAAACACCCTAGATTTCCCAAATAGCTCAACACTTGAGCGGAGTTCAAAAAATATTCATCACATGCCACAGTACCAATGGTCCAGCCGTAGAAGGGTCAAACCAACGCCTCACATGGGGAAACGCCGTACTGCCCCAAACCCTACGGTTTAGAGGCAGTTCAGACGGTCACATTGTAAGTCCACGGTAGCGCCCCGGCCGTCTAACAGACGCCAAATGCGGAACAAAAACTTTTACAACTGGCGCTATCGCGTACTATAACCCGGATCTGCCATTAAAGCTAAACTAACAAACTACAAAGTGGGAAGAAATGTTATACTGAACGATCCGAGTCCTTCGGTCTTCAACCATCATCCCACGCTTCGTTGCGGCTGCTCCGATCTCCTGAATCTCCAGTCTTCTCGTCCAGGTGGCACCACGTCGACGGATCTTTAAACGGGCTCCCGCCTCTGAACCGAGGCAACTCGGTCGTCAAGTTTGCTAAAAGAGACGACCAAGATGATGTAGAGAATGCGTAGAACACTTTGTCTCGTTACGTCCAAGGCTATGGACGAACGGTTAATGAAGTTGCCTTTTGAATCGATATGAAATGAGAAATGGAGTATACTAATTTCCATGAACCAAAATCCTTAATCTTTTTCAAATGAAATCAATCATCTCTTTAGCAAGAGGGGGCCGGCCATATTTATGGTGGAGGGGGGGGTGAGTGTAGGAGCAAGGAATGGGGGTGAGTGTAGGAGCAAGGAATGAGGGTGACCATACGATAAATATCAAGAGAAAATATCAAAGGTATAACAAAACACATTAATGTAAAGAATGACTCATTAACCTTAGTCATCCTTTCATTAAATGTTACCAATGAACAAAGAACACCTCACAAACTCTAGAAGCTTCCACACACATCACCCTCATGACTCACGCAAGAGAAGAAAAGATAAATCCGCATTTAACCGAATGTTAAATACGGCTGATAGAAAACTGGAAACTGGCAACTTCCAAAAGTGATCCCGAAACGAATTTCAGGATAACCCCGTAATAGTATAAACATACCCGCATTTGTATTACGACCGAATGCAAATGCAACTGAGACAAAGATATTATATCTACACAGTATAATACTGGGATCCGGCTTAAACCAAAGCCTACCAGTATTATCTGCCCGAAAAATGACACGTGCGAAAACCCACGTGCATTTTCCGAACCCTGCCATAAAACCATACGGCCTCTACAACGTTTCGCCCGAACTTGGGAAACGGTCTGTGGGGGACTCTAATGACTCATCAACACACTGGCACTGGGTATAACCACTAGCACGTCAGAGGTACAAGCTGTACGTAACGTTTGCCTATGTATTGATTAGAAAGGAAGCTGACGAGCGAACTCATCCAGAAACCCTACTGAGCCTAACAGTGACAATATACATACAGTCCAGTCCGTTCGTCTAAAGAGTATCGCATATCGAGTCTAGGGGAGTGGATAAAGTCAGACCCCTAATAACGCTATAAATCGTGTCGGCATGAAGCCCATCACCACCTGAGAAACTACTGATCCAAATCAGTAATTCTCCACTACCTCGGCCGAGAATTTCTAGTGATGGCCACCCGTGCACTGTGCGACATCAACTCCCAATACCGGGAGAGACGAATCCCCGACGATCCGCTCACTGCCTCCATGTGGCTCGGGACTGTACCCAAAAAAGACCTGTTTGCACGACTACTTTGAGCCGTGGTAGGGTAGAAATCAAAGCATAGTGGGAACTCACACGAGACAAATGACGATCTCAGGTCGACAAACTAACATGTACACATGTCACCAGGGAACTGCTATCTGACGATATGTATAATACCAACTAGCATGTTTCCGGCGAGTCCTGTCCGGTGTACTCATAACCTAATGAGCACCTGTATATATCTTAGGTGATCCAACTGACACCAGTGGCTTATGAGATCGGCCACCGCCCCTCGTCGGGGTCTCGACTGTATACACTAGTCTACTCTGAAGTATTGATGCCCTGTGTCGAAACTCCCACGACTAGGGACACTTTAAGGATGTGCTTATAGACCCCAGCTCCCACGTATATGATCACCATCATACTGCTGGCTGTCAAGCAGAATCCTATAGGCTCTATCAACATGCAATAGCGAACTAAAGCATGTATACAATGACAAAGACAAACCAGATAGTATACTATCATCTCGAGCAAGACTGTCATATCGGTATAGGTCCTGCCTCAATCATTGTAATTGTAAGTCGATGTACAATACCCCAGTACTTGTGGGGAGGCAGAATTTTCAAAAACGAACTTGTTTAGTGAACAAACATCGACTAACCGCTTGAATCGAAGCTAAACGATAACTAACTACAAACATAGAGTTTCTATGCTACTATGTTTAGGGATTATACCTAATGAATCGTGTCCTTCGTCTTTGCGAACTCCACCTCCTCCTCGGCCTTCTCGAAGTAGTAGACGATCCACCCGAGAGCTTTACTCCAAGCTTAGCCTCTAAACTTGAGGCAACTAAACTTCTCTAAGTGCTAATCAAAGAAGCTAGGTGAAATATAGAGAGGGTTATGGATTAAGTAGTCTAACTAATCCTTGTACTCAACACATGAGAGGGGAGGATTAGGGTTTGAAGAGGGAGAGCTTGAGGAGAGAGAAGGTGAGGATAATAATGAAGTGAGAATAATGAGTTATGATAATATATATCAAGCACTTCTTTTTATCAAGAAAAGAATAAGAAATGAATTTAGCAACCATGCTTGATAATATCTAGTGATGATTCACTCCATGAGTCATTAAGCATTTATCATGCATTAATGACATGGATGAATCATCTATATGACTCACTAATCACATTCATTGCATATGCCACCTAAACCTCCTTAGTCACCATCTTCTAGAAGCTTCTCGCGCAATTACGAGAACGCCCCTCCTTTCCGCAAAAATACAGAAAAACTTTAGACTGTATAAATCCAATAACCGGATACCAGTAACTGGCTTAAACCAAAGCCGACTGGTAAAAACTGTCCAAAGTCGTACGCGCGTAAACGCACGTATGCGTCCGAACCCTTGTCGTAAAACCACACGACCTCTATATCGTTTCGCCTGGAGTAGGGAAACTCTCTGTGTGGGACTCTAGAGACTCGACTACTACGCTGGCAGTGGGTTTAACCACAGACCGTAAGCGGCACTAGCTGTACGTAACGGTCCCCAGGTAGATGTCGATAAGAAGGCCGATGAGAAAACCCATCCGAACTCCTACTGAGCCTGATGTGACAATCTCCAAACAGTCCGGTCCGTTCGTCTTAGACTATCGCATATCGGGCCTAGGGGGGCGGCAAGCGTCAGTCCCCTAATAGCGGTATAAGTCTTGTCGGAGCGAATCCTATTACACCCTGAGAAACTACTGGAACCTACCAGCAAATCTCGCTTGCCCTGGCCAGGGACTTTGCGTAATGGCTCTCTGACACAGCGCGATATCAACTCCCAATACCGGGAGAGACGAATCCTGTCTAACCGCCACTGCCTCCAAGTGCTCGGGACTGCACCCAACTGCTACCTGTTTGCACGACTCCTTTGAGTCGTGGTAGGGTAGCAATCTAAGAACAGTGGGACACACTCGAGGCGAAGTAGCAGTGTCAAGTCTGCGGACTATGCTGTACTCATGTCACCTGGGAACTGTTCACTGACGACTGGTATAAAACCAACCAACAGTTCCCTGTGAGTCCTGTCCGGTGTACCCATAACCTAACGAGCACCTGCATACTATCTCCAGTACGACGTACTGACGGCTGTGGGACAGACCATCTCCCCAACTGGGATGAGAAGCGTACACACTAGTCTACTCCGGAGTATCGATGCCCTGTCTCGATAATCCAACGACTAGGGACCTGAATAAGGATTTGCTTGTAGACTACCCAGCCCCCACTAGTGTGACTGCCATCACAACGCCGGTAGTCAAGCAAGATCCTAAGAGCTCTATCAATACGTATACTCACATATTAAGATAGAAAAAACCAAGTAGCATACTACCATGTTTAGCAAGACTGTCATATACATGTGAATATCCCAAGCTTCCATTAAGTAATATACAAACTAGTATGATACAGTAATGGCCTTCTAGGGCATAAACACTAACAATCTCCCACTTGCACTAGGGCCATGTACTGGCGTATCGAAGACCGATGATCTCGAGTAGCCTCTCGAACTGAATCTGAGGTAGGGCCTTCATGAATGGATCAGCAATGTTCTCTTCAGAAGCAACTCTCCGAACCTCGATCTCCTGACGATCAATGATCTCCCTGATCAGGTGATACCGCCTTAAGATGTGTCTGGACTTCTGATGGGACCTTGGTTCCTTCGCTAAAGCTATAGCTCCGTTGTTGTCGCAATACAGAGGTATTGGATCAACTATGGTAGGAACCACCTGAAGTTCTGTTAGGAACTTCTTCATCCAGACTGCTTCTTTTGCGGCATCGCAAGCAGCTATATACTCCGCTTCCGTCGTTGAGTCAGCAACGGTGTCCTGCTTGGAGCTCTTCCAGCACACCGCCCCTCCATTGAGGGTAAAGACATAACCCGACATGGACTTGGAATCGTCCTTATCACTTTGGAAGCCGGAATCAGCAAAGGCCTCCAACCTGAGGTCTTTTCCGCCGTAAACCAAGAACATCTCCTTAGTCCTTCTCAGGTACTTGAGAATGTTCTTTACTGCTATCCAGTGCTTCTCCCCTGGGTCTGACTGATACCGGCTTACCACGCTTAGTGCGTAAGCTACATCTGGTCTGGTGCACAACATCGCATACATTATAGAGCCTACCGCAGAAGCGTAGGGTATAATAGACATGCGTTCCCTTTCCAAATCAGTCTTGGGAGACATCTCTTTGGAGAGGGTGATTCCGTGACAAGCCGGTAGATTACCGCGCTTAGAATCTTCCATACTGAATCTTTTCAGTACAGTGTCGATATACCTGGACTGCGAAAGTCCCAACATCCTCTTGGATCTATCACGATAGATCCGGATCCCCAGAATGTAAGAGGCATCTCCCAGGTCTTTCATGGAGAACCTGTGTGACAAGAATCCTTTGACAGATTGTAGCATAGGAATGTCATTTCCTATTAATAGAATGTCATCCACGTACAAGACGAGGAATACGACACTTCTGACTACAACTTTACTATATATGCACGGTTCATCTGGATTTTTGATAAAGTCATATTCTTTGACTGTCTCATCAAAACAGATGTTCCAACTCCGCGATGCCTGCTTTAGTCCATAAATGGACTTAAGCAGCTTGCATACTTTCCCGCTGCTCCCACTCTGATTGAAACCCTCTGGCTAATCCATATAGACGCTCTCTTCTAAATTTCCATTCAGAAAAGCCGTCTTTACGTCCATCTGCCAGATTTCATAATCATGGAAGGCAGCAATAGCAAGAAGGACCCGAATGGATTTGAGTATAGCCACTGGAGAAAAAGTTTCTTCATAGTCCAAACCAGGTCTTTGACGAAAACCCTTTGCAACAAGTCTAGCCTTATAGGTTTCCACCTGTCCATCTACACCAATCTTTTTCTTGAAGATCCATTTGCATCCTATGGGTTTTACCCCATCTGGAGCAAAGTCCAAAGTCCATACTTTGTTGGTGTACATGGACTCCATTTCGGTCCGCATTGCATCTAGCCATCGTTCCGAGTCGCCGCTCTGGATGGCCTACTGGAAGTCAGTAGGTTCATCATTATCTATGATGCAATCCTCTCTATCCCCATCTATGAGAAAACCGTAGTATCTCTCAGGCGGATGAGACGGCCTACTACTCCTGCGGAGGGGTGCAGGAATGTCCTGTTCTTCTTGAACTTCTGGTTCTACCAAACTTTCAGTAACAGCTTGTGGTTCTGGAATTTCTTCCAGTTCTACTGCGCTCCCACTCTTCTGATTTTCTAAAAATTCAGTTTCTAAGAAGTGGGCATGACGAGAAACAAAAACCTTTTGTTCCTCTGCGTAATAGAAATAATATCCCTTGGAGTTCTTTGGATATCCCACAAGCTTACACTGTACTGAGCGTGCCTCGAGCTTGTCCGAATGCTGCTTTTTTACAAAAGCTGGACACCCCCATGTCCTAAAATGTTTTAGACAGGGTTTCTTCCCACTCCACATCTGATATGGTGTGGTAGGCACAGTCTTGGTTGGAACCTGGTTTAAAAGATATGCCGCTGATTCTAGCACATAACCCTAGAAAGATCGCGGTAACTCAGCATTACTCATCATGGATCGTACCATATCCAATAGGGTTCGATTCCGTCTCTCCGATACACCGTTGTGCTGTGGAGTGTATGGAGGAGTAAGCTGAGAGAGAATTCCTTTCTCCTTTAGGTAACCTAGGAACTCGGCACTTAAGTATTCTCCACCTCGATCAGATCTCAGTGTCTTAATACTTTTGCCTGTTTGGTTTTCCGCTTCACTCTTATATTCCAGGAATTTCTCAAAGGCCTCGGATTTATGTTTCATTAAGAAAACATGTCCATACCTAGAGAAATCATCTGTAAAAGTAATGAAGTAAGAATAACCACCTCTCGCATGTGTATACATTGGACCATATACATCGCTGTGTATGAGTCCTAAGAGCTCGCTCGCTCTTACTCCTTGTCCAGTAAATGGAGTCTTTGTCATCTTTCCTTTGAGACAAGATTGACAAGTGTCATAAGTTTGATATTCGAACGAGTCCAAATATCCTTCTCTATGCAACTTAGTCAACCTTCTCTCATTGATGTGACCCGGTCTACAATGCCATAAGAAAGCTTTATTTAAATCTGGAGACTTTCTTTTTAGTGTGTTCTGGACATTGAAAATTTGGAGTTGGTTTAAAACATATATACCGTTATTTAGTGTACCTGACCCAATCAAACCATGATTAAGGTGGATGTTAACAACATCTCTTACAAACGTGAAATCATAACCTTTATTTGATAACAAGGAAACTGATATGATATTACACGTTAAGCTTGGTACAAAATAACAGTTATGTAAAACCAAAATGTGTCCACTCGTCAATCCTAGGTGATAATCCCCGACGGACGCAGCTCCCACGCTAGCTCCGTTAGCAACCTTTAGGGTCATATCACCTTCCTTCAGCACTTTACGGTTTCTCAGTGCCTGCAATAAATTGCAAATATGAGATCCTGATCCGGTATCCAATACCCAGGAAGTAGAGTTGATCGACAGACAATTCTCAATTACAAACACACCTGAAGTCGAAGCCACAGCTTGCTTCGGTTCCTGGTTCTTGGCGTTCCACGCCTTGCAATCCTTCTTCCAGTGCCCTTTCCTGTGACAATGGAAGCACTCATCCTGGCCAACTACCGGTACTGCAAACTTTTTCTTTCCCTTCCCTCCCACTTTACTTACACCTCCTCTAGGTCTGGGTGCGGCCTTCTTCTTCCTTCCTTTGGCCCTAGCCTTGGACCCGGAAGAAGATGAACCGCCAACAAACATAGCGAGTGTTTCCCTTGCCTTCTGCAAGGTGCCCTCTACACTCCTTAACATGTTCAGGAGTTCCGGAAGTTCAACTTCTTTTCTTTGAAGGTTGAAGTTCAGGATAAACTGGGCGTAGGTGGGAGGAAGGGACTGGAGAATAAGGTCTGTATAGAGCTCATTATCTAAAGTCGTCCCAAGGTCTGCGAGCTCTTCAATATAGCCGATCATCTTTAGGACATGTTCTCCTACCGATGACCCGACAGCCAACCTCGCTCGAAACAAGTTCTTAAAGGTCTCGTATCTTGCTATACGAGATTGCTCTCCATAAAGTTCCTTTGTATGGAGAAATATGCCATCTAGGGTCATATCCTCGTGCCTCCTCTGATGTTCATTGTTCATTGAGGCAAGCACGATGCACTTGGCTTTCGCGCAATCTAAATCCCAGGTTTTGCGGATTTCCTTATCCGCATTGCTGGATTTGGGACCAGGGCCAGCAGGTGCCGTAGCGGTGAGGACGTACCCCAATTTGTCATAGGTCAAAGCCATTTTGACATTCCACAGCCAATCTTTATAGTTTGGCCCTGTCAGTATATTTTTCTCTAAAAGTAACTTAAGTCCAGTCATTTTCAGGGTCGCTGCAATTAGGAGAGAGAGAAGAAAACTCTTTAGCATGATGCTCTTGCAAGTTTAGAGTGGTTTTTAGTTTATCTAAACTGGATGGCTCCCACTGTTTCTCGAATCCTTCCTCAAACCATAAAAGAAGAATTAGCCAGGACTAATCTCACTGTACAATTCTTGCTTAACCGTTCAGCCAGGCCAGTGTCGATACTTCGAGGGAGGTTTTCCAACGCTTTCGCGAAGTTCCTTAATTAAATAACCTCTTTTCTCTGGGGGCGTAACCCCGCTGACACCTTTCTGGACAGCTACTAGGTTTATAGCATTGATCGTTAAGTGACGAATATCCTGATAAGTAGCATATACTCACAGTAGGATCAGGATCCAAATATCATCGTATGATAATGTTGAAGAAATCCTACCAACATTCATCAAACTCCAAATGGTATGCATCTCTTTGCAAATTTCAGTTTTTTTAGAAATTCCCGATATTGATTTTTGCCCCATGTTCTTATGATCTTGACTAAGGGCCAACAAATCATAAGTCACATGTCAAGTTCTGCCCATCATTATCCTATTGATTTGAACCCATCCGTATATACTCTTGACTAAGGGCCAAACAAAGTAATACGAGTGTCCCAAACCAACTCATCTATCTATGCAACAAATGAATACCCCAGCAGCTACCAATCACTATGTCTTGACTAAGGGCCAAACAAACATAGCTTGAATACTACTGACCATTCATAAGAAATGACGGAGGGCTACGACTGGTTTTGGCGAAACCGTGAACGTAGTGAACTTGATATAACCGAAGGAACCTGATAGCTTTTAAAAGGAGTGGTTAAAGCTCCGCATTTAAAAATATCTGTTTTAAAAATTAACCGAGTGGTTTCTTTTAAATTGTTCCAACGATTTAAACTTTGGTTTGTTTTTCTTTGCATTATAGATAATGCGTCCCATCATTAACCTATCATTGCAGAAAACAACGAAAATACAACGTCCTCTTATGCCATCCGCATTTGCCACGGGGTCCCGTCATCACCCGTTAGGTTACTTAACTAACGACAGAGCGGGGGCTGGGCTAGCGCGGGTGTAAAACATAAGTGACGTCTAAATAGCTATCATATATAGATATTGTACATTCGTCAGACGCAATAATAGGCATTCCAGATCACAGATGAACTTTATTGGATTTGCAAGTAATCCGTGTTTGTTTTGAGCCTGCAACAAAAGACGGATTACACAGTTGTGATGAATAGCCATTACCCCACCCAAGACCCCAACGGGTACGGCAAACTACCCGCCCGGCAGTTTTTGCACCCCACCTTGGGTCTGTCCTAGGAGCAAAAATAGTAAAAATGAAATAATACAACGGTGGCTACAACCGCAGCCTGGATGTGCCCCGCAAAATAATATTACAACAAATTACATTTACATCAAATGAATTAAATAATAACCCATCACATAACCCCGGCTATACATCACAACAGTCCAACACAGTTCATATCCACAAACAGTAAAAACCATTACAGAAATGTGCAACCCCCTGCCAACCGACATACTAGCAGTTAGAGGAGGTTTACGAACACATTATACAAACACAGATATAATCCAATAAGCAAATACTGTATAATTTCGATCGATTAAACACATTTAATATTGCTCCAATACTTCTCTGTAAACTTGAAACCTGAGCAAAATTAAAAAATACCAGAAAATCCCAAATATCACAGAGAACCATCACAAGAAAAATGGGTCCCTGAATCGTCAACTCGGCGGCGGAAGCGCGGCGGATCGGTGCTATCCGCCGCGGTTCCGCGGCGCCGTAGGCGATTCAGGGGACCAAATTTTTTGTGTGTTCTACTACTGTCATTTTAAGCTTTCTGAACATCCCTGAAAAATTTTTGGACTTCATTTATAAATCGACAGAAACTTGATATTTTAGGGTTTTCCGGTTTCGTTTTTTCCGTTCGAAATTCATACAAATTTGCAAAAAAGTTATTTATTGTTTAGCGAGGCTCTGATACCACTGTAAGTCGATGTACAACACCCCAGTACTTGTGGGGAGGCGGAATTTTCAAAAACGAACTTGTTTAGTGAACAAACATCGACTAACCGCTTGAATCGAAGCTAAACGATAACTAACTACAAACATAGAGTTTCTATGCTACTATGTTTAGGGATTATACCTAATGAATCGTGTCCTTCGTCTTTGCGAACTCCACCTCCTCCTCGGCCTTCTCGAAGTAGTAGACGATCCACCCGAGAGCTTTACTCCAAACTTAGCCTCTAAACTTGAGGCAACTAAACTTCTCTAAGTGCTAATCAAAGAAGCTAGGTGAAATATAGAGAGGGTTCTGGATTAAGTAGTCTAACTAATCCTTGTACTCAATACATGAGAGGGGAGGATTAGGGTTTGAAGAGGGAGAGCTTGAAGAGAGAGAAGGTGAGGATAATAATGAAGTTAGAATAATGAGTTATGATAATATATATCAAGCATTTCTTTTTATCAAGAAAAGAATAAGAAATGAATTTAGCAACCATGCTTGATAATATCTAGTGATGATTCACTCCATGAGTCATTAAGCATTTATCATGCATTAATGACATGGATGAATCATCCATATGACTCACTAATCACATTCATTGCATATGCCACCTAAACCTCCTTAGTCACCATCTTCTAGAAGCTTCTCGCGCAATTACGAGAACACCCCTCCTTTCCGCAAAAATACGGAAAAACTTTAGACTGTATAAATCCAATAACCGGATACCAGTAACTGGCTTAAACCAAAGCCGACTGGTAAAAACTGTCCGAAAGTCGTACGCGCGTAAACGCACGTATGCGTCCGAACCCTTGTCGTAAAACCATACGACCTCTATATCGTTTCGCCTGGAGTAGGGAAACTCTCTGTGTGGGACTCTAGAGACTCGACTACTACGCTGGTAGTGGGTTTAACTACAGACCGCAAGCGGCACTAGCTGTACGTAACGGTCCCCAGGTAGATGTCGATAAGAAGGCTGATGAGAAAACCCATCCGAACTCCTACTGAGCCTGATGTGACAATCTCCATACAGTCCGGTCCGTTCGTCTTAGACTATCGCATATCGGGCCTAGGGGGCGGCAAGTGTCAGTCCCCTAATAGCGGTATAAGTCGTGTCGGAGCGAAGCCCATTACACCCTGAGAAACTACTGGAACCTACCAGCAAATCTCGCTTGCCCTGGCCAGGGACTTTGCGTAATGGCTCTCTGACACAGCGCGATATCAACTCCCAATACCGGGAGAGACGAATCCTGCCTAACCGCCACTGCCTCCAAGTGCTCGGGACTGCACCCAACTGCTACCTGTTTGCACGACTCCTTTGAGTCGTGGTAGGGTAGCAATCTAAGAACAGTGGGACACACTCGAGGCGAAGTAGCAGTGTCAAGTCTGCGGACTATGCTATACTCATGTCACCTGGGAACTGTTCACTGACGACTGGTATAAAACCAACCAACAGTTCCCTGTGAGTCCTGTCTGGTGTACCCGTAACCTAACGAGCACCTGCATACTATCTCCAGTACGACGTACTGACGGCTGTGGGACAGACCATCTCCCCAACTGGGATGAGAAGCGTACACACTAGTCTACTCCGGAGTATCGATGCCCTGTCTCGATAATCCAACGACTAGGGACCTGAATAAGGATGTGCTTGTAGACTACCCAGCCCCCACTAGTGTGACTGCCATCACAACGCCGGTAGTCAAGCAAGATCCTAAGAGCTCTGTCAATACGTATACTCACATATTAAGATAGAAAAAACCAAGTAGCATACTACCATGTTTAGCAAGACTGTCATATACATGTGAATATCCCAAGCTTCCATTAAGTAATATACAAACTAGTATGATACAGTAATGGCCTTCTAGGGCATAAACACTAACAGTAATCACGTACCTGCGATCCAATAATTGACTTTGAGGGCACTATATCCAACAATCTCCCACTTGCACTTAAGGCTATTATTGCGATGTTGCATACTCACAGCCCGTGTGATACCAAACACCCAACTCCTCTACTAATCAGTTTCATAAAGCTAGTTTGTAAAACTCTTGTGTTCGAGAAATAGCCTCAGTGAGTGGATTCGCCCTGATGTTTCTTTCTATGTCTCTCTTAATCTCAAGTTCACGGAGAAAGCCATCTCCCGAATTGAGTAATACCTGTCTTAGAATATGTCTGGATATCTGATGGGACCTAGTTCATAAATGAACTCCAAATCCAAACTTCTTAGACTGTATTGATAATTGAACCTAATCAGTATCCAGCACCATGCCTCCCACGGTATCCTCTTGGACCACCTGTCCATAATACTGTCCTTCGTCAGAGGGAAAACTATAACTCTGACAATCACTCTGTCATCCATGTCACCTTTGAAGCCTGGAATGATAACCGTCTCCCGAAGGAGGCTGCCGTCATCAAATCCGTAGAACATGCACTTATGTTCTAAAATAGCTTCCTTATGTTACTGCAGGATTGGATTAATATAAAGTTATCGTATCAAGTTGAAAAACAACATCTGGTGTGGTACTTGACATCTCACGATTGACTCAATTGCCTAAGCAAGTGATCTGCCAATCATGCACATCCCTCTCTCCTTTAGTCTGTAAGAAACCTTTAGAGAGGGTGACTCCATCTCCTGCAGGTACACCACCATGCCAGGAGTCATTTATTCTAAAATACTATTAGAATATTGTCAAAGTACCCATATTGGGAAACTACCCAAATCTAGATCTAAAACCATAGATCTAGTAACCAGAATGTCAGATATTATATCCATATCCATTGTGGAGAAACAACTGTGTGACGACCAAAGTACAACCGATCGTAGTATAAGAATTTTACTTCCTACTCTGTGTATGTCATCCAAATACCAGGACATCACACCCTACTACCTTCTCAACAGATCCATCCCCTATTCTGATGAAGTCAAAACCATGACTATCACATCAAAAATAGATGATCTTATCTCCGCTATCTTTGCTCAAGCCTATAAATACACATAAGCTTCTTGCCCACTATGCTTCCATTGCTCCCACTGACTACGACAACCTTCTGGCAGAATAATATCTACGTACACTTCTAAAGCTAGTTTAGAACGACGTTATACTTATCCTCCTGCCGGGTCTCATAGTCTGGAACAACAGTAGTGTCAAGTCTGGGTAAACAAGAACCTCCCTGTCACCGTCCTTCAGGCTACCGGAGTACTTCTCGGGTGTCTGAGGTTACCCACAATATCTGCAGAGTAGCTAATGGAATGTCAAACATGATTGAATATATAGGTCCTATTAAATTTTCCGTAATCGTTTGCGGTTCTGGAATCACTTCCAGTTCTACCATACTCCCACTGCTGTTTTCTGAAAAAATCCATTTTACTAAAACTGTGGCGAGTCAAGAACAATATCACTATTGATCTTCCAGATGGTAAAAAATCAACCCTCGTCAAAGCCAGGGTCAACCCACAAACTGCCATTACAGAAACGTGCCTTGAGTTATCCAGTATCTGGTTTTAAGCATAAGCTGGACAACTCCCCGTACCTTAACATCGTTAAGATATGATCCATTCTATATCCAATATAGAAATATTGGCACTTATTTAATTGGAACCAGATTCAAATCGTGCAGTTGTCTCCAGTGCATATCAACTTAATGGAGAGAGGCTAATCGGCATTACTCAACTTAGGAATACATCCAATTATGAGTAACCTGAAAGAGAAACAAATTTCTCAAAACCATTACTTTCATCCGAATACCAATCACAAGAATCTACATCTTCAATCTCTTTGAAGAATCCCGATACTTGCGACACTTGGTTCTCTACTTTATTTTATACCCACAACTTCTCAAAACTTAGACATTGTATTTCTACGAAGAACTTGTCTAAAAACTAGAGAAGTCACAAGTAAACAGAATATGGTACGAGGACCAACCCCTTTGTCCTGATAGACTCTGGACAACATACAATACTTTGTATAAGTCCGCTGAGTCGAATAACTCAAAACCTGTGCATCGTAGGTTGAAAACTGTACCCAGGCGATTTCCTCAAATATCACCAATTACAACGAATTCCGATATAATGAGGATGATCACCTAATTCCTAATAACTTACTCCAACTCATTATCTGTAATACCAAACAGATATGAGAATGAAACCTGGTAAATACATACCCTGGAGTAAGTATCTAATCGGGAAATCAGTTTTCCTTTAACAATGCACAGTGTAACTGAAACATGAAAATGTTTCGTAGGGGTATCCTGGTATTCCTAGTAATGCCTCTTCCATAATCCAATTCATGACTGTAACCGTGTAATTCTTTGCCATCTTTCCAAATCTCTTTATTTGTCTTTATTCATTACCTTCTGTACACCATCGTTAGGCTAAGTGGTTTTCTTCCTTCCCTACTGTTCGGCACCAGCCTATGGTTTGGAAGAAGACTATCCAGTAAGCATAATAGGTGTACTCTCCTAATCCTAGGAGTACTCGCAACTTGAGAGAAGGTGATGATAAAAGACTAGTGAATAATACCATATTCTATTTCTCCCGAACTGGGGAAAAAAGCAAAGGTGAAATAGGAGTGGCGATGAAGTATATGGTTTGGTCGTGAATGATAATAGTCGCAATTTATTTTGCCCTCTTTCTAATTCCTTTATTTTGTCTTTAGTTATTTCCTTCTGTACACCCTACTTAGGCTAATTGGCTTTCTTCATTCCCTACTTTTCGGCACCTGCCTATGGTTTAGAATAAGACTATCCAATAAGCGTAATAGGTGTACTCTCCTAAACTAAGAAGCCCTCGCAACCTGAGAGAAGGTGATAATAAAAGACAACTGAATAAACCAATTCTATTTCTCCTGAACCTGGATCCATCCTCGAAGAAATCCTTTCGAGTTCGTATATAACCATACGATGGATCTATCCAATGGAAGTGGATGTCCGTAGTAATACGGGGTGTTCTGAGAAATACAAAGGGTAAAAGAAGGATCGGCAATGACTTATGCAACTTTAGACAATCCAAAAACCAGTATTTTAAGAAGGTTCGGTCAACTTGGTCACTGAGTCATAGTCTAGGGTCGGTCAAAGGTTGCTGCAAAAGAGAGAGAGAAAAGAAACACTCTGCGTGCACTCTAACCTAGATCAGAATGGTTATCAATTTATCTAATCAGGAAACCTCCCACTGTAATCTCAAATTCTCCTCCAAACCTGAAAGAAGAATTAGTCGGGATCACCCGAAGAGTAAACCAACTCATCAGTGAGAATCGGGATCAAACTATCATCGCATGATAACTTGATGGAAGCCACTCAAGTTATCACACTCCAGAAGGTATGCGCATGCCTGGCAAGTTTGTTGTTTGTTTGAAACTCCCGATGTGATTTTTGCCCCATGCTCTTATAACCTTGGCGTTGGTCAAAATGTCATAATTCACATGCCAAGTTCTACCCGTCAATATCCAGGTCAATTTGAACCCACCCGCACATGCCCCTGACGTTGGCCAAATGGCAGAACGACTGTCCCAAACCAACTCATCTATCTATGCAACAGATGAATACCCAGCAGCTACCAAACACTATGCCTTAGCGTTGGTCAAAATACATAGCTTGAATACTACTGAATACCCAAAAGAAATGACGGAGGGCTACGGCTGGTTTTTGGCAAAAAAACCTTTAACGTAATGAACTTGATCTCGTTGAAGGAACCTGATAGCTTTTTATAAAAATATAGTGACAAAAACCTTTTGCTAAAGAGGTCACTCCCGGTGAAAGGATCTCGACTCTTTCCTTGTGAAATGAGGTGCGGGATATTCCAACTGAATACCGCGATGCAAAGCAACTTGTAATCGACTATAGTGAAGTTATTACCCTGACGCAACCTTCTGCCCAAGGGGTCACTCCCGGTGAAGGGATCTCGGCCCTTGCCTCGTCGAATGAGGTGCTGGATATTCTAACTGAATATCACTATTCAAAACAAAAGGAAACATCTTTGTAATAACACCTTTTTAAAATTTGTTCCAACAACATCAAATATAGGTTTGTTTTAGCTTGCATTGATAAGAATCAACGCAGTCCCATCAATCAATCACACCAGAAAAGAACGAAAATAAAATGTACGTATATGCCATCCACATTCGTCACTGGGTCCCGTCATCACCCGTTAGGTTACTTAACTAACGACAGAGCGGGGGCTGGCCTAGCGCGGGTGTAAAACATATACAATATCTAATAGTATATATACCAATATACAATAATCGCTCCAGGCGTGATAATATGCAACATTACAGAAAAGTAATAAGCATCACAGAACAATACAGATAATCTGGGATCCCCGGGTTTCACAGAGCCGCTACTGAAACCCGACGTTCCCCTGGTCGTATGGATAGCCTGTGCAATGAAACCTAGACCCCTACGGTTGCGGCAAGTTACCCGCCAAAACCTGAAGCGAGGCAGTCCCCCACAGCATAGTGAATGGAACACCCGTCACTTCACGGAATCCGGTAAATTGAGCACCCCTCCTTGGGTCAATCTGTACCCCCTACGAGTGCGGCGAATAGTCTGCCAATTCTAGAGTGAGGCCACTCTGCCTCTCAAATCCATGAGATACAGACCCGTTGCCCTCTAGAACCCAGCTATCCGTGCACTCCGTCGCGGGGTAAACCTAATACAGAAATAAAAATATGTACAACGGGTACATCGACCTCAGCCCGGTTGTGCCCCAAAAGAATAATATACAAACATGAAGTGACGGCAGTCCACATGTTGGACGCTCGCCCCGCAATATTAGATGTATAAATAAATCCAAACTGCACTACCATTGCACACTGCTATCCACCATGACATATCCGCAACAATACAGCACAATACAGAACAACAACGCGAATGTCACGTTCGCAAACCCGTCTAAAAGAACTATAGCAATCAGACGCGGTTTACCGATCAAATGACATTCCCGGTCGGAGATATAATGTAAATACTGCATACTAACAAGTTTAAAATTTCGATCGACAAAACTTCCCGAAGTGGGCCCCACGAACATCTGCTGTACAGTAACAAATTCTGGGCCCAAATGAACAGTAAAAAAAACCACAATTTCCAAAATAAAGCTCTCTGGAAAAAGTTGGAGCACTGTTCCTACAAACGCGCCGCGGTTCCGCGGTCAAACCCTAGGTTTGACCGCGGATCCGCGGTGGTCTTGTGGGATCACGTTCATAAATTTTTCCAGAATGCTTAGAATAGCCTGCTTAGTTTTCTGTGATATGTGTTGGAGATAGTGCCCTCAGAGTCAATTATTGGATTGCAGGTACGTGATTGCAATGATTGCGGAGGACCTATACCGGTAGGACAGTCTTACTCGAGATGATAGTATGCTATCTGGTTTGCCTTTATCAGTCGTGTACATGTTCAGGTGACTGGTTATATGTTACACTTTGATAGAGCCCTTAGGATCTTGCTTTACTACCAACAGTATGATGGCGATCATATACGTGAGAGTTGGGTAGTTTATATGCATATCCTTAATTGTGGTCCCTAGTCGTGGGAGTTTCGAGACAGGGCATCGATACTCCGGAGTAGACTAGTGTATACAGTCGAGACCCCGACGAGGGGCGGTGGCCGGTCTCACAAGCCACTGATGTCAGTTGGATCACCTAAGATGTATACAGGTGCTCATTGGGTTATGAGTACACCGGATAGGACTCGCCGGGAATCTGCTAGTTGGTATTATAAATATCGACAGATAGCAGTTCCCTGGTGACATGTGTACAGGTTAGTTCATCAACCTGAGGTCGTCATTTGTCTCGTGTGAGTTCCTACTGTACTTTGATTTCTACCCTACCATGGCTCAAAGGAGTCGTGCAAACAGGTAGTTTTTGGGTACAGTCCCGAGCCACATGGAGGCACGTGAGCAGATCGGCAGGGGATTCGTCTCTCCCGGTATTGGGGGCGAGATCATGCTGTGTCTAGGAGAGCCATTACACAAAGCCCATGGCCGTGGCAAGAGATTTACTGGTAGGTACTCCAGTAGTATCTCAGGGTGTTATTGGGCTACACTCCGACACGACTTATACTGCTATTGGGGGTCTGACGTTACTAGCCCCCTAGGCAGATATGCGATACTCATAGACGAACGGACCAGACTGTATATACATTGTTACTGTTAGGCTCAGTAGGGTTTCCGGATGAGTTCGCTCATCGGCATCCCTTGAGGTCAGTCCATGGGCAGCCGTTACGCACAGCTAGTGCCGCTGACGGCTTGTGGTTAAACCCACTGCCAGGGTACTGACGAGTCATTAGAGTCCCCCACAGACAGTTTCCCAAGTTCATGCGAAACGCTGTAGAGGCCGTATGGTTTTATGGCAGGGTTCGGAAAATGCACGTGCGTTTACGCACGTGTCAGATTTCGGCCAGATGATACTGGTCGGCTTTGGTTTAAGCCGGATCCGAGTATCATATTGAGTAGATATAATATCTTTGTCTCAGTTGCATTTGTATTCGGTCGTAATACAAATGCGGGTATATTTATACAGTTACGGGGTTATCCTGAAATTCGTTTCGGGATCGCTTTTGGAAGTTGCCAGTTTCCAGTTTTCTATCAGCCGTCTTTTAACATTCGGTTAAAGACGGATTTATCTTTTCTTGACATGAGTGTGGAAGTTTCTAGAAGCATCTAGAAGGTGGTGACTAGGTTTGAGTGGTGTTATTGTTTCATTGGTTGCATTTAATGGTTCAATTAATGCAAGGTGACTAGGTTAGTGATTCATCTTTTTCATTAATTATGTTCACACATGATCTTTTCTTGTGGTCACCCTCTCCCTCCTCCTACACTCACCCTCCCACTCCTATATAGTGGCCGGCCCCTCCCCTCTCTCTAACTTACTTGATTGATTCATTTGTTTAAAAGATATGATAGTTTTGGGGTGTATGGAAATTTCATATATCATTTCATTCCATCACCTGATTCGAGTGGCAACTTCATTAACCGATCGTCCACGGCTTTGGACTGTTGCGCCACGGCAGCGCCCCGGCTGTCTACTCGAGGCCAAAATGCGGAATCAAAAATTTTCTTAACTTTAAACCGGCGCTACCGCGGACAATAAACCCGGATCGTAACCATTAACCTGTACTAGCAAACTAGAGATGGGGTGAGAGATATACAGAGTGATCCGAGTCCTCCGGTCTTCTCGCCGTCGTCCCGATCTCCCGCGGAATGTCCGGTCTTCACCTCGTCGCTGGAAGGGCACCACATCGCCGGCTTCTTTTACGGGCTCCCACCTCTATACCGAGGCAACTCGGGCGCGAAGTTGGCTAGCCGATGCGTCCAAGATTTGCTGTAGGCTAGTGTAGAGTCTATGTCTCATTGGGGTTTTGTTGCCATGGAGGATGAAGGAATCAATATGAACTTTGGAGAGGTGAGAAGGATTTTGTGAGCAAGCCAAAAAAGATATCATGAAATTTCCCTCATACAAAATGAAACCTCTCCCCCTCTCTTGCAATGTGTGGCCGGCCTCCTCAAATGAAAAATGGTGGAGGGAATAAAAACCTCAACCATGAAGGGAGGTGATGGTAGTAAAAGGTAGAGGGTGACCATATCCAAAAGCAATGATAACAAGGTCAAATCCAATTCAAATCAATTCTAATCCTTTCTAATCTCAAAAAAAGCAAAGGATAAGAAAGAAAAAGGATCTCATGATACTTGTCAAATCAAGAAGCCATCATAATCAATCCATATGCAAGAAACCCCCTCCACAAATGTTATTTGCAAACTTGCAAATAACCCCCTCCATCGGAAAAGTCCCGCCGGGAAAGAACAAAGGAAAACCGGCCGGAACGGAATGCAAACTGGCAACTCCAGAAAACTGGTCCCGTAATAAATTACAGGAAAACCCCACTACTGCATATACATGCCCGTATTTGTATTCCCACTGAATACAAATGCAAAGAGACAAAATCTACACTGTCTAATACTAGGATCCGGCTTAAGCCAAAGCCGGCTAGTAAAAACCGTCCGATCACGATCCGTGCAATACCGCACGTATCTGATCGAACCCTGCCATATCTCCATACGGCCTCTACAGCGTTTCGCCCGAAACTTGAGTAACTGAGTGTGTGGTGGACTCTAAAGACTCGTCAATACTATGGCTGTGGATTTAACCACTAGCACGTCAGAGGTATTAGCCATACGTGACGGGCCACCAGCTATTGACCAAAAGGGACGTCGATGAGCGAACTCATCCTGACACCCTACTGAGCCTGTCAGTGACAATATCCGTACAGTCCGGTCCGTTCGTCTATGAGTATCGCATGGTGGGCCTAGGGGGTTGGTAAAAGACAGACCCCCAAAAGCGGTACAAGTCGTGTCGGAGTGAAGCCCAGAACACCCTGAGATACTACTGGAATACCTACCAGTAAATCTCCTGCCTCGGCCGAGGGCTTTGTGTAATGGCTCTCCTAGACACAGCGCGACCTCACCCCTGCCGATCCGCTCACTGCCTCCATGTGGCTCGGGACTGTACCCAACTAAAACCTGTTTGCACGACTCCTTTGAGCCGTGGTAGGGTAGTAATCAAAGCACAGTGGGAACTCACACGAGACAAATGACGATCTCAGGTCGATGAACTAACCTGTACACATGTCACCAGGGAACTGCTATCTGACGTCTGGTATAATCCCAACTAGCAGGTTCCCGGCGAGTCCTGTCCGGTGTACTCATAACCCAATGAGCACCTGTATACATCTTAGGTGAACCAACAGACACCAGTGGCTTGTGAGACCGGCCACCGCCCCTCGTCGGGGTCTCGACTGTATACACTAGTCTACTCTGGAGAATCGATGCCCTGTCTCGAAACTCCCACGACTAGGGACCTTTTAAGGATTTGCTTATAGACCCCAGCTCCCATGTATAAGATCGCCCTCATACTGCTGGTAGTCAAGCAAGAATCCTAGGGGCTCTATCAACATGTAATAGCGACTTGTAAGGTCACCCAAAGCAGTACACGATGATAAAGATAAACCAGATAGCATACTATCATCTTGAGTAAGACTGTCCTACTGGGACAGGTCCTCTCTCAATCATTGCAATCACGTGCCTGTGATCCAATAATTGACTCTGAGAGCACTATCTCCAACAATCTCCCACTTGCACTCAAGGCTAATTATTGCGATGTCGCATACTCACAGCCCGTGTGATACCGAACACCCAACTCCTCTACTAGTCAGTCTCACAAAGCTTGTTTGCGAAACTATTGCGTTCGAGGAATAGCCTCAGTGAGTGGATCCGCATTGATGTTTCTTTCTATGTCTCTCTTTATCTCATGTTCGCGGAGAAAGCCATCTCCCGAAATGAGCAATACCTGTCTTAGAATGTATCTGGATGTCTGATGGGACCTAGCTCATAAATGAACTCCAAATCCAAACTTCTTAGACTGTATCGTCAACTGAACTTAATCAGTATCCTGCGCCATACCTTACCTCAGTATCTACCTGGACCACCTGTCCAAAATACTGCCCCTCGTCAGAGGGAAAACTATAACTCTGGCAGTCACTCTGTCATCTAGGTCACCTTGGAAGCCTGGAATGATAACTGTCTCCTGAAGGAGACTGCCGTTATCATATCCCTAGAACATCAACTTATGTTCTAAAACTGCTTCCGACTGTTTCTCCAGGATTGGATCAATATCAACTTATTGCACCTACTGCAAAAACAACATCTGGTGCGGTACTTGACATTTCATGATTGACTCAATTGCCTAAGCAAGTAATCTGCCAATCACGCGTATCCCTCTCCCCTTTAGTCTGTAAGACACCTTTAGAGAGGGTGACTCCATCACCTGCAGGTACACTACCGTGCCAGGAGTCGTCCATTCTAAATACTCATAGAATGCTGTCAAAATACCCAAATTGGGAAACCACCCAAATCTAGATCTAAAACCATAGATCTAGTAACCAGAATGTCTGATATAATATCCAAGTCCTATGTGGAGAAATCACTGTATGACGACCAAAGAATAACCGATCGTAGTATAGGAATATCACTTCCTACTCTGTGTATGTTATCCTAATACCAGGACATCACACCCTACTACCTTCTTAACAGATCCATCCCCTATTCTGATGAAGTCAAACCTATGACTGTCACATCAGAAATAGATGATCTATCCCCGCTATATCTGCTTAAGTCTATAAATAGACATAAGCCTCTTGCCCACTGTGCTTCCATTGCTCCCACTGACTACGACAACCCTCTGGCAGAGTCATATAGACGTACACTTCTAAAGCTAGTTTAGAACGACGCTATACTCATCCTCCTGCCGGGTCTCACAGTCTGGAACAACAGCAATGGCAAGTCTGGATAAACAAGAACCTCCCTGCCACCGTCCCTGAGCATACCGAAGTACCTCTCGGGTGCCTGAGGTTACCCACTTTATCTGCGGAGTGGCCAATGGAATGTCAAAACAGATTGAATCTTTAGGTTCTTATCAAATCTTCAGTAATCGTTTGCGGTTCTGGAATCACTTCCAGTTCTACCATACTCCCACTACTGTTTTTCTGAAAAAATCCATTTCTTTTAAAAATGTGGCGAGTCAAGAACAATATCACTATTGATCTTCCAGATGGTAGAAAATCAACCCTCGTCATAGCCTGGGTCAACCCACAAACAGCCATTACAGAAACGTGCCCTGAGTTATCCGGAGTCTGGTTTTAAGCATAAGCCGGACAACTCCCCGTATCTTAACATCGTTAAGATATGAACTGTTCTATATCCAATATAGAAACAGAGGCACTGATTTAATTGAACCAGATTCAAATCATGCATCTGTCTCCAGTGCATATCAACTAAATGGAAGGAGGCCGATCAGCGTTACTCAACTTAGGAGTACTACCAATTATGAGTAACCTGAAAGAGAAGCTAGTTCTCTTAATCATTACTATCAACTGAATACCATACACAAGTATCTACATCTTCGATCACCTTGAAGAATCCCGATACTTGCAATACCTGGTTCTCTACTTTATTCTTATACCAATAACTCCTCAAAACTCAGACCCTGTGTTTCTACGAAACACATGTCTAAGAACTAGAGGAGTTAAAAGTAAACAGAATATAGTACGAGGACCAACCCCTTTATCCTAATGGACACTGGACAATATACAATACTCTGTATAAGTCCCTGAGTCTAACAACTCATTCACTGTGTGTCGTAGGTTGAAAACTGTACTATGGTTAAGAAGAATTACACCGTTGTTCAATGCTCCTTACCTAACCATCCACTGATATAGGTAAATGTCATAGACATAATTTCAAAAGGTATATCTCACTCTATGAAAATAGACGTATAGATATATCAATTTGAAATTGGTGCATAACAACGGATATTCAAAACCAAATATTTGCCGTCCGGCAAACAACCCAGGTGACTTCCTCAAATATCACCAATTACAATGAATCCCGATATAATGAGGATGATCACCTAATTCCCAATAACTTACTCTCACTCATCATCTGTAAAACCATACAGATGTGAGAATCAAACCTGGTAAATACATACCCTGGAGCAAGTGTCTAATTGGGAAGTCAGTTTTCTTTTAACAGTACACAGTGAAACTGAAATATTGAAATGTTTCGATGGGGTATCCCGGTATTCCTAGTAATGCCTCTTCCATTATCCAGATTCATAACTGTAACCTTATATCTCTTTGCCATCGCTCCAAATCCCTTCATATGTCTTTAGTCATTACCTTCTGTACACCTCTTTAGGCCAAATGGTTTTCTTCTTTCCCTACCGTTCGGCACCAGCCTATGGTTTGGAAGAAGACTATCCAATAAGCATAATGGGTGTACTGTCCTAATTCTAGGAGCACTCGCAATGCGAGAGAAGGTGAAGATAAAAGACAGCCGAATATACCTTATTTCTATTTCTCCTGAACCAGAATCCATCCCCGAACTGGAACAAGTTCCTTTCGAGTTCGTATATAACCATACGATGGAGTATCCAAATAAACTTGGGATCTTCGTAGTGATACGGAGTGTCCTGGAGAAATACAAAGGTGATTTAGGATTGGCGAAGAAATACTTGGTTTGGTCGTGAATAGCAGTCGCAATTTACTTTGCCCGCCTTCTAATCCCTTTCTTTGTCTTAACTTAATACCTTCTGTACACCGTTTAGGCTAACTGGTTTTCTTCATTCCCTACCGTTCGGCACCAGCCTAGGGTTTGGAAGAAGACTATCCAATTTTCGTAATAGGTGTACTATCTCCTAAACCAAGGAGTACTCGCAACCTGAGAGAAGGTAAAAGGAAAAGACAACTGAATAGTCCTATTCGTTTTCTCCAAAACCGGAAACCATCCTCGAATAAAGTCCTTCAAGTTCTTATATAACCATACGATGGTTTTGTCCAATGGAAGTGGACGTTCGTAGTAATACGGGGTGTCCTGGAGAAAAGGGTAAAAGTAGGAGTGGCAATGAGGTCTGCAACTCTGACAATCCAAAAGCCAGTCTTATAAGAAGGTTCGGTTAACTTGGTCACTGAGTCATAGTGTAGGGTCGGGTCAATGGTCGCTGCCAAAGAGAGAGAGAAAAGAAACACTCAGCGTGCACTCTAACCCAGATCAGAATGGTTACCACTTTATCTAATCAGGAAACCTCCCACTATAACGTCAAATTCCTCCCCAAACCTGAAAGAAGAATTAGCCGGGATCACCCGAGGAGTAAACCAACTCATCAGTGGGAATCGGGATCCAACTATCATCGCATGATAACGTGACGGAATCCACTCACGTCACCACACTCCAGAAGGTATGCGCATGCCTGGCAAGTTTCAGTTTCTTTAGAAACTCCCGATGTAATTTTTACCCTTAGGACTCAAGTGACCTTGACACAGTCAACAAATCAAAGAGTCCTAGTCAAGTTCAACCCGTCATTATCCTGGATTGCATTAAACCCACCCGTACGAGCCCTTGACACAGTCAACAAGGCCGCACGACTGTCCTAACCAATCCCATTAATATGCTACAAACAAACACTACTTAGCTACCGCACACTACGCCTTGACACAGTCAACAAACGCAGCACGAATACTAAGTAATACTTGTAAGAAATGACGGAGGGCTACGTCTAGTTTTTGGCGAAAAACTTTTAACGTAATGAACTTGATATCGTTGAAGGAACTGCATAGTTTTTTATAAAATTATAGTGACGACAACCCTTTGCTAAAGAGGTCACTCCCGGTGAAGGGATCTCGGCTCTTTCCCTGTAGAATGAGGTGCAGGATATTCTAACTGAATACCACGATGCAAAGCAAAAGGCAATCGGCTATAGTAAAGTTATTGCCCTGACGCAAACTTCTGTCCAAGGGGTCACTCCCGGTGAAGGGATCTCGGCCCTTGCCTCGTCGACTGAGGAGCAGGATATTCCAACTGAATACCACGATGCAAAACAAAAGTGAACGTCGTTGCAATAACAGCTTTTTGAAAAATGTTCCAACAACATCAGAATAGGTTTGTTTATCTTGCATTGATCCGAATCAACGCAGTCCCACCATATGATCACACCACAAAAGAACGAAAATAATGATGTACGCATATGCCATCCGCATTCGCCACTGGGTCCCGTCATCACCCGTTAGGTTACTTAACTAACGACAGAGCGGGGACTGGACTAGCGCGGATGCAAAACATATACAACATCTACTAGTATATATATCAATATATAATATTCGCTCAAGGCGTGATAAAAAATGCAGCATCACAGAAATGTACAGCATCACAGAACAATACAGATATCTGGGATCCCCGGGTTTCACAGAGCCGCTGCTGAAACCCGACGTTCCCCTGGTCGTGTGGATAGCCTGTGCAATGAAAATCCTAGACCCCTACCGGCGCGGAAAGTTACCCACCAAAACCTGAAGCGAGGCAGCCCCCTTCAGCAACATGAATGGACCACCCAGCACTTCACGGAATCCGGTAACTTAGGCACCCCTCCTGGGTCAACCTGTACCCCCTACGAGTGCGGCGAATAGCCCGCCAATTCTAGAGTAAAGCCCCCTCCGTCTCAATGCCATGAGATGCGGACTCGTTGCCCTCTAGAACCCGGCTATCCGTGCACCCCTCCGCGGGGCAAACCTAGTACAGAAAGTAAAATATACATACAACGGGTACATCAACCGCAACCTGGTCGTGCCCCAAAAGAATAATACAAACAGGCAGTGACGGCAGTCCACATGTCGGATGCTCGCCCCGCAATATCAAATGTACATAATATAACAAAACTGTACTAATACTGCAACCAGGCTATCCCCCACGACCGATCCGCAACAACACAGCACAACACATAACATCAACGTGAATGTCACGTTCGCAAATCCGTCTAACCGGGCTATAGCAGTTAGACAGGATTTACCGATCAAGTGACATTCACGGTCGCAGATATAATGTAAATACTGTGAACTAATGTGTTTAAAATATCCGATCGATCAAATTTTACCAAATGGGCCCCCAAGCTATACTGTAGCACTCACAGAAATTCTGGGCCCAAACAAAGTATACCAAAACCCCTATTTTCAGCCCACAAGCCCACTGCAAAAAAATGATGACGTGAATCCACATTCCTGCGGCGGAACCGCGGCCAAAGAGGGGTTATGGCCGCGGTTCCGCGGTCGTACGGAAGGATCAGGGCACCAAATTTTTCCAGTGTTCTTAGGACTTTCAGTACATCACTTTTCTACAACCTAAAAAATTTTTGGACTCCAAAAAATTTCGACAGAAACTGATGTGAAGAAAAATACGGTTTTTGGAAAATTGTTCGATCGGAAATGTAAAACACATTAGACAAAGCTAGACTAGGTTAATGGCGTGGCTCTGATACCATGTTGCGCCACGGAAGCGCCCCGGCTGTCTACTCGAGGCCAAAATGCGGAATCAAAAATTTTCTTAACTTTAAACCGGCGCTACCGCGGACAATAAACCCGGATCGTAACCATTAACCTGTACTAGCAAACTAGAGATGGGGTGAGAGATATACAGAGTGATCCGAGTCCTCCGGTCTTCTCGCCGTCGTCCCGATCTCCCGCGGAATGTCCGGTCTTCACCTCGTCGCTGGAAGGGCACCACATCGCCGGCTTCTTTTACGGGCTCCCACCTCTATACCGAGGAAACTCGGACGCGAAGTTGGCTAGCCGACGCGTCCAAGATTTGCTGTAGGCTAGTGTAGAGTCTATGTCTCATTGGGGTTTTGTTGCCATGGAGGATGAAGGAATCAATATGAACTTTGGAGAGGTGAGAAGGATTTTGTGAGCAAGCCAAAAAAGAGATCATGAAATTTCCCTCATACAAAATGAAACCTCTCCCCCTCTCTTGCAATGTGTGGCCGGCCCCCTCAAATGAAAAATGGTGGAGGGAATAAAAACCTCAACCATGAAGGGAGGTGATGATAGTAAAAGGTAGAGGGTGACCATATCCAAAAGCAATGATAACAAGGTCAAATCCAATTCAAATCAACTCTAATCCTTTCTAATCTCAAAAAAAGCAAAGGATAAGAAAGAAAAAGGATCTCATGATACTTGTCAAATCAAGAAGCCATCATAATCAATCCATATGCAAGAAACCCCCTCCACAAATGTTATTTGCAAACTTGCAAATAACCCCCTCCATCAGAAAAGTCCCGCCGGGAAAGAACAAAGGAAAACCGGCCGGAACGGAATGCAAACTGGCAACTCCAGAAAACTGGTCCCGTAATAAATTACAGGAAAACCCCACTACTGCATATACATGCCCGTATTTGTATTCCCACTAAATACAAATGCAAAGAGACAAAATCTACACTGTCTAATACTAGGATCCGGCTTAAGCCAAAGCCGGCTAGTAAAAACCGTCCGATCACGATCCGTGCAATACCGCACGTATCTGATCGAACCCTGCCATATCTCCATACGGCCTCTACAGCGTTTCGCCCGAAACTTGAGTAACTGAGTGTGTGGTGGACTCTAAAGACTCGTCAATACTATGGCTGTGGATTTAACCACTAGCACGTCAGAGGTATTAGCCATACGTGACGGGCCACCAGCTATTGACCAAAAGGGACGTCGATGAGCGAACTCATCCTGACACCCTACTGAGCCTGTCAGTGACAATATCCGTACAGTCCGGTCCGTTCGTCTATGAGTATCGCATGGCGGGCCTAGGGGGTTGGTAAAAGTCAGACCCCCAAAAGCGGTACAAGTCGTGTCGGAGTGAAGCCCAGAACACCTTGAGATACTACTGGAATACCTACCAGTAAATCTCCTGCCTCGGCCGAGGGCTTTGTGTAATGGCTCTCCTAGACACAGCGCGACCTCACCCCCAATACCGGGAGAGACGAACCCCTGCAGATCCGCTCACTGCCTCCATGTGGCTCGGGACTGTACCCAACTAAAACCTGTTTGCACGAATCCTTTGAGCCGTGGTAGGGTAGTAATCAAAGCACAGTGGGAACTCACACGAGAAAAATGACGATCTCAGGTCGATGAACTAACCTGTACACATGTCACCAGGGAACTGCTATCTGACGTCTGGTATAATCCCAACTAGCAGGTTCCCGGCGAGTCCTGTCCGGTGTACTCATAACCCAATGAGCACCTGTATACATCTTAGGTGAACCAACAGACACCAGTGGCTTGTGAGACCGGCCACCGCCCCTCGTCGGGGTCTCGACTGTATACACTAGTCTACTCTGGAGAATCGATGCCCTGTCTCGAAACTCCCACGACTAGAGACCTTTTAAGGATTTGCTTATAGACCCCAGCTCCCATGTATATGATCGCCCTCATACTGCTGGTAGTCAAGCAAGAATCCTAGGGGCTCTATCAACGTGTAATAGCGACTTGTAAGGTCACCCAAAGCAGTACACGATGATAAAGATAAACCAGATAGCATACTATCATCTTGAGTAAGACTGTCCTACTGGGACAGGTCCTCCCTCAATCATTGCAATCACGTGTCTGTGATCCAATAATTGACTCTGAGGGCACTATCTCCAACAATGAAGTGAGACAAAGTATTCTACTCATTCTCTGAGACAAAGTATTCTACTCATTCTCTACATCATTCTTGGTCGTCTCTTTTAGCAAACTTGACGACCGAGTTGCCTCGAGTCAGAGGCGGGAGCTCGTTTAAAGAATCGTTGACGTGGTGCCACCTGGACGAGCAGATCGGAGATCGACGAGATCGGAGCAGCCGCAATGGAGCGTGGGATGATGGTTAAAGAACGAAGGACTCGGATCGTTCGGTATAACCTTTCTACTCTCTTTTCAGTTTGTTAGTTTAGCAATAATGGCAGATCTGGGTGAAAGTATACGATAGCGCAAGTTAAAAAGTTTTTGTTCTGCATTTGGTGTCTGTAGACGGCCGGGGCGCTACCGTAGACTTACAGTGGTATCAGAGCCTCACCATTTCGCTTTACTAATTTGTGCTAACGCGTTTAAAACATCGATCGAACCGGATATCGAATACCTTAATTTTTCTAATTCACAGTTTCTGTCGATTTTAAATCAAGTCAAAAAATTATTTTACATATCATAGAAAGCTGTGCAGGGTGTTTTAAGCAAGTGGTGAAAATTTGAGCACGTGACTCAACAAAACGGCCGCGGAATCGCGGTCAAACCCAGGGTTTGTTAATTGTATGTATGCCCTAGAGGCCAGTATTGTACAGATGATGTATATTATATTGGATGCTTGGACATATATAGAGATGACTTTCTTGCTCGATATGATTGTATACTATATGGTTACTCTTTATCTTAACATGTATACTAGTCTCTTTATACTGTCTTATGGTTACATGTTGGTAAAGCCCTTAGGATGTGTACTTGACTACCTGGACTATGATGCAGATCATACTACTGGGGACATGGTAGTCCATAAGTACATCCTTCAAGGTCCCTAGTCGTAGGTGTATCGAGACGGGGCATCGATATACCAGTGTAGACTAGCGTATACGCCTCTCGACCCATGAGATGGGCGATGGATGATCCCATATCCATTGGTGTTTGACATCAGAGATGGTATACGGGTGCTCAGTGGAGACTGGGTACACTGGACGGACTCGCCGAGAACTCCCAGATGGTATTATACCTCACGTCAGATGGCAGTTCTCAGGTGACACTTGTGCAGGTTAGTCTGTAGACCCGAGATCGTCATAGAGTCTTGTGTGATTCCCACTGTGCTTTGATTTCCACCTTACCACGTCCATGAGGGCGTGCAAAATGGTGGTTTTTGGGTACAGTCCCGAGTCACATGGAGGCAATGAGCGATAGGAGGGGTTTCGTCTCTCCCGGTATTGGGGGTTGATGTTGCGCTGTGCTCGATTGGCCGTAACAGGGAAGTCCCTGGCCAGGGCTGATTCAGAGATTTGCTGGTAAGTGTTACCAGTAGTTTCTCGACCCGTTATGAGCCTCACATCGGCACGACTTATCGGTTATTGGGGTCTGACGTTTACCACCCCTAGACTTGATATGCGACATATTAGACGAGGAGACCGGACTGTACGGGAAGTGTTGCCGGTTGGCTCGATGGGAGTTGTAGCAGGTTCGCTTGTTCTCTTCTGATCGTTCAATACCCGGGTGGCCGTTACGTTTAGCTGACCGCTTGCGGCTTGGGGGTACTTGATATGATCATCACCCACTGCCGGCATATTGACGAGTCTTAGAGTCCCACAATGGAGTTACCTAGTCCAGGCGAAACGTTGTGGTGCGCGTATGCGATATGCGCATGGACCCAATTAAAATGCGTGTATGGGATACCGTATATTGATCGGGAGGCTTGCTTTTGGTTAGGGTCGTATGTGATATAGCCAGATTGATAAATCAATTGTTGATTTATCATTTAACCATTAGATTCTCACTAGAAATCTTTTCTTGTATCTTTGGATGTATGGATGCATGTATGCATACCTTGTTGATTCATGCACATATGGATGTGCATGCACACATACATACATACATCATCTATCATGGTTGTTTATACATAGAAAATGGTGGATATATAAGACTCACACCATGGTTTATTTTATGGATATTTATTTTTATTTTTGCTAAAACAATAGAATTGAGATAAGATTGAATCATGGTCAAAGTTTCTACACTCTTCTTGTGACCTAACCATTTGCACCTAACTTTTGACCATGGTTTAATCCTTCTCTTGTGTTTAACTAAAGAAAAATTAAATATTCATAAAGAGATAACCATGGTTTGAGATGAAGAAAGAAAAATATATATATTCTTATGTTTTTCTTTTTCTCTTGAGAGTTATTCTTATCTTCTTCTAAAATATCCATCATCTTCTTCAACCTTGAGCTCATGCTCTCTTGAATTTTCTAGAGAGCAAATCATTCATCAAGATAGGATTTTGAAGTGAGAAAAGCCACCACAACATCATTCTACACAAGTCTTGCCCACTTGTTTAGAGTGTTAGCTTCGTTTTTCATACTTGATCTTGCGAAGTTGCTAGCTTGGACAAAGCGGACTTCGGGTGGATCATCGGTGACCTAGAGGAGTTCAAGCGGAGCCTTTCCAAACCCCAAGTAGCCAAGGAGTCTAGCATAGGGAGCTACAAAGGTTGTACTCTCAAAACCCTAGCATTTCTTTCATGTGATGAAGTATAGATTATGTAACCCTAATTTTTCTAGGACGATCCTTTGTATGTTAACTTAGCACCCTAAAAATTCAATCTTTGGTACATGTGATGCTTCCAAACCCCTCATAAGGTGCTAGGCTAACCTTTCATTGGCATCAGAGCCAACCTAGAACATTAGGCGACTATTTTACGAAGTTAAAACTCCGATCGAACCGAAATACTTCCTTTTAGAATGCTCTCTGGATATTATTTAAAATCTGGTTATTTTCAGAATTAAAAATATTTAAAAAGTACAGCAGGAAACTATAAGAAATACTGTGAAATACGAACCCATGATCTGAACCAAACGCCGCGGAACCGCGGAAAATCTTGGCTTACGCCGCGGCTCCGCGGCCATATAGTGGCTTCACGGCTTCGTTTTTGCACAGTAACTCCTTAAACTGCTTGTACATTGTTTTGAGTATGTTTAATCTGGATATACTGTTGAAAATTCTGGAGATGGTTTTAGACTCGATGATTCGATCGGAATTTTCATTTCGTTTCTTTTCCGGATAAATTAGAATGTATTGAAGTATTTGAACGAGTATCATTTGCTCACTTTTCACGGGGTTTAAAATCTTTCGGAAATACGTGCAAGTTTGTTTGTGGTGGACCCTCTAGAAGACAACAAACCTTAACTCGATTATGTGACCATCTTGAACTGCCTTTTGAACCTTAGGGTTTGGGGCAGTACGGCGTGCCACATGTGAGGCGTTGGCTTGACCCTTCTATGGCTGGACCGCTACCACTGTGTCACACTCTGGGTTTTTGAATTCCGCTCAAGTGTTGAGCTTTAGCGAATCTTGGGTATTTGATCGTTCGTTCGAAAACTTTAATACCGTCTATTTATCTGGAATGTGATGCAATGTGTGGAATTCATATTATAAGACATGAAATACGAGGTATGTGATACTTCGCATTTACGATGTCTAAAGAGAATGTGGATTCCAGATATTGCAGTTTTACACTTTCTTTTCTGTGACCGTAAGTGTAGTATGTATTTACCGATTGTCGTTGCTATACGTCGACGACAATAGGTGTATGCATACTTACTTACGTTGATGATATGAGATATTATGTGTTGCTGAGATATGATGTGCAGGATCGTTGCAATTGAATAGCCGGGGGGTTTTATGTGAGATGAGAGTTTTATATTTTCATCATGTAAATTCAAATGTAATGTAATATTCTTTTATTTGGGGCACTTCCGGGTTGAGGTTGTGTCACCAGTGTTGTATATTATTTACTTTTCCGCATTAGGATGGACCCAAGGAGGGGAGCACAGGTGACCGGGTTCTGGGGTTCAGTGGGAGGCCATCTTGAGGAGTCGAGACCGGGTCTCCTAAACTCCAGAATTGGTAGGGTCGCTTGCCGCTCTCGTAGGGGTCCAGGGTTTGGGCTTAGCTATTCATCGCGACTATGGAATCCGTATTTTCTATTATTGGCTAAATACTAAATACGGACGTCCTAGTATATCCCACATTATATCTATGTTTCTGCTGCGATATCTGTGATGTGATCATTTGATATGTTCTGATGGATACAGTATATAATATATAAGATATATTATATAGGCGTTACTTATGTTTTACACCCGCACTAGCCCTGCCCTGCTCTGTCGTTAGTTACCTAACCTAACGGTGTACGAGGGGACATCGAGGCGAATGCGGATGGCATAAGTGTACGTCGTATTTATCTGTGATGTTTAGGTGACTTAAATGATGGGACTTCATTAATGTGATTAATGAAAGAAAAGAAACCTAAAAGATGTTGTAGAATCAAATTTTTAATAAAAAGGGTAGCTACAGTTTTGCTTTGCATAGCGGTATATATGATATACCCTGCACCTTATTCGATGAGGAAAGGGCCGAGATCCCTTCACCGGGAGTGACCCCTTTAGCAATAACTGGCAGATGATACACACTCGGTTTGTCTTTTGATTGCTTCTATAGTTTCTGCTTTGCACAGTGATATATATGATATATCCCGCACCTCATTCGACGAGGAAAGGGCCGACGATCCCTTCACCGGGAGTGACCCCTTTAGCAAAACTAGAAAAGCCTCAAAATCACTCCATTTCAAAACTTCACTAGATTCTACAATGATATCAAGTTCATTACGCAATAGGTTTTCAGAAAAACCTGTCGTAGCCCTCCGTCATTTCAGATAAATCCTACTTAGTATTCGTGCTACGTTTGTTGGCCTGCGTCAAGGCGTAGTGTGCGGTAGCTAACTAGTATTTATCTGTTAATGCATGTGATGCAGATTGGATTAGGGTAGTCGTGCGACTTTGTTGGCCTGCGTCAAGGGTCGTACGGGTGGGTTTAATTCAATCAAGAAATGACGGGTTGAACTTGACTAGCGCACTATGGTTTGTTGGCCTGCGTCAAGGTCATAGGACGCTAGGGGCAAAATATTATCGGGAATTTCAAGTGTTGAAATTTGCAATGAGATTGCATATCTTCTATGAGCTAGTTGGATCCCGATACCCACTGCGAGTAAGAGTTACTCCTGAGAGAGTTTTACATATTACAATTAGCCGATCAAGTAGGTGTCTAGAAAGGTGTCAACGGGGTTACGCCTCTGGGAAAACGAGCTTTACTTTAATTAGGTCCGTGCGAAAGCACGGGGAACCTCCCTCAAAGTACCGACACTGGCCTGGCTGAAAGATTGGCGAAGTTGTAGGGTGTAATTAATCCCGGCTAGTCTTTCCTTTTAAGGTTTGAAGGAAGATTTGATAAAAACCAGTGGGAGCCATCCTGATTAGATAAGATAATAACCAATCTGATCTTGCAAGAGCATACGCTAAAGTGTTTTCTTCTCTCTCTCTCTCTCTCTAGGTAGCGACCATGTCATGCCCTAATAAAGATAATAATATGGATGTATTGACTGAACCCGCATGTTATACTGTGCTGGGGAACGTTGGTTCCGTTCTTTCTTATAAGAGTTATAGGAATGAACAGGACATAGGGGAATACCAGGATTCCCATGCCACCCGAATGAAGAAAGTACATGATGATGCATTTTCTTCGGGTGTGTTCGTTACAGAGAACTGTTTCTCCATTTGCCCTACGTCCTGGGTATTAGATACGGGGTCAGGATCCCATATATGTAATCAGTTACATGGGCTTAGGAAAGGTAGAGAACTTGGAGAAGGTGATAAAGACATAAGAGTTGGAAATGGTGCAATTGTTGCAGCTAAGACTGTCGGGGAATATCACCTTGCATTACCAACTGGCAATACATTGGTTCTGAACGAATACTATTACATGCCGAACCTGATATGCAACATTATATCGGTTTCTTTGTTGAGTAAAGAGGGATATAATTTTGTATTACAGGATAATGTTATGAACATTTTCCGTAACCAAAAGTTGGTTGGATCAGGCACGTTGTGCAATGGCATTTATGTTCTAAATCAATCAACAGTTCTAAGTATAACAAACACACACAAGAGGAAGAGTTCTGAACTGAATAAATCCTTCTAGTGGCATTATAGACTGGGTCACATCAATGCGACACGACTTGCTAAGTTGCATAAGGATGGATATTTAAATCCGTTTGAATTTTCATCTTATGACACTTTCCAGTCATGTCTCAAAGGCAAGATGACCAAAACTCCGTTTACGGGACACGGAGAAAGAGTTACGGAACTCTTGGGACTAGTGGATAGTGATGTATGTGGTCCAATGTCTACACATGCCAGGGATGGTTCTTCGTACTTCATTACATTCACTGACGATCTCTCTAGATTCGGATATGTGTTCCCGATGAAACACAAATCAGAAGCATTTGAGAAATTTAGAGAATATAAACAAGAAGTCGAGAACCAAACCGGAAAAAGTATTAAAGTCCTTCGATCTGATCGAGGAGGTGAATACTTGAGCAATGAATTCCTGGACTTCCTAAAAGAGAATGGGATTCTCTCTCAGCTGACTCCTCCATATACACCACAGCACAACGGTGTATCAGAACGGAGGAATCACACCCTATTAGATATGGTGCGCTCTATGATGAGCACAGCTGAGTTACCTATTTCCTTCTGGGGATATGCACTGGAAACAGCTGCAGACCTATTGAATATGGTTCCCACCAAATCCGTGCCAACCACTCCATATGAGATATGGATAGGAAAGAGACCATGTCTTAATTATGTTAAGATATGGGGTTGTCCGGCATATGTAAAAATGCAAAATCCGGACAAACTCACGGCAACGTCCATTCTGTGTAAGTTTATTGGATATCCCAAACATTCACGCGGGTATATCTTCTACCACACCGAGGAACAAAAGGTGTTTGTTTCTCGACATGCCACCTTTTTAGAAAAGGAATTTCTTGACAAAGAGATTAGTGGCAAGGAGGTAGAACTGGAAGAGGTTCCAGCAATACAGACTACGATAGAAGATTTGGTTGAACCAGAGGATTCAGTAGTTCCCAATGAACCTCAGCCTCTTCGCCGATCTAGTAGGGTTCCTCGCCAACCTGAGAGATACTACGGTTTTCTCATGGATGGTGGCAGCGAGGATTGCATCATGGAGGATGATGACCCAACTAGCTTCGAGCAGGCCATCAGGAGTAGGGACTCAGTGAAATGGCTGGATACTATGCGGTCCGAGATGGAATCCATGTACACCAACAAAGTATGGACTTTGTAAGTTGCTCCTGAAGGGGTAAAACCCATTGGGAGCAAGTGGATCTTCAAGAAAAAACTTGGTGTAGATGGGAAAGTGGAGACTTTCAAAGCTAGACTTGTTGCAAAAGGTTTTCGTCAAAGACCAGGTGTGGACTATGACGAAACCTTATCTCCAGTGGCTATGCTTAAATCCATCCGGATCATGCTTGCCATCGCTGCATATCATGACTATGAAATCTGGCAAATGGATGTTAAGACCGCCTTTCTAAACGGTGATTTAGAAGAGTGCGTGTACATGACTCAGCCAGAGGGCTTCGTAGACAGTGGGAGCAGTGGGAAGGTGTGCAAGCTGCTTAAATCCATTTATGGATTAAAGCAAGCATCACGGAGTTGGAACATCTGCTTTGACGTCGTTATCAAAGAGTTTGATTTCGTCAAAAACCCAGATGAACCTTGTATCTACAAGAAGGTGGCAGAGAGTAAGGTTGTCTTCCTCGTATTGTACATGGACGACATACTCTTGATAGGAAATGATATTCCTATGCTGCAATCGGTCAAGCTCTTCTTATCACAAAGATTCTCAATGAAAGATCTTGGTGATGCCTCCTGCATATTGGGAATTAGGATCTATAGAGATAGATCCAAACGGATATTGGGATTGTCCCAATCCAGGTACATTGACACCATACTAAAGAGGTTTAGTATGGAAGAATCCAAGCGTGGGAATTTGCCCACGATCTCTGGAGTCACTCTCTCCAAAGAGATGTCTCCTAAGACTGATTTGGAGAGAGCTCGCATGCAAGGGATACCCTATGCTTCGGCTGTAGGCTCTATCATGTATGCGATGCTATGTACCAGACCCGATGTAGCATACTCACTAAGTGTAGTGAGTAGGTATCAAGCTGATCCTGGAAAGAGTCACTGGACAGCTGTGAAGAGGATTCTCAAGTACTTACGAAGAACTAAAGAGATGCTCTTGGTGTATGGTAACGGAGAACTCCAAGTGGAGTCCTTTACCGATTCGAGCTTCCAGAGTGATAAGGACGACTCTAAGTCGCAGTCGGGATTTGTCTTTACCCTTTACGGAGGGGCGGTTAGCTGGAAGAGTTCCAAGCAGGAAACCGTGGCAGACTCGACGATGGAGGCTGAATACATCGTTGCCAACAATGCTGCCAAAGAAGCTGTCTGGATCAAGAAGTTCATTACTGAACTTGGAGTGGTTCCATCCATTGAGCATCCAAAACCTTTATATTGCGATAACAATGGAGCGGTGGCTTTGGCCAACGAACCCAGGTCCCATCAGCGATCCAGGCATATTCTGAGGCGGTATCACCTGATCCGGGAGATAGTTGATCGCCGGGAGATCGAAGTCAGGAGGGTTGACACGAAGAACAACACAGCGGATCCACTCACGAAGGCCATTCCCCAGATAAAGTTTGAGAGACTCTTCGGGATGCTCGGTATGCGATACTACAGCGGCTGGCCCTAGTGCAAGTGGGAGATTGTTAGTTGTATGTATGCCCTAGAGGCCAGTATTGTACAGATGATGTATATTATATTGGATGCTTGGACATATATACAGATGACTTTCTTGCTCGATATGATAGTATGCTATATGGTTACTCTTTATCTTAAAATGTATACTAGTCTCTTTATACTGTCTTATGGTTACATGTTGGTAAAGCCCTTAGGATGTGTACTTGACTACCTGGACTATGATGCAGATCATACTACTGGGGACATGGTAGTCCATAAGTACATCCTTCAAGGTCCCTAGTCGTAGGTGTATCGAGACGGGGCATCGATATACCAGTGTAGACTAGCGTATACGCCTCTCGACCCATGAGATGGGCGATGGATGATCCCATATCCATTGGTGTTTGACATCAGAGATGGTATACGGGTGCTCAGTGGAGACTGGGTACACTGGACGGACTCGCCGAGAACTCCCAGATGGTATTATACCTCACGTCAGATGGCAGTTCTCAGGTGACACTTGTGCAGGCTAGTCTGTAGACCCGAGATCGTCATAGAGTCTTGTGTGATTCCCACTGTGCTTTGATTTCCACCTTACCACGTCCATGAGGGCATGCAAAACGGTGGTTTTTGGGTACAGTCCCGAGTCACATGGAGGCAATGAGCGATAGGAGGGGTTTCGTCCCTCCCGGTATTAGGGGTTGATGTTGCGCTGTGCTCGATTGGCCGTAACAGGGAAGTCCCTGGCTAGGGCTGATTCAGAGATTTGCTGGTAAGTGTTACCAGTAGTTTCTCGACCCATTATGAGCCTCACATCGGCACGACTTATCGGTTATTGGGGTCTGACGTTTACCACCCCTAGACTTGATATGCGACATATTAGACGAGGAGACCGGACTGTACGGGAAGTGTTGCCGGTTGGCTCGAAGGGAGTTGTAGCAGGTTCGCTTGTTCTCTTCTGATCGTTCAATACCCGGGTGGCCGTTACGTTTAGCTGACCGCTTGCGGCTTGGGGGTACTTGATATGATCATCACCCACTGCCGGCGTATTGACGAGTCTTAGAGTCCTACAATGGAGTTACCTAGTCCAGGCGAAACGTTGTGGTGCGCGTATGCGATATGCGCATGGACCCGATTAAAATGCGTGTATGGGATACCGTATATTGATCGGGAGGCTTGTTTTTGGTTCGGGTCGTATGTGATATGGCTAGATTGATAAATCAAACCATTAGATTCTCACTAGAAATCTTTTCTTGTATCTTTGGATGTATGGATGCATGTATGCATACCTTGTTGATTCATGCACATATGGATGTGCATGCACACATACATACATCATCTATCATGGTTGTTTATACATAGAAAATGGTGGATATATAAGACTCACACCATGGTTTATTTCATGGATATTTATTTTTATTTTTGCTAAAACAAAAGAATTGAGATAAGATTGAATCATGGTCAAAGTTTCTACACTCTTCTTGTGACCTAACCATTTGCACCTAACTTTTGACCATGGTTTAATCTTTCTTGTGTTTAACTAAAGAAAAATTAAATATTCATAAAGAGATAACCATGGTTTGAGATGAAGAAAGAAAAATATATATATTCTTATGTTTTTCTTTTTCTCTTGAGAGTTATTCTTATCTTCTTCTAAAATATCCATCATCTTCTTCAACCTTGAGCTCATGCTCTCTTGAATTTTCTAGAGAGCAAATCATTCATCAAGATAGGATTTTGAAGTGAGAAAAGCCACCACAACACCATTCTACACAAGTCTTGCCCACTTGTTTAGAGTGTTAGCTTCGTTTTTCATACTTGATCTTGCGAAGTTGCTAGCTTGGACAAAGCGGACTCCGGGTGGATCATCGGTGACCTAGAGGAGTTCAAGCGGAGCCTTTCCAAACCCCAAGTAGCCAAAGAGTCTAGCGTAGGGAGCTACAAAGGTTGTACTCTCAAAACCCTAGCATTTCTTTCATGTGATGAAGTATAGATTATGTAACCCTAATTTTTCTAGGACGATCCTTTGTATGTTAACTTAGCACCCTAAAAATTCAATCTTTGGTACATGTGATGCTTCCAAACCTCTCATAGGGTGCTAGGCTAACCTTTCAGGGTTTGACCGCGCATCCGCTGCCATTATGTGAGTTCATGAGCCCAAATTTTCACAGTAGCTTTATCTTTGGAAATTGGGGTTTTTGGTATATATCTTTTGGGTCCAGATTTTGTTACTGTACAATAGATGTTCGTGGGGCCCACTTCGTGATATTTAGTCAATCGAAATTTAAACATGTTAGTCTACAGTGCTTACATTATATCTCCGACCGGGAATATCATTTGATCGGTAAACCGCGTCTGATTGCTATAGTTCTTTTAGACGGGTTTGCGAATGTGACATTCGCGTTGATATTCTGTATTGTGCTGTGATGTTGCGGATTTGTCATGGTGGATAGCAGTGTGCAATGGTAGTGCAGTTTGAGTTTATTTGTACATTTGATATTGCGGGGCGAGCGTCCAACATGTGGACTGCCGTCACTGCCTGTTGTATAATATTCTTTTGGGGCACGACCAGGTTGCAGTCGATGTACCTGTTGTACTATTTTTCATTACTGTACTAGGTTTTGCCCCGCGACGGAGTGCACGGATAGCCGGGTTCTGGGGGGCAACGGGTCCGCATCTCATGGCTTTGAGAGGCAGAGGAGCCTCACTCTAGAATTGGCAGACTATTCGCCGCACTCGTAGGGGGTACAGGTTGACCCAAGGAGGGGTGCCCAAGATTACCGGATTCCGTGAAGTGCTGGGTGGTCCATTCACTTTGCTCTAGGGGGCTGCCTCGCTTCAGGTTTTGGCGGGTAACTTGCCGCACCCGTAGGGGTCTAGGTTTCATTGCACAGGCTATCTACACAACAGGGGAACGTCGAGTTTCAGTAGCGGCTCTGTGAAACTCGGGGATCCCAGATTATCTGTATTGTTCTGTGATGCTTATTACTTTTCTGTAATGTTGCATATTATCACGCCTGGAGTGATTATTGTATATTGGTATATATACTATTAGATGTTGTATATGTTTTACACCCGCGCTAGTTCAGTCCCCGCTCTGTCGTTAGTTAAGTAACCTAACGGGTGATGACGGGACCCAGTGACGAATGCGGATGGCATATACGTACATTTTATTTTCGTTCTTTTCTGGTGTGATTGATTGATGGGACTGCGTTGATTCTGATCAATGCAAAGGAAAGCAAACCTATTTGGCAGTTGTTGGAACAAATTTAAAAAGTGTTATTACAAAGACGTTTCCTTTTGTTATGCATAGCGGTATTCAGTGGAATATCCTGCACCTCATTCGACGGGGCAAGGGCCGATATCCCTTCACCGGGACTGACCCCTTGGGCAGAAGATTGCGTCAGGGTAATAACTTCATTATAGTCGATTACAAGTTGCTTTGCACCGCGGTACTCAGTGGAATATCCTGCACCTCATTCCACGAGGAAAGAGCCGAGATCCTTTCACCGGGAGTGACCTCTTTAGCAAAAGGTTTTCGCCACTATATTTTAAAAAAAAAAGCTATCAGGTTCCTTCAGCGATATCAAGTTCGTTACGTTAAAGGTTTTTTCGCCAAAAACCAGCCGTAGCCCTCCGTCACTTCTTTTGGGTATTCAGTAGTATTCAAGCTATGTATTTTGACCAACGCCAAGGCATAGTGTTTGGTAGCTGCTGGGTATTCAATTGTTGCATAGATAGATGAGTTGGTTTGGGACAGTCATTCTGCCATTTTGGCCAACGTCAAGGGCATGTGCGGGTGGGTTCAAATTGACAAGATAGTGACGGGTAGAACTTGGCATGTGACTTATGATATTTTGACCAACGCCAAGGTCATAAGAGCATGGTGCAAAAATCATATCGGGAGTTTCTAAAGAAACTGAAACTTGCCAAGTATGCGCATACCTTCTGGAGTATGAGTAACGTGGATGCATTCCATCACGTTATCATGCGATGAGAGTTGGATCCCGATTCCCACTGATGAGTTGGTTTAGTCTTCGGGTGATCCCGATTGATTCTTCTTTTAGGTTTGGAGGAGAATTTGACAGTACAGTGGGAGGTTTCGGGATTAGATAAAGTGATAACCATTCTTATCTAGGTTAGAGTGCACGCAGAGTGTTTCTTTTCTCTCTCTCTTTGGCAGCGACCTTTGACCGACCCTAGACTATGACTCAGTGACCAGGTTGACCGAACCTTCTTAAAATACTGGGTTTTGGATTGTCCGAGTTGCATAAGTCATTGCCACTCCTTCTTTTACCCTTTGGATTTCTCAGAACACCCCGTATTACTACGGACATCCACTTCCATTGGATAGATCCATCGTATGGTTATATACGAACTTGGAGGGACTTCTTCGAGGATGGATCAAGGTTCAGGAGAAATAGAATTGGTTTATTCAGTTGTCTTTTATTATCACCTCCTCTCTGGTTGCGAGGGCTCCTTGGTTTATGAGAGTACACCTATTACGCTTATTGGATAGTCTTATTCCAAACCATAGGCAGGTGCCGAAAGGTAGCGAATGAAGAAAACCAATTAGCCTAAGTAGGATGTGCAGAAGGCAATAACTAAAGACAAAATAAAAGGATTAGAAAGAGGGCAAAGTAAATTGCAACTGTTATCATTCACGACCAAAACCGCGTACTTCATCGCCACTCCTATTTCACCTTTAAAGGAATAAGGTATTATTCAGTTGTCTTTTATCATCACCTTCTCTCAAGATGCGAGTACTCCTTGGTTTAGGAGGGTACACCTATTATGCTTACTGGATAGTCTTCTTCCAAACCATAGGCTAGTGCCGAACGGTAGGGAAGGAAGAAAACCATTTAGCCTAACGATAGTGTACAGAAGGTAACGACTAAAGACAAATAAAGGGATTTGGAGAGATGGCAATAAAATATACGGTTAAAGTCATGAATTGGATTATGGAAGAGGCATTACTAGGAATACCAAGATACCCCTACGAAACATTTTTCATGTTTCAGTGCATTGTTAAAGAAAAACTGTTTTCCTGATTAGATACTTACTCCAAGGGTATGTATTTACCAGGTTTCATTCTCATATCTGTATGGTTTTACAGATGATGAGTGGGAGTAAGTTATTGGGAATTAGGTGATTATCCTCATTATATCGGAATTCGTTGTAATTGGTGATATTTGAGGAAATCGCCAGGGTACAGTTTCCAACCTACGACGCACAGGTTTTGAGTTGTTCGACTCAGCGGACTTATACAGAGTATTGTATGTTGTCCAAGTGTCCATCAGGACAAAGGGGTAGGTCCTCGTACTATGTCCTATTTACTTATGACTTCTCTAGTTTTTAGACAAGTGTTTCGTAGAAATACAAGGTCTGAGTTTTGAGAAGTTGTGGGTATAAGAATAAAGTAGAGAACCAGGTATCACAAGTATCGGGATTCTTCAAAGAGATCGAAGATGTAGATTCTTGTGATTGGTATTCAGATGATAGTAATGGTTTTGAGAAACTTGTTTCTCTTTCAGGTTACTCATAATTGGATGGATTCCTAAGTTGAGTAATGCTGATTAGGCCTCTTTTCCATTTTGTTGATATGCACTAGAGACAGTTGCATGATTTGAATCTGGTTCCAATTAAATAAGTGCCAAAGTTTCTATATTGGATATAGAATGGTTCATACCTTAAACGATGTTAAGGTACGAGGAGTTGTCCAGCTTATACTTAAAACCAGACTCTGGATAACTCAGGGCATGTTTCTGTAATAGCTGTTTGTGGGTTGACCCTGGCTATGACGAGGGTTGATATCCTACCATTTGGAAGATCAATAGTGATATTGTTCTTGACTCGCCACAGTTTTAGTAAAATGGATTTTTTCAGAAAACAGTAGTGGGAGTATGGTAGAACTGGAAGTGATTCCAGAACCGCGAACGATTACGGAAAATTTAATAGGACCTATATATTCAATCAGGTTTGACATTCCAATAGCCACTCCGCAGATATGGTGGGTAACTTCAGACACCCGAGAGGTACTCCGGTAGCCTCAAGGACGGTGACAAGGAGGTTCTTGTTTACCCAGACTTGACACTACTGTTGTTCCAGACTATGAGACCAGGCAGGAGGTTAAGTATAGCGTCGTTCTAAACTAGCTTTAGAAGTGCACATGTATATTATTCTGCCAAAGGGTTGTTGTGGTCAGTGGGAGCATCGGAAGTATAGTGGGCAAGTAGCTTACATCTATTTATAGACTAGAGCAGTTATAGCGGAGATAGATTATCTAATTTTGATGCGACAGTCATGGGTTTGACTTCATCAGAATAGGGGATGGATCTGTTAAGAAGGTAGTAGGGTGTGATGTCATAGTATCTGGATGACATACACAGAGTAGGAAGTAAAATTCCTATACTACGATCGGTTGTACTCTGGTCGTCACACAGTTGTTTCTCCAGACAGGATATGGATATAATATTTGACATTCTGGTTTCTAGATCTATGGTTTTAGATCTGGATTTGGGTAGTTTCCTAATGTGGGTACTTTGACAGTATTCTAATGGTTTTTAGAATAGATGACTCCTGGCATGGTGGTGTACCTGCAGGTGATGGAGTCACCCTCTCTAAAGGTGTTATACAGACTAAAGGGGAGAGGGATATGCATGATTGGCAGATCACTTGCTTAGGCAATTGAGTCAATCATGAGATATCAAGTACCACACCAGATGTTGTTTTTGCACTAGATGCAACAAGTTTGTATTAATCTAATCCTGGAGAAACATAAGGAAGCAGTTTTAGAACATAAGTGGATGTTCTACGGATTTGATGACGGCAGCCTCCTTCGGGAGACGGTTATCATTCCAGGCTTCAAAGGTGACATAGTTGACAGAGTGATTGTCAGAGTTATAGTTTTCTCTCTGACGAGGGACAGTATTATGGACAGGTGGTCCAAGAGGATACTGTGGGTGGCATGGTGCCGGATACTGATTAGGTTCAGTGATCGATACAGTCTAAGAAGTTTGGTTTTAGAGTTCATTTATGAACTAGGTCCCATCAGATATCCAGATATATTCTAAGACAGGTATTACTCAATTCGGGAGATGGCTTTCTCCGCGAACTTGAGATTAAGAAAGATATAGAAAGAAACTTCTAGGCAGATCCACTCACTGAGGCTATTTCTCGAACACAATAGTTTTATAAACGGGCTTTGTGAAACTGATTAGTAGAGGAGTTGGATGTTCGGTTTCACACGGGCTGTGAGTAGTCGACATCGCAATAATTAGCCTTAAGTGCAAGTGGGAGATTGTTCGAGATAGTACCCTCAGAGTCAATTATTGGATCGCAGGTACGTGATTGCAATGATTGCGGAGGACCTATACCGGTAGGACAGTCTTACTCGAGATGATAGTATGCTATCTGGTTTGCCTTTATCAGTCGTGTACATGTTCAGATGACTGATTACATGTTACACTTTGATAGAGCCCTTAGGATCTTGCTTTACTACCAACAGTATGATGGCAATCATATACGTGAGAGTTGGGTAGTTTATATGCATATCCTTAATTGTGATCCCTAGTCGTGGGAGTTTCGAGACAGGGCATCGATACTCCGGAGTAGACTAGTGTATACAGTCGAGACCCCGACGAGGGGCGGTGGCCGGTCTCACAAGCCACTGGTGTCAGTTGGATCACCTAAGATGTATACAGGTGCTCATTGGGTTATGAGTACACCGGACAGGACTCGCCGGGAATCTGCTAGTTGGTATTATACATATTGTCAGATAGCAGTTCCCTGGTGACATGTGTACAGGTTAGTTCATCGACCTGAGGTCGTCATTTGTGTCGTGTGAGTTCCCACTGTGCTTTGATTTCTACCCTACCACGGTTCAAAGGAGTCATGCAAACAGGTAGTTTTTGGGTACAGTCCCAAGCCACATGGAGGCACGTGAGCGGATCGGCAGGGGATTCGTCTCTCCCGGTATTGGGGGCGAGATCGTGCTGTGTCTAGGAGAGCCATTACACAAAGCCCACGGCCGTGGCAGGAGATTTACTGGTAGGTACTCCAGTAGTATCTCAGGGTGTTATTGGGCTACACTCCGACATGACTTATACTGCTATTGGGGGTCTGACGTTACTAGCCCCCTAGGCAGATATGCGATACTCATAGACGAACGGACCAGACTGTATATACATTGTCACTGTTAGGCTCAGTAGGGTTTCCGGATGAGTTCGCTCATCGACATCCCGTGAGGTCAGTCCATGGGCAGCCGTTACGCACAGCTAGTGCCGCTGACGGCTTGTGGTTAAACACACTGCCAGGGTACTGACGAGTCATTAGAGTCCCCCACAGACAGTTTCCCAAGTTCGGGCGAAACGCTGTAGAGGCCGTATGGTTTTATGGCAGGGTTCGGAAAATGCACGTGCGTTTACGCACGTGTCAGATTTCGGGCAGATGATACTGGTCGGCTTTGGTTTAAGCCGGATCCGAGTATTATATTGAGTAGATATAATATCTTTGTCTCAGTTGCATTTGTATTCAGTCATAATACAAATGCGGGTATATTTATACAGTTACGGGGTTATCCTGAATTTCGTTTCGGGATCGCTTTTGGAAGTTGCCAGTTTCTAGTTTTCTATCAGCCGTCTTTTAACATTCGGTTAAAGATGGATTTATCTTTTCTTGAGATGAGTGTGGAAGTTTCTAGAAGCATCTAGAAGGTGGTGACTAGGTTTGAGTGGTGTTATTGTTTCATTGGTTGCATTTAATGGTTCAATTAATGCAAGGTGACTAGGTTAGTGATTCATCTTTTTCATTAATTATGTTCACACATGATCTTTTCTTGTGGTCACCCTCTCCCTCCTCCTACACTCACCCCCCCCATTCCTATATAGTGGCCGGCCCCTCCCCTCTCTCTCACTTACTTGATTGATTCATTTGTTTAAAAGATATGATAGTTTTGGGGTGTATGGAAATTTCATATATCATTTCATTCCATCACCCGATTCGAGTGGCAACTTCATTAACCGATCGTCCACGGCTTTGGACGAAGTGAGACAAAGTCTTCTACTCATTCTCTACATCATTCTTGGTCGTCTCTTTTAGCAAACTTGACGACCGAGTTGCCTCGAGTCAGAGGCGGGAGCCCGTTTAAAGAATCGTTGACGTGGTGCCACCTGGACGAGCAGATCGGAGATCGACGAGATCGGAGCAGCCGCAACGGAGCGTGGGATGATGGTTAAAGAACGAAGGACTCGGATCGTTCGGTATAACCTTTCTACTCTCTTTTCAGTTTGTTAGTTTAGCAATAATGGCAGATCCGGGTGAAAGTATACGATAGCGCCAGTTAAAAAGTTTTTGTTCCGCATTTGGCATCTGTAGACGGCCGGAGCACTACCGTAGACTTACAATATGTAAAATAATTTTTAGACACTGTTTAAAATCGACAGAAACTTTAACCCTGGAATTTGCGGTTTTCGAAAATCCGTTCGATCGATATTTTAAACGCGTTAGCACAAGTTAGTATAGCTTAATGGTGAGGCTCTGATACCACTGTAAGTCCACGGTAGCGCCCCGGCCGTCTAACAGACGCCAAATGCGGAAAAAAAACTTTTACAACTGGCGCTATCCCGTACTATAACCCGGATCTGCCATTAAAGCTAAACTAATAAACTACAAAGTGGGAAGAAATGTTATACCGAACGATCTGAGTCCTTCGGTCTTCAACCATCATCCCACGCTTCGTTGCGGCTGCTCCGATCTCCTGAATCTCCAGTCTTCTCGTCCAGGTGGCACCACGTCGACGGATCTTTAAACGGGCTCCCGCCTCTGAACCGAGGCAACTCGGTCGTCAAGTTTGCTAAAAGAGACGACCAAGATGATGTAGAGAATGAGTAGAACACTTTGTCTCGATACGTCCAAGGCTATGGACAAACGGTTAATGAAGTTGCCTTTTGGATCGATATGAAATGAGAAATGGAGTATACTAATTTCCATGAACCAAAATCCTTAATCTTTTTCAAATGAAATCAATCATCTCTTTAGCAAGAGGGGGCCGGCCATATTTATGGTGGAGGGGGGTGAGTGTAGGAGCAAGGAATGAGGGTGACCATAAGATAAATATCAAGAGAAAATATCAAAGGTATAACAAAACACATTAATGTAAAGAATGACTCATTAACCTTAGTCACCCTTTCATTAAATGCTACCAATGAACAAAGAACACCTCACAAACTCTAGAAGCTTCCACACACATCACCCTCATGACTCACCCAAGAGAAGAAAAGATAAATCCGCTTTTAACCGAATGTTAAATACAGCTGATAGAAAACTGGAAACTGGCAACTTCCAAAAGTGATCCCGAAACGAATTTCAGGATAACCCCGTAACAGTATAAACATACCCGCATTTGTATTACGACCGAATACAAATGCAACTGAGACAAAGATATTATATCTACATAATATAATACTGGGATCCGGCTTAAACCAAAGCCTACCAGTATTATCTGCCCGAAAAATGACACGTGCAAAAATGCACGTGTATTTTCCGAACCCTGCCATAAAACCATACGGCCTCTACAACGTTTCGCCCGAACTTGGGAAACGGTCTGTGGGGGACTCTAATGACTCATCAACACACTAGCACTGGGTATAACCACTAGCACGTTAGAGGTACAAGCTGTACGTAAAGTTTGCCTATGTATTGATTGGAAGGGAAGCTGATGAGCGAACTCGTCCAGAAACCCTACTGAGCCTAACAGTGATAATATACATACAGTCCGGTCCGTTCTTCTAAAGAGTATCGCATATCGAGTCTAGGGGAGTGGATAAAGTCAGACCCCTAATAACGCGATAAATCGTGTCGGCATGAAGCCCATTACCACCTGAGAAACTACTGATCCAAATCAGTAATTCTCCACTACCTCGGCCGAGAATTTCTAGTGATGGCCACCTGTGCACTGTGCGACATCAACTCCCAATACCGGGAGAGACGAATCCCCGACGATCCGCTCACTGCCTCCATGTGGCTCGGGACTGTACCCAAAAAAGACCTGTTTGCACGACTCCTTTGAGCCGTGGTAGGGTAGAAATCAAAGCACAGTGGGAACTCACACGAGACAAATGACGATCTCAGGTCGACAAACTAACCTGTACACATGTCACCAGGGAACTGTTATCTGACGATATGTATAATACCAACTAGCATGTTCCCGACGAGTCCTGTCCGGTGTATTCATAACCTAATGAGCACCTGTATACATCTTAGGTGATCCAACTGACACTAGTGGCTTGTGATACCGGACACCGCCCCTCGTCGGGGTCTCGACTGTATACACTAGTCTACTCTGGAGTATTGATGCCCTGTGTCGAAACTCCCACGACTAGGGACACTTTAAGGATGTGCTTATAGACCCCATCTCCCACGTATATGATCACCATCATACTGCTGGCTGTCAAGCAGAATCCTATGGGCTCTATCAACATGCAATAGCGAACTAAAGCATGTATACAATGATAAAGACAAACCAGATAGCATACTATCATCTCGAGCAAGACTGTCATATCGGTATAGGTCCTGCCTCAATCATTGTAATCACGTACCTGCGATCCAATAATTGACTTTGAGGGCACTATATCCAACACACATAATCGAGTTAAGGTTTGTGTTCTTCTAGAGGGTCCACCGTGTTACTTGCGCGACTATGAATGTTCTTTAATTAAGGAATAAATCCAACACTTGGAAATTTTCCGGCAGGGGAAAAAGTGAGTTATTGATATCCGTTCGAACTTTTTAACACGTTCTAAATAACCCGGAAAAACTTAAACGAAGTTAAACTTTCCGATCGAATCAACGAATACATTAGATCTCCAAAAAACTCAACACTTGAGTAGAATTAAAAATTCCCAGAAGCATTCAAAATTAACCAAGAATAAACCCCAGAAGTGGTGGCCCCTAACTCCCAAGGGTGGCCGCGGACCGCCGCCAAACCCATGGTTTGGCCGCGGTTCCGCTCTCCCTTGAGGGTGTTATGGGTTCGAAGTTCTCTGCAATTCTTAGAATTCTCTGCTTATTTTTCTGAGTATTTTTAATATAGAAAAAATCAACATTTAAAAAATTTTCCAGAGAGGGGGTAAAATGCGACGTTTCGAGGTTCGATCGGACTTTAAATTTCGTCTAGACATCGCCTAATGCTCTAGCTAGGCTCTGATACCACTGTAGAGTTACTAGGCACTATCACAAGGGTCTATAAGGTATCAACCATGCCCGATTTAAAATTTAGACGTGCCGAACAACCTAAAGCGAGGATCTTTGCTAGATTATTAGGGTTAAACATGCAAGTAAACAACTTTACTTCTAAGAGTTAGGGATTACAACTTTTGTAGTCCGTTCCTTCACTTCTAAAGCTCCGTGTTGAGGTCCCTTCGCTGCGATCATCGAGTACCCGGACTTTAGAGAGGCTCCATGAAGAGAAAGATGCAAGCTTGCTTCCGATCTTCAATAACAAAGATGATCTACCTTGAAGAAACTCAAACCCAAGCTCTTGCTTTGCTAATCAAGTATTAGCAAAGCAAACACCCTAATCTAAGCGGCTAGAATAGATGAGGATGATGAAGTAGAAATTTAGCTCTCATTTGTTTTCGATTTCTCACTCATTTTCATCACATATGAAAAAGCTAGAAAGTTTTTTATCAACAAGGAAGAAGAAGAAGAAGAAGCAAAACCATTTGTGTTGAATAATGAATCAAGTGTGAGGTTAGAAATGCAACCATGGGTTAAGAAAGAAAACTTAACCCTTGTATAGATTTAACTAGGGTAAAGGGTTGGGTTGGGTTAAGGAAATATCTATGCAAAATATCCAAGTCAAAGTCAAAGCTTCAAGAAGCTTCTTGAAAGCTTCATGAAAGCTTAACCCTAATCCAAACCCTAACCATATTTAAACTCCACAAACCATATTGCATTTATAACCATAACATGTTACAATATTATATATCACATATACAATATTTATTGTAACAAAACAAAATAATACCATTAACATATATCACACATATATCAATGTATTACCCGAGTGAGAAAAAGAATCTTTAAGTGAGCTTATATTAGTTAATGTAATTTAATATATCAAATATATAATTATACATTAAATTATCGAATCAACACTTGATCCGATAATCCGGCTATTTCATAAATAACCGACTAATATATTTTGTATCAGTTTATCGAATCAACACTTGATCCGATGACCCGGCTATATCACATATACCCGGCCGATATCTCATATAGCGAGAATCTAATACGGTATCACATACACGTATTGTTCTCGGTCCCGCACATATCACATATGTGCTCCTACTCCGTTTTGCCTGAGCCAGGAAACCTCTGTGTAGGACTCTAAAGAATCGTCAATACGCCGGCAGTAGGTGATGATCATATCAAACATCCACAAGATGCAAGCGGTCAGCTAAACGTAACAGCCACCCAGGTATTGAGCAATCAGAAGATCAACAAGCAAGCCTGTACATTCTCCCGTGAATTCAACCATTAACACTCCCGTACAGTCCGGTCTCTTTGTCTGATATGTCGCATATCTCGCATAGGGGTGGTAAACGTCAAACCCCAGTAGCTTGATAAGTCGTGTTGATATGAGGTCCATAACAGTTCGAGAAACTACTGATAACACTTACCCATAAATCTCAGCAACCCTGGCCAGGGATTTCCAGTTATAGCCAATCGATCACAGTGCAACATCAACTCCCTATACCGGGAGAGACGAAACCCCTCCTATCGCTCATTGCCTCCATGTGATTCAGGACTGTACCCAAAAGCCACCTTTTTGCACGCCCTCTTGGACGTGGTATGATGGAAATCAAAGCACAGTGGGAATGACACAAGACTCTATGACGATCTCAGGTCTATAGACTAATCTGTACCAGTGTCACCAGAGAACTGCCATCTGACGTGAGGTATAATACCATCTGGGAGTTCTGGGCGAGTCCGTCCAGTGTACCCAGTCTCCACTGAGCACCTGTATATCTTCTCTGATGTCAAACACCAATGGATATGAGATCATTCATCGCCCATCATATCGGTCAAGAAGCGCATACGTTAGTGTACTCTGGAGTATCGATGCCCTATCTCGGTACTCCCACGACTAGGAACATTTGAAGGATGTACTTAGCGACTACACTGTCCCCACTAGTATGATCTGCATCATAGTACTGGTAGTCAAGTACTCATCCTAAGGGCTTTATCAACATGTAAAATAGAGACAATCAGAGTATATGTTAAGATAAAGAGTAACCAGATAGCATACTATTATGTCGAGCAAGAAAGCCCTCCCTATATATATCCAAGCATCCACTACAATATACAACGTATGTACAGTAATGGCCTCTAGAGCATACATATAACTGACACAATATCAGCACATACCAGAACATCAACGTGAATATCAACTTCACAAACCCGTCTAATAGAACATATAGAAATTATTCGGGTTATACTGATCAATGATATTCACGATCGCAGATAACAACATATGTACTGATAAAACACGGATTTAAAATTTCGATCGACAAAAAACTTTCCCGTATAAGCCCCAAGTGCTAACAAGTAATCAAACAAATCTGGGCCAAAAATATACATTTCTAAAATCATAATTCCACATATTAGAGTGACAGAAGAAGTTTTGAGTATAGAGGCTCCACTTCGACCGTGGAACCGCCGTAAACATGCATGTTTCGCGGCGCTTCCGCAGCAAAATGAAGAGCTTATGTGCTCAAAATTCTTGTCGATTTCTAAAATACCTTGCATGTATTTTTAAGGCACTCTAAAAAAATTTTTGAACACTTTTAAAATCAACAAAAAAGTATTACACATGAAATTGTGATTTGGAAAAGTTTTGTCGATTGATATTTTGAACACGTCTAAACCAGCTAGTATGGGTTTATGGGCTGGCTCTGATACCATGTTGGGTTATACTAACATCCTGACCATCTACCGTAGCCGTTTGCGGAACAAATTATTTTCTAGGGTTTGAAATTGGTGCTAGAATAACCCATTCACCGGATCTACCATAAACCTAAACTAGCTAACATGAGAGGAGCTAACTACTATGATAGGAATTCTCATCCAAGGATCCGTGTCCTCCGGTCTTCTTTCCTCTTCGTTCGCTCCAAGTGATCTCCTTGAACGAGCATGTTCTTCTTTGCTTGCTACTTCGGTTTTTCGGGATTGAGCTTATTCGTCGGTCCTCCTCCGTTGAAGATAATCCACCCAAGGGATGTATTCCATGGTTCTAGCTCCATACTAAGTGTCAAGTGGAGCAACTAGAGGCCTTAGATTGCTAGTCTAAGAGATCTAGGATGTAGTGTAAGGTTCAAGGTGTGTTTCTATCTCACCTCCTCTCTTGATTCTCAATACATGAGAGCGTAGAGAGGAGGTAGATGATGAAAGTGGAGGAGATCAAGAAAAAGAGAGGAGAGTGAAGCAAATGGTGAGAGTATGAAAAATGAATCAAGCATGTGAGAGAAAATCCTCACACTTGGTTTTGTAAAACAATTTTTTACAATATAATACACTAACCATGCTTCAATAGTTAGCACAAATGAATTGAAAATTCATTTGTCAATACTATTGAGGCATGGTTCTCACCATACTCCCCTCACCTTTATTTTACACCTCATTATTCTATTTAAAGATAAATGGAAAAATCAAGAATGAGGTGTCCACCTTCTAGAATGATCCTACGGGCTTTATCAACATATATAGATGATACGTAATAACAAGTAAAATATATGCACATGTTAAGATAAAGACAAACTAGATAGAATACTATCATAACGATCAAGATTGTCCTGTACATACATATGTCCAAGCATCCACATGTATACATATACAATAATGGCCTCTAGGGCATATATATCCAACACTCCTAAGCAAGGGTTGAGCATTATGGCTTGAAAATACGGTTTAGAAGAGAATAAAAACAAAATAAGAAAAGAAAACCAACAACTACTTAACAACAAATAATAAAGTTACACTAGGAATTAAAATTACAATATAAGAAATTAAAGATACAAGATAATAAAAGCACCCTCATCTTCATTAATCTTCCACTAAAAAAGCTCTCACTACAATTTTCATGGAGAATAGATGAAGAAGAAGAAGAAGAAGAAACTACACACTAAACTATATTAAATCTAAGTAAAGAAAAGCATTCCTGGTTTGGCTCAAAACTGGAGTATTTATAGGCAGAGGAGTGAAACTCCAGGGCCATATTATGAGCCCCTATACAATTCCAAAACTACCATTGAAAAACTGTCGAGAGATGCCACGTGGAGGCCGCGGTTCCGCCGCCTAAACCCATCTTTCACTACGGTTCTGCGGTCCTTTGGAGGAAATAGAGCCTTATTTTTCTTGTGCTTACTCATGATGCTTTGTTCTTCTGTTTGGTAGGTCTAACATTGCAAAATGATTTCAAAATATCTTCAGATTTTCAACAGTCCAAAATGGCTACACTTTTTAATCGTTGACTTTGATCTCCCTCGAGCTCCGCGCACCTCTTGATCTTTTTGCTGCCCCTTTCGTGCTATGTGTTTGTCCGAGACACGAATGGCCACTGTTTTTCGTATTGTCTCTTGAACTGGTAAGTGGCATTTGATAGATGTGGATGACCGGAACCCGGATTTTATCTGTTTTTGACAGATGTTCAGGATTTTGACATAACTGTGGAGATTTTGCGTGGTTTGCATTATTTTGGACTATGAATCTGTAACCTGTAATCATGTAGCAAACACGGATTAAAAGTACCTACCTATAAACAAACAAGCAGAAAAATGGGCGGTATTAAATGCAATATTTTGGTATGAACAAATACCCCCAAACTTTTATTTTGCTCTTCCCGAGCAAAACCATTTATTTTCAAAAAGTTCTGAACTCACTTTCGTAGGCATCACGGTTACACTTAGCGCATGTAACAAGCCGTTAAACCTGTAGGTGTCCCTAGTAAGAGGAGTGTTGTTTCTTGAGGGTTTTTAGAGGATACTACCCAAAAAATCCTCTCAAGCTAGTTTCTTAAGTTAATCTTGATTCTAACCCTACGGTTTAGCATCTAAATTAGAAATTCTATCATCCTAAGTTAGAAATATCCATCCCTTATTTTTCACACCTCCTATTTATTCAACCTAAGATCCTATACGTTTTGGTAGTTTAGAAAGATCTCGGTTTCTCTTGAGTTTTCCTTCTAAAATGCAGTATCCAATCCGGAATTTTTATCATCTTTATAGAAAACATAAGACTTATTCTTCATCTCTATCTTTCCTCCAAATATCGATCGTATACCCCTACGCGTGTTTTGAAATTTCACCCCTACACTCAAGAATTCAATTCAAGCTATATCACCCTTGCTCTAATACCTAATACTACTTCTTTTCATTAATGATGGACGGATTTGCTCACATACCTTTCATGCGACTATTATTGCTTCATGAGGCACTAATCAGCCGATTAATAAATGTGTGAGCTTATTAAAGTGTAAATAGAAGTTTCTAGGTCTTGTAATTTATTTATTTTTTTTATTTTTTTTATTTTTTCTTTTCAAGACCAGATATATTTTTCAATGATGTTCTTTTGATGGTTAGATTTAAATACTGTTTTTCTTTCATACCAGGTTTTCAGGCAAGAGCATTTCTAGGTATCCTCTACTTTCCCAAGTTTCAAGGCGCGTGTATGTGCGATTTGTAGGGTAAATACTTTCTGAATTTGGACTCAAGAATAGGAATTATTTTTCAGACATATCATTCAATAAAGCTTTTAATACTTTCCCTTCATCTCGACATAATTCAAGAACTGAACTCAAGATTACTTATTTCTAAAAAAACTACAAGAACGTATATTTACCAAGGTTAAACTGAAGGAGGGTTATTTTTAGGGGTTTCAATTCCTAAGTATAGGATTTAGTTATTTCTAACCTATTAAGCTAACTTTTCGGAATAAAAATCTAAGTTACCCTACTAGCTAACTTGACGATAAATTTTTTATATTTTTGTAAAATTTTTCAATTTTTGTGGGTTTTAAAATAAGTATGCAAATGCAAAATATACACATGAATGTGAAGATAGAAGGCTTACCGAGCACACCCTAAACTTAAACTTGACAGTGTCCTCACTGTTATACTACACTAAGAGGGTCAAAATTGTTGAGGGGTCAAAATCTGTCGGGGCTCCAGTTTTTTTTATAAAAGAAAAAGCAAACAAAATATATATACACAAAAAGGTCCCTCCAAACTTAAGTGAAACAGTGTTTCCACTGTTTAAGTGTTAAAGTTCAGAGTTAGGGGGGAGAGAACAGTTTCAATCTATACAAGGTCTTACAAAGGCCAAAAGTTAATAGCAACCATTCAAAAAATTTATCGTGATAATGCCCGGGTTGGTGAATGAACACGTACAGAAAAGAGATGAAGAATATGCAAGACCATGTGTGGATGGAAGCGGTATCTGATCTCGGTAGAGGAGAAGATAAGCAAAAGGGAGAAAGAAATGGAATACGAACTTGAGAGTGGAAGTGCATTGAATAAATTAGTACAGTTTGTAATGACCGAAGTGTAAAAATGGATTGTACTAATCTAGCAACACGTTGAGAAATGTGGTCAAACTTTTTAAAATTCGCAAGAAAATATGGGAGGACCGAACTTGGTGAACCAGACGTAAGAGATGAAGCTGATATGACGTCTGGCGAAGTCAAAACGATGGAAAGGACGGAGGGAAGTGATCGAGGAATAGTATCGGTTAAACGTTCAGGAGAATGGTCACAGTCAATGGAAGGGACATGATGAATTGGAAAATCCGACTCATCTAGAAAAACTCGTTCATTCTCAATAATATCCTTAAAATTCTCCCCAAAATGGAAACGTTTGACTAACATGTTGGAGATAGTGCCCTCAGAGTCAATTATTGGATCACAGGCACGTGATTGCAATGATTGAGGGAGGACCTATCCCGGTGGAACAGTCTTACTCGAGATGATAGTATGCTATCTGGTTTACCTTTATCATCGTGTACTGCTTTAGGTGGCCTGACAGGTCGCTATTGCACGTTGATAGAGCCCTGGGATTCATGCTTGACTGCCAGCAGTATGAGGGCGATCATATAAGTGAGAGCTGGAGTCTACAAGCACATCCTTAAAAGGTCCCTAGTCGTGGGAGTTTCGAGACAGGGCATCGATTCTCCAGAGTAGACTAGTGTATACAGTCGAGACCCCGACGAGGGGCGGTAGCCGGTCTCACAAGCCACTGGTGTCAGTTGGTTCACCTAAGATGTATACAGGTGCTCATTGGGTTATGAGTACACCGGACAGGACTCGCCGGGAACATGCTAGTTGGTCTTATACCTGACGTCAGATAGCAGTTCCCAGGTGACATGTGTACAGGTTAGTTCATCGACCTGGGGATCGTCATTTGCCTCGTGTGAGTTCCCACTGTACTTTGATTACTGCCCTACCACGGCTCAAAGGAGTCGTGCAAACAGGTTTTAGTTGGGTACAGTCCCGAGCCACATGGAGGCAGTGAGCGGATCTTCGGGGGTTTCGTCTCTCCCGGTATTGGGGGTGAGGTCGCACTGTGTCTAGGAGAGCCATTACACGAAGACCTTGGCCAAGGCAGGAGATTTACTGGTAGGTATTCCAGTAGTATCTCAGGGTGTTCTGGGCTATACTCCGACACGACTTGTACCGCTTTTGGGGGTCTGACTTTTACCAACCCCCTAGGCCCGACATGCGATGCTCGTAGACGAACGGACCGGACTGTACGGATATTGTCACTGACAGGCTCGGTAGGGTGTCAGGATGAGTTCACTCATCGACGTCCCTTTTAGTCGATAGCTGGTGGCCCGTCACGTATTGGCTTATACCTCTGACGTGCTAGTGGTTAAATCCACAGCCATAGTATTGACGAGTCTTTAGAGTCCACCACACTTTCAGTTACTCAAGCTTTCGGGCGAAACGCTGTAGAGGCCGTATGGAGATATGGCAGGGTCCGATCAGATACGTGCGGTATTGCACGGATCAGGATCGGACGGTTTGTACTAGAGGCCGTATGGATATATGGCAGGGTTCGATCAGATACGTGCGGTATTGCACGGATCAGGATCGGACGGATATTACTAGCCGGCTTTAGTTTAAGCCGGATCCTAGTTTAGTACAGTGTAGATTTTGTCTCATTGCATTTGTATCCGGAAGGAATACAGATGCGGGTGTGTATGCACAGTATGGGGTTTTCCTGTAATTTATTACGGGACCAGTTTTCTGGAGTTGCCAGTTTGCATTCCGTTCCGGCCGGTTTTCCTTTGTTCTTTCCCGGCCGGACTTTATCCGATGGAGGGTGTTATTTGCAAGTTTGCAAATAACACATTGTGGAGGATTTATTTGCAAGTTGATTTATTATGATAGCATCTTTTTGATTCCATTCTCTTCACTTGCTTTTTGTTGATAAGAAAGGATTAGATGTGATTAGAGTTTGATGTGAGATGGTTATGATCATGTTTGTATGTGGTCACTCTCTCTCTTTTCCTACACTCACCTCCCTCTTGCTTTCATATTCTTTTTCCTCCACCACTTTATTCTCACTTGATGGAAGAAGTTTTTCCATGGTTGAGAGAAAGAAAAAGATGAGAGTTTTCATTCTTGAGAGTTTCATTTCTTGATCTCATTTCATGCTAAGAAAAATGCAAGCACCATTTTTCTTATCTTGTTTCCTCCATCATCTTCAAATGGCAACCACCCCAAAAGAGACTATGATTCTACACTACACTTCCTACAGCAAATCTTGGACGCGTCGATTCGCCAGCTTCGCGCCCGAGTTGCCTCGGTATTGAGGTGGGAGCCCGTAAAAGCTACAGGAGATGTGGTGCCCTTTCCGACGAGGAGGAGACGGACGGAGATCCCGCGAGGAGATCGGAGTGGAGATGAAGACCGGAGGACTCGGATCAGTCGGTACATCTCTTCCCTTTCTTGTTAGTAGCTTAGACTTGTTAATGGTTACGATCCGGAGTTTAGTGCGCGGTGGTGCCGGTTTGCAAAGTCCGCAAAAATTAAAGTTTATCACCGCTTCCGCATTCCGGCGTCGGATTGACGGCCGGGGCACCGCCGTGCACTTACATAACATTCGTCCCCAAAACGGGAATGTTGGACCGAAATGTCCTTAAACTAACATTCGTCCCAAACAGGGAACGCTGGACTTCGACGTCCTTAACTAATATGTTTTGCCCTACGGACTGTCTCCATAATGACTACCGTATACTATCCATGGGTTATTCATATATGATCTAATGATCGGTTTATCCTCTATGCTCACTGCTCATAAGTCGATCTTAGTATCAAATATGGCTAATGATTCTTAGATCAAATCCAAATATCTCATGAACCGATAGACCTCACAAATGTGAGATCTGCGTCATAAGTTCATTCCCGTTGGCAAACCAAGCTACCAACGTGGACCCCATCAAGCACATCCTTCACCCAAACTGTAATACCCCAGGTAGAGTTGGGGATGAATACCACCTACCCCGTGAGAAGCGAGATGTTATCCGGTATCGAGGTGGGGATGCAACCGATACGGATACACACGGGACCCACTATAGAACAATGGGGAGTATCGAATTCCATTCCGAAAGAGGGCATGATCAGAACTATAAATAGAATGATACTACTCCTATAACACAGAAGTGCCTTTTGGATGAATCGGAACTCCGGAGTTTGAAGAACTCCGTAGTTAAGCATGCTTTAGCTAGGGAAATTTTGGGATGGGTGACCTACTGGGAAGTAACCCCCTTCTTGAGTCCGGTTCATTCAAAGGGACAAAACCGTGCAGTTTCAGCCAGAGCAGACAATATTATCTGTGTTTGGGGGTGGGTCATGACAAATATGGTATCAGAGCTGGTCCCTCAAAAGTAGATCTGTGGTTCGAGAATGAACCATTGTTCTAAATGGGGGGATGTAATACCCCAGGTGGAGTTGAGGATGAATACCACCTATCCCGTGATAAGTGAGATGTTATCCGGTATCGAGGCGGGGATGTAACCGATACGGATACACACGGGACCCACTGTAGAACAATGGGGAGTATCGAATTCCATTCCGAAAGAGGGCACGATAAGAACTATAAATGAAATGATACCACTCCTATAACACAGAGGCGTCTTTTGGATGAATCGGAACTTCGGAGTTTGAAGAACTCTGTAGTTAAGCGTGCTTGAGTATCCGGTTCATTCAAAGGGACAAAACTGTGCGGTTTCGGCCAGAGCGGACAATACCATCTGTGTTTGGGGATGGTCGTGACAAATATGGTATCAGAGCCACTCCCTTAAAAGTTGGTCTGTGATTCGAGGACGAACCATTGTTCTAAGTGGGGGGGAATGTAACACCCCAGGTGGAGTTGGGGATGAATACCACCTACCCCGTGAGAAGTGAGATGTTATCCGGTATTGAGGTGGGGATGTAACCGATACGGATACACACGACACCCACTATAGAACAATGCGGAGTATCGAATTCCATTCCGAAAGAGGGCACGATCAGATCTATAAATGGAATGATACCACTCCTATAACATAGAGGCGCCTTTTGGATGAATCGGAACTCCGGAGTTTGAAGAACTCCGTAGTTAAGCGTGCTTGAGGTAGGGAAATTCTGGGATGGGTGACCTACTGGGAAGTAGCCCCCTTCTTGAGTCCGGTTCATTCAAAGGGGTAAAACCGTGTGGTTTCGGCCAGAGCGGACAATACCATCTGTGTTTGGGGGTGGGTCGTGACACAAATCCAAATCTCAAATATACAGGCTTGGACTAATCCACGCCCTACGGGCGACGACATAAATTAGTCTCCGTATACAATTCACGGGCAACCCAAAATAAAACAAACATAACGCGACACGATGTGAACTTTCGGAGCAGGAGAAAGTGGTTATCGCAATGCGGTAACATAATTAACTGAAAGGGATTGCACCTGCAGGGAAGAGCGTCCCCTGTAACATCTTAAGATGTGATTAGTGGCAAATTATATTTTAATATATGGTTTTTAGTAAAAAGTTTACCAAAACGATTTTCAAATAATTTATCAAATTTAATGAATATTTTATTAGAATTTTTCTAAGCTTGCACACACATATGCATGTAGACTAGGGTTAAAATGGGGTTAGACCATGATTAGCAACCATGGTGGGTTAAACCATTTTCCTTAGGTGTATTTGGATTTTAAATAAGTGTTTGGTTAATTGTTTTTTTTTAAATGGAATTGATTTGAATTGTTGTGGTTGACTTGGAGAGAAAGAGAGAGAGGATGGGCATCATGGCATGAGCCCATGTTTGCATTAAATGAGAGAGAGGGGGGGGTTGACTCTTGTGCTCCCATTTCTTTTGCCACTCATTTCTCACAACTCTCTCACTCATACACACACACACACTCACATCAGCAACAACAGCAGAAGAAGCAGCAGCAGCTCCACCAGCATCAACAGCAGCACCAGCATCAGCAGCAGCTCCAGCAGCATCAGCAGCAGCACAGCAGCAGTAGTAGGCAGCAACAACTCCTTCTCTTCTTCTCCTCCTCCCTCTTCCTGCATCGTAGGGTCAAGTGAGGTATATCTTCTGAGCCCAACTTCCTTTTTGCTAAACTTGTGTGTTAATTAGTTTCGATTAGTGTTAAAAGTGAGATTTAGTGCTAGAAATGGTGTTTAGTGTGGACTTTTGGTTAAGAGATGATTTTGGTAGTTAGACTAACTTAATTGAGTGTTGTTAGGCCCACATAAACTCAGCTTAACCCCAGATTTCACTAAAATACCATAGGGTTTCATTTAGTGCAAAACTTAACGTTTTAAAGCAAAACTTGGCCTTTCTGTGATCTGTTGTAGACCCATATGCTTCAGAGAAAAATTGAGAAAACTGGAGCATGTACCCTAGGCTTAGACTACACATATAGAGAACAAAACCCTTTTCCCATGTTCAGGCCGCCAGTTTATTCGTTCTGGCCGCAAATTGCGGCCAAATAGGGGACTTGGGTGCTAGGGTTTTGGCTAGGGGAGTCTGCTATATATTCTAGTAGTTTGGTGTGTGCAACTTTTTACTTTTGTACCTGAGTCAAAATCTGGAGCGTAATATCGTTTTTCCAATACGTTTTGTTTGCGCGACACGTGTGATACGTGAGTGGGTTCTGTGTTCCAGCGTATCGCGACGTGTTGGGGTAGTTTTAGACGTGTATACATACGTTTTAGCGTATCGGACACACGCGCGTTTAGTTCGCGACGTGAGTTTCTCGTTTGATTTCGATATCGCGTTTTTGCGAGATATTTGCTTATGTGGATTCTCTATATGAATTCTAGGTTCGCAGGCGGGTACGTCGGACGCCGTAAAGAAGGAGAAGCAGGTGGTCGGCTACGCTTAACACGCGACCAGGTGAGTAGATTTAACATCTACGGGGAAATCGCCAGTATGGCGTTAAGCGTCAGGGCATGATAGGATATTTATTCATAGATGTTTATATGTACATTCATATTAGTGCATACCTTCATACATATATTGATATCTTCATACTTGCGCACATGCACATTGTATATCCATACCAGTGCACACATATATTGATATCTTCATACTTGCGTACATGCATACTGTATATCCATACCAGTGCACACATATATTGATATCTTCATACTTGCGCACATGCATACTGTATATTCATACCAGAGTACACATACATTGATATCTTCATACTTGCGCACATGCACACTGTATATTCATACCAGTGCACACATATACTGATATCTTCATACTTGCGCACATGCACACTGTATATTCATACCAGTGCACACATATATTGATATCTTCATACTTGCGCACATGCAAACTGTATTTTCATAGTAGTGCTCCACTCATATTCACGTATATATCCATTTGCACATCCATAGCTACATACATATATATGTTACATACATGGATGATATTGATTTGATTTCAAGAAAATAGGGACTGCATGAGATATTTTCAAAACTGGATTCTTTTTAGAAGAGCGGTTTTCCCTTTTTACTCTTAGTGTCATACGACACATTGCATGGATTTACGCATTGAGTTTGGATTTATGAGATTTCTGGATTTGAGAACCGTGGTATTATTTTAAGAAAATACGCCCTGTTTTAAAAACCCGGTTTCTCTTGATATGATATTTCAGTGCGTTCACCATGAGTTTTCTCGGTTCCAGAGAGCTTGTGTGAGTATACCCGATTCGAGGAGTAGTAGGCACCGATTGCGGGTACATGGTAAACCCGGTACGGTATCCTGGGGCAAGAAGACTCGTATTGTTAGACGGTGAGCCCGGCGGAGGGACTAATACCTACCGGTGATTGGTTGGACCTGGCGGTTATCCGGAGGATACTGACCAGAGTTGAGAGATGGATACGGGACGACGCGTACTGCCGGGGCCGAGGGCCGATTCCGCAGACGGAGCCCGTGGGCCGATCCGGACCGACGGAGCCCGATACTTGAGGATTTGCGTGTCGATACTGGACACGATTATTTTATGATATTTCGAGTGCCGATGTTGGGCACTCACGATTCTATGAGATTTACAGGATTTGAGGGCCGATTGGAGTGATGGCGCCTGAGCTTTTACTGGGATTTGGATGTGTTGATGAACACCGGTTATTTTCCACGTTGGCATTCCGTGTAGATGTTATTTATTCCCATGCTCTGCTTTCAGTGTTATACATCTCATCCTGTATCTTTAGTACCTGATAGAGTACACTTGCTATGCACGATTATTGCATACCCTGCTCATTCTATATAGATGTTATTAGATTGCACATGCTATGCACGATTATTGCATACCCTGCTCATCATATAAAGATGTTATTAGATCGTACTTGTTGCATGATATTGCATATCCAGCTTATCATGTAGACGTTATTTGTTGGCATAGGTTAGAGTATCTCAGTACGTGCATACTCGCGATTATCTTTATATGTTATCTACTATTCACGAGTTGGAAACTCACCCCCGTTGTGCCACAGTGTTTGCAGGTTGCCCCTCAGAGTAGTCACGGCAGGCTGCTTCCTTGCACCTTTTGATACAGATACCACTGCAGTTGGTGCGTGAGCCCTTTGCTGATAGGTGGGTTTTTGTGCGGTATCTGTTTATTTTCCAGTTGTATACACTGTTGTATCTAGTACTCTCCATCTACTTTTCATGTATTGACTTAGAGACCAGTTATGAGGACGATGTATATTATTTGTACTCTGGTGTCGAGCTCGTTGTGAGCGACTTTGTTTATGCAGTTTTATCTTTCATGATACTTGTCTTCAGTTATTTTTGCTCATTCTTCGCTACGGCGTCGTATATTATCATTGTGGTGATTGTTCCGCCGTTGGGCGTGATTGCTCCTGTTTGGGATGCTTTATTCTTATTTTATATCATTTTACTCATATGTTGTTTTGTACCCGATTTCGGGGCTAGTTTTTACAAAGGAAATGCTGCCAAAATTTTTAAGATAATAACTTGAACTTTAAAGAATTTTACTAAATTACTTAAGGTTTTCTAAACATTTTAACAAATGTTTCTATTAAATGTTTTAACACTCAATACTTTTAATGGTTTTGATTTCTGGGTTTCGACTTACTTAGTCGCGTTACACCTGTAGACGTTACGTGGTTAAGTGTCGGTCACGGGCCGAACTTTGGGTCGTGACAAAGTCGGTATCAGAGCGTAGGTTTTACCTTCGGAGTGTAGGATGATCCTGGTATGATAGAGTAGGTAGCTGAAGTAGAGTGGCGTAGCGTGCGTATGTTCCGCGGCATACTCACGACACGGTACTCCACCTAAGCGACCTTAGGACTTATTGATTGGAAATTCCTTCATGATTGTATACATTCTTGTGATTCGATTTCCGTATCCTTATCGAATTCTACTTTCCTTTCAGCCATTATGCCGCCAAAGACTACGAGGGCACAGAGAGCGGCCGCGAGAGCCGAGATTCGAGTTGACTCGTCCGAGACGAGGACTGATCCGGGTAGTACACCCATTGCACCCGAGCAGACTGTTCCTCCTATGACAGATCAGATCGCCATGCTAGGGGCTGGTATGCAGGAGATGCGCCGAATGATAGGGTCGTTAGTTGAGACGTTTCGAGCGCAGCGACCAGAGGTAGCTCCACCCGTTATGGGGACCGCGATGGTACCTACAGTATAGGCAGTTGCTCCTGCAGTTACGGAGGTTATTACAGTATCGCTATCAGAGTTCATGTGGCTGAAGCCTCCGGTCTTCACAGGCACCGATGCAGCCGAGGACCCACAGTCTTTTATTGATAGGATGGCCCGGATATGTCGTTCACTCAGATGCTCAGATGCGAGATGGGTAGAGTTCGCGAGCTTTCGCCTGGAAGGTCTTGCGCAGAAATGGTGTGAATCGATCGAGAAGGGCAGAGCAGCAGGTCTTCCTCCTATGACCTGGACCGAGTTTGTGACAGTCTAGCCTGTTTCCTTCCCCAGAGTGTCAGGGATGCCCAAGCTCGCAGGTTCGAGTCTTTACGCCAGATGCCGGAGATGACAGTGGCAGAGTACGATGTACTATTCACCGAGCTATCTGTTTTTGCCCCATACCTAGTGGCTACTGAGGATATGCGAGTCAAGAGGTTTGTTCGAGTCTTGCTTACTCCACTGTTCCTTGCGATCAGCGCACAGCATTGCGAGACTTATGCAGCAGCTGTAGACACAACCCTATTAGTCGAGGAGCGCCTTGCAGAGACATCGGTAGTTTCAGGGCCGAAGAGGGTTCATACTGATATAGAAGCACAGGGACTTCCATTCATACACCATGATAGACGTCGTACAGGTGTCAGAGACTCAGGACGAGGTCAGATATTTAGCTCTTATCCCCAGGAGGGTTACAGTTGTCGCGTGGATGCTTTGGGTGTGGTAGTCCCCATCACCGCATCAGAGATTGTACCGAGATACGCCGGAGGGAGCCAGCAGTACTACATGTCACAGTTCCACCTTCCCCACCCCAGAGGGCGTTGCCTATTGTACCTACTGTTGCTCCGCGTCAGGCTTATGCACAGAGCGGTCGTGGTCGCGGAGGGTTTACTCATAGAGGACGAGGTGGCCAAGGCAGAGGACAGCCAGCTGCCGGCAGAGTACAGCTAGTTGCTAGTAGGGGACCGCCAGTCACAGGTGGAGGACAGTCATGGGTTTTCGCGTTGACGCATCAGGACGCGCAGGCGTCCAATGCGGTGGTCTCAGGTACCCTATCAGTATGTTCTGTTGACGCACACGTGTTGTTTGATCCCGGATCCACGCACTCGTATGTTTCCACACACTTCGTGCCGAGTTTGGATAGAGAGCCCGGTTTTCTTGATCAGCCGCTTGTTGTGACCACTCCTGTGGGAGAGTCGTTTGTTGCTAGGCACGTGTTCCGATCCTGTATTGTCCATATTGGCGTGAGAGAGTTGCCTGTCGACTTGATCCTTCTTGAGATGTTGGACTTCGACGTTCTTTTGGGGATGGATCGGTTAGTCACATGCTATGCGTCTGTGGACTGCCGCGAGAAAACAGTTAGATTTTGTTTTCCCGGCGTGTCGGCTTTTGTTGTGCAGGGGGACTGTTGTGCCGCCCCTCACAGTTTGATTTCTTCTCTCCGTGCTGGACAGCTTTTGAGGAAGGGATGTCAGGAATTTCTAGCCTATGTTTGCGATACTAGAGCTACGGATGTTCCGTTGGACCAGATTCCGATTGTTTGTGAATTCCCTGATGTTTTCCCTGACGAGCTTCCTGGGCTACCGCCTGAGCGCGATATTGCTTTCTGTATTGATTTGATTCCCGGCACGGGGCCTATTTCCATACCGCCTTATCGGATGGTCCCGGCAGAGCTTAGTGAGTTGAAGGGTCAGTTGCAAGATTTGCTGGATAAGGGACTTATTCGACCCAACTCCTTGGGGTGCTCCGGTCCTGTTTGTCAAGAAGAAAGACGGCAGTTTGCATTTGTGTATCGAATATCCCCAGCGGAACAGGGTTACCGTGTGGAACAGATATCCTTTGCCACGCATCGACAACTTGTTCGACTAGCTTCAGGGGGCAGGATATTTTTCGAGGATCGACTTGCGATCAGGATACCATCAGCTGCGGGTTCGACAGGAGGATATACCGAGGACAGCTTTCCGCACGCGCTACGACCATTATGAGTTTTTGGTGATGTCGTTCGGACTCACCAACGCCCCAGCAGCATTTATGGACTTGATGAACCGTATATTCAGGCCGTATCTTGACTTGTTCATTATCGTATTCATTCACAATATTTTGGTGTATTCCCGGAGTCGAGAGGAGCACGAGCAGCACCTGCGGATCATACTGCAGACTTTGAGGGAGCACCAGCTATTCGCAAAATTCTCCAAGTGCGCATTCTGGCTTGACAGCGTAGACTTCTTGGCTCACGTGATTACACGAGATGGTATATGTGCGGACCCGAAGAAGATTGAGGCCGTTCAAAGTTAGCCCAGATCCGCATCAGTTACGGAGATCCGTAGCTTTCTAGGATTGGCCGGCTACTACAGGCGATTTGTACAGGATTTCTCCCGTATTGCCGCACCTTTGACCGGGTTGACCCGGAAGAGAGTTCCTTTCGATTGGACGGAGGAGTGCGAGCATAGCTTTCAGCAGCTACAGACTTGTTTGACTATGGCGCCGGTGTTATCATTGCCTTTAGGATCGGGCGGATTTGTGGTCTATTGTGATGTTTCTCGAGTGGGGCTAGGGTGCGTATTGATGCAGCATGACAGGGTGATCGCGTATGCTTCACGACAGTTGAAGAAACATGAACAGAACTACCCCACTCACGATTTGGAGATGGCTGCAGTGGTCTTTGCACTCAAGATTTGGCGACATTACATATACGGCGAGTCGTGCCAGATATTCACAGATTACAAGAGCTTAAAGTATATATTTCAGCAGTGAGACCTGAATCTTAGACAGCTTCGTTGGATGGAACTAGTAAAGGACTACGATTGCGAGATCTTGTATCACCCGGGCAAGGCTAATGTAGTGGTGGATGCTTTGAGCAGGAGGCCCGGGGGTAGTCTATCTTGTTTGAGCGCAGTGCAGAGGCAGTCGTCGGCAGATTGGCAAATTTTATGCGATAGCCGAGTGCAGTTCGAGTTCACGCCGATCGGGGGACAGCTTACGCATGTTCGTGCACGCCCACAGTTGCTTGACCATATACATGAGGCACAGTACAGTGATGACCGTTGTTCAGAGATCATGGCACAGATTGGACCGGGCAGATTTTCCAAGTTCGTGATTGATGATAAGGGGATACTACGATTTGGGACTAGACTGTGTGTACCAGATGCTGAGGGAGTGCGCCGTGAGATTCTTAAGGAGGCACATCGATCGGTGTATAGTGTTCGTCCGGGTTCCACCAAGATGTACCATGATATGAGGGATGTTTACTGGTGGGACGGAATGAAGAAGGACGTCACAGACTTCGTGTCGAGATGCCTGACTTGTTAGCAAGTCAAGGCCGAGCACCATAGGCCAGCGGGAGAGCTACAGCCGTTACCCATTCCGGAATGGAAATGGGAACAGATTTCGATGGACTTCATTGAGGGTCTATCTAGACTAGGCGAGGGTATGACTCCATTTGGGTGATCGTGGATCGATTAACGAAAGCGGCTCACTTCCTGCCGGTAAAGACGACTTTCGGATTTGCTCAGTACGCCCAGATATTCATCGACGAGATTGTACGACTGCATGGAGTCCCGACGTGTATCGTGTCCGACCGAGGCACCCAATTTACCAGCCGACTATGGCAGAGGCTTCAGGAGGTTTTGGGCACCCGCTTGAGTTTCAGCACAGCATTTCATCCACAGACCTATGGCCAGTCAGAGCGGACTATTCAGACTCTCGAGGACATGCTCCGAGCGTGCGTTTTAGACTTTGGTGGTATCTGGGATCATCATTTACCCTTGGTAGAGTTCTCCTACAACAATAGTTTCTAGGATACTATTCAGATGGCACCTTTCGAGGCTTTGTATGGGAGGAGATGTAGATTGCCCGTCTGTTGGACAGAGCTTAGTGAGAGCAGTATTTTGGGGCCACAGATCGTACAGGAGACGACCAAAAAGATACAGCTGATTCGAGATAGGATGAGGGAAGCTCAGAGCAGGCAGAAATCGTATGCTGATAGACGCCACCGTAGATTAGAGTTCGCAGTTGGCGATCATGTTTTTCTGAGGGTCTCTCCGATGAAGGGAGTGATGAGGTTTGGACGGAAGGGAAAGCTTAGCCCCAGATTCACAGGTCCCTTCGAGATTCTCGAGCGTGTAGGCGCAGTAGCATATCGTTTGGCTCTTCCACCCGACTTCCCAGATGTTCACCCCGTATTCCACGTGTTGATGATTCGCAGATACCTACTTGACCCTTCGCACATGATTCAGCATCAGACCGTTCAGCTCGAGCGCGATCTTTCATTCACCGAGCAGCCAGTCGTGATATTGGACCGGCAGGTGAAGAAACTTCGATCGAAGGTCTTGCCGTCTGTGAAGGTGCTTTGGCGCAGCCCAAATGGTGAAGAGATCACTTGGGAGGCCGAAGGCGAGATGTGGAAGAAGTTCTCTCATCTCTTTGAAGGTATGCGTAGCTTTATATTTTTAAATTCGGGGACGAATTTCTTTAAGGGGGGAAGATTATAACACCTTAGGATGTGATTAGTGGCGAATTATATTTTAATATATAGTTTTTAGTAAAGAGTTTACCAAAACGATTTTCAAATAATTTATCAAATTTAATGAATATTTTATTAGAATTTTTCTAATCTTGCACACACATGTGCATGTAAACTAGGGTTAAAATGGGGTTAGACCATGATTAGCAACCATGGTGGGTTAAACCATTTTCCTTAGGTGTATTTGGATTTTAAATAAGTGTTTGGTTAATTGTTTTTTTTTTAAAAATGGAAATGATTTGAATTGTTTTGGTTGACTTGGAGAGAGAGAGAGAGGATGGGCATCATGGCATGAGCCCATGCTTGCATTAAATGAGAGAGAGAGGGGTTGACTCTTGTGCTCTCATTTCTTTTCCCACTTATTTCTCACAACTCTCTCACTCATACACACACACACTCACATCAGCAACAACAGAAGAAGAAGCAACAGCAGCTCCAGTAGCATCAACAGCAGCACCAACATCTGCAGCAGCTCCAGCATCAGCATCAGCATCAGCAGCAGTAGCAGGCAGCAGCAGCTCCTTCCCTTCTGCTCCTCCCCCCTCTTCCTGCATCGTAGGGTCAAGTAAGGTATATCTTCTGAGCCCAACTTCCTTTTTGCTAAACTTGTGTGTTAATTAGCTTCGATTAGTGTTAAAAGTGATATTTAGTGCTAGAAATGGTGTTTAGTGTGGACTTTTGGTTAAGAGATGATTTTGGTGGTTAGACTAACTTAATTGAGTGTTGTTATGCCCACATAAACTCAGCTTAACCCCAGATTTCACTAAAATACCATAGGGTTTCATTTAGTACAAAACTTAACGTTTTAAAGCAAAACTTGGCCTTTTCTGTGATCTGCTGTAGAACCGTATGCTTCAGAGAAAAATTGAGAAAACTGGAGCATGTACCCTAGGTCTAGACTACACACACAGAGAACGAGACCCTTTTCCCATGTTCAGGCCACCAGTTTATTCGTTCTGGCCGCAAATTGCGGCCAGATAGGGGACTTGGGTGCTAGGGTTTTGGCTAGGGGAGTCTGCTATATATTCTAGTAGTTTGGTGTGTGCAACTTTTTACTTTTGTGCCTGAGTCAAAATCTGGAGCGTAATATAGTTTTTCCAATACGTTTTGTTTGCGCGACACGTGTGATACGTGAGTGGGTTCTGTGTTCCAGCGTATCGCGACGTGTCAGGGTAGTTTTAGACGCGTATACACACGTTTTAGCATATCGGACACACGCGCGTTTAGTTCGTGACGCGAGTTTCTCGTTTAATTTCGATATCGAGTTTTTGCGAGATATTTGCTTATGTAGATTCTCTATATGAATTCTCGGTTCGCAGGCGGGTACGTCGGACGCCGCAAAGAAAGGGAAGCAGGTGGTCGGCTACGCTTAGCACGCGACCAGGTGAGTAGATTTAACATCTACGGGGAAATCGCCCGTATGGCGTTAAGCGTCAGGACGTGATAGGATATTTAGTCGTAGATGTTTATATGTACATTCATATTAGTGCATACCTTCATACATATATTGATATCTTCATACTTGCGCACATGCACACTGTATATCCATACCAGTGCACACATATATTGATATCTTCATACTTGCGCACATGCACACTGTATATCCATACCAGTGCACACATATATTGATATCTTCATACTTGCGCACATGCACATTGTATATTCATACCAGTGCACACGTATACTGATATCTTCATACTTGCGCATATGCACACTGTATATTCATACCAGTGCACACATATATTGATATTTTCATACTTGTGCACATGCACACTGTATTTTCATAGTAGTGCTACACTCATATTCGCGTATATATCCATTTGCACATCTATACCTACAAACATATATATGTTATATATATGGATGATATTGACTTGATTTCAAGAAAATAGGGATCGCATGAGATATTTTCAAAACTGGATTCTTTTTAAAAGAGCGGTTTTCTCTTTTTACTCTTAGTGTCATATGACACATTGCATGGATTTACGCATTGAGTTTGGATTTATGGGATTTATGGATTTGAGAACCGTGGTATTATTTTAAGAAAATACGCCCTGTTTTAAAAACCCGGTTTCTCTTGATATGATATTTAAGTGCGTTCACCATGAGTTTTCTCGGTTCCAGAGAGCTTGTGTGAGTATACCCGATTCGAGGAGTGGTAGGCACCGATTGCGGGTACATGGTGGACCCGGTACGGTACCCCGGGGCAAGAAGACTCGTATTGTTAGACGGTGAGCCCGGCGGAGGGACTACTACCTACCGGTGATTGGTTGGACCTGGAGGTTATCCGGAGGATACTGACCAGAGTTGAGAGATGGATACGGGACGACGCGTACTGCGGGGGCCGAGGGCCGATTCCGCAGACGGAGCCCGTGGGCCGATCCAGACCGACGGAGCCCGATACTTGAGGATTTGCGTGTCGATGCTGGACACAATTATTTTATGATATTTTGAGTGCCGATATTAGGCACTCACGATTCTATGAGATTTACAAGATTTGAGGGCCGATTGGAGTGATGGCGCCTGAGCTTTTACTGGGATTTGGGTGTATTGATGGACACCGGTTATTTTCCACGTTGACATTCCGTGTAGATATTATTTATTCCCATGCCCAGCTTTCAGTGTTATACATCTCATCCTGTATCTGTAGTACCTAATAGAGTACACTTGCTATGCACGATTATTGCATACCCTGCTCATCCTATATAGATGTTATTAGATTGCACATGCTATGCACGATTATTGCATACCCTGCTCATCATATAGAGATGTTATTAGATGTACTTGTTGCATGATATTGCATTTCCAGCTCATCATGTAGATGTTATCTGTTGGCATAGGATAGAGTATCGCAATACGTGCATACTCGCGATTACCTTTTGTAACATTTCAAAAAAATAAAATATTATTTTTTGGGAATTTTTATAATTTAATATTATTTTATTGAATATTTTAATATTTTGGTATAATTAAATACAGAAAAATTTCGAAAAATTATGGAAAATTCTAAAATAGGGTATTTTATGGAATTATGTCATTTTTAAGTTTTTATGATTAGTTATATGCTAATTTAGTGCTAATCGCGATTAAAAATCGCTAATTGGATTTTTGGTATTTTGTGTGCAAAACATGCACATATCATTTTTCTTACACTTGTGCATTTTCCCACCATGTTTCTTTTGGGGTTACTATTTTTGTGAGAAGGACTTAGAGTGGAAAGAAAAAGAAAATGAAAAAAGGAAAAGAAAAGTGAGATATGGGCATGTAGTAGGTATGGGGGGAGTTTAATCTTGGACCTCTTTCCCTCTCCCTCTCATTTCTCCCTCATCTCTCCCTCTCCCTCTTCAGCTCCAGCAGCTGCTGCTGCCCCTCTTCTTCCTCCCACCTTCAAGCCTTTATTACATCTCAAAAACAATACCAAAACCCTACTCCCCTTTCATAAAAAGTGTGCACAAGCTCAAGATCTACACATTGGACCAAGAAAGCAAGGATTTTGGCCACTAGGGGTAACTCAAGAAAATTCTTGAGTTGCCAAATAAGGTATTTACTGAACGCTTAGCTTAGTTTTAAGCTTTACTTTTACCCCCATGTTGTGATAGAACCGATATTGTGTGTTTTGTGGACTTAAGGAAAACCTAGTTAGGGTTTGAAGGAATTTTGTGTTGTAATGTGAAATTGAGCTCAGTAGAGATTAGATAAACACCCTAGTGCATGAATTGAGAACTAAACCTGAGAGTTGAAACCCGAAATACGGATTTAGAAACCGATATCGGAAAAGTTATGAAATCTGTGAAGCTTATATGAGATCCGCTATCAACCCGAAACTCTGAAAATTTTATTGATTTGACAGTAGTATGTGCAGGCATCTAGGAAGCTATCACCAAGACCCTAGCCCCTACTTCCCTTTCCCGGCAGCAAATTAATTCCCTCTGGCCGCAAATTGCGGCCGGACCTGCACCAAATTGGGTCGTTTTGGTTCTTCAGCTCCTACATGTGTATATTAGGCCCCTGACATGTATAGATTTGTCTAATTTGACCTAGGGTGAAATATGGAGCATATTTCCTTTGTTGCTGTTTTGGATTCGTGTTTCCGTATTCCGTATTTTAATTCTGAATTTACGTATTGTGTTTACCTCGACTATTTGGCGTTTATATGACGATATCGAGGATTGATTGTTGGTTTTGGAGGCGTACCCATAGGTTCTAACCTATAGGCCCCATAGCGTATCGTTTTGGTTTTCGTGTGTCGTTTTAGCTTTGATTTGGTTTTAATACGCATATACGATACTTTGATATGTAGGTACCCCATGAAGACTTCAGGACGACAAGCAAGCGCGTGGCGACGTCGACAAATGAAGACGCAAGGTGAGTATATTATATCTAAAGGGGGAAGTCGAGTGGATGGCGTATAGCACCCCCGCAGTCCGTAGTTGATATAATGTATATATATTATATATAATAGTTATAGTGTGTCGTGGATATTTTGTTAGGTGTATTATGGATAGTGTAGGGTTAGAAGTAACCTAGTGTAATTCATAGCCGTGAACCCTAGAATAGATTTACACCCACACGCACACCCTTGCATATTCATTATACGTGTACTGTGTTTGATGATATTGGAAGACATTGGAGATGAGTCGATGATATTGGGCATTGTGCCGCGAGATCGGTGATTTGATATGATTCGTATTTGGGATACAACATGTGATCTCTAGCGGGCCTTTGGACGTGTGTTTACACACGCAGTCATATTGATGGTATCAGTTGTACTAGACTTAGATCAGTACCCCAGATTATGTGATATGATGATGAGGATACCAAATAATTGATGAGTTGATTGTGATATTGACCGTACCCAGCTATTGGGATGCTGTACGACGATTTACCGTACGAGCTTTATATTGGTGATAGATCCGCACTCATGACTCGAGGATGTCAGATGATATACTGTATAGTACGCGATACTATTGAGGCGGGATCACCGACTATTATATTATATATATATATATATCGACTCAGATTTAGGTGGTTTCCATACCCCTCCTGATGGACTTGGCTTAGTAGATGTTAGACTGGACCCGAGTCATACCTATTTCAAAACTAACGAATCGGGAATATCTTAAGGACAAGTAAAGAGATTCTACGGGTATTTTCAAAAGATGTATCTATTCTTAAAAACACCATAACCCTTATTTTACCAAACCCCGATTCGTCTTATTTCAAATGGTACCACTGCATGACATGTATATATTGGTGTAGATTCTTCACTGTTGCATTGATTATTCGATTCCGCATCGCATTGCATGTGTTTATTTCTATATTGCAATCATGCTGTTAGGACACCAGCACCATTATCGATGATGCATATGTTCCACATACACTTGCTTGCCGACTCACACACTTCATCATCGATAATTGCCATGTCACTACACAGTAGTATTATTGCATCAGGATATGACCTTGTATGTGCATACTATTATTCTATGTCACATTTGTAAGTGCACGGCGGCGCCCCGGCCTCCATCCAGAGGCCAAATGCGGAAGCGATGGTTAACTTTAATTTTCTTGAACCGGCACCGCCGCGCACTAAAACCCGGATCGGGCCATTAACTAGTTCTAGCTAACTACAAGATGGGGAAGAGAGATATACCGAGCGATCCGTGTCCTCCGGTCTTCTCGTCGTCGTCCCGATCTCCCGCGGAATGTCCGGTCTCCACCTCCTCGCCGGAAAAGGCACCACGTCGCCGGCTTCTTTTACGGGCTCCCACCTCTATACCGAGGCAACTCGGGCACGAAGCTGGCGAGTCGACGTGCCCAAGATTTGCTGTAGAATAGTGTGTAGTGCTCATGTCTCAATTGGGGTTGTAGGAGGTTGCCATTTTGGTAGAGGAAATGAGGTAAACTTTTGGAGATGGAACTTGTGGGGATTTTTGTGAAGCCAAAAGACTAAAAATCCCACACCACAAAAATGGGCAGCCCTCCTCCTCTAAGGCCGGCCATGCAAGAAAAAATGGAGAGAGGAAAAAGAATGGGGGAGTGTAGAGATCAATAATGCAAGAAGAGAATCAAAAGATATCATGAAGGGAAATGATCACCAACACAAACCCATACTCCACCATCATAATCTATCATCATCAAGCATGATGACTTCAAAAAAGGTCAAGCCATCATGAAAGAAGAAGAAGTCAAGGTCAAAGAATGGTGCAACCATCATGACACAAGAATAAGCAAAGACCCCCTCCACAATTGCTTATTCGCACAAATGCAAATAAGCCCTCCTCCACCAATCTTCGGCCAATGAATGAAACAAAGGAAATTGGCCGAAATGGAAAGCAAACTGGCAACTCCAGAAAACTGGTCCCGTAATAAATTACAGGAAAACCCCGATACTGTGTATACACACCCGCATTTGTATTCCGACCGAAATATAAATGTAATGAGACAAAATTACACTGTACTGTACTAGGATCCGGCTTAAACCAAAGCCGGCTAGTAATATCCGTTCGATCCTGATCCGTGCAATACCGCACGTATCTGATCGAACCCTGCCATATAACCATACGGCCTCTAGTACTAACCGTCCAATCCTGATCCATGCAATACCGCACGTATCTGATCGAACCTTGCCATATCTCCATACGGCCTCTACAGCGTTTTGCCCGAAAACTTGAGCAACTGAATGTGGGAGACTCTAAAGACTCGTCGACATCTTGGTTGTGGATTTAACCACTAGCACATCAGAGGTATAAGCCAATACGTAACGGGCTACCAGGCATTGACCAAAAGGGACGTCGATGAGCGAACTCATCCTGACACCCTACTGAGCCTGTCAGTGACAATATCCGTACAGTCCGGTCCATTCGTCTATGAGCATCGCATGGCGGGCCTAGGGGGTTGGTAAAAGTTAGGCCCCCAAAAGCGGTACAAGTCGTGTCGGAGTGTAGCCCAGAACACCCTGAGATACTACTGGAATACCCACCAGTAAATCTCCTGCCTCGGCCGAGGGCTTTGTGTAATGGCTCTCCTAGACACAGCGCGACCTCACCCCCAATACCGGGAGAGACGAACCCCCGAAGATCCGCTCACTGCCTCCATGTGGCTCGGGACTGTACCCAACTAAAACCTGTTTGCACGTCTCCTTTGAGCGTGGTAAGGTAGTAATCAAAGTACAGTGGGAACTCACACGAGACAAATGACGATCCTCAGGTCGATGAACTAACCGTACACATGTCACCAGGGAACTGCTATCTGACGTCAGGTATAAGACCAACTAGCATGTTCCCGGCGAGTCCTGTCCGATGTACTCATAACCCAATGAGCACCTGTATACATCTTAGGTGAACCAACTGACACCAGTGGCTTGTGAGACCGGCCACCGCCCCTCGTCGGGGTCTCGACTGTATACACTAGTCTACTCTGGAGTATCGATGCCCTGTCTCGAAACTCCTACGACTAGGGACCTTTTAAGGATGTGCTTATAGACCCCAGCTCCCACTTATATGATCGCCCTCATACTGCTGGTGGTCAAGCAAGAATCCTACGGGCTCTATCAACGTGTAATAGCGACATGTCAGGTCACCTAAAGCAGTACACGATGATAAAGATAAACCAGATAGCATACTATCGTCTCGAGTAAGATTGTCCTACCGGGATAGGTCATCCCTCAATCATTGCAATCACGTGCCTGTGATCCAATAATTGACTCTGAGGGCACTATCTCCAACAACATTCATCATGCTTTCTGATTATATGCATTGAGATATTCGTTTTCATGATATTTCTGGATTTGGGAACCGTGGATAATTTCAAAGGAGAGTATGTACTTATTTGAAAAACCTGGTTTCCTTGATATGCTATTTGCGCAGCCACCATGAGATTTATCGGTTCTGATTATATACCCCATACGAGGAGTGTGTGCCGTATGAGGGTACATGGTGGGGCCCGGTATGGTTCCCCTCGGCAAGATGATCGATGGATTTTTCCGATTGAGCCTGGAGGCGGGCGAGTACCTACCGGTGATTGTATTTGAGCTCGGTGGATATCCGGGGGATACCGACCAGAGTTGAGAGATAGACATGGGCTGACCCGTGCTGCCGGGGCCGAGGGCCAATACCGCAGACGGATCCCCATATGGACGAGGATTTACGTGCCGATGCTAGGCACAGGTTTCATGATGTCTTCTATGATTTTGATTATATCCTCATATTTACATGCATGATGCTTACTGTCATTGGGTGACAGGTGGATGGGATGCACATATATATAGACATCGATCACATACAGACTTTTATTACATTGATCATACTTCATTTGTATATATAACAGGGTATGAGGGCGCTGTTATATATACCCTTACACCAATATCAGTGGAATGGGACGCTAATATATGTGTATTGATAACTATTTCGATACTTCATCATATTTACTTCATGCAGACATACCTTCTATTTACGACATGTTATTACCTGAGGCACTGGCACGGGTACTTGGCACTACATACACGATTAGATATTATATTGCCACCTTATCATGCTTCAGGCTTATTCTTTGAGGTTTATATATCTAATCGTATTGACCTAGGATTATGTCATGCATTCAATTTCTGCTTGTAGATATTCTCTATTCACAAGTTGGCAACTCACCCCCGTTGTGCCACAGTTCTTGCAGGTTTTGCCGTACAGGTTCAATAGCGGCATTTCTGGCACACTGCTTCCTTGCGGGTGAATTGCATTTGATAGATGGGTTCTTTTGCATCAAGAACCACCATTGTACTTGTATTATTCCTTTGTATCTAGAATTCCATCAACCAAAACTTGTATATTGTTTCAGACTTAGACACTAGTGATGTATTATTTCGACCTTAGAGTCGCGTGTAACAGTATTACGGTTTTCATGTTATTGTGAGTTTCTTTTGAGTTTTGATCCTCACCATTCGGCGTTGTATATTATATTGCTTGTGTGGTTGTGACCGTCGATTGACGAAGAGCTAGCTCCCACTTGGGGATGCCTTGTATCACTGCATATATATATTATTCTTGTTGTACCCCATTCGGGGTCAGTTTTTACAAAGGAAACTCTGCCGAAATTTTCAGGAAAGACTATACATTTTAAAAATGCATATTCGACTTAGTTATTTAAAAATCTTTGATTTACAAAATATGTTTCTTGCTTATTAAAAACCAGTTTTCTTTATTTACTCTTAAAATGGTTTTAGATTTCTGGGCTTTTGGGTTACTTGGATTAGATGGGGTCCTATAGACGTCATATGATTCAAGTGCCAGTCATGGGCTATTTCGGGTCGTGACACATTTATATGTTATCTACTATTCATGAGTTGGCAACTCATCCCCGTTGTGCCACAGTGTTTGCAGGTTGCCCCTCAGAGTAGTCACGGCAGGCTGCTTCTTTGCACCTTTTGATAGAGATACCACTGCAGTTGGCGCGTGATCCCTTTGCCGATAGGTGGGTTTTTGTGCGGTATCTGTTTATTTTCTAGTTGTATACACTGTTGTATCTAGTACTCTCCATCTACTTTTCATGTATTGACTTAGAGATCAGTTGTGAGGACGATGTATATTATTTGTATTCTGGTGTCGAGCTCGTTGTGAGCCGACTTTGTTTATGCAGTTTTATCTTTCATGATACTTGTCTTCACTTATTTTTGCTCATTCTTCGCTACGGCGTCGTATATTATCATTGTAGTGATTGTTCCGCCGTTGGGCGTGATTGCTCCCGTTTGGGATACTTTATTCTTATTGTACATCATTTTACTCATATATTGTTTTGTACCCGATTTCGGGGCTAGTTTTTACAAAGGAAATGCTGCCAAAATTTTTAAGATAATAACTTGAACTTTAAAGAATTTTACTAAATTACTTAAGTTTCTCTAAACATTTTAACAAATGTTTTTATTAAATGTTTTAACACTCAATACTTTTAATGGTTTTGATTTCTGGGTTTCGGCTTACTTAGTCACGTTACGCCTGTAGACGTTACGTGGTTAAGTGCCGGTCACGGGCCGAACTTTGGGTCGTGACATCCCCACAATCAAAAACTCATCATAAAATGAGGGGAATCTGATAAAGTTTGCTATGACGGTCACGTCTGTCCAAACCTCCGATATATGGTGCTATAAATCAACTTAGTCTCTTCAGAGAGGTGGATCGATAAGTCCAAATAGCATCTGCCCCCTAAATTCAGGCAAGACGATCCATCCCGGTTCGTCCATGTCTTTCGGCGGTAAACACCTCCATGTGGCTCGGGACTGTACCCAACTAAAACCTGTTTTTACGACTCCTTTGGGCCATGGTAGGGTAGTAATCTATGTACAGTGGGAACTCGCACGATACAAATGAAAATCTAAGGTCAAAGGACTAACATGTACTCATGCTACAAGAGAAATTTCATCTGACGATAGGTATAATACCATCTAGAAGTTCTCGGCGAGTCGGCCTGATGTACTCACCTCCAGTGAGCACCTGTATACTATCTCAGGCGACTCAACACCAATGGCTTGTGAGACTGGCCACCACCCGTTGTCGGGGTGTCGAAAAGTATACATTAGTCTACTCCGGAGTATCGATGCCCAGTCTCGATACTCCCTCAACTAGGGATATTAAGAATGTGCTTATGTACCACCCAGCTCCCACGTATATGATCGCCATCATAATACTGGTAGTCAAGCAATAATCTTACAGGCTTTATCAAAACATATACGTATAATGTTAGTTATATGTATGCCCTAGAGGCCATTACTATACATAGGATGTATATTGTAGTGGATGCTAGGACGTATATAGGGAGGACTTTCTTGCTCGACATGATAGTATGCTATCTGGTTACCCTTTACCTTAACGTGTATGCTGATTGTCTCTCTGTTACATGTTGGTAAAGCCCTTAGGATGTGTGCTTGACTACCTGGACTATGATGCGGATCATACTAGTGGGGACATGGTAGTCCATAAGTACATCCTTCAAAGTCCCTAGTCGAGGGTGTATCGAGACGGGGCATCGATATACCAGAGTAGACTAGCGTATACCTTCTCGACCCATACAGATGGGCGATGGATGATCCCATATCCATTGGTGTTTGACATCGGAGATGATATACGGGTGCTCAGTAGAGACTGGGTACACTGGACGGACTCGCCGAGAACTCCCACATGGTATTATACCTCACGTCAGATGGCAGTTCTCTGGTGACACTGGTACAGAGTAGTCTGTTGACCCGAGATCGTCATAGAGTCTTTTGTGGTTCCCACTGTGCTTTGATTTCCATCTTACCACGTCCAAGAGGGCGTGCAAAACGGTGGTTTTTGGGTACAGTCCCGAGTCACATGGAGGCAATGAGCGATAGGAGGGGATTCGTCTCTCCCGTTATAGGGAGTTGATGTTGCGCTGTGTTCGATTGGCTATAACAGGAAATCCCTGGCCAGGGTTGCTGAGATTTGCTGGTAAGTGTTACCAGTAGTTTCTCGAATGTTATAGACCTCATATCGACACGACTTATTGAGCTATTGGGGTCTGACGTTTACCACCCCTAGGCGAGATATGCGACATATCAGACGATCAGACCGGACTGTACGGTAGTGTTACTGGTTGGATTCACTGGAGTGTGAGTGGGCTTGCTCGTCGATCTTCAGATCTCTCAATACCCGGGTGGCCGTTACATTTAGCAGACCGCTTGCGGCTTGTGGGTGTTTGATATGATCATCACCTGCTGCCGGCGTATTGACGAGTCTTTAGAGTCCTACACAGAGGTTTCCTGGCTCAAGCGAAACGAAATAGGAGCGCATATGAGATATGTGCGGGACCGAGAATAATGCGTGTATGTGATACCGTATTTCATTCTCGCGATCAATGCGTCGAATGGTTGTATGCGATATAACCTAGTTATCAATTCAAGCGTTGATTCGATAAGCCGATACATTGGATACTAGTCGGTTATATGCGATATGACCGGATCGTTAAATCAAGTGTTGATTTAATGATTTAATGCATAATAATATATTTGATATATTGCTTTGCATTAACTAGTATCGGTTCACTTTAAATGGATTTTCTCGCTCAGATGTGCGCATTGCATATGCGATATGATTTGTGCACTTGCTTGTATCATATTTGATGGTGCATGCAAAAATGGTTAAGTATAAAGAATTAAACCTTGGTTAAAGGAATGGTTAGGGTTTATTATTTGTTATTCATTTATCTTATTTAATTATCTATTTATTTTTGATAAATGAATAAAAAGATAATGAGGAAAATGGTTGCTTTCTTTTGACCATTCATGATTCTTCATGAAGACTTTGACCATTTTGTCTCATGCTTAACCCTAACCACTTCTATTAACTCAAGTTAATTCTCTACACCTAACCATGGTGAGAATTATGATAAGAATGGATTTTTCCTTTTATTTTAATTCTTATCATAATATTTATCTTCTTCTTGCTCTTCTTCTTCTTCATGAAGAAGCTTGTCTTCATCAATGGCATATTGAGCATATGAGTGAGAAATCCAATTCTAAAATCTACCCACTTCCTATTTCTTCATCCTCTACCTCTTGCCAAGTAGTAGAGTGTGTTTCCTTCACAAGTTTTTAGGGCTTGGTGAAGGTGGAGCTTGATTTAGCGATGCCTCGACGTAGATCATCTTCGGCATGGACATCGATGACCTAGCTCGCTTATTCTCCGACGAAGCCGACTCTAGAGCCCGGATTTGATTTGGACAGCGGAGACGACTTCGTTGCGGAGCTATGGAGGTGGAGCACCGGATCTACAAAGGTTGTATTTCCGATTCTTATAGTTAAGTGTTAACTAGTTAGCATTTTCGCCTAGATATCTAGCAAACGATCCGTAGTCGGGTTTCTCGGCACCGTTAAAATTTTAATTTGGCATGATCGATGACTTGTAAGACCTCATTAAGGTGCCTAGGAACCCTACAGTGGTATCAAAGCCTAGCTAGAGCCTTAGGCGAAGTTTAGACGGAATTTGAAACCCGATCGAACCGAAACCCTACCCGGAATATGCTCTCTGGACTTTTTCCGAAAATGCGGATTTTTGTGTATTAAAAATGCCTAAAAAATTAAATAAATAATTATAAGAATTACTGTGCAAATTCAGGCGAATGATTCATTAAAATGAGCGCGGATCCGCGGCCTTACAGGAGGCTCAGGCGGCGGATCCGCGGCCCGTTTGTCGTTTTGTGCATCACATTCTGCACAGTAATTCTTATATATTATTTCTGGTGTTTCTGGGAATTTTTAATATTTTTTTTCCAGAGTTGAATTTTCTGGGTTGATTTGGGGATTCGGTGTTTCGATCGGGGTATCAAATTTTGTCTATGTGCCTTTCCGGATAAATTTTAGAAAATGTTAAAAAGTTCGACCGGATATAAATACCCAATTTTTCCCCTGTCGGGAAATTTCCAAGTGTTGGATTTTTCCGTAGTTTAACGACGTTCTAAGTAGTGCAAGTAACGCGATGGACCCTCTAGAAGACAACAAACCTTAACTCGATTATGTGACCGTCTTGAACTGCCCTTTGAACCTTCAGGTTTGGGGCAGTACGGCGTGCCACATGTGAGGTGTTGGCTTGACCCTTCTACGGCTGGACCGTTGGTACTGAGGCACGAACGGAATGTTGTTAGACTTGTTTCATGTGTTGATCTGTATCGGGAAAACTTGGGTGTTCGAATGTTCAATCGGAAAGTTTAACATTTTCTAATTATCTGGAATGGGATACAATAATTGGAATTCACAAATAGTTATGAGATAACTGAATGAATGTTATAAACATAGCACTTTAGTCTCACTTGATCGGTTGCCACGGAATTTTGATGTGATCAAAAGTCCGTCGCAATCACGTAGCGTACGCGGATATTCGCCGGGTAAACTTAATAGACAGCCTCACTCCATAGCCCCGACCAAGTGACTATAGGAGAACCCCGTTGCCGAAAGCATCCGTTCGGGTGCTCGCGGTAGCGGTGTTCCGCCTTGGTGCACTTCGTCGACGGTATCGGGAGTGCGGCCGCCTACTGAAGTTTGCGACGAGCATTCGATCACGATGTCGGGAATCTTGTTGAATTGCCCGACTTGATATTGAAAAGTGTTTTCGATTTTGAGACTAAAATGCGGGGTTTATAATTGTTAGGCATGCGATGTCTAAGTAATTCATTTGGTCAGGCATGCGATGTCTGAGGAGGTTGCAGATTCCAACTGTTGTAGTTTTACACTTTCTTTTCTGTGACCGTAAGTGTAATATGTGATATCGCCGGTTTCGTTGCTATATGTCAACGACAATTGGGATGCGCATATTTACTTACGTTGATGACATGTGATGTTATGTGTTGCTGGATATGTTATATTGGATCGTCATGTTTGAATAGCCGGGGGTTTTTATGTGAGATGAGTGTTTTTCATTTTCATTCATGTAAAAACTTGTATGTAATATTCTTTTATTGGGGCGCTTTCAGGTTGCGGAAGTTGTCACCCGTTGTATATTATTTACTTTTCCGCACTAGGATAGACCCAAGGAGGGGAACACAAGTAACCGGGTTCTGGAGTCCAGTGGGAGACCAACTCGAGGAGTCGAGTCCGGGTCTCCTAACTCTAGAATTGGTAGGGTTGCTTGCCGCTCTCGTAGGGGTCTAGGGGTGTGGGTTTGGCTATTCATCACGACCGTGGAATCCGTGTTTTATACTGGCTCGTATTGAAAACACGGACGTCCTAGTATATCCAATATTTCATATGATTCTTCTGCTGCGATATCTGTGATGTGATCATGTGATGTTCTGTGATAGATACAGTATATAGTATATATGATATATTATATAGGCGTTACTTATGTTTTACACCCGCGCTAGCCCTGCCCCGCTCTGCCGTTAGTTACCTAACCTAACGGTGCACGAGGGGACATCGAGGCGAATGCGGATGGCATAAGTGTACGTTGTATTTATCTGTGATGTTTAGGTACTTATATGATGGGACTTCATTAATGTGATTAATGAAATAAAAGAAACCTAAGATGTTGTAGAATCGAATTTCAAAATTAAAACAGGTAGCTACAGTTCTTGCTTTGCACAGCGGTATATGTGATATATCCTGCACCTTATTCGATGAGGAAAGGACCGAGATCCCTTCACCGGGAGTGACTCCTTTAGCAATAACTGGCAGATGCTACACACTCGGTTTGTCTTTTGATTGCTTTTAAGAGTTTTTGCTTTGCACAGTGATATATATGATATATCCCGCACCTCATTCGACGAGGAAAGGACCGACGATCCCTTCACCGGGAGTGACTCCTTTAGCAAAACTAGAAAAGCCTCAAAAGCACTCCATTTTAAAATCATTTGATTCTACAACGATATCAAGTTCATTACGCAATAGGTTTTCAGAAAAACCTGTCGTAGCCCTCCGTCATTTCAGATATGTACTGGTTAGTATTCGTGCTGCGTTTGTTGACCTCTGTCAAGGCGTAGTGTGCGGTAGCTGATTAGTGCTTATCTGCATAAGCATATGATGTGATTGATTTAGGGTAGTCGTGCGACCTTGTTGACCTCTGTCAAGGGTCGTGCGGGTGGGTTTACTTCAATCAGGAAATGACGGGTTGAACTTGACTAGCAGCCTATGGTTTGTTGACCTCTGTCAAGGTCATAGGACGCTAGGGGAAAAATATTATCGGGAATTTCAAGTGTTGAAATTTGCAATGAGATTGCATACCTTCTATGAGATAGTTGGATCCCGATACCCGCTGCGAGTAAGTGTTACTCCTGGGAGAGTTTTACACATTACAATTAGCCGATCAAGTAGGTGTCTAGAAAGGTGTTAACGAGGTTACGCCTCTGGGAAAACGAGGTTTACATTAATTAGGTTCGTGCGAAAGCACGGGGGACCTCCCTCAAAGTACCGACACTGGCCTGGCTGAAAGATTGGCGAACTTGTAGTGTGTAATTAATCCCGGCTAGTCTTTCCTTTTAGGGTTTGAAGGAAGATTTGATAAAAAGCAGTGGGAGCCATCCTGATTAGATAAAATAATAACCAATCTATTCTTGCCAGAGCGCATGCTGAGTGTTTTCTTCTCTCTCTCTCCAGGTAGCGACCAAATCACGCCTTAATCAAGATAATAATACGGAATATTGACCGAACCCGCTTGTTATACTGAGCTGGGGAACGTTGGTCCCTGTCACGCCCCGCTTCCCAAAATACGGAATACGAGGGGTAGACAAGGCCAGCCATGCTCCTACGGTCAAGGATAAGTCCTGCCGTAGTCACACTTCGGCTTCTAGTTTTTCATGGTAAACAGTAAATGATGCGCAGGTAATGGGAAATACAGTAACTGAAGGAAATAATATAAAGACTGACCTGAAGTGGAACAAACAAATGTACTCGGAACGGCAAGTCAAGAAATCTGTGATGCACGTCTAGTTTTTGATCCAGGCTAAATCTTCTCCTCAACTGAGCATGCATACTCAGGTCGTCAGAGCGACACAATAGCAATATAATGTATATAATCAAGTAACAGTTCTAACAGTGGTAATAGATATGAATAACAGTAAATCAATGACAGCATGAATATGAATGAGCAGAGATCAATGCAGCGGAAACATAAAGCAGTATAACAATATGTCACGAATGTCAAGACAGTATAGAATGAATGTATATGACAGTAACCCTATCAGTCTCTAAGTCTCACTGCACAGGTCAATAAGCCTATCGTCAATCCAAGTGTGAGAGTCAACCACTCGCGAGTGTCCTCCACCCAAGGGTAGAACCCAAGGGCAAGGGACCACGGGCCCAACATGTAACGAATGTATCACGGTGTATATAGCACATACCCTGTAAATCTCCATATAACTCCCTAAATATATAAGCCGGCATGGGACTCCCGAGATTCTGTTGAGCTCACACTTAAACTACCCCACACCCCGAGGTCTACATCAAACGCTAACCATAACCCTAAATACTAATCGATCCGTGACAAGTCTGCGCGAGAACTGGAGGCAGGACCTCCATCAAGCACGTCCCGACTAATACCTAAGATAAATGGCAGTGTCGAATGCCTTATCTGTGACATCCGTGCAAGCGCTTCCATAAGTGTCCCATACCACTTATAGTCACACGTACACGCATCCCACAGACGTCGACAATGCAATAGAATAAAAGGGACACTGATTGTGCACAAGTACGTATCACTTTCACTTAATCACGAACACACGAACACTGACGTACTTGCCACAATCAACACTAAAATCTAACACTGGGTAAATGCACGATGTCACTAGGTTAACAATACAATGACATGGGTATGACATGATGCGTGAACAAGTATATAAACATGGTGAGGATGTTATGAAACTGGATTCTTTCACTTGCACGATTTATCTTGAAACATATGTATATAATTTGGTGAAATGACCAACAGGTAGTAATTAATATGTTCAGTTATCTATCCTTAGAATTTTGTTTCAGGTCAAACGGGTTTCAGGATCATTAGTTATAACTGTTTCATTTTAAGCGCACGCGGCTGGAAATCCAATTTCAGAATCAGGAATCCATTTCGCAACGCATTTTAACCCCAGTTGGGATCATAATTTAGCGACACTACAGTTGGATGAATTCTAGGGTTTTCAGTAAAGTTTTCAACGCAACAAACGGATCTTCAATCGCGTCTGTACGTTAAGAGTTATGATCTGTTTAATAACAACATGTCAATTCTGATTCTGCTGGGACTGTTGTGTGTCCCGATCTTCTAAATTACAGATTAAATAGTAAATGATAACGAAACAGGGTGAAACCAAAAGTGTTGTCTAGCTAACAGAATTTCCTACAATAAGCAGCGGAGTTCCGCAACCTAAGAGTTAAGTAAATCCTGAGGTATCCAATAAGGTACAGCAACCAACAATTTGAGTAGCTCTGGACTGCAGTCCAGAGTCGTACTCCGATACAATTATCATCACGATTTAAGTACAGGAATGTCTGGAAACTAGCATAGGGTTAAAGTTCATCGAGTTATCTTCGATTTGAGCCCTCGAACGCACCAATCTAATATGTATATGATTTATGATGAATTTAACTATTTTCAGATGTAACAGAATTTCAGTTTTACGATCAAACTTGGGGGTAGTCATTTTAACTGTTAACAGTCGTATCTTCTAATGAAATTTGCACCCGTTAATCATCTCTACAAGGGCCAATATAATATGTCCAGTTCCGTCAAATACGATAATGATTTTCTATGGGAACAAGCATCGAACAGTTTTGCGACAATATATAACATCAAGCAAACATGGAATATATCTACGATTCTAATTTGTAAAATATACGGAATAGCATGAAAGCAAGTAAGAACTTGCCTGGGAGCGTCTCGGGGATGCACGGCAGCGACGCGGTCTATTGTGATGGCCCGACGCGATCGCGACAAGTATTGGGCTCGGCTCAATCTTGGCTCGGCCTCGGAACTTGGACTAGGCTTGAAGCTCGAGCATGGCATCAAGGCTCGGTCGCTGAGGTCTTGACGGTGAGTGTAGTGTTTCACAGGTGGTGTTAGAGAGAGAGCGAGAGAGACAGAGAATAAGAGAGATAGAGGGATTGAGAGAGAGAGAGGCAGATGAGAGAGAGAGTGTAGTAGAGATGCAGTGAGTGAGAGAGGGAAAATAGAGTTAGAGAGAGAGTGAGAAATTAAGAGAGAGAGAGAGATCACTGAGTGAGAGAGAGAGAGAGACAGAGAGAGTGTAGTAGAGGCAGAGATTGGGAGAGAGAGAGACAGCTCAGGGAGAGAGGGGGAGAAAGAACTGAGAGAGCAGAGGGAGAGTAGAGAGTGAGAGTGCAAGAGAGAGAGAGAGAAAGAGAGTTACAGAGAGAGAGTGCTAGAGAGAGAGAGAGAAAATGACAGAGAGAGAGATGAGTGAGAAAGAGGTCAGAACAGGGGAAAAGAGGGGGATCGTCGGCGGCGGCAGTGAGGAGGAAGAGAAGAGGGAGCTCGGTGGGTTTGAAGGCGCAGGGAAGAGAGACGTGGTGAGGCAGTGTGGGGAGAAGAGGGAGTCGACGAGAAGGTCGTCGTCGTTGTGTGGGAGAGAGGTAGCAGGGAGGAAATGGTCTGTGAGGTCGAGAGATTGGAGGGCGAGAGGGAGTAAGGAGGAGGAGCCGGTGAGGGGAGCGAGAGAGACGAGGAGGTGTAGAGGAGTGCACGCGGTCGTGGCCGGCAAACGCGGGGACGTGGGGCAAAGGCGCAGTCGGGGGCGACGTGGTTTGCACGAGGGAAAACGAGCGAGAATTTTAGAACGAGAGGAGGAAGAAAGGTGCGGTTGTGTTGGGAACGGCAGCAACGTCACTACGTGGGCGTGGGCGACGGCGGAGGAAGCGGCGCGAGGAGCGCGCGGGAATAAGGAATTAGCCGTTGGAGATTTGGGAGAAGAGGAACAGTAATGGGGTTTGGGTCGGGTCGAGGTTGAAGCGGGTGAGGAGAGGGGACGCGGGAGCGGGCCGGCAAATGGGCCAGAAGGAAAAAAGAAGTAAAGAGAAGGAGGGCCGGGAAATGAGAACTGAAAAATCAAGGAGCAAATCAGAAGAGAATGGGCCGGGGAGTTGGGCTGGCTACTAAGGATTTATTAGGGAAAATTAGTGGGCTGCAGAATTTAAAAGAGGGCTGGGGATTAAAATAGAAAAGAAAATTAATTGGGAAAAATAGGATCGGGCCTGAGGCGAGTTTGGGCTAGGGAAATTAAGGAAAATTAGATGAAAATAAATGAGATAGTATAGGGTTTGGGTTTTAAGGATAATAGGGAACCTTTTATCTAATAAGTGAGGAAAGGCTCACTAAAGGAATGGCTGAGAAAATATTTGCTGGGCTTGGGGATTCTAGGCCAGAGGGAAAAGGAGAGAAATCTATTAGGGAAAAGATAGAAATGGGCCGGGGCTTAGTCCTTTATAACACTAGGTAAGAAAATGGGTAGTGGTTGAGGGGAAAAATATGTTAGAAATTAGGATGTGGGTTTAAAGAAAGGGTTTTAATAAATAAATAATTTTCTAAATAAAACACATAAAATTGTAAATAGAATAAATAGAATTCTAAAGTAATAAAATACGGACTTCGGTATAAAAGGGACCGGGTGTTACATCATACCACCCTTACAAAAATTTCGTCCTCGAAATTCAAAACTAAACGATAAGTTGTAAAATCAAAACGAAAGCTACCCTATCATAACTAATTCATAATGGTTTACTTAAAACAGGTGGATGAAATTTGTGAAGATATATTTATATATATGTAGGAACATCACACAACAAAAGGATTTAAATAAGTATACGGTAGGAACAACTATGAGGATGAACTATAAATACACGAGAATATAGATAACAACAACTAACGGATATACGCAATGCATGTTCAATAAAGTCGAAACCCGAATGTATGCACATCTAAGTATATCAAAAATAGCAACCAGAGGTAATAAATATAAGGCTCAACCACTCATAATAGTAATCGTAAGCGCAAAACCAAAAAGTAGGGTAACGACAATAAGCAGTAAAAATTTATCGGTAGGTTAAAACAGTTTAGGGTAAGGTATCGAAAATAGGTTTAAAATAATTTAGGAAATTTGTATAGTGAAAATAAGGGACATGGAACAAAATATGCGCGGTATAAGGGTTGCGCTACTGAAAATGAGAATAATAATAATGTACTTAAAACTACATAAAACGGGGTAGTCACTAACACGTACTCTTTGATAGATTTAAAGTACTGAAAACTAAATTTTTTTTTTTTTTGAATAACAGTGTCCCTAAATATGATTAAGGTAAAAGGAAAACACCAATAGGTATAAGGCTAGTTAGAGTAATGATTATAAGGAAGTGTGGCTCAAACAGAAGGTTGGAGTATGGCGGCTTTAGGCTGAAGATCAAGAAGATTGGGATCGGGTCAGCACAGAAAGTAAGGGCGAATAACACGTGATTACAAGAGGAGGAGTATGGGTAGGATGGCGGTCGGTGCAGCATATGAATCAAGATGTGAAGGGTTAGCGAACTCGGAAGTTTCTCCAAAATTTTCTCCTCCCGGAAGGATTACAAACGAGGCACAGGCGAAGAGTGAATGGTGGCTCATTCCAAGGATCAAGGGGCGGTACTTTCTAATCGAAACGGGGTGAAAACTATACAATGAGTAGGGGTGGACAGTCAGGGAACTCAACAGAAGAATAAATAGATAAGGGCAGCGAACAAGTATTAAGCGAACCAATAATCAAAGGTTTACGAATACAGAAGATTTTATTTCATTCAAGGGAATTTGAAACAAGGCATTCTCAAAGACGGAAAGTGGCCCTAAACTATACCCACTTTATTTGGCCAGAAGACAACATCAAAAGAAGTTCTGTCAATCGCGGTTGTGGAGATTCAGCAGGTTGCGGTAGGCTCGCGCACTCAGGTAGGGGCGTCCACTTCCATAGCGTCTCGTAGGGACTGCCAAAGGGAGTTCTTCCACGGCAGGGTCTTGATTTTCTGGTCCTTCATCCTCGGATAAAGCTTCTTCATCGAGATCTGATTCCATGTGATTCTCTTCTCCTGGATTTTCTTCCACGTGATTTTCCTCAATTGGATTTTCTTCTATCGGTTCTTCCTCATGGTCTTCCTCTATCGGGTCCTCTTCGGGGTCTCCTTCCTCTATAGGATTCACTTCAGGATCTCCTTCTTCTTCGTCAGAATCAACCATCATGTCGAACTCTAAGGCGGCTGCTCCTTCGTCCTCCGAATCGTTGTTTCCGAAGTTGGCATGGGGACCGTTGATCTCGTCTTCAGGACTCATCAGTGTGTGATCTACAGAAACGCAAGATTGTGTATCCCCATCTAAATGCGGTGCTGCTCCAGGGTGGGCCATGGTCTGAAAGAAGGAGAGTCGTGATTAAACAATGGAATGAATAAGGAAAATGGCCAAGTGTACGAAGTATCAAAAGATATACAGTAGCAGGAATTGTAGAATCAAGAATAAAAGGTTATGATACTGAATAATATGAACAAGGGAAATGACAAGAGAAGGATACATATAATACGATTCAAATTTTATTGCATTCAACTAAAAGTTCAGCGGATACAAGGTTCAAATGGAAAGAAATGTTTATAAGAGTACGGCAACAAAATACTGAAATTGGAAAACATAAAATTCTTCTTTGACTGCCAGAACGCTGCATCATCGTTACGCGAGTTGAATCCTGCGTTAGATCCGCCTTATGGTCGAAGTTCAAACTACGCGATGATCCTCATTCGGCAGAAGTGGGGAGTGTGGACGAGTTTCTTCCTTGCAGTTCTTTCCTTTCTGGGCAGCCGTTGATGAGGTGTTTGTTGGAACCGCATATCAGACACTTCCCTTGAGCACGACGACAATCCCTCTGAAGGTGTCCTGGCCTCTTACAATATCCACAGCAAGGGTTCTTCTGATGCTTCTGTTGACGCTTCATCTTCTTCTCCCTTCCTCGTCCAATAGGAATCCCTTTATGAAAGGAGACTCCCGCTGGGGTCTGACTCACCTGTCCTCTCAGTCCTTCAGCTAATAAGTCGTTTGTTCGCTCCTGAGCTTCCTTTAAACCTTGCAGTACACTCAGAATCTCAACAGTCTGATTCTGGGGAGCGGATAAAGATGAAGAGTCGTTGGAAGACATGATCCTGAAACAACAATTTCGAGAATGATATGAGTCATACGCTAAATGAATCAAAATATGATATGGATGGAACAAGGATTCAAGAATATCAGAGATGATGAATATCATTACAAGTGAGAAATCAACTGTATCACTTTAAGTCACTTGAATAGAGTACGGTAGTGCAATTGCCACCACGTACCCTTGTCAAGTCACTCAAAACCCTAGTGAAAGGATAGCTGAACACACAATGTGAATATAGATCGAGAATGACAGTTTACAACCTAGACCGAAGGATGTCTTAAATTGCCAAACTGTACACGGAAAACTGCAATCCCAATCGATGCAAAACCTGTCTCTGATACCAACTAAACCATGTCACGCCCCGCTTCCCAAAATACGGAATACGAGGGGTAGACAAGGCCAGCCATGCTCCTACGGTCAAGGATAAGTCCTGCCGTAGTCACACTTCGGCTTCTAGTTTTTCATGGTAAACAGTAAATGATGCGCAGGTAATGGGAAATACAGTAACTGAAGGAAATAATATAAAGACTGACCTGAAGTGGAACAAACAAATGTACTCGGAACGGCAAGTCAAGAAATCTGTGATGCACGTCTAGTTTTTGATCCAGGCTAAATCTTCTCCTCAACTGAGCATGCATACTCAGGTCGTCAGAGCGACACAATAGCAATATAATGTATATAATCAAGTAACAGTTCTAACAGTGGTAATAGATATGAATAACAGTAAATCAATGACAGCATGAATATGAATGAGCAGAGATCAATGCAGCGGAAACATAAAGCAGTATAACAATATGTCACGAATGTCAAGACAGTATAGAATGAATGTATATGACAGTAACCCTATCAGTCTCTAAGTCTCACTGCACAGGTCAATAAGCCTATCGTCAGTCCAAGTGTGAGAGTCAACCACTCGCGAGTGTCCTCCACCCAAGGGTAGAACCCAAGGGCAAGGGACCACGGGCCCAACATGTAACGAATGTATCACGGTGTATATAGCACATACCCTGTAAATCTCCATATAACTCCCTAAATATATAAGCCGGCATGGGACTCCCGAGATTCTGTTGAGCTCACACTTAAACTACCCCACACCCCGAGGTCTACATCAAACGCTAACCATAACCCTAAATACTAATCGATCCGTGACAAGTCTGCGCGAGAACTGGAGGCAGGACCTCCATCAAGCACGTCCCGACTAATACCTAAGATAAATGGCAGTGTCGAATGCCTTATCTGTGACATCCGTGCAAGCGCTTCCATAAGTGTCCCATACCACTTATAGTCACACGTACACGCATCCCACAGACGTCGACAATGCAATAGAATAAAAGGGACACTGATTGTGCACAAGTACGTATCACTTTCACTTAATCACGAACACACGAACACTGACGTACTTGCCACAATCAACACTAAAATCTAACACTGGGTAAATGCACGATGTCACTAGGTTAACAATACAATGACATGGGTATGACATGATGCGTGAACAAGTATATAAACATGGTGAGGATGTTATGAAACTGGATTCTTTCACTTGCACGATTTATCTTGAAACATATGTATATAATTTGGTGAAATGACCAACAGGTAGTAATTAATATGTTCAGTTATCTATCCTTAGAATTTTGTTTCAGGTCAAACGGGTTTCAGGATCATTAGTTATAACTGTTTCATTTTAAGCGCACGCGGCTGGAAATCCAATTTCAGAATCAGGAATCCATTTCGCAACGCATTTTAACCCCAGTTGGGATCATAATTTAGCGACACTACAGTTGGATGAATTCTAGGGTTTTCAGTAAAGTTTTCAACGCAACAAACGGATCTTCAATCGCGTCTGTACGTTAAGAGTTATGATCTGTTTAATAACAACATGTCAATTCTGATTCTGCTGGGACTGTTGTGTGTCCCGATCTTCTAAATTACAGATTAAATAGTAAATGATAACGAAACAGGGTGAAACCAAAAGTGTTGTCTAGCTAACAGAATTTCCTACAATAAGCAGCGGAGTTCCGCAACCTAAGAGTTAAGTAAATCCTGAGGTATCCAATAAGGTACAGCAACCAACAATTTGAGTAGCTCTGGACTGCAGTCCAGAGTCGTACTCCGATACAATTATCATCACGATTTAAGTACAGGAATGTCTGGAAACTAGCATAGGGTTAAAGTTCATCGAGTTATCTTCGATTTGAGCCCTCGAACGCACCAATCTAATATGTATATGATTTATGATGAATTTAACTATTTTCAGATGTAACAGAATTTCAGTTTTACGATCAAACTTGGGGGTAGTCATTTTAACTGTTAACAGTCGTATCTTCTAATGAAATTTGCACCCGTTAATCATCTCTACAAGGGCCAATATAATATGTCCAGTTCCGTCAAATACGATAATGATTTTCTATGGGAACAAGCATCGAACAGTTTTGCGACAATATATAACATCAAGCAAACATGGAATATATCTACGATTCTAATTTGTAAAATATACGGAATAGCATGAAAGCAAGTAAGAACTTGCCTGGGAGCGTCTCGGGGATGCACGGCAGCGACGCGGTCTATTGTGATGGCCCGACGCGATCGCGACAAGTATTGGGCTCGGCTCAATCTTGGCTCGGCCTCGGAACTTGGACTAGGCTTGAAGCTCGAGCATGGCATCAAGGCTCGGTCGCTGAGGTCTTGACGGTGAGTGTAGTGTTTCACAGGTGGTGTTAGAGAGAGAGCGAGAGAGACAGAGAATAAGAGAGATAGAGGGATTGAGAGAGAGAGAGGCAGATGAGAGAGAGAGTGTAGTAGAGATGCAGTGAGTGAGAGAGGGAAAATAGAGTTAGAGAGAGAGTGAGAAATTAAGAGAGAGAGAGAGATCACTGAGTGAGAGAGAGAGAGAGACAGAGAGAGTGTAGTAGAGGCAGAGATTGGGAGAGAGAGAGACAGCTCAGGGAGAGAGGGGGAGAAAGAACTGAGAGAGCAGAGGGAGAGTAGAGAGTGAGAGTGCAAGAGAGAGAGAGAGAAAGAGAGTTACAGAGAGAGAGTGCTAGAGAGAGAGAGAGAAAATGACAGAGAGAGAGATGAGTGAGAAAGAGGTCAGAACAGGGGAAAAGAGGGGGATCGTCGGCGGCGGCAGTGAGGAGGAAGAGAAGAGGGAGCTCGGTGGGTTTGAAGGCGCAGGGAAGAGAGACGTGGTGAGGCAGTGTGGGGAGAAGAGGGAGTCGACGAGAAGGTCGTCGTCGTTGTGTGGGAGAGAGGTAGCAGGGAGGAAATGGTCTGTGAGGTCGAGAGATTGGAGGGCGAGAGGGAGTAAGGAGGAGGAGCCGGTGAGGGGAGCGAGAGAGACGAGGAGGTGTAGAGGAGTGCACGCGGTCGTGGCCGGCAAACGCGGGGACGTGGGGCAAAGGCGCAGTCGGGGGCGACGTGGTTTGCACGAGGGAAAACGAGCGAGAATTTTAGAACGAGAGGAGGAAGAAAGGTGCGGTTGTGTTGGGAACGGCAGCAACGTCACTACGTGGGCGTGGGCGACGGCGGAGGAAGCGGCGCGAGGAGCGCGCGGGAATAAGGAATTAGCCGTTGGAGATTTGGGAGAAGAGGAACAGTAATGGGGTTTGGGTCGGGTCGAGGTTGAAGCGGGTGAGGAGAGGGGACGCGGGAGCGGGCCGGCAAATGGGCCAGAAGGAAAAAAGAAGTAAAGAGAAGGAGGGCCGGGAAATGAGAACTGAAAAATCAAGGAGCAAATCAGAAGAGAATGGGCCGGGGAGTTGGGCTGGCTACTAAGGATTTATTAGGGAAAATTAGTGGGCTGCAGAATTTAAAAGAGGGCTGGGGATTAAAATAGAAAAGAAAATTAATTGGGAAAAATAGGATCGGGCCTGAGGCGAGTTTGGGCTAGGGAAATTAAGGAAAATTAGATGAAAATAAATGAGATAGTATAGGGTTTGGGTTTTAAGGATAATAGGGAACCTTTTATCTAATAAGTGAGGAAAGGCTCACTAAAGGAATGGCTGAGAAAATATTTGCTGGGCTTGGGGATTCTAGGCCAGAGGGAAAAGGAGAGAAATCTATTAGGGAAAAGATAGAAATGGGCCGGGGCTTAGTCCTTTATAACACTAGGTAAGAAAATGGGTAGTGGTTGAGGGGAAAAATATGTTAGAAATTAGGATGTGGGTTTAAAGAAAGGGTTTTAATAAATAAATAATTTTCTAAATAAAACACATAAAATTGTAAATAGAATAAATAGAATTCTAAAGTAATAAAATACGGACTTCGGTATAAAAGGGACCGGGTGTTACAGTCCCGCTCCAACTTATAATTGTTATAAGACAGAGCAGGAAATTGGGGAATACCAGATTTCCCGTGCCGCCCAAACGAAGAGAGTGCATGCTGATGCATCATCTTCGGGTGTGTTCATTATACAGAACTGTTTCTCAATGTCCTTTACGTCCTGGGTATATGATACCAGATCAGGATCCCAGATATGTAATCTGTTACATAAGGCTACAGAAAGGTAGAGAACTGAGAACGGGTGATAAGTTTCATGAGGCAGAAAACGGGGCAAGAGTTGCAGCCAAGTCTGTTGGTCACTGTCACCCTGTATTACAATACATTGATTCTGAACGAATGTTATTAGATACCGAACCTGATATACAAAATCATATCTGTCTCTTTATCAGTAAAGAAACGGTAAAATTTTGTATTGTTGGATAATGTTTTGAACATTTCCTATATCAAAAGTTGATCGGTTCAGGCGCGTTATCTAAAAGCATTGATGTTCTAAATCAAACTACAGTTCTTAGTATATGGAACACACATAAGAGGAAGAGTTCAGAAATGAACGGATCCTTCTTAAGGTATTGTAGACTAGGTCAGATCAATGTGACCCGACTAGCTAGAGTTTCATAAAGATGCATATTTAAATTAGTTTGAATTTACATCTTGTGAAACTTGCCAGTCATGTCACAAAGATAAGATGACCATAGCTCCGTTTACTGGAAACAGAGAAAGAGTTAGTAAACTCTTGGGATAATACATGTTGATGTATGTAGGTCCCCTGTCTACACATGCCAGGACTGGTTCTTTATACTTCATTACGTTCTCTGATAATCTTTCGAGTTTCAGACCTATGTTCCTGTTGAAACACAAGTCCGAACCTTTTGAGATATTCACAGAATATAAGTTAGAAGTAGAGAACCAGATATACGGGTATAAGTATTATGTCCTATGATGAGATCAGGGAGGATAATACTTGTGCACAGAAATCCTGGACTATTCTAAAGGAGAATGAGATTCTCTCTCAGCATTACTCCTCCGAATACACCATAGCATGATGGTATATCGGGGCGGAGCAATCACACCCTATATGATATGGTGTGCTCTATGATGAGTATTACTGAGTTACCTATTTCCTTTTGGGAGTTATGCACTTGAGAAGCTGCATACCTATTGAATAAGGTTCAAATCAAATCAGTTGCTTACCACTTCATATGTGATATGGAATGGGAAGAGCCCATGTCTTAAGCTAGTTAAGATTTGGGGTTGTCCGGCCTATGTCTAAAAGCAAAATCCGGACAAGCTCAAGGCAATGTAAGTTATGTAGAACTGGAAAGGTTCCAGCTATACAAACTACAGCAGATGATTTGAAAGAACCAAAGGATTCAGTAGATTCCAACGAACCTCAGCCTCTCCGCCGATCTAGTAGGGTTCCTCACCCACCTGAGAGATACTTTGGTTTCTCTATGACAGTGGGAGCAAGGATTACATCATGAGATGATGACCCAACTAGTTTCGAGCTGGCCATCAGGAGTAAGACTCTGTAAGAATGGCTGGATGCTTAGTGATCTGAGATGGAATCCTTATACACCAACAAAGTATGGACTTTAGTTGCTATATCTGAAGGGTTAAATCCCCATCAGGAGCAAGTATATCTTGAGAAGATTACTTGGTGTACATCGAAAAGTTGAGACTTTCAAAGCTAGACTTGTTAAAAGTTTGCATCATTGACCATGTTTGGATAATGATGAAACCTTTTCAAGTAGCTATGCTTAAGTCCATCCAGATCCTACTTGTCACGGCTACATACCATGACTGCGATATCTGGTGGTTGGGTGTCTTGACTGCTTTTCTAAATGATGATTTAGAAGAGAGCGTCTATAAGTACACAGCCAGAGGGCTTCGTAGACAGTGGGAACAGCGGAAACGTGTGCAAGATGTTTTATATGATAAAGAAGGCATCGCGGAGTTGGAACATCTGTTTTGATGGATTAGTCAAAGAGTTTGACATCATCAAAATGGTAGATGAACCTTGTATAAACAAAAATGTAGTAGGGAGTATGGTGACGATCCTCGTAGAGTACGTGGATGACATACTCATGATAGGGAAGGAGTTTCCTATGCTACGCTCGGTCAATCTCCGCTTATCACAATGATTCTCCATAAAGGATCAAAGTGATACCTCCTAAATCCTGGGTTTGGATCTATGAGATAGATCTAATTGGATGTTAGGATTCTCACTAGTTGTAGTGAGATGGTATCAATCGATCCTGGGGAGAATCACTGGAAGGGTTCCAGGGTGATAAAGACGACTGAATGTCAGTCGCAGGCATTGTCTTTACCCTCAGTAAAGGGACGGTATGTTGGAAGAGTTCCAAGCAAGATACCGTGGCATACTAGACGATAAAGGCTGGATACATCGCTACTTAAGATGCTACCAAAGAGGCTGTCTTGGTGTATATTAGTTCATGAGATGAACTTAGTTCCTCCCATTGTGTGACAATGGAGTTGTGGCTTATGCCAAGGAACGCCCGTCCCATCAGTGATCCAGACATATTCTAAGGCAGTATTACCTGATCATGGAGATGCTTGATCTCCAAGGAGATCGAGGTCAGGAGAGTAGACTCAGAGGACAACACAGCGGATCCACTCACAAAGGCCTGTTCCCAGAGAGAGACTTTTATGGGATGGTTGAGTATGAGATACTACAACCACTGCTATCAGATGGCCCTTGTGCAAGTGAGAGATTGTTAGTTATATGTATGCCCTAGAGGCCATTACTATACATAGGATGTATATTGTAGTGGATGCTAGGACGTATATAGGGAGGACTTTCTTGCTCGACATGATAGTATGCTATCTGGTTACCCTTTACCTTAACGTGTATGCTGATTGTCTCTCTGTTACATGTTGGTAAAGCCCTTAGGATGTGTGCTTGACTACCTGGACTATGATGCGGATCATACTAGTGGGGACATGGTAGTCCATAAGTACATCCTTCAAAGTCCCTAGTCGAAGGTGTATCGAGACGGGGCATCGATATACCAGAGTAGACTAGCGTGTACCTTCTCGACCCATACAGATGGGCGATGGATGATCCCATATCCATTGGTGTTTGACATCGGAGATGATATACGGGTGCTCAGTAGAGACTGGGTACACTGGACGGACTCGCCGAGAACTCCCAGATGGTATTATACCTCACGTCAGATGGCAGTTCTCTGGTGACACTGGTACAGAGTAGTCTGTTGACCCGAGATCGTCATAGAGTCTTGTGTGGTTCCCACTGTGCTTTGATTTCCATCTTACCACGTCCAAGAGGGTGTGCAAAACGGTGGTTTTTGGGTACAGTCCCGAGTCACATGGAGGCAATGAGCGATAGGAGGGGATTCGTCTCTCCCGGTATAGGGAGTTGATGTTGCGTTGTGTTCGATTGGCTATAACAGGAAATCCCTGGCCAGGGTTGCTGAGATTTACTGGTAAGTGTTACCAGTAGTTTCTCGAATGTTATAGACCTCATATCGACATGACTTATTGAGCTATTGGGGTCTGACGTTTACCACCCCTAGGCGAGATATGCGACATATCAGACGATCAGACCGGACTGTACGGTAGTGTTACTGGTTGGATTCACTGGAGTGTGAGTGGGCTTGCTCGTCGATCTTCAGATCTCTCAATACCCGGGTGGCCGTTACGTTTAGCAGACCGCTTGCGGCTTGTGGGTGTTTGATATGATCATCACCTGCTGCCGGCATATTGACGAGTCTTTAGAGACCTACACAGAGGTTTCCTGGCTCAAGCGAAACGAAATAGGAGCGCATATGAGATATGTGCGGGACCGAGAATAATGTGTAAGTGCACGGCGGCGCCCCGGCCGTCAATCCGACGCCGGAATGCGGAAGCGGTGAAAAAATTTAATTTTGCGGACTTAGCAAACCGGCACCACCGCGCACTAAACACCCGGATCGTTACCATTAACAAGTCTAAGCAAACTAGTAGATGGGTTAGAGATATACCGACGATCCAAGTCCTCCGGTCTTCTCATCATCGTCCCGATCTCCTGCGGAATGTCCCGTCTCCTCCTCGTCGCCGGAAGTGCACCACATCGCCTTCTTCTTTTACGGGCTCCCACCTCAATGCCGAGGCAACTCGGGCACGATGCTGGCTAGTCAACGTGCCCAAGATTTGCTGTAGAATGTGTGAAGAACCATGTCTCACTTGGGGTTGTGGAATTGCCATTGGAGGAGGGATTGAACTTGGAGCTTTTTAGATGGAACTTGTGGGATTTTTGCAACATCAAATGAAGCAAAATCCCACCTCAAAATATTTGGACAGCCCCACTAGGACTTGGCCGGCCACAAGAGATGATGGAGGGAGTGAATGAGAGTGAAGGAGTGATATGAAAAAAAACAAAAGATCAAACCACAACCATAATCAAAAGAGAGAGAGAAAGGAATGGTTATGATAATCAACCATGATCACAAAGCAATGCCAACACTCCACACAACCATCATCAACAACCATGATGCTAACAAAGTCAAGCCATCATGAAGTATGAAGTCAAACAAGTCAATGGATGGTGCACCATCATGAAGACTATCATGATGCAACAAAAAGCAAAGACCCTCTCCATAAATACTTATTTGCAACAATGCAAATAAGCCCTCCTCCACCAATCTTCGGCCAAGGAACGGAACAATGGAAATTGGCCGAAACGGAAAGCAAACTGGCAACTCCAGAAAACTGGTCCCGTAATAAATTACAGGAAAACCCCGATACTGTGCATACACACCCGCATCTGTATTTCGACCGAAATACAAATGCAATGAGACAAAGTCTACACTGTACTATACTAGGATCCGGCTTAAACCAAAGCCGGCTAGTAATATCTGTTCGATCCTGATCCGTGCAATACCGCACGTATCTGATCGAACCCTGCCATATAACCATACGGCCTATAGTACAAACTGTCCGATCCTGATCCGTGCAATACCGCACGTATCTGATCGGACCTTGCCATATCTCCATACGGCCTCTACAACCTTTCGCCCGAAAGCTGAGTAACTGAATGTGGGGGACTCTAAAGACTCGTCAACACCTTGGTTGTGGATTTAACCACTAGCACGTCAGAGGTATAAGCCAATACGTAACGGGCTACCAGGTATTGACTAAAAGGGACGTCTGTGAGCGAACTCAGCCCGACAACCCTACTGAGCCTGTCAGTGACAATATCCGTACAGTCCGGTCCGTTCGTCTATGAGCATCGCATGGCGGGCCTAGGGGGTTGGTAAAAGTCAGACCCCCAAAAGCGGTACAAGTCGTGTCGGAGTGTAGCCCAGAACACCCTGAGATACTACTGGAATACCTACCAGTAAATCTCCTTGCCTCGGCCGAGGGCTTTGTGTAATGGCTCTCCTAGACACAGCGCGACCTCACCCCCAATACCGGGAGAGACGAACCCCTGAAGATACGCTCACTGCCTCCATGTGGCTCGGGACTGTACCCAACTAAAACCTGTTTGCACGACTCCTTTGAGCCGTGGTAGGGTAGTAATCAAAGTACAGTGGGAACTCACACGAGACAAATGACGATCCCCAGGTCGATGAACTAACCTGCACACATGTCACCAGGGAACTGCCATCTGACGTCAGGTATATGACCAACTAGCATGTTCCCCGCGAGTCCTGTCCGGTGTACTCATAACCCAATGAGCACCTGTATACATCTTAGGTGATCCAACTGACACCAGTGGCTTGTGAGACCGGCCACCGCCCCTCGTCGGGGTCTCGACTGTATACACTAGTCTACTAATGGAGTATCGATGCCCAGTCTCGAAACTCCCACGACTAGGGACCTTTTAAGGATATGCTTGTAGACCCCCAGCTCCCACTTATATGATCGCCCTCATACTGCTGGTGGTCAAGCAAGAATCCTAGGGGCTCTATCAACGTGTAATAGCGACGTGTCATGTCACCTAAAACAGTACACGATGATAAAGGTAAACCAGATAGCATACTATCATCTCGAGTAAGACTGTCCTACCGGGATAGGTCCTCCCTCAATCATTACAATCACGTACCTGTGACCTAATAATTGACTCTGAGGGCACTATCTCCAACAATCTCCCACTTGTACTCAAGGCTAATTATTGCGATGTCGCATACTCACAGCCCGTGTGATACCGAACATCCAACTCCTCTACTAGTCAGTCTCACAAAGCTCGTTTGCGAAACTATTGTGTTCGAGGAATAGCCTCAGTGAGTGGATCCGCATAGTTGTTTCTTCCTTTGTCTCTCTATATCTCAAGTTCGCGGAGAAGCCATCTCCCGAAAAGAGCAATACCTGTCTTAGAACGTGTCTGGATGTCTGATGGGACATAGCTCATAAATGAACTCCAAATCCAAACTTCTTAGAATGTATCGTCAACTGAACTTAATCAGTATCCTGCGCCATGCCTCCCTCAGTATTGCCGTGGACCACCTGTCCAAAATACTGCCCCTCATCAGAAGGAAAACTATAGCTCTGACAACCTCCTTGTCGTCCATGTCACCTTGGAAGCCTGGAATGATAACTGTCTCCTGAATGAGGCTGTCGTTATCATATCCCTAGAACATCCACTTATGTTCTAAAACTGCTTCCGACTGTTTCTCCAGGATTGGATTAATGTCAACTTATTGCATCTAGTGCAAGAACAACATCTGGTGGTACTTGACATCTCATGATTGACTCAATTGCCTAAGCAAGTGCTCTGCCAATCATGCACGTCCCTCTCCCCTTTAATCTGTAAGACACCTTTGGAGAGGGTGACTCCATTACCTGCAGGTACACTACCGTGCCAGGAGTCGTCCATTCTAAATACTCTTAGAATGCTGTCAAAGTACCCTGATTGGGAAACCACCCAAATCTTAGATCTAAAGCCATAGATCTAGTAACCAGTATGTTAGATACAAAATCCATTTCCTTTGTGGAGAAACCACTGTGTGACGACCAAAGTATAACCGATCGTAGTATAGGAGTTTCCTTTCCTATTATGTGTATGTCATCCTAATACCAGGATATCACACCCACTACCTTCTCAACAGATCCATCCCCTATTCTGATGAAGTCAAACCCATGACTGTCACGTCAGAAATAGATGATCTATCTCCGCTACATCTGCTTTAGTCTATAAATAGACATAAGCTACCTGTCCACCAATGCTTCCGCTGCTCCCACTGACTACGACAACCCTCTGGCAGAGTCATATAGACGTACACTTCTAAAACTAGTTTAGAACGACGCTATACTCATCCTCCCGCCGGGTCTCGCAGCCTGGAACAACAGCAATGGTAATTGTGGGTAAACAAGAACTTCCCTGTCACCGTCCTTGAGGCTACCGTAGTACCTCTTGGGTGCCTGAAGTTATCCACCAAAATCTGCGGAGTGGCCAATGGAATGTCAAACCAGATTCAAATTATGCAGCTGTCTCCAGTGCATGTTACCTAAATGGAAAGAGGCCGATCAGCGTTACTCAACTTAGGAATACTTCCAATTATGAGTAACCTGAAGGAGAAGCAAGATCTCTTAATCACTACTACCAACTGAATACCATGCACAAGTGTCTACATCTTCGATCACTTTGAAGAATCCCGATACTTGCTACACCTGGTTCTCTACTCTATTCAAATACCTATAACTTCTCAAAATTCGGACCCTGTGTTTCCACGAAACACTTGTCTAAAAACTAGAGAAGTCATAAGTAAACCGAATATAGTACGAGGACCACTCCCTCTGTCCTGATGGACCCTGGACAACATACAATACTCTGTATAAGTCCCTTGAGTCTGATAACTCATTCACTGTGTGTCGTAGGTTGAAAACTGTACTTATGGTTAAGAAGAATTACACCGCTGCTAAATGCTCCTTACCTAACCATCCACTGATATAGGTAAATGTCGTAGACATAATTTCAGAAAGGTATATCTCACTCTATGAAAATAGACGTACAGATATATCAATTTGAAAATGGTGCATAAAAGCGGATATTCAAAACCAAATATTTGCCGACCGGCAAACAGCCCAGGTGATTTCCTCAAATATCACCGATTACAACGAATCCTGATATATTGAGGATGATCACCCAATTCCCAATAACTTACTCCCACTCATCATCTGTAAAACCATACAGATGTGAGAATCATACCTGGTAAATACATACCCTGGAGCAAGTGTCTAATCGGGAAATCAGTTTTCTTTTAACATTACACAGTGAAACTGAAACATCGAAATGTTTCGATGGGGTATCCTGGTATTCCTAGTAATGCCTCTTCCATATTCACGACTGTAACCGTATAATTCTTTGCCACCTCTCCAAGTCCCTTCATATGTCTTTAGTCGTTACCTTCTGCACACCCTATAGGCCAAATGGTTTTCTTCCTTCCCTACCGTTCGGCACCAGCCTATGGTTTGGAAGAAGACTATCCAATAAGCATAATGGGTGTACTGTCCTAATCCTAGGAACACTGGCAATGAGAGAGGGTGAAGATAAAAGACAACCGAATAAACCTTCCTATTTCTCTTGGACCAGAATCCATCCCCGAACTGGAACAAGTTCCATTCGAGTTCGTATATAACCATACGATGGAGTATCCAAATAAACTGTGGATCTTCGTAGTGATACGGAGTGTCCTGGAGAAATACAAAGGTGATGTGGGAGTGGTAACGAAATATTTGGTTTGGTCGTGAATATCTGTTGCAATTTACTTTGCCCTCTTACTAATCCCTTGCTTTGTCTGAACTTAATACCTTCTGTACACCATCGTTATGCTAATTGGTTTTCTTCATTCCCTACCGGTCGGCACCAGCCTAAGGTTTGGAAGAAGATAATCCAATTTGTGTAATAGGTGTACTACCCCTAAACCAAGGAGTACTCGTAACCTGAGAGAGGGTAAAAGGAAAAGACAACTGAATAATCCTATCCGTTTTCTCCAGAACCGGAAACCATCCTCGAATAAATCTTTCGAGTTCGTATCTAACCATACGATGGTTTTGTCCAATGGAAGTGGACGTTCGTAGTAAAACGGGGTGTCCTGGAGAAAAGGGTAAAAGTAGGAGTGGCAAAGAGGTCTGCAACTCTGACAATCCAAAAGCCGGTGTTAAGAAGGTTCGGTCAACTTGGTCACTGAGTCAAAGTCTTAGGGTCGGGTCAATGGTCGCTGCCAAAGAGAGAGAGAAAAGAAACACTCAGCGTGCACTCTAACCTAGATCAGAATGGTCACCAATTTATCTAATCTGGAATCCTCCCACTGTACCTCAAATTCTCCTCCAAACCTGAAAGAAGAATTAGTCGGGGTCACCCGAGGAGTATACTAACTCATCAGTGGGAATCGGGATCCAACTCTCATCGCATGACAACGTGACGGAATCCGCCCACGGTTTCACACTCCAGAAGGTATGCGCATATCTGGCAAGTTTCAGTTCTTTTGAAACTCCCGATGTGATTTCTGCCCCATGCTCTTATGACCTTGACTTTGGCCAACATATCATAAGTCACATGTCAAGTTCTACCCGTCATTCTCCAGGTTAATTTGAATCCACCCGTACATACCCTTGACTTTGGCCAAAATGGCAGTACGACTGTCCCAAACCAACGCATCTATCTATGCTGCATATGAATACCCCAATAGCTACCAATCACTGTGCCTTGACTTTGGCCAACATACACAGCTTGAATACTATTGACCACCCATATGAAACGACGGAGGGCTACGAATGGTTTCTGGCGAAAACCTTTAACGTAAAGAACTTGATATCGTCGAAGGAACTGATAGCTTTTAGAAAATATAGTGACGAAAACCATTGCTAAAGAGGTCACTCCCGGTGAAGGGATCTCGGCTCTTTCCCCGTAGAATGAGGTGCAGGATATTCCAACTGAATACCACGGTGCAAAGCAAAAGTAATCGGCTATAGTGAAGTCATTGCCCTGACGCAAACTTCTGTCCAAGGGGTCACTCCCGGTGAAGGGATCTCGGCCCTTGCCTCGTCGACTGAGGTGCTGGATATTCATAACCGAATATCACTGTGCAAAACAAAAGTGAACGTCCTTGCAATAACAGCTTTTTGAAAAGTGTTCCAACAACATCAGATTAGGTTTGTTTTTAAACTTGCATTGATCCGAATCAATGCAGTCCCATCAATTGATCACACCACAAAGAACGAAAATATACTGATGTACGTATATGCCATCCGCATTCGCCACTGGGTCCCGTCATTACCCGTTAGGTTAGCTAACTAACGACAGAGCGGGGACTGGACTAGCGCGGATGCAAAACATATACAACATCTACTAATATATATACCAATATATTATATCCGCTCAAGGCGTGATAAAATGCAACATCACAGAAATGTACAGCATCACAGAAACAATACAGATATCTGGGATCCCCGGGTTTCACAGAGCCACTACTGAAACCCGACGTTCCCCTGGTCGTGTGGATAGCCTGGGCAATGAAATCCTAGACCCCTACGGGCGCGGCAAGTTACCCGCCAAAACCTGAAGCGAGGCAGCCCCCTTCAGCGCCGTGAATGGACCACCCAGCACTTCACGGAATCCGGTAACTTGGGCACCCCTCCTGGGTCAACCTGTACCCCCTACGAGTGCGGCGAATAGCCCGCCAATCCTAGAGTGAAGCCCCCTCCGTCTCAATGCCATGAGATGCGGGCTTGTTGCCCTGTAGAACCCGGCTATCCGTGCACCCCTCCGCGGGGCAATCCTAGTACAGAAAGTAAAATATACATACAACGGGTACATCGACCGCAACCAGGTCGTGCCCCAAAATAATAATACAAACAGGCAGTGACGGCAGTCCACATGTCGGACGCTCGCCCCGCAATATCAAATGTACATAATACAACAAAACTGTACTAGCATTGCATCCAGGCTATCCCCCATGACCGATCCGCAACATCACAGCAAAAACAAAACATCAACGTGAAAGTCACGTTCGCAAATCCGTCTTACCGGGCTATAGCAGTTAGACCGGATTTACCGATCAAGTGACATTCACGGTCGCAGATATAAAGTAAATACTGTGAAAAATGTGTTTAAAATATCCGACCGATCAAAATTTAATAAGTGGGCCCCAAAATAATACTGTAGCAGTTAAAGAAAACCTGGGCCCAATTTTAATATTCCAAAACCCCTAATTATAGCCCATAAGCCCACTACAAAAAAATTTCAACACGAACAGATAAACTTGCGGCGGAAGGGCGGCCAGAAGTGGGTTTTGGCCGCCCTTCCGCGGTCGAAAAGAGGAATCGTGTTACCAAATTTTTCAGTGTTCTTACAACTCCCTGCACATCATTCTGAGACCACCTGAAAAAATTTTCGAGACCAAAAATTTTCAACATAAACTGATGCGAAGGCAATACGGGTTTTGGAACTTTTTGATCGATCGGAAATGCAAACACATTACACAAAGCTAGACTAAGTTAATGGCGAGGCTCTGATACCACTGTAAGTGCACGGCGGCGCCCCGGCCGTCAATCCGACGCCGGAATGCGGAAGCGGTGAAAAACTTTAATTTTGCGGACTTAGCAAACCGGCACCACCGCGCACTAAACACCCGGATTGTTACCATTAACAAGTCTAAGCAAACTAGAAGATGGGTTAGAGATATACCGACGATCCAAGTCCTCCGGTCTTCTCATCATCGTCCCGATCTCCTGCGGAATGTCCCGTCTCCTCCTCGTCGCCGGAAGTGCACCACATCGCCTTCTTCTTTTACGGGCTCCCACCTCAATGCCGAGGCAACTCGGGCACGATGCTGGCTAGTCAACGTGCCCAAGATTTGCTGTAGAATGTGTGAAGAACCATGTCTCACTTGGGGTTGTGGAATTGCCATTGGAGGAGGGATTGAACTTGGAGCTTTTTAGATGGAACTTGTGGGATTTTTGCAACATCAAATGAAGCAAAATCCCACCTCAAAATATTTGGACAGCCCCACTAGGACTTGGCCGGCCACAAGAGATGATGGAGGGAGTGAATGAGAGTGAAGGAGTGATATGAAAAAAAACAAAAGATCAAACCACAACCATAATCAAAAGAGAGAGAGAAAGGAATGGTTATGATAATCAACCATGATCACAAAGCAATGCCAACACTCCACACAACCATCATCAACAACCATGATGCTAACAAAGTCAAGCCATCATGAAGTATGAAGTCAAACAAGTCAATGGATGGTGCACCATCATGAAGACTATCATGATGCAACAAAAAGCAAAGACCCCCTCCATAAATACTTATTTGCAACAATGCAAATAAGCCCTCCTCCACCAATCTTCGGCCAAGGAACGGAACAATGGAAATTGGCCGAAACGGAAAGCAAACTGGCAACTCCAGAAAACTGGTCCCGTAATAAATTACAGGAAAACCCCGATACTGTGCATACACACCCGCATCTGTATTTCGACCGAAATACAAATGCAATGAGACAAAGTCTACACTGTACTATACTAGGATCCGGCTTAAACCAAAGCCGGCTAGTAATATCTGTTCGATCCTGATCCGTGCAATACCGCACGTATCTGATCGAACCCTGCCATATAACCATACGGCCTATAGTACAAACTGTCCGATCCTGATCCGTGCAATACCGCACGTATCTGATCGGACCTTGCCATATCTCCATACGGCCTCTACAACCTTTCGTCCGAAAGCTGAGTAACTGAATGTGGGGGACTCTAAAGACTCGTCAACACCTTGGTTGTGGATTTAACCACTAGCACGTCAGAGGTATAAGCCAATACGTAACGGGCTACCAGGTATTGACTAAAAGGGACGTCTGTGAGCGAACTCAGCCCGACAACCCTACTGAGCCTGTCAGTGACAATATCCGTACAGTCCGGTCCGTTCGTCTATGAGCATCGCATGGCGGGCCTAGGGGGTTGGTAAAAGTCAGACCCCCAAAAGCGGTACAAGTCGTGTCGGAGTGTAGCCCAGAACACCCTGAGATACTACTGGAATACCTACCAGTAAATCTCCTTGCCTCGGCCGAGGGCTTTGTGTAATGGCTCTCCTAGACACAGCGCGACCTCACCCCCAATACCGGGAGAGACGAACCCCTGAAGATACGCTCACTGCCTCCATGTGGCTCGGGACTGTACCCAACTAAAACCTGTTTGCACGACTCCTTTGAGCCGTGGTAGGGTAGTAATCAAAGTACAGTGGGAACTCACACGAGACAAATAACGATCCCCAGGTCGATGAACTAACCTGCACACATGTCACCAGGGAACTGCCATCTGACGTCAGGTATATGACCAACTAGCATGTTCCCGGCGAGTCCTGTCCGGTGTACTCATAACCCAATGAGCACCTGTATACATCTTAGGTGATCCAACTGACACCAGTGGCTTGTGAGACCGGCCACCGCCCCTCGTCGGGGTCTCGACTGTATACACTAGTCTACTAATGGAGTATCGATGCCCAGTCTCGAAACTCCCACGACTAGGGACCTTTTAAGGATATGCTTGTAGACCCCCAGCTCCCACTTATATGATTGCCCTCATACTGCTGGTGGTCAAGCAAGAATCCTAGGGGCTCTATCAACGTGTAATAGCGACGTGTCATGTCACCTAAAACAGTACACGATGATAAAGGTAAACCAGATAGCATACTATCATCTCGAGTAAGACTGTCCTACCGGGATAGGTCCTCCCTCAATCATTACAATCACGTACCTGTGACCTAATAATTGACTCTGAGGGCACTATCTCCAACATAATGCGTGTATGTGATACCGTATTTCATTCTCACGATCAATGCATCGAATGGTTGTATGCGATATAACCTAGTTATCAATTCAAGCGTTGATTCGATAAGCCGATACATTGGATACTAGTCGGTTATATACGATATGACCGGATCGTTAAATCAAGTGTTGATTTAATGATTTAATGCATAATAATATATTTGATATATTGCTTTGCATTAACTAGTATCGGTTCACTTTAAATGGATTTTCTCGCTCAGATGTGCGCATTGCATATGCGATATGATTTGTGCACTTGCTTGTATCATATTTGATGGTGCATGCAAAAATGGTTAAGTATAAAGAATTAAACCTTGGTTAAAGGAATGGTTAGGGTTTATTATTTGTTATTCATTTATCTTATTTAATTATCTATTTATTTTTGATAAATGAATAAAAAGATAATGAGGAAAATGGTTGCTTTCTTTTGACCATTCATGATTCTTCATGAAGACTTTGACCATTTTGTCTCATGCTTAACCCTAACCACTTCTATTAACTCAAGTTAATTCTCTACACCTAACCATGGTGAGAATTATGATAAGAATGGATTTTTCCTTTTATTTTAATTCTTATCATAATATTTATCTTCTTCTTGCTCTTCTTCTTTTTCATGAAGAAGCTTGTCTTCATCAATGGCATATTGAGCATATGAGTGAGAAATCCAATTCTAAAGTCTACCCACTTGCTATTTCTTCATCCTCTACCTCTTGCCAAGTAGTAGAGTGTGTTTCCTTCACAAGTTTTTAGGGCTTGGTGAAGGTGGAGCTTGATTTAGCGATGCCTCGACGTAGATCATCTTCGGCATGGACATCGACGACCTAGCTCGCTTATTCTCCGACGAAGCCGACTCTAGAGCCCGGATTTGATTTGGACAGCGGAGACGACTTCGTTGCGGAGCTATGGAGGTGGAGCACCGGATCTACAAAGGTTGTATTTCCGATTCTTATAGTTAAGTGTTAACTAGTTAGCATTTTCGCCTAAATATCTAGCAAACGATCCGTAGTCGGGTTTCTCGGCACCGTTAAAATTTTAATTTGGCATGATCGATGCCTTGTGAGACCTCATTAGGGTGCCTAGGAACCCTACATATAATGACAAAAACAAACCAGATAGCATACTATCATCTCGAGTAAGACTGTTCTACCTGTATAGGTCCTCGTTCAATTATCATAATCGCCTACCTGCAATTACAATAATTGCCTTGAGAGCACTATATCTAACACATTTCTTGACTAGCAGAGTTATGATGACGATCATACTTGTGAGAGCTTGGTAGTCCATAAGCACATCATTTAAATGTCTCTAGTCATTGGAATATCGAGACTGGCATCGATATTTCAGAGTAGACTAGTGTATACGTTTTTTGACCCCGACAAGAGGCGGTGGCAGGTCTCATAGCCATTGGTGTGTTGCACCTAAGATTGTATACAGGTGCTCACTGGAGGTAAGTTTATCGGACGGACTCGCCGAGAAATTCTAGATGGTACTATACTTATCGTCAAATAGCAGTTCTCAGGTGACATAAGTACAGATAGTCTATTGACCTCAGATCGTCATATGTCTCGTGTGAGTTCCCATTGTACTTTGATTACTAGCTTACCATGGCTCTACTGAGTCGTGCAAACAGTTTTTAGTTGGGTACAGTCTCGACCCACATGGAGGCAGTGAGCGATCGTCAGGGATTCGGCTCTTTCGGTATAGGAGGTCGATGTCATGCTGTGTTCGGTTGGCTATCATCATAAATTCCTGGCTAAGGTGGATGAGATTTACTAATTGTATATCAGTAGTTTCTCGGCAGGTGATGAGCTTCACACCGACACGACTTATCGCGTTATTAGGGGTTTAACTTTATCCACCCCCTAGACCCGGTATGCGATATTTTTAGACGAAGAGACCGGACTGTATGGAGATTGTCACTTACAGGCTTTGTAGAGATACGGATGAGTTTGCTCGTCGATCTTCCTTTCGTTCAATACCTGGGTAATCATTACGTACAGCGAATACCGCTGACGTGCTTGTGGTTAAACCCTCTGCCAGCGTATTGTCGAGTCTTTAGAGTGACACATAGAGGGTTTCCTGGTTCAGGCGGAATGCTGTAGTATGTGCGTATTTTAATATGCACCCAGGTTCGATTAAATACATGTATTTAGTGAACATATTTTAATCGGGCGTTTAGATAATACTGGCAGTTTTGAAAGATAGCCGGATCATTGAGAGCTAGTATTATATACCTCTCGTTATCTCTCTTACGGTATTCGTATTTTGATACGAATACGGATACATGTATTTTTGTACATATTGGTTTGTATATATATGTGTGCGCGCGCGAGCGTGCGCGCATGTGTGTGTATTGATACACACATCTTTTCTTCTCCATATTGGAAGCTATAAGAAGAGTTTAGGTTCATGAGTCATGAGGTGAGTCACTAGGTGACTCATACTTTTGTTTCACACTCTCATCTTGATAAGAGAAAAAGAAAAGGAAAAGAGGAGGTTGGATAACTACTAGACTTCTTCTTCTTCTTCTCTTTTGAGCTTCCATTCTTTAGAGAAAAAATTGCAAAGAGAGGAACTTGAGATTACTATCACTACATTAATCTCACAAATAATTCTTAGCAAGATTTGTTTGTTGGTTGTTTCACTTAGTTTTTGGATGTGAAGCTAAACCTCGATTCAGGTTCTCTCGGGTGGATTATTTTCGACAAGGAAAACCAACGATCAAGCTCATTCCCGATGACTTCAGAGCCGAGCTAGAGTTCATAAAGCAGTGTAAGGGTTTTCCGAAATTGCGCGGACATGCGACAAAAGTAGCTAGCCCCTAACTTTGTATATTTAGTTATTTAGTTAGTATTTTGAATTGATTCTAGGGTACAGATCACTAGTGCTTGCATTTAAATTTTTGTTTTCGCTTTCGTCTTCGCCTCGGGTCTTGCGGCGCGAGTACTAGAGTCCTTACAATGTATAGCTAGGGCCGCTGACATACTTGTGGTTTTGAATTTATCCAGTAAATCGCTGCCAACATATTTTCGAGTCTTTAGAATCCCACACAGAGGGTTTTTCCGGTTCAGGCGATATGATGCAGATGCCGTATATTGATACGTGAAAGGGTACGACTAAATACGTGTACTGGCTACACAGATTTTAATCGGACGGTTGATAATACCGGCCAGCTTAGAATTAAGCCGAATTATTAAATCAAGTATTGATTATATATATATTCTAGTATTATTGTTCACTATTTATTTTCTTTATTTTGGCTATTCATATTTTAATAGGGATACGCATATTTGTAGCGATACGTATACCGAGAGATATATTCCGTACTTATACGAAATACCTTCTAAAAGGAGGACACCCCATTTGTGAATATTCATTTATGAATATTCACAAATGAAGTGGCTATAGGTATGGTTGAGAGTATGTAGAGATGGATGGCCTTTTATTGTTTATTCTAAATTGTTATGTCATATTTTATTTGATGGTTAAAAAATAAATATGAAGCCATTTCCTCATTCTCACACCCCTTAGCTTATTTAGGATTATGGCTAGCTTTTATCTCCTTTCTCCTCTTTTTTCTTCTTTCTCTCATGAGCTTGGAAAATGAGAGAAAAATAAAAAGTGAACAATAATATTAGAATATATATATATATATGTATGTATGTATGCATGCATATATATATATGTGTGTGTGTGTGTGTATATATATATATATATATATAAATCAATACTTGATTTAATAATCCAGTTTAATCCTAAGCCGGTTAGTATTATCAACCGTCCGATTAAAGTCCATGTAGCCAATACACGTATTTAATCGGATCCCTTCACGTATCAATATACGGCCTCTACATCATATCGCCTGAACCGGGAAAACGCTCTGTATGGGACTCTAAAACCTCGACAATACGTTGGCAGCGATTTACTGGATAAATCCAAAATCACAAGCACGTCAGCGAGACTAGCTGTACGTAACGGCTACCTAGCTATCTTCCGAAAGAGAGGTCGACAATCAAGTCTGTCCATATCCTACCGAACCTGAATGTGACAATCTCCGTACAGTCCGGTCTTTTCGTCTAAGAGTATCGTATTCCGGGTCTACGGGGTGGATAATCTCAGACCCCTAATAACCCAATAAGTCGTGCCAGAATCGAGTTCATCACCAACCGAGAAACTATTGAACTCCTATCAGTAAATCTCATCCACTATGGCCACAGATTTAGGGTGATGGAAAGCCGAACACAGCGCTGCATCGACTACTAATATCAGGAGAGACGAATCCTTGACAATCGCTTACTGTCACCATGTGGTTCGGGACTGTACCCAACTAAAACCTGTTTGCATGACTAGTTTGAGCCGTAGTATGATAATAATCTAAGTACAGTGGGAATTCACACGAGACAAATGGCGATCTCAGGTCAAAAGACTAACATATACTCATGCCACCAGAGAACTGCTATCTGACGACATGTATAATACCATCTAAAAGTTCTCGACGAGTCCGTCCATTGTACTCACCTCAAGTGAGCAGCTGTATACTATTTTTGGTGACACAACACCAATGGCTTGTGAGACCGGTCACCGCCCTTCGTCGGGGTCTAGAAACGTATACACTAGTCTATTTCGGATTATCGATTCTCAGTCTCGATACTCTCTCGACTGGGGAAATTTAATATGTGCTTATAAACTATCCAGCTCTCACGTATATGATCGCCATCATAATGCTGGTAGTCAAATAAGAATCCTACGGACTTCATCATTATGTATTAGCGACACGTAATAACAAATAAAACGTATACACATTAATGATAAATACAAATCAGATAATATATTATCATCTCGAGCAAGACTGTTCTACCTGCATAGGTCCTCTCTCAATTATCATAATCGTCTATCTGCAATTACAATAATTCCTGCATAGGTTCTTCCTTAATTATCATAATCGTCTATATGCAATTACAATAATTGCCTTGAGGGCACTATATCTAACACTACAAACACGTCGAAATTTGACGATTCCTTACCTTCGATCTTTGGTTTTTCACCCCTGCCCTCTTTACTCATTGTCTATGTTTATTTTTCATGCGATTTGAGTTAAAACGCGAGTGGTGACTCCGATTTCGACTTGACTAACAAGTTCATTTTCCTCCTTATAGCTCTCGGTCGTCTAACGCGTATTTTTTGTAGGCTGTTTCCCACAAATATGCTTGGGAATAATCAAAACATTAATAGTTTAAGACTAAGAGGCAGCGTCAAAATGGGTCGAGACTAGACAGCAGAGCCAAATGCCTGGTGAGACGATGTATATTGACTTATGGAGTATTGATTTGAGGATTATATGTGATTAAACATCTTATGCAAAAGTTAGTGGAGGGGGAGCGCATCCTGGTCATGATCAAACATCTTATGCAAAAGTAATTAAACATATGTTAAATTATGTTAATCTGTTTAACATATAGAAGACAAAAAAGTTGGTCATGCAAGATTTGGTGTATGTTTGACAACTACAACTATTATCCAAGTTTTGAGGTTCACTGTATGAATAATCGTATTCCATTTAGCTTTGTTGAGGAGGCGACCGTCTCCTCACTTACATATTTATTACATCTTTCTCTCATCGAAGTTTATCACTTAATAAATCCTTAAATTTCAATGAGTTTTATTATTTAAATTTATCTTTTTTTAAGCACCGTCAAGTTTCAATCATTTTAAACTTATCTTCTTTTAAGCTTCCTCAAGTTTCAATCTTCTTGGATGATTACTGCCTCATAATTGGATGATTCGCGTGTCACTAATTGGGTATCATTTCTCTAATCTGATGATTCGTGTGTCACTAGCTCGTTGTGGGTTTCATAATCCACCGATTATTCTCCTTGGCTTAATGGATATTATTCAAACTAAGAGCTCATGTAAAACCTCGATTAGAGGGATTCTATATATGGTGGTTACGAACGTTGTTTGGAATGTATGGAAAGAGCGAAACAACCGAATCTTGAGGTCCCATTGTAGGACTAAAGAGATTATTCTTCATGATTTCATTTTCGATACTTCCAAAAGATAGCTACGTTTTTTGATGTCACGGTTCTTTGTGGTGGATCAATTGCTCGCATTTGGAATGCACTACCTACTCTCTTAAAACTTCGATCTTAAACTATTATTTTATGATCGTCTTGATCTTGGTTTTTCACTTTTATTTATAACTCTTTTCTTTTTAATATATAAAATTTGGGCTTTATGCCCTCGCTTTTAGCAAAAATAAAAGTTTCAATCTTCTTAAATGAGTTGTCAAGGGAATTTTTGTAAATATTTTGTAATACTACTTTTGTATGGTCACCAGTGTACTTAGTGGTATTTTAATGAAATTCTTCTATCCGCTCTCTTGTTGAAACTTAATATTTTAAAAGAGTATTCTTGTATCAAAAAACTGTGCGTGTTGATTTGGGTTCAACGTAAGAGTTCCAACTTTTAGGTCGCGTGTTCATGTTTGATGTTTGTGGTTTTCTTTTTATCTATTGTTTTAAAAATTTCCAAAACCTAGGACCTTAAAATTTTTCCAAAGCAGTACTTAAGATATTGGAGTTGGGCCCAACATGTGGGCCCTTGGTGAAGCCGGGGGCCATCCGGACTGCTCTCCGCGGCCCAATAACCGCCCCGGGCGGCTTCAAATCGCTGCACAATCTTGGTGTGCGCGATTCTTTCGGCGCGGGAAGCGTTATCAGGGGATTAGAAACGGACACATATTAAAAAAAATAATATTTATCCGAGATTTTCAAACGATTTAATATCTTAGCATTAACAACAAATCAATGCTCTCCTTAAATTCATCTTCTCTCACTTTCTTTTTGTCAAACCATTTTTGCACCTCAGAAATTCTGCTCCTCCCTTATTCCTCCATCTAGGGTTTTCAAAGAAAAACGTGACTGAGCTTTCTTTTAAAAAGGATCTTGCTAGTAACGCGATGCTTGCGCCGGATTGACAAACCGGCAGTGTCTTGTCACACCCACTCTCTCTTGAAGCACACCCTTCATGAAACCTTTTACCCACGTCATGTCGATGGTACCTAATAAATGATTTTTTAAATAAAATTATAGAAATGTATAATTATGGCCATGTTATAATTCTCAAACCATTTTTGTAACTTGATCATGCATGTTCAGATCTAGCTTTCCTAGTATGATGTTTTCCTTGCGCATCACGGGTGCATATATAAGCTTTTTTTTTGGGGCACTTCGTGTAAATGATTAAGTACAGGGTTATATGAATAGTTGTTTGAACGAATTTCATGATAACATATCTTCATTTCATGATTTATAACCGTGGGAATACTCTTGATGATCTCTAATCTTCTGAATAAATTATTTGTTTGATTTTCTTTATTATAATAAGAGTTGGAGGCCGCTGCGATTTTTTAAAATCCTTTTCGAGGAAAAGGTTGCATCTAAATTATTAACTTACGAGGTGTAGGATAATACCAATTTTTTCCTCTGTTTAGTACGTCGCTAGATTATAATTGATTTCAGGCTATGGTTCATTTTAAAAAATTCCAAGAAAATTTCAGCAAGTATTAGACATTATCTTATGGCCTCTATTAAATTTTCAAAGCATTCCGACACTGGAAATACGTTTTACGGCTTCCATAAGTGGCCATTTATGTTGCTGCCCTAAACTGTTTTTATACCTCCCGTTGTACAGACCATAACTTCTGTTTAATTCAATTAGGATGAACTCTTATACGTCGCATATCTTAAGATCGATACCCAAGTTTTTCTGTGTTCAAATTTCCAGAAAATACTCACAACACACTCATTTTCGTAATTCAAAAACGTGACTCAGGTGGACTGCTGCTGGCCTGCTCTGTGCAGCGTCACCGAAAACCCCGTAACTCACATGTTAGGACTCTGATGTAGTTTAACGTTATATGTACCGTCACCTAAAGGAAACGAAATAAAACTTCCATGTTGATGTCTTTTCCAAAATAAAACCTCCATGTTGGAATCTGGACTGAAAGGCACAATGTGTTTCGAACTGCTGTATCTCATGTTGTACAACTCGGATTATTGTAAAATTTTGATGTATCTGTAACTAGGCGAAATTTCCTACATTTTATCTGTTGACAGTGACACCTGAAGTTTATAAGGTGTTATCAGCCATGCAAGTTGATATACACTCTGTTAGGAATTCTGCTCTTAGGTGAAGTCTTGTTTCATTACTCGAACCATGTTATGCATTTGATACATGATTAGAAACCCGGTGTTCGAAATAAACTTGACATGAACCTCGTGATACGTGTACATCATGAATCCGTGAATCCGACTTGAACCTGAAATACTTGCAGGTATCCGTGAACCCATGTTAGATTTGTATATGGAGTTGGTAAATTTTATGACGAGGTTTAGGGTAGTTTGTGGAAATGGGTTGTACAATTTGCCCCGAGAGTTCCCTTACTAGCATATGAGTCCGTGAATCCGTGTTGTTTTGATACTGGACCAAAACAGTTTATTACTAACTCATAAATTCAAGAATCCGTCGGTGGGGTAAAGGGAATACTCCTGGGATAGGTTGTTGTAAAAATATTATTTTTGGGAATTTAAATAATTAAAATAATGAATTTCATGAATATTATTAAAGTATGGGAATTAGTTTTAATGAAATGTTATAATTATATACCGATAGTTTGGAAAACATTTGGAAAATTAAAATGAATTATTGATTTTGAAAGAGTTTATATGATTTGGGCATTTTACAAATTATTATACAATTAATTTTATATAAGTTAATGCTAAACTTGAATAATATTTCACTAATTATGTATTAACCTTATGCATGCAACATGACAAGTTGCAACACTTGTTACATTTTTATTTTTTATTTTTGAACCATGGCTTCTTTGTTCTTTTAAAATAGTTTTGGTTTTAAGAAAAAAGAAAAGAAAAAGAAAATATATGTGAGATATTTTGAGAGGGGGACATGTAGGTATAGGCAAGAGACAGGAGAGGGGGGGAGAGAGAGAGAGAGGGGATTATCAAAGCACCATGGCTTCTTCACCTCACTCTCATCTTGGAAATTTCTTCACCTCCTTGATTCTTCTTTTTATCCTCCTCCCTCCACCTCCATTACCATCTCTCAAACACCCTCCAATACACCATGCTCCTTTCACAAAAATCATTCCAAACCTCACTACAAACCCCATGGGTAGTGTCACGTCCCGCTTCCCAGAGTGCGCTAAGATCGGCACGTGACAGAGCCAACCATACTACCTGTGGATAGGAAACATCTCTCCACAGTCACATTACGGCTATCTATAAGATATCAAGAACAAGAAAGTAAAATAAACTATCTAGTACATGTCCATATGCCAGAATAAACGAGTCAAGAAATAATATGCGGAAGCAATATATCCAATAAATAATAACATCTGGAAAGTAAACATAACTAAACTGGATACTAACAGGATCCTCACTGCTCGGCCTGATGGCGGAAATACTCCTGATCAGCCTGCGCCAAAGGTAGAGGATCTGGACCATGCAAAACCCAGACGTCAGCGCGTCATAATATCAACAATAATATAATCAGGGGTAGCAGGACATGCAGGCACGAGTATGAACAGTAACAAGTCAACAGGAATATATAACAATGAAGTATATCAGTATAAGTGACGTGCAGTGATCAATCTAAACTGTACTACTGGGTTATCTATTCTAAAGTCTTCGAAATCAATTAATGTAATTCTCATCGTAACCCATCGGTGATTATTCCGTAACGCCCAGAAAAACAGCAAACAATAGGTATTCCGTAACGCCCGGAAAAATGGCAAACAATAGGTATTCCGTAACGCCCGGAAAAACGGCAAATAATATGATAGCCCTTTGAGTTACGTTCGGTTACATTCTTCATTTCCCCATACCCCCAAGTTATGTGTTCAAGTCAGGTATTGCCAATTGATATCTAATGCCAACACAGGATCAAACAGGTACAGGTTTTGTCTATGCAGACAACAATAACGTCCATCAGGACATCATGTCAGGATTGTCGGCCTTAGAAACAGGATCAGGTAACATGTCAAGTAATGATATATCAGGTCATGTCAGGTAGTGTACATGTATTAAGTCATGTCAAGTAGTGATGTATCAGGTCATGTCAAGTAGTGCACAGGTATCAAGCGGGTGCTCATAATCAAACTGTAGCAAGTATTGAATTAGGGTGAAAGTACGGATGTACAATAAAAGTATGGATATATAAATATCGATCAGGGGTTACATCATGACTAAGTAGGATGCACAATATCAAGCATGGGGTACTAACGTATTAATAATATGATTTAATGTAATATGGGGTGCAATTAGTTATGCAGAATTAATGGTATGGATACACAAATAAATATGGATGCATAAATAATTATCATGGGTTACAACTATAGTTTTATGACTATGTAGGATGCACATTATCTAGCATGGGGTGTTAATGTAGCAGTAATATGAAATAACGTGACTTGGAATGCAAATAGATATATAATTAATGGTATGGATGCACAATTATCGATTAGGGTTATATTTACAGTTCCAAGACTAAGTGGGATGCACATTATTAAGCATGGGGTGTTACTACAATAATAACATGAATTAATATGATCTATAGATATAGTTATATATATTTTAAATGATATGGATGCAAACGGGTATCCGAAAACGGTAAAACTTTAATATGGATGTATAATATGATAAACGGGTAATATTTTACTCATATGGATGCATAATAATATACCTAGCTTGTAGCAAGATGAATTAGCATGCGACTAGATATGTAAATAGTGATATGGATGCACACGGATGTCCGAAGACAGTAAAATAGTTAAATGGTAATGTGGGATGCATAATTAAACAATAAGTAATATTATTATTCACATGTGTGCAATATATTGTAGTATAGTATGTAGCAAGATTAACTTGCATGCAACTAGATATGAAATAAATTGTACGGATGCAAACGGACGTCGTAAAACAGTAAAATGATAACATGGGATGACAATACACTAAACATGAAATATTATTATTAATATGGATGTAGTATATATCATAGCGTGTAGCAAGATAAACTTGCCTCGATTGGATCACGCGATGGATACGCATGGCACGTCCGACGTCGGTAAATCGTCGCAACGCACATACGACACGCGGGACGAGGGCAGAGGCGAGGCGTGGGTTTCGTTTGTAGGCGGGAAAACGTGAAGAAGAAAGGGAACAGTGCTTTTCTTTATATGGGATTTAAAAAGTATATCAAATATATATATGTGGAGAAGAGATGCAGGGAGGGTTGTAAATATTGAAAGAATTAATATTTATAAAGTAATAGAGAGAGAGGGGGAGAGAGGAGAGAGAAAAAGGGGTTGTCAGTTTGTTAGGAAATTAGTTTAGATTTAAATTTAAAAAGATCTTTTATTAGTTAACTAAATTTTAATTTGTATCAGTTTATAAAATTAATATTATATAAATAAAATTTGATATTCTGGTAAATACAAACATAGTCCAAAACATGTCTGGGTCGGATCTAAAAATTCAGTTTCAAAATATGAAAAATATACACGTCGACCAAAATTAAAATTAGATATCCGGGTAACGAAAATGCATACCCCCAAGAACGGATGCACGCACGTGCACGTAGCCATCCGAACAAGTCCGTTTCATTGAACGGGATGAGAACAAGATGCGCGGATGCTACCACAGGGTTAGGGGTATCATGTATACCATGCAATGTATTTTTAAAATATTTTATGTGAGTTTAAATGTTATACAAAATATGCAGATGCCAGATATAAGGCCAGTATGCAATATGTAAATATGGAAGTGCACGAGTCCACGTAACAAGTCAGGATAAATCATAAATATGAATCAAGACATATTTCAAGAAAGCAGGTCGGGTCGGATGCAATACAATGTCAAAAATACTATTCGCACCCAAAACACAGTAAATCAGGAAAATACCATAAATAAAGAAATATATGAACTAGAACTGGTATAACTGAACTAGGGTATTACAGGTAGATCAAGTTGCAACTTTGAGCACTTTGGGCCATCCTAGAATTTTCTTCAGTTGCTATATGAGATATATCCTACACTTTTTGTTAAGTTTTTAACTTTCCGTATATCCTATAGTAGTTTAGAGCCAAACTAATGTAGTTTAGCGATGTCGGAAAATTCTAAGTTGAGGTTTAGGTAATGTTATGAATTGAAAAGGTGTAATTGAGGTTTAGTCATGACTACAAACCATCTAGTGTTAGAATTCTGGGCAAAATTGAGTTTAGAAGCCCAAATATGAAAACTGGAATTTTGCCGATATTGAATTTTATGGAAATTGTGATTATATATAGAGATTTGCTATGACCTGGGGACCCTGAAAAATATTTAGCAATCACAGTGAGACAAGCATGCCACCTAGAAGCTACACCTGAGACCCGAGACCCAAAACCCCAGACTTGGCCGCAGATTTAATCTGTTTGCCCGCAATTTGCGGTCTGGATAGGTAGGGTAGAGTTCATGTTTGGACCATGGTTCTTTTATCCAGTAATTAGACTCTCCACATATGCAAAATATTCCAATTTCACTTGAGGCAAAATCTGTAAGAGTTTTTCAAAGTTTCTGATTTCGGTTTGCGAGTTTGGTTAACTTGGATTTTGGTATTTGGGTTTTATCTCGGTCGATTGACATTTGTACGACAACGTTGAGAGTTATTTGATTATTCTTGCATGTGTAGGCCGTAGGTTCTACTTTATGTACACTCCACGTGACGTATCGGTTTTTGTATTTGATTCTTATTTACAATACGTTGTGCTTGAAACTGTAGGTACCTTCGCGTGGACTTCGTGACGATAAAGGAGAGCAAGGCATCATCGACTTCGGCAAGCGAGGTTCAAAAGTGAGTAGATGTATATCTACGGGGGAAGTCGGGTGGATAGCGTATTGCACTCCCGCAACCGTAGAATAGGATATTTACATATACTATATATGTGTGTGTTAATGCGAGATGAATATTTAGCAAGTAGGGGTCTAGGTGACACTAGGTTAGAATAGGCGTACTTGTAGGAAGGTTTATCCTTAGTCTATATTCCTTAGTCGTGAGCCGTTAGTTTTATTTCATTGCACATACACACACTTGGTATGATATGTGTATATGTATATGTGTGTGTGTATGTATGTGTGTATGTGTGTGTATGGATATGTGATACACACACACACACTATACATATACGTGTATGATGAGGATATGATATGTTATGTGGTTTTGAGTCGATACCATCGAACTGGATGTCAAGAGATTCTGATATATATAAATTTGAGATGAGACATCGTTTATGATACGATATATTAAAGGATCGTTGGGTATTATATACATAACATGCGATAACATGTGATTTGATGAGATAATAAATTGTACGAGACCTTAGATCCGTACCCTTGATTATGATATTGTACGATGAATGATACCGTACGAACTATGATCTATATGATATATATGATATTTGACCCGTACCCTCGATTTTGAGGATGCCATAAGATGGATTTTTACCGTACGAGATATATATGATGATTGATCCGCACCCTTGACTCGAGGATACCGTACGATGGATATTACCGTAGGTGATGCTATGAGGCAGGATCGCCGACTACTAGATATATTGACTCGGATATACTTTCGATTTCTATTTACTTTCGACTCGGTTCTTAGTTTAGTCTTTTAGTTACTTGGGTAGATGTTAGTTTAGGCTCGAGTCATACATATTTTCAAAACTAATGAATCATAGGAATTTTCAAAAGATAAACCGAGGGACGCTACGGATTTTCAAAAGACATCTCTTTTCTCAAAAACACCGTAGTCCCTACTTTTCTAAAAACAACGATTCGTGCTATTTAAATACGATAAATGATATGGCTCGTATATAGATTTATATACCTTATTGTTGCTTTTACTGTTTACTTTCTGTTATGATCTCGTCTGCTAGGACACCTGCACTATTACCGATGAAGCGTATGTTGCACGTACACCTGCTTGCCGGCTCACACATATCAGTATCGGTAATTGCCATGTCACGCACACTTTAGTAACCGTTACTTCATTAGTATACCCTGATAAACTGTAGCTAAGTAGTACTGTTTTGCATTCGTGATATCATATGCTAGTTTAGACTTCGTATTTCTTACTTAGATGCCACATGCATTTGTATACATACATTCTGGTTATGCACCGCAGTTTGGTTTTATGCCGGTATTCATTATCTCCTTATTAGTCCATGATTATGAGATTCCGATTTTCATGAGATTTCTGGATTTGGGAAGCCGCATGTGAATTCGAAAACTTATGCTCCTTTTAAAAGAAAAAAGCGGTTTTCCTTTGATATGATGTGTGGCGTCCACCATGAGATTTCTCGGTTCTGGAGCATATATGATATATGATTACCCACCACGAAGAGCGAGGGCAATACCGTCTGCGAGTACATGGTGGACCCGGTGCGGTTCTCTGGGGCAAGAAGGCTGTATAGAGATTGAGACGTTGAGTCTAACATGGGAGCACTACCAACCGGTGATAGTTTGGACCCGGCGGTTATTCGGAGGATACCAACCGGAGTCGTGAGATGGATTTGAGGGCCGACCTGAGAATGCGGCGCCCGAGATATGAGAATATTGTATCACAGATAGACACGATTATCATGATGTTTTCGAGGGTCGATACCGGGCACTCAGGTTTTATCATGATTTAGTGTGTCGTTGCTGGACACACTTTGATAGATGCATTTACATTCATACATACATTTACATATGTCTTGTTACTACTTTACGACACTAACACATGTACCTTGGTTTATACTTATGCTTATACTGTTACCCTGGTTATTACTCTATGTATATATATTATATTGTATGACCTAGGAGATTAGTCATACATTCGGTTTCTACTCGGTGATGTCTTCTATTCATGAGTTGGCAACTCACCCCTATCATGCCACAGTTTCTTGCAGGTTTGGCCGCACAGGTTTTTCGTAGCGGCTTTACTGGCATACTGCTTTTCTTCCAGGTTATTTACTTTGGTAGGTGGGGTTCACTTGTATCGTGACCACCATTGTACTTGTATATTTATTTCAGTTGTATCTAGTTAAAACCTCCATCAACCAGACCGTGTAAATTTGTAGACTTAGAAATCTCGAGTTATATATTCTTTCGGCCTTAGAGTCACGCTCATGTATTTATTATTGTTTTGATTTCTTGTTGATAATTTAGTTTCTTTGCTTTCCTTCTATGTTTTGATCCTTGCCTTCAGCGTTTTATATTTATATCATTACGTGATTGTTTCCGCCAATTGGCGAAGAGCTAGCTCCTGCTTGGGGATGCCTATTATTATTATTGCTTGTATTGTTTTCGGGTTAAAATATACAAAGGAGGTGCTGCCCAAATTTCAAACGACGAAACATGTTTTTAAGATAGTTACAAAACATTGTTTTCCTATGAAACTACTTAAGTTTTAAAGGAAGAACCCGATTTCATCAAACCTTTATTTCAAAACTTCACCTCAACCATTTTCCCTAAAAAGATTTAGATTTCTGGGCTTTTGGCTTATTTGAATTAGGTGGAGTCCTATAGATTTCACATAATTCAAGTGCCAGCCACGTGCTTTTTCCGGGTCGTGACAAAGTTGGTATCAGAGCATTAGATTTAATCTTGGTTTGAGTCTAGGTTTGACTATACGGAGTCTAGGGCGTATATATATTTGGAACCTAGGCTTAACCTTACGGAACTTAGACTTGACTGAGGGGGTATTAGACCCGAACTTTCGTCGCGTAGGTTGACCTTGGTTGATGGAGTAGGAGACTTAAGTAGAGTGACGTACCGTGTGTATGTTCCGCGGCATACTTACGATACGCTACTTCGCTTAAGTAGCCTTAGGATGTACATTTCTTATGCATTGTATTTCTATTCGTTCCTATGATCTATCCTTATCGATATCGGATTGTGGGTTCCGTTACCTTGGCTACACGAGCAAAGAGAGCTGCGACTAGAGATGCGGTCAGCACGAGCTCGTCAGGGACGAGAACTGACCAGGATGTATTCCGGTGAAACATGAACGTTTTGATATATTGTTTTACTACGTTTTCTCGATGACGCGAACGTTCGAGATCTGCACCAGATGATCGGGCTATTGCCAGAGGCCAGCCATATTGTGAAGACTATTAAGGTACTGTCTACTCCAGATGATCGAGGCGTTGTCTACCGTGCGAACAGATGAGCCAGCTGTTGCTTATTTTGATAAGATATCGCCCCAGACCTATGAAGCTAATGCAGCATGAGGTTATACACGGAGATGTGATAGAAGACCGCTAGTCACCCTTGGATGAATGACTGGGACAGTTTGTTCATTTGGATGCTCCGATGCAAGGTCTCAAATTGACTAGCTTCAGCTTAAAGGGGACCTCACTCAGACGTATTGTGAGTTGATCGAGACAGGACGAGCGAAAGCGCATTATCCCGGTGACTTGGACGAGTTTCCAAGGACGTAATTGACCAGATGACTTCTACAGGGTATTAGAGATGCTGAGTTTGTAGCTTCGAAAGAGACTCTAGATATGAGTATAGCCAATTGAAGCGCAGTCCACACAGCTACGAAGAGATGATTCCGAATTGGTCCATATTGAAGAAAGGCAGAGTAAGAGGTTCGTGCGAGATCCGTACGAGTTAACGTTCCTTTCCATTGATGTCAGAGATTTACTACGCATACATAGGCATTGGATACGACCATAATTTCTTGAGGAAAGTCGTGATGAAGATGCAACTGTCCTTGAACAAGAACGGATTGAGTAAAGAGTGCCAACTTCCGAGCAGTTCTGCAGATATGAGATTGGGAAGAGACCCTGACAGGATCTTCCGAGGGGAATTCACGATAAGGACTTGAAACATGATCTATTGTATCGCGCACACTCAGTGGGCCAGAGATTGCCATTTTTGATAGGATATGTTATGAGTGACTATGATAATTGGTCAGGAGATCTTCAGAGAAGCACCAGTACGGGACTGTTTCTGTCATTACTCCGTATCAGGCTGTCGAGCCAAGGAGTTATAATTGGTAATCCGCAGAGAGAAACAAGGATCTAAAAGCAGAGGATGCCAGACCGTGGGCAAAAGGAAAGTAGATATTCTTGCTCTGCCAGCCTTGGATGCACCGGCACCTTTCGACATTGAAAGAAGGGCATCTCGACGGCAGTTATTGTGAATTGTGCCTTGGTGATTCAGATATCACGTTTTCATCATTTTGAATTCCGGTATTTTGACGAGTTGTTATATGATTGATATTTTTTATGTGCACCAGAGTTGCACTTGATTAGTATTTTCATATATCAGTTGTACTGATTTTTGTTTTGTGCATACCTATTTGCACTCGATGTTGATTTCGTATACTCCGATATATCTGATTTGATTTCATGCCTATAGTATACACATGATTTGACTTATGCTTTCGGTGTATTTTACACGAGCTTTCAGTACTTTGATATGGTTTTGTGCACGCAGATGCACATGTTTATGAGTTTATATACCACGGTATACTTGATTTCGATTGGTGTATGTCGTATACCGTTGATTTCGATTTTGATACTCGATATTCGATTTCGTGCACCCTAGTGCACTGGATTTATGTTTTTGTGAACCTTGTGCACATGATTGGGATTTTTGCGCACACTTGACGCACTAGATGCGATTTTGTGCATACTAGATGCACTAAATCGAGATTCTTCGTGCATATCAGATGCACCTGATATTGTTGTCATGCACACTTGTTCCACTTAACAGATGCTTTCGTGTACACGCGTTACATTTAGTTTTGTTTCTGTGCACATCAATGGCACCTGTATTTGATTTCGATTTCCGTGCGCTCCAGACACACGTGGCATTCTTGTATACATTTTTGGGATTGATTTCCTTTGGAGCAGCATGCCTTTATGATATATACTATATGGTTTAGTAACCGAGCAGGACTGGTCTGAGGACAGTACCTGAGTATTTTGCATGCATCGATATTTACCGAAGGGATTTTCAAAAAGGAGCTATAGTCTCAATATTTTCCTACGTGTCCATGATGACACGAAACTTTACGAAGAAAACCCATCTAAATTCATTTTCAAAAGGTGGGACATATATGTTAAACAAAGGGTATACATATATACATAGCTATTTTCTTATAAATGAACGTCCGCTACTTATGCCGTAATTTGTGCATCGTACGACGATTTGAAAAGGGATTTTACATGCACTTTCATTTGGTTGTTTTTGAGGACTTCAAAATGATGCGTACTATATATATGATATAGTCATAACTACATTATACTTGATTTTCGTAAAGAATTTTGAAATATATTTTAGCATTAACTTCGATGATTGAGTGACGCTTGACGGAGTTTTGATTTTAAGTTTTGCACTCGTTTTCACGCGCATACGATGCGTTATGATATATCTTATGTATTCATGATTCCGGATCCCCGATGACTTGATTGTCTTGCTGAAATGTTTTAGTTATTGGGGGGTTTAAATTTAAATTCGGGGATCGAATTTATTTAAGGGGGATGATTGTAACATTTCAGAAAAATAAATTATTGTTTTTGGTAATTTAAATAATTAGAATAATGAATTTCATGAATATTATTAAATTATGGGAATTAGTTTTAATGAAATATTATAATTATATACCGAAAGTTTGGAAAATTAAAATGAATTATTGATTTTGAAGGAATTTATATGATTTGGGAATTTTACAAATTATTATAAAATTAATTATATATAAGGTAATGCTAAACTTGATTTATATTTCACTAATTATGCATTAACCTTATGCATGCAACATGACAAGTTGCAACACTTGTTACATTTTTATTTTTTATTTTTAAACCATGGCTTCTTTGTTCTTTTAAAATAGTTTTGGTTTTAAGAAAAAAGAAAAGAAAAAGAAAATATATGTGAGATATTTTGAGAGGGGTACATGTAAGTATGTGCGAGAGGGGGGGGGTTATCAAAGCACCATGGCTCCTTCACCTCACTCTCACCTTGGAAATTTCTTCACTTCCTTTATTCTTCTCTTCATCCTCCTCCCTCCACCTTCACTACGACCTCTCAAACACCCTCCAAAACACCACAAAATACTATGCCCCTTTCATAAAAATCACTCCAAACCTCACTACTAACCCCATCGGTAGATCAAGTTGCAACTTTGAGCATTTTGGGCCATCCTAGAATCTTCTTCAGTTGCTATATGAGATATAACCTACACTTTTTGTTAAGTTTTTAACTTTCCTTATATCCTATAGTAGTTTTGAGCCAAACTAATGTAGTTTAGCGATGTCGGAAAATTCTAAGTTGAGGTTTAGGTGATGTTATGAATTGAAAATGTGTAATTGAGATTTAGTCATGACTACAAACCATCTAGTGTTAGAATTCTGGGCAAAATTGAGTTTAGAACCCCAAATATGAAAACTGGAATTTTGCCGATATTGAATTTTATTGAAATTGTGATTATATATATGGGCCACGTCCTTGCAATGATCAGCTATATTGAAGAGCTCACGGATCTGAGACCACGTTGGAGAACGAGTTAGATATTGACTTGATTCTAAAGTCCCTACCTTCTACTTACACCTTGAAGGAAACCAGGGAGACACCCGCTCTACTTATTGGGGAATCTTCCTCTTCTAGATCCATGGAGAAAGCCAAGGGAGAGAAGAAGAAGGCCTCCACAAAGCTAAAAGGCGATGTCAGTAAGGTAGAGGGAAATGGAAGGGCAAAAGTTTCGGGGCTGATAGTAGGGAAAGAGGATTGTTTCTGTTGTCATGGGAAGGGCATTGGAAGTTGGATTGCAGGGCTTGGAAAGCCAGAATCCAGGATTCAAAGCACGTTGTGGTTTCGGCTTCAGGTGTGTTTGTGATTGAAAATTGTCTGTCAATTAACTCTACTTCCTGGGTACTAGATACCAGATCAGGATCTCATTCATTACAGGCTTTGAGAAACCGTAGAGTTATCAATGCAGGTGATATAACTCTCATGGTTACTAATGGAATGAGCATGTACGCTGTATCCGTAGGGAAATATTATCTAGGATTGACAAGTGAGCAGATATTGATTTTACATAACTTTTTGTGTGTACCTAGTCTAGCTTGTTATATCATATCTGTCTTTACTTTCGAAAGATGGATATGATTTTACATTTGTAAGCGATCTGGTCCACATCCATCATAATCAAAGTTTGATTGGGTCAGATACACTAGATAACGGTATATACGTATTAAATCAAGCTCAAGTTTTCAACGTCTAGAACAAACTTAAAAGAAAGTCTCCAGAATTAAATATGGCTTTCTTATGGCATTATAGACTGGGTCACATCAATGAAACAAGGTTGACGAAGTTACATAGAGAGGGTTATTTGGATCCGTTCGAATATCAGTCTTATGCAACTTGTCAATCATGTCTCATAGGAAAGATGACAAAGACTCCGCTCACTAGACACGGAGTAAGAGCGAGCTCGCTCTTGGGACTCATTCACAGCGACGTGTGTGATCCAAGGTCTACACATGCAAGAAGTGGTTATTTCTATTTCATTACTTTTACGGATGATTTCTCTAAGTATGGACATGTCTTCTTGTTGAAACATAAATCTAAGGCCTTTGAGAAATTCCGAGAATATAAGAATGAAGTGGAAAAACAAACCGGCAAAAATATCAAGACACTAAGATCTGATCAAGGTGGTGAATACTTAAGCGCCGAGTTCCTGGATTACTTAAAAGAGAATGTAATTCTCTCTCAGCTTACTCCTCCATACACAACACAACACAATGGTGTATCGGAAAGGCGGAACCGAACCTTATTGGATATGGTACGTTTCATGATGAGTAATATTGAGTTACCACGATCCTTCTGGGGTTATGCACTAGAATCAGCTGCATATCTTTTGAACAAGATTTCTACCAAGACCGTGCCTACCACACCATATCAGATGTGGAGTGGGAAGAAACCCTATCTTCAGTATCTGAAGATATGGGGATATCCAGTTTTTGTCAAAAAGAAGCATGCAGACATGCTCAAGGCACACTCAGTACTGTATAAGTTTGTCGGGTACCCAAAGAACTCCAGGGGGTATTTTTTCTATTACGCAGAGGAACAAAAGGTTTTTGTTTCTCGTCATGCCCACTTTTTGGAAAATCAATTTTTTGGAAAAAGAAACTAGTAGGAGAGCAATAGATTTGGATGAAATTCCAGAAACACATGCTATTACTGAAAGCATGGTAGAACCAGAGGTTTCGAAAGAACCGAACATCCCCGCGCCACTCCGTAGGAGTAGTAGCCGTCTCATCTGCCCGAGAGATACTATGGTTTTCTCATAGACGGGGATATAGAGGATTGCATCATTGATAATGATGAGCCCACTAGCTTCCAGCAAGCCATTCATAGCAAAGAATTAGTAAAATGGCTGGATGCAATGTGGACCGAAATAGAGTCCATGTACACCAACAAAGTATGGACTTTGGACTTTGCTCTAGAAGGGGTAAAACCCATAGGCTGTAAATGGATCTTCAGAAAGAAGATTGGTGTAGATGGACAGGTTGAAACCTATAAGGCTAGACTTGTTGCGAAAGGATTTCGCCAAAGACTTGGTTTGTACCATGATGAAACCTTTTCTCCAGTGACTATGCTCAAATCCATTCGGATCCTTCTTGCCATTGCTGCGTTCCACGATTATGAGATTTGGCAGATGGACGTATAGACCGCTTTTCTAAATGGATATTTGGAAGAGTGTGTCTATATAGATTATCTAGAGGGTTTCAATCAGAGTGGGAGCAGCAGGATAATGTGCAAGTTGCTTAAGTCCATTTTAAGCAGGCATCGCGTAGTAGGAATATCTGTTTTGATAAGATGGTCAAAGAATTTGACTTTATCAAAAATCCAGATGAACCATGGATTTATAGTAAGATTGTAGTGAGAACTGTGGTATTCCTTGTCTTATACATGGATGGCATTCTCTTGATAGGAAATGACATTCTTATGCCACAATCAGTCAATGGATTCTTGTCACATAGGTTCTCCATGAAAGATCTGGGTGATACTTCTTAAATTCTGGGGATCCAGATCTATCGTGATAGATCTAAAAGGATGTTGGGACTTTTGCAGTCCAGGCACATCAACACCATACTGAAAAGATTTAGTATGGAAGATTCAAAGTGCGTTAGTTTACCGGCTTGTCACGGAATCACCCTCTCCAAAGAGATGTCTCCCAATACTGATTTGGAAAGGGTTCGCATAACATCTATACCCAATGCTTCTGCGGTAGGCTCTATAATGTATGCGATGTTGTGTACCAGACCAGATGTTGCTTACGCACTAAGCGTGTTAAGCCGATATCAGTCAAACCCAGGGGAGTAGCAATAGATAGCAGTTATCAGAACATTCTCAAGTACCTGAGAAGGACCAAGGAGATGTTCTTAGTGTACGGAAGATAAGACCTCCAGATCGAGGCCTTTGCTGACTCCAGCTTCCAGAGTGACAAGGATGACTCCAAATCCATATCGGGTTATGTCTTTACCCTCAATGGAGGGGCGGTCTGTTGGAAGAGCTCCAAACAGAACACCGTTTCCAGCTCGACATTGGAAATGAAGTATATTGCTGCTTGTGATGTCGCAAAAGAAGCAGTCTGGATGAGAAAGTTCTTAACTGAACTTCAGGTGGTTCCAGCTATTGTTGTTCCAATACCGTTGTATTGCGACAACAATGGCGCTTTAGCTTTAGCGAAAGAACCCGGGTCCCATCAGAGATACAGACATATCTTGAGGCGGTATTGTTGGAGATAGTGCCCTCAGAGTCAATTATTAGGTCACAGGTACGTGATTGTAATGATTGAGGGAGGACCTATCCCGGTAGGACAGTCTTACTCGAGATGATAGTACGCTATCTGGTTTACCTTTATCATCGTGTACTGCTTTAGGTGACATGACACGTCGCTATTACACGTTGATAGAGCCCCTAGGATTCTTGCTTGACCACCAGCAGTATGAGGGCGATCATATAAGTGGGAGCTGGGGGTCTATAAGCTTATCCTTAAAAGGTCCCTAGTCGTGGGAGTTTCGAGACTGGGCATCGATACTCCATTAGTAGACTAGTGTATACAGTCGAGACCCCGACGAGGGGCGGTGGCCGGTCTCACAAGCCACTGGTGTCAGTTGGATCACCTAAGATGTATACAGGTGCTCATTGGGTTATGAGTACACCGGACAGGACTCGCCGGGAACATGCTAGTTGGTCATATACCAGACGTCAGATGGCAGTTCCCTGGTGACATGTGTGCAGGTTAGTTCATCGACCTGGGGATCGTCATTTGTCTCGTGTGAGTTCCCACTGTACTTTGATTACTACCCTACCACGGCTCAAAGGAGTCGTGCAAACAGGTTTTAGTTGGGTACAGTCCCGAGCCACATGGAGGCAGTGAGCGTATCTTCAGGGGTTCGTCTCTCCCGGTATTGGGGGTGAGGTCGTGCTGTGTCTAGGAGAGCCATTACACAAAGTCCTTGGCCAAGGCAAGGAGATTTACTGGTAGGTATTCCAGTAGTATCTCAAGGTGTTCTGGGCTACACTCCGACACGACTTGTACCGCTTTTGGGGGTCTGACTTTTACCAACCCCCTAGGCCCGCCATGCGATGCTCATAGACGAACGGACCGGACTGCACGGATATTGTCACTGACAGGCTCAGTTGGGTGTCGGGGTGAGCTTCCTCATCGACGTCCCTTTTGGTCAATAGCTGGTGGCCCGTCACGTATTGGCATATACCTCTGATGTGCTAGTGGTTAAATCCACAGCCATAGTATTGACGAGTCTTTAGAGTCCACCACATTTACAGTTACTCAGCTTTCGGGCGAAAGGTTGTAGAGGCCGTATGGAGATATGGCAAGGTCCGATCAGATACGTGCGGTATTGCACGGATCAGGATCGGACAGTTTGTACTATAGGCCGTATGGTTATATGGCAGGGTTCGATCAGATATGTGCGGTATTGCACGGATCAGGATCGAACAGATATTACTAGCCGGCTTTGGTATAAGCCGGATCCTAGTATAGTACAGTGTAGATTTTGTCTCATTGCATTTGTATTTCGGTCGAAATACAGATGCGGGTGTGTATGCACAGTATCGGGGTTTTCCTGTAATTTATTACGGGAACAGTTTTTGGAGTTGCCAGTTTGTTTTCCGTTTCGGCCAATTTTCCATTGTTCCGTTCATTGGCCGAAGATTGGTGGAGGAGGGCTTATTTGCATTGTTGCAAATAAGTATTTGTGGAGGGGTTCTTTGCATCTTGTTGCATCATGATGGCTTTCATGATGTGCACCATCCTTTGACTTGATTTCTTCATGATGGCATGACTTTTTGAGTCATCATGGTTCATGATGGTTGGACTTTGTGAGGTGATGATGGTGGTGTTGAGTGTTGAGTTTACCTTGCTATCATTTCTTTTGTATGATAGCTTTCCTCTCTCTCTCTCTTTGGTATTAGATGAGAATGGCTCCCTCTTTTGTTACACACACTTGACTCTCTCACTCTCCTTCTCTCCTCCCCCTCTAGTTATGGCCGGCCAAGCTTGGAGGAGGGGTTGCCCATTTTTGTAGTGGGGATTTTTGCTCTCTTGATGTTAGAAAAATCCCCAAGTTCCTCCACATTGTTCTTGTATCATCCCTCCACCTAAAATGGCATCTCCATGAACCCCAAAGTGAGACTTGAGGACTACATATTCTACAGCGAACCTTGGGCACGTCGAGTAGCCGGCTTCGTGCCCGAGTTGCCTCGGCATTGAGGTGGGAGCCCGTAAACATAGTTGGCGATGTGGTGCACTTCCGGCGACGAGGAGGAGACGGGACTTTTCCGCAGGAGATCGGGACCATGACGAGAAGACCGGAGGACTTGGATCGTCGGTATATCTCTATTCCCTTTCTTGTAGTTAGCTTAGACTAGTTAATGGTTCGATCCGGAGTTTAGTGCGCGGTGGTGCCGGTTTGCAAAGTCCGCAAAATTTTAGTTATTCACCGCTTCCGCATTCCGGCGTCGGATTGACGGCCGGGGCGCCGCCGTGCACTTACAGTGGTATCAGAGCCTCCCCATTAACTTAGTCTAGCTTTGTGTAATGTGTTTTTCTGTTCCGATCGATCGAAATGTCCGAAAACCCCAATACACCCACGACAGTTTCTGTTGAAATTTTTCTGTCTCCAAAAATTTTTCAGGTTGCATAAAAGTACTGTGCTAGAAATTCTAAGAACACTGTTCAAATTCGACGTACTGTTCCTCTCACATGACCGCGGAAGGGCGGCCAAAACGCATGTTTGGCCGCGCTTCCGCCGCAGTCTACAGGGATCAGTGGGTTGGGTTTTTTACAGTGGGCTTCTGGGCTTAAATTTGGGTTTCTGGAATATTTAAATTGGGCCCATATTTTCTGTAACTGCTACAGTATTGTTTTGGGGCCCACTTGATATAATTTGATCGGTCGGATATTTTAAACACATTTTTCACAGTATTTACATTATATCTGCGACCGTGAATGTCACTCGATCGGTAAATCCGGTCTAACTGCTATAGCCCGGTTAGACGGATTTGCGAACGTGACTTTCACGTTGATGTTCTATGTATTTGCTGTGATGTTGCGGATCGGTCGTGGGGGATAGCCTGGATGCAATGCTAGTACAGTTTTGTTTGTATTATGTACATTTGATATTGCGGGGCGAGCGTCCGACATGTGGACTGCCGTCACTGCCTGACTGTATTATTATTTTGGGGCACGACCTGGTTGCGGTCGATGTACCCGGTGTATGTATATTTTACTTTCTGTACTAGGATACCCCGCGGAGGGGTGCACGGATAGCCGGGTTCTAGAGGGCAACAAGCCCGCATCTCATGGCATTGAGACGGAGGGGGCTTCACTCTGGGATTGGCGGGCTATTCGCCGCACTCGTAGGGGGTATAGGTTTGACCCAGGAGGGGTGCCCAAGTTACCGGATTCCGTGAAGTGCTGGGTGGTCCATTCACGGCGCTGAAAGGGGCTGCCTCGCTTCAGGTTTTGGCGGGTGACTTGCCGCGCCCGTAGGGGTCTAGGATTTCATTGCACAGGCTATCCACACGACCAGGGGAACGTCGGGTTTCAGCGGCTCTGTGAAACCCGGGGATCCCAGATATCTGTATTGTTTTTGTGATGCTGTTCATTCTCTGTGATGTTGCATTTTATTCACGCCTTGAGCGAAATATAATATATTGGTATATATATTAGTAGATGTTGTATATGTTTTGCATCCGCGCTAGTCCAGTCCCCGCTCTGTCGTTAGTTAGCTAACCTAACGGGTAATGACGGGACCCAGTGGCGAATGCGGATGGCATATACGTACATCAGTATATTTTCGTTCTTTTTGGTGTGATCAATTGATGGGACTGCGTTGATTCGGATCAATGCAAGTTAAAAACAAACCTAATCTGATGTTGTTGGAACACTTTTCAAAAAGCTGTTATTGCAAGGACGTTTACTTTTGTTTTGCATCGTGGTATTCATTGGAATATCCTGCTCCTCAGTCGACGAGGCAAGGGCCGAGATCCCTTCACCGGGAGTGACCCCTTGGACAATAAGTTTGCGTCAGGGCATTAACTTCACTATAGCCGATTACTTTTGCTTTGCACCGTGGTATTCATTTGGAATATCCTGCACCTCATTCTACGGGGAAAGAGCCGAGATCCCTTCACCGGGAGTGACCTCTTTAGCGGAAGTTGTCGTCACTATATTTCTAAAAAGCTATCCGTTCCTTCAACGATATCAAGTTCATTACGTTAAAGGTTTTCGCCAGAAACCATTCGTAGCCCTCCATCATTTCAGTTAAATATTCGGTAGTATTCAAGCTATGTATTTTGACCTCACGCCAAGGCATAGTGTTTGGTAGCTGCCGGGTATTTATCTGTTGCATAGATAGATGCGTTGGTTTGGGACAGTCGTACTACTATTTTGGCCTACGTCAAGGGTATGTACGGGTGGATTCAAATTAACCTGGATAATGATGGGCAGAACTTGACATGTGACTTATGATATTTTGACCTCACGCCAAGGTCATAAGAGCATGGGGCAGAAATCACATCGGGAGTTTCAAAAGAACTGAAACTTGCCAGATATGCGCATACCTTCTGGAGTGTGATACCGTGAGCGGATTCCGTCACGTTATCATGCGATGAGAGTTGGATCCCGATTCCCACTGATGAGTTAGTTTACTCCTCGGGTAACCCCGACCAATTCTTCTTTCAGGTTTGGAGGAGAATTTGAGGTACAGTGGGAGGTTTCCTGATTAGATAAATTGGTAACCATTCTGATCTAGGTTAGAGTGCACGCTGAGTGTTTCTTTTCTCTCTCTCTCTGGCAGCGACCATTTGACCCGACCCTAAGACTTTGACTCAGTGACCAAGTTGACCGAACCTTCTTAAACACCGGCTTTTGGATTGTCAGAGTTGCAGACCTCATTGCCACTCCTACTTTTACCCTTTTTCTCCAGGACACCCCGTATTACTACGAACGTCCACTTCCATTGGACAAAACCATCGTATGGTTAGATACGAACTCGAAAGAATTTATTCGAGGATGGTTTCCGGTTCTGGAGAAAACGGATAGGATTATTCAGTTGTCTTTTCCTTTTACCCTCTCTCAGGTTACGAGTACTCCTTGGTTTAGGGGTAGTACACCTATTACGCAAATTGGATTGTCTTGTTCCAAACCTTAGGCTGGTGCCGACCGGTAGGGAATGAAGAAAACCAATTAGCATAACGATGGTGTGCAGAAGGTATTAAGTTCAGACAAAGCAAGGGATTAGTAAGAGGGCAAAGTAAATTGCAACAGATATTCACGACCAAACCAAATATTTCGTTACCACTCCCACATCACCTTTGTATTTCTCCAGGACACTCCGTATCACTACGAAGATCCACAGTTTCATTTGGATACTCCATCGTATGGTTATATACGAACTCGAATGGAACTTGTTCCAGTTCGGGGATGGATTCTGGTCCAGGAGAAATAGGAATAAGATTTATTCAGGTGTCTTTTATCTTCACCCTCTCTCATTGCGAGTGTTCCTAGGATTGGGACAGTACACCCATTATGCTTATTGGATAGTCTTCTTCCAAACCATAGGCTGGTGCCGAACGGTAGGGAAGGAAGAAAACCATTTGGCCTAAAAGGGTGTGCAGAAGGTAAAGACTAAAGACATATGAAGGGATTTGGAGAGGTGGCAAAGAACTATACGGTTACAGTCGTGAATCTGGAAGAGGCATTACTAGGAATACCAGAATACCCCATCGGAACATTTCAATGTTTCAGTTTCACTGTGTAATGTTAAAGGAAAACTGATTTCCCGATTAGATACTTACTCCAGGGTATGTATTTACCAGGTACGATTCTCACATCTGTATGGTTTTACAGATGTTGAGTGGGAGTAAGTTATTGGGAATTGGGTGATTATCCTCATTATATCGGGATTCGTTGTAATCGGTGATATTTGAGGAAATCACCTGGGCTGTTTGCCGGTCGGCAAATATTTGGTTTTGAATATCCGCTGTTATGCACCAATTTCAAATTGATATATCTGTACATCTATTTTCATAGAGTGAGATATACCTTTCTGAAATTATGTCTACGACATTTACCTATATCAGTGGATGGTTAGGTAAGGAGCATTAAACAGCGGTGTAATTCTTCTTAACCATAAGTACAGTTTTCAACCTACGACACACAGTGAATGAGTTATCAGACTCAAGGGACTTATACAAAGTATTGTATGTTGTCCAGGGTCCATCAGGACAGAGGGGTTGGTCCTCATACTATATTCTGTTTACTTTTAACTTCTCTAGTTCTTAGACATGTGGTCTAAGTTTTGAGGAGTTATAGGTATTTGAATAGAGTAGAGAACCAGGTGTAGCAAGTATCGGGATTCTTCAAAGTGATCGAAGATGTAGATACTTGTGTATGGTATTCAGTTGATAGTAATGATAAAGAGATCTTTCTTCTCTTTCAGGTTACTCATAATTGGAAGTATTCCTAAGTTGAGTAACGCTGATCGGCCTCCTTCCATTTAGTTGACATGCGCTGGGGACAGCTGCATGATTTGAATCTGGTTCAATTAAATCAGTGCCTCTGTTTCTATACTGGATATAGAACAGTTCATATCTTAACGATGTTAAGGTACGGGGAGTTGTCCGGTTTATGATTAAAACCAGACACTGGACAACTCAAGGCACGTTTCTGTAATGGCTGTTTGTGGGTTGACCCAGGCTATGACGAGGGTTGATTTTCTACCATCTGGATGAACAATAGTGATATTGTTCTAGACTCGCCACAGTTTTATTAAAAATGGATTTTTTCAGAAAACAGTAGTGGGAGTATGGTAGAACTGGAAGTGATTCCAGAACCACAAACGATTACTGAAGATTTGATAAGGAACCTAAAGATTCAATCTGGATTGACATTCCATTGGCCACTCCGCAGATAAGGTGGGTAACTTCAGGCACCCGAGAGGCACTACGGTGGCCTCAAGGACGGTGACAGGGAAGTTCTTGTTTACCCACAATTGCCATTGCTGTTGTTCCAGGTTACGAGACCCGGCGGGAGGATGAATATAGCGTCGTTCTAAAACTAGTTTTAGAAGTGTACGTGTATATGACTCTGCCAGAGGGTTGTCGTAGTCAGTGGGAGCAGCGGAAGCATTGGTGGATATGTAGCTTATGTCTATTTATAGACTAAAGCAGATGTAGCGGAGATAGATCATCTATTTCTGACGTGACAGTCATGGGTTTGACTTCATCAGAATAGGGGATGGATCTGTTGAGAAGGTAGTAGGGTGTGATGTCCTAGTATCTGGATGACATACACAGAATAGGAAAAGAAACTCCTACACTACAATCGGTTATACTTTGGTCGTCACACAGTGGTTTCTCCACAAAGGAAATGGATTTTATATCTGACATACTGGTTACTGGATCTATGGTTTTAGATCTAGATTTGGGTGGTTTCCCAATCAGGGTACTTGACAGCATTCTAAGAGTATTTAGGATGGACGACTCCTGGCACGGTAGTGTACCTGCAGGTAATGGAGTCACCCTCTCCAAAGATGTCTTACAGACTAAAGGGGAGAGGGACGTGCATGATTGGCAGATCACTTGCTCAGGCAATTGAGTCAATCGTGAGATGTCAAGTACCACACCAGATGTTGTTCTTGCACTAGATGCAATAAGTTGATATTAATTCAATCCTGGAGAAACAGTCGGAAGCAGTTTTAGAACATAAGTGGATGTTCTAGGGATATGATAACGACAGCCTCATTCAGGAGACAGTTATCATTCCAGGCTTCCAAGGTGACATGGACGACAAGAAGGTTGTCAGAGTTATAGTTTTCCTTCTGATGAGGGGCAGTATTTTGGACAGGTGGTCCAAGGCAATACTGAGGGAGGCATGGCGCGCAGGATACTGATTAAGTTCAGTTGTCGATACAGTCTAAGAAGTTTGGATTTGGAGTTCATTTATGAGCTAGGTCCCATCAGACATCCAGACACGTTCTAAGACGTGTATTGCTCTTTTCGGGAGATGGTTTTCTCCGCGAACTTGAGATATAGAGAGACATAGAAAGAAACAACTAAGCGGATCCACTCACTGAGGCTATTCCTCGAACGCAATAGTTCCGCAAACGAGCTTTGTGAGACTGACTAGTAGAGGAGTTGGATGTTCGGTATCACACGGGCTGTGAGTATGCGACATCGCAATAATTAGCCTTGAGTGCAAGTGGGAGATTGTTGGAGATAGTGCCCTCAGAGTCAATTATTAGGTCACAGGTACGTGATTGTAATGATTGAGGGAGGACCTATCCCGGTAGGACAGTCTTACTCGAGATGATAGTACGCTATCTGGTTTACCTTTATCATCGTGTACTGCTTTAGGTGACATGACACGTCGCTATTACACGTTGATAGAGCCCCTAGGATTCTTGCTTGACCACCAGCAGTATGAGGGCGATCATATAAGTGGGAGCTGGGGGTCTATAAGCTTATCCTTAAAAGGTCCCTAGTCGTGGGAGTTTCGAGACTGGGCATCGATACTCCATTAGTAGACTAGTGTATACAGTCGAGACCCCGACGAGGGGCGGTGGCCGGTCTCACAAGCCACTGGTGTCAGTTGGATCACCTAAGATGTATACAGGTGCTCATTGGGTTATGAGTACACCGGACAGGACTCGCCGGGAACATGCTAGTTGGTCATATACCAGACGTCAGATGGCAGTTCCCTGGTGACATGTGTGCAGGTTAGTTCATCGACCTGGGGATCGTCATTTGTCTCGTGTGAGTTCCCACTGTACTTTGATTACTACCCTACCACGGCTCAAAGGAGTCGTGCAAACAGGTTTTAGTTGGGTACAGTCCCGAGCCACATGGAGGCAGTGAGCGTATCTTCAGGGGTTCGTCTCTCCCGGTATTGGGGGTGAGGTCGTGCTGTGTCTAGGAGAGCCATTACACAAAGTCCTTGGCCAAGGCAAGGAGATTTACTGGTAGGTATTCCAGTAGTATCTCAAGGTGTTCTGGGCTACACTCCGACACGACTTGTACCGCTTTTGGGGGTCTGACTTTTACCAACCCCCTAGGCCCGCCATGCGATGCTCATAGACGAACGGACCGGACTGCACGGATATTGTCACTGACAGGCTCAGTTGGGTGTCGGGGTGAGCTTCCTCATCGACGTCCCTTTTGGTCAATAGCTGGTGGCCCGTCACGTATTGGCATATACCTCTGATGTGCTAGTGGTTAAATCCACAGCCATAGTATTGACGAGTCTTTAGAGTCCACCACATTTACAGTTACTCAGCTTTCGGGCGAAAGGTTGTAGAGGCCGTATGGAGATATGGCAAGGTCCGATCAGATACGTGCGGTATTGCACGGATCAGGATCGGACAGTTTGTACTATAGGCCGTATGGTTATATGGCAGGGTTCGATCAGATACGTGCGGTATTGCACGGATCAGGATCGAACAGATATTACTAGCCGGCTTTGGTATAAGCCGGATCCTAGTATAGTACAGTGTAGATTTTGTCTCATTGCATTTGTATTTCGGTCGAAATACAGATGCGGGTGTGTATGCACAGTATCGGGGTTTTCCTGTAATTTATTACGGGAACAGTTTTTGGAGTTGCCAGTTTGTTTTCCGTTTCGGCCAATTTTCCATTGTTCCGTTCATTGGCCGAAGATTGGTGGAGGAGGGCTTATTTGCATTGTTGCAAATAAGTATTTGTGGAGGGGTTCTTTGCATCTTGTTGCATCATGATGGCTTTCATGATGTGCACCATCCTTTGACTTGATTTCTTCATGATGGCATGACTTTTTGAGTCATCATGGTTCATGATGGTTGGACTTTGTGAGGTGATGATGGTGGTGTTGAGTGTTGAGTTTACCTTGCTATCATTTCTTTTGTATGATAGCTTTCCTCTCTCTCTCTCTTTGGTATTAGATGAGAATGGCTCCCTCTTTTGTTACACACACTTGACTCTCTCACTCTCATTCTCTCCTCCCCCTCTAGTTATGGCCGGCCAAGCTTGGAGGAGGGGTTGCCCATTTTTGTAGTGGGGATTTTTGCTCTCTTGATGTTAGAAAAATCCCCAAGTTCCTCCACATTGTTCTTGTATCATCCCTCCACCTAAAATGGCATCTCCATGAACCCCAAAGTGAGACTTGAGGACTACATATTCTACAGCGAACCTTGGGCACGTCGAGTAGCCGGCTTCGTGCCCGAGTTGCCTCGGCATTGAGGTGGGAGCCCGTAAACATAGTTGGCGATGTGGTGCACTTCCGGCGACGAGGAGGAGACGGGACTTTTCCGCAGGAGATCGGGACCATGACGAGAAGACCGGAGGACTTGGATCGTCGGTATATCTCTATTCCCTTTCTTGTAGTTAGCTTAGACTAGTTAATGGTTCGATCCGGAGTTTAGTGCGCGGTGGTGCCGGTTTGCAAAGTCCGCAAAATTTTAGTTATTCACCGCTTCCGCATTCCGGCGTCGGATTGACGGCCGGGGCGCCGCCGTGCACTTACAGGTATCACCTGATCAGGGAGATCAATGATCGCTGGGAGATCAAGGTGAGGAAAGAATATTCAGAGAACAACACTGCAGATCCATTCACAAAGGCCATCCCTCAGACACAGTTAGAGTGGCCATTCGAGATGATAGGTCTGCGATATGCTGTTCAGTCGAAAATATTGTGCATTTGATATGACATTTTCCTTACTATTTTTATATAATAAAAGGGGTTTATTATAAATATGTCACGACCTAAAATTTGGCCCGTAACCGGCACTTAAACTACGTGACGTCTACAGGCGTACGCAACTTAAGTAAGACGAAACCCAGAAATCTAAACCACCCAAATCTGGATCAATGGAGAAAAACATAGTTTTAAGATTTGGAAAATAATAAGTAAAATCTCTAACTTTAGTTTTCCTTCTTGAAAATTTCGGCAGCATCTCCTTTGTAAAAACTAGCCCCGAAAACGGGTACAACACATATAATATATAAAGCATCCCAAATGGGAGCAAAATCACGCCCAACGGCGGAGACAATCACCACAACATGTATACGATGTCTAAGCGAAGAAATATCAAAGAAAAGGCTGCAATAAGAAGTAAACTTTCCCAAAACAAAACCGGCTCCTACGAGCATGGCACCCAAAGTCACCAAAAATAATACAACACCGAATCCTCACAAGTCGTCTCTAAGTCATATACAAACAGTGGTAGATGGAGAATACTAGATCTAAAAAAAAGATATACAATGTACAAGCAGATAACCACAAACCCACCTAAAAGCAAAGGCCTCACTGCCTAACGTAGCGGTATCCGCAAAAGTAGAGATGATAAGACGCCCTGCCGTGACTACTCTGATGGTAAGTCCTGCAAAACCCTGTGGCACAACGGGGGTGAGTTGCTAACTCGTGAATAGTAAATAACATCATACTGTAATCGCAAGTATGCACGAACATCGATCTATCTATCACATGTAATCCGATAGCATAAGTATGATAAGTGAATATGCAACAATCATGTAAAGGTACATCATCAGGCTACTACAACTACATGAAACAATGCATAACAACAATAATCTTGAGTGTGTGGGATGATACAATAAAATCTCATGCACAATCATCAGCATGGAAAACACCAATGTCCCTTACTAACACATCAAATCCCAAATCCCCAGGCACCGCATCCTCAGATCGGCCCTCACATCCTGTAAGTCTCATGGAACCTGAGTGTCAAATATCGACACCCGAAACATCATGAAAACATATTCCTGTGTGTGTATATATATGTATATAAGTATGAGGATATCAACCCCGTATGTCCACCGACGATACGTAAAAATCATGAAAACCTGAGTGTCTAACACCGACACTCGAAACAACATGAAACCCGTGTCTAGTATCGACACGTAAATCCTCATAACTCAGGCACTGTCACCACGACTGGCCCTGACGATATGTCGTACATCACTCCAGTCGGTATCCCCACGATAACCGCCGAGTCCAAATACAGTCACCGGTAGGTACTTACCCACCTTCCAGGCTCATCGTCTGTACCACAAACATCTTGCCAAGGGGAACCGTGCCGGGTCCCATCATGTACCCGCACACGGCCCACTCACTCCTCGCATCGGGTATATATCACAAATCTCAGAACCGAGAAATCTCATGGTGGACGCATCAAATATCATATCAAGAGAAACCGGGTTTTCAAACAATACATAGTTTCTTGAAAATACCCCTACGGTTCTCAAATCCATAAATCATATGAATTCCATGTCTCAATGCGTAAAATCCATATAAAACTGATATATACAACATAAAACATCAATATGAGCATATAAAGGGAAAACCGCTCTTTTAAATGAATCCAGCCTTTTAAAATATATCTTGCGGTTTCCAAAATCCTCCGAAAACAAATGCAGTATCATATGAGGTGTACATGTAAGTGTAGCAAAGTTTAAGTATCTACGAGTAAGCAAGTGGGTATGATGCATTTCATAAGCGCAATGATCAACAAGTCAATATCACATATCAAAACAATACCACTTGGGGTACATACAACTATAGCGAAAATATGCGGGTGTACATGCCAATATGTGTGCATGATATACATGTAGCTGTAATAGACTATGTGGGTGTACATGTCAATATGTATGCAAGATGTACAAGTAGCTATAGTAAGGTATACGTGAAATGAATTAAGAGTTACTATCTTAACTATCCATGTCAAACACAATAACACGTATGTAGGTGTCAACAATATTTCCTATGCACAAAGGAATAAGAGTTACTACCTCCACTACCCCTATCCACTACCATATCGTGTATGTTGGTGGTTTGTGCGTGTCATGGCAATTACTGACGATGTAGGTGCAGCATACAATTTGGTGCTCGTGCAACATGAACCGTCAGTAATGTGTTATATCTAAAGGTACGAGTCAAGTACAACAGATAATGCTATGCAATGACATTCATATATAATTAACTAATATGCAAACACATGCAACTATCATATCATATCCGTCCCGACGCATAACGCCATACGGGCGATTTCCCCGTAGATGTTAAATTTACTCACCAATGGTCTCCAGCTATGAAAATCCGATCACCTGCTTCCCCTTGTTCGCAGCGTCCGAAGTCCCCGCTTGCGACGCTATATTTCCACAAACACAGGAAATAGTGCAAACATCTTAGAAATTGACCAATATAACGTAAAACTATGTATTAAATAACGCACCAACACTAAACTAACTCGCGAGTGTACGTCTAGTGGCTAACGTGCATAACGATACCACAAAACCTACCCAAGTATAGCAGCAGCACAAGATCACGATTCGTGTCGCAACACGTAACACACAGACTGAAAACACTAGATTATAGGTAAACGATTCCAGATTTTTCATACTGCAATTACTAAAAAAGTAAACAGTACCAAACATCCCTAACCAACTGGAGACAACTACCCACAAAAGCCAAACCCCAGCATCTCCCTACATCGCCGGCGTCGCCGGAATTCGTCGAAAGGGTCGCCGGCCCCGGCCGGTGGGGTGGTCCTCATCTCTCAGGTGGTACTCTAGGGTCACTAGTACATCACTATAATTTTGTTTGATTTTTCTGTAAAAAACCCAGGTCACAGCACTTCACAGAGGCTCTGAAAGACACTAAAAACCCGATAATGCACTAATTGATACTTCAAGTGTTCTAAACCATATTCAACAAGCTACACATCATAAAAACTCTAATTTATCAGTATAGGGATTATACCTATCAATTTTAGCTCACAAGGTCCAAGCTTTCCTAGTTCCAAGTGATCCAAGAGCAAGAATCAAGACTTTAAGAATTTTTGTGATATATTTGGGAATTTTAGAGAATTTTGAGTTTGGATTGATGCAAATTGGAAAGGAAATGATCAAGGGCAGTAGGGGGAGGAAGGATTTCGGCCAAGGGAGAAGAATGGAGTTGTGTTGAGTGTTCTAGCTCATTTCAAGTGATAAGTGCACATAAATGCATTCACACACACATGCATGCACCTTGAATTTCCTTTCATTTCTTTTCTTTAACTCTTAATCCTAGTCCACACAATGAATCTAGATATTATGTGGGTTTGGTTTAATCAAGAATAATTGAAGAAAGGATCACTAAAGAGAAATTTCCCAAAATGTGAATACCGTATTAAAATAATATTAAAATTGGGAAAAAAATTTAAATTGAACCAAAACGTCCCATATACCCCCAAAGCTTGCGCACTAGCTTTATTTTAGCTAAATTAGGTGCTGGCAAGTCTATATGGTCGTTTGAACACAATCGGTTTAAAACGGAAAATACCGATAATTTAACCCTAAAACGGAAAAATTCGCATAACGATTTCTAAATCTCCCCCCTTATAGAAATTCGGTCCCCGAATTAAAATTTCATACTAAGTGTACCTTCAAAGGGATGAGGGAATTTCTTCTGCATCTCGCTCTCGGCCTCCCAAGTGATCTCCTCACTAGTCGGGCTACGCCAAAGAACCTTCACAGACAGCAAGACTCTTGACCGAAGTTTCTTCACCTGCCGATCCAAAATAACTACCGACTGCTCGGTGAATGAAAGATCACGCTCAAGCTGAACGGTTTCGTGCTGAATCATGTGAGAAGGATCATGAAGGTATCTACGAAGCATCGACACATGGAAAACAGGGTGAACATCCGGAAAACTGGGCGGGAGCGCCAAACGATAAGCTACAGAACCCACTCGCTCAAGGATCTCGAAAGGATCTATAAATCTGGGACTGAGCTTCCCCCTCTTCCCAAATAGCATAACGCCCTTCATCGGAGAAATCCTCAGGAATACATGATCCCCCACTGCGAACTCAAGTCTGCGACGACGACGGTCGGCATAAGACTTTTGCCTGCACTGGGCTGCTCTCATCCTGTCCTGAATCAGCTGGATCTTCTCCGTGGTCTCCTGAACTAGCTGGGGTCCCAAAACTCTACTCTCGCTGAGTTCGGTCCAGCAGACTGGCGATCGACACTTCCTACCATATAAAGCTTCAAAGGGTGCCATCTGAATAGTCTCCTGAAAGCTGTTGTTGTAGGAGAACTCAATCAACGGCAAGTGCCATTCCCAACTGCCACCAAAATCAAGCACACATGCACGGAGCATATCCTCCAGAGTCTGAATAGTCCGCTCCGACTGACCATCGGTCTGCAGATGAAAAGCGGTGCTAAAACTCAACCGGGTACCCAAAGCTTCCTGAAGCTTCTGCCAAAGACAGCTAGTAAACTGGGTGCCTCTGTCGGATACGATGCATGTGGGAACACCGTGCAAACGCACAATCTCATCTATATACAACTGCGCATACTGAGCATACCCGAAAGTGGTCTTCACTGGAAGGAAGTGAGCCGCTTTCGTCAATCGGTCAACAATCATCCCAATGGAGTCATACCCCCTACTGGTCCTGGGTAGACCCACAATGAAGTCCATGGAAATCTGCTCCCATTTCCACTCCGGAATGGATAAAGGCTGCAACTCTCCAGCAGGTCTCTGATGCTCAGCCTTGACTTGCTGATAAGTCAGGCACCTTGAAACGAAGTCCGGAATATCGTGTTTCATCCCTTCCCACCAGTAAAAGTCTTTCAAGTCACGGTACATCTTGGTGGAACCTGGATGAACGCTAAAGGCCGACTGATGTGCCTGCTCTAGGATCTCGCGTCTCAACCCATCAGCATCTGGTACACACAAGCGAGTCCTGCATCGTAGCACACCCTGGTCATCAATCATGAACTCCGAAACCGTACCCTGTCGAACAAGCTCAAGAATCTCGGACAAACGGGCATCACTGGGTTGCGCCTCACGGATACGATCAAATAGCAGTGGACGGGCGCGGACATGAGAAAACTGTCCCCCAGTGAAAGTGAACTCGAACCGCACTCTACCATCACACAAGAGCTGCCAATCTGCAGACGACTGATGCTGAACTGCGCTCAACTGGGACAAGCTACCCCCGGGCCTACGACTCAAAGCATCAGCCACCACATTCGCCTTGCCCGGGTGATAAAGGATCTCACAATTATAATCCTTCACTAGCTCCATCCATCAGCGCTGTCTCAGGTTCAGATCCCGCTGGTGGAAGATATACTTCAAGCTCTTGTGATCCATGAAGATCTGACACGACTCCCTGTACAAGTAGTGTCTCCAAATCTTTAACGCAAAGACCACCGCAGCCATCTCAAGATCGTGAGTGGGGTAATTCTGCTCGTGCTTCTTCAGCTGCTTAGAAGCATACGCAATCACTCTATCATACTGCATCAAAACACAGCCGAGCCCCACTCTAGAAGCATCACAATAAACAACATAGCCGCCCGATCCAGAAGGTAAAGAAAGAACTGGTGCTTTCGTCAACCGAGTCTTCAACTGCTGAAAACTCTGCTCGCACGCATCAGTCCAAAGAAAAGGAACTCCCTTCCGGGTCAGTCCAGTCAGCGGTGCAGTGATACTCGAGAAATCCTGCACAAAACGACGATAATAACCAGCTAAGCCCAAAAAGCTTCGGACCTCAGTCACCGATACAGGTCTAGGCCAAAACTTTACAGCCTCGATCTTCCTCGGGTCCACAAGAATACCATCACCAGTCACCACATGACCCAGGAAGTCAACTCTATCAAGCCAAAATATGTACTTTGAGAATTTAGCATACAGCTGGTGCTCTCTCAAAATCTGCAAAGCAATCCTCAAGTGCTGCTCATGCTCCTCACGACTCCTAGAGTAGACCAGTATGTCATCAATAAACACTATAATAAACTGGTCGAGGAACGGCCTGAAAATCTGGTTCATCAGATCCATGAATGCTGCTGGCGCATTGGTGAGTCCAAACGACATCACCAAAAACTCATAATGCCTATAGCGCGTACGAAAAGCAGTCTTCGGAATGTCATCATTCCGAACCCGCAACTAATGATAGCCCGAACGTAAATCAATCTTAGAAAAATGTCTCGCACCCTGAAGCTGATCAAATAAATCGTCAATGCGAGGTAAAGGATACCTGTTCCGCACCGTAACTTGGTTCAATTGACGATAATCCACATACAGCCTCAAACTGCCGTCCTTCTTCTTGGCGAACAAAACATGATTTCCCTACGGCGAAACACTCGGACGCACAAGTCCCAAATCAAGCAACTCTTGCAATTGATCTTTAAGCTCTCTAAGCTCTGCCGGAGCCATCCGATAAGGCGGTATAGAAATAGGCTCCATGCCAGGAATCAGATCAATGCAGAACTCAAAATCGCGCTCTGGCGGCAACCCAGGTAACTCATCGGGAAAGACATCGGGAAACTCTCACACGGTAGAATCCTGGTCCAACGACTCCACTGTGGCCCTAGTATCATGAATGGAAGCCAAGAATCCCTGACATCCCCTCCTCAAAAGCCGACAAGCGCACAGAACAGAAATCAAACTGTGAGGGGCGGCACCACGGTCCCCCTGCACAACAAACACTAACTCGCCGGGAAAACAAAATCTAACTGTCCTCTCGCGGCAGTCCACAGACACATAGCAAGTAGCTAGCCAGTCCACGCCCAACAGAACGTCGAAGTCCAACATCTCAAGAAGGATCAAGTCGACGGATAGCTCTCTGTCTCCTAAACGGACAGCACACGATTGGTACACGTGTCGCGCAACAAACGACTCTCCCACAGGAATGGTCATGACAAGCGGCTGATCTAGCAAACACGACTCTCGGCCTAACCTCGGCACGAAGTACGTAGAAACATACGAATGCGTAGATTCCGGATCAAAAAGGACATGTGCATCAAAAGAACATACAGAAAGGATACCTGAAACCACAGCATTTGACGCCAGAGCGTCCTGGTGAGTCAAGGCAAAAACCCTTGCCTGCCCTCTACTGGTTACTGGCTGTCCTCTGCCTCCGCCACCTCGACCTCTCAGTACAAAACCCCCGCGACCATGACCTCTCTGAACAGGAGTCTGACACGGCGCAACAACAGGAATAAGAGGCAACGCTCTCTGAGGCAGAGAAGGTGGTAAGGTAACCTGGGGTACTGCTGGCCCTCTCTGATGCACCACGGTACAATCTCTCACTAGGTGCTGTAAACTGCCACATCCAAAACACCCACGTGTCGACGGCTGACCCTCCTGGGAAAAAGTATTGAACAACTGGCCACGTCCTACATATCTGCTACCCCCAGCGTCTGATCGAACTCTGTCTCGGAATCTAAACCTTTGCCTCCTGGCTGCTATACCAGTACGAGCCCTCTTCGGTTCCGGAACAACCGATGACTCAGATAGACGCTCCTCCACCAATAGGGCTGCATCCACAGCTGTCGCATATGTGTCACAATGCTGAATGCTGATGGCTAGGAACAACTGGGTAAGTAGGCCTCGAACAAACCTCTTCACCCTCATCTCCTCAGTCGCCACTAGGTACGGAGCATACACCGACAGCTCGGTAAACAACACATCATACTTAGACACCGTCATCCCCGGAGTCTGATGTAACGACTCAAATTTGTGCACTCGCGCATCTCTGACGCTCGGTGGAAGAAAACGGGCAAGAAACGACGTCACAAACTCAGCCCAGGTCATAGGAGCAAGACCCGCGGCTCTGCCCTTCTCCAAGGATTCAAACCACTTCTGGGCCAGACCCTCCAGACGAAAACTGGCAAACTCCACCCATCTCTCATCGGAGCATCGGAGCGAACGACAAATCCTGGCCATCAGGTCGATGAACGACTACGGATCCTCAGTAACATCTGTGCAAGTAAACACCGGAGGCTTCAGCCTCATAAAATCTGTCAGTGACACGGTAATAACCTCCGGAGCTATAATCGCGACTGCCGGAACTGTAGGTACCATCGTGGTACCTGCAACGGGTAGAACAACTGCCTGCCCTTGTGCTCGAATGGTCTCTACTAAAGTCCCCACTATCTGGTGCAGATCCTGCATACCAGCTCCAATCATAGCAATGTGCTCCGGTACAACAGGCGTACTGCCCTGGTCAGTCCTCGCCTCTGACGAGTCAATTCTGACCTCGGCCCTCGCGGCCGCTCTCTGTGCCCTCGTAGTCTTCAGCGGCATATAGGCTAAAAATTGAAACAAGATTCGATAAGGAAACAGGAATCGAATCACAAAGATGTATATCATCACGGAAGGATATCAATCAATAAGTCCTAAGGTCACTTAGGCGGAGTACCATGTCATAAGTATGCCGCGGAACTTACACACGCTATGTCACTCTGCTTAAGCTACCTACTCCATCATACCAAGGTCATCCTACACTCCGAAAGGTAAAACCTAGCGCTCTGATACCAACTTTGTCACGACCCAAAATTTGGCCCGTAGCCGGCACTTAAACTACGTGACGTCTACAGGCGTACGCAACTCAAGTAAGCCGAAACCCAGAAATTTAAACCACCCAAATCTGGATCAATGGAGAAAAACATAGTTTTAACATTTGGAAAATCACAAGTAAAATCTCTAACTCTAGTTTTCCTTCTTGAAAATTTCGGCAGCACCTCCTTTGCAAAAACTAGCCCCGAAAATGGGTACAACACAGATAATATATAAAGCATCCCAAATGGGAGCAAAATCACGCCAAACGGCGGAGACAATCACCCCAACATGTATACGACGCCTAAGCGAAGAAATATCAAAGAAAAGGCTGCAATAAGAAGTAAACTTTCCCAAAACAAAACCGGCTCCCACGAGCACGGCACCCAAAGTCACCAAAAACAATACAACACCGAATCCTCACAAGTCGTCTCTAAGTCATATACAAACAGTGGTTGATGGAGAATACTAGATCCAACAAAAAGATATACAATGTACAAGCAGATAACCTTAAACCCACCTAAAAGCAAAGGCCTCACTGCCTAACGTAGCGGTATCCGCAAAAGTAGAGATGATAAGACGCCCTGCCGCGACTACTCTGATGGTAAGTCCTGCAAAACCCTGTGGCACAATGGGGGTGAGTTTCCAACTCGTGAATAGTAAATAACATCATACTGTAATCGCAAGTATGCACGAACAGCGATCTATCTATCATATGTAATCCAATAGCATAAGTATGATAAGTGAATATGCAACAATCATGTAAAGGTACATCATCAGGGTACTACAACTACATGAAACAATGCATAACAACAATAATCCTCAGTGTGTGGGATAATACAATAAAATCTCATGCAAAATCATCAGCATGGAAAACACCAGTGTCCCTCACTGACACATCAAATCCCAAATCCTCAGGCACCGCATCCTCAGATCGGCCCTCACATCCTGTAAGTCTCATGGAACCTGAGTGTCAAACATCGACACCCGAAACATCATGAAAACATATTCCTGTGTATATATATATATATATGTATATAAGTATGAGGATATCAACCCCGTATGTCCACTGACATTACGTAAAAATCATGAAAACCTGAGTGTCTAACACCGACACTCGAAACATCATGAAACCTGTGTCTAGAATCGACACGTAAATCCTCATAACTCAGGCGCCGTCACCACGACTGGCCCTGACGATATGTCGTACATCACTCCGGTCGGTATCCCCACGATAACCGCCGAGTCCAAATACAGTCACCGATAGGTACTTTCCTACCTTCCAGGCTCATCGTCTGTACCACGAACATCTTGCCGAGGGGAACCGTACATGGCCCCACCATGTACCCGCACATGACCCACTCACTCCTCGCATCGGGTATATATCATAAATCTCAGAACCGAGAAATCTCATGGTGGACGCATCAAATATCATATCAAGAGAAACCGGGTTTTCAAACAATACATAGTTTCTTGAAAATACCCCCACGGTTCTCAAATCCATAAATCATATGAAATCCATCTCTCAATGCATAAAATCCATATAAAACTGATATATGCAACATAAAAATCAATATGAGCATATAAAGGGAAAACCGCTCTTTTAAATGAATCCAGCCTTTTAAAATATATCTTGCGGTTTCCAAAATCCTCCGAAAACAAATGCAGCATCATATGAGGTGTACATGTAAGTGTAGCAAGGTTTATGTATCTACGAGTAAGCAAGTGGGTATGATGCATTTCATAAGTGCAATGATCAACAACTCAATATCACATATCAAAACAATACCATTTGGGGTACATACAACTATAGCGAAAATATACGGTTGTACATGTCAATATGTGTGCATGATATACATGTAGCTGTAATAGACTATATGGGTGTACATGTCAATATGTATGCAAGATGTACAAGTAGGTATAGTAAGGTATACGTGAAATAGATTAAGAGTTACTATCTTAACTATCCATGTCAAACACAATAACACGTATGTAGGTGTCAATAATATCTCCTATGCACAAAGGAATAAGAGTTACTACCTCCACTACCCCTATCCACTACCATATCACGTATGTAGGTGGTTTGTGCGTGTCATGGCAATTACTGACGATGTGGGTGTAGCATACAATTTGGTGCTCGTGCAACATGAACCGTCAGTAATGTGTTATATCTAAAGGTACGAGTCAAGTACAACAGATAATGCTATGCAATGACATTCATATATAATTAACTAATATGCAAACACATGCAACTATTATATCATATTCGCCCCGACGCATAACGCCATACGGGTGATTTCCTCGTAGATGTTAAATCTACTCACCAATGGTCTCCAGCTATGAAAATCCGACCACCTGCTTCCCCTTGTTCGCAGCGTCCGAAGTCCCCGCTTGCGACGCTATATTTCCACAAACACAAGAAACAGTGCAAACATCTCAGAAATCTACCAATATAACGTAAACCTACGTATTAAATAACGCACCAACACTAAACAAACTCGCGAGTATACGTCTAGTGGCTAACGTGCATAACGATACCACAAAACCTACCTAAGTACAGCAGCAGCATAAGATCACGATTCGTGTCGCAACACGTAACACGTGGACTCAAAACACTAGATTATAGGTAAACGATTCTAGATTTTTCATACTGCAATTACTAAAAAAGTAAAAAGTACCAATCACCCCTAACCAACAGCAGACAACTACCCACAAAAACCAAACCCCAGCATCTCCCTACATCGCCGGCGTCGCCGGAATTTGTCGAAGGGGTCGCCGGCCCCGGCCGGTGGGGTGGTCCTCGTCTCTCAGGTGGTGCTCCAGGGTCAGTAGTACATCACTATAATTTTGTTTGATTTTTCTGTAAAAAATCCAGGTCACAGCAGTTCACAGAGGCTCTAAAAGACACTAAAAACCCGATATTGCACTAATCGATATTTCAAGTGTTCTAAATCATATTCAATGAGCTACACATCATAAAAACTCTAATTTATCAGTGTAGAGATTATACCTATTAACTTTAGCTCACAAGATTCAAGCTTTCCTAGTTCCAAGTGATCCAAGAGCAAGAATCAAGACTTTAAGAATTTTTGTGATATATTTAGGAATTTTGGAGAATTTTGAGTTTGGATTGATGCAAATTGGAAAGTAAATGATTAGGGGTAGTAGGGGGAGGAAGGATTTCGGCCAAGGGAGAAGAATGGAGTTGTGTGGAGTGTTTTAGCTCATTTCAAGTGATAAATGCACATAAATGCATTCACACACACATGTATGCACCTTGAATTTCCTTTCATTTCTTTTCTTTAACTCTTAATCCTAGTCCACACAATGAATCTAGATATTATGTGGGTTTGGTTTACTCAAGAATAATTGAAGAAAAGATCACTAAAGAGAAATTTCCCAAAATGTGAATACCGCATTAAAATAATATTAAAATTGGGAAAAAATCAAATTGAACCAAAACGTCCCATATACCCCCAAAGCTTGCGCACTAGCTTTATTTTAGCTAAATTAGGTACTGGCAAGTCTATATGGTCGTTTGAACACAATCGGTTTAAAACGGAAAATACCGACAATTTAACCCTAAAACGGAAAAATTCGTATAACGATTTCTAAAACGTTAAAAAATATGACACACATGAGGGTTTATCTGTAAAAATACTATTTTCATGTGTTTATATATTATAATTAACATTATGAAGGAAAATATAAGCATATAATATCTATATAATATTTGGTCCATTTAAATATGCATACCATATCAAATATCTTTGACCAATTCTCTTAAAACTATAATATCATGTCAAATGGTTAAGATAATATCTCAATAAAAGCAAATTCTACTAACATTATTTATTGAGATACTAGTGCAGAAATTATTTCAGGACTGAAATCAAGGAAATCCGAGTTATCGAGATCAAAATTTGCCGAAATCTTAAAAGTAAATCGAAGAAATCAATTCTGGCAGAGACTCAGAGAAGATTTCCAGATTCCAGATATCAAAATAGTCTACATGTGTTACCAGAAGAAGCCTCAAAATTTTTGAAGTGAAGACACCTCTACCCCACCGTGGATCCACGGCCAAACCCACCCAACGGCCGTGGTTCCGCTGCAAATCTGAGGAGTTGGGATAAGAGATTTTTCAGTGTCACGACCCGAAAGTACGGAACGTGACTGGCACTTAGATTACGAGACGTCTAAAGGCGTACCGTAACCTAACTCAGCCAAAACCCAGAAAAATCTAAACCAAAATCAAAAGAGAGTGAAGGAAAACCTTACATGAAAGCGGTTTTTAAATCAATTAAGTTGCATAGAATCCCTTTTTAAAAAAAACATCAAAAATTCCTGAAAATTTCGGCAGAGTCTCCCCTGTATTTTCTATCCCCCAAAATGGGTACAACAAGATATATATAACCTGTAATCATAAAATGGCATCCCCAAGCGGGAGCTAACTCTTCGCCCAAGGCGGATCACAACCGCACGCAATATATAAGTAATATCAAGAAAAAGAGCATAAAAGAAACACAAAATATCAGAAAACACAACGCCGGCTCAAGTGAGCTCGACCCAAAAGAAACCACATATATACAAATCTCCCAGTCTCATCACTAGGTCGCATATACAAATAGAAAGTGGTAGACGGAGAATACTAAATACAATGATGGAGCAAAAAGAAATAAAGTGTGCTCGCAACCCACCTACGGGCGATGTCGCGAGTCTGAGCAAAAGGAGCTGATGATAAGATAGCTGCCGCTACAAGACTGATGAGTCCGACCTGCAAGACACTGTGGCACAACGGGGGTGAGTTGCCAGCTCGTGAGTAGAATATAACATCTAATAAGGCAATCGTAAGAATGCACGCAATGCGTCACAACATATATGTCCATATGTGATATAATACCTCTAGTATGCATGCACATGTATGCAATGTCATTACTAAATCTTTAAGTGTTTTAAATGCTAAGGGTACTGCATTCTTAACTTTAGAAAATGAATATCTGTATAATAGCTAAGTACCATCAATAAATCATCTGAAAACCCGTGTCAAGCATCGACACCAAATATGAAATCATATCTGTCTCAATATCTCACTGTATCAATGTCTCAAATATCGGGCTCCGTCAGTCCGGATCGGCCCATATCATCAAATCTCACGACAACGGTCGGTATTCTCCGGATATCCGCCGCGCCAGACATCACCGGTAGGTAGTCTTCCCCTGCCAGGCTCATCGTCTACAACTCGATCTTTTTGCCCCGGGGTACCATACCGGGCCCACCATGTACCCGAGACGGTTCATCCACTCCTCCAATCGGGTCTCGAAATCCAACAGAAAACATGAAAACTCATGGTGGACGACACATACATCACAAGAAAACCGCAACTTTGTTTTTAAAAAATGATAAATATAAGCTTTTGTTAAATTCTTGCGGTTTTCCCCAAAAATCCAGAAATCGCAGCAATACTAAAATCTTCAAGAAAATCATAATGTCCACATGTTATATATGATAAATGTCTATGATAACAAGGTATGCGATGTGAATTGTGGCTAGGAATCTATGTAAGTATGATGATGATGCGAGGTATATATACATGCTATGCAATTTCATATATCATGCACGATGCAAGGCAATACTAAGCTAAACAGGTTCTATAGTGCACGTGGCATGGCAATTACCAAAGGCGTGTGTGTCACATGAATAGTGCGCGTGCAACAGATGCCAATGGTAATGGTGTTCGTGTCCTACGAAGTGATATCGCATATGTGTATATGAATGTCCATGCAATCTAGTATACGGTTAGCTGTAAGGGTATGCAATGTAAATAAACGGGTAAGCTAACTAGCAATACAAGTCTTGCAAGAAATAGGGTAATCCTAACTAGGGGGTGCCTCGCGCCATCCAGACGATTCCCCCATAGATGAATACATCTACTCACCTGAATGCCTCGCTAATCCGATCCGACCACCGCCTTGCCTTTACGCGCCATGTCCGATATTTTCCCGACCGATCCTATATTTGCACAACACCAAGCATAAGATTATATATCCTAAAATGATGCAAGTCACAATATACAAATATCGACGCTCTCGAATTAAACATAACGTGCACTCGGTGCGCGGGAAAACACACGAAAATCGCTAAATATTAACTAGAATCGTTATTTCGGGGCAATCGACAAAACTAAAACCCGGCTAGACAAAACCCTGCATTCATGCACTCTAATAGTCGTATACGAAGCTAATTATATCGCTAATATAACGCAATTAGATCGCATCCTAATTTTTATAAAAATCTAGTAAGCAATTTCATACCGATTCGACGCAAACATCGAAATTTTATCGATCTAGCGAGCGTAACATCGCACAATTAACCATTCTAACTAATTAGATAGCCAAACCCTAACTTAACTCCATCAACCATGCTACAAACCCTAATTTGGAATCAAATCCCTCTCTTGATTTTCATGAACAAGTAATTACAACTAAATTAATACTTCAAAATTCAATTTTAGCACATTTAAACTACAAGTTAACAAACTAGTTTAGAAATTTCACCTCACAAATTGAACCCTAATTTGCTCAAGCCACCAAAGATGCCTCCTTTCTTCAAGTTTTGGACTAAATTGGTTTGGGGAGAGAGTGGATTAGGGTTGTGGTTTGAATTTATGAAGAAAATGGTGAATTTTTTATGGATTTTTCTTGATTTTTCATGATTTTTGAAGCAAGAATTGAGGTGAAAAGAGGGGGAGCTGCAGCAGCTAGGCTCGGCCAGGAGCAAGGGAGGGAGGTTGTGGGATTTTTGTGGAAGTTTCTAGGTCAAAAAAAACCCTTTATGTTCTCATTTAATGCTTTTCACATCAACATTTTACAAAAAAACCCCATTTTACATCATTTTTTTCATAAATTTCAAACCCTAAAACTAAAATCTTATAAAGTTATGTTACAATTTATTAACACTCTATTTTAGTTTATAAAGATTCCTAATTATGAAATTTACCTAATTAAATTTGTATTTATCACTAATTTAATGTATTTTTAAAAGCTTAAAATAATAAAAAAAATAATTAATTACGATTTTTTTTTATTTAACTAGAAAATTATAAATGACATTTTAGTGAAAAAATTATAGTAATATCTTATCTAAATTTTGTATAATTAGGTCTACAATGAAAAATACGTATTTTGACTTTTTACGGAAAAAGCCGAAAAATTAGCCGATTACCGAAAAACTGCCTAAACGATTTTCGAAGGGTTACAATCTTCCCCCCTTAAAGAAATTCGGTCCCCGAATTTAGAATTTAACTACGCGTACCTTCAAAAAGATGGGGATATCTCTTCCTCATCTCGACCTCGGTATCCCAGGTGACCTCCTCGCTGTTCGGGCAACGCCAAAGGACCTTGACGGACGGTATAACCTTCGACCTCAATTTCTTCACCTGCCGATCCAAAATGACCACCAGCTGCTCGGTGAAAGAAAGATCACGCTCTAGCTGGATAGTCTGGTGCTGAATCGCCTGGGAAGGATCATGAAGGTACTTGCGGAGCATCGAGACATGGAATACGGGGTGAACATCAGGGAAGCTGGGCGGAAGAGCTAACCGATAAGCGACTGGACCAACACGCTCTAGGATCTCGAAAGGACCAACATATCTAGGACTCAGCTTCCCTTTCCGCCCAAATCTCATCACACCTTTCATCGGAGAGACCTTCAGGAAAACATGATCGCCAACAGCGAACTCGAGTCGGCGACGGCGCCTATCAGCATATGATTTCTGCCTGCTCTGTGCCGCTCTCATCCTGTCCCGAATCAGCTGTATCTTCTCGGTCGTCTCCTGTACGATCTGCGGCCCCAAAATACTGCTCTCCCTGAGCTCTATCCAACATACAGGCGATCGACATCTCCTCCCATATAAAGCCTCAAAATGTGCCATTTGAATCGTCTCCTGGAAGCTATTATTGTAGGAAAACTCGATCAAAGACAAATGACGATCCCAGCTACCACCGAAATCTAAAACACAAGCTCTGAGCATGTCCTCAAGAGTCTGAATAGTACGCTCCGACTGACCGTCAGTCTGCGGATGAAAGGCTGTGCTAAAACTCAATCGGGTGCCCAATGCTTCCTGAAGTTTCTGCCACAACCGGCTGGTAAACTGGGTGCCCCGGTCGGACACGATGCAAGTCAGAACACCATGCAGTCGCACTATCTCATCAATATAAACCTGGGCGTACTGAGAAAATCCAAAAGTGGTCTTCACTGGCAGGAAGTGAGCCGCTTTCGTCAGTCGATCCACAATCACCCAAATAGAGTCATACCCTCGACTGGTCCTGGGTAGACCCACAATGAAGTCCATGGAGACCTGCTCCCACTTCCACTCAGGGATGGGCAAAGGTTGTAACTCGCCGGCTGGCCTCTGGTGCTCGGCCTTGACTTGCTGACAAGTCAGGCATCTCGACACAAAGTCTGTAATATCCTTCTTCATCCCGTCCCACCAGTAAACCTCTCTCAAATCACGGTACATCTTGGTGGAACCTGGGTGAACACTGTATACTGATCTATGTGCCTCCTCGAGAATATCACGCCTCAGTCCCTCTGAATCTGGCATGCACAGTCGAGTCCCAAATTGAAGTATCCTCTGATCATCAATCACGAACTCGGAAACTCTGCCCTGCCGAATCTGCTCAATAATCTCTAATATACGGGCATCCCCGGACTGTGCCTCGCGGATATGGTTAAGTAACTGTGGGCGTGCTCTGAAATGGGTCAGCTGTCCCCCTGTAGGAGTAAACTCGAACTGCACTCTGCTGTCACATAACACCTGCCAATCCGCCGTCGATTGCACCTGCACTGCGCTCAAACAGGATAAGCTACCTCCGGGCCTTCTACTCAAAGCATCTGCCACCACATTCGCCTTGCCCGGATGGTATAGAATCTCGCAGTCATAATCCTTCACCAACTCCATCCAACGGCGCTGTCTCAGGTTCAGATCTCGCTGCTGGAAGATATACTTCAAACTCTTGTGGTCAGTGAATATCTGGCACGACTCACCGTATAGGTAATGTCTCCAGATCTTAAGTGCAAATACCACTGCATCCATCTCTAAATCATGGGTGGGGTAGTTCTGTTCGTGTTTCCTCAGCTGCCGAGAAGCATACGCGATAACTCTGTCGTGCTGCATCAATACACAGCCCAGCCTCACTCGAGAAGCATCACAATATACCACGAACCCGCCTGATCCTGAAGGCAATGCTAACACTGGTGCAGTGGTCAGACGAGTCTTCAATTGCTGGAAACTATCCTCACATGCCTGGGTCCAATCAAAAGGAACCCCCTTCCGTGTCAATCCGGTCAACGGTGCAGCAATACGGGAGAAATCCTGGACAAAACGTCGATAGTAGCCGGCCAGACCTAGAAAACTGCGAACCTCTGTAACTGATACTGGTCTAGGCCAACGCTGAACTGCCTCGATCTTCTTCGGGTCCACACAAATACCGTCTCTCGTCACCACATGACCCAAGAAGTCGACACTGTCTAACCAGAATGCGCACTTGGAGAATTTGGCGAACAGCTGATGCTCCCTCAAAGTCTGCAATGTGATACGTAAGTGCTGCTCATGCTCCTCCCGGCTCCGAGAATAAACCAAGATGTCGTCAATGAACACAATAATGAACTGATCGAGATACGGCCTGAATACACGGTTCATCAAATCCATAAATGCTGCCGGGGCATTGGTGAGCCCGAACGACATCACCAAGAACTCATAATGACCATATCGAGTACGGAAAGCGGTCTTCGGAATATCTTCCTTTCGAACCCGCAACTGGTGATAACCTGACCATAAATCAACCTTCGAGAAAAACCCTGCACCCTGGAGCTGATTGAATAAGTCGTCAATGCGGGGTAGGGGATACCTGTTCCGCACAGTAACCCGGTTCAGCTGACGATAATCAGTGCATAAACGCATACTTCCGTCCTTCTTCTTAACAAACAAGACGGGAGCACCCCAAGGTGACACACTTGGTCGGATAAGCCCTTTGTCCAGCAAGTCCTGTAACTGATCCTTTAGCTCTCTCAGCTCCGCCGGGGCCATCCGATAAGGCGGTATAGAGATAGGCCCCGTGCCGGGGATCAAGTCGATGCAGAACTCAATCTCGCGCTCTGGTGGCAGACCAGGCAGCTCATCAGGGAATACATCAGGAAACTCTCTCACAACAGGGACCTGGTCCAACGGAACCTCTGTGGAGCTAGTATCACAAACATAGGCTAAGAATCCCTGACACCCTTTTCTTAAGAGCTGACCAGCGCGAAGAGAAGAAATCAAGCTGGGAAGGGTAGCGCTACGATCTCCCTGAATAAGAAGAACCGGCTCACAAGGAAAACTGAATCTGACTGCTTTTTCACGGCAGTCCACAGATGCATAACAGGTGGCTAGCCAGTCCATACCAAGAAGAACGTCAAAGTCTAGCATATCGAGGAGAATCAAATCAACTGAAGAATCTCTCTCCCCGATACGAACGGAACATGATCTGTACACAAAAAGGGCAACAAATGACTCGCCTACCGGTGTAATAACGACAAGCGGCTGATCTAACGAAGAAGACTCTCGGCCCAACCTCGGTGCAAAATACGTGGATACACAGGAATGTGTGGAGCCTGGATCAAATAATACCCGTGCATCAAAAGAACATACTGGCAGAGTACCTGTCACGACGGCATTGGATGCCTGTGCATCCTGAGGAGTCAACGCGAACACTCGGGCCTGTCCACCACTAATAGCTGGCTGTCCTCTGCCTCAACCTCGGCCTCTGCCTGTTAGTTGTATGTATGCCCTAGAGGCCAGTATTGTACAGATGATGTATATTATATTGGATGCTTGGACATATATAGAGATGACTTTCTTGCTCGATATGATAGTATGCTATCTGGTTACTCTTTATCTTAACATGTACACTAGTCTCTTTATACTGTTTTATAGTTACATGTTGGTAAAGCCCTTAGGATGTGTACTTGACTACCCGGACTATGATGCAGATCATACTAGTGGGGACATGGTAGTCCATAAGTACATCCTTCAAGGTCCCTAGTCGTGGGTGTATCGAGACGGGGCATCGATATACCAGAGTAGACTAGCGTATACGCTTCTCGACCCATGTGATGGGCAATGGATGATCCCATATCCATTGGTGTTTGACATTAGAGATGGTATACGGGTGCTCAGTGGAGACTGGGTACACTGGACGGACTCGCCGAGAACTCCCAGATGGTATTATACCTCACGTCAGATGGCAGTTCTCAGGTGACACTTGTACAGGTTAGTCTGTAGACCCGAGATCGTCATAGAGTCTTGTGTGATTCCCACTGTGCTTTGATCTCCACCTTACCACGTCCATGAGGGCGTGCAAAACGGTGGTCTTTGGGCACAGTCCCGAGTCACATGGAGGCAATGAGCGATAGGAGGGGTTTCGTCTCTCCCGGTATTGGGGGTAGATGTTGCGCTGTGCTCGATTGGCCGTAACAGGGAAGTCCCTGGCCAGGGCTGATCAGAGATTTGCTAGTAAGTGTTACCAGTAGTTTCTCGACCCGTTACGAGCCTCACATCGGCACGACTTATCGGGTTATTGGGGTCTGACGTTTACCACCCCTAGACTTGATATGCGACGTATCAGACGAAGAGACCGGACTATACGGTAAGTGTTACTGGTCGGATTCGCAGGAGTGTGAGCGGGCTAGCTCGTCGATCTTCTGATCGCTCAATACCCGGGTGGCCGTTACGTTTAGCAGACCGCTTGCGGCTTGTGGATGATTGATATGATCATCATCTGCTACCGGCGTATTGACGAGTCTTTAGAGTCCTACACAGAGGTTTCCTGGCTCAAGCGAAACGAAATAGGAACGCATATGAGATATGTGCGGGACCGAGAATAATGCGTGTATGTGATACCGCATTTCATTCTCGCGATAAACGTTTCGATTGGTTATATTCGATATGACCTAGTTATCGAATCGTTGATTCGATAAATCGATACATTCGATACTAGTCGGTTATGTGCGACATGACCGGATCATTGAATCAAATGTTGATTTAATGATTTAATGTATAATTATATATTTGATATATTACTTTGCATTAGCTAGTATTGGTTCACTTTAAATGGATTTTCTCACTCGATGTACATGTTGTATATGTGATATACTTTTGTGCACATCTTTGTATCATGTTTGATGATGCTTGCTCATTAGGTTAAGTGTGAAGTATTAAACCATGGTTAAGAGATGATTAGGGTTTTGCCTTTTTATTTATTTATTTGTTTATTTATTTGAAAAAGGTTATGATAAGAATGGTGGCTCTTTTTGTTTTAAGTTGAAGCTTCATGAAGCTTTGACTTTTGTAACCATCCTTATCTTCATGCTTAACCCTAACCCTCTCAAGTGACCATGGTTTATTCTCTACACTTAACCTAGGTTAGAACATGATAAGTATTGATTTTTATTATTCTTTTTCACAATACTTATCATATTCTTTCTTCTTCATCTCCTTCTTCTTCAAGAGAGAAAAAAGATGCCATCAATGGCAACTTGAGCATAAGTGAGTGAAATCCAATTCTAAAGTGAACCCATCTCCTATTTCTTCACCCTCTACCTCTTGCCAAGTTGTTTTGGGTGTTTTCTTCACAAGTTTCACAACTTTGTGAAGTCGAAGCTTGAGCTTGTCCAACCTCGACGTAGATCGTCTTTGACACGAAGCCGACGACCTATTCCGCACGTTTCTCCGATGAAGCCGTCACGAGAGTCCAAGATTGATGATGGACAGCGAGGGCATGACCACGTGGAGCTAAGGAGGTGGAAATCCGGATCTACAAAGGTTGTAGCTTCCGACCTTTAGTTAAATTGTTAACTAGATTTATATTTCGCCTAGAATTCTAGTCTAAAGATCCATAGTCTAGGGTTTCTCGGCACCATTTTTTTTAAATTGGCATGTTCGATGCCTTGTGAGACCTCACTAGAGTGCCTAGGAACCTTTCACTGGTATCAGAGCCTAGCTAGAGCCTTAGGCGAAGACTAGACGGAATTTGAAGTCCGATCGAACCCGAAACCGCATATTTTACACGCTCTCTGGACTTTTTCTAAAAAGTGGGATTTTTCAAGATTAAAAATGTCTAAAAAATTCAGCAGGAATATCTAAGAATTATGGTGAAACACGACATCATGTATCGTTCAAATAGCCGCGGAAACGCGGCAGAAGCATGGCTTCTGCCGCTGTTCCGCGGCCCACTGTTCACCTTGTACAATTTGTGTTGCACAGTAATTCATCATTTCTGTTGCTGAGTTTTATGGGAATTTTTAATAATTATTCAAGAGTTGAATTTTCTGGGATGCTTTGGGGATTCGGTGTTTCGATCGGGGTATCAAATTTCGTCTTTGTGGCTTTCCGGATAAATTTTAGAATATGTTAAAAAGTTCGACCGGATATAAATACCCAATTTTTCCCCTGTCGGGAAATTTCCAAGTGTTGGATTTTTCCGTAGTTTAACGACGTTCTAAGTAGTGCAAGTAACGCGATGGACCCTCTAGAAGACAACAAACCTTAACTCGATTATGTGACCGTCTTGAACTGCCCTTTGAACCTTCGGGTTTGGGGCAGTACGGCGTGCCACATGTGAGGCGTTGGCTTGACCCTTCTACGGCTGGACCGTCGGTACTGAGGCACGAACTGAATGTTGTTAGACTTATTTCATGTGTTGAGCTGTATCGGGAAAACTTGGGTATTCGACTGTTCGATCGGAAAGTTTAACATTTTCTGTTTATCTGGAATGTGATACAATAATTGGAATTCACAAGTAGTTATGAGATAACTGAATGAATGTTATAAATCTAGCAATTTAGTCCCATATGATATTGAAAAGAGTTTTCGATAATGAGACTAAAATGCGGGGTTTGTAACTGTTAGGCATGTGATGTCTAAAGAGGTTGCGGATTCCAACTGTTGTAGTTTTACACTTTCTTTTCTGTGACCGTAAGTGTAATATGTGATATCGCCGGTTTCGTTGCTATATGTCAACGACAATTGGGATGGACATATTTACTTACGTTGATGACATGTTATGTTATGTGTTGCTGGATATGTTATATTGGATCGTCGTGTTCGAATAGCCGGGGTTTTTTATGTGAGATGAGTGTTTTTCATTTTCATTCATGTAAAAACTTGTATGTAATATTCTTTTATTTGGGGCACTTCCAGGTAGCGGAAGTTGTCACCTTTTGTATATTATTTACTTTTCCGCATTAGGATAGACCCAAGGAGGGGAGCACAAGTAACCGGGTTCTGGGGTCCAGTGGGAGACCAACTCGAGGAGTCGAGTCCGGGTCTCCTAACCCTAGAATTGGCAGGGTTGCTTGCCGCTCTCGTAGGGGTCTAGGGGTGTGGGATTGGCTATTCATCACGACCGTGGAATCCGTGTTTTATACTGGCTCGTATTGAAAACACGGACGTCCTAGTATATCCAATATTTCATATGTTTATTCTGCTGCGATATCTGTGATGTGATTCTGTGATGGATATAGTATATTGTATATATGATATATTATATAGACGTTACTTATGTTTTACACCCGCGCTAGCCCTGCCCTGCTCTGTCGTTAGTTACCTAACCTAACGGTGCACGAGGGGACATCGAGGCGAATGCGGATGGCATAAGTGTACGTTATATCTATCTGTGATGTTTAGGTATTTAAATGATGGGACTTCATTAATGTGATTAATGAAAGATAAGAAACCTAAGATGTTGTGGAATCGAATTTTAAAATAAAACAGGTAGCTACAGTTCTTGCTTTGCATAGCGGTATATATGATATACCCCGCACCTTATTCGATGAGGAAAGGACCGAGATCCCTTCACCGGGAGTGACTCCTTTAGCAATAACTGGCAGATGCTACACACTCGGTTTGCTTTTGACTGCTTTTGCGTTTTTGCTTTGCACAGCGATATATATGATATATCCCGCACCTCATTCGACGAGGAAAGGACCGAGATCCCTTCACCGGGAGTGACTCCTTTAGCAAAAATAGAAAAGCCTCAAAATCACTCCATTTCAAAACTTCATTTGATTCTACAACGATATCAAGTTCATTACGCTCATGGTTTTCAGAAAAACCTGGCGTAGCCCTCCGTCATTTCAGATGAATAGTAGTTAGTATTCATGCTACGTTTGTTGGCCTGCGTCAAGGCGTAGTGTGCGGTAGCTAACTAGTATTTATCTGCTTATGCATATGATGCAGATTGGATTAGGGTAGTTGTGCGACTTTGTTGGCCTGCGTCAAGGGTCGTACGGGTGGGTTTAATTCAATCAGGAAATGACGGGTTGAACTTGACTAGCGCACTATGGTTTGTTGGCCTGCGTCAAGGTCATAGCAAGCTAGGGGCAAAAGCATTATCGGGAATTTCAAGTGTTGAAATTTGCAATGAGATTGCATACCTTCTATGAGATAGTTGGATCCCGATACCCACTGCGAGTAAGAGTTACTCCTGGGAGAGTTTTACACAGTGCAATTAGCCGATCAAGTAGGTGTCTAGAAAGGTGTCAACGGGGTTACGCCTCTGGGAAAATGAGGTTTACATTAATTAGGTTCGTGCGAAAGCACGGGGGACCTCCCTCAAAGTACCGACACTGGCCTGGCTGAAAGATTGGCGAACCTGTAGTGTGTAATTAATCCCGGCTAGTCTTTCCTTTTAGGGTTTGAAGGAAGATTTGATAAAAAGCAGTGGGAGCCATCCTGATTAGATAAGATAATAACCAATCTGATCTTGCACGAGCTTACGCTAAAGTGTTTTCTTCTCTCTCTCTCCAGGTAGCGACCAGTTCATGCCTTAATCAAGATAATAATATGGATGTATTGACCGAACCCGCATGTTATACTGTGCTGGGGAACGTTGATTCCGTTCTTTCCTATAAGAGTTATAGGAATGAACAGGAAATAGGGGAATACCAGGATTCCCATGCCACCCGATTGAAGAAAGTACATGTTGATGCATTTTCTTCGGGTGTGTTCGTTACTGAGAACTGTTTCTCCATTTGCTCTACGTCCTGGGTATTGGATACCGGGTCAGGATCCCATATATGTAATCAGTTACATGGGCTTAGGAAAGGTAGAGAACTTGGAGAAGGTGATAAAGACATAAGAGTAGGAAATGGTGCAATTGTTGCAGCCAAGACTGTCGGGGAATATCACCTTGTATTACCAACTGGTAATACATTGGTTCTGAACGAATGCTATTACATGCCGAACCTGATATGCAACATTATATCGGTTTCTTTATTGAGTAAAGAGGGATATAATTTTGTATTGCAGGATAATGTTATGAACATTTTCCGTGACCAAAAGTTGGTTGGATCAGGCACGTTATGCAATGGCATTTATGTTCTAAATCAATCAACAGTTCTGAGCATAACAAACACACACAAGAGGAAGAGTTCAGAACTGAACGAATCCTTCTTGTGGCATTGTAGACTGGGTCACATCAATGCGACACGGCTAGCTAAGTTGCATAAAGATGGATATTTAAATCCGTTTGAATTTTCATCTTATGACACTTGCCAGTCATGTCTCAAAGGCAAGATGACCAAGACTCCGTTTACAGGACACGGAGAAAGAGTTACCGAACTCTTGGGACTGATACATAGTGATGTATGCGGTCCCATGTCTACACATGCCAGGGATGGTTCTTCATACTTCATTACATTCACTGACGATCTCTCTAGGTTCGGGTATGTGTTCCTGATGAAACACAAATCAGAAGCTTTTGAGAAATTTAGGGAATATAAACAAGAAGTTGAGAACCAAACCGGAAAAAGTATTAAAATCCTACGATCTGATCGAGGAGGAGAATACTTAAGCAATGAATTTCTGGACTTCCTAAAAGAGAATGGGATTCTCTCTCAGCTGACTCCTCCATATACACCACAGCACAACGGTGTATCAGAATGGAGGAACCGCACCCTATTAGATATGGTGCGCTCTATGATGAGCACAGCTGAGTTACCTATTTCCTTCTGGGGATATGTACTGGAAACAGCTGCAGACCTATTGAATATGGTTCCCACCAAAACCGTGCCGACCACTCCATATGAGATATGGAAAGGAAAGAGACCATATCTTAATTATGTTAAGATATGGGATTGTCCGGCCTATGTAAAAACGCAAAATCCGGACAAACTCGCGGCAAGGTCCATTCTGTGTAAGTTTATTGGATATCCCAAACATTCGCGAGGGTATATCTTCTACCACCCTGAGGAACAAAGAGTGTTTGTTTCTCGGCATGCCACCTTTTTAGAAAAGGAATTTCTTGAAAAAGAGATTAGTGGTCATGAGGTAGAACTGGAAGAGGTTCCAGCTGCACAAGCTACAACAGAAGATCTGGTGGAACCAGAGGATTCCATAGTTCCCGATGAACCCCAGCCACTCCGCCGATCTAGTAGGGTTCCTCGCCAACCTGAGAGATACTACGGTTTTCTCATGGACGGTGGGAGCGAGGATTGCATCATGGAGGATGATGACCCAACTAGCTTCGAGCAGGCCATCACGAGTGGGGACTCAGTGAAATGGCTGGATGCTATGCGGTCCGAGATGGAATCCATGTACACCAACAAAGTATGGACTTTGGAAGTTGCTCCTGAAGGGGTAAAACCCATTGGGAGCAAATGGATCTTCAAGAAAAAACTTGGTGTAGATGGGAAAGTGGAGACTTTCAAAGCTAGACTTGTAGCAAAGGGTTTTCGTCAAAGACCAGGTGTGGACTATGACGAAACCTTTTCTCCAGTGGCTATGCTTAAATCCATCCGAATCATGCTTGCCATTGCTGCCTTTCATGACTACGAAATCTGGCAAATGGATGTTAAGACCGCCTTTCTAAATGGTGATTTAGAAGAGTGCGTGTACATGACTCAGCCAGAGGGCTTCGTAGACAGTGGGAGCAGCGGGAAGGTGTGCAAGCTGCTTAAATCCATTTATGGATTAAAGCAAGCATCGCGGAGTTGGAACATCTGCTTTGATGTCGTTATCAAAGAGTTTGATTTCGTCAAAAATCCAGATGAACCTTGTATCTACAAGAAGGTGGCAGAGAGTAAGGTTGTCTTCCTCGTATTGTACGTGGACGACATACTCTTGATAGGAAATGATATTCCTATGCTGCAAGCGGTCAAGCTCTTCTTATCACAAAGATTCTCAATGAAAGATCTTGGTGATGCCTCCTGCATATTGGGAATTAGGATCTATAGAGATAGATCCAAACGGATTTTGGGATTGTCCCAATCCTGGTACATTGACACCATACTAAAAAGGTTTAGTATGGAAGAGTCCAAGCGTGGGAACTTGCCCACGATCTCTGGAGTCACTCTCTCCAAAGAGATGTCTCCCAAGACTGATTTGGAGAGGGCTCGCATGCAAGGGATACCCTATGCTTCGGCAGTAGGCTCTATCATGTATGCGATGCTATGTACCAGACCCGATGTAGCATACTCACTAAGTGTAGTGAGCAGGTATCAAGCTGATCCTGGAGAGAGTCACTGGACAGCTGTGAAGAGCATTCTCAAGTACTTGCGAAGGACTAGAGATATGTTCTTGGTGTATGGTAACGGAGAACTCCAAGTGGAGTCCTTTACCGATTCCAGCTTCCAGAGTGATAAGGACGACTCTAAGTCGCAGTCGGGTTTTGTCTTTACCCTTTACGGAGGGGCGGTTAGCTGGAAGAGTTCCAAGCAGGAAACCGTGGCAGACTCGACAATGGAGGCTGAATACATCGCTGCCAACGATGCTGCTAAAGAAGCTGTCTGGATCAAGAAGTTCATTTCTGAACTTGGAGTGGTTCCATCCATTGAGCGTCCAATACCTTTGTATTGCGATAACAATGGAGCGGTGGCTTTAGCCAAGGAACCCAGGTCCCATCAGCGATCCAGGCATATTCTGAGGCGGTATCACCTGATCCGGGAGATAGTTGATCGCCGGGAGATCGAGGTCAGGAGGGTTGACACGAAGAACAACACCGCGGATCCACTCACGAAGGCCATTCCCCAGATACAGTTTGAGAGACTCTTCGGGATGCTCGGTATGCGATACTACAGCAGCTGGCCCTAGTGCAAGTGGGAGATTGTTAGTTGTATGTATGCCCTAGAGGCCAGTATTGTACAGATGATGTATATTATATTGGATGCTTGGACATATATAGAGATGACTTTCTTGCTCGATATGATAGTATGCTATCTGGTTACTCTTTATCTTAACATGTACACTAGTCTCTTTATACTGTTTTATAGTTACATGTTGGTAAAGCCCTTAGGATGTGTACTTGACTACCTGGACTATGATGCAGATCATACTAGTGGGGACATGGTAGTCCATAAGTACATCCTTCAAGGTCCCTAGTCGTGGGTGTATCGAGACGGGGCATCGATATACCAGAGTAGACTAGCGTATACGCTTCTCGACCCATGTGATGGGCGATGGATGATCCCATATCCATTGGTGTTTGACATTAGAGATGGTATACAGGTGCTCAGTGGAGACTGGGTACACTGGACGGACTCGCCGAGAACTCCCAGATGGTATTATACCTCACGTCAGATGGCAGTTCTCAGGTGACACTTGTACAGGTTAGTCTGTAGACCCGAGATCGTCATAGAGTCTTGTATGATTCCCACTGTGCTTTGATCTCCACCTTACCACGTCCATGAGGGCGTGCAAAACGGTGGTCTTTGGGCACAGTCCCGAGTCACATGGAGGCAATGAGCGATAGGAGGGGTTTCGTCTCTCCCGGTATTGGGGGTAGATGTTGCGCTGTGCTCGATTGGCCGTAACAGGGAAGTCCCTGGCCAGGGCTGATCAGAGATTTGCTGGTAAGTGTTACCAGTAGTTTCTCGACCTGTTACGAGCCTCACATCGGCACGACTTATCGGGTTATTGGGGTCTGACGTTTACCACCCCTAGACTTGATATGCGACGTATCAGACGAAGAGACCGGACTATACGGTAAGTGTTACTGGTCGGATTCGCAGGAGTGTGAGCGGGCTAGCTCGTCAATCTTCTGATCGCTCAATACCCGGGTGGCCGTTACGTTTAGCAGACCGCTTGCGGCTTGTGGATGATTGATATGATCATCATCTGCTACCGGCGTATTGACGAGTCTTTAGAGTCCTACACAGAGGTTTCCTGGCTCAGGCGAAACGAAATAGGAACGCATATGAGATATGTGCGGGACCGAGAATAATGCGTGTATGTGATACCGCATTTCATTCTCGCGATAAATGTTTCGATTGGTTATATTCGATATGACCTAGTTATCGAATCGTTGATTCGATAAATCGATACATTCGATACTAGTCGGTTATGTGCGACATGACCGGATCATTGAATCAAATGTTGATTTAATGATTTAATGTATAATTATATATTTGATATATTACTTTGCATTAGCTAGTATTGGTTCACTTTAAATGGATTTTCTCACTCGATGTACATGTTGTATATGTGATATACTTTTGTGCACATCTTTGTATCATGTTTGATGATGCTTGCTCATTAGGTTAAGTGTGAAGTATTAAACCATGGTTAAGAGATGATTAGGGTTTTGCCTTTTTATTTATTTATTTGTTTATTTATTTGAAAAAGGTTATGATAAGAATGGTGGCTCTTTTTGTTTTAAGTTGAAGCTTCATGAAGCTTTGACTTTTGTAACCATCCTTATCTTCTTGCTTAACCCTAACCCTCTCAAGTGACCATGGTTTATTCTCTACACTTAACCTAGGTTAGAACATGATAAGTATTGATTTTTATTATTCTTTTTCACAATACTTATCATATTCTTTCTTCTTCATCTCCTTCTTCTTCAAGAGAGAAAAAAGATGCCATCAATGGCAACTTGAGCATAAGTGAGTGAAATCCAATTCTAAAGTGAACCCATCTCCTATTTCTTCACCCTCTACCTCTTGCCAAGTTGTTTTGGGTGTTTTCTTCACAAGTTTCACAACTTTGTGAAGTCGGAGCTTGAGCTTGTGCAACCTCGACGTAGATCGTCTTTGACACGAAGCCGACGACCTATTCCGCACGTTTCTCCGATGAAGCCGTCACGAGAGTCGAAGTTTGATGATGGACAGCGAGGGCATGACCACGTGGAGCCAAGGAGGTGGAAATCCGGATCTACAAAGGTTGTAGCTTCCGACCTTTAGTTAAATTGTTAACTAGATTTATATTTCGCCTAGAATTCTAGAAGCATCTGTCGCCTCGTCCTCTCTGAACCGGACCGCCATGCCCACGACCTCTAGAAGCATCTGGCTGGCATGGAGCATCATCAGGAGTAGGAAGTAGAGCTCTCTGAGGAGGTGGTGAGGGTGGTAAGGTCACATGCGGAACTGTCGCTGCGCCCTGACGTCCTATGGTACAGTCTCTGACACAGTGGTACTGACTCCCACACCGAAAACATCCTGGAGACGACTGCTGGGTCTGTGGATATGAACCAAATAACTGACCTCGTCTCAATCCTCTGCCTCCACCATCTCCCGGAAATAATTTATCGCGGTGTCTACCCATCTGCCGCTGAGCTGGCGTATCTGTACGGATCCTCTTCGGCCCCGAAACGACCGGAGTCTCAGAAATACACTCCTCCAAAAGTAAGGCTGCATCCATCACGGCTGCGTATGTATCAAAGTGCTGGGTGCCGATGGCAAGGAATAGCTGTGTATCAAGCCCTCGCACAAACCTCTTTATTCTCTTCTCTTCTGTGTCTACTAGGTACGGAGCATATCGAGACAACTGGGTAAACTGTATATCATACTCCGACACTGTCATCCCAGGAGTCTTGCGCAAAGACTCAAAACTACGGGCTCGAGCATCTCAGACACTCTCCGGAAGAAAACGGGCAAGAAATGCAGCTGTAAACTCGTCCCAGGTCATAGAAGGTAGACCTGCAGCTCAGTCTCTCTCTACTGAATCGTACCATGTCTGGGCAAGACCCTCCAGACGAAAACTCGCAAACTCCACCAATCTATCATTAGAACACCTCAACGAACGGCAAATCCGAGCCATCCTATTAAGAAATGCTTGTGGGTCCTCTGTCGCATCTGTACCGGTAAAAACTGGAGGTCTCAATCTTATGAACTCCTGTAGTGAAATAGGGATAGTCTCCGTAGTAGCAGGAGCGACCATCTGTGTAGCAGGTACAATCGTGGTCTGTGCGGTGGAAGGAACGTCCTCGGATTTCTGTGCCCGGCTGGACTCAACTAAAGATCCCATCATCTGTCGCAACTCTTGCATGCCGGCCTCTAGTCTGGCAATACGGTCAGGATAAGGCGGATCAGTATGACCCTGAGGGGTAGGCGTATCCTCCCGCTCGATCCTCGCCTCAGACGAGCCCGCTCGAATCTCATCCCTAGCGGCAGCCCTCTGAGCTCTCGTAGTCTTTGGCAGCATCGAAGCTGGAATAAGAAACAGGACTGATAAGAACATTGCAATTGAATCAAGGAAAGCAAGGAATCAAGAAAGGAAATACAAGCAATTATATCCTAAGGTCATTTTGGCGGAGTACCGTATCGTAAGTATGCCACGGATCATACCCACGCTACGCCACTCTGCTTAAGTCACCTAATCCATCTACCAAGGTCGTCCTACACTCAGAAAGGTAAAACCTACGCTCTGATACCAACTTTGTCACAACCCGAAAGTACGGAACGTGACTGGCACTTAGATTACGAGACGTCTAAAGGCGTACCGTAACCTAAGTCAGCCAAAGCCCAGAAAAATCTAAACCAAAATCAAAAGAGAGTGAAGGAAAACCTTACATGAAAGCGGTTTTTAAATCAATTAAGTTGCATAGAATCCCTTTAAAAAAACATCAAAAATTCCCGAAAATTTCGGCAGAGTCTCCTCTGTATTTTCTATCCCCCAAAATGGGTACAACAAGATATATATAACCTGTAATCATAAAATGGCATCCCCAAGCGGGAGCTAGCTCTTCGCCCAAGGCGGATCACAACCACACGCAATATATAAGTAATATCAAGAAAAAGAGCATAAAAGAAACACAAAATATCAGAAAACACAACGCCGGCTCAAGTGAGCTCGACCCAAAAGAAACCACATATATACAAATCTATCAGTCTCATCACTAGGTCGCATATACAAATAGAAAGTGGTAGATGGAGAATACTAGATACAATGATAGAGCAAAAAGAAATAAAGTGTGCTTGCAACCCACCTACGGGCGATGTCGCGAGTCTGAGCAAAAGGAGCTGATGATAAGATAGCCACCGCTACAAGACTGATGAGTCCGACCTGCAAGACACTGTGGCACAACGGGGGTGAGTTGCCAGCTCGTGAGTAGAATATAACATCTAATAAGGCAATCGTAAGAATGCACGCAATGCGTCACAACATATATGTCCATATGTGATATAATACCTTTAGTATGCATGCACATGTATGCAATGTCATTACTAAATCTTTAAGTGTTTTAAATGCTAAGGGTATTGCATTCTTAACTTTAGAAAATGAATATCTGTATAATAGCTAAGTACCATCAATAAATCATCTGAAAACCCGTGTCAAGCATCGACACCAAATATGAAATCATATCTGTCTCAATATCTCACTGTATCAATGTCTCAAATATCGGGCTCCGTCAGTCCGGATCGGCCCATATCATCAAATCTCACGACAACGGTCGGTATCCTCCGGATATCCGCCGCGCCAGACATCACCGGTAGGTAGTCTTCTCCTGCCAGGCTCATCGTCTACAACTCGATCTTCTTGCCCCGGGGTACCATACCGGGCCCACCATGTACCCGAGACGGTTCATCCACTCCTCGAATCGGGTCTCGAAATCCAACAGAAAACATGAAAACTCATGGTGGACGACACATACATCACGAGAAAACCGCAACTTTGTTTTTAAAAAATGATAAATATAAGCTTTTGTTAAATTCTTGCGGTTTTCCCCAAAAATCCAGAAATCGCAGCAATACTGAAATCCTCAAGAAAATCATAATGTCCACATGTTATATATGATAAATGTCTATGATAACAAGGTATGCGATGTGAATTGTGGCTAGGAATCTATGTAAGTATGATGATGATGTGAGGTATATATACATGCTATGCAATTTCATATATCATGCACGATGCAAGGCGATACTAAGCTAAACAGGTTCTATAGTGCACGTGGCATGGCAATTACCAAAGACGTGTGTGTCACATGAATAGTGCGTGTGCAACAGATGCCAATGGTAATGGTGTTCGTGTCCTACGAAGTAATATCGCATATGTGTATATGAATGTCTATACAATCTAGTATACGGTTAGCTGTAAGGGTATGCAATGTAAATAAAGGGGTAAGCTAACTAGCAATACAAGTCTTGCGAGAAATAGGGTAATCTTAACTAGGGGGCGCCTCGCGCCATCCAGACGATTCCCTCATAGATGAATACATTTACTCACCTGAATGCTTCGTTAATCCGATCCGACCACCGCCTTGCCTTTACGCGCCATGTCCGATATTTCCCCGACCGATCCTATATTTGCACAACACCAAGCATAAGATTACATATCCTAAAACGATGCAAGTCAAATATACAAATATCGACGCTCTCGAATTAAACATAACGTGCACTCGGTGCGCGGGAAAACACACGAAAATCGCTAAATCTTAACTAGAATCGTTATTTCGGGGCAATCGACAAAACTAAAACCCGGCTAGACAAAACCCTGCATTCACGCACTCTAATAGTCATATACGAAGCTAATTATATCGCTAATATAACGCAATTAGATCGCATCCTAATTTTTATAAAAATCTAGTAAGCAATTTCATACCGATTCGACGCAAACATCGAAATTTTATCGATCTAGCGAGCGTAACATCGCACAATTAACCATTCTAACTAATTAGATAACCAAACCCTAACTTAACTCCATCAACCATGCTACAAACCCTAATTTGGAATCAAATCCCTCTCTTGATTTTCATGAACAAGTAATTACAACTAAATTAATACTTCAAAATTCAATTTTAGCACATTTAAACTACAAGTTAACAAACTAGTTTAGAAATTTCACCTCACAAATTGAACCCTAGTTTGCTCAAGCCACCAAATATGCCTCCTTTCTTCAAGTTTTGGACTAAATTGGTTTGGGGAGAGAGTGGATTAGGGTTGTGGTTTGAATTTATGAAGAAAATGGTGAATTTTTTATGGATTTTTCTTAATTTTTCATGATTTTTGAAGCAAGAATTGAGGTGAAAAGAGGGGGAGCTGCAGCAGCTAGGCTCGGCCAGGAGCAAGGGAGGGAGGTTGTGGGATTTTTTTGGAAGTTTCTAGGTCAAAAAAAACCCTTTATGTTCTCATTTAATGCTTTTCACATCAACATTTTACAAAAAAACCCCATTTTACATCATTTGTTTCATAAATTTCAAACCCTAAAACTAAAATCTTATAAAGTTATGTTACAATTTATTAACACTCTATTTTAGTTTATAAAGATTCCTAATTATGAAATTTACCTAATTAAATTTGTATTTATCACTAATTTAATGTATTTTTAAAAGCTTAAAATAAATAAAAAAAAATTAATTACGATTTTTTTTATTTAACTAGAAAATTATAAGTGAAATTTTAGTGACAAAATTATAGTAATATGTTATCTAAATTTTGTATAATTAGGTCTACAATGAAAAATATCTATTTTGACTTTTTACGGAAAAAGCCGAAAAATTAGCCGATTACCGAAAAACTGCCTAAACGATTTTCGAAGGGTTACATTCAAGTTGGGATCTTAACAATTAGTTACCATATTAGGAAACTAGGGTTCTAGCTCTGTGATTATAAATAAGGACCGAGGGTCTCTTGGAAAAATTATCAAACCGACGCGACCACAAAGTCCACGACGGCTCAAGAATCCTGATTGATCATCGACAGTTCATTTACCTCCTTAGAAGAGATCGAGAAGCAAACTAGGGTTTTGTAATCATTTTCTAAAGAAACAAAGTTTATTTGATCTTGTTGATTAATAAGGTAGTTTTATTCTATTCCATTTTATTTTCTTCATGATTTCTATCTTTTCTTTTCCCAACATGCGCGAGTAATTCTCTGCTTGTTAGGGTTCGTAGGATTAGGATAGATTAATGGATGATAAAAATCCTTTGTAACGCCTTAGATTTAGATTAGTGTTAGTTTAGACGTTAGTGCGGGTTTTTGGTAAAAAGTTTACAAATTTGGGTTCCTCACATTTTTATAACATTTAATTAATAATTTATTATTATTTTTTATGGCATGCGCACACACGTGCATGTTTATGTGAGGGTGTGTTTGTGTTATCTAGATTAGTGACCATGACAACTTAACCTAATCTAATCCTTTGCTTTAATCCAATCCTTAACCTTAACCTAACATCTAGATATTTGTTTGCGAGAGAGATATATTTTCATTTGGGTTTTTGTTTGATGAGAGGTGGCATGGTGAGCATAGGTGTGCATTTATTGCATGGTGCATTCACCCACTTACACCTCTCTCTCTCTTTGTCTTTTCCTTCTCTCATTTCTTTCACACTTCATTCCCTTATCATTTTCTTCATTCCTCTCTCATCTAAACTGAACACTCATCTTTCCCTTCACAAATCTTCACTAATCCTTCACAAATCTTCACAAAATTTCACAAAAATCACTTCTTGAGCCTAGTTTTGCTTCTTGGATGCCTTGGAGCTTGGAAAGCTAGGATCTTTGAGCTTGCGGGAGTAGGTAATGATCTCTATCTGTTCTTTATGGTGTTTTAGTGTTGTGTAGTCTTGTAGTTTTAGTTTCGAACGTTTAAAATTAAGTTTCGTGCAAATATCGTATTTTTAGTGTCGTTTGTGATATCTGTGATTTGCTGTGACCTCGAGAGTATACTAGAAAACCAAACAATGTAGTTGTGTTGTATCAGAGACCCTAAGCATTCACCTGGAGCACGAACCCCCTTGCTCGGATCTCGGCCGGCGACATGAAGGGAATTTCCGGCGACCTCGGCCGTGGGTTAGAGTTAGGGTGTGGGTTTTTGTGGGTAGGTGTTTGCTTTGGTTTAGGTGTGTTTGTCCTGTTTGAATTTTGGGTTTTCTCTGTATACAAAATCTGAGATCACATAGCTAGTTTCTTGTGTTACGATTACGCGCGATACATTGTACGAAACAAATCATGCACTTTGTACTGCTTTTTCTCTTGGGTTGGTTTCGTCGTTCGCTACGCACGTTAGCCACAATACGAACATGTAACATTTTAAAAATAATAAAAAAAATTAGATAAATAAAACCCTTTAAGTGAATTTTCTGATTTTCGGTAAAATAAAACGTATTTTTCGTAAAATTTAACCATAATTATTTTTCATTATAAATTTAAAAAGACCTATTTTAATCATGTAATTACTAGTAAATGGTGTTTATTTAGTCACTTATAAATTTTTAGTTTAATGAAATATTTTTCCTAAATTAATTATTTTAAATATTAACATAAGCTTTTAAATATACATTAAATTAGTGTAAATTACAATTTGCAATGGGTTTATTTTTCAAAAGTGAATCATGACATATTAGAATTAGGTTTTTAGCATGCTAATCTCTTCTTGAATTGTCTTTAAAATTCTAGAGTTTTCTATGATGAATTGAATTAAGAAAATTAATAAAATAAAGAAATTATGAAAAGACATAAAAAGTGTATTTCTTTGGAGAATGTTCTACACTATTCTTCATTCCTTATTCCTCTCTTTTCCTCACCTCATGGCCGGCCTCACCTCCATGGGCAGCCCCAAAATTTCCCCCATCATTTTTGCATTAAAAATCATCAAAATTCATAGAAAATTCCAAAAATAAACCTCAAAAATTAACATTCAACTTCTACCATTTTCCTTTGACCTATTTAGCATGGAATTTGGAGTTGGAAACCATTATTTTGGAAGCATATTTTCATGTTTGATCTCATGCTTTGAAGGTATAATTTTTATTTTTATGATTAATTGTTGTTAAATGCTTTTATTTAGCATATTTAGATTTTCTTAATTAATTCTATTTGCAAGTTTAAAATTCAAGATAGGGTTTCTAAAATCAAGTTAGGGTTTTTATTAATTAAGTGGGGTTATAATAAGTAGCTTAACATTTTTAGAAGGGAAAAATCTAGCATGGTTGATGTATTATAATTTGTGCATTCAAAATTGTTTAAATTAAGCAATTTTGCTAACTAGATTTTTATAAATTATATATATTGGTGTGTTAAAATTCTAATTAAGGTTTTTATCATTATATTGTGGTTTTAATGAGAATATTAACATGTTAAATGAATGAAAGACCTAATCTAATTATTAGTTTCAAATTGTTAGTTAATATAATGTGATAAATATGCTATTTCGGTAAACTAGGTTTTAGAAATTAATTTAAAATGTAGTATTAAAAATCTAATTAGGGCTTTAGCTCATTCTTAAGGTTTCATGGAGTGGTTTAACACTTTAATATATGCAAAATCAAGTTTAGTAGTGGAATTGTGAATTTTTGCTTAACAAGTGTTAATTTTGGCTAATTTGCAAACTAGAAATTTTAAATTAAGACAAAATGGTGTGAGAAAAATATGGTAATGGTTTCTATAATCTAGTTATGTTATTGAATGAATATTATGACCATTAGTTTCTTTTAAACATCAAGTTTTGAAGTAAAACGGTAAATTGACATTTTCAAGGTTTTGCGGATTTGGACGATTTGATCGATTTTAGGGTTTCGATGAATTAAATCATGTTTTATGTTATAAGTAATGAGTTTTAAAACTACGAGTTGTTTGTTGGTGTTTTATCTCGATCAATCAGCGTTTGTACACCGATATCGAGCGATATTTGGTTCTTTTGCATAAGCAGGTCATAGGTTTTAAGCTATGCGCGTTTCGTGCGTCGTTTTGGTTTTGTCCATGATTCAGTTTACGATATTATATATGTTTGTATATAGGTACCCCTCGCGTGGACTTCGGACGAGGAAGAAGAGGAGGGCGACATCGTCTTCGGCAGACAAGGACCAGGTGAGTAGATGTATATCTACGGGGGAAGTCGGGTGGATGGCGTTTAGCACCCCCGCAAACGTAGAATAGGGATATTGCTTATTGTCATTAGGAAGTTGGACGTGACCTTAGATTCTTGGCGAATAGGACCCTATTAAAGACCTTAGGTTGGACTAGACTGATTTAGATAGACTTTACCAGAGGAGGAATGTCTTGGAGGAAATTCGTAGGTTTCAGGTAGACACACACACGCACACACAGAAACTTGGCTTGGTGTATATATGTATGTGTATATATAAGTAGGAATGTGTGTAGGTGTATATATACACAACATGTATATGTGATATAAGGATGTTATATGATACATGGGGATGAGACGATATAACTGGGCTTGATACCGTGATCTCTTGGCTATACAGTCATATTACGATCTTAGCGGATCGTTGGAAAATGAGAGAATGGATATGTATACATAAATGATAATAGGTGATGATGACATTGAGATATACGAGACTCTAGAATAGAACCCGGACCGTAACCTGTGACTTGATTACGATATGATATATGTGTGACTTGGTTACGATATGATATATGTGTGACCTGATTACGATATGATATATGTGTGACCTGATTACGATATGATATATATGACATGATATTTCTGAGGAACAATTGACGACGTATATGTTCGCAGACAATGATATATGATTGATGATATTGGGATGTATGCGATTACAGTATAGTACCTTTGATCTTGACATTATTTGATGATGAAATTATACGAATGATGATGTACGTAGGTGATACTTGACCCGTACCCCGATATTAGGATGCCGTACGATGGATTTTACCGTACGAGGCATAGATGTGATGATTGATCCGCGCTCTTGATTCGAGAAAGCCGTACTACGTACGTGACGCTATTGAGGCTGGATCGTCGACTATTATATATATGGATTCAGACCTTAAGTGGATTCTTATTTCCTATCGACTAGTTCCTTTAGTTTAGTTCCTTAAGGGGTTAGATAGATACTAGTTTAGGCTCGAGTCATATAGTTGTAGTTAGATATGTATATTCCAAATGAGTGTTTAGTACACATTTTACCTTTACATTCAGATTGAAATCATCAAGTTGCATGTTCATACATATGTTTCTTTAGTCAGTATGAAACTCTGCCTGTTAGGACACCAGCACCATTACCGATGATGCGCATGTCCCACGTACACTTATTTGCCGGCTCACACACACATCATCGGTAATTGCCATGTCACGTACACTTTAGAACATATTATCTTTTATGATAGAATCAGCTAAAGGCTAGATCAATATAGTATTGTGATTACTCTCAGGTGTTAGTCTAGACATTGCATTTATTACTTAGACATTTCATGCATTCACATTTTCATGTTATCATGCAGTATTATGGGGGTTATGCCGACACTTACCATTTACTTACTCTTGATTTTGCGATTTTGGATTTCTATGAGATTTCTGGATTTTGGAGAAAACCGCAAGAATATATATAAAAACTTCTCTCTCTTTCTCCCTCTCTTTTTAAAATATAAGTTGCGGTTTTCTCGTGATGTATGTGTCGTCCACCATGAGATTTCATGTTTTCTGTTGGATTTCGAGACCCGATTCGAGGAGTGGATGAACCGTCTCGGGTACATGGTGGGCCCGGTATGGTACCCCGGGACAAGAAGATCGAGTTGTAGACGATGAGCCTGGTAGGGGAAGACTACCTACCGGTGATGTCTGGCATGGCGGATATCCGGAGGATACCGACAGTTGTCGTGAGATTTGATGATATGGGCCGATTCGGACCGACGGAGCGCGAGATATTGAGACTATGAGGTATTGAGACTTGAGATTTACATGTTTTGTGTCGATGCATGACACAGATTTCTATGGATTTCATCGATGATGTTTCAGACTTCTATACAAATTTTACTATGGTGAAAGTTAAAGACTTTTTATACAGATATATCCAGATTTCAGGGTTGATTGTTTTACATTCATGCTGCATGCATACTCATTCACACGACATATTACTATTTGAGGCACTGACACGAGCACGAAACATTTGCACTTACGTGTAGTTTATTACCCTGCACTACTAGATGACTAGTGATATATTAGTATATTATTATGACCTAGGACAGCGTCGTGCATTCGATTTCTTTTCGCAGATGTCTTCTACTCACGAGTTGGCAACTCAACCCCGTTGTGCCAAATTTTATTACAGGTTTGATGTACAGGTTTGCTTGGCAGCTTGCTGGCACATCTTTTCATTCAGGGTGATTTGCACGGTAGGTTGGTTCATTTGTATCAGGACCGCCGTTGTACTTTATTTATTTCATTGGTATCTAGTAAGCTCCATCAACCAAACTTGTATTACTTGATAAGTTTAAAGGACCAATTATTTATTTCGACCTTAGAGTCACGCTTGTATTATTATGGTATCTGGTGGATTTGTTTTCTTTTGAGTTTTGAGCCTCGCCCTTTGGCGTTGTATATTATTGTGCTTGGTGTGGTTGTTTCCGCCTATCGGCGTAGAGCTAGCTTCTGCTTGGGGATGCTTTTTTATTGCTGTATATATATTATTCTTGTTTGTACCCGTTTGGGGCCAGTTTTTACAAAGGAGACTCTGCCGAAATTTTTGAGAAAATTGGATATTGCTTTTAAACTTGTTTTTCTACATGTTTTCCTTTACTTCTTCTTTTATATGGTTTAGATTTCTGGGTTTCGGCTTACTTAGATTACGTTGCGCCTCTAGACGCTTCGTAATTTAAGTGCCGGTCACGTTCCGTACCTTCGGGTCGTGACAAAGTTGGTATCAGAGCGCTAGGTTTAACCTTTGTATAAGTCTAGGGTGACCCTTGGTTGATGGAGTAGGTGACTTAGGTAGAGTGACGTACCGTGGGTATGATCCGCGGCATACTTACGATACGCTACTCTGCTTAAGAAGCCTTAGGTTTTACATTTCTTTGCACCGTATTTCATCCATTCCTTTGATCTATCTTCGTCGATATCGGATGATGTTTCTGTTACCACAGTCGCACGGGCAGAGAGAGCTGCGGCTCGAATGCGATAACCATTAGGGTATCGTTTATTCTTGAGGATTGAAGCATTGTTGAGCGTGCGGAAGAAGAGTATTCACATGCTGTCCAGACGAAGTTAAAGGGTTCGAAGGATTGTCAGAGACCCATTTTCCCAAGTTTAATGTATTCGGAAGAACATGCAGGTATTTCTATGGACCCTCTAGAAGAATGCAACCCTAACTCGACATAATGACCACGAGAACGCCTTTGAACCTTAGGGTCTACGGCAGTCCCGCGGTGCCATTAGTGAGGCTTGGGTTTGCCCTTCTACGGCTGGTCCGCAGATGCTGGGGCATGTACTGGATATTTTTAAACTGTACTTGAGTGTTGAGCTCTCGGAGAATTATGGGATTTTGATGAATCGATCGAAAATTTTAACGTAGTCCGGATATTAGGTGAAGGGATAGATTACGCGGGAGGCTCTCGATATGAGCATAGCCGTTTGCAGCGCAGTCAGCACCGCGATGAGGAGACGAGTCCGAATCAGTTGACATTAGAAAGGCGCACATTGACGATAGTGTTTACGATTGTGATTTGGTGATTTAAATTTCATATTTCCGTTGTTTGGATTTTGGTATTTTGAGGATTTTGTTCTACGATTGGTATTTCTTATGTGTACATTCATTACACTCTATTTGTGTTTCATATGTCAGTTGTATTGATGTTGTTTTGTACATACCCAGTGCACTCGATTTGGTTTTATACCTTCGAGATATTGATTTGGTTTCGTGCATATGGGTTGCACATGATTTTGACGTATGCTTCGACATAGTTTTCATGCATTTTTTTTCGTACCGTGATTTCGATTTTTATATTCGGTGTATGTTTTTCGTACACCATGTACACTTGATTGAGATTCTTGCGCACACTTGGTGCACTTGATGTGATTTTGTGCACACCAGATGCATTAAATCGGAGTTTTGTGTAGATTAGATGCACTTGATATTATTGCCGTGCACGCCCGTTGCACTTGACAGATGTTTTTGGTGCACACCTGTTGCACTCAGTTTTGTTCTGTGCGTATTCGAGGCATCTGTATTTGGTTTCGGTTTTCGTGCGCACCGGACGCACATGATTTTTTATACTGTGATTGGGATTGATTTCATTTTGAACAGTATGTTTTTATAATGATTACTATTTGGTTTAGTAACCAGGCGGGACGTGTAGGTTAATTAAAAGATATATATATGTATAGCTATTGTTTTAAAATAAACGTCCGCTACTTATGCCGTGACACGTGCATCGCACGGCGATTTTAAAAAGAGGTTTTTGCATGCTTCTTTATTAAGATGTATAGACGATTTTACTACGATGCGCACTATATATAAGTTATAGATTTGATGTATATTATGTTGATTTTCGTATTGGGCTTGGATATTCTATTTTTACCATAACTCTGATGATTGCGTTATGCTTGACGGAGTTGATTTTTGTTATGTATTGATGATTTCGGAGCACCGACGATTTGAGTGTTTTGGCTGAATGTTTTAGTAATTAGGGAGAGTTTTAATTTAAATTTGGGGACCGAATTTCTTAAAGGGGGGAAGACTGTAACGTTTTAAAAATAATAAAAAAAAATTAGATAAATAAAACCCTTTAAGTGAATTTTCTGATTTTCGGTAAAATAAAACGTATTTTTCATAAAATTTAACCATAATTATTTTTCATTGTAAATTTAAAAAGACCTATTTTAATCATGTAATTACTAGTAAATGGTGTTTATTTAGTCACTTATAAATTTTTAGTTTAATGAAATATTTTTCCTAAATTAATTACTTTAAATATTAACATAAGCTTTTAAATATACATTAAATTAGTGTAAATTACAATTTGCAATGTGTTTATTTTCCAAAAGTGAACCATGACATATTAGAATTAGGTTTTTAGCATGCTAATCTCTTCTTGAATTGTCTTTAAAATTCTAGAGTTTTCTATGATGAATTGAATTAATAAAATTAATAAAATAAAGAAATTATGAAAAGACATAAAAGGTGTATTTCTTTGGAGAATGTTCTACACTATTCTTCATTCCTTATTCCTCTCTTTTCCTCACCTCATGGCCGGCCTCACCTCTATGGGAAGCCCCAAAATTTCCCCCCCATCATTTTTGCATTAGAAATCATAAAAAATCATCAAAAATTCCAAAAATAAACCTCAAAAATCAACATTCAACCTCTACCATTTTCCTTTGACCTATTTAGCATGGAATTTGGAGTTGGAAACCATTATTTTGGAAGCATATTTTCATGTTTGATCTCATGCTTTGAAGGTATAATTTTTATTCTTATGATTAATTGTTGTTAAATGCTTTTAATTAGCATATTTAGATTTTCTTAATTAATTCTATTTGCAAGTTTAAAATTCAAGATAGGGTTTCTAAAATTAAGTTAGGGTTTTTATTAATTAAGTGGAGTTATAATAAGTAGCTTAACATTTTTAGAAGGGAAAAATCTAGCATGGTTGATGTATTATAATTTGTGCATTCAAAATTGTTTAAATTAAGCAATTTTGCTAACTAGATTTTTATAAATTATATATATTGGTGTGTTAAAATTCTAATTAAGGTTTTTATCATTATATTGTGGTTTTAATGAGAATATTAACATGTTAAATGAATGAAAGACCTAATCTAATTATTAGTTTCAAATTGTTAGTTAATATAATGTGATAAATATGCTATTTCGGTAAACGAGGTTTTAGAAATTAATTTAAAATGTAGTATTAAAAATCTAATTAGGAATTTAGCTCATTCTTAAGGTTTCATGGAGTGGTTTAACACTTTAATATATGCAAAATCAAGTTTAGTAGTGGAATTGTGAATTTTTGCATAACAAGTGTTAATTTTGGCTAATTTGCAAACTAGAATTTTTAAATTAAGACAAAATGGTGTGGGAAAAATATGGTAATGGTTTCTATAATCTAGTTATGTTATTTAATGAATATTATGACCATTAGTTTCTTTTAAACATCAAGTTTTGAAGTAAAACGGTAAATTGACATTTTCAAGGTTTTGCGGAATTGGACGATTTGATCAATTTTAGGGTTTCGATGAATTAAATCGTGTTTTATATTATAAGTAATGAGTTTTAAAACTACGAGTTATTTGTTGGTGTTTTATCTCGATCAATCGGCGTTTGTACGCCGATATCGAGCGATATTTGGTTCTTTTGCATGAGCGGGTCATAGGTTTTAACCTATGCGCGTTTCATGCGTCGTTTTGGTTTTGTCCATGATTCAGTTTACGATATTATATGTGTTTGCGTATAGCTACCCCTCGCGTGGACTTCGGACGAGGAAGAAGAGGAGGGCGACATCGTCTTCGGTAGACAAGGACCAGGTGAGTAGATGTATATCTACGGGGGAAGTCGGGTGTATGGCGTTTAGCACCCCCGCAAACGTAGAATAGGGATATTGCTTATTGTCATTAGAAAGTCGGACGTGACCTTAGATTCTTGGCGAGTAGGACCCTATTAAAGACCTTAGGTTGGACTAGACTGATTTAGATAGACTTTACCAGAGGAGGAATGTCTTGGAGGAAATTCGTAGGTTTCAGGTAGACACACACACACACATACAGAAACTTGGCTTGGTATATATGTGTATGTGTATATATAAGTAGGAATGTGTGTAGGTGTATATATACACAACATGTATATGTGATATAAGGATGTTATATGATACATGGGGATGAGACGATATAACTGGGCTTGATGCCGTGATCTCTTGGCTATACAGTCATATTATGATCTTAGCGGATCATTGGAAAATGAGAGAATGGATATGTATACATAAACGATAATAGGTGATGATGACATTGAGATATACGAGACTCTAGAATAGAACCCGGACCGTAACCTGTGACTTGATTACGATATGATATATGTGTGACTTGGTTATGATATGATATATGTGTGACTTGATTACGATATGATATATGTGTGACCTGATTACGATATGATATATATGACATGATATTTCTGAGGAACAATTGACGACGTATATGTTCGCAGACAATGATATATGATTGATGATATTGGGACGCATGCGATTATAGTATAGTACCTTTGATCATGACATTGTTTGATGATGATATTATACGAATGATGATGTACGTAGGTGATACTTGACCCGTACCCCGATATTGGGATGCTGTACGATGGATTTTACCGTACGAGGCATAGATGTGATGATTGATCCGCGCTCTTGATTCGAGGAAGCCGTACTATGTATGTGACGCTATTGAGGCTGGATTGCCGACTATTACAGATATGGACTCCGACCTTAGGTGGATTCTTATTTCCTATCGACTAGTTCCTTTAGTTTAGTTCCTTAGGGGGTTAGATAGATACTAGTTTAGGCTCGAGTCATATAGTTGTAGTTAGATATGTATATTCCAAATGAGTGTTTAGTACACATTTTACCTTTACATTCAGATTGAAATTATCAAGTTGCATGTTCATACATATGTTTCTTTAGTCAGTATGAAACTCTGCCTGTTAGGACACCAGCACCATTACTGATGATGCGCATGCCCCACGTACACTTATTTGCCGGCTCACACACACATCATCGTTAATTGCTATGTCACGTACACTTTAGAACATATTATCTTTTATGATAGAATCAGCTAAAGGCTAGATCAATATAGTATTATGATTACTCTCAGGTGTTAGTCTAGACATTGCATTTATTACTTAGACATTTCATGCATTCACATTTTCATGTTATCATGCAGTATTATGGGGGTTATGCCGACACTTACCATTTACTTACTCATGATTTTGGGATTTTGGATTTCTATGAGATTTCTGGATTTTGGGGGAAAACCGCAAGAATATATATAAAAACTTCTCTCTCTTTCTCCCTCTCTTTTTAAAATATAAGTTGCGGTTTTCTCGTGATGTATGTGTCGTTCACCATGAGATTTCATGTTTTCTGTTGGATTTCGAGACCCGATTCGAGGAGTGGATGAACCGTCTCGGGTACATGGTGGGCCCGGTATGGTACCCCGGGGCAAGAAGATCGAGTTGTAGAAGATGAGCCTGTAGGGTTCCTAGGCACCCTAATAAGGTCTCGCAAGGCATCGAACATGCCAATATAAAAATTTACGGGTGCCGAGAGACCCGACTACGGATCGTTTGCTAGAAAACTAGGCGAAAAGTAAACTAGTTAACAATTAACTAAGAGATACGGAAATACAACCTTTGTAGATCCGGTTCTCCACCTCCATAGCTCCGCAACGAAGTCCTCTCCGCTGTCCAAAAAGAATCCGGGCTCTAGCGTCGACTTCATCGGAGAATAAGCGAGCTAGGTCGTCGATGTCCATGCCGAAGATGATCTACGTCGAAGCATCGCAAGATCAAGCTCTCACTTCACCAAGTCAAGAAACTTGTGAAGGAAACACACTCTACTACTTGGCAAGAGGTAGAGGATGAAGAAATAGGAAGTGGGTTCAATTTAGAATTGGATTTCTCACTCTTTATCATCAATCACCATTGATGAAGAAAGCTTTTTCTTCATGAAAGAAGATGAAGAAGAAGAAGAATTGTTATGATAAGAATAATAAAATGAAAAGAAAATAGAATACTTATCATAATTGAACCATGGTCAAGTGTAGAGAATAAATCATGGTTAGTGGGATGGTTAGGGTTAAGCATGAGACAAAATGGTCACTTGGTCAAAGTCTTCATGAAGCTTCATGAACAAAACAAAAGAAGCCACCATTTTCTCATTTGCTTTTCATTTTCCAAAATGAATGAATGAATAAATAAATAGATATGAAAATGTAAACCCTAACCATTACATAACCATGGTTTAAACTTTACACAAAACACAAGTAAACATGTATCATCAAACATGATACAATCAAGTGCACAAAAGTATATCGCATATACAATGCGCCCATCCGAGTGGGAAAATCCATCTTAAGTGAACCGATACTAGTTAACGCAAAGTAATATATCAAATATATAATTATGCATTAAATCATTAAATCAACACTTGATTTAGCGATCCGGTCATATCGCATATAACCGACTAGTATCCAATGTATCGGCTTATCGAATCAACCCTCGATTCGATAACTAGGTTATATCGCATATAACCATTCGACACATTCATCGCGAGAATGAAATACGGTATCACATACACGCATTATTCTCGGTCCCGCACATATCTCATATGCGCTCCTATTTCGTTTCGCTTGAGCCAGGAAACCTCTGTGTAGGACTCTAAAGACTCGTCAATACGCCGGCAGCAGATGATGATCATATCAAACACCCACAAGCCGCAAGCAGTCTGCTAAACGTAACGGCCACCCGGGTATTGAGCGATCTGAAGATCGACGAGCAAGCCCGCTCACACTCCAGTGAATCCGACCAGTAACACTACCGTACAGTCCGGTCTGATCGTCTGATATGTCGCATATCTCGCCTAGGGGTGGTAAACGTCAGACCCCAATAGCTCGATAAGTCGTGTCGATATGAGGTCTATAACTATTCGAGAAACTACTGGTAACACTTACCAGTAAATCTCAGCAACCCTGGCCAGGGATTTCCTGTTATAGCCAATCGAACACAGCGCAACATCAACCCCCTATACCGGGAGAGACGAATCCCCTCCTATCGCTCATTGCCTCCATGTGACTCGGGACTGTACCCAAAAACCACCGTTTTGCACGCCCTCTTGGACGTGGTAAGATGGAAATCAAAGCACAGTGGGAACCACACAAGACTCTATGACGATCTCGGGTCAACAGACTACTCTGTACCAGTGTCACCAGAGAACTGCCATCTGACGTGAGGTATAATACCATCTGGGAGTTCTCGGCGAGTCCGTCCAGTGTACCCAGTCTATACTGAGCACCCGTATATCATCTCTGATGTCAAACACCGATGGATATGGGATCATCCATCGCCCATCTATATGGGTCGAGAAGGTATACGCTAATCTACTCTGGTATATCGATGCCCCGTCTCGATACACCCACGACTAGGGACTTTGAAGGATGTACTTATAGACTACCATGTCCCCACTAGTATGATCCGCATCATAGTCCAGGTAGTCAAGTACAGATCCTAAGGGCTTTACCAACATGTAACAGAGAGATATACAGTATACACGTTAAGGTAAAGAGTAACCAGATAGCATACTATCATGTCGAGCAAGAAAGTCCTCCCTATATATGTCCCAGCATCCACTACAATATACATCCTATGTACAGTAATGGCCTCTAGGGCATACATATAACTAACAATCTCCCACTTGCACTAGGGCCATCTGTAGCAGTGGTTGCAGTATCTCATACTCAACCATCCCATAAAAAAAATTTCTCTTTGGGAACAGGCCTTTGTGAGTGGATCCGCTGTGTTGTCCTCAGAATCTACTCTCCTTACCTCGATCACCCTGGAGATCAACGATCTCCATGATCAGGTGATGCGGTCTTAGAATACGCCTGGGTCACTGATGGGACGGGTGTTCCTTGGCATAAGCCACAACTCTATTGTCTCACAATGGTAGGAACGAAGTTCATCTCATGAACTATTATACACCCAGACTGCCTCTATGGTAGCATCTTAAGCAGCGATGTATTCAGCCTTTATCGTCTAGTTTGCCACGGTATCTAGCTTGGAACTCTTCCAACATACCGTCCCTTTACTGAGGGTAAAGACAATGCCTGCGACTGACATTCAGTCGTCTTTATCACCTTGGAACCCTTCCATTGATTCTCCCCAGGATCTATTGATACCATCTCACTACAACTAGTGAGAATCCTAACATCCAATTAAATCTATCTCATAGATCCAAAACTTAGGATTTAGGAGGTATCATTTTGATCCTATATGGAGAATCATAGTGATAAGCGGAGATTGATCGAGCGTAGCATAGGAAAACTCCTTCCCTATCAAGAGTATGTCATCCACGTACTCTATGAGGATCGTCACCATACTCCCTACTACCTTTTTGTTTATACAAGGTTCATCTACCATTTTGATGATGTCAAACTCTTTGACTACTTCATCAAAAGAGACGTTACAACTCCGCGATGCCTGCTTTATCCTATAAAGTATCTTGCACACGTTTCCGCTGCTCCCACTGTCTACGAGGCCCTCTGGCTGTGTACTTATAGACTCCCTCTTCTAAAACATCATTTAGAAAAGCTGTCATGACACCCAACCACCAGATATCGTAGTCATGGTATGTAGCCGTGACAAGTAGGATCTGGATGGACTTAAGCATAGCTACTTGAAAAGGTTTCATCATTATCCACACCTGGTCAATGATGCAAACTTTTAACAAGTCTAGCTTTGAAAGTCTCAACTTTTCCATGTACACCAAGTAATCTTCTCAAGATATACCTGCTCCTGATGGGGATTTAACCCTTCAGATATAGCAACCAAAGTCCATACTTTGTTGGTGTATAAGGATTCCATCTCAGATCGATAAACATCCAGCCATTCTTGCAGAGTCTCACTCTTGATGGCCAGCTCGAAACTAGTTGGGTCATCATCTCATGATGCAATCCTCGCTCCCACTGTCATAGAGAAACCGAAATATCTCTCAGGTGGGTGAGGAACCCTACTAGATTGGCGGAGAGGCTGAGGTTCGTTGGAATCTACTGAATCCTTTGGTTCTATCAAATCATCAGCTGTAGTTTGTATAGCTGGAACCTTTCCAATTGTACATAACTGACCTTGCCTCGAGCTCATCCGGATTATACTTTTAGACATAGGCCGGACAACCCCAAATCTTAACTATCTTAAGAGATGGGCTCTTCCCTTATCATATCAAATATGAAGTGGTAGGCAACTGATTTGATTTGAACCCTATTCAATAGGTATGCAGCTTCTCAAGTGCATAACCCCTTAAGGAAAAAGGTAACTCAGTAGTACTCATCATAGAGCACACCATATCAAATAGGGTGTATCTGCTCCGCCCCGACATACCATCGTGCAATGGTGTATACGGAGGAGTAATGCTGAGAGAGAATCTCATTCTCCTTTAGAACAGTCCAGGAATTCCGTGCACAAGTATTCTGCTCCTTGATCGCATCAACGGACATAATACTTTTACCCGTATTTTGGTTCTCTACTTCTAACTTATATTCTGTGAATATCTTAAAAGGTTCGGACTTGTGTTTCAACAGGAACATAGGTCTGAATCTCGAAAGATTATCAGATAATATAATGAAGTATAAAGAACCGGTCTTGGCATGTGTAGACTGGGGACCTGTATACATCAACATGTATCATCCCAAGAGTTTATTAACTCTTTCTCTGTTTCCAATAAACAGAGCTGGTGTCATTATATCTTTGTGACATAATTAGCGAGTTTCATAAGATGTAAATTCAAACTGATTTAAATATGCATCTATATGTAACTCTAGCTAGTCGGGTCACATTGATCTGACCTAGTCTACAATGCCTCAAGAAGAATTCGTTCAGTTCTGAACTCTTCCTCTTGTGTGTGTTCTGTATACTAAGAACTGTAGTTTGATTTAGAACATTAATGCTTTTCGATAACGTGCCTGAACCGATCAACTTTTGATATAGGAAATGTTCAAAACATTATCCAACCATACAAAATTTTATCATTTCTTTACTAATAAAGAGACTGATATGATTTTGTATATCAGGTTCGGTATCTAACAACATTCGTTCAGAATCAATGTATTGGTAATACAGGGTGACAGTGACCAACAGACTTGGCTGCAACTCTTGCCCCGTTTTCTGCCTCATGAAACTTATCACCCGTTCTCAGTTCTCTACCTATCTGTAGCCCTATGTAACATATTACATATCTGGGATCCTGATCTGGTATCTCATACCCAGGACGTAAAGGATACTGAGAAACAGTTCTGTATAATGAACACAACCGAAGATGATGCATCAGCATGCACTCTCTTCGTTTGGGCGGCACGGGAAATCTGGTATTCCCCAAATTCCTGCTCTGTCTTACAACAATTATAAGTTGGAGCGGGACCAACGTTCCCCAGCTCAGTATAACAAGCGGGTTCAGTCAAAATTCCGTATTATTATCTTGATTAAGGCGTGATAGGGTCGCTACCTGGAGAGAGAGAGAAGAAAACACTCAGCGTGCGCTCTGTCAAGAATAGATTGGTTTTTATTTTATCTAATCAGGATGGCTCCCACTGCTTTTTTATCAAATCTTCCTTCAAACCCTAAAAGGAAAGACTAGCCGGGATTAATTACACACTACAAGTTCGCCAATCTTTCAGCCAGGCCAGTGTCGGTACTTTGAGGGAGGTCCCCCGTGCTTTCGCACGAACCTAATTAATGTAAACCTCGTTTTCCCAGAGGCGTAACCTCGTTGACACCTTTCTAGACACCTACTTGATCGGCTAATTGTAATGTATAAAACTCTCCCAGGAGTAACACTTACTCGCAGCGGGTATCGGGATCCAACTATCTCATAGAAGGTATGCAATCTCATTGCAAATTTCAACACTTGAAATTCCCGATAATATTTTGCCCCTAGCGTCCTATGACCTTGACGCAGGCTAACAAACCATAGCCCGCTAGTCAAGTTCAACCCGTCATTTCCTGATTGAATTAAACCCACCCGCACGACCCTTGACGCAGGCCAACAAAGTCGCACGACTACCCTAATCCAATCGCATCATATGCTTATGCAGATAAGCACCAGTTAGCTACCGCACACTACGCCTTGACGCAGGCCAACAAACGTAGCACGAATACTAACTACTACTTATCTGAAATGACGGAGGGCTACGACAGGTTTTTCTGAAAACCTATTGCGTAATGAACTTGATATCGTTGTAGAATCAAATGATTTTAAAATGGAGTGCTTTTGAGGCTTTTCTAGTTTTGCTAAAGGAGTCACTCCCGGTAAAGGGATCGTCGGTCCTTTCCTCGTCGAATGAGGTGCGGGATATATCATATATATCACTGTGCAAAGCAAAAACACTTAAAAGCAATCAAAAGACAAACCGAGTGTGTAGCATCTGCCAGTTATTGCTAAAGGAGTCACTCCCGGTGAAGGGATCTCGGTCCTTTCCTTATCGAATAAGGTGCAGGATATATCACATATACCGCTGTGCAAAGCAAGAACTGTAGCTACCTGTTTTATTTTGAAATTCGATTCTACAACATCTTAGGTTTCTTTTATTTCATTAATCACATTAATGAAGTCCCATCATTAAATACCTAAACATCACAGATAAATACGACGTACACTTATGCCATCCGCATTCGCCTCGATGTCCCCTTGTGCATCGTTAGGTTAGGTAACTAACGGCAGAGCAGGGCAGGGCTAGCACGGGTGTAAAACATAAGTAACGTCTATATAATATATCATATATACTATATACTGCATCTATCACAGAACATCACATGATCACATCACAGATATCGCAGCAGAAGAATCATATGAAATATTGGATATACTAGGACGTCCGTGTTTTCAATACGAGCCAGTATAAAACACGGATTCCACGGTCGTGATGAATAGCCAAACCCACACCCTTAGACCCCTACGAGAGCGGCAAGCAACCCTACCAATTCTGGAGTTAGGAGACCCGGACTCGACTCCTCGAGTTGGTCTCCCACTGGACTCCAGAACCCGGTTACTTATCCCCTCCTCCTTGGGTCTATCCTAGTGCGGAAAAGTAAATAATATACAAACGGTGACAACTTCCGCAACCTGGAAGCGCCCCAATAAAAGAATATTACATACAAGTTTTTACATGAATGAAAATGAAAAAACACTCATCTCACATAAAAAACCCCGGCTATTCAAACACGACGATCCAATATAACATATCCAGCAACACATAACATCACATGTCATCAACGTAAGTAAATATGTGCATCCCAATTGTCGTTGACATATAGCAACGAAACCGGCGATATCACATATTACACTTACGGTCACAGAAAAGAAAGTGTAAAACTACAACAGTTGGAATCCGCAACCTCCTCAGACATCGCATGCCTGACCAAATGAATTTCTTAGACATCGCATGCCTAACAATTATAAACCCCGCATTCTAGTCTCAAAATCGAAAACACTTTTCAATATCAAGTCGGGCAATTCAACAAGATTCCCGACATCCTGATCGAATACTCGTCGCAAACTTCAGTAGGCGGCCGCACCCCCGATACCGTCGACGAAGTGCACCAAGGCGGAACACCGCTGCCGGGAGCACCCAAACGGATGCTTTCGGCGACGGGGTTCTCCTACAGTCACTTGGTCGGGGCTATGGAGTGAGGCTGTCTATTAAGTTTACCCGGCGAGTATCCGCGTACGCTACGTGATTGCGACGGACTTTTGATCACATCAAAATTCCGTGGCAACCGATCAAATGAGACTAAACTGCTATGTTTATAACATTCATTCAGTTATCTCATAACTACTTGTGAATTCCAATTATTGTATCCCATTCCAGATAAATAGAAAATGTCAAACTTTCCGATCAAACAATCGAATACCCAAGTTTTCCCGATACAGATCAACACATGAAATATGAGTCTAACAACATTCAGTTCGTGCCTCAGTACCAACGGTCCAGCCGTAGAAGGGTCAAGCCAACGCCTCACATGTGGCACGCCGTACTGCCCCAAACCCGAAGGTTCAAAGGGCAGTTCAAGACGGTCACATAATCGAGTTAAGGTTTGTTGTCTTCTAGAGGGTCCATCGAGTTACTTGCACTACTTAGAACGTCGTTAAACTACGGAAAAATCCAACACTTGGAAATTTCCCGACAGGGGAAAAATTGGATATTTATATCCGGTCGAACTTTTTAACATATTCTAAAATTTATCCGGAAGGCCACACAGACAAAATTTGATAATCCGATCGAACATTCGAATCCCCAAAACAACCCTAGAAAACTCAACTGTTTACTGAATATTAAAAATTCCCAGAAAACTCAGCATATTAAAATAGAAATTACTGTGCAAAAAGTGAGTGATGACGTCATCATAGTGCCGCGGAACCGCCGCAGAATCCAGGCTTCTGCCGCGGTTCCGCCGCCGTTATTACTGTTCATGACAAAATTTTTGCATCGTAATTCTTATTTTTCCCTGCTGAATTTTTTACGAATTTTTAATTTGGAAAAATCCAGATATTTCAAAAATGTCCAGAGAGCATTCTCGGGTGTGGGTTTCGGGTTCGTTCGGGTTTCAAATTCCGTCTGGACTTCGCCTAAGGCTCTAGCTAGGCTCTGATACCACTGTAGGGTTCCTAGGCACCCTAATGAGGTCTCGCAAGGCATCGAACATGCCAATATAAAAATTTACGGGTGCCGAGAGACCCGACTACGGATCGTTTGCTAGAAAACTAGGCGAAAAGTAAACTAGTTAACAATTAACTAAGAGATACGGAAATACAACCTTTGTAGATCCGGTTCTCCACCTCCATAGCTCCGCAACGAAGTCCTCTCCGCTGTCCAAAAAGAATCCGGGCTCTAGCGTCGACTTCATCGGAGAATAAGCGAGCTAGGTCGTCGATGTCCATGCCGAAGATGATCTACGTCGAAGCATCGCAAGATCAAGCTCTCACTTCACCAAGTCAAGAAACTTGTGAAGGAAACACACTCTACTACTTGGCAAGAGGTAGAGGATGAAGAAATAGGAAGTGGGTTCAATTTAGAATTGGATTTCTCACTCTTTATCATCAATCACCATTGATGAAGAAAGCTTTTTCTTCATGAAAGAAGATGAAGAAGAAGAAGAATTGTTATGATAAGAATAATAAAATGAAAAGAAAATAGAATACTTATCATAATTGAACCATGGTCAAGTGTAGAGAATAAATCATGGTTAGTGGGATGGTTAGGGTTAAGCATGAGACAAAATGGTCACTTGGTCAAAGTCTTCATGAAGCTTCATGAACAAAACAAAAGAAGCCACCATTTTCTCATTTGCTTTTCATTTTCCAAAATGAATGAATGAATAAATAAATAGATATGAAAATGTAAACCCTAACCATTACATAACCATGGTTTAAACTTTACACAAAACACAAGTAAACATGTATCATCAAACATGATACAATCAAGTGCACAAAAGTATATCGCATATACAATGCGCCCATCCGAGTGAGAAAATCCATCTTAAGTGAACCGATACTAGTTAACGCAAAGTAATATATCAAATATATAATTATGCATTAAATCATTAAATCAACACTTGATTTAGCGATCCGGTCATATCGCATATAACCGACTAGTATCCAATGTATCGGCTTATCGAATCAACCCTCGATTCGATAACTAGGTTATATCACATATAACCATTCGACACATTCATCGCGAGAATGAAATACGGTATCACATACACACATTATTCTCGGTCCCGCACATATCTCATATGCGCTCCTATTTCGTTTCGCTTGAGCCAGGAAACCTCTGTGTAGGACTCTAAAGACTCGTCAATACGCCGGCAGCAGATGATGATCATATCAAACACCCACAAGCCGCAAGCGGTCTGCTAAACGTAACGGCCACCCGGGTATTGAGCGATCTGAAGATCGACGAGCAAGCCCGCTCACACTCCAGTGAATCCGACCAGTAACACTATCGTACAGTCCGGTCTGATCGTCTGATATGTCGCATATCTCGCCTAGGGGTGGTAAACGTCAGACCGCAATAGCTCGATAAGTCATGTCGATATGAGGTCTATAACTATTCGAGAAACTACTGGTAACACTTACCAGTAAATCTCAGCAACCCTGGCCAGGGATTTCCTGTTATAGCCAATCGAACACAGCGCAACATCAACCCCCTATACCGGGAGAGACGAATCCCCTCCTATCACTCATTGCCTCCATGTGACTCGGGACTGTACCCAAAAACCACCGTTTTGCACGCCCTCTTGGACGTGGTAAGATGGAAATCAAAGCACAGTGGGAACCACACAAGACTCTATGACGATCTCGGGTCAACAGACTACTCTGTACCAGTGTCACCAGAGAACTGCCATCTGACGTGAGGTATAATACCATCTGGGAGTTCTCGGCGAGTCCGTCCAGTGTACCCAGTCTATACTGAGCACCCGTATATCATCTCTGATGTCAAACACCGATGGATATAGGATCATCCATCGCCCATCTATATGGGTCGAGAAGGTATACGCTAGTCTACTCTGGTATATCGATGCCCCGTCTCGATACACCCACGACTAGGGACTTTGAAGGATGTACTTATAGACTACCATGTCCCCACTAGTATGATCCGCATCATAGTCCAGGTAGTCAAGTACAGATCCTAAGGGCTTTACCAATATGTAACAGAGAGATATACTGTATACACGTTAAGGTAAAGAGTAACCAGATAGCATACTATCATGTCGAGCAAGAAAGTCCTCCCTATATATGTCCCAGCATCCACTACAATATACATCCTATGTACAGTAATGGCCTCTTGGGCATACATATAACTAACAGAGCCTGACAGGGGAAGACTACCTACCGGTGATGTCTGGCACGGCGGATATCCGGAGGATACTGATCGTTGTCGTGAGATTTGATGATATGGGCCGATCCGAACTGACGGAGCCCGAGATATTGAGACTATGAGGTATTAAGACTTGAGATTTACATGTTTTGTGTCGATGCATGACACGGCTTTCCATGGATTTTATCGATGATGTTTCAGATTTCTATACAAATTTTACTATGGTGAAAGTTAAAGACTTTTTATACAGATATATCCAGATTTCAGGGTTGATTGTTTTACATTCATGGTGCATGCATACTCATTCACACGACATATTACTATTTGAGGCACTGACACAAGCACGGAGCATTTGCACTTACATGTAGTTTATTACCCTGCACTACTAGATGACTAGTGATATATTAGGATATTATTATGACCTAGGACAGCGTCATGCATTCGATTTCTTTTCGCAGATATCTTCTACTCACGAGTTGGCAACTCACCCCCGTTGTGCCAAATTTTATTACAGGTTCGATGTACAGGTTTCCTTGGCAGCTTGCTGGCACATCTTTTCATTCAGGGCGATTTGCACGGTAGGTTGGTTCATTTGTATCAGGACCGCCGTTGTACTTTATTTATTTAATTGGTACCTAGTAAGCTCCATCAACCAAACTTGTATTACTTGATAAGTTTAAAGGACCAGTTATTTATTTCGACCTTAGAGTCACGCTTGTATTATTATGGTATCTGGTGGATTTGTTTTCTTTTGAGTTTTGAGCCTCGCCCTTTGGTGTTGTATATTATTGTGCTTGGTGTGGTTGTTTCCGCCTGTTGGTGTAGAGCTATCTCCCGCTTGGGGATGCTTTTTTATTGCTGTATATATATTATTCTTGTTTGTACCCGTTTGGGGCCAGTTTTTACAAAGGAGACTCTGCCGAAATTTTTGAGAAAATTGGATGTTTCTTTTAAACTTGTTTTTCTACATCTTTTTCCTTTACTTCTTCTTTTATATGGTTTAGATTTCTGGGTTTCGGCTTACTTAGATTACGTTGCGTCTCTAGACACTTCGTAATTTAAGTGCCGGTCACGTTCCGTACCTTCGGGTCGTGACAGAACACTTGAGAGTATGTTTTGAGTTGGTGTGTCGGTCAAACGTAGTTTGTACGTGTTTTGGGACTATTGCTAATATATACTTGTTATATTGTTTTATGTTTTCGGTTCACAGGCGGGGACTTCAGAGGCTGCGAAGAAGGGGAAACAGGTGGTAGGCTTTACTTAGCCATGAGCGTTGGTGAGTAGATTTAACATTTACAGGGGAATCGCCCGCATGGCGTTATGCGTCTGGGCTAGAGATGATATGATATTTGTCGCATATTCTATTGCATATATAGATTTTGCGCATACTCCTCATTGCATATTTACTTGTAATGTTTAGATTTGTACCCTTAGGAAACTGCACTATTATTGACGGCTCGTGTTGCACGAGCACTGATTGTATACCACACACACCGTCAATAATTGCCATGACACGCACAACACACATACATATATGATATTGTTTGGTTAGGGACTTTGAGACATTGATCCTTATTTTCCTTTATGCATATGATATATAACATACCTGTATACCTACATACTTACACATATGCCTTGACATACTTATATGCTAGTTACCCTTATACCTATATGGTATTGTACCATTAGTGATAGGTATATACTCATATGAGACATAGCTATATGTACATCTTGCATACATACTTACACTTACACCTGGAGGATATTACATCATTACTGATAGGTAGATACATATACCTTGCTATACCTACATGTTTACAAATATATCTGGCTATAGCTACATGTTCACCTTTATTTGATGTTATATTAGACTTGGAGAAATTAGGAACCGCATGATACAGATATTAACTTGTTGCAGTTAAATAGCGGCTTTTCCTTTATATGCTCACATTACAGTTTTATGTTGCATATATTATATTCATGGATTTTCGCATTGAGATATGGATTATTCATGATGTTTTCTGGATTTGAGGACCGTGGTAGTTTCATGAAATTATGCATTATTTGAAAAACCCGGTTTCTCTTGATATGATATTTCAGCAGCCACCATGAGATTTATCGGTTCTGATATATATACCCCATGCGAGGAGCCGTCGTGGGCCATGTGCGGGTACATGGTGGGGCCCAGAGATACCCCGGGACAAGAAAGGTATTTCGATATACCACGCCGATGAGCCTGACAAGGAAACCACACCTACCGGTGACTGTACCTATGACTCGACGGTTATCGTGGGGAAACCGACCGGAGTCATGTACGTATGGATACGTCAAAAGGCGAGGGTCAAAGCTGGGCACTCGGGTTTTCGAGATAGCGTATGATACGTACCTACCAGGAGGCCAGTCCTGGTGACAGCACCTGATAGATCAGTATTTATGTGTCGATGCTTGACACATGTTTTCATGATATTTTTACTCCTAAGTATATATAACTGTGGAATGGGACGCTGTTATATATGCATATATATATATATATATATATATACATACATATATATATATATATATGCATACATATACATATATACATACATACATATATATATATATATGCATACATATACATATATACATATATATATATATATATATATATATATATATATATATATATTAGTGGAATGGGACGCTAATACACACACACACAGACACACACATATCAAATTTATATACATCATCATAATGATTCATGCAAATATACTTATTCAGGATATATGAGATTCACTTGATATTGGATACATGATATATGAGATTTACTTGATATTGGACACTCAGGATATATGAGATTTACTTGATATTGGATACAGGATATATGAGATTTACTTGATATTGGATACATGATATATGAGATTTACTTGATATTGGACACACAGGATATATGAGACTACATGATATGAGAGCCAATTTGGGGGCTGATTTGAGGAAATTTGGAATGTGGATTGTCTTGATGGACTTTGGTCCTATCACGAGGTCAGGATTCCGTGAGAATGAAATGTTTTACCCCATACTCCGCATTTATTTTATATGCATTGCTTCATGTATTAGTAGTACCTGATAGAGTACCTTTCATGACTGTTGCATATACATATTGTCATATTATTGCTTCATATACTAGTTGTACCTGTTAGAGTACCTTTCATGACCGTTGGATATACATATTGCTATTTATTGCTTCATGTATTAGTTGTACCTGCTAGAGTACCTTTCATGACTGTTGCATATACATATTGCTATTTATTGCTTCATGTATTAGTAGTACCTGATAGAGTACCTTTCATGACTATTGCATGCATATGACCAGTTATTGCTATTAGCTTGCATATGTTAGATTTGCGCTGTATGTGCATACTTGCGATTACCTGCATATGTTATTACTATTCATGAGTTGGCAACTCACCCCCGTTGTGCCACAAGGTTTTGCAGGTTTTCCCTCAGAGTAGTCGTTGGCAGAGCTCTTCTACCTATCGTATCATCTTTTGCAGCGGGTACCGCTACGGCTAACTGTGTACAGTTTTGCTATAGGTGGGTTTTGCGGTTATCCGATATTGCTCTTTGTATATTCGTTGTATCCTGTACTCTCCATCCACCATTATCATGTATTGACTTAGAGACTTGATGTGAGGTCGATATTGTATATTATTTTGTTACTTGGAAGTCTTTTTTGCAGTTTCTTTATATCGTCTTTTATTTTTTCGCTACAGCGTCGTATATCTGTTGTGGTGGTTGTTTTCCGCCTTTGGGCGTGTATTTTCTCCCGTTTGGGGATGCTTTACTTATATTTTTGTTGTACCCATTTTTGGGGTTGGTTTTTACAAAAGAGGTGCTGCCAAAATTTTAAAGGAAATAAAGTTGGATTTTAAAGAATTTGGGTTGAGATTTCAAAGGTTTTGAAAATGCTATTATCACTTACTACTTTTGTTGGTTTAGATTGCTGGGTTTTCGGCTTACTTACATTGCGTTACGCCTGTAGACGTTGCGTAGTTTAGGGGCCGTCACGTGCCAATTTCGGGTCGTGACAAAGTTGGTATCAGAGCGCTAGGTTTTACCTTTCGGAGTGTAGGATGACCTTGGTATGATGGAGTGGGTAGCTTAAGCAAAGTAACGTAGTGTGTGTATGTCCGCGCATACTTACGACACTGTACTCCGCCTAAAGTGTCCTAAGTACAAATTGTTCGAAATTCCTTCCTTGATGATACCTATCCTTGTGATTCGATTTCCGTGTTCTTATCGAATTCTTTTTCTATTTATAGCCTTTGCCGCCGATGACTATGAGAACTCAGAGAGGTGCATCGAGGACCGAGGTTAGAATTGACTCGTTTGGGACGAGGACTGACCACGATGGTACGCTTACTGTACAGGAGCAGATGGATCCGCCTTCGACAGATCGTATCGCTAGGCTTGAGGCTGAGATGCAAGACTTGCGCCAGACGATGGGGTCTTTGGTTGAGGCTAATCGAGCGTAGCGGTAGAAGGTTGCCACCCATGTTACCCAGTTATTCCTTGCGATCAGCACACAGTATAGTGTTACGTATACAACACCAGTGGATGCAGCCATAGTTGCCGAGGCACGTCTTCCAGAGACTTTGGGAGTTCCGGAACAGAGGAGGGCTCGTACAGGTGTAACGGCCCAGAGACAGGTTCAGTCACCTATCACGACCCGAAAGAGCACGTGACTGGCCCTTGAACCATATGAAGTCTATAAGACTCCATCTGATCCAAGTAAGAGAAAAGCCCAGAAATCTAAAACCATTTTAAGGATAAATAAAGAAAACTGGTTTTTAATAGGTAAAGAAAACATGTTTTGAAGTCAAGGTTTTTAAATAACTAAGCCGAATATGCATTTTTAAAATGTATAGTTTTTCTAAAAATTTCGGCAGAGTTTCTTTTGTAAAACTGGCTCCGAACGGGGTACAACTAGAACAATATATATGCAGTGATAAAAAGCATCCCCAAGCGGGAGCTAGCTCTTCGTCAATTGACGGTTACAACCATGCAAGCAATATAATATACAACGCCGAATGGCGAGGATCAAATCCAAACGAAACTCAACAAGCATGAAAACCGTAATACTACTAAGCGCGACTCTAAGGTCGAAATAATACATCACTAGTGTCTAAGTCTGAAACAATATACAAGTTTTGGTTGATGGAATTCTAGATACAAAGGAATAATACAAGTACAATGGTGGTTCTTGATACTAAAGAACCCACCTACCAAATGCAATTCACCCGCAAGAAAGCAGTGTGCCAGAAATGCCGCTATGGAACCTGTACGACAAAACCTGCAAGAACTGTGGCACAACGGGGGTGAGTTGCCAACTCGTGAATAGAAAATATCGACAAGCAGAAATCGAATGCACGACATACTCCTAGGTCAATACGATCAGATATATAAACCTCAAAGAATAAGCCTGAAGCATGATAAGGTGGCAATGTAACATCTAATCATGTATGTAGTGCCAAGTACTCATGCCAGTGCCTCAGGTAAAAACATGTCATACACATAAGGTATGTCTGCATGAAGTAAATATGATGGAGTATCAAAATGAATATCAATACACATATATTAGCGTCCCATTCTACTAATATTGGTGTAAGGGTATATATAACAGCGCCCTCATACCCTGTTATATATACAAATGAAGTATGATCAATGTAGTCAAAGTCTGTATGTAATCAATGTCTGTATATATGTGGATCCCGTCCACCTATCACCCAATGACAATAAGCATCATGCATGTAAATATGAGGATATAATCAAAATCATGGAAACATCATGAAACCTGTGCCTAGCATCGGCACGTAATTCCTCGTCCATATGGGGCTCCGTCTGCGGTATCGGCCCTCGGCCCCGGCAGTAGGGGTCAGCCCATGTCCATCTCTCAACTCCGGTCGGTATCCTCCAGATATCCGTCGAGCTCAAATACAATCACCGGTAGGTAGTAGTCTCTCTGCCAGGCTCACCGTCTACTACACAGCGAAACCGTTCTCGCCCCGGGATACCATACCGGGTCCACCATGTACCCGCAATCGGCCTCATCCGCCTCCTCGAATCGGGTTTCACATGTCGCTCTCAGCACCGAGAAAACACATGGTGGACGCACTAAAATATCATATCAAGGGTAACCGGGTTTTTAAAACAATTATATATTCACTTTTGAAATACCCACGGTTCCCAAATCCAGAAATATCATGGAAACAACATATCTCAATGCGTATAATCAAAACATGATGTATGCGACATGTAAAGAAAGGTAAGCATATCAGTAAGTCATGCAACATGGAATAGTAATGTGCACATGTCGAGGGAAACCGCTCTTTTTAAAATGAATCAGTTTTGAAGAATATCTTACGGTTCCCAAATCTCTAATCAAGTCAGAATCATCTATGTATGTGTACAGGTATAAGTGTACAATATGCCATGCAAGAATCATATCATGAATGCAACAGTACTACAGTGTAATGGCATGGCAATTATCGATGATGAAGTGTGTGAGCCGGCAAATAGTGTACGTGGAACATACGCATCATCGATAATGGTGCTGGTGTCCTAACAGCATAATAATAATATAACAATAAACATATGCAAAGCAATGTGAATAGCATGAATATGCGGAAATCAAATAATCAACACCACAGTGAAGAATCTACATCAATATGTATATGTCATGCAGTCATTTGAAATAAGACGAATCAGGATTTTTAGTAAAATAAGGGCTAGGGTATTTTTAAGAAAGATACGTCCTTTGAAAAATACCCGTAGGGTCCCTTTACTTGTCCTTTAAGATATTCCTGATTCGTAGTTTTTGAAATAGGTATGACTCGGGTCTAGTCTAACATCTACTATGCAAACTACAGATCTAAGTATCAAGTAAATCGGGAGGGTATGGAAACCACCTAAATCTGAGTCGATATATAGATATAATAGTCGGTGATTCCGCCTCAATAATATCGCGTACGATACAGTATATCATATGACATCCTCAAGTCATGAGTGCGGATCTATCATCAATGTAAAGCTCGTACGGTAAATCGTCGTACGACATCCCAATAGCTGGGTACGGGTCAATATCACATTCCTCTTATCAGATATCAGGTATCATTATCATCATAACACATAATTTAGGGTACTGATCTAAGTCCAGTACAAATCGATACTATCTAAATACTGCGTGTGCAAGCACACGTCCAAAAGCCCGCTAAAGATCACGCATCGTATCCCAAATACGAATCACATCAAATCACCGATCTCGCGGCACAATGCCTAACATCATCGACTCATCTCCAATGTCATCCAATATCATCAAACACAGTGCAAGTATAATGAATATGCAAGGGTGTGCGTGTAGATGTAAACCTATTCTAGGGTTCGCGACTATGAACTATACTACTTTACTTCTAACCTTAAGCTATCCATAATACACCTAACGCAATATCCATGACACACTATAACTATCATAGGTAATATATAGTATAGCAATTACGGACTGCGGGGGTGCTATACGCCATCCACCCGACTTCCCCCTGTAGATATAATCTACTCACCTTGCGTCTTCATTTGTCGACGTCGCCACGCGCTTGCTTCTCGTCCCGAAGTCTTCATGGGGTACCTACACATTAACGTATCGTATATGCGCATTAAAACCAAATCAAAGCTAAAACGACACACGAAAACCCAAACGATACGCTAAGGGGCCTATAGGTTAGAACATATGGGTACGCCTTCAAAACCATCAATCAATCCTCGATATCGTCGTATAAACGCCAAATAGTCGAGGTAAAACACAATACACCATTTCAGAATTAGAAATACGGAATACGGAAACACGAATCCAAAACAGCAACTAAGGAAATAGGCTCCAGATTTCACCCTAGGTCAAATTAGACAAATCTATACATGCCAGGGGCCTAATCTACACATGTAGGGGCTGCAGAACCAAAACGACACAGATTGGTGCAGGTCTGGCCGCAAATTGCGGCCAAACAGAATAAATCTGCGGCCGGGAAAATGATTTAGGGGTTGGGGTCTTGTGTGGTGGTTCTAGGGTGCCTGCACATCTCACTGTCCAATCAATTTTATTTTAGGATGTCTCGGGTGAAAGCAGATTCAATAAGACCTTCACAGATTTCACAATTTCTCCGATATCGGTTTCTAAATCCGTATTCCGGGTCTTATGTCTCGGGTTTGGGTCTCCATTCCAGCACTAGGGTGTTTACATTACCTCCACTGAGCTCAATTTCACATCATAACTCAAATTTCCTCAAACCCTAACTAGGTTTTCCTCAAATCCACAAAAACACACAATATCGATATGAAACTTGAATCGAAGCTTAAGCATAAGAAATACCACTCTAATTGTGAAGGAATTACCTTATAAGACCCACATGAATTCTCAACAGCGCCAAAATGAAAGCTTTCTTGGTCCATCCTATAGCTTGCAAGCTTGTGCACATTTTATGTAAAAAGGAAGTGAGGTTTTGATGAGATTATCATGGTGTTTTGGAGGATTGAAGAAGGGGGAGGAGGGAGAGGCAGCTGCTTCAGCAGGAGGAGAGGAAGAGGGAGAGAGAAATGGTGAAGAATAATGGAGGAAGGTTGCACACAAGTCAAAGGTCACAACCCTCCTTTTCTCTCTCTCACCCATACCTTATATTTTATTCCTTATTCCATTTTCTTTTCTTTTCTTTTCTTTTTTTTTTTTCCCTTTTCTCCAAAACCTTCTCACTAGAATAGTAACCCCAAATAACATGATAGAAAATGCACAAGTGTGATAAAAATGATATGTGCATGTTTTGCACAAAAATGCCAAAAAACCGATTAGCGATTTTTAATCGCGATTAACACTAAATTAGCATATAATTAATCATAAAAACTTAAAAATGGCATAATTCTATAAAATACCCTATTTTAAAATTTTCCATAATTTTTCCAAATTTTTTCCCATTTATTTGTATTTAATAATACCGAAATATTAAAATATTCAATAAAATAATATTAAATTATAAAAATTCCCAAAAATAATATTTTATTTTTTTGAAATGTTACATCACCGTTATAGGTTTCGTGCACGTCGCGGGAGTAGCAGAAGCTTGGGACGAGGACAGTCGTTCAGCTCTCATCTCAAGGAGGGTCAGCAGTCATCGCGTGGATGTTTCTGGTGCGGGAGCCTTCATCACCTCATCAGGAATTGTTCCTTAGCACCGCGTCAGACTCGTGTTTGGAGAGGTCTTGGTCGCGAAGGGTTCACTCAGAGGGGACAGGTTAGCAGATGAGGAGTTCGGTTAGTTGCGGGTAGCAGACACCAGAGTTTGCTTCTACTCATCGGGACGCACGGGTGTCCAATGCAGAGTTTTCAGGTATTCTTAATTCGTATGTTCTTTTGATGCACTTGTTTGTTTTACACACTTTGTGCCGTGGTTGGGCCGAGAGTCGTATTAGCTAGATCAGCCGTTTGTTGTGTTAACTTCTGTCAGCGATTCTTTTGTTGCGCGATACGTGTTTCGGTCGTGTACCAATCGGATAGGAGATAGAGATTCATCCGTCGTTTTGATCTTTCTAGAGATGTTGGATTTGACATTCTCCCGGGCACGGAATGTTTAGCTATGTGCTAGGCATCTGTAGACTGCCGCGAGAAAACAGTCAGGTTTTCTTTTCCCGGCAAGTCAGTTCTTGTTGTGCAGGGGGACAGTGGTGCCGCCTTTCACAGCTTGAATTCAGCCTTTTTCGTTAGTTGGATTTTGAGGAGAGCATGTCGAGAATTCTTGGCTTTCATTTGTGATACCGGAGCCACAGTGGGTTTGTTGGACCGGGTTCCTATCGTGCGAGAGTTTTCCGATGTTGTTCCAGATGAGCCGGTGGAGCTTAGGGAGCTTAAGGATCAGCTGCAGAGTTGCTTGTAGGGGGGCTTATACGTCTAAGTGTTTCGCTTTGGGGAGCTCCTACTCTGTTCGTCTGGAGAAGGACGGCAGTTGAGGTTATGTATTGATGGATCGTCAATTGAACCGGGTTACGGTGCGGATAGGTATCCTTTAACTCGCATTGACGATTTCTTCGATCAGCTCCAGTGTGCGAGACATTTTCTAAGTTTGTTTGGGATCAGGTCATCATTGTTGCGGGTTCGGAGTGATGACATTCCGAAGACTGCTTTTGTGCGCGCTACGGGCAGTATGAGTTTTGGTGGTGTCGTTGGACTCACCAATGCCCTAGTAGCATTCCTGGATGTGATGAACCAGATTTCTTCAGGCCATTCCTCGACCTGTTGATTGTTGTGTTATTGATGACATTATGGTCTTTTCCAAGAGTCGTGAGGAACGTGAGCAACACTTGAGGAATTGTTTTGCAGACATTGGGAGAGCACCGGTTGTTTTCTAAATCCTCTGGGTGTTCATTCAGGCTTGATTGTGTTGACTCCTAGGTCTTGTAGTTACGGGAGACAGTTTTCGTATGGTCCCGAGGAAGATCAATGCCGTATAGCTTTGGCCCAGACTTGTGTACGGGACGGAGGTCCGCAGATTTTTGGGCTTAGCAGGTTTTTACCGCCGTTTCATGCAGGATTGCTTATGTATCGCTACACCGTTGACTGGACTGATCGGAAAAGAGGTTCCTTTTTTTTGGACTGAGGCATGCGTGCGGAGTTTTCCGCAGTTGAAGACTCGGTTGACAACTGCACCAGTTCTTTCTTTGCTTTCTGGTTCGGGCGACTTTGTTGTTAACTTTGATGTTTCGCGAGTGGGGCTCGATTTTGCGTTGATGTGGCATTATAGAGTTATCGCTTTTGCTTCCCGACAGTTGGAGGAAGTACGAGCAGGATATCCTACTCATGATCTGGAGATGGTCGCGATGGTCGTGCGTTAGAGATTTGGAGACGCTACTTATGTGGAGAGTCATGTCAGATTTTCACGGACCACCAAAACTTAATGTACATCTTCCTGCAGTGGGTTTTGATTGTTGAGACAGCGCCATTGGATGGAGCTTATAAAGGATTGTGTTTTTGAGATCCTTTATTACCCGTGGCAAGGAGATTGTGGTAGCTGATGCTGGAGTCGTAGGCCCGGGGGTAGCTTGTTTCAGTTGTGCGCAGTTCAGAGACAGTCTTTTGCAGATTTACAGTTCTTGTGCGATCGTTGAGTACAGCTTAAGTTCACCTCTACTGAGGGGACAACTTGCTCATGTCCGCGCCCATCCATTTTTCCTTAATCGTTTTCGCGAGGCACAGCCCGCCGATGCTCGTTTGTCAGATATTCTTGAGCATACTCGGCTGGATAAAGATTCGGAGTCCTTGATTTGTGACCAGGGTGTGCTACGTTTAGGGATGCGTTTGTGTGTACCTGATACTGATGGGTAGAGACGCGAAATCCTAGAGCAGGCACATCAGTCAGCTTTCTGTGTTCGTTCAAGTTCCACCAATATGTGACGTGACTTGTGAGATAGTTACGGGTGGGCAGGGATGAAGAGTGAAGTTTCGGATTTCGTTTCGAGGTGTCTGTCTTGTTGTGAGCTAAGATTGAGCATTTGAGACCGGCTAGAGAGTTGCAACCTTTAATCGTTCCGGAGTGGGAATGGGAGCAGATCTCCATGAATTTTCGTTGTGGTGTCTACCCAGGTCTAGACAGGGTGTGACTCCATTTGGGTGTTTGTTGTCCGGTTATGCTCATTTTGCTCAGTTTTTCTTCGTTAAGTTGTGCGTTGCACGGAGTTCCTTTATTTGTTGTATCCAATAGAGGCACCCTGTTCGCTTGCCGTCTTTGGCAGAAGCTTCAGGAAGCCTTGGGTACTGGTTGAGCTTTAGCTCCGCTTTTCAATCCGCAAGACGACGGTTTGTGAGAGCGAGCTATACAAACTCTGGAGGATATGCTTGTGCGTGCGTACTAATTGTTGTTGGTAGTTGGGATCGTCACTTGCCATTATTAGGGTTATCCTTCGATAGCTGTTATCAGGAGACATTCCAATTGGCAACCTTTAGGTTTTGTTTGGTAGGTCGTGTCGATCGCCATTCTGTTTTTCTGACTCCACGTGAGTAGGATTTTTGGACCCCAGCTAGTCTAGAGACTTCGGAGATGATCCAGTTGGTTCAGGTCAGGATGAGGGCAGCCCAGTGCAGACAGAGATCTTATGCCGACCGTGGTGGTCGCAGACTTGAGTTCGCAGTGGGAGATCATGTATTCCTACGGACTTTCCCATGAATGACATGTTGAGTTTTGGGAGGCTTGTCTCAGGATTGTAGGTCCTTTTAAGATCCTTAAAGCGAGTTAGTTCCGTTGCCTATAATTTGGCACTTCCGCCCAGATTATTGAGTATTCACCCCGTTTTCCTTGTGTCGATACTTCGCAAATACCTTCATGACCTTTCTCACATGATTCAGCATCAGACCATTTAATTGGGACGCGATCTTTTCGTTCACCGGCAGCCAATTGTGTTAGTGGTTCGGCAGGTGGATAAACTTCGGTCAAGGGGGTCTTTCCATCCGTGGAGGTTTTTTTTGGGCGTAGCCATATAGTGAGGTGATCACTTGGAAGGCTGTGAGTGATATTTTTGAGTTTTGCACTCATCTCTTTGAAGGTATGCATAGTAAGAATTTTAAATTCGGGGACGAATTTTTATAAGGGGATAGATCGTAACGCCTTTGATTTATATTAGTGTTAGTTTAGACGTTAGTGCGGGTTTTTGGTAAAAAGTTTACCAATTTGGGTTCCTCACATTTTTATAACATTTAATTAATAATTTATTATTATTTTTTATGGTATGCGCACACACGTGCATGTTTATGTGAGGGTGTGTTTGTGTTATCTAGATTAGTGACCATGACAACTTAACCTAATCTAATCCTTTGCTTTAATCCAATACTTAACCTTAACCTAACATCTAGATATTTGTTTGCGAGAGAGAGATATTTTCATTTGGGTTTTTGTTTGATGAGAGGTGGCATGGTGAGCATAGGTGTGCATTTATTGCATGGTGCATTCACCCGCTTACACTCACCTCTCTCTCTCTTTATCTTTTCCTTCTCTCATTTCTTTCACACTTCATTCCCTTATCATTTTCTTCATTCCTCTCTCATCTAAACTGAACACTCATCATTCCCTTCAAAAATCTTCACTAATCGTTCACAAATCTTCACAAAATCTCACAAAAATCACTTCTTGAGCCTAGTTTTGCCTCTTGGATGCCTTGGAGCTTGGAAAGCTAGCTTGTGGGAGTAGGTAAAGATCTCTATCTGTTCTTTATGGTGTTTTAGTGTTGTGTAGTCATGTAGTTTTAGTTTAGAACGTTTAAAATTAAGTTTCGTGCAAATATCATATTTTTAGTGCCGTTTGTGATATCTGTGATTTGCTGTGACCCCGAGAGTATACTAGAAAACCAAACAATGTAGTTGTGTTGTACCAGAGACCCTAAGCATTCACCTGGAGCACGAACTTCCTTGCTCGGATCTCGGCCGGCAACATGAAGGGGATTTCCGGTGACCTCGGCCGTGGGTTAGAGTTAGGGTGTGGGTTTTTGTGAGTAGGTGTCTGCTTTGGTTTAGGTGTGTTTGGTCCTGTTTGATTTTTGGGTTTTCTCTGTATACAAAATCTGGGATCACATAGCTAGTTTCTTGTGTTACGATTATGCGCTATACGTTGTACGACACGGATCGTGCACTTTGTACTACTTTTGCTCTTGGGTTGGTTTCGTCGTGTCGCTACGCACGTTAGGCACAATACGAACACTTGAGAGTATGTTTTGAGTTGGTCTGTCGGTCAAACGTAGTTTGTACGTGTTTTGGGTCTATTGCTAATATATACTTGTTATATTGTTTTATGTTTTAGGTTCGCAGGCGGGCATTTCGGACGCTGCGAAGAAGGGGAAACAGGTGGTAGGCTTTACTTAGCCAGGAGCGTTGGTGAGTAGATTTAACATCTACAGGGGAATCACCCACATGGCGTTATGCGTCTGGGCTAGAGATGATATGATATTAGTCCCATATTCTATTGCATATATAGATTTTGCGCATACACCTCATTGCATATTTACTTATTGTGCTTAGACTTGTACCCTTAGGACACTGCACTATTATTGACCGCTCATGTTGCACGAGCACTGATTGTATGCCACACACACCGTCAATAATTGCCATGACACGCACAACACACATACATATATGATATTGTTTGGTTAGGGACTTTGAGACATTGATCCTTATTTTCCTTTATGCATATGATATATAGCATACCTGTATACCTACATGCTTACACATATGCCTTGACATACTTACATGCTAGTTACCCTTATACCTATATGGTATTGTACCATTAGTGATAGGTATATGCTCATATGAGATATAGCTATATGTACATCTTGCATACATACTTACACTTATACCTGGAGGGTATTACATCATTACTGATAGGTAGATACATATACCTTACTATACCTACATGTTTACACATATATCTGGCTATAGCTACGTGTTCACCTTTATTTGATGTTATATTAGATTTGGAGATATTAGGAACCGCATGATATATATTAACTTGCTGCAGTTAAATAGCTGCTTTTCCTTTATATGCTCACATTACAGTTTTACGTTGCATATATTATATTCATGGATTTTCGTATTGAGATATGGATTTTTCATGATGTTTTCTGGATTTGAGGACCGTGGTAGTTTCATAAAATTATGCATTATTTGAAAAACCCGGTTTCTCTTGATATGATATTTCAGCAGCCACCATGAGATTTATTGGTTCTGATATATATACCCCATGCGAGGAGGCGTCGTGGGCCGTGTACGAGTACATGGTGGGGCCCGGAGGTACCCCGGGGCAAGAATGGTATTTCGATGTACCACGCCGATGAGCCTGACAGGGGAACCATACCTACCGGTGACAGTACCTATGACTCGGCGGTTATCGTGGGGATACCGACCGGAGTCATGTACGTATGGATACGTCGAAAGGCGAGGGTCGAAGCTGGGCACTCGGGTTTTCGAGATAGCGTATGATACGTACCTACCAGGGGGCCAGTCCTGGTGACAGCACCTGATAGATCAGTAATTATGTGTCGATGCTTGACACATGTTTTCATGATATTTTTACTCCTAAGTATATATAACAGTGGAATGGGACGTTGTTATATATATATATATATATTAGTGGAATGGGACGCTAATATATATGTATACATATCAAATTTATATACATCATCATAATGATTCATGCAAATATACTTATTCAGGATATATGAGATTCACTTGATATTGGATACATGATATATGAGATTTACTTGATATTGGACACTCAGGATATATGAGATTTACTTGATATTGGATACAGGATATATGAGATTTACTTGATATTGGACACTCAGGATATATGAGACTACATGATATGAGAGCCAATTTGGTGGCTGATTTGAGGAAATTTGGGATATGGATTGCCTTGATGGACTTTGGTCCTATCATGAGGTCAGGATTCCGTGAGAATGATATGTTTTACTCCATACTCCGTATTTATTTTATATGCATTGCTTCATGTATTAGTAGTACCTGATAGGATACCTTTCATGACTGTTGCATATACATATTGTCATATTATTGCTTCATGTATTAGTTTTACCTGTTAGAGTACCTTTCATGACTGTTGCATATACATATTGCCATTTATTGCTTCATGTATTAGTTGTACCTGCTAGAGTACCTTTCATGACTGTTACATATACATATTGCCATTTATTGCTTCATGTATCAGTAGTACCTGATAGAGTACCTTTCATGACTGTTGCATGCATATGACCAGTTATTGCTATTAGCTTGCATATGTTAGATTCGCTTTGTACGTGCATATTTGCGATTACCTGCATATGTTATTTACTATTCACGAGTTTTCAACTCACCCCCGTTGTGCCACAGGGTTTTGCAGGTTGTCCATCAGAGTAGTCGTTGGCAGGGCTCTTCTACCTATCGTATCATCTTTTGCAGCGGGTACCGCTACGGCTAACTGTGTACAGTTTTTCTATATGTGGGTTTTGCGGTTATCCGATATTGCTGTTTGTATATTCGTTGTATCCTGTACTCTCCATCTACCATTATCATGTATTGACTTAGAGACTTGATGTGAGGACGATATCGTATATTATTTTGTGACTTGGAGGTCTTTTATGCAGTTTCTTTATATCGCCTTTTATTTCATCGCTACGGCGTCGTATATCTGTTGTGGTGGTTGTTTTCCGCTTTTGGGCGTGTATTTGCTCCCGTTTAGGGATGTTTTACTTATATTTTTGTTGTACCCATTTTTGGGGCTGGTTTTTACAAACGAGGTGCTGTCAAAATTTTAAAGGAAATAAAGTTGGATTTTAAAGAATTTGGGTTGAGATTTCAAAGGTTTTGAAAATGCTATTATCACTTACTACTTTTGTTGGTTTAGATTGCTGGGTGTTCGGCTTACTTAAATTGCGTTACGCCTGTAGACGTTGCGTAGTTTAAGGGCCGTCACGTGCCAATTTCGGGTCGTGACATCCTTAAACTCTTTTTACGTCCTGTAAAGTTTATAAACTTTATCAAAAGAATAATTAACATCCTAATCGGGTGCGCTATCAATTCATTGATATTGATGACCACGATTAGAGATTAGATTAACAATTGTTTTGGTAAAGGCTAGACATGAACGGAGATCCATGTCAAGGTAGGGGTTAAGAGTGGGAACCCTTTTTCCTCCAGAAACCCTAATCTACATGCATCATTGTCGATCTAGTTTTAAATCTATTAAAGGATAAGAGGAGTAATCTTTAATTAATCATCCATGACTACTAAATCTTAACGAACCCTACAAGCCCCTTTCTAATACAAAACCTACATCCTTAGTTAATCTAGATATATATTCTACATCCATGTTTAACGTAGATCTAGAAACTATTTCCACTATTCATTATTCTTCCTCTTTTCCTAATCAACACGCCTAAAGTAAGATTAAAAGATTCAACGTTTTCCTGAGGACGACCCATACTCATCTCGGTCTAGCTACACGCGACACCGTTATTGATTGCGGTTACTACACACACTTCTTTAAATACAGAATCAATCAAATGGCTCCGTTGCCGGGGATACATGCGTAATTTTTTTTCTTACTATTCGTGTTGAATTCTTATTTAATCAATATCATAAATAAAACAAAACTGCAATTTTTTTATTTAACGTTTATTGTGTGAATTTTGCAAGAGGATCTAGAGTCACAGACTTGAGAAAATAGAGAGCCAGAGACATTCATCAAAATCCATAGAAGCAAAGGAGGCCAAGTAGCAAAATCCTCCACCAGATCTCCCAAGTCGGCGGCGGAAGTGCGGCAATAAGAGCATATTGGCGGCGGAACCGCGGCTTTCTAAGGGATTTAAGGTTTCAAACTTCTCTGGTATCTTCTTTATATCTTTCTCTCTCCTCTGAAATCCAATAAAATATCTTTTCTGCAGGATTCTTTGCAAATTATTGCCGCTCAAAAAAATCTTTTTGCAAAGTTTTGTAATTGGTTTGTTTATTCATATTTTAATACGGACTTTAAGGGGCCATACCAAAATTCAGATTAGGTGGGAATTCCATCACCCTTCTCAGGCCCTATAAATCACAAAACGAGCATCCGCATCAACCCTACATTAATTAAAAAATATCTAGATAAGACTCTAAGGACCGTCGCGCTTAAATAGGACAGAGGAAGGTCGTGGATAATTTATCACTTATCCGCATTACTTTTGTGGTGTCTAGGCAAGTGTGTCTAAGGCAAGTGGTTACTTAATTAGGCCCGCTATTTTCGGTGATTCGTATAGCGGATACCTCCCACTTACCTGGCACTTACCTGGCCATAAGAGTAGTAAAGAGGTGGTAGAGGATTGATCCTGCGGCTTGTCCTTTGGAAGTCTAGGAGCGGTCTAGAGATTTGACCTAGGTAACCTTAGTTTTAGGGTTGTTTGTGCATTTTTGTGTGATTTGTCTTGAGTCCTACTTTTTCAAAAAAACAAACCAATTTTAAATCACACACACGCTGCCACTTGCGTTAAAACCGTTTAGTGCATGCTTGGCTGGACACGGGATTCCAGTGCCCGTCTTGTCCGCGTTTCGGCTATCGACTCCGAAGTCGGTGCTTCTTCATATTCTTTTCCCCCACCACCCACTACATCGACCGAGATGGACGATACTCCATTAGATTATAACACCACCCTGCCACCGCCCGTAGGTGCGCAGAATCCACCGTGCATTTCTCTCTAAGAGATGCTATCGTATACGTGGTCCACTTCCTACCTGTCTATCCATTCCACCAGCCAACGGGGATAATTTTGAGATTAAACCCCACTATATCAACCTGTTGCCCAAATTTCACGGGCTCGAGTCTGAATACGCATACGTTTTTATCACCAGATTCGAAAACGTATGCACAATGATGGGTACTTCACAACTGTCCGTGGATGCTATGCGCTTGCGTCTTCTCCCGTTCACTTTGTGCGACTTGGCAGAAAAATGGCTTTATAATACTGCTGCACACTCTATTACCAATTGGGATGAATTCGTGATAGCATTTCTTAAAATTTTTTACCCCAATCATAAGACAGCCCATGTTCGGAGAGAAATCAACCAGTTTACCCAGCTTCCCAATGAACCATTTTGGAAGTGTTTTGAACGGTTCAAGGATTTTCTTGTCCAATGTCCTCATCATGGAATATATAGATGGAATCTATGCCAAATTATATATGAGGGCATTAATTCAGCGACAAAGCAGATGCTTGAAACCATGTGTCAATGCAATTTCATGTCCAAAGCGATGGTGAAGCCTGGAAATATCTGGAAGATCTCGCTGAAAACACTTTGCAGTGGGAAAGCATTAGACCACCTTCATCTAGGGGAGGTATCCATCAGCTTGATGTTTCCATCGCAGTAAAAGCCGAAATGGCAGCGATGAAAAAGAAACTCGACGCTATTGAAAACAAATTCTCATCAGTCTCCCTGAACCAGGTAACGCTCCCCAAGACCGTGTGTGGTTGCTGTTCCGATCCATCACATTTGACGGAAGAATGTCCTATGAATGCACCGTTTCAAGATCACGAGCAAACTAATGCTGCTTTTTCAGCAGCAACCTAGAAACGATCCTTATTCTTCCACATACAATCAGGGGTGGAGGAATCATCCTAACTTTGCTTGGAACCAAAACCAAAACCAGTTCCAAAGCAATTACCAAAGACCTCCTCCATAGCAACAACAACCACCACCACAGAGTCAGCACCTCTTTCAATCGCAATCTTTTCAAAATCCGGCCAATAATTCTTTCCAAATGGTCAGGACTGAAAACTCATCTGCACTTGAATGAAGCGTGGATATGTTCATTAAATATTCCATGCAATCGACGGATGAAATAAAGTCTTCTATCCGATCATTAACAAAGACCACCAACTCCCACGGTGAGAGTATTAAATCGATAGAATCACAACTTGCACAAATAAATGCCACGATGAGTGCGAGAGAAAAAGGGAAACTTCTGTCTCAACCCATACCAAATCTTGGCCATTCACAAAATCATAATGTGAGTGCCGTCACCACGTTGAGATCAAGAAGAGTGTTAAACAATCAATAGGGTGAACAGATTGATGATGAGGAATCAATTGAAACCCCGGTTTCTACTTCTTCTACTAATTCGTCTAGTCTCCCACCTTCGTCCGAGCCTATTCTTCATTTTCCCCAAGGCTCGAACACTCCGCCCACTTCCTCGAATCTACCTAAAATGATTCCCACTCCAATTCTGGGATCAATTCCATCCCCACAAACTTCTCTACAAATGTTGGACCCAAAACTTATTGATAAAGCTCCATTTCCAAACAGGTTGAGGGCCAACAAACTTAACGCACAAATGGAGAAGGTTGTGGAAATGTTTAAGCAAGTTAACATAAATATCCCTCTCCTAGATGCTATTCAACAAGTTCCATCTTATGCGAAGATCCTTAAGGACTTGTGCACTAGGAAGAGAAAAACTCAAGTGCCGAAAAAGGTATTCATGACAAGTAACATGAGCACAGCTTTTACCCAGCAATTGCCTAAGAAACGTAAGGACCCCGGTTGTCCTACAATATCTATCACTATTGGGGGAAAAAGCATCAATCGTGCTCTACTTGACCTCGGCTCTAGTCTTAACTTGCTTCCATATTCCGTCTATGAGCAGCTAGGTATAGGAGAGTTGAAACCTGCCCACTGCACTCCAGATGTCAGATCGATCTATCGCCCAACCTAGGGGTGAACTTGAGGATGTTTTAATCAAAGTTAGGGAATTCATATTCCCTGTGGACTTTATTGTTTTGGATACACAACCCATGGCGAACCTATACTACTAAATCCCGGTGATACTCGGTCGACCTTTCCTAGCAACTTCCAACGCTGTCATTAATTGTCGTAACGGTTCTATGAACTTATCCTTCGGGAAGATGACAATTGAGCTTAATATTTACAAGATAGGAAGTCAACCATCTGAACCTTCTGCTCATTTAATCGATGTCTGTTCCATCAACAAGATAGCTTCCGACAGCTGCGAAGCGGAAGTACCTGGCTATGATGATCTCGACAATACTAGTGCGATATTTTTTGATCTGTAAAATTCTTATAGTGAGGATATCTTCGATGAGTCCATCCCTGAGTTTGAATCCATTGACTCATCACAAAATTCAGTAGCACTTTCCGAGTCGATATCCTACGCAAGTTATGAACCTCTTAGGGAGTCTGAGTATCATTCCCTTACCCCACCTTGTATTGTCTCTCCGCCAATACTAGATCTCAAACCGCTACCTTCTCATTTTAAATATGCATATTTAGGTGAGAATGAGTCTTTTCCCATGATCATATCTGCATCTCTAGCTTTAGAGCAAGAGAACACACTTTTGACAGTATTGAGATCAAATCGGCAAGTATTTGGTTGGACAATGGTTCACATCAAAGGGATTAGTCCCTTAATTGTTGAACATTATATACATCTGATGGATGAAGCCAAACTAACCAGAGACCCACAAAGACGGTTAAATCCCGTTATGAAGGAGGCGGTAAAGAAAGAAATCGTCAAGTGCTTAGATAATGGTATAATTTACCCAATATCAGATAACCAATGGGTAAGTCCTATTCATATAATCCCTAAAAAGTCTGGCATCACGGTCATAACCAATGAGGCTAATGAGTTAATCCAAACACGCACCCAAACTGGGTGGCGCGTATGTATTGATTATAGGAAACTCAATACCGCAACGAGGAAAGGTCACTTCGCTCTACCTTTCATTGACCAGATGTTAGAACGATTAGCTGGACATGAATACTATTGTTTCTTGGACGGATACTCTGGCTATAACTAGGTTTCCATCGCCGAAAAGGATCAAGATAAAACCACATTTACTTGTCCTTTCGGTACTTTTGCTTATAGACACATGCCTTTTAGGTTATACAACGCTCCCGCTACATTTCAGCGGTGTATGATAGGGATATACATGGTTGAGAATTTCCTGGAGATATTTATGGACGATTTCTCCATATTTGGGGACTCTTTTGAGAACTGTCTTCGTCATCTTGACGCAGTTCTTACCTGCTGTAAGGATAAGAACCTAACTTTGAATTGGGAAAAATATCATTTCATGGTCCAAGAAGGTATTGTCCTTGGACATATCATTTCACAAAAAGGCATTGAGGTTGAAAGAGCTAAAATTGATGTCATCCATAACCTTCCTCCTCCCAAATGCGTCAAAGACATACGATCCTTCCTTGGTCATGCAAGATTTTATAGGAGATTCATTAAGGACTTTAGCAAAATTGCTAGACCCTTAACTCTTCTATTGGCCCAGGATACTGCATTTTACTTCGATTCGGATTGTGAGGCTGCTTTTGAATCGCTTAAAAGATCTTTCACTACAGCCCCCGTTCTATCATCTCCGGATTGGAATCACCCGTTCGAGCTTATGTGTGATGCATCAGATTTTGCTGTGTAAGTCCACGTTACCCGTCCCTGGTTCTTTGGGGTTGCGGAAATGATGAAAAAACGATTTTTCTTTGGGTGGTAACATGGACTCAAAATACGGATCTTTGTTAAACAACTATCTAACAACCTAACTAGGAGTTTTACCTACTCGGTTAGGGGGTTATACCTTAACTTGAACTCCTTCTCTTGGACTCCTTGTGGTGGTCAGACGGTTCTCTCCTCGTCGTCTCTTTGTGCCGAAGATGGATCCACCTGAAAGCTTCTACCTTTGGCTTCAACCTCAATCTTGAGGAAACTAGAACACTTGGTTTGCTAGACCTTGTATACTAGGATGAGTAGAGAAGTGTTTTGGGTTTTATCTCTATGGTTCTTGCTTTTCAACAAATGAGACAAATAGAACCATGAACTAGAGAGAGAGAGCAAGAGGAAGAGGGAGAGCTTGAGGATGAGAGAGAATGAGAATGATAGAATGAGCAAGACTTTTTTCTCATCCTTGCTCTCATAATCCAAAATAATCATAACAATAATAGTAATTGAGTATTATGTGATGGTTCAAGTCAAATGGCAATATCATTTCATGCACTCATTTTGTAAAGAATAACAAGCAAGCAAAAGTCTTTGCCATGAAATGATAGCCATTGTAATGATGATGGTCAACTAGTCCAACCTAGTCAACCGGTCAACAAAGTCAACAAGTCAACAAAGTCAACCTTTCAACCCAACCATGGCACAATAATACTTAATTAATATTATCATTAATCATATTTCTAATTCTCATTAGGGTTTAGCAAAAGTCAACAGTCAACAACCCTAATGAGAATCCTCTGCCTCTATCTCTGTCAACCGTGCATACACACCCGCATCCGCGTTCCGAGGAACACGAATACAAACGAGATAAAACCAATCCCAAAACATACACTAGGATCTAGCTTAAACCAAAGCCCGCTAGTGATAACTGCCCGGACACTAGTGCACGGATGTGACCGAACCCTGTCGCAAAACCATGCGACCTCTACTCTTTTGCCTAAAGGCGAATAGCTTTCTGTGTGGGACTCTAAAGACTCGACACTACGCTGGCAGTGGGTTGAACCACAGACCGCAAGCGGCACTAGCTGTGCGTAACAGCCCCCAGGTAGATGCCGATAAGAAGACGGACGAGGTGAAACCCATCTGAACTCCTACTGAGCCTGAATGTGACAATCTGCGTACAGTCCGGTCTGTTCGTCTGAGAATATCGCATGGCGGGCTTAGGGGGGCAGTAAACGTCATTCCCCTAATAGCGGTACAAGTCGTGTCCGAGTGTAGCCCAGAACACCCTGAGATAACACTAGAAACTTACCAGTATATCTCGCTTGCCCTGGCCAGGGACTTTGTGTAATGGCTCTCCTAGACACAGCGCGATATCAACCCCCAATACCGGGAGAGACGAAACCTGTCTAACCGTCACTGCCTCCATGTGCTTCGGGACTGCACCCAACTACTACCTGTTTGCACGACTCTTTTGAGCCGTGGTAGGGTAGTAATCTAAGTACAGTGAGAACACACTCGAGGCGAAGTGACAGTGTCAAGTCAGCGGACAAAGCTGTACTCATGTCACCTTGGAACTGATAACTGACGATAGGTATAGTACCAACCAACATTTCCTGACGAGTCCTGTCCAGTGTACTCGTAACCTGAAGAGCACCCACATACTATCTCAAGTACGACGTACTAACGGCTGTGGGAGAGACCGTCTCCCCTGCTGGGATGAGAAGAGCATACGCTAGTCTACTCCGGAGTATCGATGCCCTGTCTCGATAGTCCTACGACTAGGGACCTGCATATGGATGTGCTTGTGGATTACCCTGCCCCCACGAGTGTGACTGCCATCACAACACTGGTAATCAAGCAAAGATCCTAAGGGCTCCACTAATGTGTATAGGCGATATGTTAAAAGAAACTCATGCACACATTAAAGTAGAAACAAACCAAGTAGCATACTACTATTTTGAGCAAGATTGTCTATACAAGGTGAATATCCCAAGCTTCCATTAAGTAATATATAAACTAGTATGATACAGTAATGGCCTCTAGGGCATATACACTGACAATCTCCCACTTGCACTAAGGCCATGTACTGGCGTATCGAAGACCTATCATCTCGATCAACCGCTCGAACTGAGTCTGGGGTAAGGCCTTTGTGAATGGATCAGCAGTGTTATCTTCCGTAGCAACTCTCCGAACCTCGATCTCCTGGCGACCCACGATCTCCCTGATCAGGTGATACCGCCTCAAGATGTGTCTGGACTTCTGATGGGACCTGGGTTCCTTCGCTAAAGCTATAGCCCCGTTGTTGTCGCAATACAGAGGTATTGGATCAACAATGGACGGAACCACCTGAAGTTCTGTCAAGAACTTCCTTATCCAGACGGCTTCTTTTACGGCCTCTACAGCAGCGATATATTCCGCTTCTATCGTCGAGTCAGCAACGGTTTCCTGTTTGGAACTCTTCCAACACACCGCCCCTCCATTGAGGGTAAAGACATAGCCCGACATGGACTTGGAATCATCCTTGTCACACTGGAAGCTGGAGTCAGCAAATGCCTCGATCTGGAGGTCTTTTCCGCCATACACCAAGAACATCTCCTTAGTCCTTCTCAGGTACTTGAGAATGTTCTTTACCGCTATCCAATGCTTCTCCCCAGGGTTTGACTGATACCGGCTTACCCCACTCAGTGCATAAGCTACATCTGGTCTGGTACACAACATCGCATACATTATAGAGCATACCGCAGAAGCGTAGGGTATAATAGACATGCGATCCCTTTCCAAATCAGTCTTGGGAGACATCTCCTTAGAGAGGGTGATCCCGTGACAAGCCGGTAGATTACCGCGCTTGGAATCTTCCATACTGAATCTTCTCAGTATGGTGTCGATGTACCTGGACTGTGAAAGTCCTAATATCCTCTTGGATCTGTCACGATAGATCCGGATCCCCAGAATGTAAGAGGTATCACCCAAGTCTTTCATGGAGAACCTGTGTGACAAGAACCCTTTGACAGATTGTAGCATAGGAATGTCATTACCTATCAAAAGAATGTCATCCACGTATAAAATGAGGAATACGACAGTTCTTGCTACAAATCTACTATAGATGCATGGTTCATCTGGATTTTTGATAATGCCAAATTCTTTGACCATCTCATCAAAACAGATGTTCCAACTCTGCGATGCCTGCTTTAGTCCATAGATGGACTTAAGCAACTTGCACACCTTTCCGCTGCTCCCACTCTGAATGAAACCCTCTGGCTGGTCCATATAGACACACTCCTCTAAATTTCCATTTAGAAAAGCGGTCTTTACGTCCATCTGCCAAATCTCATAATCGTGGAAGGCAGCAATGGCAAGAAGGATCCGAATGGATTTCAGCATAGCTACTGGAGAAAAGGTTTCGTCATAGTCCAAACCAGGTCTTTGACGAAAACCCTTTGCAACAAGTCTAGCCTTATAGGTCTCAACCTGTCCATCTACACCAATCTTCCTTTTGAACATCCACCTGCATCCTACGGGTTTTACCCCATCTGGAGCAACGTCCAACGTCCATACTTTGTTGGTGTACATGGACTCCATTTCGGTCCGCATTGCATCCAGGCATTTTACCGAGTCAACGCTCTAAATGGCCTGCTGGAAGCTAGTCGGCTCATCACTATCAATGATGCAATCCTCTCTATCCCCGTCTATGAGAAAACCGTAGTATCTTTCGGGCGGATGAGACTGCCTACTACTCTTGCGGAGCGGCGCAGGAATGTCCTGATCTTTCGAACCCTCTGGTATACTAAGCTTTCAGTAATAGCTCGTGGTTCTGGAATTTCTTCCAGTTCTATTGCTCTCCCACTTATCTGATTTTCAAAAAACTCAGTTTCCAAGAAGTGGGCATGTCGAGAAACAAAAACCTTTTGTTCCTTTTCGCAATAGAAGAAATATCCCTTGGAGTTCTTTGGATATCCCACAAACTTGCACTGTACTGAGCGTGCCTCGAGTTTGTCCGCATGCTGCTTTTTGACAAAAGCTAGACATCCCCATGTCTTAATGTGCTTAAGATAGGGTTTCTTCCCACACCACATCTGATATGGTGTGGTAGGCACAGTCTTAGTTGGAACTCGGTTCAAAAGGTATGCAGCTGATTCTAGTGCATATCCCCAGAATGATCACGGTAACTCAGCATTACTCATCATGGAACGTACCAAATCCAATAGGGTCCGGTTCCATCTCTCCGATACACCGTTATGTTGCAGAGTGTATGGAGGAGTAAGCTGAGACAGAATTCCATTCTCTTTTAGGTAATCCAGGAACTCGGCACTCAAGTATTCACCACATCGATAAGATCTTAGTGTCTTGATACTTGTGCAGGTTTGTTTTTCTACTTCATTCTTATATTCCTGGAATTTTCCAAAGGCTTCGGATTTATGTTTCATTAAGAAGACATATCCGTATCTTGAAAATTCATCCGTAAAAGTAATGAAGTAAGAATAACCGCTTCGCGCATGTGTAGACATTGGACCGCACACGTCGCTGTGTACGAGTCCCAAGAGCTCGCTCGCTTTTACTCCGTGTCCAGTGAACGGAGTCTTTGTCATCTTTCCTTTGAGACAGGATTGACAAGTTGCATATGATTGATATTCGAACGGATCCAAATATCCTTCTGTATGTAACTTCGTCAACCTTCTCTCATTGATGTGACCCAGTCTACAATGCCATAAGAAAGCCTGATTTGTTTCCGGAGACTTTCTTTTGTGTGTATTCTGGACATTGAAAATCTGTGGTTGGTTTAATACGTATATACCATTGCTTAATGTACCTGACCCAATCAAAACTTGATTAAGGTGAATGTTTACAACATTGCTTACAAATGCAAATTCATAACCTTCTTTAGATAATAAAGATACAGATATGATATTGCAGGTTGCATTGGGTACAAAATAACAATCACGCAAAACCAAAACATGTCCATCTGACATTCCCAGGTGATAGTCCCCCACGGACTCAGCATCCATGCCAGCTCCGTTTGCAACTCTGAGGGTCATATCACCTGCCTTCAAAATCCTACACCTTCTCAGTGCCTGTAAAGAATTACAGATATGAGATCCTGATCCGGTATCCAATACCCAGGATGTAGAGTTTATTGATAGAAAATTTTCAATAACATACACACCTGAAGCTGAAGCCGCAACTTGCTTCAGATCCTGGTTTCTGGCCTTCCAAGCCCTGCAATCCTTTTTCCAGTGTCCACTCTTGTGACAGTAAAAGCATTCTTCCTTTCCCGCAAGCTTTCCCGCTACCTTTGTTGCCTTTGTCTTTCCCTTCGTATCCACTTTACTAATACCGCCCCTTGGTTTGGCGGGGGCTTTCTTCTTCTTTCCCTTGGCTTTCGCCTTGGACCTAGAAGAGGAAGATCCTCCTACAAACAAAGTGGATGTTTCCCTACCTTTCTGTAGGGTGCCCTCTGCACTCCTCAGCATGTTGAGGAGTTCTGAAAGTTCAACTTCTTTTTCTTGCAAGTTGAAGTTCAGGATAAACTGGGCGTAAGTGGAAGGAAGGGACTGGAGAATCAAGTCCGTGTAGAGCTCGTTGTCTAACGTGGTCCCAAGGTCCGCGAGCTCCTCAATGAAGCCAATCATCTTAAGCATGTGTTTCGCTACCGATGATCCGACGGCCAATCTCCCTGAAAACAGCTTTTTCGAGACTTCGTATCCGGCGATACGGGATTGCTCTCCATACAGTTCTTTTGTATGGAGAAATATGGATTCAAGGTCCATATTCTCGTGCCTCCTCTGATGTTCATTGTCCATAGAGGCAAGCACGAGGCACTTGGCCTTCGCGCAGTCGATTTCCCAGGTCTTATGGATTTCCTTATCCGCGACGCTGGTTTTGGGACCTGGGACAGGGGGAGCTTTGGTGGTAAGGAGATACCCCAACTTGTCATAAGTGATTGCCATTTTGACATTCCTGAGCCAATCTTTGTAGTTTGGCCCTGTCAGTATGTTTTTATCTAGTAGTAACTTAAGTCCAGTCATGATGTTTGGTCGCTACAATTAGGAGAGAGAGAAGAAACACTTTAGCATGATGCTCTTGCAAGTTTAGAGTGGTTTTTAATTTGTCTAAACAGGATGGCTCCCACTGTCTCTCGAATCCCTCCTCAAACCAAAAAGGAAGAATTAGTCGGGATCAATCTCACCATACAATACTTGGTTAACCGTTCAGCCAGGCCAGTGTTGGTACTTCGAGGGAGGTTCTCCAATGCTTTCGTGAAGTTCCTTAATTAAATAACCTCTTTTCCCTGTGGGCGTAGCCCCGCTAACACCTTTCTAGATACCTACTTGGTTTATAGCATTGATTGTTAAGTGAGAAATTTCCCGAGGAGTAGCATATACTCACAGTAGGATCGGGATCCAAATATCATCGCGTGACAAAACTGAAGGAATCCTACCAGAATCATCACACTCCAAATGATATGCAGCGCTAGCAAGTTTCAGTTTCTTTTGAAACTCCCGATGTGGATTTTTTCCCCATGCACTTATGACCTTGACTTTGGCCAACAAATCATAAGTCACATGTCAAGTTCTACCCGTCATTCTCCAGGTTAATTTTAACCCACCCGTACCTACCCTTGACTTTGGCCAACAAGGCAGTACGACTGTCCCAAACCAACACATCTATCTATGCTGCACATGAACACTCAATAGCTACCAATCACTATGCCTTGACTTTGGCCAACAAACATAGCTTGAATACTATTGACTATCCATGTGAAACGACGGAGGGCTACGAATAGTTTTGGCGAAACCGTGAACGTAGTGAACTTGATATAATCGATGGAACGAGATAGCTTTTAAAAGGAGTGGCTTAAGCTCCGCGTTTAAAAGTTGTTTTTGAAAAGAAACCGAGTGGTTTTGAAAGTGTTCCAACGATTCAACTTTGGTTTATTTTCTTGCATTAATTTAATGCGTCCCATCATTTAATACTACCATTGCAGAAAACAACGAAAATATGACGTACTCTTATGCCATCCGCATTCGCCACGGGGCCCCGTCATTACCCGTTAGGTTACTTAACTAACGACAGAGCGGGGGCTGGACTAGCGCGGATGCAAAACATAAGCAACGCCTAAATAGATATCATATATAGATATACACATTCGTCACATCCAATGATAGCCATTCTAGATCACAGATGAACACATTGGATATACTAGGAATCCGCATTCCGTACGAGCCTGTAACGAAGAGCGGATTGCACGGTCGCGATGAATAGCCAAGACCCTACCCTAGACCCCTACGGGTGCGACAAACTACCCGCCAAGTACCCGAAGCGAAGCAACCTCCCTCAACACCGTGAGTAGGCCACTCGGCACTTCGAGATACCCGGTAGTTTGTGCACCCCACCATGGGTCTATCCTAGGAGCAACAAACAGTAAAAGAAATTATACAATGACGGCTACAACCCCATCCCGGTTGTGTGGCCATATAAATAATATTACATCAATTACAAATTACATGAATTGAAAGAAAAAGAAAACTCTCATCTCACAACCACCCGGCTATTCATCCGCGACAATCCAATGAATTCATATATACATACCATCAACATTACAGATCACAGATATGTATAACCCCCACTAATCGACGTATAGCGATCAGCAGACGTTCAATACATATATCATATCACAGATATAAACCCGTTAGCTAAAGTCTTTAGAAGTTCGATCAAAATACGGATTTTTAAACCCCAAAAACAAATTTTTCTTTCTGTAAAATCTGGGCAGAAAAAACATATTGTAAAAATCCCAAAACACCCCAAGAAAAACACTGCAGGAAAATTGTGCCACGACCGAGTCAACTCGGCCGCGGATCCGCGGCGGGAGCATGCTCCGCCGCGGTTCCTCGGCGCCTTGACCGAGTTAGTGGACCATTTTTGCTTGTTCTTTAAAAACCCTGAGCCGATTTTTAGTACAAGATTTATTATTTTTTGAACAGGAAAAAAAATCGGCAGAAAGTATACATTTCGGGCGTGTTTCGTGACTTTTTCTCCGATCGAACTTCTAGTTACTTTACTAACAGGTTAGATAGTGTTTAACTAGGCTCTGATACCACTGTAAGTCCACGTTACCCGTCCCCGGTTCTTTGGGGTTGCGGAAATGATGAAAAAATGATTTTTCTTTGGGTGGTAACATGGACTCAAAATACGGATCTTTGTTAAACAACTATCTAACAACCTAACAAGGAGTTTTACCTACTCGGTTAGGGGGTTATACCTTAACTTGAACTCCTTCTCTTGGACTCCTTGAGGTGGTCGGACCGTTCTCTCCTCGTCGTCTCTTTGTGCCGAAGATGGATCCACCTGAAAGCTTCTACCTTTGGCTTCAACCTCAATCTTGAGGAAACTAGAACACTTGGTTTGCTAGACCTTGTATACTAGGATGAGTAGAGAAGTGTTTTGGATTTTATCTCTATGGTTCTTGCTTCTCAACACATGAGACAAATAGAACCATGAACTAGAGAGAGAGAGAGCAAGAGGAAGAGGGAGAGCTTGAGGATGAGAGAGAATGAGAATGATAGAATGGGCAAGACTTTTTTCTCACCCTTGCTCTCATAATCCAAAATAATCATAACAATAATAGTAATTGAGTATTATGTGATGGTTCAAGTCAAATGGCAATATTATTTCATGCACTCATTTTGTAAGGAATAACAAGCAAGCAAAAGTCTTTGCCATGAAATGATAGCCATTGTAATGATGATGGTCAACTAGTCCAACCTAGTCAACCGGTCAACAAAGTCAACAAGTCAACCTTTCAACCCAACCATGGCACAATAATACTTAATTAATATTATCATTAATCATATTTCTAATTCTCATTAGGGTTTAACAAAAGTCAACAGTCAACAACCCTAATGAGAATCTTCTGCTTCTGTCTCTGTCAACCGTGCATACACTCCGGCATCCGCGTTCCGAGGAACACGAATACAAACGAGATAAAACCAATCCCAAAACGTACACTAGGATCTGGCTTAAACCAAAGCCCGCTAGTGATAACTGCCCGGACACTAAACGTGCACAAGTGCACGGATGCGACCGAACCCTGTCGCAAAACCATGCGACCTCTACTCTTTTGCCTAAAGGCGAATAGCTTTCTGTGTGGGACTTTAAAGACTCGACACTACGCTGGCAGTGGGTTTAACCACAGACCGCAAGCGGCACTAGCTGTATGTAACGGCCCCCAGGTAGATGCCGATAAGAAGACGGATGAGGTGAAACCCATCTGAACTCCTACTGAGCCTGAATGTGACAATCTGCGTACAGTCCAGTCTGTTCGTCTGAGAATATCGCATGGCGGGCCTAGGGGGGCGGTAAACGTCAGTCCTCTAATAGCGGTACAAGTCGTGTCGGAGTGTAGCCCAGAACACCCTGAGATAACACTGAAAACCTACCAGTATATCTCGCTTGCCCTGGCCAGGGACTTTGTGTAATGGCTCTCCTAGACACAGTGCGATATCAACCCCTAATACCGGGAGATACGAATCCTGTCTAACCGTCATTGCCTCCAAGTGCTTCGGGACTGCACCCAACTACTACCTGTTTGCATGACTCCTTTGAGCCGTGGTAGGGTAGTAATCTAAGTACAGTGGGAACACACTCGAGGCGAAGTGACAGTGTCAAGTTAGCGGACTAAGCTGTACTCATGTCACCTGGGAACTGATAGTTGACGATAGGTATAGTACCAACCAACAGTTCCCGACGAGTCCTGTCCAGTGTACTCATAACCTAACGAGCACCGCATACTATCTCAAGTACGACGTACTGACGGCTGTGGGACAGACCGTCTCCCCTGCTAAGATGAGAAGCGCATACGCTAGTCTACTCCGGAGTTTCGATACCCTGTCTCGATAGTCCTACGACTAGGGACCTGCATAAGGATGTGCTTGTGGATTACCCAGCCCCTACGAGTGTGACTGCCATCACAACGCTGGTAATCAAGCAAAGATCCTAAGGGCTCCACTAATGTGTATAGGCGATATGTTAAAAGAAACACATGCACACATTAAAGTAGAAACAAACCAAGTAGCATACTACTATTTTGAGCAAGATTGTCTATACAAGGTGAATATCCCAAGCTTACATTAAGTAATATACAAACTTGTATGATACAGTAATGGCCTCTAGGGCATATACACTAACATGCTATTGGTATAGTCTTAGGACAACACATTGATAAGATACCATATGTAATTTACTATGCAAGTAGGACCTTGAATAATGCACAAATTAATTACACAACTACCGAGAAAGAGCTCTTGGCAGTTGTATTTGCATTAGAAAAATTTAGGCCCTACTTGATTGGCTCGCCAATAGTGGTTTACACTGATCACTCCACCCTACGACACCTTTTATCGAAGAAGGATGCTAAGGCCACGCTAATACGTTGGATCCTGTTGTTATAAGAATTTGATCTTGTCATACGAGACAAGAGTAGATGTGAAAACGTTGTAACCGACCATCTTTCATGCATCAATTCTTCACCAATGTTGACCGTGCCAATAAACGATTCCTTCCCTGACGAACAGCTCTTGACCGTATCCTGCGAACCTTGGTTTGTGGATATTGTGAACTATCTAGCGACGGGACTTATTCGTAGCAATTGGTCGAAACAAGACAAACTTCGATTTCTATCCCAAGTAAAACACTTTTACTGGGATGAACCTTATTTGTTTAAGTATTTTTCCGATCAAATCATTCGCAGATGTGTCCCTAACGATGAATTCAAGAGCGTGTTGTCATTTTTTCATGATCAGGCATGCGGCGGTCACTTTGGTCCTCGAAAAACGGCGGAGAAAGTTTTGCAATGTGGCTTTTATTGGCCAACACTATTTAAAGATGCTTATGATCATTACAAAACTTGCCGGCGGTGTCAACACATGGGTCGGATTTCACGAAGAAATGAGATGCCACTCCAACCTATCTTGGTTGTGGAGATATTTGACGTTTGGGGTATTGATTTTATGGGCCCTTTTCCCAACTCTTTTAGGAATTTATATATCCTGTTAGCGGTTTATTATGTTTCAAAATGGGTGGAAGCAATACCGTGTCGCACTATTGACAACAAAGTTGTCATTAAGTTCCTTAAAGAAATTATCTTTTCGCGATTCGGACACCCTCGCGCTATAATTAGCGACAACGGGACGCATTTCTGTAATCGGTCTTTCGAGACGTTGATGCGGAAATATGCAATTAGCCACAAAATTTCTACGCCCTATCATCCTCAAACCAGCGAGCTGAGATCTCAAATAGGAAAATCAAACAAATTTTGGAGAAGACGGTTTCCAAAACCGTAAAGATTGGTCAAGCAAATTGACGGATACTCTTTGGACATTTCGCACCGCTTATAAGACCGATCTTGGTATGTCTCCATACCGTCTTGTGTTTGGGAAGGCAAGCCATCATCCTGTCGAGATCGAGCATAAAGCATTGTGGGCCATTAAAGAGATTAACTTCGATCTTGATCAAGCCTGCAGCTATCGAAAGCTGCAGTTAAATGAGCTAAGCAAACTCAGCGATGAAGCTTACGATAATGCGGTTATAGTAAAGAACCGGACTAAAGTGTTCCACGATAAAAATCTTTTTAGAAAACCTTCATACCTGGACAACAAGTCCTTCTTTATGATTCCCGTCTCCATCTTCATCCAGGTAAGCTGAGATCTCGTGGGAAAGGAGCTTTTGTGGTGCGGTATGTATATCCGCACGGGGCAGTAGATGTTGAAAATATTAAAAACGGTTCAATTTTTAAAGTAAATGGGCATAGATTGAAACCGTATTTTTCCGCTGACCCAGCGGAGGAGCTCCTGTTTTTACAGGAGCCGCTTTATGATAACTAAATTTCCTCCGCCTCACCTCCATGTTTCGATAACATTTTCTCATTTTAAGAATGGAGGTGAGTGAAAAAGGAATTAACTGAATATCTGTGCGTGCCAAAGTACAAGTTTGAGGGTAGTTTTTGTTTGACTATTATTTTACCCCTCTTAATTTCTCTTCCCAAGTCTATAGGTCTATCCATTCAAAGGTGACATCAGTGAGGACACTGCTGAAAACAGGTTTAGAGGGAGGTTTGTATTCACTAAATTATCTTTTGGCACTTGGCACTATATAATTTTTTTTATAATAAAAGAGTAGAAAGTGAAAAATTACATATGAAAGATAAGAAAAGTTTAAGAAAAACAAGAAAGTTAGATGTTTTCTTAAATGAAACTAGTAATAAATAGTTATGAGTCGTTGTCCTAAGGGTTAGTAAGATGAAGGAAATTGCTAATCTGAGGATAAAAATAATTCTGAAAAATAGTCCCTATTCTTAAAAGCCAAACATTTGAACGTTGATACCCTACTATACGCACTTGCACACATCTTGAAACTTGGGATAGTAGAGGATACCTTGAAATGCTCTTGTCTAAAAACATTGGTATGAAGAAAAATAAATATATATGGAGCATAAAGTGTAAAACGGTGAAGAAAAATGAACACTAGTTTTGTAATCACCAAGGCAGCATAAAAAAAATATAGCGAGGGTGCTTTATCACCTAGTGCCTTAGACCAACTGGTTTGGGAGCCACTGCTAAGCCTTAGGTGTTGCGAAACGAGGAATTACGCCTAAATGCATGAGCATATTTTGTAATCGGTCGGTTAGTATCTCAAGAAGTATTAACGGTCGCATGAAAAATGTGTGAGCAATTTTATCGAAGATATTCACCAACTATAAAATACTTTGGAAGATGGACAACAGTATGAGAGCTTGAATTGAATTTTCTAAGTGTAGGGATATCTTTTACACACATGCAGGGGTATATGATTAATGTTTGGAAGAAAGATAGGGAGGAAAACTAAAGACGATGTTTTATTGAGAGATGATGTGATTTCTAATATCTTTTCACGACCATTAAGATAGGGCTCATGAAAACCGAAAAGCTGGTGTAGTTGGAAACTCTTAGTTTCAAGTTCTTTTTTTTTTATAAGTTCTTATCTTTATATGTAACTTTCACCATCTTTCTTTTATTATAGGATTTTATGGGTGTAATCCGCTGAAAATCCTCAGGAGATAACACTCCTTCTACTAGGGACACCTAGAGGTTTAACGGCTTGTTGCACGTGCTCAGTGCAATCGTGTTACCTACGAAAGTGTGCTACTTAGGTTTTTTCTTTTTCCTTTTCTTCTTCTCTTGAATAACTAGTTTGCTCGGGACGATCAAAGTTAAGTTTGGGGGTATTTGTTCAGTCGAAAATATTGTGCATTTGATATGACATTTTCTTTACTATTTTTATATAATAAAAGGGGTTTATTATAAATATCACACACATGAGGGTTTATCTGTAAAAATACTATTTTTATGTGTTTATATATTATAATTAATATTATGAAGGAAAATGTAAGCATATAATATCTATATAATATTTGGTCCATTTAAATATGCATAACATATCGAATATCTTTAACCAATTCTCTTAAAACTATAATATCATGTCAAATGGTTAAGATAATATCTCAATAAAAACAAATTCTACTAACATTATTTATTGAGATACTTGTGCAGAAATTATTTCAGGACTGGAATCAAGGAATTCCGAGTTATCGAGATCAAATCTGCCGAAATCTTAAAAGTAAATCGAAGAAATCAATTCTGGCAGAGACTTTAAGAAGATTTTCAGTATTCAGATATCAAAATAGTCTACATGTGTCACCAGAAGAAGTCTCAGGATTTTTGAAGCGAAGACTCCTCTACCCCACCGCGGATCCGTGGCCAAACCCACCCAACGGCCGCAGTTCCACCGCAAATCTAAGGAGTTGGGATATGGGATTTTTCAGGTTGGGATCCTAACAACTAGTTATCATATTAGGAAACTAGGGTTCTGGCTCTGTGACTATAAATAAGGACCGAGAGCCTCTTGGAAAAATTATCAAACCGACAAGATCACGAAGTCCACGACGGCTCAAGAATCCTGGTTGATCATCGACAGTTCATCTACCTTCTTAGAAGAGATCGAGAAGCAAACTAGGGTTTTGTAATCATTTTCTAAAGGAACAAAGTGTACTTGATCTTATTGATTAATAAAAGTAGTTTTATTCTATTGCATGTTATTTTCTTCATGATTTCTATCTTTTCTTTTCCCAACATGCGCGAGTAATTCTCCGCTTGTTAGGGTAGATTAATGGATGATGAAGATCCTTAAACTCTTTTTACGTCCTAAAAAGTTTATAAACTTTATCAAAAGAATATTTAACATCCTAATCGGACGCGCTATCAATTCATTGATATTTACGACCACGATTAGAGATTTGATTAACAATTGTTTTGGTAAAGGCTAGACATGAATGGAGATCCATATCAAGGTAGGGGTTAAGAGTGGGAACCCTTTTTCCTCCAGAAACCCTAATCTACATGTATCATTGTCGATCTAGTTTTAAATCTATTAAAGGATAAGTGGAGTAATCTTTAATTAATCATTCATGACTACTAAATCTTAACGAACCCTACAAGCCCCCTTCTAATACAAATTCTACATCCTTAGTTAATCTAGATATATATTCTACATCCGTGTTTAACGTAGATCTAAAAACTATTTCCACTATTCTTTATTCTTCCTCTTTTCCTAATCAACATGCCTAAAGTAAGATTAAAAGATTCAACGTTTCCCTGAGGAAGACCTATACTCATCTCGGTCTAGCTACACGCGACACCGTTATTGATTGCGGTTACTACACACACTTCTTTAAATACAGAATCAATCATATGCCAATACATGGCCCTAGTGCAAGTGGGAGATTGTTAGTGATATATGCCCTAGAGGACATTATTGTATCATACCAGTTTGTATATTACTTAATGGAAGCTTGGGATATACACGAATATAGTAACAGTCTTGCTCGAAATGGTAGTATGCTACCTGGTTTGTTTCTACCTCAGTATATGCATGTGTTTTTGCATATCGCTTATACATATTGGTAGAGCCCTCAGGATCTTTGCTTGACTACCAGTGTTGTGATGGCAGTCACACTAGTAGGGGCTGGGTAGTCTATAAGCACATCCTTATACAGATCCCTAATCGTAGGATTATCGAGACAGGACATCGATACTCCAGAGTAGACTAGTGTATACGCTTCTCATCCCGGCAAGGGAGATGGTCTGTCCCATAGCCATTAGTACTTCGTACTGGAGATAGTATGCAGGTGCTCATTGGGTTATGAGTACACTGGATAGGACTCGTAGGGGACTGCTGGTGGGTATTATACCTATCTTCGGGTAGCAGTTCCTAGGTGACATGAGTACAGCTTAGTCTGTCGACTTAACACTGCTACTTCACCTCAAGTGTGTTCCCACTGTTCTTAGATTACTACCCTACCATGGCTCAAAGGAGTCATGCAAACAAGTAGTAGTTAGGTGCAGTACCGAAGCACTTGGAGGCAGTGGAGGTAAGATAGGATTCGTCGCTCCCGGTATTGAAGGTTGATATTGCGCTGTGTTCGGAAAGCCATTACACAAACTCCTTGGCGAAGGCAGCCGAGATTTACTGGTAGGTACTCCAGTAGTTTCTCAGGGTGTTTTGGGCTACTCTTCGGCACGACTTATTGCGCTATTAGGTGTCTGATGGCTACCGCCCCTAGGCCCGATATGCGATACTCTTAGACGAACAGACCGAACTGTACGGAGATTCTCACAAATAGGTTTAGTAGGGGTTCGGAAAAGTTTGCTCATTGGCCTTCTTATCGACGATACTTGGGTAGCCGTTACGTGCAGCCAGTACCGTTGACAGCTTATGGTTAAATCCACTGCCAGCATAGTGTCGAGTCTTTAGAGTCCCACACAGAGGGTTTCCCTGCATCGGGCAAAAGATGTAGATGTCGTATGGTTTTACGACAGGATTCAAACATATACGTGCACTTATGAATGGATGATGATTCAGACAGATAATACTAGTGGGCTTTGGTTTAAGCCGGATCCTAGTATTATATTGATGGATTGTTCTTACAAGGTTCCCTAGGGTCGCCGCTGGGTTTCCGGAGGCATCGACGATGCCATTTTAAAAAAATTGGCGCGCTAAAGAACCCTAATCTAGATTCTTAACTAGAGAATTAGACGAAACAAGAATGTAAACATCTTTACATCTAAGTGAACAAGGAATACAACCTTTGTAGACTGGTCCTTCACTTCAATAGCTCCGTGTAGTAGTCCTTATACTCCAAGTAGTGAACTCCCGGACTCTAGAAAGGCTCCACAAGATGAAAGGAACAAACTTACTTAAAGTCTTCGAGACCGAAGATGATCTACGTCGAGGAGACACCAACTCAAGACCTCTTCACTAATATGGAATTAGTGAAGCAAAGACCCTAAACTAAATGGCTAGTATAGTAGAAGATGATGAAGTAGGATTATTGCTCACTTTAGAAATTATTTTCACACTAATTTTCTTCACCTCCCAAAAAGCTTGTGAGCTTGAGGAAGGAGACGAAGAAAAGAAACCATGAAAAAATCAAGTGTTGAGTGGAAACCATGGGTGAGAAATATCTCATATAACTCTTGTAGAGACTAAACCATGGCTAACAATAATGGTTATGTTAATAAATATCTATAGTGAGAAAAAATTAGTGGACTAAGTCAATGGGTTCTACAAGCTTCCACTAAGTATCAACCATCTGACTAATTTCCAACTAATTTTGATTTACTTTAAATAAATAAACCCTTCATTATTATTTGCATGGTGTTAGTCTCATACATCCATGTTGCATGTAGCAACAAGAATGCAACAATAATATATATCACATATATATTAAGTGTACACTAGTGAGAAAAAAAAATGCTTAAGTGAGCTAATATTAGTTAATGTAAATTAATATATTAAATATATAATTATACATTAAATTATTAAATCAACACTTGATTTAATAATCCGGCTATATCACATACAACTGACTAATATCAAATGTATCATCTTATCGAATCAACAATTGATTCGACAGTCCGGCTATATCTCATATAACCGACCGATATCACATATCGCGAGAATTGAATACGGTATCATATACGTGCATTAATCTCGGTCCCGCACATATCACATATGTGCTCCTACTTCGTTTCGCCTGAGCCAGGAAACCTCTGTGTAGGACTCTAAAGACTGGTCAATACACTGGCAGTAGGTGGTGATCATGTCAGTCACCCACAAGCCGCAAGTGGTCTGCTAAACGTAACGACCACCCGGTTATTGAGCGATCAGAAGATCAACAAGCAACCCTGCTCATACTCCTGCGAATCCAATAAGTAACACTACCATACATTCCGGTCTTTTCATCTGATATGTCGAATATCACAGCCTGGGGGGTGGTAAACGTCAGACCCAAATAGCCAGATAGGTCATGCCGATGTGAGGCTTATAACGGTTTGAGAAACTACTGATAACATTTACTAGTAAATCTCAGCAACCCTGGCCAGAGATTTCCTGTTATGGCCAATCAAGCATAGTGCAACATCAAACCCCAATACCGGGAGAGACGAAATCCCCTCCTATCGCTCATTGCCTCCATGTGACTCGGGATTGTACCCAAAAACCACTGTTTTGTATGATCTCTTGAACGTGGTAATGTGGAAATCAAAGCACAGTGGGAATCACATAAGACTCTATGACGATCTCGGGTCGACAAACTAACCTGTACCAGTGTCACCAGAGAACTGCTATCTGACGATAGGTATAATATCATCTAGGAGTTCTCGGCAAGCCTTGTTCAGTGTACCCAGTCTCCACTGAGCACCCATGTACCATCTCTGATGTCAAACACCAATGGATATGGGATCATCCATCGCCCATCACATGGATCGAGAAGCGTATACGCTAGTCTACTCTGGAATATCGATGCCCCGTCTCGATACTCCCACGACTAGGAACTATTGAAGGATGTACTTACCGACTACATTTGCCCCACCGATATGATCTGCATCATAATTCTGGTAGTCAAGTACTCATCTTAAGGGCTTTATCAACATGTAATAGAGAGACAATAAGTGTACATGTTAAGATAAAGAGTAACCAGATAGCATACTATCATGTCGAGCAAGAAAGTCCTCCTTATATATGTCCAAGCATCCACTATAACATACATCACATGTATAATAATGGCCTCTAGGGCATACATATAAAAATAATCTCCCACTTGCACTAAGGTCATTTGTTGTAGTATCGGTTGGATATAGTGCCCTCAGAGTCAATTATTGGATCGCAGGCACGTGATTGGAATGATTGAGGGATGACCTATACCGGTAGGACAGTCTTACTCGAGAGGTTTGTATACTATTTGGTTTGTCTTTATCATCGTGTACATGCTTTAGGTGATATTGTAGTTCACTATTACACGTTGATAGAAAATAGTATGCTACCATGGTTTGTCTTTATCATCGTGTACTGCTTTAGGTGACGTTACAGGTCGCTATTACACGTTGATAGAGCCCTTAGGATTCTTGCTTGACTGCCAGCAGTATGATGGTGATCATATACGTGGGAGCTGGGGTCTATAAGCACATCCTTAAAGTGGTCCCTAGTCGTGGGATTTTTTAGACTGGGCATCGATACTCCATTAGTAGACTAGTGTATACAGTCGAGACCCCGACGAGGGGCGGTGGCCGGTCTCACAAGCCATTGGTGTCAGTTGGATCACCTAAGATGTATACAGGTGCTCATTAGGTTATGAGTACACCGGACATGACTTGCCGGGAACATGCTAGTTGGTATTATACCTGACGTCAGATAGCAGTTCCCTGGTGACATGTGTACAGGTTAGTTCATCGACCTGAGATCGTCATTTTTCTCGTATGAGTTCCCACTGTGCTTTGATTACTACCCTACCATGGCTCAAAGGAGTCGTGCAAACAGGTTTTAGTTGGGTACAGTCCCGAGCCACATGGAGGCAGTGAGCGGATCGGCAGGGGTTTCGTCTCTCCCGGTATTGGGGGTGAGATCGTGCTGTGTCTAGGAGAGCCATTACACGAAGACCTTGTCCAAGGCATGAGATTTACTGGTAGTTATTCCAGTAGTATCTCAGGGTGTTCTGGGCTACATTCCGACACGACTTGTACCGCTTTTGGGGGTATGACTTTTACCAACCCCTTAGGCCCGCCCTGCGATGCTCATAGACGAACAGACCGGATTGTACGGATATTGTCACTGACAGGCTCAGTAGGGTGTCAGGATGAGTTCGCTCATCGACCTCCCTTCTGGTCAATACCTGGTAGCCCGTTACGTACAGCTAGTACCACTGATGTGCGAGTGGTTAAATCCATAGCCAAAGTATTGACGAGTCTTTAGAGTCCCCCACATACAGTTTCTCAAGTTTCGAGCGAAACGTTGTAGAGGCCGTATGATATATGGCAGGGTCCGATCATATACGTGCAGTAGTGCACGGATCATGATCGGACGGATCATACTAGTGGGCTTTGGTTTATGCCGGATCCTAGTATTAGATTTGTTGGATTACTTTAGTCTCATCGCATTCGTATTCAGTCGGAATGCGGATGCAGGTATGTATATACAGGTGAGGGGTATCCTCATGATCCATCACGAGTTTACTTTAGATGTTGCCGTATCTTTTTATTGTTGTAAACATTTGGGTTAATGTTTACTTTGGTGGAAATAGTGAGCTTAAGTGATCATGAGAAGCAATTAATGTGGCATGTTCAATTTGGTGACTCATGGTCTCTTTTTTGGTGAACATGTCATATTAATTGATGGATTAGAGTGTGAAATGAAAGATGGAGAGAGAGAGGGCTGCCATGTAAAGAGGTTTGCTATTATTTGTTCTAACTCTCTCTCTCATTTTTTGATCATACAACACAAGAGAAAGAAAAAGCCTTTTCTTCTTCTTCTTCCTCTAGCTCATCATTTCCATGGATGGCTTCACCTTCAACCTCCATCCATACAATGGATGCAAGAGACAAAGTTGTCACACACATTCTCTACATCGTCTTGGACACGTCGGCTAGCGAACTTCGTGCCCGAGTTGCTTCGGATGAAGCGGGAGCCCGTAAAAAGACTCGATGATGTGGTGCCCTTTCCGACGAGGAGATCGAGACCGGAGATACCGCGAGGAGCTTGGGATGGTGGCCAAAGACCGAAGGACACGGATCGATCGGTATAGCCTTTCCAATCCTTCTCTAGTTGCTAGTTCTAGGTTAATGGTTCGATCCGGGTTTTAATCATATGATAGCGCCGGTTTCTAGTTTATGAAAAGTTTTTGTTTCCGCATTTTGGCCTCGAACAGACGGCCGGGGCGCTACCGTATACTTACATGGTATCAGAGCCACGCCACTAATCTTTACTAGCTTGCTCTAACGTATTTAGAACTTCGATCGAACGAAATTTTCAAAAACTGCATTTCCAATTCTGAGTTTCTGTCGAAATTTTTTTATCGTCAAAAAATTATTTTGAGTATTGCAGAAAATCAGGCAGGCTTTTTTAAGAAATCTGAGAAAAATTGGTTCACTGATTCCACTGTAGCAGCGCGGAACCGCGGCCGTACCCACATTTTGGCCGCGGTTCCGCCGCCGTACTGTAGCAGTAGCCCACCAATTTTCCTACACTGGTTTCTGACTTGGAAATAGGGTTTCTGGTAATTTTTGTTTTGGCCCAGATTATTTTGAGTACTGGGTATTGTACTTAGGGCCCACTTCGGGAAATTTTGTCGATCGAAAATTTTAAATATGTTAGTTCACCATGCTTACTTTATATCTATGACCGTGAATGTCATTCGAGCGGTAAATCTTGTCTAATTGCTATAGTCCTTTTAGACGGATTTGCGAACGTGACATTCACGTTGATGTTCTGTGTTGTGCTGTGATGTTGCGGATTTGTCGTGGTGGATAGCCTGGATGCAATGGTAGTACAGTTTGATTGTATTTGTACATTTTATATTGCGGGACGAGCGTCCGACATGTGGACTGCCGTCATTTTCTGTTTGTATATTATTCTTTTAGGGCACGCCCGGGCTGAGGTCGATGTACCCGTTGTATATATATTTTTACTTTATGTACTAGGATTACCCTGCGGTAGGGTGCACGGATAGCCGGGTTCTAGAGGGCAACGAGCCCGCATCTCATGGCTTTAAGACGGAGGGGGCTTCACTCTAGAATTGGCGGGCTATTCGCCGCACTCGTAGGGGGTACAGGTTGACCTAAGGAGGGGTGATAAAGTTACCGGATTCCGTGAAGTGCTGGGTGGTCCATTCACTTTGTTGAACGGGGCTGCCTCGCTTCAGGTTTGGCAGGTAACTTGCCGCACCCATAGGGGTCTAGGATTTCATTGCACAGGCTATCCACACGACCAGGGGAACGTCGGGTTTCAGTAGCAACTCTATGAAAACCGGGGATCCCAGATTATCTGTATTGTTCTGTGATGCTTATTACATTTCTGTGATGTTGCATTTTATCACGCCTTGAGCGATTATTATATATTGATATATATACTAGTAGATGTTGTATATATTTTACACCCACTCTAGTCCAGTCCCCACTCTGTCGTTAGTTAAGTAACCTAACGGGTGATGAAGGGACCCAGTGGCGAATGCGGATGGCATATACGTACATCGTATTTTCGTTCTTTATTGGTGTGATTAATTGATGGGACTGCATTGATTCAGATCAATGCAAGCTAAACAAACCTATTCTGATGTTGTTGGAACATTTTTCAAAAAAAGCTGTTATTGCAAGGACGTTTTCTTTTGTTTTGCACAGTAGTATTCAGTTGGAATATCCTGCACCTCAGTCGACGAGGCAAGGGCTGAGATCCCTTCACCGGGAGTGACCCCTTGGACAGAAGTTTGCATCAGGGTAATAACTTCACTATAGTCGATTACTTTTTGCTTTGCATAGTGGTATTCAGTTGGAATATCCTGCACCTCATTCTACGGGGAAAGAGCCGAGATCCCTTCACCGGGAGTGACCTCTTTAGCAAAGGTTTTCGCCACTATATTTTTATAAAAAGGCTATGCAGTTCCTTCAACGATATCAAGTTCATTACGTTAAAGGTTTTTCGCTAAAAACCAGCCATAGCCCTCCATCATTTCTTACAAGTATTACTTAGTATTCGTGCTGCGTTTGTTGGCTGTGTCAAGGCGTAGTGTGCGGTTGCTAAGTAGTGTTTGTTTGTGGCATATTAATGTGATTGGTTAGGACAGTAGTGGGGCCTTGTTGACTGTGTCAAGGGCTCGTACAGGTGGGTTTAATGCAATCCAGGATAATGACGGGTTGAACTTGACTAGGACTCTTTGATTTGTTGACTGTGTCAAGGTCACTTGGGTCCTAGGGGTAAAAATCACATCGGGAGTTTCTAAAGAAACTAAAACTTGCCAGATATGCGCATACCTTCTGGAGTGTGATAACGTGAGTGGATTTCGTCACGTTATCATGCGATGATTGTTGGATCCCGATTCCCACTGATGAGTTGGTTTACACCTCGGTTGATCCCGACTAATTCTTCTTTTAGGTTTGGAGGAGAATTTGAGGTTACAGTGGGAGGTTTCCTGATTAGATAAACTGATAACCATTCTGATCTAGGTTAGAGTGCACGCTGAGTGTTTCTTTTCTCTCTCTCTTTGGCAGCGACCATGACCCGACCCTTGACTATGGCTCAGTGACCAAGTTAACCGAACCTTCTTAAAACACTGGCTTTTGGATTGTCTGATTTGCATACCTCATTGCCACTCCTACTTTTACCCTTTTCTCCAGAACACCCCGTATTACTACGAACATCCACTTCCATTGGATAAAACCATCGTATGTTTATATACGAATTCGAAAGAACTTGTTCCAGATTCGAGGATGGTTTCCGGTTCTGGAGAAAATGAATAGGACTATTCAGTTGTCTTTTCCTTTTACCTTCTTTCAGGTTGCCAGTGTTCCTTGGATTAGGACGTTACACCTATTACGCTAATTGGATAGTCTTCTTCCAAACCATAGGCAGGTGCCGAACGGTGGGGAATGAAGAAAACAAATTAGCCTAACGATGGTGTACAAAAGGTAATAAGTTAGACAAATAAAAGGGTTAGAAGGAGGGCAAAGTAAATTGCGACTGCTATTCACGACTAAACCAAGTATTTCATTGCCACTCCTACTTCACCTTTGTATTTCTTCATAACACCCCGTATCACTACGAAGATCCACAGTTATTTGGATACTCCATCGTATGGTTATATACGAACTCGAAGGAACTTGTTCCAGTTCGGGGATGGATTCTGGTTCAGGAGAAATAGGAATAAGGTTTATTCAGTTGTCTTTTATCTGTACCTTCTCTCGCGTTGCGAGTGCTCCTAGGATTAGGACAGTACACCTATTATGCTTATTGGATAATCTTCTTCCAAACCATAGGTTGGTGCCGAACAGTAGGGAAAGAAGAAAACCATTTAGCCTAAAGCGGTGTACAAAGGGTAATGACTAAAGACATATAAAGGGATTTGGAGAGATGGCAAAGAAATATACGATTACAGTTGTGAATCTGATAATGGAAGATGCATTACTAGGAATACCCGGATACCCCTTTGAAACATTTACATGTTTCCGTTTCACCGTGTATTGTTAAAAGAAAACTGATTTCCCAATTACCCCTTGCTCTAGGGTATGTATTTACCAGGTTTGATTCTCACATCTGTATAGTTTTACAGATGATGAGTGGGAGTAAGTTATTGGGAATTGGGTGATCATCCTCATTATATCTGGATTCGTTGTAATTGGTGATATTTGAGGAAATCGCCTGGGTTGTTTGCCGGACGGCAGATATTTGGTTTTGAATATCCGTTATTATGCACCAATTTCAAATTGATATATCTGTACGTTTATTTTTTATAAAGTGAGATATAACCTTTTGAAATTATGTCTATGACATTTACCTATATCAGTGGATGGTTAGGTAAGGAGCATTAAACAACGGTGTAATTCTTCTTAACCATAAGTACAGTTTTCAACCTACGACACACAGGGAATGAGTTATTAGACTCAAGGGACTTATACAGAGTATTGTATGTTGTCCAGTGTCCATGAGGACAGAGGGGTTGGTACTCATACTATATTCTGTTTACTTGTGACTTCTCTAGTTCTTAGACATATGTTTCGTAGAAATGCAAGGCCTAAGTTTTGAGAAGTTATAGGTATATGAATAAAGCAGAGAACCAAGTATTGCAAGTATCAGGATTCTTCAAGGTGATCGAAGATGTAGATACTGTAAGTCCATAGTAGCGCCCTGGCCGTCTAACAGACGCCAAATGCGGAACAAAAACTTTTTACAACTGGTGTTATCGCGTACTATAACCCGGATGTTCCATTAAAGCTAAACTAACAAACTACAAAGTGGGTAGAAGAGTTATACCGAACGATCCAAGTCCTTCGGTCTTCAACCATCATCCCACGCTTGTTGCGGCTGCTCCGATCTCCTGAATCTCCAGTCTTCTCGTCCAGGTGGCACCATGTCAACGGATCTTTAAACGGGCTCCCGCCTCTGAACCGAGGCAACTCGATCATCAAGTTTGCTAGAAGAGACGACCAAGATGATGTAGAGAATGAGTAGAACACTTTATCTCGTTACGTCCAAGGCTATGGACGAACAGTTAATGAAGTTGCCATTTTAGAATCGGGTGATAGGAAAAAAGAGCTATATGAAATGAAGTGAAGCTATCAAAATCTTTTTTTTCCAAAACACAACCATCATTCTATCAAGAGAGGGGGCCGGCCATATAAAGAGGAGGGGGTGAGTGTAGGAGCAAGGGGTGACCATAACAATGAAGCTTATCATAACACCTTGTATGAACACATTAAAAGCAAACCAATGAACACAAACCTAGTCATTAACCTAGTCACCCTTGCATTAAATGAATCATTAAATGCACTAATGAGTCACTTAACACCTCACCATCCTACTCATCATCTAGGAGCTTCCACATTCATCTCAAGAAAAGATAAATCCGTATTTAACCGAATATTAAATACGGCTGATAGAAAACTGGAAACTGGCAACTTCCAAAAGCGATCCTGAAACGAATTTCAGGATAACCCCATAATGGTATAAACATACTCGCATTTGTATTACGACCGAATACAAATGCATCTGAGACAAAGATATTATATCTACATAGTATAATACTCGGATCCGGCTTAAACCAAAGCCGACCAGTATTATCTGCCCGAAAAATGACACGTGCGAAAACGCACGTGCATTTTCCGAACCTTGCCATAAACCCATACGGCCTCTACAACGTTTCGCCCGAACTTGGGAAAGTGTCTGTGGGGGACTCTAATGACTCATCAACACACTGGCACTGGGTATAACCACTAGCACGTCAGAGGTACAAGCTGTACGTAACGGTTTGCCTATGTATTGATTGGAAGGGAAGCTGACGAGCGAACTCATCCATAAACCCTACTGAGCCTAACAGTGACAATATACATACAGTCCGGTCCGTTCGTCTATGAGTATCGCATATCTGCCTAGGGGCTGGTAACGTCAGACCCCCAATATCAGTATAAGTCGTGTCAGAGAGTGGCCCAAAACACCTGAGATACTACTGGAGTACCTACCAGTAAATCTCCTGCCTCGGCCGAGAGCTTTGTGTAATGGCTCTCCTAGACACAGCGTGATCTCACCCCCAATACCGGGAGAGACGAATCCCCTGCCGATCCGCTCACTTGCCTCCATGTGGCTCGGGACTGTACCCAAAAAAGACCTGTTTGCACGACTCCTTTGAGCCGTGGTAGGGTAGAAATCAAAGTACAGTGGGAACTCACACGAGACAAATGATGACCTCAAGTTGATGAACTAACCTGTACACATGTCACCAGGGAACTGCTATCTGACGATATGTATAATACCAATTAGCAGGTTCCCGGCGAGTCCTGTCCGGTGTACTCATAACCCAATGAGCACCTGTATATATCTTAGGTGATCCAACTGACACCAGTGGCTTGTGAGACCGGCCACCGCCCCTCGTCGGGGTCTCGACTGTATACACTAGTCTACTCTGGAGTATCGATGCCCTGTCTCGAAACTCCCACGACTAGGGACACTTTAAGGATGCGCTTACAGACCCCAGCTCCCACGTATATGATCGCCATCATACTGCTGGTAGTCAAGCAAGAATCCTATGGGCTCTATCAATATGCAATAGCGAACTAAACCATGTATACGATGATAAAGACAAACCAGATAGCAAACTATCATCTCGAGCAAGACTGTCATATCAGTATAGGTCCTGCCTTAATCATTGCAATCACGTACCTGCGATCCAATAATTGACTTTGAGGGCACTATCTTCAACAGATACTTGTGTATGGTATTCAGTTGATAGTAATGACTAAGTGAACTTGCTTCTCTTTCAGGTTACTAATAATTGGAAGCACTCCTAAGTTGAGTAATGCTGATCGGCCTCTCTCCATTTAGTTGACATGCACTGGAGACAGCTGCATGATTTGAATCTGGTTCCAATTAAATCAGTGCCTCTATTTCTATATTGGATATATAATGGTTCATATCTTAACAATGTTAAGGTACGGGGAGTTGTCCGGCTTATACTTAAAACCAGACTCTGGATAACTCAAGGCACGTTTCTGTAATGGCAGTTTGAGGGTTGACCCGGGCTATGACGAGGGTTGACTTTCTACCATCTCGAAGATCAATAGTGATATTGTTCTTGACTCGCCACAGTTTTAGTAAAATGGATTTTTTCAGAAAACAGTAGTGGGAGTATGGTAGAACTGAAAGTGATTCCAGAACCGCAAACGATTACTGAAAATTTAATAGGACCTAAAGATTCAATCTGGATTGACATTCCATTGGCCACTCCGCAGATATGGTGGGTAACCTCTGTTAGTGTATATGCCCTAAGGGCCATTATTGTATCATACTAGCTTGTATATTACTTAATGGAAGCTTGGGATATTCATAGTTATATTAACAGTCTTGCTAAATATGGTAGTATGCTACCTGGTTATTTCTATCTTAATATGTGTGTATGTATTGATAAAGCCCTTAGGATCTTGCTTGACTACCAGCGTTGTGATGGCAGTCACACAAGTGGTGGCTGGGTAGTCTACAAGCACATCCTTTTTCAGGTCCCTAGTCGTAGGATTATCGAGACAGGGCATCGATACTCTGGAGTAGACTAGTGTGTACACTTCTCATCCCAGTTGGGGAGATGGTCTGTCCCACAGCCATCAGTACGTCATACTGGAGATAGTATACAGGTGCTCGTTGGGTTACGGGTACACCGGACAGGACTCGCGGGGAACTGTTGGTTGGTATTATACCCGTCGTCAGTTAACAGTTCCCAGGTGACATGAGTACAGCATAGTCCGCAGACTTGACACCGCTGCTTCGCCTTGAGTGTGTCCCACTGTTCTTAGATTGCTACCCTACCACGGCTCAAAGGATTCGTGCAAACAGGTAGCAATTGGGTGCAGTCCCGAGCACTTGGAGGTAGTGGCGGTTAGACAGGATTCGTCTCTCCCGATATTGGGAGTTGATATCACGCTGTGTCAGAGAGCCATTACGCAAAGTCCCTGGCCAGGGCAAGCGAGATTTACTGGTAGGTTTTCCAGTAGTTTCTCAAGGTGTAATGGGCTTCGCTCCGACACGACTTATACCGCTTTTAGGGGACTGACGCTTGCCGCCCCCTAGGCCCGATATGCGATAGTCCTTGACGAACAGACCGGACTGTACGAAGATTATCACATCAGGCTCAGTAGGAGTTCGGATGGGTTTCCTCATCGGCCTTCTTATCGACATCTACCTGGGGACCGTTACGTACAGCTAGTGCCGCTTGCGGTCTGTGGTTAAATTCACTGCCAGCGTAGTAGTCGAGTCTTTAGAGTCCCACACAGAGAGTTTCCCTGCCCCAGGCGAAACGATATTGAGGTCGTATGGTTTTACGACAAGGGTTCGGACGCATACGTGTTTTTACGAACGTACGATGTTCGGACAGTTTTTACTATCCGGCTTTGGTTTAAGCCAGATTTTAGTATCGGATTATTGGATTTATACAGTTTAAAGTTTTTCCGTGTTTTCACGGATAGGAGGGGCGTTCTCGTAATTTGGCGAGAAGCTTCTAGAAGGATGATGACTTGGGGGTTAAGGTGGCATTTGCATTTATTGATTTAGTGACTCATTTGTGTGATTCATCCATGGAGTTAATGATGCATTTAATGGCTAATGACTCATGAGATGAATCACACAAGGTGAATGAATGAAGCATGGTTGATAAATCATTTGATTTATTCATTTAATAAATCATCATGCTTCATATATTCAAAATGAGTTATTATTTCATTTCATTCTCACTCTCACCTTCTCTCTCCTGAAGCTCTCTCTTCAAACCCTAATCCTAATCTCTCATGTGTTGAGATCAAGGATTAGTAAGACTTGTTAATCCCTAATCACACTCTATATTACCTAGGTGACTTTGATTAGCAATTTGAGTAACCTAGTTTCCTCAAGTTAGAGGCAAAGCTTGGAGTGGTAGCTTTCGGGTGGATCGTCTATTACAAAGAGGAGGCCGACGAGGAGGTGGTTAACGAGAAGAAAAAGGACTTGGTTCGTTAGGTATAATCTTCTTTCATAGTAGCTAACTACTCCTATGATAGTGTTAGTTATAGTTTAGCAAAGATCCTTTCGGTTAGTCGATGTTAGTTTAAAGAAAAAGATTGTTTTTCATATTTCCGCCTCCCCGCAACTCGTGGGGTGTACAACGTCGACTTAAAGTGGTATCAGAGCCTCGCTAAACCATAACTAACTTGTTCGCAAAGTTATTAGAAATTCGATCGCTAAACGAATCGAAAAAAAACATCATTTTTATCAAGTTTCTATCGATTTTAAAACAGGGTCTAAATTTTTTTTCAGGGACCCTTAAAATTACAAGCAGGGAAACTTAAGAATACTGGAGAAATTTGGGTTCCTGAATCGGCCAAAGCGCCGTGGAACCGCGGCCGATCCAAGCGATCGGACGCGGATCCACTGCCGAGTTGGGGCCGAGTCAGCCCAAAATTCCCCAGAACTCTTCTATGATAATTTTGTTCTTTCTGGAATGTTTTGTTTCTGCCCAAGTCTCAGGTGCACAGAGAAGTTTTTGGAGTAGAATCAATTGTGTTTGCTCGATCAAAATTCTACGATGTTTGGCTAATTAGATTATATCTGTGATTTGTATAATGTACTCGTAAACCTCCCCTAACTGCTAGTATGTCGGTTAGCATGGGGTTGCACATTTCTGTAATGTTTTTGCTGTTTGTGTTTATGAACTTGATTGGATCATTGTGATAATTAGCCGGGGTTTGAGATGGGTTTTTATATTCATTCATTCGATGTAAATTGTAATATATTGTAATATTCTTTTGCGGGGCACATCTAAGTTGCGGTTGTAGCAACCGTTGTATTATTTCACTTACTGATTTTTGCTCCTAGGATAGACCCAAGGTGGGGTGCACAAACTACCGGGTACTTTGAAGTGTTTAGTGGCCTACTCACGTTGTTGAGGGAGACCACTTCACTTCGGGTACTTGGCGGGTAGTTTGTCGTACCCGTAGGGGTCTAGGGTGGGGTAATGGCTATTCATCACAACTGTGTAATCCGTCTTTCGCTGCAGGCTCAAAGGAAACACGGATTGCTTGTATATCCAATAATGTTCATCTGTGATCTGGAATGCCTATTATTGCGTCTGACGAATGTACAATATCTATATATGATAGCTATTTAGACGTCACTTATGTTTTACACCCGCGCTAGCCCAGCCCCCGCTCTGTCCTTAGTTAAGTAACCTAACGGGCGATGACGGGACCCAGTGGCGAATGCAGATGGCATAAGAGGACGTTGTATTTTCGTTGTTTTCTGCAATGATAGGTTAATTGATGAGACGCATTATTTTAGTGCAAAGAAAATAAACCAAAGTTGAATCGTTGGAACAGTTTAAAAGAAACCACTTGGTTATTTTTAAAACAGAAGATATTTTTTAATTGCGGAGCTTTAACTACTCCTTTTGAAAGCTATCAGGTTCCTTCGGTCATATTAAGTTCACTACGTTCACGGTTTCGCCAAAACCATTCGTAGCCCTCTGTTATTTCATTTGGGTATTCAGTTGTATTCAAGCTATGTATTTTGACCAACGCCAAGGCAGAGTGTTTGGTAGCTGCTGGGTATTCATTTGTTGCATAGATAGATGAGTTAGTTTGGGACAGTCGTATTATCATTTGACCAACGTCAGGGGTATGTACGGATGGGTTCAAATTAACAAGATAATGATGGGTAGAACTTGACATGTGACTTATGACATTTTGACCAACGCCAAGGTCATAAGAGCATGGGGCAGAAATTTATATCGGGAATTTCTAAAGAAACTGAAATTTGCAAAGAGATGCATACCATTTGGAGTTTGATGAATGTTGGTAGGATTCCTTCAACATTATCACACGATGATATTTGGATCCCGATCCTACTGTGAGTATATGCTACTCATCAGGAGATTTGTCACTTAACGATCAATGCTATAAACCAAGTAGGTGCCGAGAAAGGTGTCAGCGGGGTTACGCCCCCAGAGAAAAGAGGTTATTTAATTAAGGAACTTCGCGAAAGAGTTGGAAAACCTCCCTCGAAGTACCGACACCGGCCTGGCTGAACGGTTAAGCAAGTATTGTACAGTGAGAATAGTCCTGACTAGTTCTTCCTTTTTGGTTTGAGGAAGGATTCGAGAAACAGTGGGAGCCATCCATTTTAGATAAACTAAAAACCACTTTAAACTTGCAAGAGTATCATGCTAAAGTGTTCCCTCTCTCTCTCATTGCAGCAACCCAAAACATGACTGGCCTTAAGTTACTATTAGAGAAAAATATATTGACAGGGCCAAACTATAAAGATTGGCTGCGGAATGTCAAGATGGCTTTGACCTATGACAAATTGGGGTATGTCCTTACCGCTAAGGCATCTGCTGTCCCTGGTCCCAAATCGAGTAATGCAGATAAGGAAATCCGCAAAACCTGGGAGTTAGATTGCGCGAGGGCCAAGTGCATCGTGCTTGCCTCAATGAATAATGAACATCAGAGGAGGCACGAGGATATGGATCTTGATGCCATATTTCTCCATACAAAGGAATTTTATGGAGAGCAATCTCGTATAGCAAGATACGAGACCTCAAAGAACTTGTTTCAGGCGATGTTGGCCGTCGGATCATCGGTAGGAGAACATGTCCTAAAGATGATTGGCTATATAGAAGAGCTCGCAGACCCTGGGATGACTTTGGAGAACGAGCTCTATACAGACTTGATTCTCCAGTCCCTTCCTTCCACTACGCCCAGTTTATTCTGAATTTCAACATTCAAAGAAAAGAAGTTGAACTTCCAGAACTCCTTAACATGTTGAGGAGTGCAGAGGGCACCTTACAGAAGACAAGGGATACACCCGCTATGTTTGTTCGCGGTGCTTCTTCTTCCGGGTCCAAGGCTAGGGCCAAAGGAAGGAAGAATAAGGCCGCCACCAAACCTAGAGGAGGTGTTAGTAAGGTGGGAGCGAAGGGAAAGAAAAAGATTGCGGTGCTAGTAGTGGCAAAGGATGAATGCTTCCACTGTCATAGGAAAGGGCACTAGAAGAAAGATTGCAAGGCATGGAACGCCAAGAACCAGGAACCGAAGCAAGCTGTGGCTTCGATTTCAGGTGTGTTTGTAATTGAGAATTGTCTGTCAATCAACTCTACTTCCTGGGTATTGGATACCGGATCAGGATCTCATATATGCAATTCATTGCAGGCACTGAGAAACCGTAGAGTGCTGAAGGTTGGTGATATGACCCTGAAGGTTGCTAACGGAGCTAGCGTGGGAGCTGTGTTCGTAGGGGATTATCACCTGGGATTGACGGGTGGACATATTTTGTTTTTGCATAACTGTTTTTGCGTACCCAGTTTAACGTGTAATATCATATCGGTTTCGTTATTATCAAAAGAAGGTTATGATTTCACGTTTGTAAGCGATGTTGTTAACATCCACCTTAATCATGGTTTGATTGGGTCCGGTACACTAGATAACGGTATATATATCTTAAACCAATTACAGATTTTCAATGTCCAGAACACACTAAAAAGAAAGTCTTCAGATTTAAATAAAGCTTTCTTATGGCATTGTAGACTGGGTCACATCAATGAGACAAGGTTAACTAAGTTACATAGAGAAGGATATTTGGATTCGTTCGAATATCAAACTTATTCCACTTGTCAATCATGTCTCAAAGGAAAGATGATAAAGACTCCATTCACTGGACATGGAGTAAGAGCGAGCGAGCTCTTAGGACTCATACACAGCGATGTATGTGGTCCAATGTCTACACATGCAAGAGGTGGTTTTTCCTATTTCATTACTTTTACGGATGATTACTCTAGGTATGGATTCATTTTCTTGATGAAACATAAATCCGAAGCTTTTGAGAAATTCCAAGAGTATAAGAATGAAGTAGAAAACCAAACCGGAAAAAGTATCAAGACACTAAGATCTGATCGAGGTGGTGAATACTTAAGTGCCGAGTTCCTAGGTTACCTAAAAGAGAAAGGAATTCTCTCTCAGCTTACTCCTCCATACACTCTACATCATAACGGTGTATCGGAGTGACGGAATCGAACCCTATTGGATATGGTACGTTCCATGATGAGTAATTATGAGTTACCACGATCTTTCTGGGGCTATGCGCTAGAATAAGGGGCATATCTTTTGAACAGAGCTCCTACTAAGACTGTGCCCACCACGCCATATCAGATGTGGAGTGGGAAGAAACCCTATCTTCAGTATCTAAAGATATGGGGATGTCCAGCTTTTGTTAAAAAGCAGCATGCGGAAAAACTCGAGGCACGATCAGTACAATGTAAGTTTGTGGGATATCCAAAGAACTCCAAGGGGTATTATTTCTATTACGCAGAGGAACAAAAGGTTTTTGTTTCTCGTAATGCCCATTTTCTAGAACAACAGTTTTTAGAAAAGGAAACAAGTGGGAGCGAAATAGAACTGGAAGAAATTCCAAAACCATAAACCCCTACTGAAAGTTTGCTAGAACCAGTAGTTCAAGAAGAACAGGACATTCCCGCACCCCTCCGCAGGAGTAGTAGGTCGTCTCATCCGCCTGAGAGATACTACAGTTTTCTCATAGATGGGGATAGAGAGGATTGCGTCATTGATGATGATGAACCTACTAGCTTCCAACAGGCCATCCAGAGCGGTGATTCGGTACGATGGCTAGATGCAATGCGGACCGAGATGGAGTCCATATACAACAACAAAGTATGGACTTTGGACTTTGCTCCAGATGGGGTAAAACCCATAGGATGCAAATGGATCTTCAAGAAAAAGATTGGTGTAGATGGACAGATGGAAACCTATAAGGCTAGACTTGTTGCAAAGGGTTTTCGTCAAAGACCTGGTTTGGACTATGACGAAACTTTTTCTCCAGTGGCTATGCTCAAATCCATTCGGGTCCTTCTTGCTATTGCCGCCTTCCATGATTATGAGATCTGGCATATGGACGTAAAGACGGTTTTTCTAAATGGTAATTTGGAAGAGTGCATCTATATGGATCAGCTAGAAGGCTTCAATCAGAGTGGGAGCAGTGGGAAAGTGTGCAAGTTGCTTAAGTCCATTTATGGACTAAAGCAGGTATCGCGGAGTTGGAACATCTGTTTTGATGAAACGGTCAAAGAATATGACTTTATCAAAAATCCAGATAAACCATGTATATATAGTAAAATTGTAGCATGAACTGTTGTATTCCTCGTCTTGTACGTGGATGACATTCTATTGATAGGAAATGACATTCTTATGCTACAATCTGTTAAAGGATTCTTGTCACACAGGTTCTCCATGAAAGACTTGGGTGATGCCTCTTACATTCTGGGGATCCGGATCTATCGTGATAGATCCTAGAGAATGTTGGGACTTTCGCAGTCTAGGTATATCAACACTATACTGAAAAGATTCAGTATGGAAGATTCTAAGCGCGGTAATCTACCGACTTGTCACGGAATCACCCTATCCAAAGAGATGTCTCCCAAGGCTGATATGGAAAGAGATCGCATGTCTATTATACCCTACGCTTCTGCGGTAGGCTCTATAATGTATGCGATGTTGTGCACCAGACCAGATGTTGCTTATGCACTGAGCGTGGTAAGCAGGTATCAGTCAGACCCAGGGGAGAAGCACTGGATAGCAGTGAAGAACATTCTCAAGTACCTGAGAAGGACTAAGGAGATGTTCTTGGTTTACGGCAGAAAAGACCTCAAGATCGAGGCCTTTGCTGATTCCGGCTTCCAGAGTGATAAGGATGACTCCAAGTCCATGTCAGGTTATGTCTTTACCCTCAATGGAGGGGCGGTGTGCTTGAAGAGTTCCCAGCAGGACACCATTGCTGACTCGACTATGGAAGCGGAGTATATTGCTGCTTGTGATGCCGCAAAAGAAGAGGTCTGGATGAAGAAGTTCTTAACATAACTTCAGGTGGTTCCTACCATTGTAGATCTAATACCGCTGTATTGCGACAACAACGGAGCTATAGCTTTAGCGAAAGAACCTAGGTCCCATAAGAAGTCCAGACACATCTTAAGGCAGTATCACCTGATTAGAGAGATCATAGATCGCCGGGAGATCGAGGTCCGGAGAGTTGCTACAGAGGAGAACATTGCTGATCTATTCACAAAGGCCTTACCTCAGATTCAGTTCGAGAGGCTACTCGAGATGATCGGTCTTCGTTAAGCCAGTATATGGCCCTAGTGCAAGTGGGAGATTGTTAGTGTATATGCCCTAGGGGCCATTATTGTATCATACTAGCTTGTATATTACTTAATGGAAGCTTGGGATATTCACAGTTATAATAACAGTCTTGCTAAACATGGTAGTATGCTAGCTGGTTATATCTATCTTAATATGTGTGTACGTATTGATAGAGCCCTTAGGATCTTGCTTGACTACCAGCGTTGTGATGGCAGTCACACTAATGGGGGCTGGGTAGTCTACAAGCACATCCTTTTTCAGGTCCCTAGTCGTAGGATTATCGAGACAGGGCATCGATATTCCGGAGTAGACTAGTGTGTACGCTTCTCATCCCAGTTGGGGAGATGGTATGTCCCACAGCCATCAGTACGTCGTACTGGAGATAGTATACAGGTGCTCGTTGGGTTACGGGTATACCGGACAGGACTCGTGGGGAACTGTTGGTTGGTATTATACCCATCGTCAGTTAACAGTTCCCAGGTGACATGAGTACAGCATAATCCGCAGACTTGACACTGCTGCTTCTCCTCGAGTGTGTCCCACTGTTCTTAGATTGCTACCCTACCACGACTCAAAGGAGTCATGTAAACATGTAGCAGTTGGGTGCAGTCCCGAGCACTTGGAGGCAGTGGCGGTTAGACATGATTCGTCTCTCCCGGTATTGGGAGTTGATATCGCGCTGTGTCAGAGAGCCATTACGCAAAGTCCCTGGCCAGGGCAACCGAGATTTACAGGTAGGTTTTCCAGTAGTTTCTCAAGGTGTAATGGGCTTCGCTCCGACACGACTTATACCGCTTTTAGGGGACTGACGCTTGCCGCCCCTAGGCTCGATATGCGATAGTCCTAGACGAACAGACTGGACTGTACGGAGATTGTCACATCAGGCTCAGTAGGAGTTCGGATGGGTTTCCTCATCGTCTTTCTTATCGACATCTACCTGGGGACCGTTACGTACAGCTAGTGCCGCTTGCGGTCTGTGGTTAAACCCTCTGCCAGCGTAGTAGTCGAGTCTTTAGAGTCCCACACGGAGAGTTTCCCTGCCCCGGGCGAAACGATATTGAGGTCGTATGGTTTTACGACAAGGGTTCGGACGCATACGTGTTTTTACGAACGTACGATGTTCGGATAGTTTTTACTAGCCGGCTTTGGTTTAAGCCAGATTCTAGTATCGGATTATTGGATTTATACAGTCTAAAGTTTTTCCGTGTTTTCACGGATAGGAGGGGCGTTCTCGTAATTTGGCGAGAAGCTTCTAGAAGGATGATGACTTGGGGGTTAAGGTGGCATTTGCATTTATTGATTTAGTGACTCATTTGTGTGATTCATCCATGGAGTTAATGATGCATTTAATGGCTAATGACTCATGAGATGAATCACACAAGGTGAATGAATGAAGCATGGTTGATAAATCATTTGATTTATTCATTTAATAAATCATCATGCTTCATATATTCGAAATGAGTTATTATTTCATTTCATTCTCACTCTCACCTTCTCTCTCCTGAAGCTCTCTCTTTTCAAACCCTAATCCTAACTTCTTATGTGTTGAGATCAAGGATTAGTAAGACTTGTTAATCCCTAATCACACTCTATATTACCTAGGTGACTTTGATTAGCAATTTGAGTAACCTAGTTTCCTCAAGTTAGAGGCAAAGCTTGGAGTAATAGCTTTCGGGTGGATCGTCTATTACAAAGAGGAGGCCGACGAGGAGGTGGTTAACGAGAAGAAGAAGGACTTGGTTCATTAGGTATAATCTTCTTTCATAGTAGCTAACTACTCCTATGATAGTGTTAGTTATAGTTTAGCAAAGATCCTTTCGGTTAGTCGATGTTAGTTTAAAGAAAAAGGTTGTTTTTCATATTTCAGCCTCCCCGCAACTCATGGGGTGTACAACGTCGACTTACAACCTCAGGCACCTGAGAGGTACTCCGGTAGCCTCAAGGACGGTGACAGGGAGGTTCTTGTTTACCCAGACTTGCCGTTGCTGTTGTTCCAGACTATGAGACCCGGCAGGAGGATGAGTATAGTGTCGTTCTAAACTAGCTTTAGGCATGTATGTGTATATGACTTTGCCAGAGGATTGTGTAGTCATTGGGAGCAGCGGAAGCATAGTGGATAGGTAGCTTATGTCTATTTATGGACTAAAGCAGATATAGCGGAGATAGATCATCTGTTTCTGATGTGACAGTCATAGGTTTGACTTCATCAGAATAGGGATGGATCTGTTAAGAAAGTAGTAGGGTGTGATGTCCTGGTATTTGGATGACATACACAGAATAGGAAGTGAAATTCCTATACTACGATCGGTTATACTTTAGTTGTCACACAGTGGTTTCTCCACATAGGATATGGATATTATATCAGATATTCTGGTTACTAGATCTATGGTTTTAGATATAGATTTGGGTAGTTTCCCAATCTGGGTACTTAGACAACTTTCTAAAGGTGTTTTAGAATGGACGACTCCTAGCACGGTAGTATACCTGCAGGTGATGGAGTCACCCTCTCTAAAGGTGTCTTACAGACTAAAGGGGAGAGGGATGTGCATGATTGGCAGATCACTTGCTTAGGCAATTGAGTCAATCATGAGATGTCTAGTACCACACCAGATGTTGTCTTTGCACGAGATGCAATAAGTTGATATTAATCCAATCCTGGAGAAACGATTAGAAGCAGTTTTAGAACATGAGTGGATGTTCTAGGGAAATGATAACGGCAGCCTCCTTCGGGAGACGGTTATCATTCCAGGCTTCCAAGCTGACCTGGATGACAGAGTGACTGTCAGAGTTATAGTTTTCTCTCTGACGAGGGCCAGTATTTTGGACAGGTGGTCCAAGCGGATATTGAGGGAGGCATGGCACAGGATACTGATTAAGTTCAGTTGATGATACAGTCTAAGAAGTCTGGATTTGTAGTTCATTTATGAGCTTGGTCCCATCAGACATCCAAACATATTCTAAGACAGATATTGCTCATTTCGGGAGATGGCTTTCTCCGCGAACTTGAGATAAAGAGAGACATAGAAAGAAACATCAGGGCGGATCCACTCACTGAGGCTATTCCTCGAACGCAATAGTTTCGCAAACGGGCTTTGTGAGACTGATTAGTAGAGGAGTTGGGTGTTCGGTATCACACGGGCTGTGAGTATGCGATATTGCAATAATTAGCCTTGAGTGCAAGTGAGAGATTGTTGGATATAGTGCCCTCAGAGTCGATTATTGGATCACAGGCACGTGATTGCAATGATTGAGGGAGGACCTATACCGGTAGGACAGTCTTAATCGAGAGGTTTGTATACTATCTGGTTTGTCTTTGTCATCGTGTATATGCATTAAGTGACATTATAGTTCACTATTACACGTTGATAGAAAATAGTATGCTACCATGGTTTGTCTTTATCATCGGGTACTGCTTTAGGTGACCTTACAGGTCGCTATTTCACGTTGATAGAGCCCTTATGATTCTTGCTTGACTTCCAGCAGTATGATGGCGGTCATATACGTGGGAGCTGGGGTCTATAAGCACATCCTTAAAGTGGTCCCTAGTTGTGGGAGTTTCGAGACTGGGCATCGATACTCCATTAGTAGACTAGTGTATACAGTCGAGACCCCGACGAGGGGCGGTGGCCGGTCTCACAAGCCATTGGTGTCAGTTGGATCACCTAAGACGTATACAGGTGCTCATTGGGTTATGAGTACACCGGACAGAACTCGCTGGGAACATGCTAGTTGGTATTATACCTGACGTCAGATAGCAGTTCCCTGGTGACATGTGTACAGGTTAGTTCATCGACCTGAGATCGTCATTTGTCTCGTGTGAGTTCCCACTGTGCTTTGATTACTACCCTACCACGGCTCAAAGGAGTCGTGCAAATAGGTTTTAGTTGGGTACAGTCCCGAGCCACATGGAGGCAGTGAGCGGATCGGCAGGAGTTTCGTCTCTCCCGGTATTGGGGGTGAGATCGCGCTGTGTCTAGGAGAGCCATTACACGAAGTCCTTGGCCAAGGCAGGACATTTACTGGTAGGTATTCCAGTAGTATCTCAGAGTGTTCTGGGCTACACTCCGACACGACTTGTACCGCTTTTGGGGGTCTGACTTTTACTGACCCCCTAGGCCCGCCATGCGATGCTTATAGACGAACAGACCGGACTGTACGGATATTGTCACTGACAGGTTCAGTAGGGTGTCAGGATGAGTTCGCTCATCGACCTCCCTTTTGGTCAATATCTGGTATCCCGTTACGTACAGCTAGTACTACTGACGTACTAGTGGTTAAATCCTTAGCTAAAGTATTGACGAGTCTTTAGAGTCCCCCACAGACAGTTTGTCAAGTTTCGGGCGAAACGTTGTAGAGGCCGTATGATATATGGTTGGGTCCGATCATATACGTGCAGTAGTGCACGGATCATGATCGGGCGGATCATACTAGTGGGCTTTGGTTTAAGCCGGATCCTAGTATTATATTTGTTGGATTACTTTAGTCTCATCGCATTCAGTCGGAATGCGGATGCAGGTATGTATATACAGGTGAGGGGTATCCTTATGATCCGTCACGAGTTTAATTTAGATGTTGCCGTATCTTTTTATTGTTGTAAACATTTGGGTTAATGTTTACTTTAGTGGAAATAGTGAGCTTAAGTGATCATGAGAAGCAATTAATGTGGCATGTTCAATTTGGTGACTCATGGTCTCTTTTTTGGTGAACATGTCATTTTAATTGATGGATTAGAGTGTGAAATGAAAGATGGAGAGAGAGAGGGCTGCCATGTAAAGAGGTTAGCTCTTGTATTATTTGTTCTAACTCTCTCTCTCATTTTTTTGATCATACAACATAAGAGAAAGAAAAAGCCTTTTCTTCTTCTTCTTCTTCCTCTAGCTCACCATTTCCATGGATGGCTTCACCTTCAACCTCAATCCATACAATGGATGCAAGAGACAAAGTTGTCACACACATTCTCTACATCGCCTTGGACACGTCGGCTAGCGAACTTCATGCCCGAGTTGCTTCGGATGAAGCGGGAGCCCGTAAAAAGATTCGATGATGTGGTGCCCTTTCCGACGAGGAGATCGAGACCGGAGATGCCGCGAGGAGCTTGGGATGGTGGCCAAAAACCAAAGGACACGGATCGATCGGTATAGCCTTTCCAACCCTTCTCTAGTTGCTAGTTGTAGGTTAATGGTTCGATCCGGGTTTTAAGCATACGATAGCGCTGGTTTCTAGTTCATGAAAAGTTTTTGTTTCCGCATTTTGGCCTCGAACAGACGGCCGGGGCGCTACCGTATACTTACATGGTATCAGAGCCACGCCATTAACCTTGACTAGCTTGCTCTAACGTGTTTAGAACTTCGATCGAACGAAATTTTCAAAAGCTGCATTTCCAATTCTGAGTTTCTGTCGAAATTTTTTTATCGTCAAAAAATTATTTTAAGTATTGCAGAAAATCAGGCATGTTTTTTTAAGAAATCTGAGAAAAATTGGTTCACTGATTCCACTGTAGCAGCGCGGAACCGCGGCCGTACCCACATTTTGGCCGCGGTTCCGCCGCCGTACTGTAGCATCAGCCCACCAATTTTCCTACACTGGTTTCTGACTTGGAAATGGGGTTTCTGGTAATTTTTGTTTTGGCCCAGATTATTTTGAGTACTGGGTATTGTAATTGGGGCCCACTTTGGGAAATTTTGTCGATCGAAAATTTTAAATATGTTAGTTCACAATGCTTACTTTATATCTGTGACCGTGAATGTCATTCGAGCAATAAATCTTGTCTAATTGCTATAGTCCTTTTAGACAGATTTGCGAACGTGACATTCACGTTGATGTTCTGTGTTGTGCTGTGATGTTGCGGATTTGTCGTGGTGGATAGCCTGGAAGCAATGGTATACAGTTTGGTTGTATTTGTACATTTGATATTGCGGGGCGAGCGTCCGACATGTAGACTGCCGTCACTGCCTGTTTGTATATTATTCTTTTGGGGCACGACCGGGCTGAAGTAGATGTACCCGTTGTATATATATTTTTACTTTCTGTACTAGGATTACCCCGCGGTGGGGTGCATGGATAGCCGGGTTCTAGAGGGCAACGAGCCCGCATCTCATGGCTTTGAGATGGAGGGGGCTTCACTCTAGAATTAGCGGGCTATTCGCCGCACTCGTAGGGGGTACAGGTTGACCTAAGGAGGGATGCTCAAGTTACTGGATTCTGTGAAGTGCTGGGTGGTCCATTCACTTTGTTGAAGGGGGCTGCCTCGCTTCAGGTTTTGGCGGGTAACTTGCCGCACCCGTAGGGGTCTAGGATTTCATTGCACTGGCTATCCACACGACCAGGGGAACATCGGGTTTCAGTAGCAGCTCTATGAAACCCGAGGATCCCAGATTATCTGTATTGTTCTGTGATGCTTATTACATTTATGTGATGTTGCATTTTATCACGCCTTGAGCGATTATTATATATTGATATATATACTAGTAGATGTTGTATATGTTTTACACCCGCGCTAGTCCAGTCCCCGCTCTGTCGTTAGTTAAGTAACCTAACGGGTGATGACGGGACCCAGTGGCGAATGCGGATGGCAGATACGTATATCGTATTTTCGTTCTTTATTGGTGTGATCAATTGATGGGACTGCATTGATTCGGATCAATGCAAGTTAAACAAACCTATTCTGATGTTGTTGGAACATTTTTCAAAAAAAGCTGTTATTGCAAGGACGTTTTCTTTTGTTTTGCACAGTGGTATTCAGTTGGAATATCCTGCACCTCAGTCGACGAGGCAAGGGCCGAGATCCCTTCATCAGGAGTGACCCCTTGGACAGAAGTTTGCGTCAGGGTAATAACTTAACTATAGTCGATTACTTTTTCCTTTGCATAGTGGTATTCAGTTGGAATATCCTGCACCTCATTCTACGGGAAAAGAGCCGGGATCCCTTCACCGGGAGTGACCTCTTTAGCAAAGGTTTTCGCCACTATATTTTTATAAAAAGGCTATGCAGTTCCTTCAACGATATCAAGTTCATTACGTTAAAGGTTTTTCGCTAAAAACCAGCCGTAGCCCTCCGTCATTTCTTACAAGTATTACTTAGTATTCGTGCTGCGTTTGTTGACTGTGTCAAGACGTAGTGTGCGGTAGCTAAGTAGTGTTTATTTGTGGCATATTAATGCGATTGGTTAGGATAGTCATGCGGCCTTATTGACTGTGTCAAGGGCTCGTACGGGTGGGTTTAATGCAATCCAGGATAATGACGGGTTGAACTTGACTAGGACTCTTTGATTTGTTGACTGTGTCAAGGTCACTTGGGTCCTAGGGGTAAAAATCACATCGGGAGTTTCTAAGGAAACTAAAACTTGCCAGATATGCGCATACCTTCTGGTGTGTGAAACTAAAACTTTCCAGATATGCCCGACTAATTTTTCTTTCAGGTTTGGAGGAGAATTTGAGGTTACAGTGGGAGGTTTCCTGATTAGATAAAGTGATAACCATTCTGATCTAGGGTAAAGTGCACGCAGAGTGTTTCTTTTCTCTCTCTCTTGGGCAGCGACCTTTGACCGACCCTAGACTATGACTTAGTGACCAAGTTGACCGAACCTTCTTAAAATACTGGCTTATGGATTGTCCGAGTTGCATAAGTCATTGCCGCTCCTTCTTTCACCCTTTGATTTTCTCAGAACACCCCGTAATACTACGGATATCCACTTCCTTTGGATAGATCCATCGTATGGTTATATACAAACTCGAAGAGATTTCTTCGAGGATGGATCAAGGTTCAGGAGAAATAGAATTGGTTTATTCAGTTGTCTTTTATTATCACCTTCTCTCAGGTTGCGAGGGCTCCTTAGTTTAGGAGAGTGCACCTATTACGCTTATTGAATAGTCTTATTCCAAACCATAGGCAGGTACCAAAAGGTAGGGAATGAAGAAAACCAATTAGCCTAAGTAAGGTGTACAAAAGGTAATATGTAAAGACAACATAAAGGGATTAGAAAGAGGGCAAAGTAAATTGCGACTGTTATCATTCACGACCAAACCACGTACTTCATCGCCACTACTATTTCACCTTTGCTTTTTTCCCCAGTTTGGGAGAAATAGAATAAGGTATTATTCAGTTGTCTTTTATCATCACATTCTCTCAAGTTGTGAGTACTCCTTGGTTTAGGAGGGTACACCTATTATGCTTACTGGATATTCTTCTTCCAAACCATAGGCTGGTGCCGAACGGTAGGGAAGGAAGAAAACCACTTGGCCTAAAGGGGTGTACAGAAGGTAATGAATAAAGACAAATAAAGGGATTTGGAGAGATGGCAAAGAGATATACGGTTAAAGTCATGAATTGGATTATGGAAGAGGCATTACTAGGAATACCAGGATACCCCTACGAAACATTTTCATGTTTCAGTTACACTGAGCATTGTTAAAGGAAAACCGATTTCCCGATTAGATACTTACTCCATGGTATGTATTTACCAGGTTACATTCTCATATCTGTATGGTTTTACAGATGATGAGTGGGAGTAAGTTATTGGAAATTTGGTGATCATCCTCATTATATTGGAATTCTTTGTAATTGGTGATATTTGAGGAAATCGCCTGGGTACAATTTTTAACCTACGATGCACAGGTTTTGAGTTATTCGACTCAACGGACTTATACAAGAGTATTGCATGTTGTCCAGTGTCCATCAGGACAAAGGGGTAGGTCCTCGTACTATGTTCTGTTTACTTATGATTTCTCTAGTTTTTAGATAAGTGTTTTGTAGAAATACAATGTCTAAGTTTTGAGAAGTTGTGGTTATAAGAATAAAGTAGAGAACCAGGTATCACAAGTATCGGGATTCTTCAAAGAGATTGAAGATGTAGATTCTTGTGATTGGTATTCAGATGATAGTAATGGTTTTGAGAAACTTGTTTCTCTTTCAGGTTACTCATAATTGGATGTATTCCTAAGTTGAGTAATTCTGATTAGCCTCTCTCCATTAAGTTGATATGCACTGGAGACAGCTGCATGATTTGAATTTGGTTCCAATTAAATAAGTGCCAATGTTTCTATATTGGATATAGAATGGTTCGTATCTTAACGATGTTAAGGTACAGGGAGTTGTCCAGCTTATGCTTAAAACCAGACACTGGATAACTCAAGGCACGCTTCTGTAATGGCAGTTTGTGGGTTGACCCTGGCTTCGATGAGGGTTGACATTTCTATCATCTGGAAGATCAATAGTGATATTGTTCTCGACTCGCCACAGTTTTAGTAAAATGGATTTTTTCAGAAAACGATAGTGGGAGTATGGTAGAACTGGAAGAGATTCCAGAACCGCAAACGATTACGGAAAATTTAATAGGACCTATATATTCAATCAGGTTTGACATTCCAATAGCCACTCCGCAGATATGGTGGGTAACCTCAGACACCCGAGAGGTACTCCGGTAGCCTCAAGGACGGTGACAGAGAGGTTTTTGTTTACCCAGACTTGACACTACTGTTGTTCCAGACTATGAGACCCGGCAGGAGGATATGTATAGCGTCGTTCTAAACTAGTTTTAGAAGTGGACGTATATATTATTCTGCCAGAGGGTTGTCATAGTCAGTGGGAGCAGCGCAAGCATAGTGGACAAGACGCTTATGTCTATTTATAGGCTTGAGCAGATATAGCGGAGATAAGATCATCTATTTTTGATGTGAAAGTCATGGGTTTGACTTCATCAGAATAGGGGATGGATCTGTTAAGAAGGTAGTAAGGTGTGATGTCCTGGTATTTGGATGACATACACAGAGTAGGAAGTAAAATTCGTATACTACGGTCGGTTGTACTTTGGTCGTCTCACAGTTGTTTCTCCATAATGGATATGGATATAATATCAGACATTTTGGTTACTAGATCTATGGTTTTAGATCTAGATTTGGGTAATTTCCCAATGTGGGTATTTTGACAGTATTATAATGGTATTTTAGAATAGATGACTCCTAGCATAGTGGTGTACCTTCAGATGATGGAGTCACCCTCTCTAAAGGTATCTTACAGACTAAAGGAGAGAGGGATGTGCATGATTGGCAGATCACTTGCTTAGGCAATTGAGTCAATCGTGAGATGTCAAGTACCACACCAGATGTTGTATTTGCACTAGCTGCGATAAGTTTATATTAATCTAATCCTGAAGAAACATAAGGAAGCAGTTTTAGAATATGAGTGTATGTTCTACGGATTTGATGACGGCAGCCTCCTTCGGGAGACGGTTATCATTCCAGGCTTCCAAGGTGACATGGATGACAGAGTGATTGTCAGAGTTATAGTTTTCTCTCTGACGAGGGACAGTATTATGGATAGGTGGTCCAAGAGGATGCTGTGGGAGGCATGGTGCTGGATACTGATTAGGTTCAGTTATCAATAAAGTCTAAGAAGTTTGGATTTGGAGTTCATTTATGGACTATGTCCCATCAGATATTCAGACATATTCTAAGACAGGTATTACTCGATTCGGGAGATGGCTTTCTCCGTGAACTTGAGATTAAGAGAGACATAGAAAGAAACATCAGGGCGGATCCACTCACTGAGGCTATTTCTCGAACACAATAGTTTTACAAACAAGCTTTGTTAAACTGATTAGTAGAGGAGTTGGATGTTCGGTATTACATGGGCTGTGAGTATGCGACATCGCAATAATTAGCCTTAAGTGCAAGTGGGAGATTGTTGGATATAATGCCCTCAAAGTCAATTATTGGATCGCAGGTACGTGATTGCAATGATTGAAGAAGGACCTATACCGATATGACAGTCTTGCTCGAGATGATAGTATGCTATCTGGTTTGTCTTTATCATCGTATACATACTTTAGTTCGCTATTGCATGATGATAGAGCCCATAGGATTCTTGCTTTACTGCCAGCAGTGATGGCGATCATATATATGGGAGCTGGGGTCTATAAGCACATCCATAAAGTGTCCCTAGTCGTGGGAGTTTCGAGACAGGGCATCGATACTCCTGAGTAGACTAGTGTATATAGTCGAGACTCCGACGAGAGGCGGTGGCCGGTCTCACAAGCCACTGGTGTCAGTTGGTTCACCTAAGATGTATACAGGTGCTCATTGGGTTATGAGTATACCGGACAGGACTCGCCGGGAATATGCTAGTTGGTATTATACATATCGTCAGATAGCAGTTCCCTGGTGACAAGTGTACAGTTTAGTTTGTCGACCTGAGATCGTCATTTGTCTCGTGTGAGTTTCCACTGTGCTTTGATTTCTACTCTACCAAGCTCAAAGGAGACGTGCAAACAGGTATTTTTTGGGTACAGTCCCGAGCCACATGGATGCAGTGAGCGATCGTTGGGGATTCTTCTCTCCCGGTATTGGGGGTTGATGTCGCATAGTGCACGGGTGGCCATCACTAGAAATCCTCGGCCGAGGTAGTGGAGAATTACTGATTTCCATCAGTAGTTTCTCAGGTGGTGATAGGCTTCATACCGACACGAATTATCGTGTTATTAGGGGTCTGATTTTATCCACCCCATAGACTCGATATGCGATACTCTTTAGACGAACGGACTGGATTGTTCGGATATTGTCACTGTCAGGCTCAGTAGGGTTTCTGGATGAGTTCGCTCGTCAGCTTCTCTTCCAATCAATACATTGGCAAACGTTACGTACAGCTTGTACCTCTGACGTGCCAGTGGTTATACTCAGTGCCAGTGTGTTGATGAGTCATTAGAGTCCCCCATAGACACTTTCCCAAGTTCGGGCGAAACGTTGTAGAGGCCGTATGGTTTTATGGCAAGGTTCGGAAAATGCACGTGCGTTTTCGCACGTGTCATTTTTCGGGCAGATAATACTGGAAGGCTTTGGTTTAAGCCGGATCCCAGTATTATACTGTGTAGATATAATATCTTTGTCTTAGTTGCATTTGTATTCGGTCATAATAAAAATGCGGGTATGTTTATACTGTTACGGGGTTATCCTGAAATTAGTTTCGGGATCACTTTTGGAAGTTGCCAGTTTCCAATTTTCTATCGCCCGTCTTTAACGTTCGGTTAAAAACGGATTTATCTTCTCTTGAGATAAGTGTGGAAGATTCTAGATGATGACTAGGATGGTGAGGTGTTAAGTGACTCATTAGTGCATTTAATGATTCATTTAATGCAAGGGTGACTAGGTTAAGATGATTCATTGTTTGCATTGATTTTTTGTGCAAGGTGGATAATGACTCATTAGTTCTTTTATGGTTATGGTTACCTCATTCCTTGCTCCTACACTCACCCCCTCCACCATATATTGGCCGGCCCTTCATGAGTGAGATGAGATGGATTTTCATTTGAGAAATTATGATAGTTATTTGGTTCATGGAAATTAGAATAGAAAAGTTTCTCATTTCATATCGATCCAAAAGGCAACTTCATTAACCGTTTGTTTATAGCCTTGGACGAAGTGAGACAAAGTGTTCTACTCATTCTCTACATCAATCTTGGTCATCTCTTTTAGCAAACTTGATGATCGAGTTGCCTCGGTTCAGAGGCGGGAGCCCGTTTAAAGATCTTTCGACGTGGTGCCACCTGGACGAGAAAACTGGAGATTCAGGAGATCGGAGCAGCCGCAACAAAGCGTGGGATGATGGATTAAGACCGAAGGATTCGGATCGTTCAGTATAACATTTCTACCCACTTTGTAGATTGTTAGTTTAGCTTTAATGGCAGATCCGGGTTATAGTACGCGATAGTGCCAGTTGTAAAAGTTTTTGTTCCGCATTTGGCGTCTGTTAGACGGCCGGGGCGCTACCGTGGACTTACAGTGGTATCAGAGCCTTACCATTAAGCTATACTAACTTGTGCTAACGCGTTTAAAACATCGATCGATCCGAATTTCGAAAACTACAATTTCCATGTTCAAAGTTTCTGTCGATTTTTAAAAGGGTTTAAAAATTATTTTGCATATCACAGAAAACAGAGCAGGATTTTATTAGAATACTGGTGAAATTTGGTGGCCCAACTCCACAGTACGGCCGCGGATCCGCGGCCCAAACAAGGGTTTGGCCGCGGATCCGCCGCCGTTTTGTGAGATTAGTACTCCAATTTTCTACAGTAAGTTCTTCATGGGAAATTGTGGCTTTTGGTATATAACTTTTGGGCCCAGATTTTATTTTTGTACACCAGATGTACGTGGGGCCCACTTTGGGAAATTTTGTCGATCGAAATTTTAAACTTGTTAGTATGCAGTATTTAAATTATATCTCCGACCGGGAATGTCATTCGAGCGGTAAATTGCGTCTAATTGCTATAGTTCTTTTAGACGGATTTGCGAACGTGACATTCGCGTTGATGTTCTGTGTTGTGCTGTAATGTTGCGGATATGCCATGGTGGATAGCAGTGTGCAAATGGTAGTGCAGTTTGGATTTATTTATACATTTGATATTGCGGGGCGAGCGTCCAACATGTGGACTGCCGTCACTGCCTGTTTGTATAATATTCTTTTGGGGCACAACCGGGCAGAGGTCGATGTACCCGTTGTACATATTTTTATTTCTGTACTAGGTTTACCCCACGACGGAGTGCACGGATAGCCGGGTTCTGGAGCGCAACGGGTCCGTATCTCATGGCTCTGAGAGGCAGAGGGGCCTCACTCTACAATTGGCAGACTATTCGCCGCACTCGTAGGGGGTACAGGTTGACCCAAGGAGGGGTGCTTAAGTTACCGGATTCCGTGAATTACCGGGTGGTCCATTTACTTTGCTGTAGGGGCTGCCTCGCTTCAGGTTTTGGCGGGTAACTTGCCGCACCCGTAGGGGTCTAGGTTTCATTGCACAGGCTATCCACACGACCAGGGGAACGTCGGGTTTCAATAGCGGCTCTGTGAAACCCGGGGATCCCAGATTATCTGTATTGTTCTGTGATGCTTATTACTTTTCTGTAATGTTGCATATTATCACGTCTGGAGCGATTACTGTATATTGGTATATATACTATTAGATGTTGTATATGTTTTACACCCGCACTAGTCCAATCCCCGCTCTGTCGTTAGTTAAGTAACCTAACGGGTGATGACGGGACCCTGTGGCGAATGCGGATGGCATATACGTACATTTTATTTTTCGTTCTTTTCTGGTGTGATTGATTGATGGAACTGCGTTGATTCTGATCAATGCAAAGTAAAACAAACTTATATTTTATGTTGTTGGAACAATTTTAAAAAGTGTTATTACAAAGACATTTCCTTTTGTTTTGCATAGTGATATTCAGTTAGAATATCCTGCACCTCATTCGACGAGGCAAGGGCCGAGATCCTTTCACCGGGAGTTACCCCTTGGGCAGAAGTTTACGTCAGGGTAATAACTTCAATTTAGTCAATTACAAGTTGTTTTGCATCGCGGTATTCAGTTGGAATATCCTGCACCTCATTCCACGAGGAAAGAGCCGAGATCCCTTCACCGGGAGTGACCTCTTTAGCAAAAGGTTTTCGCCACTATATTTTTATAAAAAGCTACCAGGTTCCTTCAACGAGATCAAGTTCATTACGTTAAAGGTTTTTCGCTAAAAACCAGCCGTAGCCCTCCGTCATTTCTTTTGGGTATTCAGTAGTATTCAAGCTATGTATTTTGACCAACGCCAAGACATAGTGTTTGGTAGCTGCTGGGTATTCATTTGTTGCATAGATAGATGAGTTGGTTTGGGACAGTCGTTCTGCCATTTTGGCCAACGTCAAGGGCATGTGCGGGTGGGTTCAAATTGACCTGGATAGTGACGGGTAGAACTTGGCATGTGACTTATGATATTTTGACCAACGCCAAGGTCATAAGAGCATGGGGCAAAAATAATATCGGGAGTTTCAAATATATAAGAAACTTGCCAGGCATGCGCATACCTTCTGGAGTGTGATAACGTGAGTGGATTCCATCACGTTATCATGCGATGATAGTTGGATCCCGATTCTCACTGATGAATTGGTTTACTCCTCGGGTGATCCCGACTAATTCTTCTTTCAGGTTTGGAGGAGAATTTGAGGTTACAGTGGGAGGTTTCCTGATTAGATAAAGTGATAACCATTCTGATCTAGGGTAGAGTGCACGCAGAGTGTTTCTTTTCTCTCTCTCTCTTAGGCAGCGACCTTTGACCGACCCTAGACTATGACTTAGTGACCAAGTTGACCGAACCTTGTTAAAATACTGGCTTATGGATTGTCCGAGTTGCATAAGTCATTGCCGCTCCTTCTTTTACCCTTTGATTTTCTCAAAACACCCCGTATTACTACGGATATCCACTTCCATTGGATAGATCCATCGTATGGTTATATACGAACTCGAAGAGATTTCTTCGAGGATGGATCCAGGTTCAGGAGAAATAGAATTGGTTTATTCAGTTGTCTTTTATTATCACCTTCTCTCAGGTTGCGAGAGCTCCTTAGTTTAGGAGAGTACACCTATTACGCTTATTGGATAGTCTTATTCCAAAACATAGGCAGGTGCCGAAAGGTAGGGAATGAAGAAAACCAATTAGCCTAAGTAAGGTGTACAGAAGGTAATATGTAAAGACAACATAAAGGGATTAGAAAGAGGGCAAAGTAAATTGCGACTGCTATCATTCACGACCAAACCACGTACTTCATCGCCACTCCTATTTCAGCTTTGCTTTTTTCCCCAGTTTGGGTGAAATAGAATAAGGTATTATTCAGTTGTCTTTTATCATCACCTTCTCTCAAGTTGTGAGTACTCCTTGTTTTAGGAGGGTACACCTATTATGCTTACTGGATAGTCTTCTTCCAAACCATAGGCTGGTGCCGAACGGTAGGGAAGGAAGAAAACCACTTGGCCTAAAGGGGTGTACAAAAGATAATGAATAAAGACAAATAAAGGGATTTGGAGAGATGGCAAAGAGATATACGGTTAAAGTCATGAATTGGATTATGGAAGAGGCATTACTAGGAATACCAGGATACCCCTACGAAACATTTTCATGTTTCAGTTACACTGTGCATTGTTAAAGGAAAACTGATTTCCCGACTAGATACGTACTCCATGGTATGTATTTACCAGGTTACATTCTCATATCTGTATGGTTTTACAGATGATGAGTGGGAGTAAGTTATTGGGAATTTCGTGATCATCCTCATTATATCGGAATTCGTTGTAATTGGTGATATTTGAGGAAATCGCCCGGGCACAGTTTTTAACCTATGATGCACAGGTTTTGAGTTATTCGACTCAGCGGACTTATACAAGAGTATTGTATGTTGTCCAGTGTCCATCAGGACAAAGGGGTAGGTCCTCGTACTATGTTCTGTTTACTTATGACTTCTCTAATTTTTAGACAAGTGTTTCGTAGAAATACAATGTCTAAGTTTTGAGAAGTTGTGGGTATAAGAATAAAGTAGAGAACCAGGTATCACAAGTATCGGGATTCTTCAAAGAGATTGAAGATGTAGATTCTTGTGATTGGTATTCAGATGATAGTAATGGTTTTGAGAAACTTGTTTCTCTTTCAGGTTACTCATAATTGGATGTATTCCTAATTTGAGAAATGCTGATTAGCCTCTCTCCATTAAGTTGATATGCACTGGAGACAGCTGCATGATTTGAATTTGGTTCCAATTAAATAAGTGCCAATGTTTCTATATTGGATATAGAATGGTTCGTATCTTAACGATGTTAAGGGATGGGGAGTTGTCTAGCTTTTGCTTAAAACCAGACACCGGATAACTCAAGGCACGTTTCTGTAATGGCAGTTTGTGGGTTGACCCTGGTATCGACGAGGGTTGACATTTCTACCTGTAGGGTTCCTAGGCACACTAATGAGGTCTCACAAGGCATCAACCATGCCAATTTCAAATTTTACATGTGCCGAGAAACCCTAATACGGATCGTTAACAAGAAATTAGGCGAAACATGCAACTAGTTAACAACTTAACTGCTAAGTGAACGGAAATACAACCTTTGTAGATCCGGTCCTCCACCTCCATAACTCCGTGATGAAGTCCCTCCTCTGTACCCATCGGATCCCGGACTCTCGCGGTGGTTTCATCGAAAGAATGATCGGGCTAGGTCGTCGACTTCGATGCCGAAGATGATCTACGTCGAGGCAACACAAGATCAAGCTCCCACTTCACCAAGTCATGAAACTTATGAAGAAAACACCCTATACTACTTGGCAAGTGGTAGAGGATGAAGAAATAGGAAGCGGGTTCACATTAGAATTGGATTTCTCACTCTTTTTCTCAAGTTGCCATTAATGGTAGCAAGCTTTCTTCTTTGTTCAAGAAGAAGAAGAAGAAGAAAGAATATGATAAGTGTTTTTCAAAATAGACCAAAGTTAGATGAATGGTTAGGTTAGGCAAAGAAACAAAAATGGTTGAACTTTTTCAAAGCTTCATGAAGCTTCAAGTAAATCCAAAAAGCAACCATTTCTTTTCTTGCCTTAAAAGGAAATAAATAAATAAATGAATAAATAAATTAAACAAAACCCTAACCATTTACTTAACCAAGGTTTAAACTAAACATACAAACAAACATGCATGTATCATCAAACATGATACAATCAAGTGCACAAAAATATATCACATATACAATGTGCACATCAAGTGAGAAAATCCATCTTAAGTGAACCAATACTAGTTAATGCAAAGTAATATATCAAATATATAATTATACATTAAATCATTAAATCAACACTTGATTTAACGATCCGGTCATATCGCATATAACCGACTAATATCCAATGTATCGGCTTATCGAATCAATCCTTGATTCGATAACGAGGTTATATCACATACAACCATTCGATACATTCATCACGAGAATAGAATACGGTATCACATACACGCATTATTCTCGGTCCCGCACATATCTCATATGCGCTCTTATTTCATTTCGCTTGAGCTAGGAAACCTCTGTGTAGGACTCTAAAGACTCGTCAATACGCCGGTAGCAGATGATGATCATATCAAGCACCCACAAGCCGCAAGCGGTCTGCTAAACGTAACGGCCACCCGGGTATTGAGCGATCAGAAGATCGACGAGCAAGCCCGCTCACACTCCTGTGAATCCAACCAGTAACACTTACCGTACAGTCCGGTCTCGTCGTCTGATATGTCGCATATCTCGCCTAGGGGTGGTAAACGTCAAACCCCAATAGCTCGATAAGTCGTGTCGATATGAGGTTTATAACAGTTCGAGAAACTACTGGTAACACATACCAGTAAATCTCAGAAACCCTGGCCAGGGATTTCCGGTTATAGCCAATCGAACACAGCGCAACATCAACCCCCTATACCGGGAGAGACGAATCCCCTCCTATCGCTCATTGCCTCCATGTGATTCGGGACTGTACCCAAAAACCACTGTTTTGCACGCCCTCTTGGACGTGGTAAGGTGGAAATCAAAGCACAGTGGGAATCACACAAGACTCTATGACGATCTCGGGTCAACAGACTACTCTGTACCAGTGTCACCAGAGAACTGCCATCTGACGTAGGTATAATACCATCTGGGAGTTCTCGGCGAGTCCGTCCAGTGTACCCAGTCTCCACTGAGCACCCGTATATCATCTCTGATGTCAAACACCAACGGATATGGGATCATCCATCGCCTATCTGTATGGGTCGAGAAGGTACACGCTAGTCTACTCTGGTATATCGATGCCCCGTCTCGATATACCCACGACTAGGGACTTTGAAGGATGTACTTATGGACTACCATGTCCCCACTAGTATGATCCGCATCATAGTCCAGGTAGTCAAGTACACATCCTAAGGGCTTTACCAACATGTAACTGAGAGACAATCAGTAAACACGTTAAGGTAAAGAGCAACCAGATAGCATACTATCATGTCGAGCAAGAAAGTCCTCCCTATATATGTCCAAGCATCCACTACAATATACATCCTATGTATAGTAATGGCCTCTACGGCATACATATAACTAACAATCTCCCACTTGCACTAGGGCCATCTGATAGCAGTGGTTGTAGTATCTCATACTCAACCATCCTATAAAAGTCTCTCTCTGGGAAAAAGGCCTTTGTGAGTGGATCCGCCGTGTTGTCCTCTGAGTCTACTCTCCTAACCTCGATCTCCTTGGAGATCAACCATCTCCATGATCAGGTGATTCTGCCTCAGAATATGTCTGGATCATTGATGGGACAGACGTTCCTTAGCATAAGCCACAACTCCATTGTCACACAATGCGAGGAACTAAGTTCATCTCATGAACAAATATACATCCAGACTGCCTCTTTGGTAGCATCTTAAGTAGCGATGTATCCAGCCTTTATCGTCTAGTATGCCACGGTATCTAGATTGGAACTCTTCCAACATACCGTCCCTTTACTGAGGGTAAAGAAAATGCCTGTGACTGACATTCAGTCGTCCTTATCACCTTGGAACCTTTCCAGTGATTTTCCCCAGGATCAACTGATACCATCTCACTACAACTAGTGAGTCTCCCAACATCCAATTAGATCTATCTCATGGATCCAAAATCCAGGATTTAGGAGGTATCACTTTGATCCTATATGGAGAATCATTGTGATAAGCGGAGATTGATCGAGCGTAGCATAGGAAACTCCTTCCCTATCAAGAGTATGTCATCCACGTACTCTACGAGGATCACCACCATACTCCCTACTACCCTTTTGTATATACAAGATTCATCTACCCTTTTGATGAAGTCAAACTATTTGACTACCACATCAAAACAGATGTTTCTAACTCCGCGATGCCTGCTTTATCCTATAAAGCATCTTGTACACGTTTCTGCTGCTCCCACTGTTTACGAAGCCCTCTGACTGTGTACTTATAGACTCTCTCTTCTAAAACATCATTTAGAAAAGCAGTCATGACACCCAACCGCCAGATATCGTAGTCATGGTATGTAGCCGTGGCAAGTAGGATCCGGATGGACTTAAGCAAAGCCACTGGAAAAGGTTTCATCATTATCCACGCCTGGTCGATGATGAAAACCTTTAACAAGTCTAGCTTTGAAAGTCTCAACTTTTCCATGTACACCAAGTAATCTTCTCAAGATATACTTGCTCCTGATGGGGATTTAACCCTTCAGATATAGCAACCAAAGTCCATACTTTGTTGGTGTATAAGGATTCCATCTCAGATCGCTAAGTATCCAGCCATTCTTACAGAGTTGCACTCCTGATGGCCTGCTCGAAACTAGTTGGGTCATCATCTTATGATGCAATCCTCGCTCCCACTGTCATAGAGAAACAGAAGTATCTCTCAGGTGGGTGAGGTACCCTACTAGATCGGCGGAGAGGCAGAGGTTCGTTGGTAACAATTGAATCCTTTGGTTTTACCAAATCATCAGCTGCAGTTTGTATAGCTGGAACATTTCCAGTTCTACATAACAGACCTTGCCTCGAGCTTGTCCGGATTTTGTTTTTAGACATAGGCCGGACAACCCCAAATCTTAACTAACTTAAGAGATGGGCTCTTCCCTTATCATATCAAATATGAAGTGGTAGGCAACTGATTTGATTTGAACCCTATTCAATAGGTATGCAGCTTCTCAAGTGCATAACTCCCAAAAAGGAAATAGGTAACTCAGTAGTACTCATCATAGAGCACACCTTATCACATAGGGTGTTATTGCTCCGCCCCGATATACCATCATGCTATGGTGTATACGGAGGAGTAATACTGAGAGAGAATCTCATTCTCCTTTAGAAAAGTCCAAGAATTCCGTGCTCAAGTATTCTCCTCCTTGATCTCATCAAAGGACATAATACTTATACCCGTATTGGTTCTCTACTTCTAACTTATATTCTGTGAATATCTCAAAAGGTTCGGACTTGTGTTTCAACAAGAACATATGTCTGAATCTAAAGAGATCATCAGAGAATGTAATGAAGTACAAAGAACCGGTCTTGGCATGTGTAGACAGGGGACCTATATACATCAACATGTATCATCCTAAGAGTTCATTAACTCTTTCTCTGTTTCCATTAAACGGAGCTATGGTCATCTTATCTTCGTGACATGACTGGCGAGTTTCACAAGATGTAAATTCAAACTAATTTAAATATACATCTTTATGTAACTCTAGCTAGTCGGGTCACATTGATCTGACCTAGTCTACAATACCTCAAGAAGGAATCGTTCAATTCTGAACTCTTCCTCTTGTGTGTGTTCCGTATACTAAGAACTGTAGTTTGATTTAGAACGTCAATGCTTTTAGATAACGTGCCTGAACCGATGAACTTTTGATATAGGAAATATTCAAAACATTATCCAACAATACAAAATTTTATCATTTCTTTACTAATAAAGAGACTGATATGATTTTGTATATCAGGTTCGGTATCTAATAGCATTTGTTCAGAATCAATGTATTGGTAATACAGGGTGACAGTGACCAACAGACTTGGCTGCAACACTTGCCCCGTTTTCTGTCTCATGAAACTTATCACCCGTTCTCAGTTCTCTGCCTTTCTGTAGCCCTATGAAACAGATTACATATCTGGGATCCTGTTCCGGTATCAGATACCCAGGACGCAGAGGATACTGAGAAACAGTTATGTGTAACGAACACACCCGAAGGTGATGCATCATATGCACTTTCTTCGTTTGGGCGGCACGGAAAATCTGGTAATCCCCAATTTCCTGCTCTGTCTTATAACAATTATAAGTTGGAGCGGGACCAACGTTCCCCAGCTCAGTATAACAAGCGGGTTCGGTCAATACATCCGTATTATTATCTTGATTAAGGCGTGACATGGTCGCTACTTGGAGAGAGAGAGAAGAAAACACTCAGCGTGCGCTCTTGTAAGAATAGATTGGTTATTATTTTATCTAATCAGGATGGCTCCCACTGTTTTTATCAAATCTTCCTTCAAACCCTAAAAGGAAAGACTAGCCGGGATTAATTACACGCTACAAGTTCGCCAATCTTTCAGCCAGGCCAGTGTCGGTACTTTGAGGGAGGTCCCCGTGCTTTCGCACGAACCTAATTAATATAAACCTCGTTTTCCCAGAGGCGTAACCCCGTTGACACCTTTCTAGACACCTACTTGATCGGCTAATTGTAATGTGTAAAACTCTCCCAGGAGTAACTCTTACTCGCAGCGGGTATCGGGATCCAACTATCTCATAGAAGGTATGCAATCTCATTGCAAATTTCAACACTTTAAATTCCCGATAATTTTGCCCCTAGCACCCTATGACCTTGACGGAGGTCAACAAACCATAGGCTACTAGTCAAGTTCAACCCGTCATTTCTTGATTGAATCAAACCCACCCACACGACCCTTGACGGAGGTCAACAAGGCCGTACGACTACCCTAACCTAATCTGCATCATATGCATAAGCAGATAAATACTAGTTAGCTACCGCACACTACGCCTTGACGGAGGTCAACAAACGTAGCACGAATACTAAGTAGGACTTATCTGAAATGACGGAGGGCTACGACAGGTTTTTCTGAAAACCTATTGCGTATTGAACTTGATATCGTTGTAGAATCAAATGATTTTGAAATAGAGTGTTTATGAGACTTTTCTAGTTTTGCTAAAGGGGTCACTCCCGGTGAAGGGATCGTCGGCCCTTTCCTCGTCGAATGAGGTGCGGGATATATCATATATATCACTGTGCAAAGCAAAAACTCTTAAAAGCAATCAAAAGACAAACCGAGTGTGTAGCATCTGCCAGTTATTGCTAAAGGGGTCACTCCCGGTGAAGGGATCGTCGGCCCTTTCCTCATTGAATAAGGTGCAGGATATATCATATATACCGCTGTGCACAGAAAGAACTGTAGCTACCTGTTTTATTTTTGAAATTCGATTCTACAACATCTTAGGTTTCTTTTATTTCATTAATCTCATTAATAAAGTCCCATCATTTAAGTTACCTAAACATCACAGATAAATACGACGTACACTTATGCCATCCGCATTCGCCTCGATGTCCCCTCGTGCACCGTTAGGTTAGGTAACTAACGGCAGAGCGGGGCATGGCTAGCGCGGGTGTAAAACATAAGTAACGTCTATATAATATATCATATATACTATATACAGTATCCATCACAGAACATATCAAATGATCACATCACAGATATCGCAGCAGAAGAATCATATGAAACATTGGATATACTAGGACGTCCATGTTTTCAATACGAGCCAGTATAAAACACGGATTCCACGGTCGCGATGAATAGCCAAACCCACACCCCTAGACCCCTACGAGAGCGGCAAGCAACCCTACCAATTCTAGAGTTAGGAGACCCGGACTCGACTCCTCGAGTTGGTCTCCCACTGGACTCCAGAACCCGGTTACTTGTGCTCCCCTCCTTGGGTCTATCCTAGTGCGGAAAAGTAAATAATATACAAAAGGTGACATTTTCCGCAACCTGGAAGTGCCCCAATAAAAGAATATTACATACAAGTTTTTACATGAATGAAAATGAAAAACACTCATCTCACATAAAAACCCCCCGGCTATTCAAACACGACGATCCAATATAACATATCCAGCAACTCATAACATCACATGTCATCAACGTAAGTAAACATGCGTATCCCAATTGTCATTGACATATAGCAACGAAACCGGCGATATCACATATTACACTTACGGTCGCAGAAAAGAAAGTGTAAAACTACAACAGTTGGAATCCGCAACCTCCTTAGACATCGCATGCCTAAACCAATGAATTCCTTAGACATCACATGCCTAACAATTATAAACCCCGCATTTTAGTCTCATTATCGAAAACACTTTTCAATATCAAGTCGGGCAATTCAACAAGATTCCCGACATCCTGATCGAATGCTCGTCGCAAACTTCAGTAGGCGGCCGCACCCTCGACGTCGTCGACGAAGTGCACCAAGGAGGAACAACACTACCGCGAGCACCCGAATGGATGCTTTCGGCGACGGGGTTCTCCTACAGTCACTTGGTCAGGGCTAAGGGATGTAGCAGTCTAATAAGTTTATCCGGCGAGTATCCGCGTACGCTACGTGATTGCGACGGACTTTTGATCACATCAAAATTCCGTGGCAACCGATCAAGTGAGACTAAACTGCTATGTTTATAACACTCATTTAGTTATCTCATAACAACTTGTGAATTCCAATTATTGTATCACATTCCGGATAAATAGAAAATGTTAAACTTTCCGATCGAACATTCGAACACCCAAGTTTTCCCGAAACAGCTCAACACATGAAATAAGTTTAAAAACATTCACTTCGTGCCTCAGTACCAACGGTCCAGCCGTAGAAGGGTCAAGCCAACGCTTCACATGTGGCACGCCGTAATGCCCCAAACCCTAAGGTTCAAAGGGCGGTTCAAGATGGTCACATAATCGAGTTAAGGTTTGTTGTCTTCTAGAGGGACCATCGCGTTACTTGCACTACTTAGAACGTCGTTAAACTACGGAAAAATCCAACAATTGGAAATTTCCCGGCAGGGGAAAAAGTGGGTATTTATATCCGGTCGAACTTTTTAACATATTCTAAACTTACCCGGAAAAACACATAGACAAAATTAGACAATCCGATCGAATGTACGAACTCCCAATACAACCCAAAATACTCAACTCTTGAGTAAACTTTAAAAATTCCCAGAAAACTCAGCAATGAATGAAAGAAGTTACTGTGCAAAAACGACTGGCTGAAGACACTAAGTGGCCGCGGAACCGCCGCATTAGCCATGCTAATGCCGCGGTTCCGCCGCGCTTTGTTCGAATCTCTTGGTCAATTTTGCACCGTAATTCTTAGAATCTCCTGCTGAATTTTTTAAGAATTTTTAATATGGAAAAAATCCAGTTTTGTAAAAATGTACAGAGAGGGGTCATTTTTAGGGTTTCGGGGTTCGATCGGAATTCTAACATCGTCTACGCATCGCCTAAGGCTCTAGCTAGGCTTTGATACCAGTGTAGGGTTCTAGGCACACTAATAAGGTCTCACAAGGTATCAACCATGCCAATTTCAAATTTTACATGTGCCGAGAAACCCTAATACGGTTCGTTAACTAGAAATTAGGCGAAACATGCAACTAGTTAACAACTTAACTGCTAAGTGAACGGAAATACAACCTTTGTAGATCCGGTCCTCCACCTCCATAGCTCCGTGATGAAGTCCCTCCGCTGTACCCATCGGATCCCGGACTCTCACGGTGGTTTCATCGAAAGAATGATCGGGCTAGGTCGTCGACTTCGATGCCGAAGATGATCTACGTCGAGGCAACACAAGATCGAGCTCCCACTTCACCAAGTCATGAAACTTGTGAAGAAAACACCCTATACTACTTGGCAAGTGGTAGAGGATGAAGAAATAGGAAGCGGGTTCACTTTAGAATTGGATTTCTCACTCTTTTTCTCAAGTTGCCATTAATGGTAGCAAGCTTTCTTCTTTGTTCAAGAAGAAGCAGAAGAAGAAAGAATATGATAAGTGTTTTACAAAATAGAAAATAATATGATACTTATCATATTGGCAACCATGATTAAGTGTAGAGAATAAACCAAGGTTAGGTGAATGGTTAGGTTAGGCAAAGAAACAAAAATGGTTGAACTTTTTCAGAGCTTTATGAAGCTTCAAGTAAATCCAAAAAGCAACCATTTCTTTTCTTGCCTTAAAAGGAAATAAATAAATAAATGAATAAATAAATTAAACAAAACCCTAACCATTTACTTAACCAAGGTTTAAACTAAACATACACACAAACATGCATGTATCATCAAACATGATACAATCAAGTGCACAAAAATATATCACATATACAATGTGCACATCAAGTGAGAAAATCCATCTTAAGTGAACCAATACTAGTTAATGCAAAGTAATATATCAAATATATAATTATACATTAAATCATTAAATCAACACTTGATTTAATGATCCGGTCATATCGCATATAACCGACTAATATCCAATGTATCAGCTTATCGAATCAATCCTTGATTCGATAACGAGGTTATATCATATACAACCATTCGATACATTCATCGCGAGAATAGAATACGGTATAACATACATGCATTATTCTAGGTCCCGTACATATCTCATATGCGCTCCTATTTTGTTTCGCTTGAGCCAGGAAACCTCTGTATAGGACTCTAAAGACTCGTCAATACGCCGGTAGCAGATGATGATCATATCAAGCACCCACAAGCCACAAGCGGTCTGCTAAACGTAACGGCCACCAGGGTATTGAGCGATCAGAAGATCGACGAGCAAGCCCGCTCACACTCCTGTGAATCCAACCAGTAACACTTACCGTACAGTCCGGTCTCGTCGTCTGATATGTCGCATATCTCGCCTAGGGGTGGTAAACGTCAGACCCCAATAGCTCGATAAGTCGTGTCGATATGAGGTCTATAACAGTTCGAGAAACTACTGGTAACACTTACCAGTAAATCTCAGCAACCCTGGCTAGGGATTTCCGGTTATAGCCAATCGAACACAGCGCAACATCAACCCCCTATACCGGGAGAGACGAATCCCCTCCTATCGCTCATTGCCTCCATGTGATTCGGGACTGTACCCAAAAACCACCGTTTTGCATGCCCTCTTGGACGTGGTAAGGTGGAAATCAAAGCACAGTGGGAATCACACAAGACTCTATGACGATCTCGGGTCAACAGACTACTCTGTACCAGTGTCACCAGAGAACTGCCATCTGACGTAAGGTATAATACCATCTGGGAGTTCTCGGCGAGTCCGTCCAGTATACCCAGTCTCCACTGAGCACCCATATATCATCTCTGATGTCGAACACCAATGGATATGGGATCATCCATCGCCCATCTGTATGGGTCGAGAAGGTACACGCTAGTCTACTCTGGTATATCGATGCCCCGTCTCGATATACCCACGACTAGGGACTTTGAAGGATGTACTTATGGACTACCATGTCCCCACTAGTATGATCCGCATCATAGTCCAGGTAGCCAAGTACACATCCTAAGGGCTTTACCAACATGTAACTGAGAGACAATCAGTATACACGTTAAGGTAAAGAGCAACCAGATAGCATACTATCATGTCGAGCAAGAAAGTCCTCCCTATATATGTCCAAGCATCCACTACAATATACATCCTATGTATAGTAATGGCCTTTAGGGCATACATATAACTAACACTACCATCTGGAAGATCAATAGTGATATTGTTCTTGACTCGCCACAGTTTTAGTAAAATGGATTTTTTCAGAAAACGATAGTGGGAGTATGGTAGAACTGGAAGAGATTCCAGAACCGCAAACGATTATGGAAAATTTAATAGGACCTATATATTCAATCAGGTTTGACATTCCAATAGCCACTCCGCAGATATGGTGGGTAACCTCAGACACCCGAGAGGTACTCCGGTAGCCTCAAGGACGGTGACAGGGAGGTTCTTGTTTACCCAGACTTGACATTACTGTTGTTCCAGACTATAAGACCCGGCAGGAGGATATGTATAGCGTCGTTCTAAACTAGTTTTAGAAGTGGACGTATATATTATTCTGCCAGAGGATTGTCATAGTCAGTGGGAGCAACGGAAGCATAGTGGACAAGACGCTTATGTCTATTTATAGGCTTGAGCAGATATAGCGGAGATAAGATCATCTATTTTTGATGTGAAAGTCATGGGTTTGACTTCATCAGAATAGGGGATGGATCTGTTAAGAAGGTAGTAAGGTATGATGTCCTGGTATTTGGATGACATACACAGAGTAGGAAGTAAAATTCCTATACTACAGTCGGTTGTACTTTGGTCATCACACAGTTGTTTCTCCATAAAAGATATGGATATAATATCAGACATTTTGGTTACTAGATCTATGGTTTTAGATCTAGATTTGGGTAGTTTCCCAATGTGGGTATTTTGACAGTATTCTAATGGTATTTTAGAATAGATGACTCCTACCATGGTGGTGTACCTGCAGATGATGGAGTCACTCTCTCTAAAGGTGTCTTACAGATTAAAGGAGAGAGGGATGTGCATGATTGGCAGATCACTTGCTTAGGCAATTGAGTCAATCGTGAGATGTCAAGTACCACACCAGATGTTGTATTTGCACTAGCTGCGATAAGTTTATATTAATCCAATCCTGAAGAAACATAAGGAAGCAGTTTTAGAACATGAGTGTATGTTCTACGGATTTGATGACGGCAGCCTCCTTCGGGAGACGGTTATCATTCCAGGCTTCCAAGGTGACATGGATGATAGAGTAATTGTCAGAGCTATAGTTTTCCCTCTGACGAGGGACAGTATTATGGACAGGTGGTCCAAGAGGATACTGTGGGAGGTATGGTGCTAGATACTGATTAGGTTCAGTTATCAATAAAGTCTAAGAAGTTTGGATTTGGAGTTCATTTATGAACTAGGTCCCATCAGATATTCAGACATATTCTAAGACAGGTATTACTCGATTCGGGGGATAGCTTTCTCCGCGAACTTAAGATTAAGAGAGACAAAGAAAGAAACATCAGGGCTCATCCACTCGCTGAGGCTATTTCTCGAACACAATAGTTTTACAAACAAGCTTTGTGAAACTGATTAGTAGAGGAGTTGGATGTTCGGTATCACACGGGCTGTGAGTATGCGACATCGCAATAATTAGCCTTAAGTGCAAGTGGGAGATTGTTGGATATAGTGCCCTCAAAGTCAATTATTGGATCGCAGGTACGTGATTGCAATGATTGAAGAAGGACCTATACCGATATGACAGTCTTGCTCGAGATGATAGTATGCTATCTGGTTTGTCTTTATCAACGTATACATGCTTTAGTTCACTATTGCATGATGATAGAGCCCATAGGATCCTTGCTTGACTGCCAGCAGTATGATGGCGATCATATACGTAGGAGCTGGGGTCTGTAAGCACATCCTTAAAGTGTCCCTAGTCGTGGGAGTTTCGAGACAGGGCATCGATACTCCAGAGTAGACTAGTGTATACAGTCGAGACCCCGACGACGGGCGGTGGCCGGTCTCACAAGCCACTGGTGTCAGTTGGTTCACCTAAGATGTATACAGGTGCTCATTGGGTTATGGGTACACCGGACAGGACTCCCCGGGAACATGCTAGTTGGTATTATACATATCGTCAGATAGCAGTTCCCTGGTGACATGTGTACAAGTTAGTTTATCGACCTGAGATCGTCATTTGTCTCGTGTGAGTTCCCACTGTGCTTTGATTTCTACCCTACCACGCTCAAAGGAGACATGCAAACAGGTATTTTTTGGGTACAGTCCCGAGCCACATGGAGGCAGTTAGCGGATCGTCGGGGATTCGTCTCTCCCGGTATTGGGGGTTGATGTCGTACAGTGCATGGGTGGCCATGATTAGAAATCCTCGGCCGAGGTAGTGGAGAATTACTGATTTGGATCAGTAGTTTCTCAGGTGGTGATGGGCTTCATACCGACACGAATTATCGAGTTATTAGGGGTCTGACTTTATCCACCCCCCTGTTTCCCCCAATCAGAGCAAAGCTCTTTTTGAATTTCAAAATTCAAAATTCGAAGCAACGCTTCAAATTCTTTGCGCTACGCGCAACGCGCCACGTGTCGAAAGCTGATACGCCAGCGTAGCGCCCAAGGCAGCGCGCCCAATCAGAGCAAAGCTCTATTTAAAACAAAATTAAAGGAAGTAACGCTTCAGTTGCGCAAGCGCTGCGCTGCGCGACACGTGTCAGCACTGATGCGCTGCGCCGTGCGCTGCGCGACATGTGTTAGCGCAGATGCGCAAGCACAGTTGCGCTGCGCCGTGCGCTGCGCGACACTTGTCAGCGCAGATGCTCAAGTGGAGTTGCGCTGCGCTCTTCGCTGCTTGACACGTGTCATGCACTGGGGCGTTTGCGCCAAACAGAATTAAATTTTAGAAAGATTTTTCTGTTCTTGTTAAAACAAGAAGATTGCATTCTGTAAAACAGAAGCCCTTAGATCAAAGATCCAACGGTGGGGAAAATTCCCCAAATCACTCAGAGAAAGATCTCTTTAACAAATTTAACAAATTTATGGGCACTATATAAAGGCCCCTAGACCCCAAATAAACATGATCAACATTGTGAGAGATTGAGAACCTCAAAACAGAGAAAACTCTGAAGAAATTTCAAGAAAAAGGTAAAAACCTTTATAAAATAGAAGAATTTCTTCTAATAGATCATTGATCTAAGAACAAGATCAATGATCTTCATATAATAATAAGTGCTTTGCACTCTTTTATGAACCACTGGTTCTCTGAAAACAAGAAAAACAAGAAAAAACTTGTTTTCATTGATCTAAATTGGATGAAGAAATCAAACAGTGTTTTGCACTTTTATGAACCAATGGTTCTGGAATATTAAAGATTCCCAAGATTATTGAAATAGTGCCTTGCACTTGCAAAAACTGCACTGTTGCGCTCCTGGGTTGGCGCAAGCCACCAGAGAGCTCCACGTGTCAGCATCTGAATCACTTGCGCTATGCACTTTTATGAAAGAGCCTTGCTCTCTGAAAGTGGCCCAACTCACCAGAGTACGCCACGTGTCAGCAGCGCAAGAGCAGTGCACTGGCCCAGCGCACTGCGCTTGCATGATACGTGTCACCTCCATAAGCTCTTGCGCTCATTTATTGGCGCAAAGCGCCTGACATGCCACATGGCCACTATCAGATGATTGATGCATTGCATCATTAAAAAGAAGGGCTGAGCCCAATTAAAAAGGCCTAACAGGCCTAGTAAATGCTATGCATTATTTTCAAACAGATGCAATGCATCAGAGCCCAAATAAAAATAGATGCTATGCATCATTTATAAGGGGCAGGGCCCAAATAAAGGTCCAACAGAGACCAAGATTAATGCTATGCATTATTAAAAATGGTCAAAGCCCTAGCATAGGTCTAATAGGACAGAAACAAATAAAAGCGTTGAACATTTTTCAACTGGACTTAGCCCAATCATGGCCGTAAGTCCTCAAATTAAATTGACTGAGCACAACTGCTCTCTTAAATCAATTTACATCCGGTTCGAGGGTACATCTCCGAACTCCTTTGACTCCTATCGTTGTAATCCTTCAACGACGTCAGAGAGGTGACGGGTCCCGACAACCACACATCAACACGGACTGTGGGGTCCTTAAACTCATGGACTTAAGCGTCCTTAAACCAAAAGACGGATTGTGGGATCCTTAAACCCGCGGACTTATGCGTCCTTAAACTAAATCATGGACTGTGGGGTCCTTAAACCCACGGACTTAAGCGTCCTTAAACTAATGATGGACCGCAATGTCCTTAAACTACTAATGGACCGCAATGTCCCTAAACTACCTATGGACCACTACGTCCCTAAACTGGAATATGGACCGCAATGTCCCTAAACTACCTATGGACCACTACGTCCCTAAACTGGAATATGGACCGCAATGTCCCTAAACTACCTATGGACCACTACGTCCCTAAACTGGAATATGGACCACCATGTCCCTAAACTGGCAACGGACCACTATGTACCTAAACTGGAACAATTGAGCCCCCAAATGCTCTTTTGTCGGATCCAAACGATCCCATTAAAGTTGATCTTAGTCTCAAATCAGACTAAGGTATCCTTAACAAATGTTTAAGTCGATCTCAGCCTAAATATGGCTAACGTATCCTTAAACTAAAACACCAAACCCAAATCTAAGCAAATACGGATTTGGACTAATCCACGTCCTACGGGCGACGGTATAACTTAGTCTCCGTATACAATCCACAGGCATCCACAAACAAAACAAACACACACGACACGAAGTGAAATTCTGGAGAAGGAGAAAGTGGCTACCGTGATGCGGTAGCGTAATTAACTGCAGGGGCTTGCGCCTGCAGGGAAGAGCGTCCCCACAATCAAAAACCCCTCAAGCGAGGGGGAATCTGACGAAGTCTGCTACATCGGCCGCATTCATCTAAACCTCCGATACACGGTGCCATAAATCAACTTGGCATCTTCGGAGAGGTAGATGGATAAAACCATATAGCATCTGCCCCGAATCTCAGGCAAGACGTCCTAATGTCTCGGCCGCCGTTCGGAGGGGAACAGATTCTGGCACGCCCGGTGGGACCTTTTCCTTTTTCCACTCCACACTTCGTGTGTCGTATTCGCGAACGAATCGCGGTTTCTTAATGGTTGCCCTTAGGTTTCAAGTTACTAAGATTTGGTCTCTTGCTTGGCGCAGAAAGCAAAATAGCAATGGCATTCACCTGTTCGAAGTGCTCCAACTGCAGCTGGAATTCGCGTCCTGCCTCAACTGGGGGTATAACCTACGGGCCCCAAGCAGCCTCTTTGTTCACGATGCCCGTGGAGCAGATTACTCAAACCACCACAGGGTTGTTTTTCGGAACTGTGCTTCCGCCGACAAGCTTCAGCTCCCCCGTTCCCGTACCAGAAGCTCCTAAGAAGTCGGTCTTCGATCGACTTACAGTTACTGCGGCCCCTCTCAACGGGTCGCCCAACACCAGCGCCTCGGTCTTCTCCAGACTGGGCCAAAACTCCTGCGGGCCCACAATGAAGCTTGCAGTCCCAGAAAAGGTTATTCCAAAAAAAGTAGCCAAACCTGCTCCTGGAGTCGTCAAGGCGGCTTCTCCTGCTAAGAGATCGGTCTTTACAAGACTGACCGTCCCAAATCCCACTCCTGCTCCTGCTGCTCAAAAGACATCAGTCTTCAATAGGCTGACGCCGGCAACAGCCCCACACCTGAACAGGGGGCAAGAAGAAGCTGTTTCTGTCTCTGAACCAATACCGACAACTCGTCGCGCCCGCCGACGCCACTGGCGACGGATAAGGAAGACCGGGGGCAACTCCCCCTCTGGGATAACTCCACCAGCTCCAACGGTGGAAGTTAATGCTGCTGTTCCAACTGGGAACAGCTTTGAGCTGCTTAATAGGGTACGCAGAAACTCGCCAACTGTGGTGCTCAAAAGATCTCCTCCATCGGTAGAGACCGCCGTGGAAGCAGAAAAACCGGAGTAGCCTCCTCAATCGCTGTCCTCCAGGATTTACAAGACATGGCGACGAATCCGAGAATCTGTGATTGATCCTAATTCCTCTCGCCAACACAGGAATTCGAAAGGTCGGCAAGAAGAAAATTCCCCGGTCAAGCAACGAAAGACGACGACCACTTGGGTGCCCAAAGCAACGGCCCCCTCAACTTCAACGGCCCATAAGAGAAGAAGGCCGGAGAAAGTCCTCACACCGACGGCGAATATCAAAGGTGGTGAACCCAAACGTCCTAAGTCAGGGGGCATCGTAGTTCACACCGTCTACATGGCGTCCGGCAAAGAGGACAGCCGCATATCCACTGGTCATAGGCCGCTCACGCGATCGGTGACCAAAGCGCAGGAGCAGCAGCAGAAGCTCCAGGAGATGATGAACGCGATGGCCGCACTTACTGGGCCAAAAGAAAACCCTGAAACGTCCTCGGATGAACGCCAGGAGCAAGAAACTGACGCCGAATTCCGTCGTCGGATATTGGAGAAGAAGGATAAAGAGGCTGCTGAACAAGCAGCCAACATAAAGCGTTTGGGCCTCCTGTTCCAAGATATGGTGGGGATGATGATCCAACAAGATCCTCTGGCTGAAAGTCCCCCGATCGTCCTTGAAGACGATAAGGGAGAAACGTCGAATCCTCCGCCAGCTTTATCAACAGCTAAGGAGGATACAATCTCCAAAGCTGACTTGGGCAAGTACATAGCCCAACAAATACGGGTTCATCATGCCGCTGAAGCAGCCGGCCAGGTCGTAAAAACAGGACGACCATATTTGTAGCGCCTTGAAAAGTCGTTTTGGTGTTTTCCTGAAAATCGGTGAAAATTCGTTATTTTTCCGAAAACCGTCTTTTTTGTTATTTTGCAGTTTAGGGCTAATTATACCTAAAATGGATAGGTAATTGCTTGTTTTTAGTAGCTAATGAGTTACTTATTAAATTTTGGGCATTTAAAAATTTGTCCCTATTTTTCAATTTTTTAATATTATTTTAAGCCGGTAAGAAAATACATTAAATTAGCGATAAATACAAATTTTTCCGGGCTAATTTTAATCTTTAAAATTATGTTAATTAAAATCTAGTTATAACATAAATTTTTAGTATTTTATTTTGATTTTTAAATAATTTTTATTATAGAAAACGAAATTTATTGAATTTAAGCTTAAACTTGCAATTTTGGACTTGTAGGGGGTCTTTTTGCATAAATTTTTTTTTTGTGCACTCCCTCTCACTTCTCCCTCACCCTAGGCCGGCCATTTCCAGCAGCACATGGGAAAAAAAAATTCCATGCTCTTTGACTTGTGTTTTTGTGTGGAAATGAGGGTTTCTTTAAAGGTTTTTGAATTGTTAAATGGGGTATGGTGCTTTGACTTTGGGGGAGTTTGACTAGAGACTTTTTCCCACACCCACACCACTCCCCTCTCCATCATTTCTGTCCAGAAAATCAGCAGCTCCCCCCCCTTCATTTTCCTCTCTATTTTGTTCACAAATTCATCTCAAAAACCATCAAAAATCAACAAATCCTTTACAATTTCAAAGCAAAACCTTATTCCCTCTCTTCTCAAACCCAAATTGGCTCAAATATTGTTGAAAGATGGCATCTTGGGAGGCTTTAGCAACATAGGGTTTGAACTTTTGAGGTATAACTTCTAATCAAATGGTTACATTGTAGTTAAAGTATGCTAATTAGAACTTTGAAAATTGTTTTAGTGTTAATTTTAGTGTTAATTGCATACTAGTTTTTTTAAAGTTTGTGGTTTGAAATTAATTTAGGGTTTAGATCACCATTAAGAGATTAATTAAGCTATTTTGTTATCTAGTTATTTTGTTAGCTTAATCTAAGTGGTTAAATTGCGAATTGGGCTAAAATCTAGTGTTAATTTAGTGTTAGATTCTAATCTAGTTTTTAAAGGTTTATGGTTAGAGTTAAACTAGGGTTTTTAGGAACCATTATTTAGTTAATTAAAGCTAATTAGATATCTAGTTAATTACTAAACCAATCTTTAAGGTTACTTTGCTTAAGTGGCTTCATATTATGCTAATCTATGTTAAGCTTGTGTGAAATTTTCATTAAGATTGCTAATTACCAAATTCAAAAAGAGGTTCGTGTATGGAATGTGGGTTTTGTAGCATGGTAAATAAGTTAAAATTTGTGTTTTTGGTGGCTAACTAGTTGTGTGGATTGGATGGTTGTGTTGGACCGTGATAACTTTGTCGCTATTGTCGATGTTTGCACCTAATTGCTATTCTAGCTTACTAGTTTTTACTAAAATGTTGTGATGAATTAATTGCGATGTCTTGATGACATTTTTAGCGTATCCTATGACATTTAGGATGCGTGTGTGCGGATTTTTGAGTGGTCGGGTTTTAGTTTTGCCGGGCGACCAAATCGGCGATTTTTGGCAGTTTTTGCGATTTTCGCGTATGTTCCGCGCACCTTGTGCACGTTGTACCTAGCTAGTGAACATTAGTATTTTCGTTTGGGTTTTGCATCAGTCTTGATAGGTAACCTTATGTTTGGTATTGATGTAAATTCCAGGTTCGGTCGCGGAGACGTCAGACGCGGCACGAAAGGGGAAAGCGGTGATTGGACACAGCTAGCTAGGGATTCCGGTGAGTAGATGTAACATCTACGGGGGACTATCGTTGGATGGCGCAAGCCGCCCGATAGTTTTAGTAACTTAAAAGATTCCTAGTAATGTTAGTAATTAGGGGTGTAATACTTGTATGATTATTTGCTACATTCATGCCCTATATTGACATACCTATACGAAACCATTTTATAGGACACCTGCACCATTGCCAGGGTTTTTATATGCAGCACGAGCACTATTCATGCTTACACACACACCCTGGTAATTGCCATGCCACCACACTAGATAACCTTTAAATTGAAACCTTTTACTAATTGATACTTAAACTTGTGCTATTGCCTTTAATTCCTTAAAATGAAATCGTAGGATTGCTATTCATGTGCATGTACTTCATCATATTATTTGTTCATGCCTAATCTATTAATCACACATCGCAACTTGATTATTGATACCATATGCATTCATTATCATTGACATATGCACTTATGAGAATTTCTTGAGATTTTATGATATTTCTGGATTTCGGGGAAAAACCGCAAAATTTCTGAACTTATTATATTTTTAAAATATGTAAATTGCGGTTTCCTAATGATGTAAGTGTCGTCCACCATGAGTTTGCTGTGGTTTTCGAGACCCGTTTCGAGGAGTTGGATGAACCGTCTCGGGTACATGGTGGGCCCGGTAGGGTACCCGGGGCAAGAAGCTCGTGGTGCTGACGATGAGCCTGGCAGGGGACGGATTACCTACCGGTGACTTCATTGGGCACGGCGGATATCCAGAGGATACCGACCGGGGCCGCGAGAGGATGAGATATTGATATTGAGATGGGTCAGCCGGATGGCTGAGGCCAGAGACACTATGACATGGATTTATGAGATTTGAGACAGCTTTTAGGTGTCGTTGCTGGACACCGGTTCTCGTCGATTCTTTGAGTATTATGCTGGCATTCTAAAAGAGTTTCAAAAACAAAAAAAGATAAAATGTTTCTTATATATAGCTATTGAGACCTCAGATATTCATGTTGCATACATATTAGTACACTGATGTTGTATACACACCTGCTAGTGCATCCAGTCATACCTGTATTTTAGATGCTAGGATGCTTGTGTGCATGCATACGATAGCCTTTGTAGATGTTATTTATTACTCACGAGTTGGCAACTCACCCCCGTTGTGCCACAGCCTTTTGTAGGTCCGCTCCGTCAGTACAGTAGCGGCGGGCGCACTTGTTCTTTTGCCTCCTTTGCCTGGACTCGAGGTTTTGCTCTTAGGTGGGTTATATCATTATTTTTGTACCACCTTGTATATTCTTTGTATCTAGTGCACTCCATCTACTGTATCTACCAGTATTATTGTATATTGACCTAGAGATGAGACTGTGAGGTTTGTGGACTTTTATGCTGTATTTTGGGGTCGAGCTCACTTGAGTCGACATGCTGTTTTTCTTATGCTTCATTATGATTATTTCGCATGTTGTTGCTTTATTTTGCGTGGGATTTGTGACCGCCTTGTGGCGAAGAGCTAGCTCCAGCTTGGGGATGCCTTATTTGTTGGATTCATATATATTTTTGTTGTACCCATTTTGGGGGCCAGTATTTACAAAGGAGACTCTGCCGAAATTTTCGGAAAAATTGATATTGTTTTCAAAAAGGGTTTTATATGACTTATTGATAAACTTGTTTCCAATTGATTGGGTTCTCTTCACTCTTTTGCTTATTTGATTTGGTTTTCTGGGCTTTGGCTTACTTATTTTACGGACGTCTTTAGACGTTTCGTAAACTTAAGTGCCAGTCACGTTCCGTACGCTGCGGGTCGTGACAAAGTTGGTATCAGAGCGATAGGTTTTACCTTTTTGAGTGTAGGATGACCCTTGGTAGATGGAGTAAGTGACTTAAGCAGGGTAACGTAGCGTGCGTATGTCCGCGGCATACTTGCGATACGGTACTCCGCCTAAGTGACTTTAGGATACTTGCTTGAAATTCCTTCTTCAATTCCGTGTATCCTATGATTCTATTGCACTGTTCTTATTATCCGTTTTCCTGTAACAGCCACTATGCCGCCGAAGGCTATGAGGGCACAGAGGGCTGCCGCCAGAGACGAGATTCGAGCTGGCTCGTCCGAGACTAGGACTGAGCAGGGTGGTATGCCTACACCGCAGGGACAGACCGATCCACCTTCCCCAGGCCGTATGGATAGGCTCGAGACTGGTATGGCGGAGTTGCGACAGATGATGGGGGGTATGCAGGAGCTACGTCAGATGGTAGGATCCCTAGTTGCAGCCAGTCGTACACCGAGGCCGGATGACGCACCTACTACATCACAGACGACCATGATACCTGCTCCTACTACTACCACCGTGGCCATTCCGGTTTCACTACAGGATTTCATGAGGCTGAGACCTCCAGTATTCACCGGCACCGAGGCAGCGGAGGACCCACAGACGTTCCTTGACAGTTTAGCCAGGATCTGCCGTTCGCTGAGATGTTCGGATGATCGATGGGTAGAGCTTGCGAGTTTCCGACTAGAGGGTCTCGTGCAGACATGGTGGGAGTCAGTCTTGAGAGGTCGAGCTGCAGGTCTGCCGCCTATGACTTGGATCGAGTTTACAGCGGTCTTTCTAGCCCGTTTCCTTCCAGAGAGCGTTCGTGATGCCAGAGCTCGTAGCTTCGAGGCCTTAGTCAAGACACCTGGGATGACGGTGTCTGAGTATGACATCCAGTTTACACAGTTATCCCGATATGCTCAGTATTTGGTGGATACCGAGGAGAAGATGGTGAAGAGGTTCGTACAGGGACTTGATGCCCAGCTATATCTTGCCATTGGCGCCCAGCACTACGACACTTATTCAGCTGCTATGGATACGACATTGCGGATGGAGGCACGCATATCACAGACTTCGGCCGTTTCTGGGCCGAAGAGGATTCGCACCGATGTACCGTCTCAGAGGCAGCGCGCCAGATTCCTTCCGAGAGATAGGCAGAGGATTTGGGCGGGGACAGTTATATGGTTCTTATCCCCAGGGGCAGCAGCCGTCGCCAGGGTGTTTTGGGTGCGGGAGTTTGCACCATCTTGTCAGAGACTGTCCGGCGAGACGACAGGGAGCAGCGACAGTTCCGCATGTGACCCTACCACCATCGCCACCCCCTCCACAGAGAGCCCTACTTCCTACCACAGGCGATGCTCCACGCCAGTTAGGTACACCCAGAGGCCGTGGACGCGGCGGTCCTGTTCAGAGAGGACGAGGAGGCAGAGGCCGAGGTCGAGGTCAGCCCGCTATCGGTGGAGGACAGGCCCGAGTATTTGCTTTGACACCGCAGGATGCGCAGGCATCCAATGCCGTTGTGACAGGTACCTTGCCAGTTTGTTCTTTCGACACACGGGTATTATTCGACCCAGGTTCCACACATTCGTACATATCTATACACTTTGCACCGATGTTGGGCCGTGAGTCATCGTCGTTAGATCATCCGCTTGTTGTTAGTACTCCGGTAGGCGAGTCGTTTGTCGCTCGTTTTGTTTTTCGTTTGTGTTCCGTTCGTATCGGGGAGAGGGATTCATCGGTTGATTTGATTCTCCTCGATATGTTGGACTTTGATGTGCTTCTGGGCATGGATTGGCTAGCCACTTGTTATGCTTCAGTGGACTGCCGTGAGAAGGCAGTCAGATTTAGCTTTCCGGGAGAGCCAGTCCTTGTTATTCAGGGAGACCGCAGCGTCACCCTTCCCAGCTTGATTTCGTCTCTTCGCGCTGGTCAGCTCTTGCGGAAGGGATGTCAGGGATTCTTAGCGTATATTTGTGATACTCGAGCTGCAGAGGTTCCGTTAGACCGGGTCCCGGTAGTTTGTAAGTTCCCTGATGTTTTCCCTGATGAGCTACCTGGGCTACCGCCTGAGCGCGATGTTGAGTTCTGCATTGATTTGATTCCCGGCTCGGGGCCTATTTCTATACCGCCTTATCGGATGGCCCCGGCAGAGCTTCGAGAGCTGAAGGATCAGTTGCAGGATTTGTTAGATAAGGGGCTTATTCGACCGAGTGTTTCTCCGTGGGGTGCTCCGGTCCTGTTTGTCAAGAAGAAGGATGGAAGTTTGCGCTTATGTATCGACTACCGCCAGCTGAACAAAGTTACCGTTCGGAACAGATATCCGTTGCCACGCATTGATGATTTGTTCGACCAGCTTCAGGGTGCGGGGTATTTTTCGAGGATCGACTTGCGATCAGGATACCATCAGCTGCGAGTTCGACAGGAGGATATACCGAGGACAGCTTTCCGCACGCGCTATGGCCACTACGAGTTTTTGGTGATGTCGTTCGGACTCACCAACGCCCCAGCAGCATTCATGGATTTGATGAACCGTACATTCAGGCCGTATCTTGACTTGTTCATCATCGTGTTTATCGACGATATCTTGGTGTACTCCCGGAGCAGAGAGGAGCACGAGCAACACTTGCGGATTACGTTACAGACTCTGAGGGAGCACCAGCTGTTCGCAAAGTTTTCCAAGTGTGCATTCTGGCTGGACAGCGTCGGATTCTTGGGTCACGTGGTTACGAGAGACGGCATTTGTGTGGACCCGAAGAAGATTGAGGCTGTTCAGCAGTGGCCCCGACCTACATCGGTTACTGAGATCCGTAGTTTTCTAGGCCTGGCAGGCTACTACAGGCGTTTTGTTCAGGACTTCTCCCGTATAGCTGCACCTTTGACCGGTTTGACCCGGAAGGGAGTTCCTTTCGTTTGGACAGAGGAGTGCGAGCGCAGTTTTCAGCAGCTACGGACTTGTTTGACTACGGCGCCGGTATTATCTTTGCCTTCGGGATCAGGCGGATTTGTGGTCTACTGTGATGCTTCGCGAGTGGGATTAGGATGCGTATTGATGCAGCATGGCCGGGTGATCGCTTATGCTTCTCGGCAGTTGAAGAAGCATGAACAGAACTACCCCATTCATGATTTGGAGATGGCTGCAGTGGTCTTTGCACTGAAGATTTGGCGACATTACCTATACGGCGAGTCGTGTCAGATATTCACCGATCACAAGAGCTTAAAGTACATATTTCAACAGCGAGACCTGAACCTCAGACAGCGTCGTTGGATGGAGTTGGTGAAAGACTACGACTGCGAGATCTTATATCACCCAGGCAAGGCAAATGTGGTGGCAGATGCGTTGAGTAGGAGGCCCGGGGGTAGTCTATCCTTTTTGCGCGCAGTGCAGAGGCAGTCGTCAGCAGATTGGCAGATGTTATGCGACAGCCGAGTTGAGTTCGAGTTCACTCAGACAGGGGGACAGCTCGCGCATGTTCGTGCACGCCCACAGTTGCTTGACCGTATATATGAGGCACAGCGCAGTGACGACCGTTGCTCAGAGATCATGGCACAGATGGGACAGGGCAGATTTTCCGAGTTCGTGATTGACGATCAGGGGATTTTACGATATGGATCTAGACTGTGCTTACCAGATGCTGATGGATTGCGGCGCGACATTCTTGAGGAGGCACACCGATCAGTGTATAGTGTCCACCCCGGTTCCACCAAGATGTACCATGATATGAGAGAGACCTACTGGTGGGACGGGATGAAGAGGGACATTGCGGAGTTCGTTTCGAGATGCCTGACTTGTCAGCAAGTCAAGGCCGAGCACCAGAGGCCCGCAGGAGAGCTACAGCCGTTACCCATTCCAGAGTGGAAATGGGAGCAGATTTCGATGGACTTCGTTGTGGGTCTACCCAGGACCAGTCGAGGGTACGACTCCATCTGGGTGATCGTGGATAGATTGACGAAAGCGGCTCACTTCCTACCAGTGAAGACCACTTTCAGCTTCGCTCAGTATGCTCAGCTCTATATTGACGAGATCGTGCGACTACATGGCGTACCGACTTGTATCGTGTCAGATCGAGGCACTCAGTTTACCAGACGACTATGGCAGAGACTCCAGGAGGCTTTGGGCACTCGTTTGAGCTTCAGCACAATATTTCATCCGCAGACCGACGGACAGTCAGAGCGGACCATTCAGACTCTCGAGGACATGCTCAGAGCGTGCGTTTTAGACTTTGGTGGTAGCTGGGATCGTCATTTACCTCTAGTGGAGTTCTCCTACAACAACAGCTTCCAGGATACTATTCAGATGGCACCTTTCGAGGCATTGTATGGGAGGAGATGCAGATCGCCCGTCTGTTGGTCAGAGCTCAGCGAGAGCAGCATTTTGGGGCCGCAGCTTGTTGAGGAGACGACAGCGAAGATACAGTTGATTCGAGACCGGATGAGGGCAGCTCAGAGCAGACAGAAATCCTATGCAGACAGGCGCCGTCGCAGATTAGAGTTCGCAGTTGGCGACCATGTTTTTCTGAGAGTCTTTCCGATGAAGGGCGTGATGCGTTTTGGGCGAAAGGGGAAGCTTAGCCCTAAATTCGTAGGTCCCTTCGAGATCCTCGAGCGTGTCGGCGCTGTTGCATATCGTTTGGCTCTTCCTCCCAGCTTTCTCGATGTTCACCCCGTCTTCCATGTTTCGATGCTCCGCAAGTACCTTCACGACCCTTCGCATGCGATTCAGCACCCGATAGTCCAGCTAGAGCGCGACCTTTCTTTTGCAGAGCAGCCGGTGGACATCCTGGATCGGCAGGTGAAGAAGTTGAGGTCGAAGATTATACCAACCGTCAAGGTCCTTTGGCGTAGCCCGAGCAGCGAGGAGGTTACCTGGGAGACCGAGGACGAGATGAGGAAGAAATATCCCCATCTCTTTGAAGGTACGCGTAGTTATATTTTTAAATTCGGGGACAGAATTTCTTTAAGGGGGGAAGATTGTAGCGCCTTGAAAAGTCGTTTTGGTGTTTTCCTGAAAATCGGTGAAAATTCGGTATTTTTCCGAAAACCGTCTTTTTTGTTATTTTGCAGTTTAGGGCTAATTATACCTAAAATGGATAGGTAATTGCTTGTTTTTAGTAGCTAATGAGTTACTTATTAAATTTTGGGCATTTAAAAATTTGTCCCTATTTTTCAATTTTTTAATATTATTTTAAGCCGGTAAGAAAATACATTAAATTAGCGATAAATACAAATTTTTCCGGGCTAATTTTAATCTTTAAAATTATGTTAATTAAAATCTAGTTGTAACATAAATTTTTAGTATTTTATTTTGATTTTTAACTAATTTTTATTATAGAAAACGAAATTTATTGAATTTAAGCTTAAACTTGCAATTTTGGACTTGTAGGGGGTCTTTTTGTATAAAATTTTTTTTGTGCACTCCCTCTCACTTCTCCCTCACCCTAGGCCGGCCATTTCCAGCAGCACATGGGAAAAAAAAATTCCATGCTCTTTGACTTGTGTTTTTGTGTGGAAATGAGGGTTTCTTTAAAGGTTTTTGAATTGTTAAATAGGGTATGGTGCTTTGACTTTGGGGGAGTTTGACTAGAGACTTTTTCCCACACCCACACCACTCCCCTCTCCCTCATTTCTATCCAGAAAATCAGCAGCTCCCCCCCCCCCTTCATTTTCCTCTCTATTTTGTTCACAAATTCATCTCAAAAACCATCAAAAATCAACAAATCCTTTACAATTTCAAAGCAAAACCTTATTCCCTCTCTTCTCAAACCCAAATTGGCTCAAATATTGTTGAAAGATGGCATCTTGGGAGGCTTTAGCAACATAGGGTTTGAACTTTTGAGGTATAACTTCTAATCAAATGGTTACATTGTAGTTAAAGTATGCTAATTAGAACTTTGAAAATTGTTTTAGTGTTAATTTTAGTGTTAATTGCATACTAGGTTTTTTAAAGTTTGTGGTTTGAAATTAATTTAGGGTTTAGATCACCATTAAGAGATTAATTAAGCTATTTTGTTATCTAGTTATTTTGTTAGCTTAATCTAAGTGGTTAAATTGCGAATTGGGCTAAAATCTAGTGTTAATTTAGTGTTAGATTCTAATCTAGTTTTTAAAGGTTTATGGTTAGAGTTAAACTAGGGTTTTTAGGAACCATTATTTAGTTAATTAAAGCTAATTAGATATCTAGTTAAATACTAAACCAATCTTTAAGGTTACTTTGCTTAAGTGGCTTCATATTATGCTAATCTATGTTAAGCTTGTGTGAAATTTTCATTAAGATTGCTAATTACCAAATTCAAAAAGAGGTTCGTGTATGGAATGTGGGTTTTGTAGCATGGTAAATAAGTTAAAATTTGTGTTTTTGGTGGCTAACTAGTTGTGTGGATTGGATGGTTGTGTTGGACCGTGATAACTTTGTCGCTATTGTCGATGTTTGCACCTAATTGCTATTCTAGCTTACTAGTTTTTACTAAAATGTTGTGATGAATTAATTGCGATGTCTTGATGACATTTTTAGCGTATCCTATGACATTTAGGATGCGTGTGTGCGGATTTTTGAGTGGTCGGGTTTTAGTTTTGCCGGGCGACCAAATCGGCGATTTTTGGCAGTTTTTGCGATTTTCGCGTATGTTCCGCGCACCTTGTGCACGTTGTACCTAGCTAGTGAACATTAGTATTTTCGTTTGGGTTTTGCATCAGTCTTGATAGGTAACCTTATGTTTGGTATTGATGTAAATTCCAGGTTCGGTCGCGGAGACGTCAGACGCGGCACGAAAGGGGAAAGCGGTGATTGGACACAGCTAGCTAGGGATTCCGGTGAGTAGATGTAACATCTACGGGGGACTATCGTTGGATGGCGCAAGCCGCCCGATAGTTTTAGTAACTTAAAAGATTCCTAGTAATGTTAGTAATTAGGGGTGTAATACTTGTATGATTATTTGCTACATTCATGCCCTATATTGACATACCTATACGAAACCATTTTATAGGACACCTGCACCATTGCCAGGGTTTTTATATGCAGCACGAGCACTATTCATGCTTACACACACACCCTGGTAATTGCCATGCCACCACACTAGATAACCTTTAAATTGAAACCTTTTACTAATTGATACTTAAACTTGTGCTATTGCCTTTAATTCCTTAAAATGAAATCGTAGGATTGCTATTCATGTGCATGTACTTCATCATATTATTTGTTCATGCCTAATCTATTAATCACACATCGCAACTTGATTATTGATACCATATGCATTCATTATCATTGACATATGCACTTATGAGAATTTCTTGAGATTTTATGATATTTCTGGATGGGGAAAAACCGCAAAATTTCTGAACTTATTATATTTTTAAAATATGTAAATTCCGGTTTCCTAGTGATGTAAGTGTCCTCCACCATGAGTTTGCTGTGGTTTTCGAGACCCGTTTCGAGGAGTTGGATGAATCGTCTCGGGTACATGGTGGGCCCGGTAGGGTACCCCGGGGCAAGAAGCTCGTGGTGCTGACGATGAGCCTGGCAGGGGACGGATTACCTACCGGTGACTTCATTGGGCACGGCGGATATCCAGAGGATACTGACCGGGGCCGCGAGAGGATGAGATATTGATATTGAGATGGGTCAGCCGGATGGCTGAGGCCAGAGACACTATGACATGGATTTATGAGATTTGAGACAGCTTTTAGGTGTCGTTGCTGGACACCGGTTCTCGTCGATTCTTTGAGTATTATGCTGGCATTCTAAAAGAGTTTCAAGAACAAAAATAGATAAAATGTTTCTTATATATACCTATTGAGACCTCAGATATTCATGTTGCATACATATTAGTACACTGATGTTGTATACACACCTGCTAGTGCATCCAGTCATACCTGTATTTTAGATGCTAGGATGCTTGTGTGCATGCATACGATAGCCTTTGTAGATGTTATTTATTACTCACGAGTTGGAAACTCACCCCCGTTGTGCCACAGCCTTTTGCAGGTCCGCTCCGTCAGTACAGTAGCGGCGGGCGCACTTGTTCTTTTGCCTCCTTTGCCTGGACTCGAGGTTTTGCTTTTAGGTGGGTTATATCATTATTTTTGTACCACCTTGTATATTCTTTGTATCTAGTGCACTCCATCTACTGTATCTACCAGTATTATTGTATATTGACCTAGAGATGAGACTGTGAGGTTTGTGGACTTTTATGCTGTATTTTGGGGTCGAGCCACTTGAGTCGACATGCTGTTTTTCTTATGCTTCATTATGATTATTTCGCATGTTGTTGCTTTATTTTGCGTGGGATTTATGACCGCCTTGTGGCGAAGAGCTAGCTCCCGCTTGGGGATGCCTTATTTGTTGGATTCATATATATTTTTGTTGTACCCATTTTGGGGGCCAGTATTTACAAAGGAGACTCTGCCGAAATTTTCGGAAAAATTGATATTGTTTTCAAAAAGGGTTTTATATGACTTATTGATAAACTTGTTTCCAATTGATTGGGTTCTCTTCACTCTTTTGCTTATTTGGTTTGGTTTTCTGGGCTTTGGCTTACTTATTTTACGGACGTCTTTAGACGTTTCGTAAACTTAAGTGCTAGTCACGTTCCGTACCCTGCGGGTCGTGACAATATTCGAGTTGGTACGATCAAATCAAGTACCCGCCGGGCTACATAATTCCCAAGTTCCATGTCTATAAGGGGACAGGCAATCCCCACCAGCATGTTGCCCAGTTCAGGGCACTCTGTGGCAACACTGGCGGTGATGACAAACTCTTGCTTCGCCAGTTCGTTGGAAGCTTATCAGATACAGCCTGTTAGGTCCACGTTACCTCTCCCGGTACATTCGGGGTTGCGGAAACGGTAAAACAAAAACTTTTCAAAACTTGGTAACATGGACCGTAAAAGCCGGATCTTTGCTAAACAACACACTAGCATCCTAACTAGAGATTTATCTACTCGGTTAGGGGTTATACCTCAACTTGAACTCCTTCTCTTCTTGTTGTTCTTCTCCTTGCTTGCTCCGAGGGTTGATCCGGACTTTGGTCACCTTCGCGGCCTCCTTGAGTCGAAGACGATCCACCCGAGAGATGTACACCGAGCTCCACCTCGAGCCGAGGTAACTAGGGCAAAGAGATTGCTAGTCTAGAAGCCCTAGGTTGTGTAGAAGTGGTAGAGGGATGGTTTTGTCTTTGTGGGAACTTTATCTCTCAACACATGAGATCAAAAGATGAATCAAGAGGAGGAAGAAGGAGGTGCTAGCAACCATGGTGCATTTCTTTTCTTCTCACTAGAAAAAGGCAAGAGAGAGAATGAGAAAAGAATTATGAGCATTAGAAAAATGAACCATGGTTCAATAATGCAAAAACATTATCATTACTAATCCCATCAAGATAAAGTTTGATGGCTACATTGAAATGACCATTAACATAATCAAAATAGAAAAAGAAAAAGAAAAGAAGAGTGTAGATCCCTCTTGAAAGTCAATGGTCAACACGGTCAACCAGTCAACAAAGTCAAGAGAGGTCATGGTGGTCAAATGGTCAATGCAATTAGCCATCATAAAATTATCACTAAAAGGATTAGTAAATGATGTCCGCGGCTCATAATGGTTTTGACCAAACGAACTGCCAAAACCCTAATGAGTCCGAATCAACTGTCAAAACCCTAATGAGCCTGCCACATAACGGTTTTGGCCGAACCAACTGCCAAAACCCTAATGAGGCACCTCCTCCTTCATCGCTCTGGAAAACTGTGCATACACACCTGCATCCGCATTCCGTAGAATGCGGATGCACAGAAGACAAAACAAATCCATCCATGCAATACTAGGATCCGGCTTAAACCAAAGCCCACTAGTATTGCCTTCCCTAACACCACACGCACACAAGTGTACCTAAGTGATCGTAGCCCTGCCGTAAAACCATACGGCCTCTACACATTTCACTCAGTGCAGGAAAACTCTCTGTGTGGGACTCTAAAGACTCGACACTACGATGGCAGTGGGTTTAACCACAGACCGTAAGCGGCACTAGCTGTACGTAACGGGCCCCAGGTAGATGTCGATAAGAAGGCCGATGAGGTAAACCCATCTGAACTCCTACTGAGCCTGTATGCGACAATCTCCGTACTGTCCGGTCTGTTCGTCTGATACATCGCATGGCGGGCCTAGGGGGGCGGTAAACGTCAGTCCCCTAATAGCAGTACAAGTCGTGTCGGAGTGAAGCCCAGAACACCCTGAGATAACACTGGAAACCTACCAGTATATCTCGCTTGCCCTGGCCAGGGACTACTCGTGTAATGGCTCTCCTAGACACAGCGCGATGTCAACCCCCAATACCGGGAGAGACGAATCCTGTCTAACCGTCACTGCCTCCAAGTGCTTCGGGACTGCTCCCAACTACTACCTATTTGCACGACTCAGTACAGCCGTGGTAGGGTAGTAATCAAAGAACAGTGGGAACACACTCGAGGCGAAGTAACAGTGTCAAGTCAGCGGACTAAGCTGTACTCATGTCACCTGGGAACTGATAACCGACGATAGGTATAATACCAACCATCAGTTCCCGACGAGTCCTGTCCAGTGTACTCGTAACCTAACGAGCACCCGCATACTATCTCAAGTACGGCGTACTGACGGCTGTGGGACAGACCGTCTCCCGTGCTGGGATGAGAAGCGCATACGCTAGTCTACTCCGGAGTATCGATGCCCTGTCTCGATAATCCCACGACTAGGGACGTGTATAAGGATATGCTTGTGGATTACCCAGCCCCCACGAGTGTGATCGCCATCACAACGCCGGTAATCAAGCAAAGATCCTAAGGGCTCTACTAATGCGTATAGGTGATATAATAAAGAAACACACATGTACACATTAAAGCAGAGACAAACCAAGTAGCATACAACAATTTCGAGCAAGATTGTCTATACAATTGTGAATATCCCAAGCATCCATCAAGTAATATACATATTAGTATGATACAGTAATGGCCTCTAGGGCATATACACTAACAATCTCCCACTTGCACTAAGGCCATGTACTGGCGTATCGAAGACCTATCATCTCGATCAGCCGCTCGAACTGAGTCTGGGGCAAGGCCTTTGTGAATGGGTCCGCTGTGTTGTCCTTTGTGTCCACTCTCCGCACTTCGATCTCCTGGCGATCAATGATCTCCCTGATCAGGTGATACCGCTTTAAGATGTGCCTGGATTTCTGATGGGACCTTGGTTCCTTCGCTAAAACTATAGCCCCATTGTTATCGCAAGACAAAGGTATTGGGTCAACAATGGACGGAACCACCTGAAGTTCACTAATGAACTTCTTCATCCAGACTGCTTCTTTTGCGGCATCGCTTGCAGCAATGTATTCAGCCTCCATCGTCGAGTCTGCGACGGTATCCTGTTTGGAACTCCTCCAAGATACCGCCCCTCCGTTGAAGGTAAACACAAAACCCGAGACAGACTTGCTGTCATCTTTGTCACTCTGGAAGCTTGAATCGGTAAAGGACTCGACCCTGAGGTCTCCATTACCGTAAACCAGGAACATCTCCTTAGTCCTTCTCAAGTACTTGAGAATGTTCTTCACTGCTGTCCAGTGGTCCTCACCTGGGTCTTACTGATACCGGCTTACTGCGCTCAGCGCGTAAGCTACATCTGGTCTTGTACATAGCATCGCATACATTATAGATCCTACCGCCGAAGCGTAGGGTATAGTGCTCATGCGAACCCTCTCCTCGTCAGTCTTAGGAGACATCTTCTTGGAGAGGGTAATTCCGTGCAATGCGGGTATGTTACCGCGCTTGGAATCCTTCATACTAAATCTCTTTAGTACGGTCTCTATGTACCTGGACTGCGAAAGTCCCAGTAGTCTCTTGGATCTATCTCTATAGATCTTGATCCCCAGAATGTACGAGGCATCACCCAGGTCCTTCATGGAGAACCGTTGTGACAAAAATAGCTTGACCGATTGTAGCATAGGAATGTCATTTCCTATCAAAAGAATGTCGTCCACGTACAAGACTAGGAATACGACAGTTCGTCTTACAATCTTCTTATAGACACAAGGTTCATCTTCGTTCTTGATGAAATCAAATTCCTTGATTGCCTCATCAAAACAGATGTTCCAGCTCCGCGATGCCTGCTTTAATCCATAAATGGATTTAAGCAATTTGCACAGCTTCCCGCTGCTCCCACTGTCTACGAAACCTTCTGGCTGATCCATGTAAACGCACTCTTCCAAACAACCGTTTAGGAAAGCCGTTTTAACATCCATCTGCCAGATTTCATAGTCATGGAAGGCAGCAATGGCAAGTAGGATCCGAATGGATTTGAGCATAGCCACCGGAGAAAAAGTTTCGTCATAGTCCAAACCAGGTCTTTGACGAAAACCTTTTGCAACGAGTCTAGCCTTATAGGTTTCCACCTGCCCATCTACACCAAGTTTCCTTTTGTAGATCCATTTGCATCCAATGGGTTTTGCCCCAGGTGGAGCAATATCTAAGGTCCACACTTTATTGGCGTACATGGACTCCATTTCGGATTGCATTGCTTCCTGCCACTTATCAGAGTCCCTACTGATAATGGCCTGCCTGAAACCGGTAGGGTCATCTTCTTCAAAGATGCAATCCTCTCGATCCCCGTCTATGAGAAAACCGTAGTATCTCTCGGACGGATGAGAAATCCTACCAGATCTGCGGAGTGGCTGAGGTTCGTTTGGGTTTATTGAATTTTCTGGTTCCGCTAAATCCTAAGTTTGAGTTTGTGGATCAGATATTTCATCCAGTTCTACCGTGCTCCCACTTATTTCTTTTGCAAGAAATTGCCACTCTAAAAAGGTGGCGCGACGAGCAACGAACACCTTCTGTTCCTCAGTGTGGCAGAATAGATATCCCAGAGAATTTCTAGGATATCCCACAAACTTGCATAAAACTGACCGTGCTTCAAGCTTGTCCGGTTTTTGCACTTTTACATAGGCCGAACAACCCCATATCTTAATTCGTTCAAGATATAGTTTCTTACCACTCCATATTTCATATGGAGTCTTAGGCACGGATTTAGACGGAACCTGATTCAGTAAGTATGCCACTGTATCTAGCGCAAGTCCCCAGAATGAAAGAGGTAACTCAGCATTACTCATCATGGATCGAACCATATCCAATAGGGTACGATTCCTTCTCTCCGATACACCGTTGTACTGTGGTGTATAAGGAGGAGTAAGCTGAGAGAGAATACCATTCTCTTTTAAGTAATCTCGGAATTCCGTGGTTAAGTACTCCCCTCCTCTATCAGAACGGAGGATCTTGATACTTTTGCCTGTCTGGTTCTCTACTTCGTTTCTGAATTCCTTGAATTTCTCAAAAGTTTCAGATTTGTGTTTCATAAGATACACATATCCGAATCTAGAGAGATCGTCAGTGAATGTGATGAAGTAGGAGAACACACCCCTTGCATGTATAGACATCGGACCACATATATCACTGTGTATGAGTCCCAAGAGCTCTGTTGCTCTTTCTCCATGTCCGGTGAGCGGAGATTTGGTCATCTTCTTTTTGAGACAAGACTGACAAGTGTCATAAGATGAAAACTCGAACGTATTCAAGAGTCCATCTTTATGCAACTTACTCAGTCTTTTCTCTCCGATATGACCAAGTCTACAATGCCACAAGTAGGATTCATTCGTATCTGAATTCTTCCTCTTGCGTGTGTTTTGTATATTGAGAACTGTGTTCTGATTTAGAACGTAGATACCATTACACAGTGTACCCTCTGCAACAGTACCTTATGAAGGTAAATGTTCATGATATTTCTATCAAGAACAAAGTTATATCCATCTTTATCGAGTAAAGAAACTGATATGATGTTGCAAACCATGGAGGGTACATAGTAGCAATCGTTCAAAATCATAGTCTTGCCATTTGGCAATACTAGGTGATATTCACCGACGGCTGCCGCATTAACTTGTGCTCCGTTCGCTACTCTGAGCGACATATCACCCGGTGCAACTTTCCTACTTTTTCTCAGTCCCTGCAATAAATTACAGATATAAGATCCTGATCCGGTATCAAGTACCCAGGAGGTAAGGCTGACCGTAAAACAGTTCTCAATTAAAAGATCACCTGAAGTAGATGCAAAACCATGCTTCTTCTTCAATTGGGTATCCTGGGAATCCAAACAATCCCCTTTCCCTTTCTCATACTTATGACTGTTGTCACAAGTTAGAGCTGAACCAACGTTCCCCAGCCCCGAATAAGAATTCGGATTGGTCAAGCGATACATTTTATTATCTTGATTAGGGCGTGAAATGGTTTCTACCTGGAGAGAGAGAAAAGAAACACTCAGCGTGCGCTCTTGCAAGATTAGATTGGTTTATTAGTTTATCTAACCAGGATGTCTCCCACTGTTTCCTCAAATTCTTCTTAAAACCTTTTAAAAGAAGAACTAGTCAGGATTTAATTCACGTCACAATACTTGCTTAACCTTTCAGCCAGGCTAGTGTCGGTACTTCGAGGGAGGTTTTCCAACGCTTTCACGAAGTTCTTTAATTTAAGAATCTCTTTTCCCTGGAGGCGTAGCCCCGCTAACACCGTTCTAGACACCTACTTGGTTTATAGCATTGATTGTTAAGTGAAATAATTTTCCAAGAGTAATCCAACTCATCAGTGGGATCGGGATCCAACTATCATTGTGTGATGACCTAGATGGAATCCACTCTAGTCACCACACTCCAGAAGGTATGCTAAATCTGCAAGTTTCAGTTTCTTTTGAAACTCCCGATGTGGTTTTTGCCCCTAATGGTTTATGACCTTGACAATGCCAACATATCATAAACCGCTAGTCAAGTTCGGCCCGTCATTATCTTGATTAACTTAGACCCACCCGCATATCTCTTGACAATGCCAACATAGTTATGCGACTGTCCTAAATAATCCGAAAAAAATAAGGCCGCAAACAAGCAATACTTAGCTACCGATCACTACGCCTTGACAATGCCAAAATACGTAGCTCGAATACTAAGTAGTACTTGTAGGAAATGACGGAGGGCTACGGCTGGGTTTTTGGCGAAAAACCCGTTAACGTAATGAACTTGATATCGTTGAAGGAACGTGATTGCCTTTTTGAAAATATAGTGGCGAAAACTTTTGCTAAAGAGGTCACTCCCTGTGAAGGGATCTCGGCTCTTTCCTCGTCGAGTGAGGTGCTGGGCATTCATAAAATGAATACCTCGATGCAAAGCAAGAATGATCGACTATAATGAAGTTATCGCCCTGACGCAAACTTTTGTCCAAGGGGTCACTCCCGATGAGGGGATCTCGGCCCTTGCCTCGTCGAATGAGGTGTTGGGCATTCATAACCGAATACCGCGATGCAAAACAAAAATGAACGTCCTTGCAATAACAGCTTTTTGAAAAACTTGTTCCAACAACGTCTTTTAGGTTTATTTTCTTGCATTAGTTCTTTTAATGCGTCCCATCATTTAAATCCTACCATTGCAGAAAAAAACCAAAATATGACGTACGCTTATGCCATTCGCATTCACCACGGGGCCCCGTCATCACCCGTTAGGTTACTTAACTAACGACAGAGCGGGGGCTGGGCTAGTGCGGCTGAAAAACATAAGCAACGCCTAAATAGTTATTGTATATAGATATATAGCAATGATAGTCAATCCAGATCACAGATGAACACTTTGGATATACTAGGAACCCGTGATTCGTTCGAGCCTGCAACGAAAAGCGGATTACACGGTCGCGATGAATAGCCAAAACCCCACCCAAGACCCCTACGGGTGCGGCAAACTACCCGCCAAGTACACGAAGCGAAGCAACCTCCCTCAACACCGTGAGTAGGCCACTCGGAACTTCGAGATACTCGGTAGTTTGTGCACCCCCTCCATAGGTCTATCCTAGGAGCAAAAACAGTAAAAAGAATTATACAATGACGGCTACAACCCCGACCGGTTGTGCGGCCATACAAATAATATTACATCAATTTATAAATTTATTACATGAATGAAAGAAAAAGAAACTCTCATCTCACATCCACCCCGGCTATTCATCCGCGACAATCCAACGAGTTCATATACACAAACCATCAATCATTACAGATCACAGATATGTGTAACCCCCACTAATCGACGTATAGCGATTAGCAGACGTTCAATACACATATAACATTACAGATATAACCATTAGCCAAAGTCTACAGAACATCGACCAAAAAATACGGATTTTTATGCCCCAGAAACAAATTTTGTTTTCTGGAAAATCTGGGCAGAAAAATCATATTTCAAAAATCCCAAAATACCTATATAAGAACACTGCAGCAAACAGGATCCCCAACCGAGTTAACTCGGCCGCGGTTCCGCGGCATAAGCAAGCTTATGCCGCGGAACCGCGGCGCTTTAACCGAGTTGGGTGATCATTTTTCTTCAGTATTCTATAAAAAGCCTGAGCCGATTTTTAGTGTATGATTTATTAATTTTGGAACAATTCTAAAAATCGGCAGAAACTTGAAATTCCGGGGTGTTTTGCGGTTTTTCGTCCGGTCGAAATTCTAGATACTTTGCTAATATACTAGGGTGTGTTTAGTTAGGCTCTGATACCACTGTTAGGTCCACGTTACCTCTCCCGGTACTTTCGGGGTTGCGGAAACGGTAAAACAAAAACTTTTCAAAACTTGGTAACATGGACCGTAAAAGCCGGATCTTTGCTAAACAACACACTAGCATCCTAACTAGAGATTTATCTACTCGGTTAGGGGTTATACCTCAACTTGAACTCCTTCTCTTCTTGTTGTTCTTCTCCTTGCTTGCTCCGAGGGTTGATCCGGACTTTGGTCACCTCTGCGGCCTCCTTGAGTCGAAGACGATCCACCCGAGAGATGTACACCGAGCTCCACCTCGAGCCGAGGTAACTAGGACAAAGAGATTGCTAGTCTAGAAGCCCTAGGTTGTGTAGAAATGGTAGAGGGATGGTTTTGTCTTTGTGGGATCTTTATCTCTCAACACATGAGATCAAAGGATGAATCAAGAGGAGGAAGAAGGAGGAGCTAGCAATCATGGTGCATTTCTTTTCTTCTCACTAGAAAAAGGCAAGAGAGAGAATGAGAAAAGAATTATGAGCATTAGAATAATGAACCATGGTTCAATAATGCAAAAACATTATCATTACTAATCCCATCAAGATAAAGTTTGATGGCTACATTGAAATGACCATTAACATAATCAAAATAGAAAAAGAAAAATAAAAGAAGAGTGTTGATCCCTCTTGAAAGTCAATGGTCAACACGGTCAACCGGTCAACAAAGTCAAGAGAGGTCATGGTGGTCAAATGGTCAATGCAATTAGCCATCATAAAATTATCACTAAAAGGATTAGTAAATGATGTCCGCGGCTCATAATGGTTTTGACCAAACGAACTGCCAAAACCCTAATGAGTCCGAATCAACTGTCAAAACCCTAATGAGCCTGCCACATAACGGTTTTGGCCGAACCAACTGCCAAAACCCTAATGAGGCACCTCCTCCTTCATCGCTCTGGAAAACTGTGCATACACACCTGCATCCGCATTCCGTAGAATGCGGATGCACAGAAGACAAAACAAATCCATCCGTGCAATACTAGGATCCGGCTTAAACCAAAGCCCACTAGTATTGCCTGCCCGAACACCACACGCACACAAGTGTACGTAAGTGATCGTAGCCCTGCCGTAAAACCATACGGCCTCTACACGTTTCGCTCAGTACAGGGAAACTCTCTGTGTGGGACTCTAAAGACTCGACACTACGCTGGCAGTGGGTTTAACCACAGACCGCAAGCGGCACAAGCTGTACGTAACGGTCCCCAGGTAGATGTCGATAAGAAGGCCGATGAGGTAAACCCATCCGAACTCCTACTGAGCCTGTATGTGACAATCTCCGTACAGTCCGGTCTGATCGTCTGATACATCGCATGGCGGGCCTAGGGGGCGGTAAACGTCAGTCCCCTAATAGCGGTACAAGTCGTGTCGGAGTGAAGCCCAGAACACCCTGAGATAACACTGGAAACCTACAAATATATCTCGCTTGCCCTGGCCAGGGACTACTCGTGTAATGGCTCTCCTAGACACCGCGCGATGTCAACCCCAGTACCGGGAGAGACGAATCCTGTTTAACCGTCACTGCCTCTAAGTGCTTCAGGACTGCTCCCAACTACTATCTGTTTGCATGACTCAGTAGAGCCGTGGTAGGGTAGTAATCAAAGAACAGTAGGAACACATTCGAGGCGAAGTGACAGTGTCAAGTCAGCGGACTAAGCTGTACTCATGTCACCTGGGAACTGATAATTGATGATAGGTATAATACCAACCATCAGTTCCCGACGAGTCCTGTCCAGTGTACTCGTAACCTAACGAGCACCCGCATACTATCTCAAGTACGGCGTACTGACGGCTGTGGGACAGACCGTCTCCCGTGCTGGGATGAGAAGCGCATACGCTAGTCTACTCCGGAGTATCGATGCCCTGTCTCGATAATCCCACGACTAGGGACGTGTATAAGGATATGCTTGTGGATTACCCAGCCCCCACGAGTGGGATCGCCATCACAACGCCGGTAATCAAGCAAAGATCCTAAGGGCTCTACTAATGCGTATAGGTGATATAATAAAGAAACACACATGTACACATTAAAGCAGAGACAAACCAAGTAGCATACAACAATTTCGAGCAAGATTGTCTATACAACTGTGAATATCCCAAGCATCCATCAAGTAATATACATACTAGTATGATACAGTAATGGCCTGTAGGGCATATACACTAATAGTTCGAGTGGTACTCTGAGCTCCCGAACGACTCTATCAAGACCTTCGCGGAGATGGAGCTGTTGTTTACCCAGCGTTTTGCAAGTGCCAGTGAACGCACCCCGATGACGACACTGATTAACGCCCGGGTGAAGTCAAGCGAGACATGGGTCCAATATGCTATACGGTGGCGGAATTTATGGTCAAAATGCGAGCAACGCATTAAAGAAGCTCCTGCAGTGGGTATGTTTGTGGGAACCCTTGATCCACAAGAAACCATCTCGCAATTTATGATGTTCTTGAAGTCGACTACCTTCCAGGCCATGATTGACAAGCTAGCGCAAATGGATCAGATGGGCCATAAACCCCCTCTTCCAAAGCCGGACTGCCGAAATGAAAAGAGGAAGGGAAAAGCGATCATTGTCGCTAATGCTCAACAACAGCCGAGTAACTCGAAGCCGGTTGTTCGTCAAAATAATATGCGTCCGCAGGTACCCCTTGAGGAGAGACTAGGATGTCCTTACTCATTTCCCTGAGATAAAACGAGAAGGTTATTCGAGTTGGCGTTGCGCAACCGACTCATAAATCTGCCGGAGCCAAAACGTCCGTCGCAACCAAATGATGTCAATGAGCCCAACTACTGCCCCTATCACCGGGTACTGGGTCATCCAATCGAAGATTGCTACGTCTTCAAAAATTGGCTTGAGGACCAGTACCAACAGAGCAAATTCGCGCTATCCGACAGATGGAAGGTGAATCCACCGCAACCTCATGCCTCTAAAAGGATGAATATGTCGGGGGCAACGTGCACTCTCGTCGAAGAAGCCCCATGGGAGGTTGTGCTGTCAGCTAAGATGAAGAGAATGCTGAACGATCTTCAGACATGCCCAGCGATCAAGTGGAAGAACCCGCTGGAACCACAGGTCATTGAGGGGATGTTGAAGCCGCGTCCAACTCCAAAGACCGATGGTGGTGGCCCAAGCACTCAAAACCGGCCGTCAAAATCTTCGAAGAAGAAGAAGAAATCCAAGAAGCCTGTGAAGCTCGGCGACAAGCGCACAGACTTACAAAAACAAATTGACACGCTGGAATAATACAATCAGAAAGCACGGACTCCCATTAAACTCCAAGAGTTTCTCAACCACGTCTTTCAAACGGAAGATGAGGGAGAAAGTTCGTCAGATGAATCTGAAGAATACGTAGCAAGCTGCCATATGATCTCCCATTCATTGACGGACGATGAAGAGACTCCTTGCACTGAAAAGTTGGGGGTAGATCCTGAACCAAAAATTCTGGGGCCATCAGAAGAAGTAATTGACGCATTCCTCAACGAAGCTTTGTTGAAAAGTAGAGCTGATCGGGAACGCGAAACGGCTATATTTGAAAGGGCCAAACGCCGGCGACTTGACGAAAGAGTTGAGATACTCCCGCTGGAGCAAAATACACCCACTGCGGATAAAAGTAAATTCAAGACGAGGAAAAAGCTTGCTAAGGCCATATCAATGGGCATGAAGCTACCATCCTCCGAAGGAAACATTACTGGTGAAATGGAAATGCACCCCTCCTATTTCTTATATCATCGGAAGATTTCGCACCCCTCTGAAGAGTGCAAAGCTTTCGATAGATGGTGGCAAGGATATGTTGCTCATCGACAACATTTTAAGTGGGAGAAGCGCAAAACTCGTCGGGAACGGAAAAATACGACCGAAGGGCTTAACAGAACCGCCGGTGATTGTCGCATGGTTAACGCCGGGGGATCACAAGTGCTTACATTCGGGAGCGATTCTGACGAGGAGCTGGCTCTTAGCCCCCTCTTTAAAGAGTCCACCTTGGGAAAAGAAGAAGAGAAGGTCTGTGAAAATATCAGGCTGCGTAATCGGACGATGCCCGAAAAGAATCTCGGAACCTTAAATAAAAAAGATAAAGGGAAAGAAAAGGTCTCTGAAGATATCATCTTAGATGACCAAGTTGTGGAGGAGCTAAGTGCCAAGGACCCGCCGAAGAGAAATAAGGTGGATTACAACGTCTTAGCGCATCTGAGGAAACTACCCTCACAGCTCAGCATTCTTGATGCCCTTTTGCTATCGAAGGAGGCGAGAGATTCGTTAATCAAGGCACTACATGATCCGGAGCAATTCCAATCTTTCCTGGCCGAGGAAAAGATGAAGGATGAATTGGAGGAAGTGTACACAGCCGATGTCGCTTTTGGTGATGAAGACCTTCTCCTTGGGACGTGCGAACACAATCGCCCCCTTTATGTCTCAGGATACTACCACGATATAAAGATAGGCAAAATCCTGATCGACAATGGATCCTCCGTTAACCTCCTCAATGTGCGGGTGTTAAAAGAAATCTGCATGAGCGTCCAGCACCTTGCTCGGGATAAGATTACCATCTCCGGGTTCGACTCACAATCATCAAGAACTCTTAGGTCTGTGATACTGACGCTACGCTTTGGGCTACTCGTCAAGGACATTAAGTTCCACGTCATAGATGCTAAGACATGCTACAATGCTTTGCTCGACCGACCATGGTTACATGAGTACAACATCATCCCTTCTACGCAACATCAGTGTATGACGTATTCTAAGGACGGTCTCGAGTATACCGTGGTGGGAGAACTGAACCCGTTCTCTGTGAACGAGGTCTGCAAATACGAAGATGCAAAGTACTTTTTGCCAAATTTCGAGGATACAGAGAGATGTCGCAAACCGGAAAACAAATCCACTGCCACCATTCCTGTTTTTGGGAGTGATACCGAAGAAGAAGAAGAGATAGTTTACTCTGGGCCGTCTCGACACAACAAGCCAGGACCATCCGCTCCTACGTTGATCTTTTGTAGCGACTCGAAAGATGAGGTCCATGCTGTATTCTCTGCTCGACCTTCAATGCAAATGTCCGCTAACGAAGAGCAAAGTCTGCAAGTCGCCATGGTTCCACCTAAACACCGTAAAGAACTTGATGCACTTGATATCTGCAGTGTAGAAGAGCTGCGGACGTTCTATATCACTCCCAGGCGAGAAGGCGAAAAAGCAATTCTATTCTACCGCTCTGAAGAAACCAGAGTGGAGAAAGAAATCTGGCATGGCGCGGATCCTACGCTTGACAGGCTTCGGCCCATCCGTCTCCCCAGATATTATACAGAAGGCTTGAAAAGGCTGTTAAAGCGCCAGGAGATATCCTTCAAGCAGACCGTTCGAAAAGCCAAGTTCTATGACAAAGTCTAAAACGTTCCCGGGACTCAACGCAAGTTGCCTAATGGGAGAATAGAAACAATCGGGCTTGGATACGTCCGGTCAAAGAAACGAATGCTACTTCACGGGTGCTACGTCGTGCATGACTTCGATGAAGAAGTGGATGCTTAATGGGAAGATGCTAATCCTGAACTAGTAAAAGTTCCAGACACAAAAGTGCCCAGTCCGTCGTTCGAAGAACAAGTGGACAAACTTATAAGGGAAGCTGGTCAAAAAGTCCGAGACGACCATAACCGCGAAATGGCCATCTACGAGAAAGCCAAAACGCAATGCCTCCTCCAACAGGCCGTGAAAGATGAAAATGCCGCTCCTTGTCAACCTGTTATCAAGAAGGCTCGACGCAGAGGCAGAAACAAGTCGAAACGCGAAAAAGGCGCTCAACAGCAATGAAGCGGGGCTAAGAGGCCACGCAAGCGGGAACCGAGCGGTTCCGATCTATCCCTCATGAGAAAAATGGGTCAAGCATACTCTTTTCCTCGGGACAAGACGAAGAAAATACTTGACCTCACTCTAAAACATCAGATGCTTACACTGCCGGAGTCTAAGCACCCCGAACAAGCAGGCGAAGTCTCATGCCCAGACTATTGCTTTTATCACCGAGTGATAGGGTACCCTCTCGAAGATTGCTTCACCTTCAAGAATTGGGTCGAAGAACAGTATCAGCTTGGCAAGTTCGCTCTGTCTGACAACTGGAGGGTAGCGCCGCCACAGAAGCACGAACCCAAGCCCACGAAAGAAGAACCAGTTCCACATTGGGATTGGAAGCGGATTCGTACTTGTCGCATGATAACAATATCAAAAGAAGAGCCCGAGAACATGGATGACCTTCCCTGGTGCTTTGAAAACAGCAACGACGAGGTGATCTCAGAATTCCCACCAGCGCCAAAAGAGCTGGAAGATGGAATCCATACCACTGCAGATAACCTCAAGAAAATTGAGTTGGGGACGGTGAACGACCCGCGACCGACATTCATTAGTGAGCTGCTATCTGAAGAAAGGGTGGCTTCATTAAAAGACCTGCTTATGCAACATAGAGATTGCTTCGCATGGAAATATTCCGAAATGCCGGAATTAGATCCAGAAATTGCTGTGCACAAATTGGCGATATCCCCGGACGTCAAGCCAGTCAAGCAGGCACCAAGAAGAATGCGGCTCGAGCTTGAGATGAGCATCAACGCCGAGGTCAAGAAGCTGATCGACTCTGGCTTCATCCAGGAAGTTCAATACCCTGAATGGATCGCCAACATCGTCCCGGTGATGAAGAAAAATAGGACGGTGCGCATATGCGTGGACTTCCGGGATCTCAATAAAGCCTGCCCGAAGGACGATTTCCCAGTGCCGGTCACCGAACTGATGATAGACAATACGTCCACTCATGAGGTTTTCTCCTTCATAGACGGCTCGTCAGGGTATAATCAGATAAAGATGCATCCTGAAGACCAGAAGCACACCGCCTTCAGGACTCCTTTGGGTATATTCTGCTACAAGGTGATGCCCTTTGGTTTAAAGAATGCCGTGCCACCTATCAGAGGGTCATGACGAAAATCTTCGATGACCTTATACATGAGATTGTTGAATGTTATATCGATGAACTCGTGGTGAAAAGCAAATCATACGAGGAACATCTCGAGCACCTGAAGACCGTATTTCAACGCCTTCGGCAATACAACTTGAAGATGAACCCTCTCAAGTGTGCATTCGGAGTCTCCTCGGGCAAATTCCTGGGATTCATCGTCCGTCATCGAGGTATTGAGATAGATCCGTCGAAGATCAAGACGATCATGGAAATGCCTCCGCCAAGAACTCTCAAACAGCTGCGGTCTCTCCAAGAGAAGCTCGCGTATATACGGCGATTTATAGCCAACCTGTCAGGCAAGTGCCGTCCTTACAGCCACTTGATGAAGAAGGGAACCCCGTTCATCTGGGATCATAAAAGCTAAGGTGCGCTGGACGAAATCAAGCAGTACCTCCAGAATCCGCCAGTGTTAGCTGCTCCGGTCAAGGGAAAGCCCCTCATTCTTTATACAACAGCCCTCGAAGGTTCCTTAGGTGCATTATGGGCACAAGAGAACGACCAAGGAAAGGAAAGAGCACTCTACTACTTGAGTCGAGTTCTACTGGGAGCAAAAAGTAACTATTCCCCTATTGAAAAACACTGCCTGGCGTTGATCTTCGCGATAACAAAGCTCAGGCATTATGCGTTGGCGCTTGAAGTCCATCTCATTTCGAAGGTGGACCCCCTTAAATATTTAATGTTAAAGGCCATATTGACGGGACGACTCGCTAAATGGGCTCTGCTCTTGATGGAGTTCTCGATAACGTATCAACCTCTCAAGGCAGTGAAAGGCCAGGCCATCGCCTATTTCCTCACTGAGTATCCGATACCCGCCGATTCTTCTTTGAATTGCGATCTTCCAGACGAACATGCGTTTGATGCGATCGTCGGTGGTGATACCCGATGGGAGCTTTATTTCGATGGAGCATCTTCCGTGAAGAAGCGCGAACAAAGTACCCCTATAATCAAATCGGGGGTAGGACTCATCTTTGTAACTCCACAAGGAGGGATAATGCGCTTTGACTTCTCCCTAACAGAGTCGAGGACAAACAATGAAGCCGAATACGAAGCTCTGATAGCAGGCCTCGAGATCGCCATCGACATGGGAATTGAAAACCTCCTCATATACGGAGACTCCCAGCTGGTCGTTAGTCAAGTAAACGATGAGTATCAAACGTGAAAACCAGAGTTGGTGAAGTACGGCGAGAAGGTGCAGCAACTGTTGACCTAAATCCCTTCCTATACTTTGGAAAACATACCGCGCATGGAAAACAGCAAAGCGGACGCATTGGCCAAACTCGCTAAGGAACTGGCTGATAAGAACCACGATGATGTAAGAATCGTGGTACAAAGCCGTCGCGTACTTGCCCCAACAGAAATATATCCGGAATCATCCGAAGAAAAGGGAGCGACTCAGCTGACGACCCTGCAAATAAAAGATCGGGAAAAGGCTGAGGATTGGAGAGAAGTCTTTATAGACTACTTCAAATACCATCAAACGCCCAAAGATGCGTCCTCAAGACATCAGCTTATGAAACGAGCTCTGTCTTTCGCCTTCGTCAATGATACTCTGTACAAGAGGTCATTCGATTCTTTGTGGTTGAGATGCCTGGGACCTGACGAAGCGAAAAGAGTCATTCAGGAAGTTCATGACAGACTCTGCGGTTCTCACCAAGCAGGCCCGAAGATGAAGTTGAAGATCAAACGGATGGGCTATTACAGGCCCACGATGATTCAGGACTGCCTCGAATATGCGAAGCAATGCCACTCATGCCAGATTCATGGGAATTTCATCCACCAGCATCCAAATCTGCTACATCCAATGGTGGCTAGCTGGCCATTCGAAATGTGGCGAACTGACATAGTCGGCCCCATCGAACCAGCATCATCTAGAGGACATCGTTTCATCTTGGCGACGACTGACTACTTCTCCAAATGGGCAGAGGCAATACCGCTGAGGGAAGTGAAAATGGAGAATATCCTCCATTTCTTCAAGACACACATCATATATCGGTTTGGAACTCCGCGACGGATCATCTCCGATAACGGGCCATCTTACAGAAGCCACAAGAGCAGTCGCTTCGCGCAACAACATAATATAGACTGGAGATATTCCTCGGTTTATAATCCGCGAGCTAACGGTCTAGCTGAGGCCTTCAACAAAACCTTGACAAAGATCATGAAGAAAACGGTGTCCCGAAATAAGAAGGACTGGCACGAGAGACTGCAAGAAGCTCTTTGGGCGTATCGAACTACGTTCAAGACAGCCACGAACACAACGCCATATGCGTTGGTATTCGGTACAGAAGCAGTACTCCCCCTATAGATAGAGTTACCCTCTCTACGAGTGGCAGTCCACGACGAGCTGACGGACGAAGAAAATGCTCACCTTCGGCTTGAGGAGCTTGATGCCCTTGATGAAACCCGGCTCATAGCACAACAAAATCTGGAAGCCTATAAAGGAAAGATGACGTGCTCATATGAAAGATTGACCCGGCCGAGAACATTCCGCCAAGGCGAACTCATGCTAGTGGTCAAAAGGCCTATGATCCCCAATCGTGCCAAGCGGGGAAAGTTCGAGCCAAACTATGAAGGCCCGTACATCATAGACAAGGTCTACCAGGGTGGAGCCTATCTACTCATGGACATGCACGGTGAAAGGCCTTTCAGGCCAATAAATGGTCGATTCCTAAAGAAATACTACGCTTAGCGAGTTACCGCCTAGGTCAATGATAGATGATGACGACTATGTCCGCTCGCTATCTTCCTAAGCTCAAACTTTATAAGCAGTATCCAGCCTTCTCCTGGGCGGACCGAAACGTCCTTAAACTAATGGTGGACCGAAACGTCGTTAAACTAATGACGGACCGAAACGTCCTGAAACTACTACCGCAGCATCTTCAGGCTGACGAGATGAATAAAAGAAAAAGAAAAAAAATTAAAAAAATAATATGAAAACGGTATGTCCATAAGCGAAAAGGGCATGGATGAAAAACCGAAAGGGCTCCGTGAGTAAAAACAGCAGGGCTACCGGCGAGTGTTCATGAAAACCCGAAAGGGCACGACCTCGTAAAAAATATATATATAAAAATAAAAAGAATAAAAAAAGGGGGGTATGTCCATAAGCAAAAGGGCACGGATGAAAACCCGAAAGGGCTCCGTGAGTAAAAACAGCAGGACTACCGGCGAGTGTTTGTGAAAACCTGAAAGGGCGCAACCTCGTTAAAGGACACTTACAGGGTCCTCTCGACCTTGTAAGGAGAAACCACCCGTGTGAGATCCTTACGACTCACAAGGGAGCAACACACTTAGGGATCCTCACGATTCCTAGGGAGAAAATACACTTGCGAGAGCCTCACGACTCGTAAGAGAACTCTCTTATGGGACCCTCACGGCTCATAAGATTTGAAAATCTTAAGTTACAGAGACCTAAACATGTGCTTAAGCAAACCCCCACAACCTTCGATACTGCCCTACAAGTGGTTCAATACTGGCCCTTATATACAATCCACGGGCGCGAATAAACATTTCCCTAACCAAGTTTCATCCGTGATTGGGGATATGTGCGCATGATCAACAACCCTTATAAGTCCTCTCGACTTACAAGGAGAAAACCCTCTTGTAGGATCCTTACGACTTACAGAGGAACATACACTTAGGAATCCTCACGATTCTTGAGGAGAAAATACACCTACAAGATCCTCATGACTTGTAGGGAGAAATACCTTTGTGAGACCCTTATGACTCATGAAGTTAAAAGCCTTAGTCGACAGGACTTTAACCCTGTTCGCTAAGCCACCTTTGTTCGAAATCAACGGAGGCAAATGATGATTCGCTCCTGGCAATATCCCAGTTGTAGCGGTGCTGATGCCGAAATCGGTGTCTAATTTCAGGTTTACGGTGAAAAGCCGGTAGGCCGCACATGCATATGAAATAGCCGAAATGATGGGGCAACTTGCAATAAAAAGCAGAAAGTAAAAATGTATGCATATAAAACAGCCGAAATGATTGGGCAACTCGCAATAAAAAGCAGCGAGTAAAAATAAAATGAATAGCCGAAATGATTGGGCACCGCGAAAAATAGCCGAAATGATTGGGCAATCGCGACCTTCACGATATAAAAGCTGAAATGATAGAGCATCGCGGAAATAAAACAATAAAAATGAATGAAACTTTTGCCCTACAGTTGAGATCACATCGATCCCTGTAAACAATCCAAGGGCACAAACAAAGAGGGAACCACACCTTCCCAACAGACTCCGCCAGAAAGCTAAGCCAAATCTCTACGGTTCACAGACAACCTAGAGTCAGCCAATGACCTCCGTCTCGGAAACAAGTCGCCAATGACCTCCGTCGCGGAAACAAGTCAGCCAACGACCTCCGTCTCGGAAACAAGTCAACCAACGACCTCCGTCTCGGAAACAAGTCAACTAATGACCTCCGTCGCGGAAACAAGTCAACAAATGACCTCCGTCGCGGAAACAAGTCAGCAAATGACCTCCGTTGCGGAAACAAGTCAACCAACAACCTCCTTCTCGGAAACAAGTCAGCAAATGACCTTCGTCGCGGAAACAAGTCAATCAATGACCTCCGACTCGGAAACAAGTCAATCAATGACCTCCGTCTTGGAAACAAGTCAATCAACGACCTCCGTCTCGGAAACAAGTCAACCAATGAACTCCGTCTCGGAAACAAGTCAATCAACGACCACCGTCTCGAAAACAAATCAGCGAATGACCTCCGTCGCGGAAACAAGTCAACCAACGACCTCCGTCACGGAAACAAGTCAACCAACGACCTCCGTCGCGGAAACAAGTCAACCAACGACCTCCGTCGCGGAAACAAGTCAGCAAATGACCTCCGTTTCGGAGACAAGTCAGCTAACGACCTCGGTCTCAGAAACAAGTCAACAAATGACCTCCCCGTCGGAGCAATACTTCGACTCGGAAACAAGTCAATTCACCAACCACTTATGAGTTCTCTCGACTTGTAAGGAAGAAAATTCTCTTATAAGATCCTTATGACTCATAAGAGAAAACACACTTAGGAATCCTCACGATTCCTAAGGAGAAAATCCACCTACGAGATCCTCTCGATCCGTAGGGAGAAAAGTCTCTATGAGACCCTCACAGCTTATAGAGTTGAAAAGTCTTAGGCAACAGATCTGAACCTGCGACCTAAGCCATCGCTATCTCTTGGAGAAATCTAGATGCTTACTCTATTATCTGTCAGTTGTGTTTATCAGGACAGCATGTTGATAATAAGAGAAGGGAGAAAGCAAAGAAATAATACAAGACATTGTAAAGAAAAATGTATATCTTTATTTATTAATTTAATCAGGTACAAGGTGAAGCGTACAAAAGAATAAAGAATGTATACATCTTATTCGAAAAAAGAAATTTTTTTACAAGTATGTAGATACAAGGGGAATTACTGGGAAGGAAGCATCTTGCATAACTCTAGCAATTGTTCGCGCACCTCCTTCCACACTTTCTCCTGATCGGCCACCACCGCCAGATCTGCCTCCACTTGTGCCCGCTGCTGCAAGACAGATGCAAGCTGCTCCCTAACGGCCTGATGAGCAGCTTCACGGCCTGGGGTGTCACGCTCGGCAACATCAAGCTTTCGCTTCAAGTTTAGCCCATAAGAGATGCATTCCAGGAGGCCTTCAAAGATAGCCTTCACTTGAGCAGCATTCGCCTCAACCTCAGCACGCAGATGAGCCGTCTCGCTCGAGGTCTCTTGGTATTCCCTCAGCTTTAAAGCCGCTTCTTATTCCAAGTGGTGGACGTAAGAAGCGCTTTGCTCGATCCACGTTGCTCTTTCATTGCTTGCGGCTAAGGTCTCGGGAGCAGGGCGCACAAACTCCAGTTGATGCAGACGAGCCTCGATCTCCCTGCAGTGGTTAACCCAAGACACGATGATGCCCTCGTCATGGAAATTTACGAGTATCACCAGTATCGGGTTAACCGCCGTAGCGAAATCCGCAGCAGATGTAGGAGTCTCGACGTCGAGTTCCTCGATGTAGTCGCTCAACATGCGTAGACTATTCGCGGCGCCTTTCGAGGACGGACGTCTCAGGAAAGCGCCCGCCGGCATTATGACATGAGACTCGAAGGGCGCCGAGACCGGAACGACAGCTGAAAAAATAAGATATGCTCAGATAACAGTTCAAGAAATAAAAAAAAGAGGGGAGTTATCAATGCGATAGTTGTTGTACCAGCTGCGGCAGCTGGCAAGACCGAAAAGGCCGGTGGCGCGGCCGATCTTTCATCCCCTCCTTCAATTTGTAGCACTGCAGTCGGGACGAGAAAAAGTTAGAAATAATTCCATCACTGAAAAAGAAAGATATCAATTGGAAACCATACTCACCAGCGCCACCAGAGGGAGAAGCGAATTCAGATGGGAAGGAGAAGTGTGGGAGCAACACTTGATAAAGATGATCAAAAAGCACTCCTGAAAAGACACAACAGTACGATTTTAGCACATAAATTATGCGTCCGAAAAATAAGACTAATAAGTTGCAGACTCATACCTTCCAACATCTTCGATGGTATGAGAGAGGGCTGTGAAGTGACCACCGCCAAAGCAGTAGTTGACGGCGCTCCCTCAAGCAATAGAGCATCGGCACTGGCCGCACCTGCGTTAAAAAACAAGGGTAAACCTGTCAGAAGCGATTGCAAGATAAAGAAGGGGGACGGTAATCCGAAATTTACCTGATGAGCCTCCAGCCGAGACGGAAGCGTCTCCTTCCTCTATCGACATAAGTCCACCACCTGTGGCCTCATCCCCAGACTCCACGGGGACCGTCGTCGTGCTCGCGAGGCCAGGAGACGGCGGAGGGCCATAGGCGGGGAGAGCTATGACTGGAACATTGCCTGACTCCTGAGAAAGAGCGGTCGGCTCATCCTCAGGAATCATGTCCACCTCACCCACTACTCCCTCGGGCTCAGCAGTCACGGTTGTCTCGTCCACCATCGCTACGAGGTCGTCGGTCTCAGGCGCTCCGTCCGCTGCTACCTTGGGCTCGGCATCAACCACTTGCTCAGGCATAGTGGACGTGACCATTTCGTCAGCCACTGGCTCGGGCCCAGCAATCCTGGTTGTGTCATCCGCCATCGGCTCGGCTTCGACCAATACCTCTCCCTCTAGCCCCTCAGGTTCGACGGTCTCCGCCTCCCCCTTGATTGGACTTGGCCCTGCAGGATAGAATATATAAGAACCAGCAGCTTTATAATTCTTACAACAAAATTCTGAAAGAAATATTACCTGAGGTGGACTTATCGTTAGCCTCCCTATTGGCGCGCACCGCCTGTCTATGAGCCGTAGACAAGGCGACCGGGGGCTCTTCTGATGGAGTATCGGCACGAGGGACGGTGCTTGGGCTCGCTCCAATGGCCAAGGCATCCCTGTGTGCCTTTGCTTCGTGCCTCAACCGCTTTCTTTCCTCCCGGGCTGTCGCGATGGACCTCTTCGACGCTTCCTTCATCAAGGCGTCGTTGTCCTCATTCAGAGATGCCTCCAGAGCCTTTAAGGCATCTCTCATCGGCTCTTCAAGACGGACCTCTCGTGGTAGCCCCGAGGAGGCAGAAACATCGGTGGCTAGCCCGGGAAGAGTCTCCGCGTCACCTAGTGGGATCGACATTGAGGTTCCTGCGATAAAAAGGGAGAGGTTTGATCGACCATAACACAAGGAAAATGAAAACTTGATGAATCGAAACTTACTAAGGTCTAAGGACGCTCTAAGGCGTTCCTCCTCTTGGAAAGTCTTGAGGGAAGCGGGAATGGCTTCTTCAGTGATGATGCCTGTTGGAAGAAAAGAAGGAAAAATGTTAGTCAGAGGCAATAATAAAGATATGATGCAATAAAAAATGCGACTAGTGATTACCTGATTCCGCAAGCTTAGCCAGCCATGCGTCGCGCCTCGCCAACCGCTCCGAAGCTACGAGGGCAGCCTCCAAGTCCGTGTCATCCGGCGGCATGACTAATCCCTCGTTAGTCCCATATTCACTCAGGCCCACACCATAGGGAGCGTGGGGTTCCTGACCGAACGCGACGTCAGCGGCGAAGAGTGACTTCTTTTTCTTCTTCTGCCCACCAACCCTAGGTGCACTCGGGATCGACTCACGCTTGGCAGACACTATGGGGCGGCAAGTCCCGATGTCCGCACCCACACCAGACTCCAGCGAGGCTACAACCACTGTCTCCATGGAGCACAGGGCGCTGGCGGTGCATCCGCAATATCGGGGAGTGGCAATCCGCGTGGGGGACTCTGCGCACGCGGTGGTCCGGCTCTAGCATCTTTTAGAGGGGGAACTACCGGGGTCCTTGGCACCAAAGGAGCGTTGCGGTCGCTACCTGGAGGCGCACCCTTACGGTCGACCAGCAATCGCTTTTCCTCCTTTATGACGGCTCCCGTCGAAGGACTGTACCATTGTGTATATACCTTGAGGAGTCGTGGGGCGCAAGCCGGCTCACTGATAAAAAAGTGGGAACCCGTGTTCAGACGCATGAAGTGATGCAGCGCGCTCTCCATCCCTTCTTCGGTAGCAGCAGGTTCCAATAGGAAAGCCTCCAGTGGTACCCCTTGACTGTAGCTCAGTTGTTGGGCGAAACGATGCGGGTTGTATCTCATGAAAATCGCCGCACCGTTCTGCCTGTACACCAAGAAGCCCGGTCTGATAGAATATAAGTGGAGGGTCTCCCGGGCCGTCAAAACTGAGGCTCCATCTTTGAAAGTGTCTTGCAGTGGCCGCACTGCAGTGGTAGATGCCTTTCCAATAGTCAACACCTTGTCGATGAAAGACACCCCGTCTCCAACGGTGTGGGGGCGAAGGAGTAAACCCCTGGCATTTCGTGGCGATGGAGTCACAATTGATGCGCCAATTAACTGTATGATGCGAGGGAAGCTGCACGTGTTATAGAAAGAGGGCCTTTTGTGCATACCGAAGACACCCGATGTGTGTAGCTCGAGCCATGATACGAAATAGTGCATCGGGAAGATCACGTGCAGCACCCCAGGCTCATTAGCATCCGCCGTTCGACTGAGGCCGTGATACAAGTGTGCCAAGCCGGCGATCCCAACGGCCACTTTTACCTCGATGATCATCCGGCGAGCAGGGTAAAAGACAGAGGGCCGCATATGGCGAGAATGCATCGGTAGCGCAAACCAACTCAGCCATAGCCCAAGAAATCCTAAGAAGAAGGCATCCTCGTCCATCCCGGGGGCTGCAACTTCCGCAAAAGACACAGTTGGGGAGTTAGGAAGGAAAAAACCCTTTTGGTCTATTTCCTTCGCCGGTAGGTTATCCAAACCTAGACCAAAAGGGTCCTCAAGGGTGGCAAACTTGGCAACTTCTGTCGAGAGGACACTTGGGTGAAGGAACCGAGCGATGAAATTCTCAAAGCTAACTCCGCGACTCCTGCGTTCGATGAAAAGGGCCTCATAGATGTTCAACACTTTGATCAAACTTGGGAATTGGTGTTGAACAGCATTCTCCGGGGTGAGGCCCCTTACTGCCGGCTTAGCACCGAAGACATACTCGTCTGTCGGAAGCAACTCCTCGTAGTGCTCCCCTATAACCGGTAAACTGGAGACCTCTGTGAATTCCTCCAGAGAAATTGACACTTCCCGGTCCATTGCGAGGAAAGTGTGAGTAGGAATGTTCCGCTGCTCTAAGAAAGCCTTGAACCACCAGGTGGGATGCGTGGGATACTGGAAGAGGGAGACGTAAACCGCAGTGTACAATCCTAACCTTATCAACTGTGACTTCTTCACCGACAGGATATACCGAGCCCACGGCAGATAGCCGATCGGGTGGCGGGGGATCAGACCAATGTTATATGATTGCCCCCAAGGTCGCGCCTCGCCTTCACAGATACGGCGTCCCAGGATATCCAAAACCATAGGACGCTGGACCGGAATCGCATCTATGGCAGGATGAAGAAAGCCCTTCGAAGTCCAATCAACCATCTTCACGGCATACTGCACCGGGGGCGGGCTGGCATAATGAATCGCCGTAATGGGTTCTGACGGTTCTGCGCACGTGAAGCTCCGTCGACCCATGATAATCTGATTGTACCACGACCCCCAAAGGTGGAGACTCTTATATTCCGGGTCGTAGTCCCTGATCATAGCTAGGACTTCGCGGTCCACGGGCGCTTCGGGAAATCCTTCCTCCGAACGACCAAACGAGAATAAGGTATCAAAAGACATGTTCACTGCAAACGGACAAAATTGGCCGTTAGTGTTGCAATTCCAACGCTTGGCGTTTAAAATTTTTTAAATTAAAAGTTAATTAAAATTAAATTAAAATTAATTACACCACACTGCAGTGCAGTGGGTAGGAGACCGAAAGGGGACCCATAAAATCTGGATGACAATACGTCAGTTAATAAGACAACCCCATCATTGGATGAGATTGCCAGTTAATCCCCAACAGAATAGTCCCATTAATAATAAAAAAATCCCTAGAGACAAGGAGAAAATCTCCTCTTTCAGAGTAAAGCTCTGTCACAGAGTGACACTTGTCAAAATCTGGTCTTAGGGGAATAAGATTCTTTAAAAGAGCCTAGCTCTGTAATAATGGTAAAAAAAATCATCAAAGAAAGAAAATTAATTAATTCTAAATTTTTTTTTTGAAGTTCTGGGATCTTAAAGATCCATATAAAAAAAACTCTTAAGAGTTCATCATCAGAAGATCAAAGATCTATATTCTGTCAATATGAGCAAAGCTCTGTTCATGGGCTAAGAAACCCTGAAGCAAATTCTTGAGAACAAAGCTCTGTTTATGAAACCCCAAAGGGGATTTCTTTAGATCAAAAGATCTATGAGAGCAAGGCTCTGTTGGTTAAGATTGATTTAAATTAATTTAATTTAATTTTAAATTAATTTTACCTAAAGTTTTTTAGCTTTGGAAATGAGAGCAAAGCTCTAGAGTCTGGAAGCAAGAGCAAAGCTCTGAAGTTCTTAAGCAAGAGCAAAGCTCTGAAAATCAAAAATCTGGAAAATGGTGAAGATTTTCAAAGGGCCAGGGATCCTATTTATAAGGCGCTTGCGCCCCTTCAGCTCACCCGTTGATCCAACGGCCAGGATCTTGTCACCGCAGCACTCACGTGTGCGTCACGTGGGTGCAACGGTGGGGGGGCATTTGTTTACCCCAATCAGAGTAAAGCTCTGTTTGAATTTCAAAATTCGAAGCAACGCTTCAAATTCTTTGCGCTGCGCGCAACGCGCCACGTGTCGAAAGCTGATACACCAGCGCAGCGCCCAAGGCAGCGCGCCCAATCAGAGCAAAGCTCTATTTAAAACAAAATTAAAGGAAGCAACGCTTCAGTTGCGCAAGGGCTGCGCGACACGTGTCAGCGCAGATGCGCAAGCGCAGGTGCGCTGCGCCGTGCGCTGCGCGACACGTGTCAGCACAGTTGCACAAGCGCAGTTGCGCTGCGCACTGCGCTGCTTGACACGTGTCATGCACTGGGGCGTTTCCGCCAAACAGAATTAAATTTTAGCAAGATTTTTCTGTTCTTGTTAAAACAAGAAGATTGCCTTCTGTAAAACAGAAGCCCTTGGATCAAAGATCCAACGGTGGGGAAAATTCCCCAAATCACTCAGAGAAAAATCTCTTTAACAAATTTAACAAATTTATGGGCACTATATAAAGGCCCCTAGACCCCAAATAAACATGATCAACATTGTGAGAGATTGAGAATCTCAAAACAGAGAAAACTCTGAAGAAATTTCAAGAAAAAGGTAAAAACCTCATAAAATAGAAGAATTTCTTCTAATAGATCATTGATCTAAGAACAAGATAAATGATCTTCATATAATAATAAGTGCTTTGTACTCTTTTATGAACCACTGGTTCTCTGAAAACAAGAAAAAACTTGTTTTCTTTGATCTAAATTGGATCAAGAAATCAAACAGTGGTTTGCACTTTTAGGTATCATTGGTTCTGGAATATTAAAGATTCCCAAGATTATTGAAATAGTGCCTTGCACTTGCAAAAACTGCAGTGTTGCGCTCCAGGGTTGGCGCAAGCCACCAGAGAGCGCCACGTGTCAGCATCTGAATCACTTGCGCTATGCGCTTTTAAGAAAGAGCCTTGCTCTCTGAAATTGGCGCAACTCACCAGAGCACGCCACGTGTCAGCAGCGCAAGCGCAGCGCACTGGCGCAGCGCACCGCGCTTGCGTGATACGTGTCACCTCCACAAGCTCTTACGCTCATTTATTGGCGCAAAGCGCCTGACAGGCCACATGGCCACTGTCAGATGATTGATGCACTGCATCATTAAAAAGAAGGGCTGAGCCCAATTAAAAAGGCCTAACAGGCCTAGTAAATGCTATGCATTATTTTCAAACAGATGCAATGCATCAGAGCCCAAATAAAAATTGATGTTATGCATCATTTATAAGGGGCAGGGCCCAAATAAAGGTCCAACAGAGACCAAGATTAATGCTATGCATTATTAAAAATGGGCAAAGCCCTAGAACAGGTCTAATAGGCCAGAAACAAATAAAAGCGTTGAACATTTTTCAACTGGACTTAGCCCAATCATGGCCGTAAGTCCTCAAATTAAATTGACTGAGCACAGCTTCTCTCTTAAATTAATTTACATCCGGTTCGAGGGTACATCTCCGAACTCCTTTGACTCCTATCGTTGTAATCCTTCAACGACGTTAGAGAGGTGACGGGTCCCGACAACCACACATCAACACGGACTGTGGGGTCCTTAAACTCATGGACTTAAGCGTCCTTAAACCAAAAGACGGATTGTGGGATCCTTAAACCCGCGGACTTATGCATCCTTAAACTAAAACACGGACTGTGGGGTCCTTAAATCCACGGACTTAAGTGTCCTTAAACTAATGATAGACCGCAATGTCCTTAAACTACCAATGGACCGCAATGTCCCTAAACTACCTATGGACCACTACGTCCCTAAACTGGAATATGGACCGCAATGTTCCTAAACTACCTATGGACCACTACGTCCCTAAACTGGAATATGGACCACTATGTCCCTAAACTGGCAACGGACCACTATGTCCCTAAACTAGAACAATAGAGCCCCCAAATGCTCTTTTGTCGGATCCAAACGATCCCGTTAAAGTTGATCTTAGTCTCAAATCAGACTAACGTATCCTTAACAAACGTTTAAGTTGATCTTAGCCTAAATATGGCTAACGTATCTTTAAACTAAAACACCAAACCCAAATCTAAGAAAATACGGATTTTGACTAATCCACGTCCTACGGGCGACGGTATAACTTATTCTCCGTATACAATCCACGGGCATCCACAAACAAAACAAACACACACAATACGAAGTGAAATTCTGGAGAAGGAGAAAGTGGCTACCGCGATACGGTAGCATAATTAACTGCAGGGGCTTGCGCCTGCAGGGAAGAGCGTCCCCACAATCAAAAACCCCTCAAACGAGAGGGAATCTGACGAAGTCTGCTACATCGGCCGCATCGTCTAAACCTCCGATACACGGTCCCATAAATCAACTTGGCATCTTCGGAGAGATAGACGGATAAAACCATATAGCATCTGTCCCGAATCTCGGGCAAGACGTCCTAATGTCTCGGCCGCCGTTCGGAGGGAAACACCCCCTAGACTCGATATGCGATACTCTTTAGACGAACGGACCGGACTGTACGGATATTGTCACTGTCAGGCTCAGTAGAGTTTCTGGATGAGTTCGCTCGTCAGCTTCCCTTCTAATCAATATATAGGCAAACGTTACGTACAGCTTGTACCTCTGACGTGCTAGTGGTTATACCCAGTGCCAGTGTGTTGATGAGTCATTAGAGTCCCCCACAGACACTTCCCCAAGTTCGGGCGAAACGTTGTAGAGGCCGTATGGTTTTATGGCAAGGTTCGGAAAATGCACGTGCGTTTTCGCACGTGTCAATTTTCGGGCAGATAATACTGGTAGGCTTTGGTTTAAGCCGGATCCCAGTATTATACTGTGTAGATATAATATCTTTGTCTCAGTTGCATTTGTATTCGGTCGTAATAAAAATGCAGGTATGTTTATACTGTTACGGGGTTATCCAGAAATTAGTTTCGGGATCACTTTTGGAAGTTGCCAGTTTCCAGTTTTCTATCGCCCGTCTTTAACGTTCGGTTAAAGACGGATTTATCTTTTTCTTGAGATGAGTGTGGAAGCTTCTAGATGATGACTAGGATGGTGAGGTGTTAAGTGACTCATTAGTGCATTTAATGATTCATTTAATGCAAGGGTGACTAGGTTAAGATGATTCATGGTTTGCATTGATTTTTTGTGCAAGGTGGATAATGACTCATTAGTTCTTTTATGGTTATGGTTACCGCATTCCTTGCTCCTACTCTCACCCCCTCCACCATATATTGGTCGGCCCTTCATGAGTAAGATGAGATGGATTTTCATTTGGGAAATTATGATAGTTATTTAGTTCATGGAAATTAGAATAGAAAAGTTTCTCATTTCATATCGATCCAAAAGGCAACTTCATTAACCGTTCGTCCATAACTTTGGACGAAGTGAAACAAAGTATTCTACTCATTCTCTACATCAATCTTGGTCATCTCTTTTAGCAAACTTGATGATCGAGTTGCCTCGGTTCAGAGGCGGGAGCCCGTTTAAAGATCCGTCGACGTGGTGCCACCTGGACGAGAAAACTGGAGATTCAGGAGATCGGAGCAGCCGCAACAAAGCGTGGGATAATGGTTGAAGACCGAAGGACTCGGATCGTTTGGTATAATATTTCTACCCACTTTGTAGTTTGTTAGTTTAGCTTTAATGGCAGATCCGGGTTATAGTACGCGGTAGCGCCAGTTGTAAAAGTTTTTGTTCCGCATTTGGCGTCTGTTAGACGGCCGGGGCGCTACCGTGGACTTACAGTTACAGTGGGAGGTTTCCTGATTAGATAAAGTGATAACCATTCTGATCTAGGTTAGAGTGCACGTTGAGCGTTTCTTTTCTTTCTCTCTTTGGCAGCGACCATGACCCGACCCTTGACTATGACTCAGTGACCAAGTTAACCGAACCTTCTTAAAACACTGGCTTTTGGATTGTCTGAGTTGCATACCTCATTGCCACTCTTACTTTTACCCTTTTCTCCAGAACACCCCGTATTACTACGAACATCCACTTCCATTGGATAAAACCATCGTATGGTTATATACGAACTCGAAGGAACTTGTTCCAGATTCGAGGATGGTTTCTGGTTCTGGAGAAAATGAATAGGACTATTCAGTTGTCTTTTCCTTTTACCTTCTCTCAGGTTGCGAGTGTTCCTTGGATTAGGACGGTACACCTATTATGCTAATTGGATAGTCTTCTTCCAAACCATAGGCAGGTGCCGAACGGTGGGGAATGAAGAAAACCAATTAGCCTAACGATGGTGTACAGAAGGTAATAAGTTAAGACAAATAAAGGGATTAGAAGGTGGGAAAAGTAAATTGCGACTGCTATTCACGACCAAACCAAGTATTTCATCGCCACTCCTACTTCACCTTTGTATTTCTCCAGAACACCCCGTATCACTACGAAGATCCACAGTTATTTGGATACTCCATCGTATGGTTATATACGAACTCGAAGGAACTTGTTCCAGTTCGGAGATGGATTCTGGTACAGGAGAAATAGGAATAAGGTTTATTCAGTTGTCTTTTATCTGTACCTTCTCTCGCGTTGCGAGTGCTCCTAGGATTAGGACAGTACACCCATTATGCTTATTGGATAGTCTTCTTGCAAACCATAGGCTGGTGCCGAACGGTAGGGAAGGAAGAAAACCATTTAGCTTAAAGGGGTGTACATAAGGTAATGACTAAACACATATAAAGGGATTTAGAGAGATGGCAAAGAAATATACGGTTACGGTTGTGAATCTGATAATGGAAGAGGCATTACTAGGAATACCCGGATACCCCTTTGAAACATTTATATGTTTCAGTTTCACTGTGTATTGTTAAAAGAAAACTGATTTCTCAATTAGCCCTTGCTCCAGGGTATGTATTTACCAGGTTTGATTCTCACATCTGTATGGTTTACAGATGATGAGTGGAAGTAAGTTATTGGGAATTGAGTGATCATCCTCATTATATCGGGATTCGTTGTAAATGGTGATATTTGAGGAAATCGCCTGGGCTGTTTGCTGGACGGCAGATATTTGGTTTTGAATATCCGTTGTTATGCACCAATTTCAAATTGATATATCTGTACGTTTTTTTTATAAAGTGAGATATAACTTTTTGAAATTATGTCTATGACATTTACCTATATCAGTGGATGGTTAGGTAAGGAGCATTAAATAGCGGTGTAATTCTTCTTAACCATAAGTACAGTTTTCAACCTACGACATACAGAGAATGAGTTATTAGACTCAGGGGACTTATACAGAGTATTCTATATTGTCCAGTGTCCATGAGGACAGAGGGGTTGGTACTCGTACTATATTCTGTTTACTTGTGACTTCTCTAGTTCTTAGACATGTGTTTCGTAGAAATGCAAGGTCTAAGTTTTGAGAAGTTATAGGTATATGAATAAAGTAGAGAACAAGGTATTGCAAGTATCAGGATTCTTCAAGGTGATCGAAGATGTAGATACTTTTGTATGGTATTCAGTTGATAGTAATGATTGAGAGAACTTGCTTCTCTTCAAGGTTACTCATAATTGGAAGCACTCCTAAGTTGAGTAATGCTGATCGGCCTCTCTCCATTTAGTTGACATGCACTAGAGACAGCTGTATGAATTGAATCTGGTTCTAATTAAATCAGTGCCTCTGTTTCTATATTGGATATAGAACGGTTCATATCTTAACAATGTTAAGGTCGGGGAGTTGTCCGGCTTATGCTTAAAACCAGACTCTGGATAACTCAAGGCACGTTTATATAATGGCAGTTTGAGGGTTGACCCGGGCTATGACGAGGGTTGACTTTCTACCATCTGGAAGATCAATAGTGATATTGTTCTTGACTCGCCACAGTTTTAGTAAAATGGATTTTTTTAGAAAACAGTAGTGGGAGTATGGTAGAACTGGAAGTGATTCCAGAGCCGTAAACGATTACTGAAAATTTAATAGGACCTAAAGATTCAATCTGGATTGACATTCCATTGGCCACTCTGCAGATATGGTGGGTAACCTCAGGCACCCGAGAGGTACTCCGGTAGCCTCAAGGACGGTGACAGTGAGGTTCTTGTTTGCCCAGACTTGCCGTTGCTGTTGTTCCAGACTATGAGACCCGGCAGGAGGATGAGTATAGCATCGTTCTAAACTAGCTTTAGGCATGTACGTGTATATGACTCTGCCAGAGGGTTGTCGTAGTCAGTGGGAGCAGCGGAAGCATAGTGGACAGGTAGCTTATGTCTATTTATAGACTAAAGCAGATATAGCGGAGATAGATTATCTGTTTCTGATGTGACAGTCATAGGTTTGACTTTATCAGAATAGGGATGGATCTGTTAAGAAAGTAGTAGGGTGTGATGTCCTGGTATTTGGATGACATACACAGAGTAGGAAGTGAAATTCCTATACTACGATCGGTTATACTTTGGTTGTTACACAGTGGTTTCTCCACATAGGATATGGATATTATATTAGATATTCTGGTTACTAGATCTATGGTTTTAGATCTAGATTTAGGTAGTTTCCCAATCTGGGTACTTAGACAACATTCTAAATATGTTTTAGAATGGACGACTCCTAGCACGGTAGTATACCTGCAGGTGATGGAGTCACCCTCTCTAAAGGTGTCTTACAGACTAAAGGGGAGAGGGATATGCATGATTGGCATATCACTTGCTTAAGCAATTGAGACAATCATGAGATGTCATGTACCACACCAGATGTTGTCTTTGCACGAGATGCAATAAGTTGATATTAATCCAATTCTGGAGAAACGATCGGAAGCAGTTTTAGAACAAGAGTGGATGTTCTAGGGAAATGATAACGGCAGCCTCCTTCGGGAGACGGTTATCATTCCAGGCTTCCAAGCTGACCTGGATGACAGAGTGACTGTCAGAGTTATAGTTTTCCCTCTGACGAGGGGCAGTATTTTGGACAGGTGGTCTAATCGGATACTGAGGGAGGCATGGCACAGGATACTGATTAAGTTCAGTTGACGATACAGTCTAAGAAGTCTGGATTTGTAGTTCATTTATGAGCTAGGTCCCATCAGACATCCAAACATATTCTAAGACAGGTATTGCTCATTTCGGGAGATGGCTTTCTCCGCGAACTTGAGATAAAGAGAGACATAGAAAGAAACATCAGGCCGGATCCACTCACTAAGGCTATTCCTCGAACGCAATAATTTCGCAAACGCGCTTTGTGAGACTGATTAGTAGAGGAGTTGGGTGTTCGGTATCACACAGGCTGTGAGTATGCGACATCGCAATAATTAGCCTTAAGTGCAAGTGGGAGATTGTTGGATATAGTGCCCTCAGAGTCAATTATTAGATCGCAGGCACATGATTGCAATGATTGAGGGAGGACCTATACCGGTAGGACAGTCTTACTCGAGAGGTTTGTATACTATCTGGTTTGTCTTTATCATCGTGTATATGCTTTAGGTGACATTGTAGTTCACGATTACACGTTGATAGAAAATAGTATGCTACCATGGTTTGTCTTTATCATCGTGTACTGTTTTAGGTGACCTTACAGGTCGCTATTACACGTTGATAGAGCCCTTAGGATTCTTGCTTGACTGCTAGCAGTATGATGGCGATCATATACGTGGGAGCTGGGGTCTATAAGCACATCCTTAAAGTGGTCCCTAGTCGTAGGAGTTTTGAAACTGGGTATCGATACTCTATTAGTAGACTAGTGTATACAGTCGAGACCCCAACGAGGGGCTATGGCCGGTCTCACAAGCCATTGGTGTCAGTTGGATCACCTAAGATGTATACAGGTGCTCATTGGGTTATGAGTATACCAGACAGGACTCGCTGGGAACATGCTAGTTGGTATTGTACCTGACGTCAGATAGCAGTTCCCTGGTGACATGTTTACATATTAGTTCATCGACCTGAGATCGTCATTTGTCTCGTGAGAGTTCCCACTGTACTTTGATTACTACCCTACCATGGCTCAAAGGAGTTGTTCAAACAGGTTTTAGTTGGGTATAGTCCCGAGCCACATGGAGGCAGTGAGCAGATCGGCAGGGGCTTCGTCTCTCCCGATATTGGGGGTGAGATCGCGCTGTGTCTAGGAGAACCATTACACGAAGTCCTTGGCCAAGGCAGGAGATTTGTTGCGGCACGGCAGCGCCCCGGCCGTCTATCCCGAGGCCAAATTGCGGAATCAAAATTTTTCCTTACTTGGAAACCGGCGCTACCGCGGACAATGAAAACCCGGATCGTTAACCATTAACCTATACTAGCTATCAAGAGATGGGAAGAGAAGTATACCGAGTGATCCGAGTCCTCCGGTCTTCTCGTCATCGTCCCGATCTCCCGCGGAAAGTCTTGCCTCCACATCGTCGCCTCCTCGCCGGAAGGGCACCATATTGCCTGCGTCTTTTACGGGCTCCCGTCTCAATACCGAGGCAACTCGGGCATGAAGCCGGCAACTCGACATGCTCAAGATATGCTGTAGAATGTGTAGTAGATCATGCTAGTCTCATTTGGGGTTTGTAGTTGCCTTGATGGAGGAATGGGGTTAGGAAAAATGGAGCTTTCATTTTTCCAAAACAAGAAGAAGAAGGAGATGAAGAATTCCTCACAAAACAAAGATGAACTCTCTCATTCTTTTCTTTCTCTCAAGTGTTCTTTCATTTTCATCAAGTGAGAATGATAAGCATGGGGGAGGAATGAGAATACCAACCATAAGAAGGGAGGTGAGTGTAGGATAAAGAGAATGGTGACCACATCACAAACATAATCATATCAAACTTACATCCAAAACATAGCCTCTCAAATCACCATTAAAGCAAGTGATGGTGCAAGATAAGAATGGTATCAAAAAGATGCTTTCATAATATCTCATCTTACAAATAAACCCTCCACAAAATGTTATTTGCAAACTTGCAAATAACACCCTCCATCGGAAAAGTCCGGCCGGGAAAGAACAAAGGAAAACCAGCCGGGACGGAAAGCAAACTGGCAACTCCAGAAAACTGGTCCCGTAATAAATTACAGGAAAACCCCAATACTGTGCATACACACCCGCATCTGTATTCCGTCCGGATACAAATGCAAAGAGACAAAATCTACACTGTACTAAACTAGTACCGGCTTAAACCAAAGCCGGCTAGTAAAAACGTTCGATCCTGATCCGTGCAATACCGCACGTATCTGATCGAACCCTGCCATATATCCATACGGCCACTAGTACAAAACTGTCCGATCCTGATCCGTGCAATACCGCACGTATCTGATCTGACCCTGCCATATCTCCATACGGCTTCTACAGCGTTTCGCCCGAAAGCTTGAGTAACTGTAAGTGTGGTGGACTCTAAAGACTCGTCAATACTATGGCTGTGGATTTAACCACTAGCACGTCAGAGGTATTAGCCAATACGTGACGGGCCACCAGCTATTGACCAAAAGGGACGTCGATGACCGAACTCATCCTGACACCCTACTGAGCCTGTCAGTGACAATATCCGTACAGTCCGGTCCGTTCGTCTATGAGCATCGCATGTCGGGCCTAGGGGGTTGGTAAAAGTCAGAACCCCAAAAGCGGTACAAGTCGTGTCGGAGTGTAGCCCAGAACGCCCTGAGATACTACTGGAATACCTACCAGTAAATCTCCTGCCTCGGCCGAGGGCTTTGCGTAATGGCTCTCCTAGACACAGCGCGACCTCACCCCCAATACCGGAAGAGACGAACCCCTGAAGATCCGCTCACTGCCCCCCATGTGGCTCGGGACTGTACCCAACTAAAACCTGTTTGCACGACTCCTTTGAGCCGTGGTAGGGTAGTAATCAAAGTACAGTGGGAACTCACACGAGGCAAATGACGATCCCCAGGTCGATGAACTAACCTGTACACATGTCACCAGGGAACTGCTATCTGACGTCAGGTATAAGACCAACTAGCATGTTCCCGGCGAGTCCTGTCCGGTGTACTCATAACCCAATGAGCACCTGTATACATCTTAGGTGAACCAACTGACACCAGTGGCTTATGAGACCGGCCACCGCCCCTCGTCGGGGTCTCGACTGTATACACTAGTCTACTCTGGAGAATCGATGCCCTGTCTCGAAACTCCCACGACTAGGGACCTTTTAAGGATGTGCTTATAGACCACCAGCTCTCACGTATATGATCGCCATCATACTGCCGACAGTCAAGCAAGAATTCTAGGGGCTCTATCAGCGTGTAATAGTGACCTTTTAAGGTCACCTGAAGCAGTACACGATGATAAAGGTAAACCAGATAGCATACTATCATCTCGAGTAAGACTGTCCTACCGGGATATGTCCTCCCTCAATCATTGCAATCACGTGCCTGTGATCCAATAATTGACTCTGAGGGCACTATCTCCAACAATCTCCCACTTGCACTCAAGGCTAATTATTGCGATGTCGCGCACTCACAGCCCGTGTGATACCGAACACCCAACTCCTCTACTAGTCAGTCTCACAAAGCTCGTTTGCGAAACTATTGCGTTCGAGGAATAGCCTCAGTGAGTGGATCCGCCGTAATGTTTCTTTCTATGTCTCTCTATTTCTCAAGTTCGCGGAGAAAGCCATCTCCCGAAATGAGCAATACCTGTCTTAGAATGTCTGGATGTCTGATGGGACCTAGCTCATAAATGAACTCCAAATCCAAACTTCTTAGACTGTATCATCAACTGAACTTAATCAGTATCCTGCGCCATGCCTCCCTCAGTATCTGCCTGGATCACCTGTCCAGAATACTGCCCCTCATCAGAAGGAGAACTATAACTCTGACAACCTCCTTGTCGTCCATGTCACCTTGGAAGCCTGGAGTGATAACCGTCTCCTAAAGGAGGAAGCCGTTATCATATCCCTAGAACATTCACTTATGTTCTAAAACTGCTTCCGACTGTTCCTCCAGGATTGGATCAATATCTACTTATTGCATCTAGTGCAAGAACAACATCTGGTGTGGTACTTGACATCTCATGATTGACTCAATTGCCTAAGCAAGTGATCTGCCAATCATGAACATCCCTCTCCCCTTTAGTCTGTAAGACACCTTTAGAGAGGGTGACTCCATCACCTGCAGGTATACTACCGTGCCACGAGTCGTCCATTCTAAATACTCACAGAATACTGTCAAGGTACCCAGATTGGGAAACCACCCAAAACTAGATCTAAAACCATAGATCTAGTAACCAGTATGTCTGATATAATGTCCAAGTCCCATGTGGAGAAAACACTGTGTGACGACCAAAGTATAACCGATCGTAGTATAGTAATATCACTTCCTACTACCTTCTCAATAGATCCATCCCCTGTTTTGATGACGTCAAACCTATGACTGTCACATCAGAAATAGATGATCTATCTCCGCTATATCTGCTTTAGTCTATAAATAGACATAAGCCTGATGTCCACCAATGCTTCCGCTGCTCCCACTGACTACGACAACCCTCTGGCAGAGTCATATAGACGCGCACTTCTAAAGCTAGTTTAGAACGACGCTATACTCATCCTCCTGCCGGGTCTCGCAGCCTGGAACAACAACAATGGCAAGTGTGGGTAAACAAGAACTTCCCTGTCACCGTCCTTGAGGCTACCGGAGTACCTCTCGGGTGCCTGAAATTACCCACCTTATCTGCGGAGTGGCCAATGGAATGTCAAATCAGATTGAATCTTAAGGTTCCTTATCAAATCTTCAGTAATCGTTTGCGGTTCTGGAATCACTTCCAGTTCTACCATACTCCCACTACTGTTTTCTGAAAAATAACCATTTCCTTTTAAAATGTGGCGAGTTAAGAACAATATCACTATTGATCTTCCAGATGGTAGAAAATCAACCCTCGTCATAGCCTGGGTCAACCCACAAACAGCCATTACAGAAACGTGCCTTGAGTTGTCCAGTGTCTGGTTTTAATCATAAGCCGGACAACTCCCCGTACCTTAACATCGTCAAGATATGAACTGTTCTATATCCAATATAGAACCAGAGGCACTGATTTAAATGAACCAGATTCAAATCATGCAGCTGTCTCCAGTGCATGTCAACTAAATGGAGAGAGGCCGATCAGCGTTACTCAACTTAGGAATGCTTCCAATTATGAGTAACCTGAAAGAGAAGCAAGTTCTCATTACTATTAACTGAATACCATACACAAGTATTTATATCTTCGATCACCTTGAAGAATCCCGATACTTGCAATACCTGGTTCTCTACTCTATTCTTATACCAATAACTCCTCAAAACTCAGACCCTGTGTTTCTACGAAATACATGTCTAAGAATTAGAGTAGTTAAAAGTAAACAGAATATAGTATGAGGACCAACCCCTCTGTCCCAATGGACACTGGACAACATACAATACTCTGTATAAGTCCGCTGAGTCTAACAACTCTTTCACTGTGCGTCGTAGGTTGAAAACTGTACTTATGGTTAAGAAGAATTACACCGCTGTTTGATGCTCCTTACCTAACCATCCACTGATATAGGTAAATGTCATCGACATAATATCAAAAAGTATATCTCACTCTATGAAAATAGACGTACAGATATATCAATTTGAAATTGGTGCACAACAGCGGATATTCAAAACCAAATATTTGCCGACCGGCAAACAGCCCAGATGATCTCCTCAAATATCACCGATTACAACGAATCCCGATATAATGAGGATGATCACCCTATTCCCAATAACTTACTCCCACTCAGCATCTGTAAAACCATACAGATGTGAGAATCATACCTGGTAAATACATACCCTGGAGCAAGTGTCTAACTGGGAAAACAGTTTTCCATTAACAGTACACGGTGAAACTGAAACATTGAAATGTTTCGTCGGGGTATCCTGGTATTCCTAGTAATGCCTCTTCCATTGTCCAGATTCACAACTGTAACCGTATATCTCTTTGCCATCTGTCCAAATCCCTTTATATGTCTTTAGTTATTACCGTCTGCACACCCCTTTAGGCCAATTGGTTTTCTTCCTTCCCTACCGTTCGGCACCAGCCTATGGTTTGGAAGAAGACTATCCAATAAGCATAAAGGGTGTACTGTCCTAATCCTAGGAGCACTCGCATCGCGAGAGAAGGTGAAGATAAAAGACACCTGAATGTACTTTATTCCTATTTCTCCTGAACCAGAATCCATCCCCGAACTGGAACAAGTTCCTTTCGAGTTCGTATATAACCATACGATGGAGTATCCAATAAACGGTGGATCTTCGTAGTGATATGGAGTGTCCTGGAGAAATACAAAGATGATTTAGGATTGGCGAAGAAATACTTGGTTTGGTCATGAATATCAGTCGCAATTTACTTTGCCCTCCTACTAATCCCTTGCTTTGTCTTAATTTAATACCTTCTGTACACCGTTTAGGCTAACTGGTTTTCTTCATTCCCTACCGGTCGGCACCAGCCTATGGTTTGGAAGAAGACTATCCAATTTGCGTAATAGGTGTACTACTCCTAAACCAAGGAGCACTCGCAACCTGAGAGAAGGTGAAAAGAAAAGACAACTGAATAATCCTATTCGTTTTCTCCAGAACCAGAAACCATCCTCGAAGTCCTTCGAGTTCGTATATAACCATACGATGGTTTTGTCCAATGGAAGTGGACGTTCGTAGTAATACGGGGTGTCCTGGAGAAAAGGGTAAAAGTAGGAGTGGCAATGAGGTCTGCAACTCTGACAATCCAAAAGCCTGTGTTAAGAAGGTTCGGTCAATTTGGTCACTGAGTCATAGTCCAGGGTCGGGTCAATGGTCGCTGCCAAAGAGAGAGAGAAAAGAAACACTCAGCGTGCACTCTAACCTAGATCAGAATGGTTATCACTTTATCTAATCTGGAAGCCTCCCACTGTACCTCAAATTCTCCTCCAAACCTGAAAGAAGAATTAGTCGGGATCACCCGAGGAGTAAACCAACTCATCAGTGGGAATCGGGATCCAACTCTCATCGCATGATAACGTGACGGAATCCACTCACGTCACCACACTCCAGAAGGTATGCGCATGCCTGGCAAGTTTCAGTTCTTTTGAAACTCCCGATGTGATTTTTACCCCTAGGACCCAAGTGACCTTGACGAATAATCAACAAATCAAAAGGTCCTAGTCAAGTTCAACCCGTCATGATCTTGATTGCGTTAAACCCACCCGCACGACCCTTGACGAATAATCAACAAAGTCGTACGACTGTCCTAACCAATCAACATATCCATGCGACAGAATAGCACAACAAAGCTACCGCACACTACGCCTCGGCGAATAGCAACGACAAACGTAGCGCGAATACTAAGCAATACTAATCTGAAATGACGGAGGGCTACGACTGGTTTTTGGCGAAAAACCTTTAACGTAATGAACTTGATATCGTTGAAGGAACTGGATAACCTTTTATAAAATATAGTGACGAAAACCTTTACTAAAGAGGTCACTCCCGGTGAAGGGATCTCGGCTCTTTCCCCGTAGAATGGGGTGCAGGATATTCCAAATGAATACCACGATGCAAAGCAAAAGTAATCGGCTATAGTGAAGTTAATGCCCTGACACAAACTTCTGTCCAAGGGGTCACTCCCGGTGAAGGGATCTCGGCCCTTGCCTCGTCGACTGAGGAGCAGGATATTCCAACTGAATACCATGATGCAAAACAAAAGTGAACGTCCTTGCAATAACAGCTTTTTGAAAAATGTTCCAACAACATCAGAATAGGTTTGTTTATCTTGCATTGATCCGAATCAACGCAGTCCCATCAATTGATCACACCACAAAGAACGAAAATATACTGACGTACGTATATGTCATCCGCATTCGCCACTGGGTCCCGTCATCACCCGTTAGGTTAGCTAACTAACGGCAGAGCGGGGACTGGACTAGCGCGGATGAAAAACATATACAACATCTACTAATATATATACCAATATATAATTTTCGCTCAAGGCGTGATAAAAATGCAACATCACAGAAATGTACAGCATCACAGAACAATACAGATATCTGGAAGCCCCGGGTTTCACAGAGCCGCTGCTGAAACCCGACGTTCCCCTGGTCGTGTGGATAGCCTGTGCAATGAAAACCTAGACCCCTACGGGCGCGGCAAGTCACCCGCCAAAACCTGAAGCGAGGCAGCCCCCTTCAGCACCGTGAATGGACCACCCAGCACTTCACGGAATCCGGTAGCTTGGGCATCCCTCCTGGGTCAACCTGTACCCCCTACGAGTGCGGCGAATAGCCCGCCAATCCTAGAGTGAAGCCCCCTCCGTCTCAATGCCATGAGATGCGGGCCCGTTGCCCTCTAGTACCCGGCTATCCGTGCACCCCTCCGCGGGGTAATCCTAGTACAGAAAGTAAAATATACATACACCGGGTACATCGACCGCAACCAGGTCGTGCCCCAAAAGAATAATACAAACAGGCAGTGACGGCAGTCCACATGTCGGACGCACGCCCCGCAATATCAAATGCACATAATACAACAAAACTGTACTAGCATTGCATCCAGGCTATCCCCCACGACCGATCCGCAACAACACAGCATAAACATAGAACATCAACGTGAAAGTCACGTTCGCAAATCCGTCTAACCGGGCTATAGCAGTTAGACGGGATTTACCGATCAAGTGACATTCACGGTCGCAGATATAATGTAAATACTGTGAAATAATGTGTTTAAAAAATATCCGATCGATCAAACAATTAACAAGTGGGCCCCCAAGTAAAACTGTAGCAGTCACAGAAGATCTGGGCCCAAATTTAATATCCCAAAAGCCCTATTTTCAGCCCAGAAAGCAACTGAAGAAATACGACCAAGTGAACTTACAATAGTGCGGCGGAACCGCGGCCTAAAGGGGGTTTTGGCCGCGGTTCCGCGCTCCAATAAGGGAATCATTTTGTCGTTTTTCTACAGTAGCCTTATCTTTTTCAGCACATCATTTTTCTGCAACCTGAAAAATTTTTAGACACCAAAAATTCCAACAGAAAACTGATGTGAACAAAAATGTGGTTTTTGGGATTTTGGTCGATCGGATAAGCAAAACGCATTAGAAAAAGCTAGGAAAGGTTAATGGCGTGGCTCTGATACCATGTTGCGGCACGGCAGCGCCCCGGCCGTCTATCCCGAGGCCAAATTGCGGAATCAAAATTTTTCCTTACTTGGAAACCGGCGCTACCGCGGACAATGAAAACCCGGATCGTTAACCATTAACCTATACTAGCTATCAAGAGATGGGAAGAGAAGTATACCGAGTGATCCGAGTCCTCCGGTCTTCTCGTCATCGTCCCGATCTCCCGCGGAAAGTCTTGCCTCCACATCGTCGCCTCCTCGCCGGAAGGGCACCACATTGCCTGCGTCTTTTACGGGCTCCCGCCTCAATACCGAGGCAACTCGGGCATGAAGCCGGCAACTCGACATGCTCAAGATATGCTGTAGAATGTGTAGTAGATCATGCTAGTCTCATTTGGGGTTTGTAGTTGCCTTGTTGGAGGAATGGGGTTAGGAAAAATGGAGCTTTCATTTTTCCAAAACAAGAAGAAGGAGATGAAGAATTCCTCACAAAACAAAGATGAACTCTCTCATTCTTTTCTTTCTCTCAAGTGTTCTTTCATTTTCATCAAGTGAGAATGATAAGCATGGTGGAGGAATGAGAATACCAACCATAAGAAGGGAGGTGAGTGTAGGATAAAGAGAATGGTGACCACATCACAAACATAATCATATCAAACTTACATCCAAAACATACCCTCTCAAATCACCATTAAAGCAAGTGATGGTGCAAGATAAGAATGGTATCAAAAAGATGCTTTCATAATATCTCATCTTACAAATAAACCCTCCACAAAATGTTATTTGCAAACTTGCAAATAACACCCTCCATCGGAAAAGTCCGGCCGGGAAAGAACAAAGGAAAATCGGCCGGGACGGAAAGCAAACTGGCAACTCCAGAAAACTGGTCCCGTAATAAATTACAGGAAAACCCCAATACTGTGCATACACACCGGCATCTGTATTCCGTCCGGATACAAATGCAAAGAGACAAAATCTACACTGTACTAAACTAGTACCGGCTTAAACCAAAGCCGGCTAGTAAAAACCGTTCGATCCTGATCCGTGCAATACCGCACGTATCTGATCGAACCCTGCCATATATCCATACGGCCACTAGTACAAAACTGTCCGATCCTGATCCGTGCAATACCGCACGTATCTGATCGGACCCTGCCATATCTCCATACGGCTTCTACAGCGTTTCGCCCGAAAGCTTGAGTAACTGTAAGTGTGGTGGACTCTAAAGACTCATCAATACTATGGCTGTGGATTTAACCACTAGCACGTCAGAGGTATTAGCCAATACGTGACGGGCCACCAGCTATTGACCAAAAGGGACGTCGATGAGCGAACTCATCCTGACACCCTACTGAGCCTGTCAGTGACAATATCCGTACAGTCCGGTCCGTTCGTCTATGAGCATCGCATGTCGGGCCTAGGGGGTTGGTAAAAGTCAGACCCCCAAAAGCGGTACAAGTCGTGTCGGAGTGTAGCCCAGAACGCCCTGAGATACTACTGGAATACCTACCAGTAAATCTCCTGCCTCGGCCGAGGGCTTTGCGTAATGGCTCTCCTAGACACAGCGCGACCTCACCCCCAATACCGGGAGAGACGAACCCCTGAAGATCCGCTCACTGCCCCCCATGTGGCTCGGGACTGTACCCAACTAAAACCTGTTTGCACGACTCCTTTGAGCCGTGGTAGGGTAGTAATCAAAGTACAGTAGGAACTCACACGAGGCAAATGACGATCCCCAGGTCGATGAACTAACCTGTACACATGTCACCAGGGAACTGCTATCTGACGTCAGGTATAAGACCAACTAGCATGTTCCCGGCGAGTCCTGTCCGGTGTACTCATAACCTAATGAGCACCTGTATACATCTTAGGTGAACCAACTGACACCAGTGGCTTATGAGACCGGCCACCGCCCCTCGTCGGGGTCTCAACTGTATACACTAGTCTACTCTGGAGAATCGATGCCCTGTCTCGAAACTCCCACGACTAGGGACCTTTTAAGGATGTTCTTATAGACCACCAGCTCTCACGTATATGATCGCCATCATACTGCCGGCAGTCAAGCAAGAATCCTAGGGGCTCTATCAGCGTGTAATAGTGACCTTTTAAGGTCACCTGAAGCAGTACACGATGATAAAGGTAAACCAGATAGCATACTATCATCTCGAGTAAGACTGTCCTACCGGGATAGGTCCTCCCTCAATCATTGCAATCACGTGCCTGTGATCCAATAATTGACTATGAGGGCACTATCTCCAACAAGATTTACTGGTAGGTATTCCAGTAGTATCTCAGGGTGTTCTGGGCTACACTCCGACACGACTTGTACCGCTTTTAGGGGTCTGACTTTTACCAACCCCTAGGCCTGCCATGCGATGCTCATAAACGAACGGACCGGACTGTACGAATATTGTCACTGACAGGCTCAGTAGGGTGTCAGGATGAGTTCGCTCATCGACCTCCCTTTTGGACAATACCTGATAGCCCGTTACGTACAGCTAGTACCACTGACGTGCTAGTTGTTAAATCCACAGCCAAAGTATTGACGAGTCTTTAGAGTCCCCCACAGACAGTTTCTCAAGTTTCGGGCGAAACGTTGTAGAGGCCGTATGATATATGGCAGGGTCCGATCATATACGTGCAGTAGTGCACGGATCATGATCGGGCGGATCATATACTAGTGGGCTTTGGTTTAAGCCGGATCCTGGTATTAGATTTGTTGGATTACTTTAGTCTCATCGCATTCGCATTCAGTCGGAATGCGGATGCCGGTATGTATATACAGGTGAGGGGTATCCTTGTGTTCCATCACGAGTTTACTTTAGATGTTGTCGTATCTTTTTATTGTTGTAAACATTTGGGTTAATGTTTACTTTAGTGGAAATAGTGAGCTTAAGTGATCATGAGAAGCAATTAATGTGGCATGTTCAATTTGGTGACTCATGGTCTCTTTTTTTGTGAACATGTCATGTTAATTGTTGGATTAGAGTGTGAAATGAAAGATGGAGAGAGAGAGGGCTACCATGTAAAGAGGTTAGCTCTTGTATTATTTGTTCTAACTCTCTCTCTCTCTCTCTCATTTTTTTGATCATACAACACAAGAGAAAGAAAAAGCCTTTTCTTCTTCTTCTTCCTCTAGCTCACCATTTCCATGGATGGCTTCACCTTCAACCTCCATCCATATAATGGATGCAAGAGACAAAGTTGTTACACACATTCTCTACATCGCCTTGGACACGTCGGCTAGTGAACTTCGTGCCCGAGTTGCTTCGGATGAAGCGAGAGCCCGTAAAAAGACTCGATGATGTGGTGCCATTTCCGACGAGGAGATCGAGACCGGAGATGCCGTGAGGGGCTTGGGATGGTGGCCAAAGACCGAAGGACACGGATCGATCGGTATAGCCTTTCCAACCCTTCTCTAGTTGCTAGTTGTAGGTTAATGGTTCGATCCGGGTTTTAAGCATACGATAGCGCCGGTTTCTAGTTTATGAAAAGTTTTTGTTTCCGCATTTTGGCCTCGAACAGACGGCCGGGGCGCTACCGTATACTTACAGTATCTCATACTCAGCGCCCCATAAAAGTCTCTCTAGGGAAAGGCCTCTGTGAGTGGATCCGCCATGTTATCCTTCGCGTCAACTCTCCTTACCTCGATCCCTTGGAGATCAACCATATTCCTGATCAGGTGATACTGTCCTCAGAATATGTCTGGATCGCTGATAGGACGGGGGTTCCTAGGCTACAACCACAACTCCATTGTTGTCACAATAACAGTTATTGGACTCTCAATGGTAGGAACTTTGTTCATCTCATGAACAAGAAATGTCCAGACAGCCACTTTGGCAGCATCGTTGGTAGCGATGTATTCAGCCTTTATCGTCTAATATGCCACGGTATCTAGCTTGGAACTCTTCCAACATACCGTCCCTCCACTGAGAGTAAAGACAAAGCCTGTGACTGACTTTCAGTCATCCTTATCACTCTGGATGCTCGAATTGGTAAAGGACTCCCACCAGAGTTCACCGTTACCAAAAACCAAGAACATTTCTTCAATGCTTCTCAAGTAGTTAAGAATGTCCTTCACAGCCGTCCAGTGATTCTCCCAAGATCCGATTGATTCCTGATCGCTACACCTAGTGAGTGAGCTACATCTGGTCTGGTACATAACATCGCATACATGATAGAGCCTACTGCCGAAGCATAGGGTATCTCTTGCTTGCGAGCTCTCTTCAAATCAGTCTTGGGAGACATCTTTTTGGAGAGAGTGATTCATGAGTAAGTGGGCAAACCACCATGCTTATAATCCTCCATACTAAACCCCTTTAGTATGGTGTTTTAATGTACCTGGATTTGGGACACTCCCAACATCTACTTAGATTTATCACTATAGATCATAATCCCAAGATGTAGTATATATCATCCAGATCTTCCATGGAGAATCTTCGTGATAAGAGGAGCTTGACCGAGTGTAACATAGGAAACCCTTTCCTATCAAGAGTATGTCATCTACGTACAGTACGTGGAAGAAAACCGTACTTCCTACTTCCTTCTTGTATATACAAGGTTCATCTACCTTTTTGATGAAGTCAAACACTTTGGCTGCCACATCAAAACAGACGTTCCAACTCCGCGATGCCTGATTTAATCCTGATGGACTTAAGCATAGCTTTTGAAAGTCTTAACTTTTCCATCTATACCAAGAATCTTCTCAAGATTCATTTGCTCCCGATAGGTTTTACCCCTTCAGGTGCAACGTTCAAAGTCATACTTTGTTGGTGTACATGGATTCCATATTTGATCGCATAGCATCCAGCCTTTACACAGAATCCCCACTCGTGATGGCCTGCCTGAACCTTGTTGGGCCATCATCAACCATGATGCAATCCTCGCTCCTATCGTCACCGAGGAAACCGTAGTATCTCTCAGATGGATGAGGAACCCTACCAGATTCGTGGAGAGGCTGAGGTTCGTTGGAGACTATAGAATCCTTTGGTTTTACCAAATCATCAGCTGTTAGTTTGTCTAGCTGGAACTCCTTCCAGTTCTACCTCATGACCACTAATTTCTTCACAAGAAATTCCTTTTCTAAAAAGGTGGTATGCTGAGAAACAAAACACCTTTTGCTCCTCAGTTTGGTAGAATATATACCATCGCAAATGTTTGGGATTTAACAAACTTACAGAACCGACCTTGTCTCGAGCTTGTCCGGATTTTTCTTTTCAACATAGGCCGGACAACCCCATATCTTAACTTGTTTAAGACATAGTCTCTTCCCATACCATATCGCATATGGAGTGGTAGACACTGATTTGGATGGAACCCTATTGAATAGGTATGCAACTTCTCAAGTGCATAATCCCCAAAAGGAAATAGGCAACTCAGCAGTACTCATCATAGAGCTCACCATATCTCATAGGGTGTGATTGCTCCATCCCAATACACTGTTGTGCTGTGGTGTACTCGAAGGAGTAAGCTGAGAGAGAATCCTATTCTCTTTTTGATAATCCAGGAACTCCATGCACAAGTATTCCCTTCTCCGATCACATCGAAGGACTTAATACTTTTACCCATCTGGTTCTCAACTTCAAGCTTATATTCCATGAATTTCTCAAAAGTTTCAAACTTGTGTTTCAACAGGAACATATGTCCGAATCTCGAGAGATGATCAGTGAATATAATGAAGTATGAAGAACCAAGCCTGGCATTTGTAGACATAGGACCGTATACATCATCATGTATCTGTCCCAAGAGTTCAATAACTCTTTCTCTGTTTCCAGTAAACGGAGTATTTGTCATTGTACCATTGAGACAAGACTGGAAAGTATTATAAAATGAAAATTTGAACGGATTCAAATATCCAACCTTATATAACTTAGCTGGTCGTGTCGTATTGGTATGAACTAGTCTATAATGCCACAAGAAAAATTCGTTCATTTCTGAACTGCTCCTCTTGTGTGTGTTCTAGATATTTTGAACTGTGGTTTGATTTTGTAGGGTTACCTACGACGACATCAAGGTTTCGGGAGGTATCATCCATGCCAAATTAAAATTTTGCCGTTTTAGCTAACCCTAACCATAGATCGTCTACTAGAAATATACGAAATAATTTATGCAAACACTTTGCAATATATAAAGAGAGCGGGAATAAAACCTTTGTAGACCGGCCCTTCACTTCAATAGCTCCGTGTAGATGTCCCCTCCGCTGCGATCGTGAACTCCGAACTCTAGAGAAGCTCCACAAGAAGAACGAACATGCTTGCTTCGATGACTTCGAGGCCGAAGATGATCTATGTCGGGGAGACACTAACTCAAGCTATTCCTTCACTAGGTCATGAACTTTGTGAAGAGAACACCCTATACTACATGGCAAGTAGTAGAGGATGATGAAGTAGAAAGTGGGCTCACTTTATAATTGATTTTCTCACACTTTTTCTCATAACTCCATTAGAGCAAGCAAGCTTTTTCATGGAGCTTGAAGAAGAAGAAGAAGACTTGTGAATCATTCATCCAAATGAATTATTGCACCCATGGTTGAGTTAAAGCTATTATGCTTAACTCATGTAGAGACTTTACTAGGGTTAGTATTGTTGGAGATAGTGCCCTCAGAGTCAATTATTGGATCACAGGCACGTGATCGTAATGATTAAGGGAGGACCTATACCGTTAGAACAGTCTTACTCAAGATGATAGTATGCCATCTGGTTTATCTTTATCATCGTGTACTGCTTTAGGTGACCTTACAGGTCAATATTGCACGTTGATAGAGCCCTTAGGATACTTGCTTGACAGCCAGCAGTATGATGGCGGTCATATACGTGGGAGCTGGTAGTCTATAAGCACATCCTTAAAAGGTCCCTAGTCATGGGAGTTTCGAGACAGGGCATCGATACTCCAGAGTAGACTAGTGTATACAGTCGAGACCCCAAAGAGGGGCGGTGGCCGGTCTCACAAGCCACTGGTGTCAGTTGGTTCACCTAAGATGTATACAGGCGCTCATTGGGTTATAAGTACACCGGACAAGACTCGCCGGGAACATGCTAGTTGGTCTTATAACAGACGTCAGATAGCAGTTCCCTGGTGACATATGTACAGGTTAGTTCATCGACTTGAGATCGTCATTTGTCTCGTGTGAGTTCCCACTGTACTTTGATTACTACCCTACCATGGCTCAAAGGAGTCATGCAAATAGGTTTTAGTTGGGTACAGTCCTGAGCCACATGGAGGCAGTGAGTGGATCTTCAGGGGTTCGTCTCTCCCGGTATTGGGGGTGAGGTCGCGCTGTGTCTAGGAGAGCCATTACACGAAGTCCTTGGCCAAGGCAGGAGATTTACTGGTAGGTATTCTAGTAATATCTCAAGGTGTTCTGGGCTACACTCCGACACGACTTGTACCGCTTTTGGGGGTCTGACTTTTACCAACCCCCTAGGCCCACCATGCGATGCTCATAGACGAACGGACCGGATTGTACGGATATTGTCACTGACAGGCTTAGTAGGGTGTCAGGATGAGTTCGCTCATCGACGTCCCTTTTGGTCAATACCTGGTAGCCCGTTACGTATGGCTAATACCTCTGACGTGCTAGTGGTTAAATCCACAGCCAAAGTATTGACGAGTCTTTAGAGTCCCCCATAGACAGTTTCTCAAGTTTCGGGCAAAACGCTGTAGAGGCCGTATGGAGATATGGCAGGGTTCGATCATATACGTGCGGTATTGCACGGATCATGATCGGACGGATAATACTAGCGGGCTTTGGTTTAAGCCGGATCCTAGTATTGTACAGTGTAGATTTTGTCTCATTGCATTTGTATTCGGTCGGAATACAAATACGGGTATGTATATACAGTCGCGGGGTTTTCCTGTAATTTATTACGGGATCGTTTTTCTGAAGTTGCCAGTTTGCATTCCGTTTCGGTCATTTTCCTTTGTTTCTTTCCTTGACTGAAAATTGGTATGAAGGGGCTTATTTGCAAATGTGCAAATTAGCAAAGTGGAGGGTGTTTCTTGTAAGTTGATAGCTTCATGATGGTTCAACCATCATTTGACTTCTATGTTCATGATTGCTTGACTTTTGTGATGAGATGAGTGATGGGTTTAGGAGTGAGACTTTTGTTGTGATGATTATTCCTCATCATCACCTTTTCTTTTGCTTGCATTATTGCTTCCCTGCCCCTTGACTTTGCTCCCTCTCTCATTCTCCAAGCAAGGGCCGGCCACACTTGTAGGGGGCTGTCCAAATTTTGTGTGAGGTTTTTTTTTATCTTTTTGGCTCACACAAAATTCCATAGCACCATCCAAAACTTCATTCCTCCACTTTGACATTCATATGGCAACTTCATATACACCCCATGAGACATATAGTTCTACACTATCCTACAGCATTCTTGGACACGTCGACTCGCCAACTTCATGCCCGAGTTGCCTCGGCCAGAGGTGGGAGCCCGTAAAAGAACCCGGCGATGTGGTGCCCTTTCCGACGAGGAGATGAAGACCGGAGATTCCGCGAGGAGATCGGGATGGAGGCCGAAGACCGAAGGACACGGATCGCTCGGTATAGCTCTCTTCCCATTCTCTAGTTTGCTAGGATTAAGTTAATGGCCCGATCCGGGTTTTAAAGTGCGCGGTAGTGCCGGTTTACAAGTTTTGTAAAAGTTTCGTTTCTGCATTTTGGCCTCGTTTTGACGGTCGGGGCGCTGCCGTGCACTTACAAGTATAATGGTTGGGTTGATAAAAATCTACAAGAGAAACAAAAAGGGAAGACTTTGGTCAAAGCATCCATAAGCTTCTACAAGCTTCTTGCCTTGCCAAAATTGCATCCAATTTTGAATTACTTAGATAATTACAAACCCTAAATTATACCAACCATGGTATAAGTCTCATACACCCATGTATCATGTATCATCAAACATGACACAAAACTATGTACATTAATATATATCACATATATATACATGCACAAAACAAGTGAGAAAATAAATCTTAAGTGAGCTAATACTAGTTAATGTAATGTAATATATCAAATATATAATTATACATTAAATTATTAAATCAACTCTTGATGTAATAATCCAGCTATAACCGACTAATATCATGCGTAACAACTTATCGAAAAAAAACATGATCCGATTATCTGGCTATATCGCATGCAACCGATCAATGTCACAAATCGCGAGAATAGAATACGGTATCTCATATCGTATTAATCTCGGTCCCGCACATATCACATATGTGCTCCTACTCCGTTTCGCTTGAGCCAGGAAACCCCTGTGTAGGACTCTAAAGACTCGTCAATACACCGGCAGTAGGTGATGATCATATCAAACACCCACAAGCCGCAAGCGGTCTGCTAAACGTAACGGCCACCCGGGTATTAAGCGATCAGAAGATCAACAAGAAAGCCTGCTCACACTCCTGCGAATCCAATCAGTAACACTACCGTATAGTCCGGTCTCTTCGTCTGATATGTCGCATATCTCGTCTAGGGGTGGTAAACGTCAGACCCCAGTAACTCGATAAGTCGTGTCGATATGAGGATCATAACGGGTCGAGAAACTACTGATAACACTTACCAGTATATCTCTGAAGCTGCCTTGGCCAAGGACTTCCTATTATAACCAATCGAACACAGCACAACATCAACTCCCTGTACCGGGAGAGACTAAACCCCTCGTATCGCTCATTGCCTCCATGTGACTCGGGACTGTACCCAAAAGCCACCGTTTTGCGTGTTCTCTTGAACGTGGTAAGGTGGAAATCAAAGTAGAGTGGGAATCACACAAAGACTCTATGACGATCTCGGGTCTACAGACTAATCTGTACCAGTGTCACCAGAGAATTGCCATCTGATGATAGGTATAATACCATTTGGGAGTTCTCGGCGAGTCCGTCCAGCGTACCCAGTCCCCACTGAGCACCCGTATACTGTCTCTGATGTCAAACACCAATGGATATGGGATCATCCATCGCCTATCTACATGGGTCGAGAAGCAATACGCTAGTCTACTCTGGTATATCGATGCCCTGTTTCGATACACCTACGACTAGGAATATTTGAAGGATGAACTTTGCGACTACTCTGTTCCTACTAGTATGATCTGCATCATAGTCCTGGTAGTCAAGTACTCATCCTAAGGGTTTTATCAACATGTAACATAGAGACAATCAGAGTACATGTTAAGATAAAGAGCAACCAGATAGCATACTATCATGTCGAGCAAGAAAGTCCTCCCTATATATGTCCAAGCATCCACTACAATATACATCGTATGTACAGTAATGGCCTCTAGGGCATACATATCACTAACAATCTCCCACTTGCACTAGGGCCATCTGTTGTAGTATCTCATACCCAACAATCAACAGTGGTTGAAGTATCTCATACTCAACCATCCCATAAGTCCCTACTGGGAAATAGGCCTTTATGAGTGGATCCGCACTGTTGTCCACTGTGTCTACTCTCCTAACCTCGATCTCTCTGGAGATCAACCATCTCCATGATCAGGTGATACTGCTTAAGAATATGTCTGGATCTTTGATGGGACGAGGGTTCCTAGGCCAAAGCCACAACTCCATTCCACACAATGGTAGGAATGAAGTTCATCTCATGAACTTATATACATCCAGACTACCTCTTTGGTAGCATCCTTGGTAGCAATGTATCCAGCCTTTATTGTCTAGTTTGTCACGGTATCTGGCTTGGAACTCTTCCAACATATCGTCCCTCCACTGAGGGTAAAGACAATGCATGTGACTGACATTCAGTCGACCTTACCATCCTGGATCCTATCCAGTGATTCTCTCCAGGATCGATTGATACCATCTCACTGCACCTAGTGAGAATACTAACATCCATTTAGATCTATCTCATAGATCCAAAATCCATGATTTAGGAGGTGTCATCTTGATCCTATATGGAGAATCCTTGTGATAAGAGGAGATTGACCGAGCGTAGCATATGAAACTCCTTTCCTATCAAGAGTATGTCATCCACGTACAATACGAGGATCACCACCATACTCCCTACTACTTTTTTGTCCCTACAAGGTTCATCTACCATTTTGATGAAGTCAAACTCTTTGACTACAACATCAAAATAGATGTTCCAACTTCGTTATGCCTGCTTTAACTCATAAAGCAACTTGCACATGTTTCCGCTGCTCTTACTATCTACGAAGCCTTCTGGCTGTGTACTTATAGACGCTCTCTTCTAAATCATCATTTAGAAAAGCAGTCATGACACCCAACCGCCAGAAATCGTAGTCATGGTATGCAGTAATGGCAAGTAGGATCTGGATGGACTTAAGCATAGCTTTGAAAGTCTCAACTTTTCCATGTACACCAAGTAATCTTCTCAAGATATACTTGCTCCTGATGGAAATTTAACCCTTCAGATAAAGCAACCAAAGTCCATACTTTGTTGGTGTATATAGATTCTATCTCAGATCTCTTAGCATCCAGCCATTCTCACAGAGTCCCCACTCCTGATGGCCAGCTCGAAACTAGTTGGGTCATCATCTCATGATGCAATCCTCGCTCCCACTGTCATAGAGAAACTGAAGTACCTCTCAAGTGGATGAGGAAACCTACTAGATCGGCTGAGAGGCTGAGATTCATCGAAAGCTATTGAATCCTCCGGGTTTATCAAATCATCAGCTGCAGTTTGTTTAGCTGGAACTGTAACATTTCAAAAAAATAAAATATGATTTTTGAGAATTTTTATAATTTAATAATAAAATATTGAATATTTTAATAAGGCGGTATAATTAAATACCGATAAATTGGGGAAATTTTTTGAAAATTATAGAAATTACTTAAAAGAGGGTATTTTATGTTAATTTTGCAAATTTTAAGTTTTTATGATTAATTATATGCTAATTTAGTGCTAATCGCGATTAAAAATTGCTAATCGCGCTTTAAGCGTATTTTGTGCAAACATGCGCTATATCTTTTTTTTTACACTTGTGCATTTTCTACCATGGTTTGTTTTGGGTTTACTATTAAGGAGAGAAGGAAATTAAGGAAGAAAAGAAAAGAAAAAGGAAAAGAATAGAATATATAGGCATGGGCATGAGAGAGAAAGGTGAGGGGGGTATTTGACCTTGACCATTCTCTTGTTTCTCTCATCTCTCTTCATCATTTCCTCCTTCCTTCTCCCCTTGTGCTGCTACTACTGCTGCCTCTCCCTCCTCCATCTTCAAGCCACAAAACTCCATGAAAACACTCCAAAACCTCACACCCATTTCACAAAAAAGGTGCACAAGCCCTCTAGCTACCCAATGGACCAAGAAAAATATGATTTTGGCGCTGTAGAGGATTCTTGAGAGCTAAATGAGGTAAACCCTTTCACAATTATTGTAGTATTTCAAGTGATTTAGCCTCATTTCAAGTTTAAAAGTGATTTGGCGAAGTTTTGTGCACTTTGAAAAAACCTAGAGATGGTTAAGTTTAAATTGAGTTGTGATTGTGAATTGAGCTTTAGTGGTGACCCTTAAACCCCCCTTGGTGCTAAGAACCCAGATCCAACACAAAAACAAACCTAAAATCCCAAAATAGAAACAGTCCATGTCGGTTTGTGAGAAATTGGAGCGTGCAGGTGAATCTGGGATGACCTGAGAATTTTACAAGTTAAACAAACAACCCCAGTAGACTAGAATTGACCCTAGGAACCCACTGTAGCAAAACGTTGACCCAATTCCTTCCCAAAACCGGCATGCCGGCCACTTGGTGGGGTAGAGTGTCGGGGTTAGTCCAGTAGCTCATATACATCTTATACTACACCCTAGACTTGTTTGCTTACCTAGTTTTCACCTTATGCAAAATCTGGGACTAAAAACTTAACTCGCTGCTTTGATCCGAGCAATGGTTTCCGTATTTTAAATTCTGGATTTCAGCATTTGTGCTTTATCTCGATCATGTGACGTTTGTACGTCTATATCGAGTGATATCGAGTTGATTTGCGAGAGCTAACCATAGGTTCTAATCTATAGGCTTTTAAGCATATCGTTTTGGTTTTCGTGTGACGTTTTGGTTTCGATTTGGTTTTAACGCGATGCGATATGTGTGATATGTAGGTACCCCCACGGTGATCCGAGACGATGAAGGAGATGGTGGAGACATCGACATCGGCAAGCAAGATCAAAGTGAGTAGATTATATCTACGGCGGAAGTCGGGTGGATGGCGTATAGCACCCGCGCAGTTCGATACTTAGTATACTATATATATACTATATATATAGGTATGCTAGCGTTAAGTGTGTTATGGATATTCTAGATGTTATTAGGTGTATTATGGATAGATTCGGGTTTAGAAGTAAAGTAGTATAGTTTCCTAGTTGCGAACTCTAGAATAGGTTTACACCCCCCCCCCACACATACTTGCTTGTTATACCTATACCTGGATGATGAGGATAGTGGACGATATTTGGAGATGAGTCGATGACTTTGGGCATTGTGCCGTGATATCGGTGATATGATGTGATTCGTATTTAGGATACGACATGAGATTTTAGCGGGCCTTTAGACGTGTGTTTCACACACGCAATTATATTTATGTAGACGGTATCGATTTGTACTAGACTTAGATCAGTACCCCAGATCATGATATATGATGATAAGGATACCATATAATTGATGAGATGAATGTGATATTGACCCGTACCCAGCTTTTGGGATGCCGTACGATGATTTACCGTACGAGCTTCATATTGATGATAGATCCGCACTCATGACTCGAGAATGTCATATGATATTGTATCGTACGTGGTACATTTGAGGCGGGATCACCGACTATTATATTTATGTGTGTGTATATATATATATATATATATATATATATATATATATATATATATCGACTCAAATTTAGGTGGTTTCCATACCCCTCCTGACTGACTTGTTAGTTAGAGCTGTAGTTTTGCTAGTAGATGTTAGGCTAGGCCGATATCATACTTATTTGAAAAACTAACGAATCGGGAGTATTTCAAAGATAGGAAATGGGATTATACGGATATTTTCAAAAGACGCATCTTTTCTTAAAAAACACCGTAGCCCTTATTTTACAAAAAAAAACCCGATTCGTCTTATTTCAAATGGCAAACTGTATGGCATTTTTATATTGATGCAGATGCGTCACTATTGCGTTTGTTAGTCGATTCCTGCATATTCTTGTTATTCGCATCGCATTGCATGTGCAAATGGTTATTGTTATATTAAACTCATGCTGTTAGGACACCAGCACCATTATCGATGATGCATATGTTCCACGTACACCTGCTTGCCGGCTCACACACTTCATCATCGATAATTGCCATGTCACTACACTGTAGTACGGTTGCATTCATGATATGATCTCTTGCATGGCATACTTGTGTACATAACCATTGTACACCCATACTTACATACATAAGTATTTACACAAACATAGATGATTCTGGCTTGATTAGAGATTTGGGAACCGCAAGATACTCTTTAAAACTGATTCATTTTAAAAGAACGGTTTCCCTCAATATGAGCATATTACTATTCCATATTGCATGATATACTGATATGCTTATATTTCTTTTACATGTCGCATACATCATGCTTTTGATTATACGCAATGAGATATGTTGTTTCCATGATATTTCTGGATTTGGGAACCATGGATATTTCAAAAGAGAGTATGTAATTGTTTTAAAAACCCGGTTACCCTTGATATGATATTTCAGTGCGTCTACCATGTGTTTTCTCGGTGCTGAGAGCGACATGTGAAACCCGATTCGAGGAGGCGGATGAGGCCGATTGCGGGTATATGGTGGACCCGGTATCGTACCCCGGGGCGAGAACGGATCGCTGTGTATTTGACGGTGAGCCTGGCAGATGGACTACAACCTACCGGTGACAGTTTTGGGGTCGGCAGATATCCGAAGGATACCGACCGGAGTCGAGAAATGATATGGGCCGATCCAGACTGACGGAGCCTGATATATGAGGATTTACGTACCGATGCTAGGCACAGGTTTCATGATGTTTTCGAGTGTCGATGCTTGACACTCAGGTTCCATGATTTTGATATGTCGCGAGCGACACATGTTGATTTACATCCTCATACTTTCCATGCATATGTTTATGATATTTACATGCATGATGCTTATTGTCATTGGGTGACACGTGGACGATTTCTACATACATATATTGACATTGATGATATTGATCACATAATTGGATGATATCCACAGATTCATAGACTTCATGATATAGTCGACATTGATCATACCTCATATTTATGATATGTTATTACCTGAGGCACTGGCACGAGCGCTTGGCACTACACTCATGTATAGATGTTATATTGCCACCTTATCATGCTTCAGACTTATTCATTTGAGGTTTATATATATATCTGATCGTACTGACCTAGGATTGTGTCATGCATACGATTTCTGCTCTGTGATGTTTTCTACTCACGAGTTGGCAACTCACCTCCGTTGTGCCACAGTTCTTGCAGGTTTTGCCGTACAGGTTCCATTGCGGCTTTTCTGGCACACTGCTTCCTTTCTGGGTGATTTGCTTTGGTAGGTGGATTCTTTTGCATCAGAACCACCATTGTATATGTATTATTCAGTTGTATCTAGAAATTCCATCAACCAAACTTGTATATTGTTTCATACTTAGAAAACCAGTTATGTATTATTTTGACCTTAGAGTCGCGCGTTGTAGTATTATGGTTTTCATGCTGATTTTGAGTTCTTTTTGAGTTTTGATCCTCGCCCTTTGGCGTTATATATTATATTGCTTGCGTGGTTGTGACCGTCGATTGACGAAGTGCTAGCTCCCGCTTGGGGATGCCCTTTTTCATTGTGTATATATTATTCTTGTTGTACCCTGTTCGGGACCATTATTTACAAAGGAAACTCTGCCGAAATTTTCAGAAAAGAATATAGATTTTAAAAATGCATATTCGGCTTACTTATTTAAAAACCTTTTTTTCAAAACATGTTTTCCTTACTTCTTAAAAACTAGTTTCTTATTTACTCCTTAAAATGGCTTTAGATTTCTGGGCTTTTGGCTTACTTGAATTGGATGGAGTCCTATAGACTTCATATGATTCAAGTGCCAGTCACGTGCTATTTCGAGTCGTGACAAAGTTGGTATCAGAGCTCTAGGTTAACCTTGGTTCGAGTCTAAGTTTGACTATGTGGAGTCTAGAGCGTTTATATATATACGGAACTTAGGGTTTACCTTACGGAACTTAGACTTAGTCGAGGAGGTATTATACCCGAACTTTCGTCGCGTAGGTTGTCCCTTGGTTGATGGAGTAGGTAGCTTGAGTAGAGTGACGTACCGTACGTATGTTCCGTGGCATATTTACGATACGCTACTCCGTTTAAGAAACCTTAGGATGTACATTTCCTTGCACAATATTATATTCATTCCTATGATCTATCCTCATTGATATTGGTTATGATTTTGCTGCTACGATTACACGGGCAGAGAGAGCTACGGCTAGAGTTGAGGTCAGCACGAGCTCGTCACGGACGAGGACTGACCATGGCGTGATTCCAGAGGTATACGATCGCGTATAGAGGCGTCGTTTTATTGTGTTCTCGTACCATGAGCGTTTCACAGATCGCTGTTACGAGATTTCTCGGATGTGCTGATCAGCACCAGAGGATCAGGCTACTGCTAGAGGCCAGCCAGGATGTGATGACCATTGATATATCGCTTATTCATGATGATTGAGGCGCTTTTCAGCATACAGACGAATGAGCCAGTTGTTGCTGCAGATGACGAGATATCGCTCAGATGATGGAGCTACCGCAGCTTGAGTATATACTCAGAGATATGATAGAAGGTCGCTAGTCACCCGGGGATGAATGACTAGGACATATGGTTCGTTCACTTACCCCGATGCGAGGTCATCAGATAGATTGATTCAAGCTAGAGATGACTTCACGCAGATTCGTTGAGAGTCGATAGAGACGATCGAATGTCAGGAACCCATTTCCAAGTTTAAAGTATTCGGAAGACAATGCTGTAGGGTTCCTAGGCACACTTGTGAAGGTTCATAAAGCATCAAACATGCACAAATAAAATTTTACATGTGCCGAACAACCCAAAGACAGGATCTTTGCTAGATTATTAGGGTTTAGCATGCAAGATAACATCTTTTTATCTAAGTGTGAAGGATTACAACCTTTGTAGTCCGCTCCTTCGCTTCACAAGCTCCGATTAGAAGTCCCTTCACCGCGATCCATGATCTCCCGGACTCAAGAGAGGCTCCACGACTCGAACGATCCATGCTAGCTTGAAGTGTTCCGATTCTCCGATGATCTACGTCGAAGTTGCTATAACCCAAGCTTTCTCACTCTAAAGAGATGAACACCCTAATCTAATGGGCTAGATTAGATGAGGATGATGGAGTAGTATTTATGCTTTCTTTTTAATTCACTTTCTCACAAGAAATCATCACAAAAGAATTAACTAGTAAGCTTTTTCTTTTTGAACTCAAGAGAGAAGAAGATGATAATGAAAAAGATAATCCTTTTGTGATGAATAGAAGATAAATGTATATGATTGATTATAGAACCATGGTCAAAGATGATAGGATAAAACTTGTAGAGAATAAACTAGAGTTAGGGTTTGGTTAGGTTAAGGATAAGTATCAACTATAATATCTTAACCAAGACAAAATAGAATCCTTCTAGAATGAACTTGAAAGAGCTAACCCTAATCAAACCCTAATCCCTTTTTATCATTCTTAAACATGTTTTATAATAAATCATATCATGTCACAATAATATATATCACATATATATTATATATTTGCAACAAAAGAAAATAATACAATTAACATATATCGCATATATATCAATGTATTAATCCGGTGAGAAAATGAAATAATAAAGCGAGCTAATATTAGATAATGTAATACAATATATCATATATATCATTATACATTAAATCATCAAATCAACACTTGATCTAACGATCCGGCTATATCGAATATAACCGACTAATATATCATGTACCGATTCATCGAATCAACACTTGATCCGATGTCCCGATTCATATCTAAATATCGTGAGAATATAATACGGTATCTCATATCGCATTATCCTCGGTCCTGCACATATCACATATGTGCCTCTACTCCGTTTTGCCTGAGCCAAGAAACCTCTGTGTAGGACTCTAAAGAATCGTCAATACGCCGGTAGCAGGTGATGATCATATCAAACACCCACAAGCTGCAAGCGGTCAGCTAAACGTAACAGCCACCCAGGTATTGAGCGATCAGAAGATCAACAAGCTAGCCTGTCCGTTCTCCTGTGAATCCAATCAGTAACACTCCCGTACAGTCCGGTCTGTTCGTCTGATATGTCGCATATCAAGTCTAGGGGTGGTATACGTCAGACCCCAGTAACCGATAAGTCGTGTCGATGTGAGGCTCATAACAGGTCGAGAAACTACTGGTAACACTTACCAGTATATCTCTATATCAGCCTTGGCCAGGGACTTCCAGTTATAGCCAATCGAACACTGCACGACATCAACTCCCTATACCGGGAGAGACGAATCCCCTCCTATCGCTCATTGCCTCCATGTGATTCGGGACTGTACCCAAAAGCCACCGTTTTGCACGCCCTCTTGGACGTGGTAAGGTGGAAATCAAAGCACAGTGGGAATCACACAAGACTCTATGACGATCTCGGGTCTACAGACTACCCTGTACCAGTGTCACCAGAGAACTGCCATCTGACGTGTGGTATAGCACCAACTAGGAGTTCTCGGCTAGTCCGTCCAGTGTACCCAGTCTCCACTGAGCACCCGTACACCATCTCTGATGTCAAACACCGATGGATATGGGATCAACCATCGCCCATCAGATGGGTCAAGATGCGTATACGCTAGTCTACTCTGGTGTATCGATGCCCTGTCTCGATATACCCTCGACTAGGAACAGTTATAGGATGTACTCATCGACTACTATGGCCCCACTAGTATGATCTCATCATAATCCCAGTAGTCGAGTACATATCCTAAGGGCTTTATCAACATGTGAGAGAAATACAGTAACCAATACAAGTCAACTTGTTAAGATAAAGTGAAACCAAATAGCATACTATCATGACGAGCAAGAAAGTCCTCTCTGTATATATCCAAGCATCCATCATAATATACATCATATGTACAACAATGGCCTCTAGGGTATATACATAACTAACAAATGCAAGTAATGCTATAGACCCTCTAGAAGAATGAAACCCTAACTCGACGTAATGACCATGGAACGCCCCCGAACCTTAGGGTTTGCGGCAGTTTAGCGGTGCCATTTGTGAGGCTTGGGTTTTCCCTTCTACGGTTGGTCCACAGGTGCTGTGGTATGTACCGGAATACTATCAAGCTGTACTCAAGATGTTGATCTCTTGGGGGATTATGAGGTTCTGACAAATCGATCGGATAGTTCGACATCATTCGGATATCATGTGATGTGACACATTTCTTGAGAGACTCCACATACGAGCATAGCCGTTGGAGCACAGTCCATGCGGCTATGAGAAGACGAGTCTGAATCGGTCGACATTGGAGCTGAGTGGAGTAAAGAGTTCGCACGAGATTTCGACGAGATGACATTCCACTCCGCTGACATCCGAGATGCGATACGCATGCAGAGGCGTTGATCATGGATATATCTTCCAGAAGGAGTCGCGATGAGTATCCAGCCGTTCCGAAACAAGAAACAGATATAGTGAAGGATGGTAACTTCCGGGCAATTCGGTAGAAGCGAGATTTGAGAAAGACCTCGACAGGACCTTCCTGGAATACTATACGAGAAGATTTAAACCCAGGAGCAGATGTGGGATGTGTATTCAGAGGACCAGAGGTCGGCGCCAGTGACGTGCTGCTTCACGAGTGGCCGTGAGGATTGACCGAGAGATGGCCAGAGAAGTGCGAAGATGGAATCTTCCCCGTTAGCATACCTGACAGGGCCGATGAGCCGATGGATCGCGAGATTGGTAATCCACAGAGGAGATAAGGGCCCAGAGACAGAGGACACCAGACCGTGAGCAAGAGGTAAGTAAATATCTTGCGCTGCTAGCATCGGATGCACTGACACCTTCTCGACTGCGAAGGAGGAAATATCGACGGCGGTATTTATGATTTTGTGATTCGATTACCACGTATCCGTCACCTTGGATTTCGGTATTTTGGGCGATTTATTCGCATGATTTAGTCATGATGGCATTCAATATGTTGATTTTGGTTTCATGCCTATGTTATGCATGCGATTTGACTTATGCTTTCAGCATAGTTTTTATGCACTTTTGTGCTTAGATTTGATTTGTGCACATTGATGCACATGGTTGTGAGATTATATACCTCGGTATACCTGATTTTGATTGAGCCGTATTGTATACCGTCGATTTTGATTCTTATATTGATGTTGATTTCTTGCACTCCGTGCATTTGATTTGGATTTTCGCACGTGTTGAGCGCATGTTTTGAGATACGATTTTGGTGCACACCAGATGCACTAAATCGGGATTCATCATGCATGTCAGACGCACCTGACGTTGCCGTCAGGCACATACGTTGCCTATGACAGATGTTTCGTGCACACCCATTGCACCTAGATGTTGTTTCTATGCCCATGTGTGGCACATATATCGATTTTGATTTCCGTGCGCACCGGACGTATAGGGTATTCTTATATACATTTTGGGATTTATTCCTTATGGACCAGTAGTACCTGGATATATTTTGCATGCATTGATAGTTATCAAAGGGATTTCCAAAAAGCGAGCTATAGTCTCAGTATTTACCTACGTGTCTGATATGACACGAAACGTTTAAAGCAAGGAAACCCTTCTAAATTGTTTTCAAAACGGCGGGACGTACATATCAAACAAAAGATATATACACGTATGGTTATTTTCTTACAATAGACGTCCGCTACTGTGCCGCGATACGCGCATAGCACAGCAACATGAAAAGGTTTGGCATGCATTTCTTTCAGATATTTACATGTAGAGATTTGATGTTTACATGTATAGTTTTGATATATATCATATTGGTTTTGTTTTGAATTTGACATTTGTATCTTTACCATGACTCCGATGATTGCAGGATGCTTGACGGAGTTTTGTTTTTGAGTTATCTGCTCACTACTCATGCGCATGCATTACGCTATGATGCGTTTGATGTATTGATGATTTCGGAGCCCCGACGACTTGGACTTTTACTGAAATGTTTTAGTATTTGAGGGGTTTTAAATTTAAATTCGGGGACCGAATTTCTTTAAGGGGGGAAGATTGTAACATTTCAAAAAAATAAAATATTATTTTTGGGATTTTTTATAATTTAATAATAAAATATTGAATATTTTAATAAGGCGGTATAATTAAATACCGATAAATTGGGGAAATTTTTTGAAAATTATAGAAATTACTTAAAAGAGGGTGTTTTATGTTAATTTTGCAAATTTTAAGTTTTTATGATTAATTATATGCTAATTTAGTGCTAATCGCGATTAAAAATCGCTAATCGCACTTTAAGCGTATTTTGTGCAAACATGCACCATATCCTTTTTTTTACACTTGTGCAGTTTCTACCATGGTTTGTTTTGGGTTTACTATTGAGGAGAGAAGGAAATTAGGGAAGAAAAGAAAAGAAAAAGGAAAAGAATAGAATATATTGGCATGGGCATGAGAGAGAAAGGTGAGGGGGGTATTTGACCTTGACCATTCTCTTGTTTCTCTCATCTCTCTTCATCATTTCCTCCCTCCCTCTCCCCTTGTGCTGCTGCTACTGCTGCCTCCCCCTCCCCCTCCATCTTCAAGCCATAAAACTCCATGAAAACACTTCAAAACCTCACACCCATTTCACAAAAAAGGTGCACAAGCCCTCTAGCTACCCAATGGACCAAGAAAAAAATGTGATTTTGGCGCTGTAGAGGATTCTTGAGAGCTAAATGAGGTAAACCCTTTCACAATTATTGTAGTATTTCAAGTGATTTAGCTTCATTTCAAGTTTAAAAGTGATTTGGCGAAGTTTTGTGCACTTTGGAAAAACCTAGCAAGGGTTAAGTTTAAATTGAGTTGTGATTGTGAATTGAGTTTTAGTGGTGACCCTTAAACCCCCCTTGGTGCTAAGAACCCAGATCCAACACAATACCAAACCTGAAACCCCAAAACAGAAACAGTCCATGTCGATTTGTGAGAAATTGGAGCGTGCAGGTGAATCAGGGATGACCTGAGAATTTTACGAGTTAAAAAAACAACCCCGGTAGACTAGAATTGACCCTAGGAACCCACTGTAGCAAAACGACGACCCAATTCCTTTCCAAAACCGGCATGGCCGGAATTATAGGGGTAGGGGCCGGCCACTTGGTGGGGTAGGGTGTCAGGGTTGGTCCAGTAGCTCATATACATTTTATACTACACCCTAGACTTGTTTGCTTACCTAGTTTTCACCTTATGCAAAATCTGGGACTACAAACTTAACTCGCTGCTTTGATCCAAGCAATGGTTTTCCGTATTTTAAATTCTAGATTTCAGTATTTGTGCTTTATCTCGATCATGTGACGTTTGTACGTCTATATCGAGTGATATCGAGTTGATTTGCGAGAGCTAACCATAGGTTCTAACCTATAGGCTTTTAAGCGTATCGTTTTGGTTTTCGTGTGTCGTTTTGGTTTCGATTTGGTTTTAACTTGATGCGATATGTGTGACATGTAGGTACCCCCACGGTGATCCGAGACGATGAAGGAGATGGTGGCGACATCGACATCGGCAAGCAAGATCAAGGTGAGTAGATTATATCTACGGGGGAAGTCGGGTGGATGGCGTATAGCACCCGCGCAGTTCGATACTTAGTATACTATATATATACTATATATAGGTATGATAGCATTAAGTGTGTTATGGATATTCTATATGTGATTAGGTGTATTATGGAAAGATTCGGGTTTAGAAGTAAACTAGTATAGTTTCCTAATTGCGAACCCTAGAATAGGTTTACACCCACACACACACACATGCTTGCTTGTTATACCTATACCTGGATGATGAGGATAGTGGATGATATTTGGAGATGAGTCGATGACTTTGGGCATTGTGTCGTGATATCGGTGATATGATGTGATTCGTATTTGGGATACGACATGAGATTTTAGCGGGCCTTTAGACGTGTGTTTCACACACGCATTTATATTTATGTAGACGGTATCGATTTGTACTAGACTTAGATCAGTACCCCAGATCATGTTAAATGATGATAAGGATACCATATAATTGATGAGATGAATGTGATATTGACCCGTACCCAGCTTTTGGGATGCCGTACGATGATTTACCGTACGAGCTTCATATTGATGATAGATCCACACTCATGACTCGAGAATGTCATATGATATTGTATCGTACGTGGTACCTTTGAGGCAGGATCACCGACTATTATATTTATGTATATATATATATCGACTCAGATTTAGGTGGTTTCCATACCCCTCCTGATTGACCTGTTAGTTAGAGCTGTAGTTTTGCTAGTAGATGTTAGGCTAGGCCGATATCATACCTATTTCAAAAACTAACGAATCGGGAGTATTTCAAAGATAGGCAAAGGGATTCTATGGATATTTTCAAAAGACACATCTTTTCTTAAAAAACACCGTAGCCCTTATTTTACAAAAAAAAAACCCGATTCGTCTTATTTCAAATGGCAAACTGTATGACATTTTTATATTGATGCAGATGCGTCACTATTGCGTTTATTAGTCGATTCCTGCATATTCTTGTTATTCGCATCGCATTGCATGTGCAAATGGTTATTGTTATATTAAACTCATGCTGTTAGGACACCAGCACCATTATCGATGATGCATATGTCCCACGTACACCTGCTTACCGGCTCACACACTTCATCATCGATAATTGCCATGTCACTACACTGTAGTACGGTTGCATTCATGATATGATCTCTTGCATGGCATACTTGTGTACATACCCATTGTACACCCATACTTACATACATAAGTATTTACACATACATAGATGATTCTGGCTTGATTAGAGATTTGGGAACCGCAAGATACTCTTTAAAACTGATTCATTTTAAAAGAGCGGTTTCCCTCAATATATGCATACTACTATTCCATATTGCATGATATACTGATATGCTTACATTTCTTTTACATGTCGCATACATCATGCTTTTGATTATACGCATTGAGATATATTGTTTCCATGATATTTCTAGATTTGGGAACCGTGGATATTTCAAAAGAGAGTATGCAATTGTTTTAAAAACCCGGTTACCCTTGATATGATATTTCAGTGCGTCCACCATGTGTTTTCTCGGTACTGAGAGCGACATGTGAAACCCGATTTGAGGAGGCGGATGAGGCCGATTGCGGGTATATGGTGGACCCGGTATGGTACCCCGGGGCGAGAACGGATCGCTGTGTAGTAGACGGTGAGCATAGCAGAGGGACCACTACCTACCGGTGACAGTTTTAGGCTCGGCGGATATCCGGAGGATACCGACCGGAATCGAGAGATGATATGGGCCGATCCAGACTGACGGAGCCCGATATATGAGGATTTACGTGCCGATGCTAGGCACAGGTTTCATGATGTTTTCGAGCGTCGATGCTTGACACTCAGGTTCCATGATTTTGATATGTCGCGAGTGACACATGTTGATTTACATCCTCATACTTTCCATGCATATGTTTATGATATTTACATGCATGATGCTTATTGTCTTTGGGTGACACGTGGATGATTTCCACATACATATATTGACATTGATGATATTGATCACATAGTTGGATGATATCCACAGATTCATAGACTTCATGATATAGTCGACATTGATCATACCTCATATTTATGATATGTTATTACCTAAGGCACTAGCACGAGCGCTTGGCACTACACTCATGTATAGATGTTATATTGCCACCTTATCATGCTTCAGACTTATTCATTTGAGATTTATATATATATCTGATCGTACTGACCTAGGATTGTGTCATGCATACGATTTCTGCTCTGTGATGTTTTCTACTCACGAGTTGGCAACTCACCCCCGTTGTGCCACAGTTCTTGCAGGTTTTGCCGTACAGGTTCCATTGCGGCTTTTCTGGCACACTGCTTCCTTTCGGGATGATTTGCTTTGGTAGGTGGATTCTTTTGCATCAGAACCACCATTGTATATGTATTATTCGGTTGTATCTAGAAATTCCATCAACCAAACTTGTATATTATTTCAGACTTAGAAAACCAGTTATGTATTATTTCGACCTTAGAGTCGCGCGTTGTCGTATTATGGTTTTCATGCTGATTTTGAGTTCTTTTTGGGTTTTGATTCTCGCCCTTTGGCGTTGTATATTATATTGCTTGCGTGGTTGTGACCGTCGATTGACGAAGAGCTAGCTCCCGCTTGGGGATGCCCTTTATCATTGTGTATATATTATTCTTGTTGTACCCCGTTCGGGGCCATTATTTACAAAGGAAACTCTGCCGAACTTTTCAGAAAAGAATATTGATTTTAAAAATGCATATTTGGCTTAATTATTTAAAAACCTTTTTTTTAAAACATGTTTTCCTTACTTCTTAAAAACTAGTTTCTTATTTACTCCTTAAAATGGTTTTAGATTTCTGGGCTTTTGGCTTACTCGAATTGGATGGAGTCCTATAGATTTCATATGATTCAAGTGCCAGTCACGTGCTATTTCGGGTCGTGACAGGATCTCCTTCCAGTTCTACCTCATGACCACTAATTTCTTCACAAGAAATACCCTTTCCAAAAGGTAGCATGCTGAGAAATAAAACACCTTTTACTCCTCAGTTTGGTAGAAGATATTCCCTTGTGAATGCTTGGGATATCCAACAAACTTCTACAGAACTGACCTTGCCTCGAGCTTGTCCGGATTTTGCTTTTAGACATTGGCCGGACAACCGCAAATCTTAACAATCTTAAGAGATGGGCTCTTCCCATACCATATCTCATATGGAGTGGTAGGCACCTGATTTGGTTGGAACCCTATTCAATAGGTATGCAGCTTCCCAAGTGCATAACCCCTAAAAGGAAATTGGCAACTCAGTAGTACTCATCATAGAGCACACCATATCACATTGGGTGCGATTGCTCCGCCCCGATACACCGACGTGCTGTGGTGTATACGGAGGAGTAATGCTGAGAGAGAATCTCATTCTCCTTTAGAATAATCCAGAAATTCCATGCTCAAGTATTCTCCTCCTTGATCACATCAAATGACATAATACTTATACCCATTTTGGTTCTCTACTTCTAACTTATATTCATTGAATTTCTCAAAAGCTTCAGACTTATGTTTCAACAACAACACATGTGCGAATCTTGAGAGATCATCAGTGAATGTAATGAAGTACAAAGAACTGTTCCTGGCATGTGTAGACAGGGGACTTACATACATCAGCTTGTATCAATCCCAATAGTTCACTAACTCTTTCTCTGTTTCCAATAAACGGAGCTATGGTCATCTTATCTTTGTGACATGACGGGCAAGTTTCACAAGATGTAAATTCAAACTGATTTAAATATGCATCTTTATGTAACTTAGCAAGTCGGGTCGCATTGATATGACCTAATCTACAATGCCACAAGAAGGATTCGTTCATTTCTGAACTCATCCCCTTGTGTGTGTTCTGTACGTTAAGAACTGTAGTTTGATTTAGAACGTATATGCTTTTAGATAACGTGACTGAACCTATCAACTCTTGATATAGAAAATGTTCAAAACATTATCCAACAATACAAAATTATATCCTTCTTTACTAATAAAGAGACTGATATGATGTTGTATATCTGGTTCGGTATCTAATAACATTCGTTCAGAATCAATGTATTTGATAATACAGGGTGATAACTGCCAACAGACTTGGCTGCAACACTTGCACCATTTTTAACTCTTAAAACTTATCACCCTTCTCAGTTCTTTACCTATCTGTAGCCCATGTAACAGATTACATGTGTGGGATCCTGATCCAGTATCACATACCCAGGACGTAAAAGATACTGAGAAACAGTTCTCTGTAATGAACACACCTGAAGAAGATGCATCAGCATGCACTTTCTTTGTTTGGACGGCATGGGAATTCTGGTAATCCCCAATATCCTTCTTTGTCTTATAATAATTATAAGTTGGAGCGGGATCAACGTTCCCTAGCACAGTATAACAAGCGGGTTCGGTCAATACATCCGTATTATTATCTTGATTAAGGCGTGACATGGTCTCTACCTGGAGAGAGAGAGAGAGAAGAAAACGCTCAGCGTATGCTCTTGCAAGATTAGATTGGTTATCAATATATCTAATCAGGATGTCTCTCACTGTTTTAGTCAAATCTTCCTTCAAATCCTAAAAAGAAAAACTAGCCGGGATTAATTATACCTTACAAGTTCGCCAATCTTTCAGCCAGGCCAGTGCCGGTACTTTGAGGGAGGTTCCCCGTGCTTTCACACGAACCTATTTAAAATAAACATCGTTTTCCCAGAGGCATGACTCCGTTGGCACCTTTCTAGACACCTACTTGATCGGCTAATTGTAACGTGTAAAACTCTCCCAGGAGTAACTCTTACTCGCAGCGGGTATCGGGATCCAACTATCTCATAGAAGGTATGCAATCTCATTGAAAATTTCAACACTTGAAATTCCCGATAATAATTTACCCCTAGCGTCCTATGACCTTGACGCAGGCCAACAAACCATAGTCTGCTAGTCAAGTTCAACCCGTCATTTCCCGATTGAATTAAACCTACCGTTACGACCCTTGACGCAGGCTAACAAAGTCGCACGACTACCCTAACTCAATCGCATCATATGCTTTAACAGATAAGCATAAATAGCTACCGAACACTACGCCTTGACGCAGGCCAACAAACGTAGAACGAATACTATGAAGTACTTATCTGAAATGACGGAGGGCTACGACAGGTTTTTAAGAAAACCTTTTGCGTAATGAACTTGATATCGTCGTCGAATCAAATGATTTAAAATGGAGTGTTTTTGAGGCTTTTACTAGTTTTGCTAAAGAGGTCACTCTCGGTGAAGGGATCGTCGGCTCTTTCCTTATCGAATATGGTGTAGGATATTTCACAAATACCACTATGTAAAGCAAAAACTATAGAAGCAATCAAAAGACAAAACCGAGGGTTGTAGCATTTGCCATTTATTGCTAAAGTGGTCACTCCTGGTGAAGGGATCTCGGCTCTTTCCTTATCGAATAAGGTGCTGGATGTTCTATAAGGAACACCGCTATGCAAAACAACAACTAGAGCTACCTGTTTTTGAAAATTCGATTCCACAACATCTTTAGGTTTCTTTTATTTCATTAATCTCATTAATGAAGTCCCATTATATAAGTTACCTAAATATCACAGATAAATACAACGTACGCTTATGCCATAAGCATTCGCCTCGATGTCCCCTCGTGCACCGTTAGGTTAGGTAACTAACGGCAGAGCGGGGCAGTGCTAGCGCTGGTGTAAAACATAAGCAACGTCTATATAATAATATATCACATATACTATATCCTGTATCCATCTCAACATATCAAATGATCACATCACAGATTTCGCAGCAGAAGAACAACATAAGAAATATTGGATATACTAGGATTTCCGTGTTTTATTTTAAGCTTGTATAAAACACGGATTCCATGGTCGTGATGAATAGCCAAACCCACACCCCTAGACCCCTACGAGAGCGTCAAGCAACCCTACCACTTCTAGAGTTAGGAGACTCGGTCTCGACTCCTCGATATGGTCTCTCACTGGGCTCCAGAACCCAGTTACTTGTGCTCCCCGCCTTGGGTCTATCCTAATGCGGAAAAGTAAATAATATACAATGGTGACATCATCCTCAACCCGGAAGTGCCCCAATAAAAGAATATTACATACAATGAATTTTACATGAATGAAAATGAAAAACTCTCATCTCACATAATACCCCCGGCTATTCAAACACGACAATCCAATATAACATATCACAGCAACACATAACATCACATGTCATCAACATAAGGAAATATGCGTATCCCAATTGTCGTTGACATATAGCACCGAAACCGGCGATACACCACATATTACACTTACGGTCGCAGAAAAGAAAGTGAAAAACTACAACAGTTGGAATCCGTAACCACCTTAGACATCGCATGCCTAACCAAATGAATTCCTTAGACATCACATGCCTAACAATTATAAACCCCGCATTTTAGTCTCGATCTCGAAAACACTTTTCAATATCTAGTCGGGCAATTCAACAAGATTCCTGACATCCTGATCGAATGCTCGTCGGAAACTTTGGTAGACGGCCGCACCCCCGGTGCCGTCGACGAAGTGCAGTAAGGCGGAACACCGCTGCCGCGAGCACCCGAACGGATGCTTTTGGCGACGGGGTTCTCCTACAGTCACTTAGTCAGGGCTATGAGGCGTGGCTATCTATTAAGTTTAACCGGCGAGTATCCGTGTACACTACGTGATTGCGACGGAATTTTGATCACATCAAAATCCCGTGGCAACCGATCATCTGAGACTGAACTACTAGATTTATAACATTCAAACTTGTTATCTCATAACTACTTGTGGATTCCAAATATTGTATCCCATCACATAATATCCGGACGACGTTACACTCTTCGATCGATTCATCAAAGTCCCACAATTTCACGATAGCTCAACACTTGAGCACAGTTTTAGTAATACTTAGAAGATGCCACAGTACCTATGAACCAGCCGTAGAAGGGTCAAACCAACGCCTCACATGTGAAACGCTAAACTACCATAAACCCTAGGGTTCAAATGGTGGTTTTGACGGCCACATAATCGAGTTAAGGTTTACGTTCTTCTAGAGGGTCCAAAGAATCACTTGCATATTTTTCCGAGTACGTTAAACTTGGAAAAACGGGGTTTTGACATTCGATCGAACTTTTTAACATTGTCTAGACAATATGTGTAACACCCGAAACAATGTTAAAACTACGAATACGAAACACTCTGAATTGCTTATAGTATAAAATTACATCACATGCAAAATTAGCAAAAATAAACAATACCTGAAACATCAAAATCAAGCCACTAGAACACAGGCAAAAAATCGGGAGTGGGGGGAGGGAGGGTGCTCGGTTTTGGCCGATATGACATAGGTGGTGGCCGACCCATTTTTATTAGAATGCCCTGAAATTTTGTGTGTGTTCATGATATATCCCATGGATCACTCTGTACTTGTTTAAAAAAAATTTTGACAACATTTTAAAAATGAAAGCAAGCAGGTTTTGACGATGCAGATTTCGGAGTATTTCGGTTTCGCAATCTTAACAAAATCCGTATAAATTTCTAACATGGTTCTGATACCACTGTAGGATTACCTATGACGGCAGCAAGGTTTCGGGAGGCATCGTCCATGCCAAATTAAAATTTTGCCGTTTTAGCTAACCCAAACCAAAGATCGTCTACTAGAAATATACGGAATAATCTATGCAAACACTTTGCAATATATAAAGAGAGCGGGAATACAACCTTTGTAGACCGGTCCTTCACTTCAATAGCTCCGTGTAGATGTCCCCTCCGCTGCGATCGTGAACTCCGAACTCTAGAGAAGCTTCACAAGAAGAACGAACGTGCTTTCTTCGATGACTTCGAGGCCGAAGATGATCTACGTCGGGGAGACACTAACTCAAGCTATTCCTTCACTAGGTCATGAAATTTGTGAAGAGAACACCCTATATTACATGGAAAGTAGTAGAGGATGATGAAGTAAGAAGTGGGCTCACTTTAGAATTGATTTTCTCACACTTTTTCTCATAACTCCATTAGAGCTAGCAAGCTTTTTCATGGAGCTTGAAGAAGAAGAAGAAGACTTGTGAATCATTCATCCAAATGAATTATTGCACCCATGGTTGAGTTAAAACTATCATGCTTAACTCATGTAAAGACTTTACTAGGGTTAGTATAATGGTTGGGTTGATAAAAATCTACAAGAGAAACAAAATGGGAAGACTTTGGTCAAAGCATCCATAAGCTTCTACAAGCTTCTTGCCGTGCCAAAATTGCATCCAATTTTGAAATACTTAGATAATTACAAACCCTAGATTATATCAACCATGGTATAAGTCTCATAAACCCATGTATCATGTATCATCAAACATGACACAAAACTATGTACATTAATATATATCACATATATTTACATGCACAAAACAAGTGAGAAAATAAATCTTAAGTGAGCTAATACTAGTTAATGCAATGTAATATATCAAATATATAATTATACATTAAATTATTAAATCAACTCTTTATTTAATAATCCGGCAATAACCGACTAATATCATGTGTAATAACTTATCGAATCAACACTTGATCCGATAACCCGGCTATATCGCATACAACCGATCAATGTCACAAATCGCGAGAATAGAATACGGTATCTCATATCATATTAATCTCGGTCCCACACATATCACATATGTGCTCCTACTCCGTTTTGCTTGAGCCAGGAAACCCCTGTGTAGGACTCTAAAGACTTGTCAATACGCCGGCAATAGGTGATGATCAAATCAAACACCCACAAGCCGCAAGCGGTCTGCTAAACGTAACGGCCACCCGGGTATTGAGAGATTAGAAGATCAACAATCAAGCCTGCTCACACTCCTGTGAATCCAATCAGTAACACTACCGTACAGTCCGGTCTCTTCGTCTGATATGTCGCATATCTCGTCTAGGGGTGGTAAACGTCAGACCCCAGTAACTCGATAAGTCATGTCGATATGAGGCTCATAACGGGTCGAGAAACTACTGATAACACTTACGAGTATATCTCTGAAGCTGCCTTGGCCAAGGACTTCCTGTTATAGCCAATCGAACATAGCGCAACATCAGCTCCCTATACCGGGAGAGACGAAACCCATCCTATCGCTCATTGCCTCCATGTGACTCGGGACTGTACCCAAAAGCCACCATTTTGCACGTTCTCTTGAACGTGGTAAGGTGGAAATCAAAGCACAGTGGGAATCACACAAGACTCTATGATGATCTCGGGTCTATAGACTAACCTGTACTAGTGTCACCAGAGAAATGCCATCTGATGATAGGTATAATACCATCTGGGAGTTCTCGGCGAGTCCGTCCAGTGTACCCAGTCTCCATTGAGCACCCGTATACTGTCTCTGATGTCAAACACCAATGGATATGGGATCATCCATCGCCCATCTACATGGGTTGAGAAGCAATACGCTAGTCTACTCTGGTATATCGATGTCCTGTCTCGATACACCTACGACTAGGAACATTTGAAGGATGTACTTAGCGACTACTCTGTTACCACTAGTATGATCTGCATCATAGTCATGGTAGTCAAGTACTCATCCTAAGGGCTTTATCAACATGTAACATAGAGACAATCAGAGTACATGTTAAGATAAAGACCAGATAGCATACTATCATGTCGAGCAAGAAAGTCCTCCCTATATATGTCCAAGCATCCACTACAATATATATCGTATGTACAGTAATGGCCTCTAGGGCATACATATCACTAACAGATTTAGAACGTATATGCCATTGCATAACGTGCCTGATCCAATCAACTCTTGGTTAAGGAATATGTTCACAACATTATCCTACAATACAAAATTATATTCTTCTTTAACTTAATAAAGAAAATGATGTAATGTTGTATATCAGGTTCGGTATCTAATAACATTTTTTTAGAATCAATGTATTTACCATTTGGTAATACAGGGTGATATTTGCCAATTGATTTGGCTGCAACAATTGAACCATTCTCTAACACTTAGAGACATATCACCCAATCTCAGTTCTCTACCTTTCTGTAGCCCATGTAACAGATTACATATGTGGGGTCCTTATCCGGTATCTCATACCTAGAACGTAGAGGATACTGAGAAACAGTTATCGGTAACAAACACATCAGAAGAATATGCATCAACATGCTTTTTCCTTGATTGGGTGGCATGGGAATCCTGGTATTCCCCTATTTCCTGCTCGGAATTATAACAATTATAAAATAGAACGGAACCAACTTTCCTCAGCACAGTATAATAAGCAGGTTCAGTCATTGCATCCATATTTTTATCTTGATTAAGGCATGTCACGATCGCTAGCAGGAGAGAGAGAGAAGAAAACACTCAGCGTATACTCATGCAAGATCAGATTGGTTATTATTTTATCTAATCAGGATGGCTCCTACTGTTTTTATCAAATCTTCCTTCAAACCATAAAAGGTAATACTAGCCGGGTTTAATTACACCCTACAAGTTCGCCAATTTTTCGGACAGGCTAGTGTCGGTACTTTGAGGGAGGTTCCCCGTACTTTCGTACTGACCTAATTAAAATAAACCTCATTTTTCCAGGGGCGTATCCCCGTTAACACCTTTCTAGACACCTACTTAATCGGCTGATTGTAATGTGCAAAACTCTCCCAGGCGTAACTCTTACTCATAGTGGGTATCAGGATCCAACTATCGCATAAAAGGTATGCAATCTCATTGCAAATTTCAACACTTGAAATTCCCGATAATATTTTACCCCTACTGTCCTATGATCTTGACGGAGGCCAACAAACCATTGGCTGCTAGTCAAGTTCAACCCGTACATTTCATGATTGAAAACTCACCCGCACGATCCTTGACGGAGGCCAACAAAGTCGCACGACTACCCTAATCCAATCTCATCTTATGTTGCAGATAAACACTAGTTAGCTACCGCACACTACGCCTTGACGGAGGCCAACAAACGTAGCACGAATACTAAGTAGTACTTATCTGAAATGACGGAGGGCTATGACAGATTTTTAAGAAAACCTTTTGTGTAATGAACTTGATATCGTTGTAGAATTGAGTGATTTTGAAAAGGAGTGTTTTTGAGACTTTTACTAGTTTTGCTAAAGATGTCATTCCCGGTGAAGGGATCTCGGCTCTTTCCTCATCGAATGAGGTGCTGAATTTTTCACAAATACCACTATGAAAAGCATGAACTAAAAAGCAGTCAAAAACAAAACCGAGTGGGTTGTAGTATCTGCCAGTTTCACTAAATTGGTCACTCCCGGTGAAGGGATCTCGGCTCTTTCCTTATCGAATAAGGCGCTGGATATTTTACAAGGAATACCACTATGCAAAACAAGAACTAGAGCTACCAATTTTTAAAATAGGATTCTGCAACATCATTAGGTTTATTTCTTTTTCATTAATCCCATTAATGAAGTCCCATCATTTATGCTTCCTAAGCATCACAGAAGAAACGAAAGCATCAATATTTATTATATATCATATATATAATATAAGCATTCATCTCATCATGTAAAGTGATCACATCACAGAATATCAGCAGTAGAAGAACACATATGAAATATTGGATATAATAGGAATTCCGTGTTTTAAATTAAGACAGTAAAAAACATGGATTCCACGGTCGTGATGATTAGCCAAACCTACATCCCTAGACCTTATGAGAACGGCAAGCAACTCTACCAATTCTAGAGTTAGGAGACCCGGTCTCGACTCCTCGAGATGGTCTCCCACTGGACTCTAGAACCCGGTTACTTGTGCTCCCCACCTTGGGTCTATCCTAATGCGGAAAAGTAAATAATATACATCAATGGTGACATCATCCTCAACTCGGAAGTGCCCCAATAAAAGAATATTACATACAAGTTTTTACATGAATGAAAATGAAAAACTCCCATCTCACATAAAAACTCTTGGCTATTCAAACACGACGATCCAATATAACATATCACAGCAACACATAACATCACATGTCATCAACGTAAGTAAATATGCATATCCCAATTCTCGTTGACATATAGCAATGAAACCGACAATAAACCACATATTACACTTACGGTCGCAGAAAAGAAAGTGAAAAACTACAACAATTGGAATCCGCATCCACCTTAGACATCATGAACCCAATGTATCACATACTTTGGATTTCATGCTTAACCATATGAATTCCTTAGACATCATAAACCCGGAATATCTCATATTCCGAATTTCATGCCTAACAGTTACAAACCCAGCATTTTAGTCTCAATATTGAAAACACTTTCCAATAACAAGTCGGGCAATTCAACAAGATTCCCGACAACCTGATCAAATGCTCTTCGGAAACATTAGTAGACGGCCGCACCCTCCGATACTATTGACGAAGTGCACTTAGGCGGAACATCGCGGCCGCGAGCACCCGAACGGATGCTTTTGGCAACGGGGTTCTCCTACAGTCACTTGGTCGGGGCTATGGGGCGTGGCTATCTAGTAACGTTACCTGACGAGTATCCGCGTATACTACGTAATTGCGACGGATTTTTGATCCACATCAAAATCCCGTGGCAACTGATCAAATGAGACTAAATTGCTAGATTTATAAAATTCAAATCAATTTTTACAAAACCGATTTTGTGGATTCCAAATATTGTATCACAATCATAAATAGCTAGACGATATTAAACTTTTCGATCGAATCAACAAACACCCAAAATTTCCCAGATAGCTCAACACTTGAGCACAGTGTAAAAATACCCAGAACATGCCACAACACCTATGGACCAACCGTAGATGGGTCAACCCTTGCCTCACCTATGGTGCCGCGGGACTACCATAAACCCTAGGGTTTGGTGGCGGTTCCGGCGGTCACAGAATTGATTTAGCGTTTCATTCTTCTAGAGGGTCCATAGAAAACACCTGCATGATTTTCTGAAGATTTTAAACTTGGAAAAATCCAACTCTTGGAAAATTTCCAGCAAGGGAGAAAATGGGTTATTGATATCTGTTCGAACTTTTTAATGTCGTTTAAATTACCTGAAACGATGTTAGAATTACGACTACGAAACACTCCGAATTGCCTTTACAGAAAGATAACATCACAAGCAATCTTAGTAAAAACAAGCAACACCTGACACATCAAAACCAAGAGACTGGAACACCACGCAAAAACGAAGCCAGAACAAGCCTACAAAACTGGTGACACCAGATTTTTTATGCTTGTCGCCGGGTGAAAACCGTCGGATGGGGTTCGTTTTTGCGTAGTGTTCATGTTACATCTCATGCAACATTCTGCAATGGCTTAAAAAAATTTTAGACACTCTGAAAATTTCGACAGAAACTAGGTTATTGTTTCGGGTGTTTCAGAGTTGTTTCGGTTTCGTAATTCTACAAACATCGGCTAATTCTCTAGCATGGCTCTAATACCACTGTAAGGTTCTCTAGGGTCGCCGCTGGGTTTCGGGAGGCATCGACCATGCCGTTTTAAAAAAATTGGCGCGCTAAAGAACCCTAACATAGAATCTTAACTAGAGAATTAGACGAAATTAGAATGTAAATATCTTTACATCTAAGTGAACAAGAAATACAACCTTTATAGACCGGTCCTTCACTTCAATAGCTCCGTGTATCTCTTCGCTCCAAGTAGTGAACTCCCGGACTCTAGAAAGGCTCCACATGATAAATGGAACAAGCTTGCTTGAAGTCTTCGAGGCCTGTTGGGAATTCACCCGCGCGCGCAAACGTGTATATTTTGAAATAGAGATTGTTTTTAAGAAATATTACGCACGCGAGATCTTTCTCGTTTTAAAATTAATAACTGCAAGTGTACGGCGCGTTGTAGTGAGCCGGCAAGCACGGGTCGATACGCAGGGAATTGTGTATTAGGTCTTGTTGTTTAAGGTTCAACAAATTAACGAATTGGTTGTTTTTCAAAAAAAAATCTAAAAGAATACAAAATCGAAGAAACAAGGAAAACAAGTTGAGAAAGAATGGTTGTGGCTTTGGCTTGGAAGGTTGAATCGCGACGATTCCCTCGACGCTCCTTTGATCATGAGTTGTCCATCCTCACGTTGATCCCGGCATGAAGCACGACTTGTCAAAGTGGTTGCGAGGCACCAGTCGTCAAATTCCGATATTCTCCGCAAAACACGAAACTAGTCCGTTTTGTTCACTTACCGTTGTATATCCGAGCTTGGGGTAACAACACTAAGCACAAGGGACAGCAAGCTTACCACAACATCAAAAATAGAATTAGTGAGTGAGAGTAAAATGATTTTAGTGTTAACTTTGCTAAGAGGTTGTGATAGTATACGGTATATGAAAACCGAGGGTTTGTCAAGCTCTTGGTCACAAAATACCGTATCCAAACTTAGCAAACTTAACACCAATTTGATTTTAACTTAAACATTGTGAAATAGGGAAGGGGAGTGAATATGGTATTTGAAGAGGTTACAAAGTAACCATGGGTTCAAAATACCATATCACATCAATATATAAAACAATCTTTAAGTTATAATCATGTTAAAGCACATTAAACATAAACAAGAGGAGGAGGAGGTAAAGCCTTTCATCTCACTTCCTTACCATTACCACCACCAAGAAGATTAGTTAAGCATGATAAAGAAAAGCAAATAAGGAAAAGAAAGCAAGTATAAAAACAACAATATTATTAACACTTGATGAAGAGTTACAAGATTTTGGTAACTTATTCAACTTCCATAATGAAACTCTCTAAAGAAAGCTTCAAGAGGGAAGAAGAAAAAGAAACCAAGTTGAAGCCCGCTCACCCTCAAGCTAAACCAAAAATAAAAGAAAACAAAAACTATGGAATATACCTTAGTCCCCTTCCCTTGCTCACCGGTCTGTTTTTATAGGCACCAAAAAAATAAACAAGCAATAAAAATGAGGTGACGTGGCAGTAAGGGAGGAATCACAGAAGTTTGGTGCAAATTGGGGCAAGGGGGCCGGCCTGCTTGGTTTTTAGGGGGGTCTGGCCGGCCTCAATCCGAGCTTAGGGGCTCGTATTGACATGGCATGCTTGTGTGCTCTCCACAATCACTCTTATGCTGCTAGATTTAGCTGTTTAACCCTGGTTTTCATGCAGAGAATTGGAGGGAAACTTGATGCAAAGTATCACATCAAAACTTTATGCATTTATTGCCCATCACACCATATGTGCCCACCACTTGCACAATCCATCATTTCTTGTGTGCCATGGGCAGCCCCACCATGTCATGGTCCATGCCAAAGAGTTGTGTATACACTTGTATTGTGTTGGACCAAATTGTGTACACATGTTTATTTCCAAAAGAACTCTTTGGATATCGGTCGGTTTCCTGTTCTGTTTGCAGTTTCGGCTCTCAAATGTTATATCCAAGATTTTAAATGTGTTTCCAGTATTTTATCACGAATACCTTGTAAGTCTACGGTAGCGCCCCGGCCGTCTATCCGAGGCAAAAATGCGGAAACGAAAACTTTTTCAAAACTTGAAACCGGCGCTATCGTATGCTTAAAACCCGAATCGAACCATTAACCTATAGCTAGCAACTAGAGAAAGGGTTGGAAAGCTATACCGATAGATCCGTGTCCTTCGGTCTTTGGCCACCATCCCAAGCTCCTCGCGGCATCTCTGGTCTCAATCTCCTCGTCGGAAAGGGCACCATCTCTTCGAGTCTTTTTACGGGCTCCCGCTTCGTCCGAAGCAACTCGGGCACGAAGTTCGCTAGCCGACGTGTCCAAGGCGATGTAGAGAATGTGTGTGACAACTTTGTCTCAAGCATCCATTGATTCTCATGACATGAGAGTGTATGGATGGTGGTTAGAGATGATTCCATTAATGGAGGTTGTGAGCTAGAGCAAGAGGAAGAAGAAGAAGCCTTTTCTTTCTTGAGTTTCTTATGATGAAAATGAGAGAGCGAGAATACAATAATACAAGAGCTAGCTCATAACATGGCTTCCCTTCTCTCTCTTCCTCTCATTTCATCTCACAAATCAATCACATAAGGTGACATTTGCATAAGAAATGAGACCAAGAGTCACCCATGAAGTACATGTCTCATTTAATGCACAAAAGGATGAAATAAGCTCACAATTTCCATTTATAAACATTAATCCAAATGTTTACAACAACAAAAAGATACGGCAACATCTAAAGTAAACTCGTGACGGATCACAAGAGTACCCCTCATCTGTATATACATACCTGCATCCGCATTCCGACCGAATGCGAATGCGATGAGACTAAAGTAATCCAACAAATCTAATACTAGGATCCGTCTTAAACCAAAGCCCACTAATATGATCCGTCCGATCATAATCTGTGCACTACCGCACGTATATGATCGAACCCTGCCATATATCATACGTCCTCTACAACGTTTCGCCCGAAACTTGAGAAACAGTCTGTGGGGGACTCTAAAGACTCGTCAATACTTTGGCTGTGGATTTAACCACTAGCACGTCAGAGGTATTAGCCGTACGTAACGGGATACCAGGTATTGACCAAAAGAGAGGTCGATGAGCGAACTCATCCTGACACCCTACTGAGCCTGTCAGTGACAATATTCGTACAGTCCGGTCCGTTCGTCTATGAGCATCGCATGGCGGGCCTAGGGGGTTGTTAAAAGTCAGACCCCCAAAAGCGGTACAAGTCGTGTCGGAGTGTAGCCCAGAACACCCTGAGATACTACTGAAATACCTACCAATAAATCTCCTGTCTTGGCTAAGGACTTCGTGTAATGGCTCTCCTAGACACAGCGCGATCTCACCCCCAATACCGGGAGAGACGAAACCCCTACCGATCCGCTCACTGCCTCAATGTGGCTCGGGACTGTACCCAACTAAAACCTGTTTGCACGACTCCTTTGAGCCGTAGTAGGGTAGTAATCAAAGTACAGTGGGAACTCACACGAGTCAAATGACGATCTCAGGTCGATGAACTAACCTGTACACATGTCCCCAGGGAACTGCTATCTGACGTCAGGTATAATACCAACTAGCATGTTCTCGGCGAGTCCTGTCCGGTGTACTCATAACCCAATGAGCACCTGTATACATCTTAGGTAAACCAACTGACACAATTTGCTTGTGAGACTGGCCACCACCCTTCGTCGGGGTCTCGACTGTATACACTAGCCTACTAATGGAGTATCGATGCCCAGTCTCGAAACTCCTACGACTAGGGACCTTTTTTAAGGATGCGCTTATAAACCCCAGCTCCCACGTATATGATCGCCATCATACTGTTGGTAGTCAAGCAAGAATCCTAAGGGCTCTATCAATGTGTAATAGCGACATGTAACATCACCTAAAGCAGTACACGATGATAAAGATAAACCAGATAGCATACTATCATCTCGAGTAAGACTGTCCTACCGGCATAGGTCCTCCCTCAATCATTGCAATCACGTGCCTGTGATCCAATAATTGACTCTGAGGGCACTATATCCAACAATCTCCCACTTGCACTCAAGGCTAATTATTGCGATGTCGCATACTTACAGCCCGTGTGATACCGAACACCCAACTCCTCTACTAATCTGTCTCACAAAGCCCGTTTGCGAAACTATTGCGTTCGAGGAATAGCCTCAGTGAGTGGATCCGCCCTGATGTTTCTTTCTATGTCTCTCTTATCTCAAGTTCGCGGAGAAAGCCATCTCCCGAAATGAGAAATACCTGTCTTAGAATATGTTTGGATATCTGATGGAACCTAGTTCATAAATGAACTCCAAATCTAAACTTCTTAGACTGTATCGTAAACTGAACTTAATCAGTATCCTGTGCCATGCCTCCCTCAGTATCCGCTTGGACCACCTGTCCAAAATACTTCCCCTCGTCAGAGGGAAAACTATAACTCTGACAGTCACTCTGTCATCCAGATCACTTTGGAAGCCTGGAATGATAACCGTCTCTCAAAAGAGGCTGTTGTTATCATATCCCTAGAACATCCACTTATGTTCTAAAACTACTTCCTAACGTTTCTCCAGGATAGGATTAATTATCAACTTATTGCATCTCGTGCCAAAAATAATATCTGGTGTGGTACTTGACATCTCATGATTGACTCAATTGCCTAAGCAAGTGATCTGCTAATCATGCACTTCCCTCTCTCCTTTAGTCTGTAAGACACCTTTAGAGAGGGTGACTCTATCACCTGCAGGTATACTACCGTGCCAGGAGTCGTCCATTCTAAAACACCTTTAGAATGCTGTCTAAGTACCCAGATTGGGAAACTACCCAAATCTAGATCTAAAACCATAGATCTAGTAACCAGAATATCTGATATAATATCCAAGTCCTATGTGGAGAAACCACTGTGTGACAACCAAAGTATAACCGATCGTAGTATAGGAATTTCACTTCCTGCTCTGTATATGTCATCCAAATACCAGGACATCACACCCTACTACCTTCTTAACAGATCCATCTCCTATTCTGATGAAGTCAAACCTATGACTGTCACATCAAAAATAGATGATCTATCTCTGCTATATCTGCTTTAGTCCATAAATAGACATAAGCTACTTGTCCACTATGCTTCCGCTGCTCACACTGACTACGACAACCCTCTGGCAGAATAATATACACGTGCACCTCTAAAGCCAGTTCAGAACGACGCTATACACATCCTCCTGCCGGGTCTCATAGTCTGGAACAACAGTAGTGTCAAGTCTGGGTAAACAAGAACCTCCCTGTCACCGTCCTTGAGCATACCGAAGTACCTCTCGAGTGCTTGAGGTTACCCACCATATCTGCGGAGTGGCCAATGGAATGTCAAACCAGATTGAATCCTTAGGTCCTTATCAAATTTTCAGTAATCGTTTGCGGTTCTAGAATCACTTCCAGTTCTACCATAATCCCACTACTGTTTTCTGAAAAAATCCATTTTTTATTAAAACTGTGGCGAGTCAAGAACAATATCACTATTGATCTTTCAGATGGTAGAAAGTCAACCCTCGTCATAGCCCAGGTTAACCCACAAACAGCCATTACAGAAACATGCCTTGAGTTATCCAGAGTCTGGTTTTAAGCATAAGCTGGACAACTCCCCGTTCCTTAATATTGTTAAGATATGAACTATTCTACATCCAATATAGGAACATAGGCACTGATTTAATTGGAACCAGATTCAAATCATGTAGCTGTCTCCAGTGCATGTCAATTAAATGGAGAGAGGCCGATCAGCATTACTCAACTTAGGAGTGCTTCCAATTATGAGTAACCAGAAAAAGATGCAAGTTCCCTTAATCATTACTATCAACTGAATACCATACACAAGTATCTACATCTTCGATCTCTTTGAAGAATCCCGATACTTGCAACACCTGGTTCTCTACTTACTCTTATACCTATAACTTCTCAAAACATAGACCTTGCATTTATACGAAACATATGTCTAAGAACCAGAAAAGACACAAGTAAACAGAATATAGTACGAGTACCATCCCCTCTGTCCTTATGGACACTGGATAACATACAATACTCTGTATAAGTCCCCTGAGTCTAATAACTCATACCCTGTCCGTCGTAGGTTGAAAACTGTACTATGGTTATGAAGAATTACACCGCTGTTTAATGCTCCTTACCTAACCATCCACTGATATAGGTAAATGTCATGGACATAATTTCAAAAAGTTATATCTCACTTTATAAAAATAAACGTACAGATATATCAATTTGAAATTGGTGCATAACAACGGATATTCAAAACCAAATATTTGCCGTCCGGCAAACAACCCAGGTGATTTCCTCAAATATCATCAATTACAACGAATCCCGATATAATGAGGATGATCACCTAATTCCCAATAACTTACTCCCACTCATCATCTGTAAAACCATATAGATGTGAGAATCAAACCTGGTAAATACATACCCTGGAGCAAGGACTAATTGGGAAATCAGTTTTCTTTTAACAATACACTGTGAAACTGAAACATGTAAATGTTTCAAAGGGGGATCCGGGTATTCCTAGTAATGCCTCTTCCATTATCAGATTCACAACTGTAACCGTATATTTCTTTGCCATCTCTCCAAATCCCTTTATATGTCTTTAGTCATTACCTTCTGTACACCCCTTTAGGCCAAATGGTTTTCTTCCTTCCCTACTGTTCGGCACCAGCCTATGGTTTGGAAGAAGACTATCCAATAAACATAATGGGTGTACTCTCCTAATCCTAGGAGTACTCGTAACCTGAGAGAAGGTGAAGATAAAAGACAACCGAATAAACCTTATTCCTATTTCTCCTGAACCAGAATCCATCCCCGAACTGGAAGAAGTTCCTTCGAGTTCGTATATAACCATATGATGGAGTATCCAAATAAACTGTGGATCTTCATAGTGATACAGAGTGTCCTGGAGAAATACAAAGGTGAAGTAGGAGTGGCGATGAAATACTTGGTTTGGTCGTGAATAGCAGTCGCAGTTTACTTTGCCCTCTTACTAATCCTTTTATTTGTCTTTACTTAATACCTTCTGTACACCTTTTAGGCTAAATGGTTTTCTTTATTCCCTACCATTCGGCACCTGCCTATGGTTTGGATGAAGACTATCCAATAAGCGTAATAGGTGTACTGTCCTAATCCAAGGAACACTCGCAACCTGAGAGAAGGTAAAAGGTAAAAGACAATTGAATAGTCCTATTCACTTTCTCCAGAACCGGAAACCATCATCGAATAAGTTCCTTCGAGTTCGTATATAACCATACGATGGTTTTATCTAATGGAAGTGGATGTTCGTAGTAATACGGGGTGTTCTGGAGAAAAGGGTAAAAGTAGGAGTGGCAATGAGGTATGCAACTCTGACAATCCAAAAGCCAGTGTTTAAGAAGGTTCGGTTAACTTGGTCACTGGGTCATAGTCAAGGGTCGGGTAATGGTCGCTGCCATAGAGAGAGAGAGAAAAGAAACACTCTGCGTGCACTCTAACCTAGATCAGAACGGTTATCAATTTATCTGATCAAGAACCTCCCACTGTAACCTCAAATTCTTCTCCAAACCTAAAAGAAGAATTAGTCGGGATCACCCGAGGAGTAAACCAACTCATCAGTGGGAATCGGGATCCAACTATCATCGCATGATAACGTGATGGAATCCACTCACGTTATCACACTCCAGAAGGTATGCGCATATCTGGCAAGTTTCAGTTTCTTTAGAAACTCCCGATGTGATTTTTACCCCATGCTCTTATGACCTTGACTTTGGCCAACAAATCGTAAATCACATGTCAAGTTCTACCCGTCATTATCCAGATTAATTTGAACCCAACCGTACCTACCCTTGACTTTGGCCAACAAAGCAGTATGACTGTCCCAAACCAACGCATCTATCTATGCAACAGAAAAGTAACAAATTGCTACCATACACTATGCCTTGACTTTGGCCAACAAACATAGCATGAATACTAAATGCTACCCGTCTGAAATGACGGAGGGCTACGAATGGTTTTTGGCGAAAAACCTTTAACGTAATGAACTTGATATCGTTGAAGGAACCGGATAGCTTTTTATAAAAATATAGTGACGAAAACCTTTGCTAAAGAGGTCACTCCCGGTGAAGGGATCTCGGCTCTTTCCCCGTAGAATGAGGTGCAGGATATTCCAACTGAATACCACGATGCAAAGAAAAAAGGCAATCGGCTATAGTGAAGTTATTACCCTGACGCAAACTTCTGTCCAAGGGGTCACTCCCGGTGAAGGGATCTCGGCCCTTGCCTCGTCGACTGAGGTGCTGGATATTCATAACCGATTACCACTGTGCAAAACAAAAGAGAACTTCCTTGCAATAACAGCTTTTTTTTTGAAAAATGTTCCAACAACATCAGAATAGGTTTGTTCAGCTTCCATTGATCCGAATCAATGCAGTCCCATCAATTAATCACAACACAAAAGAACGAAAATATGATGTACATATATGCCATCCACATTCGCCACTGGGTCCCGTCATCACCCGTTAGGTTACTTAACTAACGACAGAGCGGGGACTGGACTAGCGCGGGTGTAAAACATATACAACATCTACTAGTATATATATCAATATATAATATTCGCTCAAGGCGTGATAAAATGCAACATTACAGAAATGTAATAAGTATCACAGAACAATACAAATAATCTGGGATTCCCGGGTTTCATAGAGCCGCTACTGAAACCCGACGTTCCCCTGGTCGTGTGGATAGCCTGTGCAATGAAATCCTAGACCCCTACGGGCGCGGCAAGTTACCCGCCGAAACCTGAAGCGAGGCAGCCCCCTTCAACAAAGTGAATGGACCACCCAGCACTTCACGGAATCCGGTAACTTGAGCACCCCTCCTTGGGTCAACCTGTACCCCCTGCGAGTGCGGCGAAGAGCCCGCCAATTCTAGAGTAAAGCCCCCTCCGTCTCAAAGCCATGAGATGCGGGCCCGTTGCCCTCTAGATTCCGGCTATCCGTGCACCCCACCGCGGGGTAATCCTAGTACAGAAAGTAAAATATATATACAACGGGTACATCGACCTCAGCCCGGTCGTGCCCCAAAAGAATAATATACAAACAGGCAGTGACGGCAGTCCACATGTCGGACGCTCGCTACGTAATAGCAAATATACAAATACAACCAAACTGTACTACCATTGCATCCAGGCTATCCACTACGATAAATCCGCAACATCACAGCACAACACAGAACATCAACGTGAATGTCACGCTCGCAAATCCGTCTAAAAGGACTATAGCAATTAGACAAGATTTACCGATCAAATGACATTCACGGTCGCAGATATAATGTAAATACTGTGAACTAACATATTTAAAATTTTCGATTGACAAAATTTCCCGAAGTGGGCCCCAAGCACAATTCCCAACACTCAAACAAATCTGGGCCCAAACAAAAAATACCAGAAACCCCATTTCCATGTCAGAGACCACTGTGGAAATTTTGGTGGACTGATGCTACAGTACGGTGGCGGAACCGCGGCCAAAACGTGGGTACGGCCGCGGTTCCGCCGCGCTACAGTGAAATCGACCTACAAAATTTCTGCAGTTTTCTTAGAAAAGCCTGCCTGATTTTCTGCAATACTCCAAATAATTTTTTGACGACAATAAAAATTCGACAGAAACTTCAAGATTGGAAATGCAGTTTTGGAAAATTTCGTTCGATCGAAGTTCTAAACACGTTAGAGCAAGCTAGTAAAGGTGAATGGCGTGGCTCTGATACCATGTAAGTCTACGGTAGCGCCCCGACCGTCTATCCAAGGCCAAAATGCGGAAACGAAAGCTTTTTCAAAACTTGAAACCGACGCTATCGTATGCTTAAAACCCGGATCGAACCATTAACCTATAGCTAGCAACTAGAGAAAGGGTTGGAAAGGTATACCGATCGATCCGTGTCCTTCGGTCTTTGGCTACCATCCCAAGCTCCTCGCGGCATCTCCGGTCTCGATCACCTCGTCGGAAAGGGCACCACATCTTCAAGTCTTTTTACGGGATCCCGCTTCGTCCGAAGCAACTCGGGCACAAAGTTCGCTAGCCGACGTGTCCAAGGCGATGTAGAGAATGTGTGTGACAACTTTGTCTCAAGCATCCATTGATTCTCATGACATGAGAGTGTATGGATGGAGGTTAGAGATGATGCCATTAATGGAGGTCGTGAGCTAGAGCAAGAGGAAGAAGAAGAAGCCTTTTCTTTCTTGAGTTTCTTATGATTAAAATGAGAGAGTGAGAATACAATAATACAAGAGCTAGCTCATAACATGGCTGCCCTTCTCTCTCTTCCGCTCATTTCATCTCACAAATCAATCACATAAGGTGACATTTGCACAAGAAATGAGACTATGAGTCACCCATGAAGTACATGTCTCATTTAATGCACAAAAGGATGAAATAAACTCACAATTTCCATTTGTAAACATTAATCCAAATGTTTACAACAACAAAACGATACGGCAACATCTAAAATAAACTCGTGACGGATCACAAGAGTACCCCTCATCTGTATATACATACCTGCATCCGCATTCCCACCGAATGCGAATGCGATGAGACTAAAGTAATCCAACAAATCTAATACTAGGATCCGGCTTAAACCAAAGCTCACTGGTATGATTTGTCCGATCATAATCCGTGCACTACCGCACGTATATGATCGAACCTTGCCATATATCATACGACCTCTACAACGTTTCGTCCGAAACTTGAGAAACAGTCTGTGGGGGACTCTAAAGACTCGTCAATACTTTGACTGTGGATTTAACCACTAGCACGTCAGAGGTATTAGCCGTACGTAACGGGCTACCAGGTATTGACCAAAAGAGAGGTCGATGAGCTAACTCATCCTGACACCCTACTGAGCCTGTTAGTGACAATATCCGTGCACTCCGGTCCGTTCGTCTATGAGTATCGCATGGCGGGCCTAGGGGGTTAGTAAAAGTAAGACCCCCAAAAGCGGTACAAGTCGTGCCGGAGTGTAGCCTAAAACACCCTGAGATACTACTGGAATACCTACCAGTAAATCTCCTGCCTTGGCCAAGGACTTCGTATAATGGCTCTCCTAGACACAACGCGATCTCACCCCCAATACCGGGAGAGACGAAACCCCTGCCGATCCGCTCACTGCCTCCATGTGGCTCGGGACTGTACCCAACTAAAACCTGTTTGCACGACTCCTTTGAGCCGTAGTAGGGTAGTAATCAAAGTACAGTGGAAACTCACACGAGACAAATGACGATCTCAGGTCGATGAACTAACCTGTACACATGTCCCCAGGGAACTGCTATCAGACGTCAGGTATAATACCAACTAGCATGTTCCCGGCGAGTCCTGTCCGGTGTACTCATAACCCAATGAGCACCTGTATACATCTTAGGTGAACCAACTGACACCAATGGCTTGTGAGACCGGCTACCGCCCCTCGTCGGGGTTTCGACTGTATACACTAGCCTACTAATGGAGTATCGATGCCCAGTCTCGAAACTCCTATGACTAGGGACCTTTTTTAAGGATGCGCTTATAGATCCCAGCTCCCACGTATATGATCGCCATCATACTGCTGGTAGTCAAGTAAGAATCCTAAGGGCTCTATCAATTTGTAATAGCGACCTATAAGGTCACCTAAAGCAGTACACGATGATAAAGATAAACCAGATAGCATACTATCATCTCAAGTAAGACTGTCCTACCGGCATAGGTCCTCCATCAATCATTGCAATCACGTGCCTGTGATCCAATAATTGACTCTGAGGGCACTATATCCAACATACTTGTAATCTGTAATTACTGAGCAGACACTGGTTATTAGCACCGATATATAACAAAATAGATAATGAATAGGAGATATTAAAATGCAGTTTTCTGTGATGAACAAGGTAGAAGATGATCTACGTCGAGGAGACACCAACTCAAGCTACCTCTTCACTAATATGGAATTAGTGATGCAAACACCCTAAACTAAATGGGTAGTATAGTAGAGGATGATGAAGTAGGATTATTGCTCACTTTAGAAATTATTTTCTCACTAATTTTCTTCACCTCTCAAAAAGCTAATGAGCTTAAGGAAGGAGATGAAGAAAAGTAACCATGGTAAAATCAAGTGTTGAGTGGCAACCATGGGTGAGAAATATCTCATATAACTCTTATAGAGACTAAACCATGGCTAACAATAATGGTTAGGTTAATAAATATCTAGAGCGAAACAAAATTAGTGGACTAAGTCAATGGGTTCTACAAGCTTCCATAAAGCATCAACCATGGGAATAATTTCCAACTAATTTTGATTTACTTTAAATAAATAAACCCTTCATTATTATTTGCACGGTGTTTGTCTCATACACCCATGTTGCATGTACCAACAAGCATGACACAATAATATATATCATATATATATTAAGTGTACACTAGTAAGAAAAAGAAATGCTTAAGTGAGCTAATATTAGTTAATGTAAATTAATATATCAAATATATAAATATACATTAAATTATTAAATCAACACTTAATTTAATAATCCGGATATATCACATACAACCGACTAATATCAAATGTATCATCTTATCGAATCAACACTAGATTCGACAGCCCGGATATATCTCATATAACCGACCGATATCACAAATCGCGAGAATTGAACGCGGTATCACATACGCGCATTAATCTTGGTCCCGCACATATCACATATGTGCTCCTGCTTCGTTTCGCCTGAGCCAGGAAATCTCTATGTAGGACTCTAAAGACTCGTCAATACGCCGGCAGTAGGTGGTGATCATATCAGTCACCCACAAGCCGCAAGCGGTCTGCTGAACGTAACGGCCACCCGGGTATTGAGCGATAAGAAGATCAACAAGCAAGCCTGCTCAAACTCCTACGAATCTAATAAGTAACACTACCGTACAGTCCGGTCTCTTCGTCTGATATGTCGCATATCACAGCCTGGGGGGTGGTAAACGTCAGATCCCAATAGCCTGATAAGTCATGCCAATGTGAGGCTCATAACTATCACGACCTGAAGGTATGGAACGTGACTGACACTTAAATTACGAAACTTCTGGAGGCGTAACATAATCTAAGTAATCCAAAGCCCAGAAATCTAAACCGTTTAAGAAATAGAGTGAAGGAAAACTTGTTTTAAAGAGAGTGATTTTCACAAACTAAAGTCGTAGTAAACATTTTAAAAGCATCAAGTTTTTCCAAAAATTTCGGCAGAGTTTCCCTTGTAAAAGTTGGGCCCAAACGGATACAAACAAGAATAATCATAAGAAATAATAAAAAGGCATCCCCAAGCCAGAGCTAGCTCTTTGCTATTTGGCGGAAACAACCACGCAAGCAATATAATATACAACGCTGAAAGACAAAAATCAAAACTCAGAAAGAAACCAATATCCTCAAGAAAACCAGAGAAGAACCATAATAATACAAGTGCGCGACTCTAAGGTCGAAATAATAAACAACTAGTTTTCTAAGTCTATCAAATATACAAGTTCTGGTTGATGGAGCTTATTAGATACAACTGAAATAAATAAAAGTACAACGGTGGTCACGATACAAGTGAACCCACCTACCAAAGCAATCACCCGGAAGGAAGCAGTGTGTCAACAAGCCGCAACGAAACCTGTACGGCCAAACCTGCAAGAAACTGTGGCACAACGGGGATGAGTTGCCAACTCGGGAGTAGAAGACATCACCGAGTAAAAATTGCATGTATGACGATCTCGTAGGTCATACGATAATATACCCATAATATAACATAGGAACATCTAGTATGGCAGAGTAATAGCCTATGCATAAGTGTGGTACCAAGTATCCGTATCAATGTCACGAAGTAGCAACATACCATGTATATGATGTATGGAATGCATCATGAATGAATAATCCACAAGAAGTCAGAATATATCTGTATGAGAAAGCTGTGTTCTTTTCTTAGTAAAATTTAGTATAAAAACTGGAGTATCATCAATGAAATAGACAGAAAACCCGTGTCAAGTATCAACACCAAATATGTATATCTCAATGTCTCAATATCTCAATATCTCCATATCTCGGGCTCCGTCAGTCCGGATCGACCCATAACATCAATCTCATGACCACTTCGGTATCCTCTAGATATCCTCCGCGTCAAACATCACCGGTCGGTAGTGCTCCCCTGCCGGGCTCAATGCCATCTATGCGATCTTCTTTCCTCGAGGTACCGCACCGGGTCCACCATGTACCTACAGACGGTGCATCCCTGTCACGACCCGAAATTGGCACGTGACGGCCCTTAAACTACGCAACGTCTATAGGCGTAACAGAATTTAAGTAAGCCGAAAACCCAGCAATCTAAACCATCAAAAGTAGTAAGTGATAATAATATTTTTAAAACTTTGAAATCTCAAACCAAATTCTTTAAAATCCAACTTTATTTCCTTTAAAATTTTGGCAGCACTTCCTTTGTAAAAACCAGCCCCAAAAATGGGTACAACAAAAATATAAGTAAATCATCCCCAAACGAGAGTAAATACACGCCCAAAGGCGGAAAACAACCACCACAACAGATATACGATGCCGTAGCGAAGAAATAAAAGACGATATAAATAAAACTGCATAAAAGAACTCCAAGTCACAAAATAATATACAATATCATCCTCACATCAAGTCTCTAAGTCAATACAAGATAATGGTAGATGGAGAGTACAAGATACAACAAGATACAATGTACCTAAACGGATAACCACAAAACCCACCTAAAGCAAAACTACACACTATGAGCCGAAGCGGTATCCGCAGCAAAAGATGATACGATAGATGAAAAGAAGCCTGCCTCGACTACTCTGAGGAACAACCTGCAAAACACTGTGGCACAACGGGGTGAGTTGCCAACTCGTGAATAGTAAATAACATATGCAAGTAATCGCAAGAATGCACGTACAGCGCGAATCTAACATATGCAAGCTAATAGCAATAACTGTTCATATGCATGCAACAGTCATGAAAGGTACTCTATCAGGTACAACTAATACATGAAGCAATAATATAACAATATGTATATGCAACAGTCATGAAAGGTACTCTATCAGGTACAACTAATACATGAAGCAATGCATATAAAATAAATGTGGAGTATGGGATAAAACATGTCATCCTCACGGAATCCTGACCTCGTGACAGGACCAAAGTCCATCAAGACAATCCAAATCCCAATTTACTCAAATCAGCCCCCAAATTGGCTCTCATATCAAGTAAGTCTCATATATCCTGAATGTCCAATATCAAGTAAATCTCATATATCCTGTATCCATTGTCAAGTAAATCTCATATATCCTGTTTCCAATATCAAGTAAATCTCATATATCCTGTATCCAATAACAAGTAAATTTCATATATCCTGTATCCAATATCAAGTAAATCTCATATATCCTGTATCCAATATTGAGCAAGTCTCATGAAATGAATAGTATATTTGCATGAATCATTATGATGATATATATAAATTAGATATGTATACATATATATTAGCGTCCCATTCCACTAATATATATGTGTGTGTGTGTGTGTGTGTGCGCGCGCGCGCGCATATATAACAACGTCCCATTCCACTGTTATATATACTTAGGAGTAAAAATATCATGAAAACATGTGTCAAGCATCGACACATAAATACTGATCTATCAGGTGCTGTCACAAGGACTGGCCCCCTGATAGGTACGTATCATACGCTATCCCGAAAACCTGAGTGCCCAGCTTCGACCCTCGCCTTTCGACGTATCCATACGTACATGATGTTAGTTATATGTATGCCCTAGAGTCCATTACTGTACATTGGATGTATATTGTAGTGGATGCTGGGACATATATAGGTAGGACTTTCTTGCTCGACATGATAGTATGCTATCTGGTTGCACTTTATCTTAACATGTATACTTTCTGTCTCTCTGATTACATGTTGATAAAGCCCATAGGATGTGTACTCGACTTCCAGGACTATGATGTAGATCATACTAGTGGGGCCTGGGTAGTCCATGAGTACATCCTTGAAATGTTCCTAGTCGAGGGAATATCGAGACGGGGCATCGATATTCCAGAGTAGACTAGCGCATATCTTCTCGACCCATGCGATGGGCGATGGATGATCCCATATCCATTGGTGTTTGACATCGAAGATGGTATGCGGGTGCTCAGTGGAGACTGGGTACACTGAACGGACTCGCCGAGAACTCCCAGATGGTATTATACCTCACGTCAGATGGCAGTTCTCTGGTGACACTGGTACAGCTTAGTCTGTTGACCCGAGATCGTCATAGAGTCTTGTGTGTCTCCCACTGTGCTTTGATTTCTACCCTACCACGGCTCTACTGAGTCGTGCAAACAGGTGGTTTTTGGGTACAGTCCCGATTCACATGGAGGCAATGAGCGATAGGAGGGGATTCGTCTCTCCCGGTATTGGGGGTTGATGTTGTGCTATGCTCGACTGGCCATAACAGGAAATCCCTGGCCAGGGTTGCTGTGATATACTGGTAAGAGTTATCAGTAGTTTCACGAATGTTATGGACCCTACGTCGGCATGACTTATCGAGCTATTGGGGTCTGACGTTTACCACCCCTAGGCGAGATATGCGACATATCAGACGAACAGACCGAACTATACGGTAGTGTTACTGGTCGGATTCGCAGGAGTGTGAGCGGGCTTGCTCGTCGATCTTCTGATCGCTCAATACCCGGGTGGCCGTTACGTTTAGCAGACCGCTTGCGGCTTGTGGGTGTTTGATATGATCATCATCTGCTGCCGGCGTATTGACGAGTCTTTAGAGTTCTACACAGAGGTTTCCTGGCTCAAGCGAAACGAAATAGGAGCGCATATGAGATATGTGCGGGACCGAGAATAATGCGTGTATGTGATACCGTATTCCATTCTCGCGATCTATGTATCGATTGGTTATATGCGATATAACCTAGTTATCGAATCAAGGATTGATTCGATAAGCCGATACATAGGATACTGGCCGGTTATATGCGACATGACCGGATCATTGAATCAAGTGTTGATTTAATGATTTAATGTATAATTATATATTTGATATATTACTTTGCATTAACTAGTATTGGTTCACTTTAAAAGGATTTTCTCACTTGAATTATGCGAGTTGTATATGTGATATATTTCTTTGTGCACATGATTGTATCATGTTTGATGATACATTCTTGCTTGGTTTTGTGTAAAGTGTTAAACCATGGTTAATTAGTGATTAGGGTTTCTTTTTCATTTACTTAATCATTTATTTATTCCTTTTGTTTATTTTGGAAAAAGAAAAGATAAAGAGATAAGAATGGTTGCTAGTTTTTGTTTTTATTTGAAAGCTTCTTGAAGCTTTGAACTTAGTCCACCATTCTTGTCTTTTATCTAACCCTAACCACTCTCTAACCTTAGTTAAAACTCTACACTAAACCATGGTCAAAGAGATGATAAGTATTCATTTATTTTATTTTTCTTTTAAGGAATTAACTTATCATATCTTCTTCTTCTTCATCTTCTTCTTCCATGGATGTAGCTTGCTACTCCAATGGCAAGTAATGAAAAAGTGTGAGAAATCCAAATCTAAAGTCTACCCACTTCCTATTTCTTCATCCTCTACATCTTGCCAAGTAGTATAGGGTGTTTCCTTCACAAGTTTTTCCGACTAGGTGAAGGTGGAGCTTAATCTAGCGATGCCTCGACGTAGATCATCTTTGGCATGGACATCGACGACCTAGCTTGCTTATTCTTCGACGAAGCCGACGCTAGAGCCCGGGAGTTTACTTAGACAGCGAAGGCACTTCGTTGCGGAGCTATGGAGGTGGACAAACGGATCTACAAAGGTTGTATTTCCGTTATCTTATAGTTTAGTTGTAAACTAGCTTGCTTGCTTTGCCTATACTTCTAGCCAACGATCCGTTCTAGGTTTCCTCGGCACCGTAATTTTTATAAATTGGCATGTTTGATCACTTGTGAGACTTCACTAGAGTGCCTAGGATCCCTACAGTGGTATCAGAGCCAGTTTAGAGCCTTAGGCGAAGTCTAGACGGAATCTGAAACCCGAACGAACCCGAAACCCGTCTCAAAACATGCTCTCTGTCCGGTTTTGTAAAACGTGGATTTTTCCATATTAAAAATTGCTAAAAAATTCAGCAGGCAAAAATAAGAATTACCATGCAAAATGTTTTGGATGAACAGTAAATCTAGCGGCGGAAGCGCGGCATAAGCCTGCCTTCTGCGGCGCTTCCGCCGCACAATGATGACGTCATCCTCCAAGATCTGCACAGTAACTCTTATTATTTTATGCTGGATTTTATGGGAATTTTTAATACTGTTTCAAGAGTTGAATTTTCTGGGTTTGTTTTGGGGATTCGGTGTTTCGATCGGGGTATCAAATTTTGTCTATGTGGCTTTCCGGATAAATTTTAGAATATGTTAAAAAAGTTCGACCGGATATAAATACCCAATTTTTCCCCTGTCGGGAAATTTCCGAGTATTGGATTTTTCCGAAGTTTAACGACGTTCTAAGTAGTGCAAGTAACACGATGGACCCTCTAGAAGACAACAAACCTTAACTCGATTATGTGACCGTCTTGAACTGCCCTTTGAACCTTCGGGTTTGGGGCAGTACGGCATGCCACATGTGAGGCGTTGGCTTGACCCTTCTACGGCTGGACCGTTGCTACTGAGGCACGAACTGAATGTTGTTAGACTTATTTCATGTGTTGATCTGTATCGGGAAAACTTGGGTATTCGAATGTTCAATCGGAAAGTTTAACATTTTCTAATTGTCTGGAATGTGATACAATAATTGAAATTCGCAAATAGTTATGAGATAACGGAATGAATGTTATAAACATAGCAGTTTAGTCTCACTTGATCGGTTGCCATGGAATTTTGATTTGATCAAAAGTCCGTCGCAATCACGTAGCGTACGCGGATACTCGCCGGGTAAACTTAATAGACAGCCTCACTCCATAGCCCCGACCAAGTGACTGTAGGAGAACCCCGTCGCCGAAAGCATCCGTTCGGGTGCTCGCGGCGGCGGTGTTCCGCCTTGGTGCACTTCGTCGACGGTATCGGGGGTGCGGCTGCCTACTGAAGTTTGCGACGAGTATTCGATCAGGATGTCGGGAATCTTGTTGAATTGCCCGACTTGATATTGAAAAGAGTTTTCGATTTTGAGACTAAAATGCGGGGTTTATAACTGTTAGGCATGCGATGTCTAAGGTATTCATTTGATTAGGCATGCGATGTCTATGCAGATTGCGGATTCCAACTGTTGTAGTTTTACACTTTCTTTTCTGTGACCGTAAGTGTAATATGTGATATCGCCGGTTTCGTTGCTATATGTCAACGACAATTGGGATGCGCATATTTACTTACGTTGATGACATGTGTTGTTATGTGTTGCTGGATATGTTATATTGGATCGTCGTATTTGAATAGCCCGGGTTTTTTTATGTGAGATGAGTGTTTTTCATTTTCATTTATGTAAAAACTTGTATGTAATATTCTTTTATTGGGGCGCATCCATGTTGCGGAAGTCGTCACCCGTTGTATATTATTTACTTTTCTGCACTAGGATAGACCCAAGGAGGGGAGCACAAGTAACCGGGTTCTGGGGTCCAGTGGGAGACCAACTCGAGGAGTCGAGTCCGGGTCTCCTAACCCTAGAATTGGTAGGGTTGCTTGCCGCTCTCGTAGGGGTCTAGGGGTGTGGGATTGGCTATTCATCACGACCGTGGAATCCGTGTTTTATACTGGCTCGTATCGAAAACACGGACGTCCTAGTATATCCAATATTTCATATGTTTCTTCTGCTGTGATTTATCTGTGATCATGTGATGTTCTGTGACAGGTATTATATATAGTATATTTGATATATTATATAGACGTTGCTTATGTTTTACACCCGCGCTAGCCCTGCCTCGCTCTGGCGTTAGTTACCTAACCTAACGGTGCAGACGGGACATCGAGGCGAATGCGGATGGCATAAGCGTACGTCATATTTATCTGTGATGTTTAGGTTATTTAAAATGATGGGATATTCATTAATGAGATTAATGAAAGAAAATAAACCTAATTGATGTTGTGGAATCGAATTTCAAAATAAAACAGGTAGCTACAGTTCTTGCTTTGCATCGCGGTGTTCATTAAAGAACATCCTGCACCTTATTCGATAAGGAAAGGACCGAGATCCCTTCACCGGGAGTGACTCCTTTAGCAATAACTGGCAGATGCTACAACCCTCGGTTTGTCTTTGATCGCTTCTATAGTTTCCGCTTTGCACAGTGATATATATGATATATCCCGCACCTCATTCGACGAGGAAAGGGCCGACGATCCCTTCACCGGGAGTGACCCCTTTAGCAAGACTAGAAAAGCTTCAAAAACATTCCATTTAAAAACCATTTGATTCCGCAACGAGATCAAGTTCAAAGCATTAAAGGTTTTCACAAAAACCAGCCGCAACCCTCCGTCAGTAGAGTACTTAGTATTCGTGCTGTGTTTGTTGACCATAGTCAAGGCACAGTGTACGGTAGCTAAGTGATGTCTTCCTACACCGCATATGATGCGATTAGTTAGGACAGTCGCGTGACTTTGTTGACCTTAGTTAAGGGTCATGTGGGTGGGTCTAATTAATCACGAAATGACGGGTAGAACTTGACTAGTACTTATGATTTGTTGACCATAGTTAAGGTCATAGGTGCTAGGGGTAAAAACCTTTATCGGGAGTTTCAAGTGTTGAAATTTGCAATGAGATTGCATACCTTCTATGTGATAGTTGGATCCCGATACCCACTGCGAGTAATTGTTACTCCTGGGAGAGTTTTACACTTTACAATTAGCCGATCAAGTAGGTGTCTAGAAAGGTGTCAACGGGGTTACGCCTCTGGGAAAACGAGGTTTACAGTAATAAGGTCCGTGCGAAAGCACGGGGAACCTCCCTCAAAGTACCGACACTGGCCTGGCTGAAAGATTGGCGAACTTGTAGAGTGTAATTAATCCCGGCTAGTCTTTCCTTTTAAGGTTTGAAGGAAGATTTGATAAAAACAGTGGGAGCCATCCTGATTAGATAAAATATATAACCAATCTGATCTTGCAAGAGCGCACGCAGAGTGTTTTCTTCTCTCTCTCTCCAGGTAGCGACCATATCACGCCTTAATCAAGATAATAATATGGATGTATTGACCGAACCCGCTTGTTATACTGAGCCGGGGATCGTTGGTCCTGCTCCAACTTATAATTGTTATAAGACAGAGCAAGAAATAGGGGAATACCAGAATTCCCATGCCGCCCAAACGAAGAAAGTGCATATAATGCATCTCCTTCGGGTGTGTTCATTATAAAGAACTGTTTCTCAGTATCCTCTGAATCCTGGGTATATGATGCCAGATCATGATCCCAGATATGTAATCTGTTACATAGGGCTACAAAAAGGTAGAAAAACTGAGAACGGGTGATAAGTTTCATGAGACAGAAACCGGGGCAAGTGTTGCAGCCAAGTCTGTTGGTCACTGTCACCCTGTATTACGAATACATTGATTCTGAACAAATACTATTAGATACCGAACCTGATATACAAAATCATATCAGTCTCTTTATTAGTAAAGAAATGATATAATTTTGTATTGATGGATAATGTTTTGAACATTTCCTATATCAAAAGTTGATCGGTTCAGGCACGCTATCTAAAAGCATTAACGTTCTAAATCAAACTACAGTTTCTAGTATACTGAACACACACAAGAAGAAGAGTTCAGAAATGAACGAATTCTTCTTGAAGCATTGTAGACTAGGTCATATCAATGCGACCCGACTGGCTGAAGTTACATTTAGATGCATATTTAAATCAGTTTGAATTTACATCTTATGAAACTTACCAGTCATGTCACAAAGATTAGATGACCATAGCTCCGTTTACTGTAAACAGAGAAAGAGTTAATAAACTCTTGGGACTAATACATGATGATGTATGTAAAGTCTCCTGTCTACACATGCCAGGACTGGTTCTTTATACTTCATTACGTTCTCTGATGATCTCTTCAGATTCAGACATATGTTCTTGTTGAAACACTAGTCCGAACCTTTTAAGATATTCACAGAATATAAGTTAGAAGTAGAGAACCAATATACGGGTATAAGTATTATATCCTTTGATGTGATCAAGGAGGAGAATACTTGAGCATGGAATTCCTGGACTATTCTAAAGGAGAATGAGATTCTCTCTCAGCATTACTCCTCCGAATACACCATAGCACGATGGTATATCGGGGCGGAGCAATCACACCCTATATGATATGGTGTGCTCTATGATGAGTACTAGTGAGTTACCTTTTTCCTTTTGGGAGTTATGCACTTGAGAAGCTGCATACCTATTGAATTAGGTTTGAATCAAATCACTGCCTACCACTCCATATAAGATATGGTATGGGAAGAACCTATCTCTTAAGTAAGTTAAGATTTGGGATTGTCCGGCCTATGTCAAAAGCAAAATCCGGACAAGATCGAGGCAAGATCAGTTCTGTAGAACTGGAAAGGTTCCAGCTGTACAAAACTGCTAATGATTTGGTAGAACTAAAGGATTCAATAGTTTCCGACGAACCTCAGCCTCTCCGCCGATCTAGTAGGGTTCCTCATCCGCCTGAGAGATACCTCGGTTTCTCGATAACAGTGGGAGCAAGGATTGCATCATGAGATGATGACCCAACTAGTTTCGAGCAGGCCATCGAGAGTAGGGACTCTGTAAGAATGGCTGGATGCTTAGCGATCTGAGATGGAATCCATGTACACCAGCAAAGTATGGACTTTAGCTGCTATATCTGAAGGGTTAAATCCCCATCAGGAGCAAGTAAATCTTGAGAAGATTACTTGGTATAGATGGAAAAGTTGAGACTTTCAAAGCTAGACTTGTTAAAGATTTTCGTCATCGACCAGGCGTGGATAATGATGAAACCTTTTTCCAGTAGCTATGCTTAAGTCTATCCAGATCCTACTTACCACGGCTACATACCATGACTACGATATCTGGCGGTTGGGTGCCATGACTGCTTTTCTAAATACTGATTTAGAAGAGAACGTCTATAAGAACACAGCCAGAGGTCTTCGTAAACAGTGGGAGCAGCGGAAACGTGTGCAAGTTGCTTTACATGATGAAACAGGCATCGCGGAGTTGGAACGTCTATTTTGATGTGATAGTCAAAGTGTTTGACTTCATCAAAATGGTAGACGAACCTTGTATATACAAAAGGGTAGTAGAGAGTAAGGTGGTCATCTTCGTATTGTACGTAGACAACATACTCTTGATAGGAAAAGAGTTTCCTATACTACGATCGATCAATCTCCTATTATCACAAGGATTCTCCAAATAGGATAAAGATGATACCTCCTAAATCCTGAGATTTGGACCTATGAGATAGATCTAAAGGGATATTAGAGTTCTCACTAGGTATAGTGAGATTGTATCAATCGTTCCTGGGGAGAATCACTGGAAGTGTTCCAGGGTGATAAAGACGACTGAATGTCAGTTACAGGCACTGTCTTTACCCTCAGTAAAGGGACGGTATGTTGGAAGAGTTCCAAGCTAGATACCGTGGCAAACTAGACGATAAAGGCTGGTAACATCGCTATTGAAGATACTACCAAAGAGGCAGTTTGGGTGTATTTTGGTTCATAAGATGAACTTGGTTCCTGCCATTGTATAACAATGGAAGTGTGGCTTAGGCCCTGGAACCCTGGTCCCATCAGTGACCCAGACATATTCTGAGAAAGCATCACCTGATCATGGAGATAGTTGATCTCCAGGTTGATCGAGGTTAGGAGAGTAGACTCAGAGGACAACACGGCGGATCCACTCACGAAGGCCTTTTTCCCAAAGAGAGACTTTTAGGGGATGGTTGAGTATGTGATACTGCAACCACTGCTACAGATGGCCCTAGTGCAAGTGGGAGATTGTTAGTTATATGTATGCCCTAGAGGCCATTACTGTACATTGGATGTATATTGTAGTGGATGCTGGGACATATATAGGTAGGACTTTCTTGCTCGACATGATAGTATGCTATCTGGTTGCACTTTATCTTAACATGTATACTTTCTGTCTCTCTGATTACATGTTGATAAAGCCCATAGGATGTGTACTCGACTTCCAGGACTATGATGTAGATCATACTAGTGGGGCCTGGGTAGTCCATGAGTACATCCTTGAAATGTTCCTAGTCGAGGGAATATCGAGACGGGGCATCGATATTCCAGAGTAGACTAGCGCATATCTTCTCGACCCATGCGATGGGCGATGGATGATCCCATATCCATTGGTGTTTGACATCGAAGATGGTATGCGGGTGCTCAGTGGAGACTGGGTACACTGAACGGACTCGCCGAGAACTCCCAGATGGTATTATACCTCACGTCAGATGGCAGTTCTCTGGTGACACTGGTACAGCTTAGTCTGTTGACCCGAGATCGTCATAGAGTCTTGTGTGTCTCCCACTGTGCTTTGATTTCCACCCTACCATGGCTCTTCTGAGTCGTGCAAACAGGTGGTTTTTGGGTACAGTCCCGATTCACATGGAGGCAATGAGCGATAGGAGGGGATTCGTCTCTCCCGGTATTGGGGGTTGATGTTGTGCTATGCTCGACTGGCCATAACAGGAAATCCCTGGCCAGGGTTGCTGTGATATACTGGTAAGAGTTATCAGTAGTTTCACGAATGTTATGGACCCTACGTCGGCATGACTTATCGAGCTATTGGGGTCTGACGTTTACCACCCCTAGGCGAGATATGCGACATATCAGACGAACAGACCGGACTATACGGTAGTGTTACTGGTCGGATTCGCAGGAGTGTGAGCGGGCTTGCTCGTCGATCTTCTGATCGCTCAATACCCGGGTGGCCGTTACGTTTAGCAGACCGCTTGCGGCTTGTGGGTGTTTGATATGATCATCATCTGCTGCCGGCGTATTGATGAGTCTTTAGAGTTCTACACAGAGGTTTCCTGGCTCAAGCGAAATGAAATAGGAGCGCATATGAGATATGTGCGGGACCGAGAATAATGCGTGTATGTGATACCGTATTCCATTCTCGCGGTCTATGTATCGATTGGTTATATGCGATATAACCTAGTTATCGAATCAAGGATTGATTCGATAAGCCGATACATAGGATACTAGCCGGTTATATGCGGCATGACCGGATCATTGAATCAAGTGTTGATATAATGATTTAATGTATAATTATATATTTGATATATTACTTTGCATTAACTAGTATTGGTTCACTTTAAAAGGATTTTCTCACTTGAATTGTGCGAGTTGTATATGTGATATATTTCTTTGTGCACATGATTGTATCATGTTTGATGATACATTCTTGCTTGGTTTTGTGTAAAGTGTTAAACCATGGTTAATTAGTGATTAAGGTTTCTTTTTCATTTACTTAATCATTTATTTATTCCTTTTGTTTATTTTGGAAAAAGAAAAGATAAAGAGATAAGAATGGTTGCTAGTTTTTGTTTTTATTTGAAAGCTTCTTGAAGCTTTGAACTTAGTCCACCATTCTTGTCTTTTATCTAACCCTAACCACTCTCTAACCTTAGTTAAAACTCTACACTAAACCATGGTCAAAGAGATGATAAGTATTCATTTATTTTATTTTTCTTTTAAGGAATTAACTTATCATATCTTCTTCTTCTTCATCTTCTTCTTCCATGGATGTAGCTTGCTACTCCAATGGCAAGTAATGAAAAAGTGTGAGAAATCCAAATCTAAAGTCTACCCACTTCCTATTTCTTCATCCTCTACATCTTGCCAAGTAGTATAGGGTGTTTCCTTCATAAGTTTTTCCGACTAGGTGAAGGTGGAGCTTAATCTAGCGTTGCCTCGACGTAGATCATCTTCAGCATGGACATCGACGACCTAGCTTGCTTATTCTTCGACGAAGCCGACGCTAGAGCCCGGGAGTTTACTTGGACATCGAAGGCACTTCGTTGCGGAGCTATGGAGGTGGACAAACGGATCTACAAAGGTTGTATTTCCATTATCTTATAGTTTAGTTGTAAACTAGCTTGCTTTCTTTGCCTATACTTCTAGCCAACGATCCGTTCTAGGTTTCCTCGGCACCGTAATTTTTATAAATTGGCATGTTTGATCACTTGTGAGACTTCACTAGAGTGCCTAGGATCCCTACACATGATACCGGTCGGTATCCCCACGATAACCGCCGAGTCATAGGTACTGTCACCGGTAGGTATGGTTCCCCTGTCAGGCTCATCGGCATGGTACATCGAAATACCTTTCTTATCCCGGGGTACCTCTTGGCCCCACCATGTACCCTCACACGGCCCACGACACCTCCTCGCATGGGGTATATATATCAGAACCGATAAAACTCATGGTAGCTGCTGAAATATCATATCAAGAGAAACCGGGTTTTTCAAATAATGCATAATTTCATGAAACTACCACGGTCCTCAAATCCAGAAAACATAATGAAAAATCCATATCTCAATATGAAAATCCATGAATATAATATATGCAACATAAAACTGTAATGTGAGCATATAAAGGAAAATCCGCTATTTAACTGCAACAAGTTAATATATATATCATGCGGTTCCTAATTTCTCCAAGTTCAATATAACATCAAATAAAGATGAACATGTAGCTATAACCAGATATATGTGTAAACATGTAGGTATAGCAAGGTATATGTATCTATCAGTAATGATGCAATATACCCTCCAGGTATAAGTGTAAGTATGTATGCAAGATGTACATGCAACTATGTCTTATATGTGTATATACCTATCACTAATGGTACAATACCATATAGGTATATAGGTAACTAGCATGTAAGCATGTTAAGACATATGTGTAAGCATGTAGGTATACAGGTATGCTATATGTCATATGCATAAAGGAATATGAATCAATGCCTCAATGTCCCTAACCAAATAATATCATATATGTATGTGTGTTGTACGTGTCATGGCAATTATTGACGGTGTGTGTGGCATGCAATCAGTGCTCGTGCAAAATGAGCCGTCAATAATAGTGCAGTGTCCAAAGGGTACAAGTCCAAGCACAACAAGTAATAATATGCAATGAGGTGTATGTGCAAACTCTATATATGCAATAGAGTATGCGACTAATATCATATCATCTCTAGCCCAGACGCATAACGCCATGCGGGAGATTCCCCTGTAGATGTTAAATCTACTCACTAACGCACCTGGCTAAGTAAAGCCAACCACCTGTTTTCCTTTCTTTGCAGCGTCCAAAGTCCCCGCCTGCGAACCTAAAACATAAAACAACAAAACAAGTATATATATTAGCAATAGACCCAAAATACGTACAAACTACGTTTGACCGATGCACCAACTCAAAACACACTCTCAAGTGTTCGTATTGTGGCTAACGTGCGTAGCGACATGACGAAACCAACCCAAAAGCAAAACCACACAAAGTGCACGAACCGTGTCGTATAACGTAATACACGCAATCGTAACACAAGAAACTAGCTATGTGATCCCATATTTCGTATACAGAGAAAACCCAAAAATCAAACATGACCAAACACACCTAAACCAAAGCAGACACCTACCCACAAAAACCTACACCCTAACTCCCAACAAAAACCGAGGTCGCCGGAAAAAGTCTTCTCGTCGCCGGCCGAGATCTGAGCAAGGGGGTTCGTGCTCCAGGTGATGTCCTATGGTCTCAGGTACAATACAACTACACTGTTTGGTTTTCTAGTATACTCTCGGGGTCACAGCAGATCACAGATATCACAAATGACACTAAAAAATACGATATTTGCACGAAACTTAACTTTAAACGATCAAAACTAAAACTAAAAGACTACACAACACAATAACAACATAAAGAACAGATAGAGATCTATACCTATCCACAAGAACTCAAAGATCCTAGCTTTCCAAGCTCCAAGGAATCCAAGAGGCAAAACTAGGCAAATGAAGTGATTTTGGTGAGATTTTGTGAAGTTTGTGAAGGTTTTGTGAAGAATTGGTGATGGGAAGACATGTGTTCAGTTTGAGGAATGAGAAGTGATGAAATAATTGAGAAGGGAATGAAGTGTGAGAGAATAGAGTGAAAGTGTGAAGAAAAGAGAGAGGGGTGAGGTTAAGGTGAGTGCACCAAACATTAACTCTCACATAAATGTTAGCATGACTCATATGCCACCGCTTCTCACATCCAAAAGCCAAAAGAAATATCTCACCTCACACAAAAAATATCTAGGATTAGGGTTAAAGTTTAAACAAAGGATTGGATTAAAGCAAAGGATTAGATTAGGTTAGGTGTCATGGTCACTAATCTAGATTACACAAACACACCCTCACATAAACATGCACAAGTGTGTGTATGCCTGTTCATATCATAATTTTGCATTATTATATTCCCCATTCTTATTCATTTTATAAATAAACAGGTGCTTTTGATCCATGTCTGCTACATAGTTGCAGGTTATAGGTTCTCGGAACAAAATGATGAAAAGACGCTACAAAAGTGAGACTATGACCAACAAATAGAAGAATCTTGATCATGCCTACAGTTTGAGGGACAAACGAAGATCAATGAACAAAATCACAAAGTACAAAGGCAGCGCAAGATTTAAGACTTCAACACGAAGCAAACGGTAAAAGTCCACAACATTCTACACGGTGGAAATCTGGAAGAAACTAGAAGACATTCTGAGAAACCAAGTGGAGAAACCAGAAGCCAAATGCAACATGAAGTACACCTGAGAAAATGAGCCAGCAAGCAATCAAGATGGTCGCGGATCCGCGGCCATACAGTACACGTGTCGGCGCAAAAAGTCGGTGGATGGCGGTGCGTTGACCAGGCTTCTTAGGATAGTTTTGTAAATGTAAATAGGGATCAGATATAAAACCTAGGGTTTCTATAATCTATAAATAGGAACCCTACAGCTCTTTTTGGAGCATGCCTCTTCTTATGCCTCTTTTTATTCATCTATTTCAGAATTTTAATTCGCTGTAAATGTTTGAAGAGAGCATCAAATAAAGTGAGTTTTTTATTTCTATGCCCTAGTTAATTTCTTTTATGCCGTAGTTTAGCAATTTTATTATCTGTCCCAGTTAATTAGTTAGAAATTTTATTCATTTGCCGTAGCTTAGATAATTAGGTTATTGAATTAAAAACTCATAAAAAATGTATCTTTTTTATCAATTCCCTAATGAGTGAGTAGTTCCTCACTTCTTAGGGTTAGGAATAGGAAAGGTTTGAGCGATGAACATCTCTCATCCCTTTCTTGCCCATCGCATATTTTTTGTAGGACTCCATGCATACATACACACACCGCTCACTACGGCACCCTATCCCACGAGATAGCGGTGATACCGTAGTTTAAAATACCGGTTGTGTATGTTTTCCATAGAGGTTAGGGTAAGAATTAAGAAAGGACGGACAAGGAACTAGAGGAAGAAACGTAGTTTCTTCCCAATCATGCTAATCCCCTTTAATAATTATTACCATAACACCTAAATAGATCTTAATTAGGGCATAGAAAGCAGTGAGGAAAATATTGAATTTCCAAACTTAACCTAAACCCAACCCTAGCAAGGTTTTAGTCCTTGTATAAATCAACTTTAGTTTTTAGTGATAATCCAATCCACCACAATTGGAATTAACTTGTTAGAACAAATAGAAAAGACACAAAATCCCTGTGGACCGACCCGTACTCACCGGCTAGCTACCAAGCGACGCCGTTCTTGATTGCGGTAAAAAAATTCTTTGATTCATCTTCTAAAAGCGCACACACGCAACATATCAACAATCAAATGGCGCCGTTGCCGGGGATGGCGAAGTTATTTTCTTTTTGTAATTTCGAGTTAATATAAAAAATTAAAAAAATCATAAAAATTGAAAATTTTTAAAAATATAAAAAATTTATCATCTTGTTATTTTTTTGAAGGGTGTTTCGTTTGAATTGTGCAGGATCGACGAACAGATTCAGATCTAGAAAAATCCAGTGAGCAAAACAGCAAACCGCAGATCTGAACAAACAGAGGATAACCACATCAGAGCAACAGAAGAAGTTGGAGGCCTGAGTCAACGAGTCAACCGCAGAACCGCCGCTAATTCGTGCTATTTGCCACGGAACCGCCGCGGTCTGCTGATGTCAGCAGACCAAATCTCCTCTGTAAGCTTTCTTTTCTTCGTCTGATCCCCCTAATCTCCTCTGAAAGATTTTCCTGCAGGGTTCTTTACGCAAAAACTTCTCCCCTTCTCTAATAACTTGATCTTGTGCAGGATTCTTTGCGCCGTAATAAAATTTTTCTTTTGGTAAGTGTTTGTGTGTTTACTGCTTTGAATTCTTTAAAACTGACTTTAAGGGGCTTTAACACCAATCCAGATTGGGTGGGGATTTCATTACCCTTCCTAGGACCCCAAAAATCATAAAAAGCATGTTGCATTGACCATCGAATTAATTAAAAAAAATTAGACTCAGCCTATAAGGACTGTCGTGCTCCATAGGACAAAGGAATAGTTGTAGGCATCGATCGTTTATCTAAACTAGACTTTGTGGTGCCTAGGCTAGACAAGTGGGGAAAGGTAATTTTAAAAGGCCCGTCTCATGGTGATTCATGAGCAGATCCCTCCTTTCTTTACTTGTGGTTATCTGGCCACAATTGGCGGTGAAGAGGCGATTTGAGGACCTCACAACTTGCCCTTTGGAACAGTTAGGAGTAGCCTAGTTGACCTAGGAGACCCTAGATCTCGGCTTGATTGTGCATATTGTGATTGCTTGAACGCGTGTCTAAACTTCTTATAAAAATCTTTTTGCAAAAGCTCCTTATAAATAAAACACAAAACAGAAATTTTTTTAAAAAAACTTGCCACTTGTCGCTAAGAAATCCATTGCACCCCACTTGCACCCACTTCCTTCCATTGACGTTTTCTTACCTCCACCTTCTGTTTTTACCTTTTAACTACACTACCTCTTTAGTGTGTGTCCGATTGGACTAGGGACACTAGTGCCCGTTTAGTCCGTATCTCGTTAGTGCCGACTGACGACGCTTTCGACTCCGAAATCGAAATTCCATCCACTTCTTTACCTTCACCTTCATATTCTTCGTCTTCTAAGGAGATGTCGGGATTCAATCTTAACAACCCCTTACCCGCGGGACTGATTCCTCCTCCACTAGGTGCGAATAACCCACCACACCCTCCTGTCGAAGCATCCCAACGAATCGCGCTCCAGGATTTTTTCTATCCCATCTGCACCCACTTCCCACTTGTCTTTCACTTCCACCGGCTAATGGGGATAACTTCGAGATTGAACCCCACTTCATCAATATGTTGTCCAAATTTCACGGGCTGGAATCCGAAAATGCCTACATCTTCATAAACAAATTCAAGAATGTTTACGCAATGATGAAAACCACACAACTTTCGGATGATGCTATAAGGCTACGTGTCATTCCATTCACTTTATGTGACCTAGCCGAAAATGGTTATATAGCACAGTATCATACTCGATAAAAAACTGGGAAGAGTTTGTTAAGGCTTTTCTAAAAAATTTTTACCCACACCACAAGACCGCGAGAATTCGCAAAGAAATCATTCAGTTTTCCCAGTTTCCTTCCGAACCTTTTTGGAAGTGTTTTGGAAGATTTAAGGACCTCCTTGTTCAATGCCCTCACCACGGTATCGAGAATTGGCAACTTTGTCAAACTTTATACGAAGGACTAAACCCAGCAACTAAACAGTTGTTGGAAACTATTTGTCAAGGTCACTTTCTTACAAAATCAAGCGAGGAAGCTTGGCAGTTTCTCGACGATCTTGCTGAACAAACACTTCAGTGGGAAAGCACTAAGACCACCTAATCTACTTCATCAGGTCAGTCTAGGGAAGGCATACATCAACTTGATATGTCGATTGCAATGAAGGCCGAAATGGCTGCACTTACGAAAAAGCAAGAGGCAATTGAGAGCAAATTCTCATCGCCTTCTTCTGCCCCTGCTTTACCCCCACGCACAGTTTGCGCTTGTTGTTCGGATCCATCCTATCTTACTGAAGAGTGTCCTTACAATCCACCTGTTCAAGGACAAGATCAATTCAATGCTGTCTTTCAGCATAGACAAAGAAATGATCCATACTCTTCGACTTATAATCCTGGTTGGAGGAGCCACCCAAATTTTGCTTGGAATCAAAATCAATAATAATTCCAAGGCAATAACAACTTTCAAAGGCCTCCTCCACCACAAAAACAAGCACCTCAATAAGCTCAATATCAGCAAGCTTTCCAACCCCAAGCTTACCCAAACCAAATGAACAATTTTGTACCCAACAACTCTTATTCTCAAAACAATTTTGTTCAGTCGAATAACGATAAGGTTTCCTCGCTAGAACGAAGTCTAGATACGTTTTTAAAACAATCTACACAATCCGCAGCAAGGTTGGAGACTTTCATTCAATCTTTGGTGCAAAACAGTGATTCACATGATCAAAGCATCAAATCAATTGAGGCCCAAATTGCACAACTAAATGCTGCGTTAAGCGAGCGAGAAAAGGGAAAGCTTCCATCTCAACCATTGCCAAATCCCGGTCACACACACACACAACGCACATGTTGCTTATGAACAACAAAATCATAATGTAAATGCTGTGACCACGTTGAGATCTGGGAGAGTGATGCACAATAATGTGGGTATTAGTGATGACACCCCTGCCGGTGTTTCTTCTTCATCTTCTTCATCTTCATCTTCTTCGTCAGAGCCTGTTCTTCATTTTTCACAAGGCTCTACCTCTTTTAATTCGAACGGAACCACATCTCACTTCACGAACACACCAACACTGGGATCCGTTCCAACTCCGCAATCTACTCCACAAACATTGGACTCAACAAATTTTCAAAATGTTCCATTTCAAAACAGGTTGAGATCCAATAAACCAACTTCCCAAATGGAGAAGATTGTGGAGTTATTCAAACAGGTTAGCATTAACATACCTCTCTTGGATGCAATCCAACAAGTCCCTTCTTATGCTAAAATCTTAAAGGACTTATGCACCAAAAAGAGGAAGTCACAAGTACCGAAGAAAGTTTTTGTGGCTAGTGCTGTAAGTGATGCTCTTAGCCAATCTTTACCCCAAAAACATAAGGACCCCGGCTGTCCTACAATTTCAATAATAATTGGGGATAAGAATATCAATCGAGCACTTTTAGATCTTGGTGCCAGTGTTAATTTTCTACCCTATTCAGTATATGAACAATTAGGCGTTGGAGAGCTTAAACCCACACATTGTACTCTCCAAATGGCCGACCGGTCCATCACCCATCCTAGGGGTGAGTTAGAGGATGTGTTGATTAAAGTAGGGGACTTCATTTTCCCCGTTGATTTCATTGTTATGGACACACAGCCTGTAGCTAACCCCCGGAGTCAAATTCCGGTGATACTCGGTCGACCATTCCTTGTGACTTCTAATGCGGTGATCAATTGTCGAAATGGTTCGATGAACCTATCTTTTGGAAATATGACAATTGAACTCAACATTTTTAAGTTGGGGAATCAGCCCTCCGAGCCTAATGCTAGTATACATGATGTTTGCTCGATCCAAGAGATCATACAGGAGGACTGTGAGCTAGAAAAATTTCTGTTCGATCACAGCAGTTTTGACGCCACTAGTGCGTTCCTCCTTGAATCTGACACAATCGATAACGATTATGAGTGTTTCACTTTTTCGGACAATTTTGAAGACTCACCACCCGAGTTTGAGTCCTTTGAATTTTCGGATGAGTTAGTTGAACCATCCAACTCGGTTGATTACACTTGCTTTGAACCATTGATGGAATCCTTCGAGCTCGTGACAGTTTCACCAATTTTACCTTCAATTGTTTCACCTCCAAACCTCGAACTCAAGCTATTGCCGTCTCACCTTGTATACGCTTACTTACGTGAGAATGAGCCGTTCCTGTTATCATCTCGGTTTCTCTAGCCCTCGAGCAAGAGAAAGCCCTTTAAATGGTCTTGCAAAACAACCGGCAAGCTTTTGGCTGGACTATGGCAGACATCAAGGGGATTAGTCCCCTCATAGTTGAACATCATATACATATGATGGATGATGCCAAGCCAGTAAAGGATCCACAGAAACACCTCGAAGATTTTGTGGTTAATCAACCTCCACCTATAGAAGTTGAAGCACCACCTTTTCTTCTAATAAAATACGAGAATGCCGATATTCCACTCATTTCTGATCATTCACATTCTCGTTTTTATTTATCATCACTTCTTATCTCCTCACATTCACGTTCACGCAAACCCTGTCCATACCATCACTTATCTCTTCCCCACTTCTTCTTCTTGGCTCTATACAACATACTCTTCCACCAACCTGTTAGTTATATGTATGCCCTAGAGGCCATTACTGTACATAGGATGTATATTGTAGTGGATGCTGGGACATATATAGGGAGGACTTTCTTGCTCGACATGATAGTATGCTATCTGGTCACTCTTTACCTTAACATGTATGCTGATTGTCTCTCTGTTACATGTTGGTAAAGCCCTTAGGATCTGTACTTGACTACCTGGACTATGATGCGGATCATACTAGTGGGGACATGGTAGTCCATAAGTACATCCTTCAAAGTCCCTAATCGTGGGTGTATCGAGACGGGGCATCGATATACCAGAGTAGACTAGCGTATACCTTCTCGACCCATATAGATGGGCGATGGATGATCCCATATCCATTGGTGTTTGACATCAGAGATGATATACGGGTGCTCAGTAAAGACTGGGTACACTGGACGGACTCGCCGAGAACTCCCAGATGGTATTATACCTCACGTCAGATGGCAGTTCTCTGGTGACACTGGTACAGAGTAGTCTGTTGACCCGAGATCGTCATAGAGTCTTGTGTGGTTCCCACTGTGCTTTGATTTCCATCTTACCACGTCCAAGAGGGCGTGCAAAACGGTGGTTTTTGGGTACAGTCCCGAGTCACATGGAGGCAATGAGCGATAGGAGGGGATTCGTCTCTCCCGGTATAGGGAGTTGATGTTGCGCTGTGTTCGATATGAGGTCTATAACTATTCGAGAAACTACTGGTAATACTTACCAGGAAATCTCAGCAACCCTGGCCAGGGATTTCCTGTTATAGCCAATCGAACACAGCGCAACATCAACTCCCTATACCGGGAGAGACGAATCCCCTCCTATCGCTCATTGCCTCCATGTGACTCGGGACTGTACCCAAAAACCACCGTTTTGCATGCCCTCTTGGACGTGGTAAGATGGAAATCAAAGCACAGTGGGAACCACACAAGACTCTATGACGATCTCGGGTCAACAGACTACTCTGTACCAGTGTCACCAGAGAACTGCCATCTGACGTGAGGTATAATACCATCTGGGAGTTCTCGGCGAGTCCGTCCAGTGTACCCAGTCTTTACTGAGCACCCGTATATCATCTCTGATGTCAAACACCAATGGATATGGGATCATCCATCGCCCATCTATATGGGTCGAGAAGGTATACGCTAGTCTACTCTGGTATATCGATGCCCCGTCTCGATACACCCACGACTAGGGACTTTGAAGGATGTACTTATGGACTACCATGTCCCCACTAGTATGATCCGCATCATAGTCCAGGTAGTCAAGTACAGATCCTAAGGGCTTTACCAACATGTAACAGAGAGACAATCAGCATACACGTTAAGGTAAAGAGTGACCAGATAGCATACTATCATGTCGAGCAAGAAAGTCCTCCCTATATATGTCCCAGCATCCACTACAATATACATCCTATGTACAGTAATGGCCTCTAGGGCATACATATAACTAACAATCTCCCACTTGCACTAGGGCCATCTGTAGCAGTGGTTGCAGTATCTCATACTCAACCATCCCATAAAAGTCTCTCTCTGGGAACAGGCCTTTGTGAGTGGATCCGCTGTGTTGTCCTCTGAGTCTACTCTCCTAACCTCGATCTCCCTGGAGATCAACCATCTCCATGATCAAGTGACGCTGCCTTAGAATATGTCTGGATCACTGATGGGACCGGCGTTCCTTGGCATAAGCCACAACTCCATTGTCACACAATGGGAGGAACATAGTTCATCTCATGAACCATTATACACCCAGACAGCCACTTTGGTAGCATCTTAAGTAGCGATGTATCCTGCCTTTATCGTCTAGTATGTCACGGTATCTAGCTTGGAACTCTTCCAACATACTGTCCCTTTACTGAGGGTAAAGACAATGCCTGCGACTGACATTCAGTCGTCTTTATCACCCTGGAACCTTTCCAGTGATTCTCCCCAGGATCGATTGATACCGTCTCACTACAGCTAGTGAGAGTCCTAACATCCAATTAGATCTATCTCATAGATCCAAAACCCAGGATTTAGGAGGTATCACTTTAATCCTATATGGAGAATCTTTGTGATAAGCGGAGATTGATCGAGTGTAGCATAGGAAACTACTTCCCTATCAAGAGTATGTCATCCACGTACTCTACGAGGATCGTCACCATACTCCCTACTACCTTTTTGTTTATACAAGGTTCATCTACCATTTTGATGATGTCAAACTCTTTGACTTATCCATCAAAACAGATGTTCCAACTCCGCGATGCCTGCTTTATCCTATAAAGTATCTTGCACACGTTTCCGCTGCTCCCACTGTCTACGAAGCCCTCTGGCTGTGTACTTATAGACGCTGTCTTCTAAATCATCATTTAGAAAAGCAGTCAAGACACCCTACCACCAGATATCGTAGTCATGGTATGTAGCCGTGGTAAGTAGGATCTGGATGGACTTAAGCATAGTCACTTGAAAAGGTTTCATCATGATCCACGCCTGGTCGATGACGAAAAGCTTTAACAAGTTTAGCTTTGAAAGTCTCAACTTTTCCATCTACACCAAGTAATCTTCTCAAGATATACTTGCTCCTGATGGGGATTTAACCCTTCAGATATAGCAGCCAAAGTCCATACTTTGCTGGTGTATAAGGATTCCATCTCAGATCACTAAGCATCCAGCCATTCTTACAGAGTCTTACTCTCGATGGCCAGCTCGAAACTAGTTGGGTCATCATCTCATGATGCAATCCTCGCTCCCACTGTCATAGAGAAACCGAAGTATCTCTCAAGTGGGTGAGGAACCCTACTAGATCGGCGGAGAGGCTGAGGTTCGTTGGAATCTACTGAATCCCTTGGTTCTATCAAATCATGTGTTGTAGTTTGTATAGCTGGAACCTTTCCAGTTGTACATAACAGATCTTGCCTCGAGCTTGTCCGGATTTTGCTTTTCAGACATAGGCCGGACAGCCCCAAATCTTAACTGACTTAAGACATGGGCTCTTCCCATACCATATCACATATGAAGTGGTAGGCATCTGATTTGATTCGAACCCTATTCAATAGGTATGCAGCTTCTCAAGCGCATAATACCCAAAAGGAAACAGGTAACTCAGTAGTACTCATCATAGAGCACACCTTATCATATAGGGTGTGATTGCCCCGCCCCGATATACCATTTTGCTATGGTGTATACGGAGGAGTAATGCTGAGAGAGAATCTCATTCTCCATTAGAAAAGTCCAGGATTTCCGTGCTCAAGTATTCTCCTCCTAGATCACATCAAAGGACATAATACTTATACCCGTATTTTGGTTCTCTACTTCTAACTTATATTCTGTGAATATCTCAAAAGGTTCGGACTTGTGTTTCAACAAAAACATATGTCTGAATCTAAAGAGATCATCAGAGAACGTAATGAAGTATAAAGAACCAGTCCTGGCATGTGTAGACAGGGGACCTTACATACATCAACATGTATCATCCCAAGAGTTCACTAACTCTTTCTCTGTTTCCAATAAACAGAGCTATGGTCATCTTATCTTTGTGACATGACTGGCGAGTTTCACAAGATGTAAATTCAAACTGATTTAAATATGCATCTTTATGTAACTCTAGCTAGTCGGGTCACATTGATCTGACCTAGTCTACAATGCCTCAAGAAGAATTCGTTCATATCTGAACTCTTCCTCTTGTGTGTGTTCCGTATACTAAGAACTGTAGTTTGATTTAGAACATCAACGCTTTTAGATAACGTGCCTGAACCGATCAACTTTTGATATAGGAAATGTTCAAAACATTATCCATCTATACAAAATTTTATCATTTCTTTACAAATAAAGAGACTGATCTGATTTTGTATATCAGGTTCGGTATCTAATAACATTCGTTCAGAATCAATGTATTGTAATACAGGGTGACAGTGACCAACAGACTTGGCTGCAACACTTGCCCCGTTTTCTGCCTCATGAAACTTATCACCCGTTCTCAGTTCTCTACCTTTCTGTAGCCCTATGTAACAGATTACATATCTGGGATCCTGATCCGGTATCATATACCCAGGACGTAAAGGATACTGAGAAACAGTTCTGTATAATGAACACACCCGAAGATGATGCATCAGCATGCACTCTCTTCGTTTGGGCGGCACGGGAAATCTGGTATTCCCCAATTTCCTGCTCTATCTTATAACAATTATAAGTTGGAGCGGGACCAACGTTCCCCAGCTCAGTATAACAAGCGGGTTCGGTCAAAATTCCGTATTATTATCTTGATTAAGGCGTGATATGGTCGCTACCAGGAGAGAGAGAGAAGAAAACACTCAGCGTGCGCTCTGTCAAGAATAGATTGGTTATTATTTTATCTAATCAGGATGGCTCCCACTGCTTTTTATCAAATCTTCCTTCAAACCCTAAAAGGAAAGACTAGCCGGGATTAATTACACACTACAAGTTCGCCAATCTTTCAGCCAGGCCAGTGTCGGTACTTTGAGGGAGGTCCCCCGTGCTTTCGCACGAACCTAATTAATGTAAACCTCGTTTTCCCAGAGGCGTAACCCCGTTAACACCTTTCTAGACACCTACTTGATCGGCTAATTATAATGTATAAAACTCTCCCAGGAGTAACTCTTACTCGCAGCGGGTATCGGGATCCAACTATCTCATAGAAGGTATGCAATCTCATTGCAAATTTCAACACTTGAAATTCCCGATAATATTTTGCCCCGAACGATCTATGACCTTGACAAGGTCAACAAACCATAGACCGCAAGTCAAGTTCAACCCGTCATTTCTTGATTGAATCAAAACCACCCGCACGACCCTTGACAAGGTCAACAAGGCCGCACGACTACCCTAACCCAATCTGCATCATATGCATAAGCAGATAAATACTGGTTAGCTACCGCACACTGCGCCTTGACAAGGTCAACAAACGCAGCACGAATACTAAACAGGATTTATCTGAAATGACGGAGGGCTACGACAGGTTTTTCTGAAAACCTATTGCGTAATGAACTTGATATCGTTGTAGAATCAAATGATTTTAAAATGGAGTGCTTTTGAGGCTTTTCTAGTTTTGCTAAAGGTGTCACTCCCGGTGAAGGGATCGTCGGTCCTTTCCTCGTCGAATGAGGTGCGGGATATATCATATATATCACTGTGCAAAGCAAAAACTCTTAAAAGCAATCAAAAGACAAACCGAGTGTGTAGCATCTGCCAGTTATTGCTAAAGGAGTCACTCCCGGTGAAGGGATCTCGGTCCTTTCCTCATCGAATAAGGTGCAGGATATATCATATATACCGCTGTGCAAAGCAAGAACTGTAGCTACCTGTTTTATTTTGAAATTCGATTCTACAACATCTTAGGTTTCTTTTTAATTTCATTAATCACATTAATGAAGTCCCATCATTTAATTACCTAAACATCACAGATAGATATGGCGTACACTTATGCCATCCGCATTCGCCTCGATGTCCCCTCGTGCACCGTTAGGTTAGGTAACTAACGACAGAGCAGGGCAGGGCTAGCGCGGGTGTAAAACATAAGTAACGTCTATATAATATATCATATATACTATATACTATATCTATCACAGAACATCACATGATCACATCACAGATATCGCAGCAGAAGAATCATATGAAATATTGGATATACTAGGACGTCCGTGTTTTCAATACGAGCCAGTATAAAACACGGATTTCACGGTCATGATGAATAGCCAAACCCACACCCTTAGACCCCTACGAAAGCGGCAAGCAACCCTGCCAATTCTAGAGTTAGGAGACCCGGACTCGACTCCTCGAGTTGGTCTCCCACTGGACTCCAGAACCCGGTTACTTGTGCTCTCCTCCTTGGGTCTATCCTAGTGCGGAAAAGTAAATAATATACAACAGGTGACAACTTCCGCAACCTGGAAGCGCCCCAATAAAAGAATATTACATACAAGTTTTTACATGAATGAAAATGAAAAACACTCATCTCACATAAAAAACCCCGGCTATTCAAACACGACGATCCAATATAACATATCCAACAACACATAACATCACATGTCATCAACGTAAGTAAATATGCGCATCCCAATTGTCGTTGGCATATAGCAACGAAACCGGCGATATCACATATTACACTTACGGTCACAGAAAAGAAAGTGTAAAACTACAACAGTTGGAATCCGCAACCACCTCAGACATCGCATGCCTGACCAAATGAATTACTTAGACATCGCATGCCTAACAATTATAAACCCCGCATTTTAGTCTCAAAATCGAAAACTCTTTTCAATATCAAGTCGGGCAATTCAACAAGATTCCCGACATCCTGATCGAATGCTCGTCGCAAACTTTAGTAGACGGCCGCACCCCCGATACCGTCGACGAAGTGCACCAAGGCGGAACACCGCTGCCGCGAGCACCCGAACGGATGCTTTCGGCGACGGGGTTCTCCTACAGTCACTTGGTCGGGGCTATGGAGTGAGGCTGTCTATTAAGTTTACCCGGCGGGTATCCGCGTACGCTACGTGATTGCGACGGACTTTTGATCAAATCAAAATTCCATGGCAACCGATCAAGTGAGACTAAACTGCTATGTTTATAACATTCATTCCGTTATCTCATAACTATTTGCGAATTTCAATTATTGTATCACATTCCAGACAATTAGAAAATGTTAAACTTTCCGATTGAACATTCGAACACCCAAGTTTTCCCGATACAGATCAACACATGAAATAAGTCTAACAACATTCAGTTCGTGCCTCAGTAGCAACGGTCCAGCCGTAGAAGGGTCAAGCCAACGCCTCACATGTGGCACGCCGTACTGCCCCAAACCCGAAGGTTCAAAGGGCAGTTCAAGACGGTCACATAATCGAGTTAAGGTTTGTGTCTTCTAGAGGGACCATCGCGTTACTTGCACTACTTAGAACGTCGTTAAACTACGGAAAAATCCAACACTTGGAAATTTCCCGACAGGGGAAAAATTGGGTATTTATATCCGGTCGAACTTTTTAACATATTCTAAAATTTATCCGGAAAGCCACATAGACAAAATTTGATACTCCGATCGAAACACCGAATCCCCAAATCAACTCAGAAAAAATCAACTCTGGAAAAAATATTAAAAATTCCCAGAAACACCAGCACAGCACAATAAGAATTACTGTAGAAAACAAGCTGCGTAAAACGACAAAATGGCCGCGTTTCCGCCGCACGAGCAAGGCTCGTGCCGCGGAAACGCGGCAGAATGATAGAAACAGTAACTCGAATTTTGCAGTATATCTTAGAATTGCGTGCTGATATTTCTGAATATTTTTAATGTTGAAAAATACCAGATTTTAAAAATTGGACAGAGAGCATGTTTGAATCGGGGTTTCGGGTTCGTTCGGACTTCAATTTCCGTCTAGACTTCGTCTAAGGCTCTAGCTAGGCTCTGATACCACAGTAGGGTTCCTAGACACTCTAGTGAGGTCTCCCAAGCCATCAACCATGGCAATTTCAAAAAATTATGGTGCCTACAAACCCTAAACCACGGATCGATAACTAGATGTCTAGGCGAAAAAGAACTAGTTAACACTTAACTAATAAGAAAACGGAAATACAACCTTTGTAGATCCGGTGCTCCACCTCCATAGCTCCGCAACGAGGTCCTCTCCGCTGTCCAAATCAAATCCGGGCTCTTGGATCGGCTTCGTCGGAGAATGGACAAGCTAGGTCGTCGATGTCCATGCCGAAGATGATCTACGTCGAGGCATCGCTAGATCAAGCTCACAACTTCACCAAGTCATGAAACTTGTGAAGTAAACACACTCTACTACTTGGCAAGAGGTAGAGGATGAAGAAATAGGAGTTGGGTTAACTTTAGAATTGGATTTCTCACTTGTTTGCTCAATTCACCATTGATGGAGGTGAAGCTTTTCTTCTTGAAGTCAAGGAAGAAGAAGAAGAAGCTTATGATAAGTTAATTAGAAAAAGAAAAGAAATAATCAAAACTTATCATAACAAAACCATGGTAAAGTGTAGAGATTGAACTAGGGTTAAAACAAATGGTTAGGTTAAGCATGAGATAAGAATGGTGGACAAAGTCAAAGGTTCATGAATCTTCAACTACAATCCAAAACAAGCCACCATTCTTCTCATTTCATTTTCCAAAAAGAAAATAAATAAATAAATAAATAAATAGATATGAAAAACAAAACCCTAACCATTTGAATAACCATGGTTTAATCTTTACACAAACTCAAGTTAGCATGCATCATCAAACATGATACATACAAGTGCACAAAAACATATCGCATATGCAATGCGCACGAACCAAGTGAGAAAATCCGTCTAAAGTGAACCGATACTAGTTAATGCAAAGTAATATATCAAATATATAATTATACATTAAATCATTAAATCAACACTTGATTCAATGATCCGGTCATGCGCACATAACCGACTGGTATCATTAGTAACATCTTATCGAATCAACACTTGATCCGATAACCCGGCTATATCGCATATAACCGATCAATGTCACATCGCGAGAATCGAATACAGTATCACATACTCGTATTATTCTCGGTCCCGCACATATCTCATATGCGCTCCTATTTCGTTTCGCTTGAGCCAGGAAACCTCTGTGTAGGACTCTAAAGACTCGTCAATACTCCGGCAGCAGATGATGATCATATCAAACACCCACAAGCCGCAAGCGGTCTGCTAAACGTAACGGCCACCCGGGTATTGAGCGATCTGAAGATCGACGAGCAAGCCCGCTCACACTCCAGTGAATCCGACCAGTAACACTACCGTACAGTCCGGTCTGATCGTCTGATATGTCGCATATCTCGCCTAGGGGTGGTAAACGTCAGACCCCAATAGCTCAATAAGTCGTGTCGATATGAGGTCTATAACTATTCGAGAAACTACTTGCTCGTGCGGAGGAAACGCGGCCATTTTGTTTTTCATATCTATTTATTTATTTATTTATTTATTTTCTTTTTGGAAAATGAAATGAGAAGAATGGTGGCTTGTTTTGGATTGTAGTTGAAGATTCATGAACCTTTGACTTTGTCCACCATTCTTATCTCATGCTTAACCTAACCATTTGTTTTAACCCTAGTTCAATCTCTACACTTTACCATGGTTTTGTTATGATAAGTTTTGATTATTTCTTTTCTTTTTCTAATTAACTTATCATAAGCTTCTTCTTCTTCTTCCTTGACTTCAAGAAGAAAAGCTTCACCTCCATCAATGGTGAATTGAGCAAACAAGTGAGAAATCCAATTCTAAAGTTAACCCAACTCCTATTTCTTCATCCTCTACCTCTTGCCAAGTAGTAGAGTGTGTTTACTTCACAAGTTTCATGACTTGGTGAAGTTGTGAGCTTGATCTAGCGATGCCTCGACGTAGATCATCTTCGGCATGGACATCGACGACCTAGCTTGCCCATTCTCCGACGAAGCCGATCCAAGAGCCCGGATTTGATTTGGACAGCGGAGAGGACCTCGTTGCGGAGCTATGGAGGTGGAGCACCGGATCTACAAAGGTTGTATTTCCGTTTTCTCATTAGTTAAGTGTTAACTAGTTCTTTTTCGTCTAGACATCTAGTTATCGATCCGTAGTTTAGGGTTTGTAGGCACCATAATTTTTTGAAATTGCCATGGTTGATGGCTTGGGAGACCTCACTAGAGTGCCTAGGAACCCTACACAACCGCTGTGTTTCATTGATAAATTATTTGAATGGTTGGTGTTGACTTTTGGTCATTGTTGAGCTTGGCATCGACCGATAACTTTGACCTCCCTCTTTAAAAAAAAAGCATAGCATTGTTTAACTAAAGTTTGCGGGGGGGGGGGGGGGTATAATTTGGCCTTCGAAAAAACATAAAAAAATAAAAATTTGAAAATAAAAAGAAAATTTTAGGGTATTTTTTGTAAATTTCCAATTTTAAAATAAAATAAAAAAATAAATATAATAAACAGGGGAGTGCCGACAATTTTGACCCTCTTGGTGTAGCCTGACAGTGAGGACACTGTCAAGTTTAAGTTTGGGGTGTGCTCGGTAAGCTTTCTTCCTTCGCATTTAAATGTATAATTTTGCATTTGCATACTTATTTTAAAACCCATAAAAAAAATTTTAAAAATTATAAAAATTGAAAAATTCAATTTTGGCCATAATTGACTTGAGTTTAACAAGACGGTTAACTAGATAGGAAAAACTAGATCCTAAACTTAGTAAATTAAAAACCCTAAAAATAACCTTTCTTAAAATTTAACGGTAGAAAATATATGTCTTTGTAGTTTACTTAGAAATAGGCAAATTTTGAGTTCACTTCTTGGGCTAAGTCAAAGTAAAGGAAGGGTATTGAAATTTTTATTAAAGTGTAAGTCTGAAAAATAATCCCTAAACTTAAGTCTAAATTCTGAAAATATATACCCTACAACTTGCACAAACACGAATCTTGAAACTTGGAATAGTAGAGGAGACCTTGAAATGCTCTTGTCTAAAGTCCTTATTATGAAGGAAAATACAATAAAAATAAAAGTGTGAATAAAGAGATATAAAAAAAAATAAACACTGGTTTTGTAATTACTTAAGGCTGCGTAAAAAAAAATATAGCAAGGGTGCTTTATTACCTAGTGCCTTAGACCAACTGGTTTGGGAGTTACTGCTAAAGCCTTAGGTATTACAAGACGAGGAATTATGCCTTAATCTGCAAACAAATTTTGTAATCGGTCGTTAGTACCTCAAGAAATATTAATGGTTGCATGATGGATGTGTGAGCAATTTCTTCTAAAAAATTCACCAACTAAAAGTACTTTGGACGATGGACAAGAGTATAAGAGCTTGAATTGAATTTCCAAGTGTAGGGGTGATACATACACACATGTAGGGGTATATGATTGGGGTTTGGATGAGAGATAGGAATGAAAAATAGGACTTATATCTTTAGCAGAGATGATAAAAATTCCTAAGTTGAGATGGAAACTTAGAGGGAAAATTCAAAAGATGCTAAAAGCTAAGTAAATTTATAGAACATATACAATCTTAAGTTAAAAGATAAGGAAGTGTGAAAAATACGGGTTGATAATTTCTGAGTTGAAGATAATAGAAATTCTTGCTAGAAAACCGAATTGGAAAATAAAAGTCAATAGGCCGAATTGATAGGATTTTGTGGGTAGTATCCGCTGAAAACCCTAAGGAGACAACACTCCTCCTACTAGGGACACCTAGAGGTTTAACGGCTTGTTGCACGAGCTCAGTGCAATCGCGTTTCCCTGCGAAAGTGAGGTTAGATCTTTTTCGAGAATAAACTAGTTTTGCTCGAGGACGAGCAAAAGATAAGTTTGGGGGTATTTATTCATATCATAATTTTGCATTATTATATTCCCCATTCTTATTCATTTTACAAATAAGCAGGTGCTTTTGATCCATGTCTGCTACATAGTTGCAGGTTACAGGTTCTCGGAACAAAATGGTGAAAAGACGCTACAAAAGTGAGACTATGACCAACAAATAGAAGAATCTTGATCATGCTTACAGTTTGAGGGACAAACGAAGATCAATGAACAATTTCACAAAGTACAAAGGCAGCGCAAGATTTAAGACTTCAACACGAAGCAAACGGTAAAAGTCCACGGTGGAAATCTGGAAGAAACTAGAAGACATTCTGAGAAACCAAGTGGAGAAACCAGAAGCCAAATGCAACATGAAGTACACCTGAGAAAATGAGCCAGCAAGCAATCAAGATGGCCGCGGATCCGCGGCCATACAGTACACGTGTCGGCGCAAAAAGTCGGTGGATGGCGGTGCGTTGACCAGGCTTCTCAGGGTAGTTTTGTAAATGTAAATAGGGATCAGATGTAAACCCTAGGGTTTCTATAATCTATAAATAGGAACCCTACAGCTCTTTTTAGAGCATGCCTCTTCTTATGCCTCATTTTATTCATCTATTTCAGAATTTTAATTCACTGTAAATGTTTGAAGAGAGCATCAAATAAAGTATGTTTTTCATTTCTATGCCCTAGTTAATTTCTTTTCTGCCCTAGTTTAGCAATTTTATTATCTGTCCTAGTTAATTAGTTAGAAATTTTATTCATTTGCCGTAGCTTAGATAATTAGGTTATTGAATTAAAAACTCATTAAAAATGTATCTTTTTATCAATTCCCTAATGAGTGAGTAGTTCCTCACTTGTTAGGGTTAGGAATAGGAAAGGTTTGAGAGATGAAAATCTCTCATCCCTTTCTTGCCCATCGCATATTTTTTATAGGACTCCATGCATACATACACACACCGCTCACTACGGCACCCTATCCCACGAGGTAGCGGTGATACCGTAGTTTAAAAGACCGGTTGTGTATGTTTTCCATGGAGGTTAGGGTAAGAATTAAGAAAGGACGGACAAGGACCTAGAGGAAGAAACATAGTTTCTTCCCGATCGTGCAAATCCCCTTTAATAATTATTACCATAACACCTAAATATATCTTAATTAGGGCATAGAAAGCAGTGAGGAAAATATTGAATTTCCAAACTTAACCTAAACCTAACCCTGGCAAGGTTTTAATCCTTATATAAATCAACTTTAGTTTTTAGTGATAATCCAATCCACCACAATTGGAATTAACTCGTTAGAACAAATAGAAAAGGACACAAAATCCCTGTGTCCCGACCCCTACTCACCGGCTAGCTACCAAGTGACGCCGTTCTTGATTGCGGTAAAAAAATTCTTTGATTCATCTTCTAAAAATGCACACACGCAACATATCAACAATCAATGCCATAACAAATAAAAATAAATTATTAATTAAATGTTATAAAATGTGAGAAACCCAAATTGGTAAACTTTTTACCAAAACCCGCACTAATGTCTAAACTAACACTAATCGAAATCTAAGGCGTTACAATCCCCTTCCTCGAATCGGGTATGTGATACAGCTTAAGAACCAAGAAAACTCATGGTGGATACCTCACACATCATATCATGAGAAATCCATAAATTTCTATCTTTAGAAATGATAATGAGTTTATAAAATCCTTGCGGTTTCTCCAAATCCAGAAATCTCATAGAAAATCCGAAATCCCAAAATCGAGAGTCAATAAACAGTGAATTACCGGCATAAATCCCCATAATATTGCATGACAAATGAATATACACATGCATGGTTATCTAAGTAAAGAATGCAATATCTAAACCAGCATAGTAATGATATATTGGAACTATCAGTTAGTAAGTTATATCAATGAAGTAATATTCTCTAAAGTGTACGTGACATGACAATTATCGATGATGATGTGTGTGAGCCGGCAAGCAAGTATTCGTGGACAAACGTATCATCGGTAATGGTGACAAACGAGATCATAATAGTTAAGGAAACACATGTATAAACATGCAATGTAATGAGAACATGAATATAACGGAGAATGAATAGTAAACACAAATTGAAGAATATACATTTCTATATACGAGTCATACAGTTTTGGCATTTGAAATAGTATGAATCGTGGTTTTTAGAAAATAGGGGCTGCGGTGTTTTTAAGAAAAGGTACGTCCTTTGAAAAATCTGTAATATCTCTCGGGTTGTCTTTTGAAAATACTCACGATTCGTTAGTTTTTGAAAATAGGTATGACTCGAGCTTGGTCTAACATCTTCCTAATCAACTAAGAGACTAAACTAAGGGACTAGTCGAAAGGGTAAGAAATCCACCTAAATTCCGAGTCGATATACCCAGTAGTCGGCGATCCAGCCTCATAGCGTCACGTACTGTATAATACATAGTACGGCATCCTCGAGTCAAGAGTGCGGATCAATCATCATATCTATACCTCGTACGGTAAAATCCATCGTACGGCATCCCAAAATTGAGGGTATGGTTCAACTATCATATATGCATCATCATTCATATGTCATCATCATCGAACGATATCATGATCAGGGATACTGTTGTAAAATCGCGTACATTCCAATATCATCAACACATATTATCGTATGTATGAATACACATCGCCCAACGACCCACTGTAATATCAGGTCATATATCATATCATGACTTGAACACATATCCAACCTCACGGCATCATGTCCGATCATATAGACTCATCTTCAAGTATCATATACCATCCTCATCTCACGTGTGTGTGTGTGTGTGTGTGTGTATAAACCTACACACATACATTAACACACACACACACACACACATATACACACAAAAACAAGTGTGCATGCGTACGTATGTGTATGACTACATGTAACCTGTGTTTCACCTCCAAGGTAATCATCCTCTGGATAGATCTTCTTAAATCAACCTAATTTAACCTAAGGTCTTTTAAATACCCTACTCACCAAGTATCTAATGTCACATCCAAAACCCATAATAATAATACGGTAATAACCCTATTTTACATTTACGGGGGTGCTATACGCCATCCACCCGACTTCCCCGTTGATATACATCTACTCACCTTAATCTTCGCTTGCCAAAGTCGACGACGCTTGTTTTCCCTTGTCATCCTGAAGTCCATGCGAAGTACCTACATATCACAAAATACATCGTATCGCATCAAAATACGATTCAAAAACCGACACGACATGCGAAGTGCTTATAGGTTAGAACCTATAGCCTAAAAATGCAAAAACAATCATAAAATCTTCGTCGTTGACATACAAACATCCAACGACCAAATCCACAATCAATTGCCAAAATCTATGTTTCAGAAATCGGAAAACCATTACTAAATTCAACTCAAACGCTCCCAGATTTTGCTTCAGGTAATCTGGAACAAAACAAAAAATACAGTGGCTAAGTTATGAGGAGTGTGAGCTACAGGACAAAACCCAACATCAACAGCCAAATTCTAGCCAACCAATAGTGCTACAGTAACCGCCCCCGCAGGCCCAATTTTTGAAGTTCGGTCTCATCTTCTCGTGGTGTTCTCCTATTAGTATAATTAGGTTAATGTATATGTTTAATTTTTTTATAAAGGTCCCAGGTTGCTCCAGATTCCCTGTAGACCTCCAAAAATATCATAAAACCAAAATGGAAAGTTTCTAAGTTCATGTCTTTGTGTTTCAAAATTCACTTGGTCCAGGATTTTTAACACTAGATGGGTTGTAGTCACCAATTACACCTCAATATACAATCACAATTCATAATACCACCCTAAATCTTATCTTGGAAATTTCCAAGATCACTAAACCTTATTTAATCAACTCAAAACTACTATATGAATATAGAAAACTTAAATTGTAAACAAGGGTGTAGGGTTATATCTCATTTGGCAACTCAAGAAAATTCTTGAGTTGCCCAAAGTGCTCAAAATCATAACTTGTTCCCACCATCATGCTTGTAGTGAGCTAGGGATCATGTTTTGTGAAGAGGGCATAAGGTTTTGGCTATGTTTTGATGATGGTTTGTGAGGTAGAAGAGGTGGATGATGAGGAGGGAGGAGGTCAAGAAAATGAAGAAGGGAAAAATGAAGTAGAGGAGATGAACCATGGCGGGATGAAGAAATATCTCTATCTCTCTCTCACCCTCACTAGCCCATACCTCCTTGTCCCCATGCCATGCCACATATTCTTCTTCTTCTTCTTTTATCAATTCTCTTCTTTTTTGAAAAACAACAAAATCAAGAACCATATATGCATGCACATGAAGAATGACTCAAAATATGAAATAAGCATTTGCAACATGTCATGTTGCATGTCATGCACATAGCATACTTAATGCAAAATTAGTAAATACTAATCGAGTTTAGTAAATAATCCATTACAATTAATTGTATAATAATTCATAGAATGCCCAAATCACATAAATGCCTTCGAAATCAATAATTGTATCAATTTTCCAAATTTTCGGTATATAGTTATACCATATCATTTAAAACTAATCTCCATACTTTAAAATATTCATAATATTTATTAATTTAATTATTTAAATTCCCAAATATAATATTTTATTTTTCTGAAATGTTACAATCCTCCTCCCTTAAATAAATTCGGTCCCCGAATTTAAATTTAATCCCCCCAAATACTAAAACATTTCGGCAAGACAATCAAATCGTCGGGGCTTCGAATATCAGGAATGCATAATATATATCTTAGCGCAATGCATGCACATAAAAAACGAGTGTAAACTCAACATCAAAACTCCGTTAAGCAGTACGCAATCATCGGAGTTATGGCGAAAATGCGAGTGTCAAAATCCAATGCGAAAACCAATCATGATATAATCAAAACTATAACATGTATATAGTACGCATCATTGTAAAATCGTCAAAACATCCGAATAGAAATGCATGCAAACTGCTTTTTTTTCTTCAAATCGCCGTGCGATGCGCGTATCACGGCACAAGCAGCGGACGTTCATTATAAGGAAAAATAGCTATACATATATATATCCTTTGTTTAACATACACTTTCCGCCTTTTGAAAATAACCTTAAGGAGGGTTTTCTTTTCATAAGGTTTCTTGTTATCATGGACACATAAGAAAATATTGAGGCTATAGCTCATTTTTGAAAATCCCTTCGGTAAATATCGATGCATGCGAAAACACTTAGGTACTGTTCTCAGAACAGTCCTGCTCAATTACTAAACCAAATAGTAATTATCCTAAAACAAACTGTTCCAAATGAAATTGATCCCAAATGTGTACAAGAATGCCACGTGCGTCTGGTGCACACGGAAATCGAAATCAATGCATGTGCCATACATGTGCACAGAAACAAAATCTAAGTGCAACGGGTGTGCACGAAAACATCTGTCAAGTGCAACGGGTATTCCTGACGACAATATCAGGTGCATCTGATATGCACGAAGAATCCCGATTTAGTGCATCTGGTGTGCACAAAATCGCATCTAGCGCGCCAAGTATGTGCAAGAATCTAAATTAAGTGCACAAGGTGAACGAAAAAAAAATCGAATATCACAATCGAAATCGACGGTATACAATATACATCAATCCAAATCAGGTATACCGTGGTATGCAAACTTATAAACGCGTGCATCTGCGTGCTCAAAATCACATCAAGATACGGAAAGCTCGTGTAAATTACAGCAAATACATAAGTCAAAATCGTGTGCAGCCCCTATGCATGAATTCAAAATCAAAAATATCGGAGGATATGAAATCAAAATCAGGTGCAATAGGTCTGCACAAAACGAAAATCAGTACAACTGATACATAGAAATACGAATCATGTGCAACAGTGGTGCACATAAGAAATATCAATCATATCTCATCAATGATGGCAATTCTGGCCCGCGGAGTGTGCATAATATGACCGATCCTGGGTCCAAGTATTCTTGTGTAGTATTCCAGAAATATTCTGTCGGGGTCACTCCCAAATCTCATCTCTGCCGAACTTCCTGGAAGTTATCACCCTTTACTTAATCCATTTCTTATTCCGGAACGGCTGCATACTTATCACGACTTCTTCTGGAAGATATATCCATATTCAATGACTCTGCATGCGTATCACATTTCTGATGTCAACGGAGTGGAATGTCACCTCGTCAAGATCTCGTACAAATCTCTTACTCTGCTTTTCTTCAACATAGACCAATTCGGAATCATCTCTTCGTAGCTGTGTGGACTGTGCTATAAACAATTGCACTCATATCTAGAGTCTCCTTTCTGAATCTACATACTCGGCATCTCAATTATCCTGTAGTAGGCATCTTGCCAATTACCTTCTCGGGAACTCGTTCAAATTATCGAAGTGATGCGCTTACGCTCGTCCTTTCTCGATCGACTCACAATGTGCCTGTATGAGGTCCTCTTCTAGCTAAAGCTAGAAAATCCAGCGATCTCGCATCGGGATATCCAAATGAACCACATGTCCTGGTCATTCCTCCATGGGTGACTAGCGATCTTCTATCATATCGCTAAGTACAAACTCGTGCTGCAATAGCTTCAAACATCTGGGGCGACATCTTGTTAGTCATAGCAACAGCAGGCTCATCCGTCCACACGATAGACAATGCCTCAATCATCAAGAATAAACGGTGCATTGACGGTCATCATATTCTGGCTGGCCTCTAGCGGTGGCCCGGTCATTTGGTGTAGATATCAAAGGCTTGCGTCAATGAGAAAACATAGTAAAACGTTATATCGAAATGCTCATGTCACCGGAAAACATCCTGGTCAGTTCTCGTCCATGACGAGCTCGTGCTGACCACAACTCTAGTCGCAACTCTCTCTCTGCTCGTGTAACCATGGTAACAGAAACCACAATCCGACATTGTCACGTCCCGCCTCCCAAAATACGGAATACGAGGGGTTGACAGGGCCAGCCATGCTCCTATGGTCAAGGAAATATCCTGTCGTAGTCACGCTTCGGCTTCTAGCTTTACGTGGTAATCAGTAATCAATGTACAGGTAGTGAGAAATACAGTCAGTAAATCAAAGCAAATACAAAAGAACTAACCAGAAGGAGATCAAGATAGTATAGCTCTGGGTAGCTGGTCAAGATGTCCGCGATGTCCGTCAGGTCCTGGTCCAAGCTAGATCCACTTCTCACTCTGAACATGCATACTCAAGTCGCTAGAGCGACACGATAGCAATATACGTGGATACAAATGGTAACTCGTGCAATAATAATGAATGTGTAACAGTAAATCAAAAGAGTGAGGACATGAACATGAAGTAGCCAATGTGGGTGTCTAATAAAGCAGGTAAACAGTAAAGCAGTAAATAGTATGCCAGGTGTGTTGAATCAATAAATAATGCATGTCAATGTCACTAACCCTATCAGTCTCTAAGTCTCACTGTACAGGTCACTAAGCCTATCGTCAGTCCAAGTGTGAGAGTCAACCACGCAGGAGTATCCCCCACCCAAGGGTAGGACCCAAGGGCGAGGGACCACGGGCCCGAAACACGCACGGTAATAATCAGTAATATCCCTATATATCTCCATATATCTCCATATGTGCCGGCATGGGACTCCCGAGATTCTGTTGAACTCACACTCAAACTATCCCACATCCCGTGGTCTACATCAAACGCCAACCATAAACTCAAATACCAGTCGGTCCATGACGAGTCTACACGAGAACTGAAGACAGGGTCTCCATCAAGCATGTCTCGACTGATACCCAAGATAAATAGACAGTGTTTGGTGCCTTACCTGTGACACCCATACAAGTGCTTCCATAATCGTCCCATACCAATTATAGTCACACTTATACACGTCCCACAGACGTCGACAGTGCAATAAATCAAATGGTCCACTGATTATGTACAAGTACGTGTCACTTTCACTTATCCATTCATGCTCAAACACTAACGTACTTTCCACAATCACCACTAATACCTAACACTGGGTAATGCACGTGATCGCTAGGTTACCAATGCAATAACATATATGTAATGTGATGAGAATACGATAATTCAGGCATGATTAAGATATCATCAGTCGGTGTCCTACCACTTGCATAATTTATCATAAATCATAAATGCAAAATTTATCGAAACAATGAAAAGGGGGAGAACAATATGTTTAATTATCTATCCATCAAAATTGATTTCACGTTAATCGGGTTTCAGGATCACTAGATATGGCCATTTCATTTTAAGCGTTCACTGCTGGAAATCCGGTTTCAGAATTGGAAGTCCGTTTTGTAACGCATTTTAACCCCAGTTGGGATCGTATTTAGGCGACGCTATAGTTGAACAAACTTTAGGGTTATCAGTTAGGCTTCCACCTTAATTGGCAGATTAGTAATATACTATGCTTACAGGGAGTTATGGACAGATTATGTTTAAGATGTAAGATCTGCTTCTGCGGAATTCAGCAAGATGTATCGACATTGTAAAATGAATTAAAAATATCAAACGGTTGAGGAATCCAGTGAGACCAGTCAAGTAAGAAAGATAATTCAGTTTCCTACGTAACTATAAAAGGGTTTTGCGCATTCTCAAATTAGAACAGGAACATACAGGGGTTTGGAATCAGGGGTTAACCGGGATTTCCATTCTGGACTGCAGTCCAGAATCGTAATCCTCCGCAATTATCTCTATAATAGTTTATTAAAATTCAGTGATCATCAATAAAATACAGTATGCTAAACAGTTAGCTTCGATACAAACCATCGAACGCTAAAATCCGGTTTGTCCACAATTTATTATAAATTTTACGGTTTAGTATGTTCAGGAAATTCTGATTTCGCAATGGTTGCCGGGGGTAGTCTTTTGTAGGTGAGACGATATTTGTTCGCAACCAAATTCTCGTAGGGCCACTATGGATAGTAAACGGGCTTATTGATCACAAGTCCCGCCATTTAAAAATAGTTTTTCACTTGAGAGTTCACATCGTACACTTGTTTATTCGTATGGTGATCGAAGTTTTGGTTATGCGAAAGATATAAACAATTATAGGGTTAAAACTAATAGCATGTAAAGCAAGTGGAGATTACTTGCCTCGGTCGCTTGATATGGAAGCGACGCCGCTGCAAGCTTTGTCCCGACACACGGGACGACGCGATACTGGATACGGCGTGCGGCGTGAGCGCGGTGCGCGGTGACCCGGTACTGGATGCGGTGGCGACGCGGGCGTGATACGGCAGTGGGCGTGGTCCTGGCTCTGTGCGTGGCACGGCGCGACACGGAACTGGGCCTGGTGACGATGCAGGCGCGACACGGTGTTGGGCCTGGTGATGACACGAGCGCGACGCGATGCGGTACGGAACCTGGTCCGGAGGTGGGCACGACACGACACAGGCGTGTCACGGCAACTGGGCACGGGGCGCGACACGTGAATGGGTCTGCGGTGGCACGGAGGCAGGCATGGTGTGGCCCGGTCGTGACACACAGTGACGGCTTGTGCGGTGTTGCAACGGCAACCGCGTTGATAGCCGTGATAGTTACCACGAACTAAGCCACGGTTAGATCAGCGACAATGACGCCAATGGCAGCAGCTACGGCGACAGATACGCGTGCTCGATGAAATGCCGTAGAGTGCGATAAGCTTAGGGCTCGGCGATGGTGACTGCGATGGCAGGGTGGAGGCTGGCCTGGAGCTGCAGCCCGGGACGACCGGAGTTGGGTTAGAGGGGAGGTCGCAGTGGAAAGAGGCAGCCGGGGATGTTGTTGGCCGACGACGACGAGGGCTCAGCCAAAAGAAGGTGGTCGAACAGAGAGCGGGGTCTGGGTGAGGGTTCGAGAAGCTCAGTGCAGACGATGGATGGAGCTGTACGATGGTCGTGGTGGTTGTGAGATGGCGGGCTCTGTAAGTCCACGGTAGCGCCCCGGCCATCTAACAGACGCCAAATACGGAACAAAAACTTTTTACAACTGGCGCTATCGTGTACCGTAACCCGGATCTGCCATTAAAGCTAAACTAACAATCTACAAAGTGTGTAGAAACGTTATACCGAATGATCCAAGTCCTTCGGTCTTCAACCATCATCCCACGGTTTGTTGCGGCTGCTCCGATCTCCTCGATCTCCAGTCTTGTCGTCCGGGTGGCACCACGTCGACGGATCTTTAAACGGGCTCCCGCCTCTGAACTGAGTCAACTCGACCGTCAAGTTTGCTAAAAGAGACGACCAAGATGAAGTAAAGAATGAGTAGAACACTTTGTCTCGTTACGTCCAAAGCTATGGACTAACGGTTATGGAAGTTTCCTTTTGGATCGGGTGAAATGAGAAAGAGGCTATCTAATTTTCATGAACCCGAATCAGTCATAATCTTTTTTCTAGTGAACATCAGAGTGAGTAAAAGAGGAGAGGAGGGGCCGGCCACTTATAGAGGGAGGAGGGTGAGTGTAGGAGAGGGGAGGTGATCATAAGGAGAAAATATCAAGAAGAAAAAATCTAAGCTCAAACAAAACCCCATTAATAAACTAATGAATCACCACCCTTAGTCATCACAACATTAATGCTCCATTAATGCACTAAGCCACCTCACCAATCCTAGTCACCTCTTTTAGAAACTTCTATAACCTTCCACACTTATCCAAAGAAAAGATAAATCCGCATTTAACCAAATGTCAAATACGGCTGGTAGAAAACTGGAAACTGGCAACTTCCAAAAGTGATCCTGAAACGAATTTCAGGGTAACCCCGTATCAGTATAAACATACCCGTATTTGTATTACGACCGAATACAAATGCAACTGAGACGAAGATATTATATTTACACAGTATAATACTGGGTTCCGGCTTAAACCAAAGCCTACCAGTATTATCTTCCCGAAAAACGACACGTGCGAAAACGCACGTGCTTTTTCCGAACCATGCCATATCACCATACGGCCTCTACAACGTTTTGCCCGAACTTAGGAATGTGTCTGTGGGGGACTCTAATGACTCATCAACACACTAGCACTGGGTATAACTCCTAGCACGTCAGAGGTACAAGCTGTACGTAACGGTTTGCCTATGTATTGATTGGAAGGGAAGCTGACGAGCGAACTCATCTATAAACCCTACTGAGCCTGACAGTGACAATGTATATACAGTTCGGTCCATTCGTCTAAAGAGTATCGCATATCGAGTCTAGAGGGGTGGATAAAGTCAGACCACTAATAACGCGCGATAAATCGTGTCGGCATGAAGCCCGTCACCACCTGAGAAACTAATGATCCAAATCAGTAATTCTCTACTACCTCGGCTGAGGATTCCTAGTGATGGCCTCCCGTGCACTGCGCGACATCAACCCCCAATACCGGGAGAGACGAATCCCCGACGATCCGCTCACTTGCCTCCAATGTGACTCGGGACTGTACCCAACTAAAACATGTTTGCACAACTCCTTTGAGCGTGGTAGGGTAGTAATCTAAGCACAGTGGGAACTCAGACGAGACAAATGACGATCTCAGGTCGATGAACTAACCTGTACACATGTCACCAGGGAATTGCTATCTGATGATATGTATAATACCAATTAGCAGATTCCCGACGAGTCCTGTCCGATGTACTCATAACCCAATGAGCACCTGTATACATCTTAGGTGATCCAACTGACACCAGTGGCTTGTGAGACCGGCCACCGCCCCTCGTCGGGGTCTCGACTCTATACACTAGTCTACTCTGGAGTATCGATGCCCTGTCTCGAAACTCCCACGACTAGGGACACATTAAGGATGTGCTTACAGACCCCAGCTCCCACGTATATGATCGCCATCATACTGCTGGTAGTCAAGCAAGAATCCTATGGGCTCTATCATCATGCAATAGTGAACTAAAGCGTGTATACGATGATAAAGACAAACCAGATAGCATACTATCATCTCAAGCAAGACTGTTATATCGGTATAGGTCCTGCCTCAATCATTGCAATCACATACCTGCGATCCAATAATTGACTTTGAGGGCACTATCTCCAACAATCTCCCACTTGCACTCAAGGCTAATTATTGCGATGTCGCATACTCACAGCTCGTGTGATACTGAACATCCAACTCCTCTACTTATCAGTTTCACAAAGCTAGTTTGTAAAACTCTTGTGTTCGAGAAATAGCCTTAGTGAGTGGATCCGCCTTGATGTTTCTTTCTATGTCTCTCTCAATCTCAAGTTCGCGGAGAAAGCCATCTCCCGAATTGAGTAATACCTGTCTTAGAATATGTCTGGATATCTGATGGGACCTAGTCCATAAATGAACTCCAAATCTAAACTTCTTAGACCGTTTTTATAACTGAACCTAATCAGTATCCAGCACCACGCCTCCCACAGTATCCTCTTGGACCACCTGTCCATAATACTGTCCCTCGTCAGAGGAAAAACTTTAACTCTGACAATCCCTCTGTCATCCATGTCACCTCTGAAGCCTGGAATGATAACCGTCTCCCGAAGGAGGCTGCCGGCATCAAATCCGTAGAACATGCGCTTATGTTCTATAACTGCTTCCTTATGTTTCTTCAGGATTGGATTAATATAAACATATCGCATCTAGTGCAAAAACAACATCTGGTGTGGTACTTGACATTTCATGATTGACTCAATTGCCTAAGCAAGTGATCTGCCAATCATGCACATCCCTCTCTCCTTTAGTCTCTAAGACACCTTTAGAGAGGGTGACTCCATCACTTGCAGGTACACCACCATGCCAGGAGTCAACTATTCTAAATACCATTAGAATACTGTCAAAGTACCCATATTGGGAAACTACCCAAATCTAGATCTAAAACCATAGATCTAGTAACCAGAATGTCTAATATTATATCCATATTCTGTGTGAAGAAACAACTGTGTGACTACCACAGTACAACCGATCGTAGTATAGGAATTTTACTTCCTTTTCTGTGAATGTCATCCAAATACCAGGACATCACACCCTACTACCTTCTTTAACAGATCCATCCCCTATTCTGATAAAGTCAAAGCCATGACTGCCACATCAAAATTAGATGATCTTATCTCCGCTATATTTGCTCAAGTCTATAAATAGACATAAGCTACTTGCCCACTATGCTTCCGCTGCTCCCACTGACTGTGACAACCCTCTGGCAGAATAATATCCACGTACACTTCTAAAGCTAGTTTAGAACGACGTTATACTTATCCTCTTGCCGGGTCTCATAGTATGGAACAACAGTACTGTCAAGTCTGGGTAAACAAGAACCTCCCTGTCACCGTCCTTGAGGCTACCTGAGTACCTCTCGGGTGTCTGAGGTTACCCACCATATCTGCGGAGTAGCTAATGGAATGTCAAACCTGATTGAATATATAGGTCCTATTAAATTTTCCGTAATCGTTTGTGGTTCTGGAATCACTTCCAGTTCTACCATACTCCCACTACTGTTTTTTGAAAAATTCTATTTTAATAAAACTGTGGCGAGTCAAGAACAATATCACTATTGATCTTCCAGATGGTAGAAACGTCAACCCTCGTCAAAGCCAGGGTCAACCCATAAACAGCCATTACAGAAATGTGCCTTGAGTTATCCAGTGTCTGGTTTTAAGCATAAACCGGACAACTCCCCTTACCTTAACATCGTTAAGATATGAACCATTCTATATCTAATATAGAAATAGAGGCACTAATTTAATTGAAACCAGATTCAAATCATGCAGCTGTCTCCAGTGCATAACAACTTAATGGAGAGAGGCTAATCAGCATTACTCAACTTAGGAATCCATCCAATTATGAGTAACCTGAAAGAGAAACAAGTTTCTCAAAACCGTTACTTTTAACTGAATACCAATCATAAGAATCCGCATCTTCGATCTCTTTGAAGAATCCCGATACTTGTGATACCTGGTTCTCTATTTTATTCTTAAACCCACAACTTCTTAAAATTTAGACATTGTATTTCTACGAAACACTTGTCTAAAAACTAGAGAAGTCACAAGTAAACAGAACATAGTACGAGGACCTACCCCTTTGTCCTGACGGACACTGGACAACATACAATACTCTGTATAAATCCCCTGAGTTTGAATGACTCAAAACCTGTGCATCGTAGGTTGAAAACTGTACCCAGGCGATTTCCTCAAATATCACCAATTACAACGAATTCCGATATAATGAGGATGATCACCTTAATTCCCAATAAATTACTCCCACTCATCATCTGTAAAAACCATACAGATATGAGAATGAAACCTGGTAAATACATACCCTGGAGTAAGTATCTAATCGGGAAAACAGTTTTCTTTTAACAATGCGCAGTGTAACTGAAACATGAAAATATTTCGTAGGGGTATCCTGGTATTCCTAGTAATGCCTCTTCCATAATCCAATTCATGACTTTAACCGTATATTTCTCTGCCATCTCTCCAAATCCCTTTATTTGTCTTTAGTTGTTACTTTCTGTACACCATCGTTAGGCAAAGTGGTTTTCTTCCTTCCCTACCGTTCGGCACCAGCCTATGGTTTGGAAGAAGACTATCCAGTAAGCATAATAGGTGTACCCTCCTAATCCTAGGAGTACTCGCAACATGAGAGAAGGTGATGATAAAAGACAACTGAATAATACCTTATTCTATTTCTCTCGAACTGGGGAAAAAGCAAAGGTGAAATAGGAGTAGCGATGAAGTACGCGGCTTGGTCGTGAATGATAACAGTGGCAATTTATTTTGCCCTCTTTCTAATCCCTTTTATTTTGTCTTTACATATTACCTTCTGTACACCCTACTTAGGCTAATTGGTTTTCATCATTCCCTACCTTTCGGCACCTGCCTATGGTTTGGAATAAGACTATCCAATAAGCGTAATAGGTGTACTCTCCTAAACTAAGGATCCCTCGCAACCTGAGAGAAGGTGATAATAAAAGACAACTGAATAAACCAATTCTATTTCTCCTGAACCTGGATCCATCCTCGAAGAAGTCCCTTCGAGTTCGTATATAACCATATGATGGATCTATCCGATGGAAGTGGATATTCGTAGTGATATAGGGTGTTCTGAGAAATGCAAAGGGAAAAAGAAGGAGCGGCAATGACTTATGCAACTCGGACAATCCAAAAGCCAGTATTTTAAGAAGGTTTGGTCAACTTGTTCACTGAGTCATAGTCTAGGGTCGGTCAATGGTCGCTGCCAAAGAGAGAGAGAAAAGAAACACTCTGCGTGCATTCTAACCTAGATCAGAATGGTTATCACTTTATCTAATCAGGAAACCTCCTACTGTAATCTCAAATTCTCCTCCAAACCTGAAAGAAGAATTAGTCGGGATCACCTGAAGAGTAAACTAACTCATCAGTGGGAATCGGGATCCAACTATCATCGCATGATAACTTGATGGAAGCCACTCAAGTTATCACACTCCAGAAGGTATGCGCATATCTGGCAAGTTTGCTTTATATTTGAAACTCCCGATGTTATTTTTGCCCCATGCTCTTATGACCTTGGCGTTGGTCAAAATTTCATATGTCACATGTCAAGTTCTGTCCGTCATTATCCAGGTCAATTTGAACCCACCCGCATATGCCCTTGATGTTGGCCAAAATGGCAAAACGACTGTCCCAAACCAACTCATCTATCTATGCAACAGATGAATACCCAGCAGCTACCAAACACTATGCCTTGGCGTTGGTCAAAATACATAGCTTGAATACTACTGACCATCCATAAGAAATGACGGAGGGCTACGACTGGTTTTTGGCGAAAAACCTTTAACGTAATGAACTTGATCTCGTTGAAGGAACCTGATAGCTTTTATAAAATATAGTGACGAAAATGTTTTGCTAAAGAGGTCACTCCTGGTGAAGGGATCTCGGCTCTTTCCTCGTGGAATGAGGTGCAGGATATTCCAACTGAATACCGCGATGCAAAGTAACTTGTAATCGACTATAGTAAAGTTATTACCCTGACGCAAAGTTCTGCCCAAGGGGTCACTCCCGGTGAAGGGATCTCGGCCCTTGCCTCGTCGAATGAGGTGCAGGATATTCCAACTGAATACCACTACGCAAAGCAAAAGGAAACATCTTTGTAATAACACCTTTAAAAATTTATTCCGACAACATCAAATATAGGTTTGTTTTATTCTTGCATTGATAAGAATCAATGTAGTCCCATCAATCAATCACACCAGAAAAGAACGAAAATAAAATGTACGTATATGCCATCTGCATTCGTCGCTGGGTCCCGTCATCACCCGTTAGGTTACTTAACTAACGACAGAGCGGGGGCTGGACTAGCGCGGGTGTAAAACATATACAACATCTAATAGTATATATACTAATATACAATAATCGCTCCAGGCGTGATAATATGCGACATTACAGAAAAGTAATAAGCATCACAGAATAATACAGATAATCTGGGATCCCCGGGTTTCACAGAGCCGCTACTGAAACCCGACGTTCCCCTTGTCGTGTGGATAGCCTGTGCAATGAAACCTAGACCCCTACGGGTGCGGCAAGTTACCCGCCAAAACCTGAAGCGAGGTAGTCCCCCACAGCATAGTGAATGGAACACCCGGCACTTCACGGAATCCGGTAAATTGAGCACCCCACCTTGGGTCAACCTGTACCCCCTACGAGTGCGGCGAATAGTCTGCCAATTCTAGAGTGAGGTCCTTTTGCCTCTCAAAACCATGAGATACGGACCCGTTGCCCTCTAGAACCCGGCTATCCGCGCAATCCTTCGCGGGATAAACCTAGTACAGAAAATAAAATATGTACAACGGGTACATCGACCTCGACCCGGTCGTGCCCTAAAAGAATATTATACAAACAGGCAGTAACGGCAGTCCACATGTTGGACGCTCGCCCCGCAATATCAAATGTACAAATAAATCCAAACTGCACTATCATTGCACCCTGCTATCCACCACGACATATCCGCAACATCACAGCACAACACAGAACATCAACGCGAATGTCACGTTCGCAAACCCGTCTAAATAAACTATAGCAATCAGACGCGGTTTACCGATCAAATGACATTCCCGGTCGGAGATATAAAGTAAGTACTGCATACTAACAAGTTTAAAATTTCGATCGACAAAATTTCCCGAAGTAGGCCCCACATACATCTACTGTACAGTAACAAATTCTGGGCCCAAAAGAACTATTCCAGAAACCACAATTCACTGAGTAGAAACAACAGAAGAAATCTGACCTTCTGAAGCTCCAATATGGCCGCGGATCCGCGGCCAAAGCATGGCTTTGGCGGCGGTTCCGCGGCCGTACGGACGAATCAGAGAATCAAATTTCTGGTGTTTTCTTCAAAAAGCCTGCTTGTTTTTCTGTGATACTCAAAATAATTTTTAGACACCTTTTAAAATCGACAGAAACTTTAAAACTGAAAATTGTGTTTTTCGAAAATCCGTTCGATCGTTGTTTTAAACGCGTTAGCACAAGTTAGTATAGCTTAATGGTGAGGCTCTGATACCACTGTAAGTCCACGGTAGCGCCCCGGCCGTCTAACAGACGCCAAATGCGGAACAAAAACTTTTTACAACTGGCGCTATCGTGTACCGTAACCCGGATCTGCCATTAAAGCTAAACTAACAATCTACAAAGTGGGTAGAAACGTTATACCGAATGATCCGAGTCCTTCGGTCTTCAACCATCATCCCACGGTTTGTTGCGGCTGCTCCGATCTCCTCGATCTCCAGTCTTGTCGTCCGGGTGGCACCACATCGACGGATCTTTAAACGGGCTCCCGCCTCTGAACCGAGGCAACTCGATCGTCAAGTTTGCTAAAAGAGACGACCAAGATGAAGTAAAGAATGAGTAGAACACTTTGTCTCGTTACGTCCAAAGCTATGGACGAACGCTTATGGAAGTTGCCTTTTGGATCGGGTGAAATGAGAAAGAGGCTATCTAATTTTCATGAACCCGAATCTATTATAATCTTTTTTCTAGTGAACATCAGAGTGAGTAAAAGAGGAGAGGAGGGGCCGGCCACTTATAGAGGGAGGAGGGTGAGTGTAGGAGAGGGGAGGTGATCATAAGGAGAAAATATCAAGAAGAAAAAATCTAAGCTCAAACAAAACCCCATTAATGAACTAATGAATCACCACCCTTAGTCATCACAACATTAATGCTCCATTAATGCACTAAGCCACCTCACCAATCCTAGTCACCTCTTCTAGAAACTTCTAGAACCTTCCACACTTATCCAAAGAAAAGATAAATCCGCATTTAACCAAATGTCAAATACGGCTGATAGAAAACTGGAAACTGGCAACTTCCAAAAGTGATCCTGAAACGAATTTCAAGATAACCCCGTATCAGTATAAACATACCCACATTTGTATTACGACCGAATACAAATGTAACTGAGACAAAGATATTATATCTACACAGTATAATACTGCGTTCCGGCTTAAACCAAAGCTTACCAGTATTATCTGCCCGAAAAACGACACGTGCGAAAACGCACGTGCTTTTTCCGAACCTTGCCATATCACCATACGGCCTCTACAATGTTTTGTCCGAACATGGGAAAGTGTCTGTGGGGGACTCTAATGACTCATCAACACACTGGCACTGGGTATAACCCCTAGCACGTCAGAGGTACAAGTTGTACGTAACGGTTTGCCTATGTATTGATTGGAAGGGAAGCTGACGAGCAAACTCATCTATAAACCCTACTGAGCCTGACAGTGACAATGTATATACAGTCCGGTCCATTCGTCTAAAGAGTATCGCATATCGAGTCTAGAGGGGTGGATAAAGTCAGACCCCTAATAACGCGATAAATCGTGTCGGCATGAAGCCCGTCACCACCTGAGAAACTACTGATCCAAATCACTAATTCTCCACTACCTCGGCCGAGGATTCCTAGTGATAGCCAACCGTGCACTGCGCGACATCAACCCCTAATACCGGGAGAGGCGAATCCCCGACGATCCGCTCACTTGCCTCCAATGTGGCTCGGGACTGTACCCAACTAAAACCTGTTTGCACAACTCCTTTGAGCGTGGTAGGGTAGTAATCTAAGCACAGTGGGAACTCACACAGACAAATGACGATCTCAGGTCGATGAACTAACCTATACACATGTCACAAGGGAATTGCTATCTGACGATATGTATAATACCAACTAGCAGATTTCCGGCGAGTCCTGTCCGGTGTACTCATAACCCAATGAGCACCTGTATACATCTTAGGTGATCCAACTGACACCAGTGACTTGTAAGACCGGCCACCGCCCTTCGTCGGGGTCTCGACTCTATACACTAGTCTACTCTGGAGTATCGATGCCCTGTCTCGAAACTCCCACGACTAGGGACACATTAAGGATGTGCTTACAGACCCCAGCTCCCACGTATATGATCGCCATCATACTGCTGGTAGTCAAGCAAGAATCCTATAAGCTCTATCATCATGCAATAGTGAACTAAAGCATGTATACGATGATAAAGACAAACCAGATAGCATACTACTATCTCAAGCAAGACTGTCATATCGGTATAGGTCCTGCCTCAATCATTGCAATCACGTACCTGCGATCCAATAATTGACTTTGAGGGCACTATCTCCAATAGGCTCGTCGGAGGAGGGTTCGTCGGCGAGGGTGAGAGGTTTGCTGGTGGCGCTCGGGTAGTGGAGCTCGGGAAGAGAGGGAGATGGCGACGTGCTCACGGGAGGAGGAGGGGATGCGGGGCTTGGCGAGGGGAAGTTTGGTTGGAGGAGGTTGTCGGCGATGCTGGGGTCGGCCAGAGCTGAAAGTGGAGGCATGCAGTGGGTTCTCGGTTGTACATGGGTTGAGCGGGAGAGGAGAAGGAGGAGGGGGTCAGTTCGGTGTGGTGGTGTTTTGGAGGAGGTAGGGATGGTGGTGACGTCGGCGGTGTGAAAGTCGCCGGTGATGCGGTTGTCGTGGGTTATGATGGAGGATATTTTGAGAGGGAGAGAGATAGAGAGGTTGGAGGGAGAGAGAGTGAGAAGGAGGAGGGGGACGTTGAGGGGAACGGGTTGTAGGAGGGAATGCACATGCGTCGTGGGCGCGAGAGAGGCGGCGCGAGAGACGCGGTCGCGACGACGTGGCGACTTGGGGGGCGAAGGAAGGAGCGGGAAAAGATCGTGGGGAAGAAGAAGGGCTGGAGCAGGTCGGGTCGGGTTTGGAGCGGGTCGGGTCGGGTCGGGTGAGGGGCCGGGCCGGGCTGTGGGGATTAGTGATTAATTTACTGGAATTAGAGAGTTGGGCCAGGCTAAAATAAGAGGGAAGGAAAATGGAAAAGGAAAAAGGAAATTGGGGAGAAGAATTAGGGGTTTTTAGGCCGGATTGGACTTGGAAGCTTGGGCCGGGAAACATATAAAATAAAATTGGAAAAAGAAGTTAGGATTTTTTAAAACATAAAAATAAAATAATTATAAATATAAATAGTTAAATTTGCAAGTAGCATTTTATAAAAATACGTATATTTGTGCGCAAAAGAACTGGGTATTACATCATACCACCCTTACAAAAATTTCGTCCTCGAAATTTAAAACAAGCGATAAACTATATAAAATAACACGCGAAAAGTCACGACCTCGAACACTCACATATAGTGGTTTACTCAAAGAAGCTAAACAGGAAAGAAAAATCGAAGGTCTATGTAAGTATAAGGTAGAATCGATTATAAGAGCAAACTATATATACAAGAGAATAAAATAGCAATAACGAACAATAACATTCGAGGCATGCTAGATATAATCGAAATCCTAAATATTCATACACACGTATATCAAAGTAGCGTAGCAAAAAAAAAAATAATGGCACCAGACATAACCATTTATAATAGCAAACTATAAGTACAATACCCGGGGAAATAAAGTAACAGTAATAAAATGGTGAAGGATTTGTCGATATGCCAAAGTATTTTAGAATAACTGTATCGGTCAAACGATTTTAAAATAACATAGAAATCCACGTGGTGAAACTAAGAGATATAGAGCAAACTAAAACTGCGTGATATATGGTTGCGCTATTGAAAATATGAGGAATAGTAGAGCCTCTAAAGTGGGTAAAACGGAAATAGTCAATAACACACAATTTATTGATAAATACAAAATAATGAAAACTAAATTTTTCGAATGATGATCCCCCTAAGTGTAATAAAGGAAGCACTACTGATGTATAAGGGCTAGCCAGGATAGGGGTTACAATAGAGTAGGGCCCATTCAAAAGATTGGGGTGCGACACTTTTTAATCTAGGCGAGGGTCAAAACAACACATGGTGAAGGACTGTAATGAGTCTCAGGGGGAAAAGAAATGTATAGGGGAAACAATCAACGCCTCATGTGAACCAACAATCAAAAGATTAGCGAACTCAGAAATTTTATGTCATTCCAGGAAATTCCAAACAAGGCATCCTCGACAAATAAAAGATGGCCCTAAACTAAACATAGATTTATTGGGCCATAGGAGACAAAAGCTTAATCACGTCAGTCACGGTGGTGGAGGTTCAGCAGGTTACGGTAGGCTCGCGTGCTCAGATAGGGGCGTCCATTTCCATAGCGCCTCGCAGGGATCGCCACTGGGGGTTCTTCTGCCGCGGGGTCTTGTTCTTCCGGTCCTTCTTCCTCGGCTGGAGCTTCTTCATCGAGGTCTGCTTCCATGTGATTCTCCTCTTCTGGATCCTCTTCCATAGGATTTTCTTCCACTGGATTCTCCCCAAGGTTTTCCTCTCATGGATTTTCTTCTATCGGGTCCTCCTTGGAATCTTCCTCTATTGGGTCTTCTTCGAGGTCCCTTTCCTCCTCGTCGGAATCACCGATCATGTCAACTTTAAGGGCTGCGGCTCCCTCGTCCTCTGGATCGCTATTTCCGAAAATAACCCGTGGGCCGTTGATCTCGTCATCTGAGCTTAGCAGCATGCAGTCCAAGGAAACGCACGACCGTGTATCATCATCTAGAGGCGGCGCTGCTCCAGGGTGGGCCATGGCCTGAAAAGAAAGAGTCGTGATTAAACAGTGGAACACATTAAGAAAATAACCAAGAATACGGAGTATAAGGAAAATATGCGGTAGGCAAGGACTGAAAAACAAAATTTAGAATACTGGTGCAATGAATAGTATAAGTAAAGTGAGTGGGAAGGGGGCGATACATACATCACAACTCAGAATTTTATTACATTCAACTAAATGTTAAACGGATACAAGATCTCAAACGAAAAGAAAAATATTTACAAAGAGTGACAACATTTTTATTGAGAGCGGAAAGGCGATAATTCTTCTTTGATTTCCAGGCCGCTGCATTCTCGTCATGCGAGTTGAATCCTGCACTGGGCCCGTACTATTCCTCGAAGCTCGAACTACGAAATAACCATCACTTAGCAGGAGTGGAGAGTGTGGACGAACCGCTTCCTTGTAGCTCCTTCCTTTCAGGGCAACCTTTGACAAGGTGTTTGCTGGATCCGCAAATCAGGCATTGCCCTTTAGCGCTGCGACAATCTCTCTGAAGGTGTCCTGATTTCTTGCAGTATCCACAGCATTGAGCCTTCTCTTGCTTTCGTGGCTGGGGAACAAGTGGGCATTTCATCTTCACCTCTTTTCCTTGTCTAACAGGGATCCCTTTACGATTGGAGACTTCCGCTGGTGCCTGAGTCACCTGCCTTCTTAATCCTTCAGCTAAAAGGTCATTTGTTCGCTCCTGGGCTTCCTTCAGACCTTGCAGTGCATTCAGAATCTCTACGGTCTGATTCTGGGTAGTGGAGATAGAAGAAGAGTCGTTGGAAGACATGGTCCTGAAACAACAATTTGAGAACAATATAAGGCACAAGCTATAAGATTTAAAATACAATATGGGTTATGCAAGGAATCAAGAATATAGGGTGCGGTGAAATTCAAATAAGTGGGAATCAACTGTAGAACTCTAAGTCACTCAAACAGAGTACAGTATTGTAACTATGCTGCAATTCACATTTACAACCACGTAACTCTATTAAGTCACCCAAAACCCTATCGAATGGATCTATATGCATAGCAGAACACTCAATATGAATCAAGATCAAGAATAACAAGTTTACAGTCTAGACCGAAAGATGTCTTAGATTGTCAAGTACTACACCGAAACTGCAATCCAATTCGAAGCAAATCCTGGCTCTGATACCAACAAAACCTTGTCACGTCCCGCCTCCCAAAATACGGAATACGAGGGGTTGACAGGGCCAGCCATGCTACTACTGTCAAGGAAATATCCTGCCGTAGTCACACTTCGGCTTCTAGCTTTACGTGGTAATCAGTAATCAATGTACAGGTAGTGAGAAATGCAGTCAGTAAATCAAACCAAATACAAAAGAACTAACCAGAAGGAGATCAAGATAGTATAGCTCTGGGTAGCTGGTCAAGATGTCCGCGATGTCCGTCAGATCCTGGTCCAAGCTAGATCCACTTCTCACGCTGAGCATGCATACTCAGGTCGTCTGAGCGACATGATAGCAATATACATGGATACAAATGGTAACTCATGCAATAAAAACGAATGTGTAACATTAAATCAAAAGAGTGAGGACATGAACATGAAGTAGCCAATGTGGGTGTCTAATAAAGCAGGTAAACAGCAAAACAGTAAATAGTATGTCAGGTGTGTTGAATCAATAAATAATGCATGTCAATGTCACTAACCCTATCAGTCTCTAAGTCTCACTGTACAGGTCACTAAGTCTATCGTCAGTCCAAGTGTGAGAGTCAACTACGCAGGAGTATCCCACACCTAAGGGTAGGACCCAAGGGCAAGGGACCACAGGCCCGAAACACGCACGGTAATAATCAGTAATATCCCTATATCTCCATATATCTCCATATGTGCCGGCATGGGACTCCCGAGATTCTGTTGAACTCACACTCAAACTACCCCACACCCCGTGGTCTACATCAAATGCCAACCATAAACTCAAATACCAGTCGATCCATGACGAGTCTACGCGAGAACTGAAGACAGGGTCTCCATCAAGCATATCTCGACTGATACCCAAGATAAATGGACAGTGTTTGGTGCCTTACCTGTTACACCCATACAAGTGCTTCCATAATCGTCCCTTACCAATTATAGTCACACTTATACACGTCCCACAGACGTCGACAGTGCAATAAATCAAATTGTCCACTGATTATGTACAAGTACGTGTCACTTTCACTTATCCATTCATGCTCAAACACTAACGTACTTGCCACAATCACCACTAATACCTGAAACTGGGTAATGCACGTGATCGCTAGGTTACCAATCCAATAACATATATGTAATGCGATGAGAATACGATAATTCAGGCATGATTAAGATGTCATTAGTCGGTGTCCTACCACTTGCATAATTTATCATAAATCATACATGCCAAATTTAGCAAAACAATGAAAAGGGGGAGAACAGTATGTTTAATTATCTATCCATCAAAATTAATTTCATATTAATCGGGTTTCAGGATCACTAGATATGGCCATTTCATTTTAAGCGTTCACTGCTGGAAATCCGGTTTCCGAATCGGAAGTCCGTTTCGTAACGCATTTTAACCCCAGTTAGGATCGTATTTAGGCGACGCTATAGTTGAACAAAATTTAGGGTTATTAGTTAGTCTTCCACCGTAATTGGCAGATCAGTAATATACTATGCCTACACGGAGTTATGGACAGATTATTTTTGAGATGTAAGATCTCCTTCTGCAGAATTCAGCAATACGTGTCGACATTGTAAAATGAATTAAAAATATCAAACTGTTGAGGAATCCAGTGAGACCAGTCAATCAAGAAAGAAAATTCAGTTTCCTACGTAACGATAAAAGGGTTCCACGCATTCTCATATTAGAACAGGAACATACACGGGTTTGGAATCAGGGGTTAACCGGGATTTCCATTCTGGACTGCAGTCCAGAATCGTAATCCTCCGCAATTATCTCTATCATAGTTTATTAAATTTCAGTGATAAACAATAAAATACAGTAGGTTAAACAGTTAGCTTCAATATGAACCAACGAACGCTAAAATACGGTTTGTCCACAATTTATTATAAATTTTACGGTTTAGTATGTTCAGGAAATTCTGATTTCGCAATGGTTGCCGGGGGTAGTCTTATGTAGGTGAGATGATATTTGTTTGCAACCAAATTCTCGTAGGGCAACTATGGATAGTAAACGGGCTTATTGATCATAAGTCCCGCCATTTAAAAATAGGTTTTCACTTGAGGGTTCACATCGTACACTTGTTTATATGTATGGTGATCGATGTTTTGGTTATGCGAAAGATATAAACAATTATAGAGTTAAAACTAATAGCATGTAAAGCAAGTGGAGATCACTTGCCTCGGTCGCTTGATATGGAAGCGACGCCGCTGCAGGGTTTGTCCCGACACACGGGACGACGCGATACTGGATACGGCGTGCGGCGCGAGCGCGGTGCGCCGTTACCCGGTACTGGACGCGGTGGCGACGCGGGCGTGATACGGCAGTGGGCGTGGTCCTGGCTCGGTGCGTGGCACGGCGCGACACGGAACTGGGCCTGGTGACGATGCGGGCATAACACGGTGCTGGTCCTGGTGATGAAACGAGCGTGACGCGGTGCGGCACGGAACCTGGTCCGGAGGTGGGCACGACACGACACAGACGAGTCACGGCAACTGGGCACGGGGCGCGACACGTGAATGGGTCTGCGGTGGCACGGAGGCTGGCACGGTGTGGCCTGGTCGTGACACACAGCGACGGCTTGTGCGGTGTTGCGACGGCAACCGCGTTGATAGCCGTGATAGTTACCACGAACTAAGCCACGGTTAGATCAGCGACAACGATGCCAATGGCAGCAGCTACGGCGACAGATACGCGTGCTCGATGAAATGTCGTAGAGTGCGATAAGCTTGGGGCTCGGCGATGGTGACGGTGATGGCAGGGAGGAGGCTGGCCTGGAGCTGCAGCCCGAGACGACCGGAGTTGGGTTGGAGGGGAGGTCGTAGTGTAAAGAGGCAGCCGGCGATGTTTTTGGCCGACGATGACGAGGGCTCAGCCAAAAGAAGGTGGTCGGCCAGAGAGCGGGGTCTGGGTGAGGGTTCGAGAAGCTTGGTGCAGACGATGGAGGGAGCTGTACGGTGGTTGTGGTGGTTGTGAGATGGCGGGCTCATCGGAGGAGGGTTCGTCGGCGAGGGGGAGAGGTTTGCTGGCGGTGCTCGGGTAGTGGAGCTCGGGAGGAGAGGGAGATGGCAACGTGCTCACGGAAGGAGGAGGGGATGCGAGGCTTGGTGAAGGGAAGTTTTGTTGGAGGAGGTTGTCGGCGATGCTGGGGTCGGCCGGAGCTGACAGTGGAGGCATGCAGTGGGTTCTCGGTTGTACATGGGTTGAGTGGGAGAGGAGAAGGAGGAGGGGGTCGGTTTGGTGTGGTGGTGTTTTGGAGGAGGTAGGGATGGTGGTGACGTCGGCAGTGTGAAAAGTCGCCGGTGATGCGGTTGTCGTGGGTTGTGATGGAGGAGATTTTGAGAGGGAGAGAGATAGAGAGGTTGGAAGGAGAGAGAGTGAGAAGGAGGAGGGGGCCGTTGAGGGGAACGGGTTGTAGGAGGGAGTGCGCGCGCATCGTGGGCGCGAGAGAGGCGGCGCGAGAGACACGGTCGCGACGACGTGGCGACGTAGGGGGGGCGAAGGAAGGAGCGGGAAAAGATCGTGGGGAAGAAGAAGGGCTGGAGCGGGTCAGGTCGGGTTTGGAGCGGGTCGGGTGTGGTGAGGGGACGGGCCGGGCTGTGGGGATTAGTGATTAATTAAATGGAATTAGAGAGTTGGGCCAGGCTAAAATAAGAGGGAAGGAAATTGGAAAAGGAAAAAGGAAATTAGGGAGACGAATTACGGGTTTTTATGCCGGATTGGACTTGGAAGCTTGGGCCGGGAAACATATAAAAGAAAATTAGAAAAGGAAGTTAAGGTTTTTTTAAAAATAAAAATAAAATAATTATAAATATAAATAGTTAAATTTGTAAGTAGCATTTTATAAAAATACGTATATTTGTGCGCAAAAGAACTGGGTATTACAGACATCGATGAGGATAGATCATAGGAACAATAGATTTACAGCGCCTAAGAAATATACAACCTATGGCTTCTTAAGCGGAGTAGCGTATCGTAAGTATGCCGCGGAACATACACACGGTATGTCACTCTACTTAAGTCACCTACTCCATCAACCGTGGTCAACCTATGCGACGAAAGTTCGGGTCTAATACCCCCTCGACCAAGTCTAAGTTCCGTAAGGTCAAGCCTAGGTTCCGAATATATATATACGCACTAGTCTCCGCATAGTCAAACCTAGACTTGAACCAAGATTAAACCTAGCGCTCTGATACCAACTTTTGTTAGTGTTTATGCCCTAGAGGCCATTATTGTATCATACTGGTTTGTATATTACTTAATGGAAGCTTGGGATATTCACAGTTGTATTGACAATCTTGCTCAAAATGGTAGTATGCTACTTGGTTTGTTTCTACTTCAATATGTGCATGTGATTCTTTTAACATATCGCTTATACATATTAGTAGAGCCCTTAGGATCTTTTCTTGATTATCAGCGTTGTGATGGCAGTCACACTAGTGGGGGCTGGGTAATCTATAAGCACGTCTTTATACAGGTCCCTAGTCGTAGGATTATCGAGAGGGGGCATCGATACTCCGGAGTTGACTAGTGTATACGCTTCTCATTCCAGCAGGGGAGATGGTCTATCCCACAGCCATTAGTACGTCGTACTAGAGATAGTATGCAGGTGCTCGTTAGGTTACGAGTACACCAGACAAGACTCATTGGGAACTGCTGGTGGGTATTATACCTATCATCGGGTAGCAGTTGTAGGGTTACTAGGCACACTAACAAGGATCTACAAGGTATCGACCATGCCAAAATTAAATTCTTATGTGCCGAATAACACAAAGCAAGATCGTATACTAGACTTTAGGCGAATCAATTAGCAAGTAAACAATTTTACTCTAAAGGGATACGAAATACAATCTTTGTAGATCGTTCCTCCACTTCTTTAGCTCCTTGATGAAGTCCCTTCGCCGCGATCGTGGTTCTCCCGGACCCTTGCATGGCTTCACGAGGCGAAAGGTGCGACCTTGCTTGAAGTCTCTGAGGCCGAAGATGATCTACGTCGAGGGAATTCCGAATCAAGCTTCCACTTCACTAACTTGAGAATTAGTGAAGCAAACACCCTATACTAAAGTGCTAATCTAGTAGAGGATGGAGAAATAGGAAGTGGGTTCTCTTTAGAATTTTATTTCTCTCACTCTTTCTCACTTTGGATCAAACCCTAGCAGGCTTTTTCCTTTTCACAATGAAGAAGAAGAAGAAAAGAAAGAGATGAGGATAATGATCAAGTGATAAGTCTAACCATGGTGAGTGAGTATCATATACTAACTCTTGTAGAGACTTAACCCTAGGCTAATCTTTATGGTTGGGTTAAGAAATATCCATAGTAAAAACAAAACTAAGTTGAATTAGTCAATGCATCCACAAGCTTCCACAAGCTTCATGCATTTTCTAATCCTCCACTTGATTTTGTAATTACTTTAGATATTAAAAACCCAAAATATAAATTAGCATAGTGTAAGTCCCATACACCCATGGATGATGTATCATCAACCATGATACAAAAATACAACACATTTTAATATATATCATATATATAGTAAAGATGTGTACATGTGAGAAAAAACCCTAAGTGAACATGTGTTAGTAAATGTAAACTAGTATATCTAACATACAATTATACACTTAATTATTAAATCAACACTTGACTTAATAATCCGGTCATATCTCATATAACCGGCTAACATCCATTGTATCGACTTATCGAATCAACACTTGATTCGATAACCCGGTTATATCATATATAACCGACCAATACAAAAAGTGGCGAGAATAGAATACGGTATCATATATATGCATTATTCTCGGTCCTGCACATATCACATACGTGCTCCTATTTCATTTTGCCTGAGCCAGTAAAACCTCTATGTAGGACTCTAAAGACTCGTCAATACGCCGGCAGTAAGTGATGATCACATCAAGCACCCACAAGCTATCAGCGGTACTAGCTGGACGTAACGGCTATCCGGGTATTGAGCGATCAGAAGATCAGAAAGCAAGCCCGCTCCAACTCCTGTAAAAGCCTGCCGGTAACACTTCCCGTACAGTCCGGTCTCCTCGTCTGATATGTCGCATATCGAGTCTAGGGGTGGTAAACGTCAGACCCCAATAACCGATATGTCGTGCCGATGTGAGGCTCATAACGGGTCGAGAAACTACTGGTAACACTTACCAGTAAATCTCTAGATCAGCCCTGGACAGGGACTTCCCTATTACGGCCAATCGAGCACAGCACAACATCAACCCCCAATACCAGGAGAGACGAAACCCCTCCTATCGCTCATTGCCTCCATGTGACTCGGGACTGTACCCAAAAACCACCGTTTTGCACGCCCTCATGGACATGGTAAGGTAGAAATCAAAGCACAGTGGGAATCACACAAGACTCTATGACGATCTCGGGTCTACAGACTAACCTGCACAAGTGTCACCAGAGAACTGCCATCTGACGTGAGGTATAATACCATCTGGGAGTTCTCGGCGAGTCCGTCCAGTGTACCCAGTCTCCACTGAGCACCCATATACCATCTCTAATGTCAAACACCAATGGATATGGGATCATCCATCGCCCATCTCATGGGTCGAAAAGCGTATACGCTAGTCTACACTGGTATATTGATGCCCCGTCTCGATACACCCATGACTAGGGACCTTGAAGGATGTACTTATGGACTACCATGTCCCCAGTAGTATGATCCGCATCATAGTCCAGGTAGTCAAGTACACATCCTAAGGGCTTTACCAACATGTAACTATAAGACAGTATAAAGAGACAAGTATACATGTTAAAGTAAAGTGCAACCAGATAACATACTATCATATCGAGCAAGAAAGTCCTCTCTATATATGTCTAAGCATCCAATATAATATACATCATCTGTACAATACTGGCCTCTAGGGCATACATACAACTAACAATCTCCCACTTGCATTAGGGCCAGCTGCTGTAGTATCGCATACCGAGCATCCCGAAGAGTCTCTCAAACTGTATCTGAAGAATGGCCTTCGTGAGTGGATCCGCAGTGTTGTTCTTCGTGTCAACCTTCCTGACCTCGATCTCCCGGTGATCTACTATCTCCCGGATCAGGTGATACCGCCACAGATTTTGCCTGGATCGCTGATGGGACCTGGGTTCCTTGGCCAAAGCCACCGCTCCATTGTTATCGCAATACAAAGGTATTGGATGCTCAATGGATGGAACCACTCCAAGTTCAGTAATGAACTTCTTGATCCAGACAGCCTCTTTGGCAGCATCGTTGGCAGCGATGTATTCAGCCTCCATCGTCGAGTCTACGACGGTTTCCTGCTTGGAACTCTTCCAGCTAATCGCCCCTCCGCAAAGGGTAAAGACAAATCCCGACTGCGACTTAGAGTCGTCCTTATCACTCTGAAAGCTCGAATCGGTAAAAGACTCCACTTGGAGTTCTCCATTACCATACACCAAGAGCATCTCTTTAGTCCTTCGTAAGTACTTGAGAATGCTCTTCACAGCTGTCCAGTGACTCTCTCCAGGATCAGCTTAATACCTACTCACTACACTTAGTGAGTATGCTACATCGGGTCTGGTACATAGCATCGCGTACATGATAGAGCCTACTGCCGAAGCATAGGGTATCGCTTGCATGCGAGCTCTCTCTAAATCAGTCTTGAGAGACATCTCTTTAGAGAGAGTGAACCCTGAGATCGTGGGTAAAAACCCACGTTTGGACTCTTCCATACTAAACCTCTTTAGTATGGTGTCAATGTACCTAGATTGGGACAATCCCAATATCCGTTTAGATCCATCTCTATAGATCCTAATTCCCAATATGCAGGAGGCATCACCAAGATCTTTCATTGAGAATCTTTGTGATAAGAAGATCTTGACCGATTACAGCATAGGAATGTCATTTCCTATCAAGAGTATGTCATCCACGTACAATACGAGGAAGACAACCTTACTCTCTGCCACCTTCTTGTAGATACAAGGTTCATCTACATTTTTGACGAAATCAAACTCTTTGATAACGACGTCAAAGCAGATGTTCCAACTCCGCGATGCTTGCCTTAATCCATAAATGGATTTAAACAGCTTGCAAACCTTCCCGCTGCTCCCACTATCTACGAAGCCCTCTGGCTGAGTCATGTACACGCACTCTTCTAAATCACCGTTTAGAAAGGCGGTCTTAACATCCATTTGCCAGATTTCATAATCATGATATGCTGCGATGGCAAGCATGATCCGGATGGATTTAAGCATAGCTACTGGAGAAAAAGTTTCATCATAGTCCACACCTGGTCTTTGACGAAAACCCTTTGCAACAAGTCTAGCTTTGAAAGTCTCCACTTTCCCATCTACACCAAGTTTTTTCTTGAAGATCCACTTGCTCCCAATGGGTTTTACCCTTTCAGGAGCATCTTCTAAAGTCCATACTTTGTTGGTGTACATGGATTCCATCTCGGACCGCATTGCATCCAGCCACTTCACTGTGTCCCCACTCGTGATAGCCTGCTCGAAGCTAGTTGGGTCATCATCAACCATGATGCAATCCTCGCTCCCACCATCTATGAGAAAACCGTAGTATCTCTCAGGTGGGTGAGGAACCCTACTAGATCGGCGGAGAGGCTGAGGTTCATTGGGAACTACCGAATCCTCCGGTTCCACTAAATCTTCAGTTTGAGTTTGTGTTTCTGGAACCTCTTCGAGCTCTACCACTTTGCCCCTAATTTCTTTTACAAGAAATTCCTTTTCTAAAAAGGTGGCATGTTGAGCAACAAACACCTTTTGTTCCTCACTGTGGTAGAAAAAATATCCATATGAATTCTTTGGATATCCCACAAACTTGCAAAGAACTGACCGTGCCTCGAGTTTGTCCGGATTTTGTTTTTTGACATAGGCCAGACAACCCCATATCTTAACTCGTTTAAGATATGGTCTCTTCCCACTCCATATCTTATATGGTGTGGTAGGTACAGATTTAGATGGAACTTGATTCAATAGGTATGCCGCTGTCTCCAGCGCATACCCCCAGAAGGAAATAGGTAACTCAGCTGTGCTCATCATAGAGCGCACCATATCTAATAGGGTGGGGTTCCTCCGTTCAGATACACCGTTGTGCTGTGGTGTATATGGAGGTGTCAGCTGAGAAAGAATCCCATTCCCTTTTAGGAAGTCTAGGAATTCATTGCTCAAGTATTCACCTCCTCGATCAGATCGAAGGATTTTAATACTTTTCCCGGTTTGGTTCTCGACTTCTTGTTTATATTCTCTAAATTTCTTAAAAGTTTCTGATTTGTGTTTCATCAGGAACACATATCCGAATCTAGAGAGATCGTCAGTGAATGTAATGAAGTACGCAGAACCATTCCTGGCATGTGTAGACATGGGGCCGCATACATCACTATGTACCAGTCCCAACAATTCCGTAACTCTTTCTCCATGTCCAGTAAACGGAGTTTTGGTCATCTTGCCTTTGAGTCATGACTAGCAAGTGTCATAAGATGAAAATTCAAACGGATTCAAATATCCATCTTTATACAACTTAGCTAGTCGTGTCGCATTGATGTGACCCAGTCTACAATGCCACAAGAAGGATTCGTTCAGTTCTGAACTCTTCCTCTTGTGTGTGTTTGTTATGCTCAGAACTGTTGATTGATTTAGAACATAAATGCTATTGCTCAACGTGTCTGATCCAACCAACTTTTGGTTTAGGAAAATGTTCATAATATTATCCTGTAATACAAAATTATATCGCTCTTTACTCAACAAAGAAACCGATATAATGTTGCATATCAGGTTCGGGATGAAATAGCATTCGTTCAGAATCAATGTATTACCAGTTGGCAATACAAGGTGATATTCCCCAACGGTTTTAGCTGCAACAATTGCACCATTTCCAACCCTTATGTCTTTATCACATTCTCCAAGTTCTCTACCTTTCCTAAGCCCATGTAACTGATTACATATATGGGATCCTGACCCGGTATCCAATACCCAGGACGTAGAGCAAATGGAGAAGCAGTTCTCTGTAACGAACACACCCGAAGAAAATGCATCAACATGTACTTTCTTCATTCGGGTGGCATGGGAATCCCGGTATTCCCCTATATCCTATTCAGTCCTATAACTCTTATAAGAAAGAACGGAACCAACGTTCCCCAGCACAGTATAACATGCGGGTTCGGTCAATACATCCATATTATTAACTTGATTAAGGCATGATATGGTCTCTACCTGGAGAGAGAGAGAGAAGAAAACACTTTAGCGTATGCTCTTGCAAGATCAGATTGGTTATTATTTTATCTAATCACGATAGCTCCAATTGTTTTTATCAAATCTTCCTTCAAACCATAAAAGGAAAGACTAGCCGGGATTAATTGCACCCTACAATTTCGCCAATCTTTTAGCCAGGCCAGTGTCGGTAGTTTGAGGGAGGTTCCCCATGCTTTCGCACGGACCTAATTAAAGTAAACCTCGTTTTCCCAGAGGCGTAACCCCGTTGACACCTTTCTAGACACCTACTTGATTGGCTAATTGTCCTGTGTAAAACTCTCCCGGGAGTAACAATTACTCGTAGTGGGTATCGGGATCCAACTATCTCATAGAAGGTATGCAATCTCATTGCAAATTTCAACACTTGAAATTCCCGATAATATTTTTCCCGAAACGATCTATGACCTTGATAAGGTCAATAAACCATAGACCGTAAGTCAAGTTCAACCCATCATTTCTTGATTGAATTAAACCCACCCGCACGACCCTTGACAAGGTCAACAAGGCCGTACGACTACCCTAAAACATTCTGCATCATATGCATAAACAGATAAATACTGGTCAGCTACCGCACACTACGCCTTGACAAGGTCAACAAACGCAGCACGAATACTAACCAGGACTTATCTGAAATGACGGAGGGCTACGACAGGTTTTTCTGAAAACCTATTACGTAATGAACTTGATATCGTCGTAGAATCGCGTGAATTTTGAAATGGAGTGATTTTGAGGCTTTCATTAGTTTTGCTAAAGAGGTCACTCCCGGTGAAGAGATCTCGGCTCTTTCCTTATGGAATAAGGTACATGATATATCATATACATTACTATGCAAAGCAAAACTCCAAAAGCAATCAAAAGCAAACCGAGTGTTGTAGCATCTGCCAGTTTTGCTAAAGAGATCACTCCCGGTGAAGGGATCTCGGCTCTTTCCTCATCGAATAAGGTGCGGGATATATCATATATATCGCTGTGCAAAGCAAAACTGTAGCTACCCTTTTTATTAAAATTTGATTCTACAACATCTTTTAGGTTTCTTTTCTTTCATTAATCACATTAATGAAGTCCCATCATTTAAGTCACCTAAACATCACAAATAAATACGACGTACACTTATGCCATCCGCATTCGCCTCGATGTCCCCTCGTGCACCGTTATGTTAGGTAACTAACGGCAGAGCAGGGCAGGGCTAGCGCAGGTGTAAAACATAAGTAACGCCTATATAATATATCATATATACTATATACAGTATTTATCACAGAACATCAAATGATCACATCACAGATATCGCAGCAGAAGAAACATATGAAACATTGGATATACTAGGACGTCCGTGTTTTATTTTGAGCCTCTATAAAACACGGATTCCACGGTCACGATGAATAGCCAAACCCACACCCCTAGACCCCTACGAGAGCGGCAAGCAACCCTACCAATTCTGGAGTTAGGAGACCCGGACTCGAACCCTCGAGTTGGTCTCCCACTGGACTCTAGAACCCGGTTACTTGTGCTCTCCTCCTTAGGTCTATCCTAGTGCAGAAAAGTAAATAATATACAAAAGGTGACATCAACCTCATCCCGGAAGTGCCCCAATAAAAGAATATTACATACAATTTATTTTAAATGAATGAAAATAAAAACTCTCATCTCACATAAAAAAAAACCCGGCTATTCAAAGCGCGACGATCCAATATAACATATTCAGCAACACATAACATCACATGTCATCAACGTAAGTAAATATGTGCATCCCAGTTGTCATTGACATATAGCAACGAAACCGGCGATATCACATATTATACTTACGGTCACAGAAAAGAAACTGTAAAATTACAACATTTGGAATCCACAATCTCTTTAGACATCGTAAATCCGAAATATCACATATTTCGCATTTCATGCCTAACTGTATGAATTCCACATATTGTATCACATTCCAGATAAATAGACAGTATTAAATTTTCCGATCGAATAATCAAATACCCAAGATTTCCACAATAGCTCAACACTTGAGCGGAGTTCAAAAATTCCAGAATACGTCACAGTAGCAACGGTCTAGCCGTAGAAGGGTCAAGCCAATGCCTCACATGTGGCACGCCGTACTGTCCCAAACCCTAAGGTTCAAAAGGCAGTTCAAGACGGTCACATGATTGAGTTAAGGTTTGTTGTCTTCTAGAGGGTCCATCGCATCACATGCAAGTTTTTCCGAAAGATTTAAACCCGAGAAAAATTCAACACTTGAATGTTTTTCGTACCGGGAAAACATTGAGTTAATGATATCCGTTCGAACATTTTAGTACTTTCTAAATTATCCGGAATAACATAACAAAATTAAATTCTCCGATCGAATCGACGATTACAAAATAGACCGTAAAATACTCAACACTAGAGTCAGTTTAAAAATACCCATAAAATAGAACAATCAGATACAAGAATTACTGTGCAAACCAACTGTCTAAGTCTCACTGTACGGCCGCAGTTCCGCCGCACAAGCAGGGTATTGCCGCGGAACCGCGGCGGTCAGTACATATTACGTCACCAATTTTGCTCCGTAATTCTTAGAAATACCTGCTGTATTTTTAAGGTATTTTTAATTCTTAAAAAACCCATATTTTCAAAAAAGTCCAGAGAAGGGTTGATTTCGACGTTGTCGGGTTCGTTCGGAGTTTTAACTTCGTTAACACATCGCCTAATACTCTAGCTAGGCTTTGATACCACTGTAGGGTTACTAGGCACACTAACAAGGCTCTACAAGGCATCGACCATGCCAAAATTAAATTCTTATGTGCCGAATAACACAAAGCAAGATCGTATACTAGAGTTTAGGCGAATCAATTAGCAAGTAAACAATTTTACTCTAAAGGGATACGAAATACAACCTTTGTAGATCATTCCTCTACTTCTTTAGCTCCTTGATGAAGTCCTTTCGCTGCGATCATGGTTCTCCCGGACCCTTGCATGACTTCACGAGGCGAAAGGTGCGACCTTGCTTGAAGTCTCCGAGGCCGAAGATGATCTACGTCGAGGGAATTCCGACTCAAGATTCCACTTCACTAACTTGAGAATTAGTGAAGCAAACACCCTATACTAAAGTGCTAATCTAGTAAAGGATGGAGAAATAGGAAGTGGGTTCTCTTTAGAATTTTATTTCTCACACTCTTTCTCACTTTGGATCAAACCCTAGCAAGCTTTTTCCTTTTCACAATGAAGAAGAAGAAGAAAAGAAAGAGATGAGGATAATGATCAAGTGAGAAGTCTAACCATGGTGAGTGAGTATCATATACTAACTCTTGTAGAGACTTAACCCTAGGCTAATCTTTATGGTTGGGTTAAGAAATATCCATAGTAAAAACAAAACCAAGTTGAATTAGTCAATGCATCCACAAGCTTCCACAAGCTTCATGCATTTTCTAATCCTCCACTTGATTTTGTAATTACTTTAGATATTAAAAACCCAAAATATAAATTAGCATAGTGTAAGTCCCATACACCCATGGATGATGTATCATCAACCATGATACAAAAATACAACACATTTTAATATATATCATATATATAGTAAAGATGTGTACATGTGAGAAAAAACCCTAAGTGAACATGTGTTAGTAAATGTAAACTAGTATATCTAACATAAAATTATACACTTAATTATTAAATCAACACTTGACTTAATAATCCGGTCATATCTCATATAACCGACTAACATCCATTGTATCGACTTATCGAATCAACACTTGATTCGATAACCCGGTTATATCATATATAACCGACCAATACAAAAAGTGGCGAGAATAGAATACGGTATCATATACACGCATTATTCTCGGTCCTGCACATATCACATACGTGCTCCTATTTCGTTTTGCCTGAGCCAGTAAAACATCTATGTAGGACTCTAAAGACTCGTCAATACGCCGGCAGTAGGTGATGATCACATCAAGCACCCACAAGCCGTCAGTGGTACTAGCTGGACGTAACGGCTATCGGGTATTGAGCGATCAGAAGATCAGCAAGCAAGCCCGCTCCAACTCCTGTAAAAGCCTGCCGGTAACATTTCCCGTACAGTCCGGTCTCCTCGTCTGATATGTCTCATATCGAGTCTAGGGGTGGTAAACGTCAGACCCCAATAACCGATAAGTCGTGCCGATGTGAGGCTCATAACGGGTCAAGAAACTACTAGTAACACTTACCAGTAAATCTCTAAATCAGCCCTGGCCAGGGACTTCCCTGTTACGGCCAATCGAGCACAGCGCGACATCAACCCCCAATACCAAGAGAGACGAAACCCCTCCTATCGCTCATTGCCTCCATGTGACTCGGGACTGTACCCAAAAACCACCGTTTTGCATGCCCTCATAGACGTGGTAAGGTGGAAATCAAAGCACAGTGGGAATCACACAAGACTCTATGACGATCTCGGGTCTACAGACTAACTTGCACAAGTGTCACCAGAGAACTGCCATCTGACGTGAGGTATAATACCATCTGGGAGTTCTCGGCGAGTCTGTCCAGTATACCCAGTCTCCACTGAGCACCCGTATACCATCTCTGATGTCAAACACCAATGGATATGGGATCATCCATCGCCCATCTCATGGGTCGAGAAGCGTATACGCTAGTCTACACTGGTATATCGATGCCCCGTCTCGATACACCTATGACTAGGGACCTTGAAGGATGTACTTATAGACTACCATGTCCCCTAGTATGATCCGCATCATAGTCCAGGTAGTCAAGTACACATCCTAAGGGCTTTACCAACATGTAACTATAAGACAGTATAAAGAGACAAGTATACATGTTAAAGTAAAGTGCAACCAGATAGCATACTATCATATCGAGCAAGAAAGTCCTCTCTATATATGTCTAAGCATCCAATATAATATACATCATCTGTACAATACTGGCCTCTAGGGCATACATACAACTAACAGCAGTTCCCAGGTGACATGAGTACAGCTTAGTCCGTTGAATTGACACTGATACTTCGCCTTGAGTGTGTTCCCACTGTACTTTGATTACTACCCTACCATGCTCAAAGGATTCGTGCAAACAGGTAGTAGTTGGGTGCAGTCTCGACGCACATAGAGGTAGTGGCGGTTAGACAGGATTCGTATCTCCCGGTATTGGGGGTGTAGGGTTACTTAGCATGGAAGCAAGGTTTCGGGTGGCACCGTCTATGCCGTTTTCAAAAATTTTCCGTTCTAAACAACCCTAACCAAGAATCTTAACTAGAGATATAAACAAAACACCATGCAAACAACTTTGCAAGTCTAATGAATGAGGAATACAACCTTTGTAGACCAGTCCTTCAGTTCAAATGCTCCATGTAGAAGTCCCTTCACTGCGAGTAAGAATCTCCCGAACTCTTGAGTGTCTCCACAAGGTGAAAGATGCAAACTTGCTCGAAGTCTTCGAGGCCGAAGATAATCTACATCGAGGAGACTCAAGCTCATGCTACCTCTTCACTAAATTAGGGTTTAGTGAAGCAAACACCCTAAACTAAATGGCTAATAGTAGAGGATGGTGAAGTAGGAAATGGGCTCTTTTTAGTTTTCTTTCTCTCTCAATATTTTCTCACCTTGGAAAAAACTAGCAAGCTTTTTTTGAGGAAGAAGATGAAGTGATGAACAAATGAAAACTCATAAGGTGAGAATAAGAACCATGGGTGAGTTAGTGTCATACACTAACTCATGTAGAGAGTTTACAATGGTTAGTATAATGGTTGGGTCAATAAATATCTACAAGTGAAACAAAAATGGTGGACTTGGTCAATATTTCTATAAGCTTCTACAAGCTTATAGCCATGTCAAATATCCATCCAATTTTGAATTACTTAGATAAATATAAAACCTACAATATATCAAACATGGTGTAAGTCTCATACACCCAAGAATCATGTATCATCAAGCATGACATAATAAAATGTACATTAATATATATCACATATATACTACATGCACACAAGTGAGAAAAAGAATACTTAGTGAGAAAATATTAGTTAATGTAAGTTAATATATCAAATATATAATTATACATTAAATTATCAAATCAACACTTGATTTAATAATCCGGCTATATCACATACAACCGACTAATATCATATGAATCAACTTATCGAATCAACACTTGATCCGATAACATGGCTATATCACATATAACCGACAGATATCACATATCACGAGAATAGAATGCGGTATCACATACACGCATTAATCTCGATCCCGCACATATCACATATGTGCTCTGGTTGTTAGAATATTATGCGTGTTCAAGTTTAGTTTTAAATACCGCAATCAAGACGGTTTCGCTTGTAGCTAGCCGGTTGAGTACGGGTCGTCCGCAGGGAGATGGGAGTCTTTTTCAATGTGTTTTAACGAGTTAAGTCCGGTTGTTCAGATTTTGTTTGTGATTATCTAAGTGTTGAGTTGATATTTAAAGCGAGCTTGTTAGGGTTAGGATTAGGTTAGTTTGAGTTAGGAGTCTCCACATCTTTCGTTGCCCCTCTTAATATCGGTGTTACGGTAATCGGCAACAACGGGGATTAGCACGACTAGGAAGGAACTTGCGAGTATAAGCTAGGCTTTCCAACGCATAAGTCCTTCCTTTTGGTGCTTGTCCGTCCGTTCTTGGCTCTTAGCCATAACCTCCGGTTAATTCAACCACAACCGGTCTCACTACGGAATCACCGCTATCATGTAGGATAGGGTGCCGTAAGGAGCGGATTGTGGTTCAATTAATGGGAGTTGATTTAAGCTGTTGGGCAAGGAAAGAGTGAGAGAGATTTCCTTCTCTCAAACTTCCCTTATCCTACCCTAACAAGTATGAACTACTCACACATCATGATACGGAAAAACAAAACAAAACAAAAGAGGAAGATAGAAAGAAAGAGATTAGAAGAATACGACTAGCTATTTGCGACCTCACCTTGGCGAGGATCGAGCGTAAGCATCATTGTCGTATGTAAGGATAAAGAAAAAGAGAGAAGAAAGAAACAACAAGAAAATAACAACAACTACTTAACAATTAAAATTACAACAAGTAAAGAAAGAGCAAGACAAGCATGATAATAAAATGATCTTCTTTATTTACCATTCCTCCCTCACAAAGCTCACTACAAGTTTAATGGAGAAGAGATGAGAAGAAGAAGAACATGTAAACTAAAACCTAGAAAAAGAAAATACAAGAATGGACCCTTTCCTTCACAAAGTTCTGGGCTATTTATAGGCCAAAAAATGAAAACATAGGGCAACCACCAGAACCATGATGAAAATACCAAACTACCCCCAAAAGCTCTGCAGACTTGGCGCCTAAACGGCCGCGGATCCGCGGCCTAGACCCCCCTTTGGCCGCGGATCCGCGGCCTTCTGGTTGAGTTGGGCCCCCCAATTTGCTGTGGTTCCCTGGTCCTCTGTGCCCTTTATTCTGGTATCTGTATTTTTTCATAATTTCTTCACGAATTTTCCAGAATTTCTGTTGAGGGAAAGGTGGACTTTTTGTCAAGATTTGGCATGATTGCCTCGAGCTCCGCGTAGATCTCTTGGATCTTGTGCTACCATTGAGCCTTGTGCATGAAAATGACATTGATTTGACGTTTTTGTCTTCCTAAACTGGTATCTAGCAACATACGGATGAAGAGCGGAGACCGTGTTTTATCTGTGGTTGGCAGGAACCCGGATTTTTTCGTGTTTTCCATGAATTTCACCGTTCAAGAACCGAGAACCTGTATCCTGCAATTGACTAGCAAACACGGCTCAAGAGTATCTACCGATATGCAATGTGATAAAAATTGGGCGATATGAAAATGCAAAAATCTGATATGAACAAATACCCCCAAACTTATCATTTGCTCGTCCCGAGCAAAGCCAATTTATTCACAAAAATTTCCTAACCTCACTTTCGCAGGGAACGCGATTGCACTGAGCATGTGCAACAAGCCGTTAAACCTCTAGGTGTCCCTAGTAGGAGGAGTGCTGTCTCCTGAGGGTTTTCAGCGGATACTACCCACAAAATCCGGTCAAGTTGGTTTTGTAAAATAACTAAGATTCAAACCCTACAGTTTTGTTTTAGAAAATAACAATTCTATAATCCTAAGTCTAGACCATCGAACCTTTATTTTTCACACCTCGCTTCTTATTTAACTACAGATTTTATATGTCTTTACGTGCAGTGCATTTAGTGTCGTTAAGTTCCTGAAGGATCGATTAAAGTCATCATGTCGCACAATAAAGCCCAGATAACAATTTTAAAAGGATCACATAAGTTTTATAAAGAGTTAATCATTTTTCAAGTTTCGTTTTCCAGTAAGGTTTCAACTTCAGAATTTCTATCTTCCTTAACAGGAAACTAAGTCGTATTTTTCACTCCACCTTTTTCTTGTTTTCATTTCATACACACCTCTGTGAACGTGCAATAGTCTTTATCATAGAATAAAACCTTCATATCTCCGTTAATTTTTTTTATAAAAGCCTGTCTTTTATCAAGATTATTCTCACACAAAGAACCGTTAGGAATTTTAACTCGGAGAGAACACTTGCTTGACTTTGTTTTAAACTGGACTTTCTGGGCTTCTTAGCGAGCTTTGGGCCAATGCACCCAAACCAGTTGGTTTTAGGGCATTAGGTGTAGAAACACCCCAGCGGACTTAATTACTCAAGTTACCTAGGTCCAAAAACAAAAGACAGTTTGGCGTAAAAATCAGATGATTTGATACGAACGGAGATATAACCGGCAGTTCAAATATTTTTTTGGATAAAAGACGTGTTTAGTGGGTTCGGTGTGTAATCATTCCAATCAAGTTTCAGATGGGTTATTTTTCAGACTTAGCCCCAATTACGGCATCAATAACATTCTTCATATTCGCTTTACTTCATAAACTATTCTTGACATTACTTATTTCAGAACAAACCTATTTGATCCTCAGAAAATCATTTATCTGTTTAAAAGTTTTTCAACATAAAAGACTTGTCATCTAATTCCCAAAAACTCACGACACGTGTAGTGTGATGTAAAGACGTATATCAGCTATAGTTAGCTTCAAAGGAGAGTTATTGTAGCGTCTTGAAAAGTCGTTTTGGTGTTTCCCTGAAATTCGGTGAAAATTCGGTATTTTTCCGAAAACCGTCTTTCTTGTTATTTTGCAGTTTAGGGCTAATTATACCTAAAATGGATAGGTAATTTCTTGTTTTTAGTAGCTAATGAGTTAATTATGAAATTTTGGTCGTTTAAAAATTTTCCCTAATTTTTCAATTTTTTAATATTATTTTAGGCCAGTAAGAAAATACATTAAATAAGCGACAAATATAAATTTTTCCGGGCTAATTTTAATCTCCAAAATTATGATAATTAAAATCTAGTGATAACATAATTTTTTAGTAATTTATTTTGATTTTTAACAAATTTTTATGATATGAAACGAATTTATTGAATTTTGAGCTAAAACTTGCAATTTTTGAGTTGTAGGGGGCCTTTTTGCATAAAATTTCTTTTGTAAAACCCCTCTCTCTTTTCCCTCAGCCCTAGGACAGCCCCACCTTGTGCAAGTCCAGAAATTTCTGGCCTCATTTTCTTGGGTTGCTTTCTTGTGTTGAATTGTTGGTTTATTGGATTTATTTTAATTAAAATGAATAAGGTATGGTGCATTTGACTTTGGAGACTTGACCCTTGACTTTCCCCACTTGCCCACACCCTCCCCCTCACCTCTTGCTGGCCGAAACCTGCACACCCCTCCTCTTCATCTCTTTTCTTCTCATTTCTTCAAAATTCTTCAAGTTTAATTCAAAGAAAATTGCAAATTAAAGCTTGCAAATTTAAAACCATCCTTCATCCTTCTTTTCCTTCACCTCCCTAGCTTGGATCTTGAAACTTGAGGCCATCATTTGGAGCAAAATCCATTCTTGCTAGATCTCTAGTGAGGTATAATCCCTTGCTAATTAAATTCTTTTGTTTAAGATTCTTAAGTAGATTGTTGTAGTGTTAAATTTAGTGTAGTTCTAATCTAGTTTTCTTAGGTTATGCTTGAAAAATTTAACTAGGGTTTTGAAGCCATAATAGTTAATTAGATTGTTTTATAGTTAATCTAGTTGTTAATTAACAAATCTATATGGTCACCTTGTTTATGTAGTCTTCAATTTTGCTAAATTAGTTAATTTTAGAAGTGTGAAATTGTTGTTTTAGGAAAATCTAGAAAGGGGTTTATGTTTGGAAAATGGTATTTGAAGCTTGATAAATGAGTTGATTAGGGTTTAGAAAACATTATTTAGTTGATTAAACCTAAATTGTTATCTAGTTATTTTGCTAACCTAATCTAAGAGATTAATTTTCTTATGTGGGCTTTTGTTGTGTTAATTTAAGTTTTCAAGTGTGGAAATTGATTTGGAATTTGCTAGGTTATAAATTCAAGAAATAGTTGTTATGGAAAATAGGATTGGAATCTTTGTTATTGTGTTGTAATTAGTGTTTGTAGATTGCTTGTAGTGTGGTTGGGTGTTCAAGCTTGATAGTAGTCTTTTGTAGCCAATCGGCGATTCTTGCACCGATTTTGGAATGCAATTGCTTACTAGTTTTGTTATAAAGTTATGGGATGAATTATTTTTGATATCTTGATGATTGTAATGGCTTGTCCTACGACTTTTAGGATGCGTGAGTGCGGTTTTTTTTGAGTAGTCGGGTTTTAGTCTTGCCGGGCGATCAAATCGGCGTTTTTGGCAGTTTTTGCGATTTTCGCGTGTGTTCCGCGCACTTTGTGCACGTTGTACCTAGCTAGCGAACGTTAGTAGTTTCGTTTGGGTTTTGCGTCGTTCTTGATATGTAACCTTATGTTTGGTATTGATGTTAATTCCAGGTTCGGTCGTGGAGACGTCAGACGCGGCGCGAAAGGGAAAGGCGGTGATTGGACACAGCTAGCCAGGGATTCCGGTGAGTAGATGTAACATCTACGGGGGACTATCGTTGGATGGAGCAAGCCGCCCTATAGTTTTAGTAACTTACAAGATCCTTAGTAATGTTAATAATTAGGGGTGAAATACTTAATTGACTATTTGCTGCATCCATGCATTATATGGACATACCTATACGAAACCATTTCATAGGACACCTGCACCATTACCAGGGTTTTTATATGCAGCACGAGCACTATTCATGCTTACACACACACCCTGGTAATTGTCATACCACCACACTAGATAAATTTTAAATTGAAACCTTTTACTAATTGATACTTAAACAGGTACTATTGCCTTTAATTCCTTAAAATGAAACCGTAGGACTGCTATTCATGTGCATGTACTTCATCATATTAACTGTTCATGCCTAATCCATTAATTACACATCGCAACTTGATTATTGACACCATATGCATTCATTATTATTGATATATGCACTTATGAGGACTTCTTGAGATTTTATGATATTTCTGGATTTCGGGGGAAAGCCGCAAAATTTCTAAACTTATTATATTTTTAAAACATGTAAATTGCGGTTTTCTAGTGATGTAAGTGTCGTCCACCATGAGTTTGCTGTGGTTTTTGGAGACCCGTTTCGAGGAGTTGGATGAACCGTTTCGGGTACATGGTGCGCCCGGTAGGGTACCCCGAGGCAAGAAGCTCGTGGTGCTGACGATGAGCCTGGCAGGGGACGGATTACCGACCGGTGACTTCATTGGGCACGGCGGATATCCAGAGGATACCGACCGGGGCCGCGAGAGGATGAGATATTGATATTGAGATGGGTCAGCCGGATGGCTGAGGCCAGAGACACTATGACATGGATTTATGAGATTTGAGACAGCTTTTGGGTGTCGTTGCTGGACACCGTTTTTCGTCGATTCATTGACATTATGCTGGCATTCTAAAAGAGTTTCAAACACAAAAAGAGATAAAATGTTTCTTATATATACCTATTGAGACCTCAGATATTCATGTTGCATACATATTAGTACACTGATGTTGTATACACACCTGCTAGTGCATCCCGTCATACCTGTATTTTAGATGCTAGGATGCTTGTGTGCATGCATGCGATAGCCTTTGTAGATGTTATTTATTACTCACGAGTTGGCAACTCACCCCCGTTGTGCCACAGTCTTTTGCAGGTCCGCTCCGTCAGTTCAGTAGCGGCGGGCGCACTTGTTCTTTTGCCTCTTTTGTCTGGGCTCGAGATTTGCTCATAGGTGGGTTATGTTATCATTTTTGTACCACCTTGTATATTCTTGTATCTAGTGTACTCCATCTACTGTTTCTACCAGATTTATTGTATATTGACCTAGAGATGAGACTGTGAGGTTTGTGGACTTTTATGCTGTATTTTGGGGTCGAACTCACTTGAGTCGACATGATGTTTTCTTATTCTTTATTATGATTATTATGCTTGCTGTCATTTACATTGCGTGGGATTTGTGACCGCCTTGTGGCGAAGAGCTAGCTCCCTCTTGGGGATGCCCTATTTTGTTGGATTCATGTATATTTTTGTTGTACCCATTTTGGGGGCCAGTATTTACAAAGGAGACTCTGCCGAAATTTTCGGGAAAATTAGTATGGTTTTTAAAAAGGGTTTTACATGACTTATTTGATAAACTTGCTTTCAATTGATTGGGTTTTCTTCACTCTTTTGCTTAATTGGTTTTGTTTTCTGGGCTTTGGCTTACTTATTTTACGGACGTCTTTAGACGTTTCGTAAACTTAAGTGCCAGTCACGTTCCGTACCCTGCGGGTCGTGACAAAGTTGGTATCAGAGCGATAGGTTTTACCTTTGTGAGTGTAGGTTGACCCTTGGTAGATGGAGTAAGTGACTTAAGCAGGGTAACGTAGCGTGCGTATGTCCGCGGCATACTTACGATACGGTACTCCGCCTAAGTGACTTTAGGATATACTTGCTTGAAAAATTCCTTCTTCAATTCCGTGTATCCTATGATCCTATTGCACTATTCTTACTGTCCTGTTTCCTGTAACAGCCACTATGCCGCCGAAGGCTATGAGGGCACAGAGGGCTGCCGCCAGAGACGAGATTCGAGCTGGCTCGTCCGAGACTAGGACTGAGCAGGGTGGTATGCCTACGCCGCAGGGACCGACCGATCCACCTTCCTCGGGCCGTATGGATAGGCTCGAGATCGGTATGGAGGAGTTGCGACAGATGATGGGAGGCATGCAGGAGCTACGTCAGATGGTAGGATCCCTAGTTGCAGCCAGTCGTACACCGAGGCCGGATGACGTACCTACTACATCACAGACGACCATGATACCTGCTCCTACTACTACCACCGTGGCCATTCCGGTTTCACTACAGGATTTCATGAGGCTGAGACCTCCAGTATTCACCGGCACCGAGGCAGCGGAGGACCCACAGACGTTCCTTGACAGTTTAGCCAGGATCTGCCGTTCGCTGAGATGTTCGGATGATCGATGGGTAGAGCTTGCAAGTTTCCGACTAGAGGGTCCCGCGCAGACATGGTGGGAGTCAGTCTTGAGAGGTCGAGCTGCAGGTCTGCCGCCTATGACTTGGGCCGAGTTTACAGCGGTCTTTCTAGCCCGTTTCCTTCCAGAGAGCGTTCGTGACGCCAGAGCTCGCAGCTTCGAAGCCTTAGTCAAGACACCTGGGATGACGGTGTCTGAGTATGACATCCAGTTTACACAGTTATCCCGATATGCTCAGTATTTGGTGGATACCGAGGAGAAGATGGTGAAGAGGTTCGTACAGGGACTTGATGCCCAGCTATATCTTGCCATTGGCGCCCAGCACTACGACACTTATTCAGCTGCTAGGGATACGGCATTGCGGATGGAGGCACGCATATCACAGACTTCGGCCGTTTCTGGGCCGAAGAGGATGCGCACCGATGTACCGTCTCAGAGGCAGCGCGCCAGATTCTTTCCGAGAGATAGGCCTGGCAGAGGATTTGGGCGGGGACAGTTATATGGTTCTTATCCCCAGGGGCAGCAGCCGTCGCCAGGATGTTTTGGGTGCGGGAGTTTGCACCATCTTGTCAGAGACTGTCCGGTGAGACGACAGGGAGCAGCGACAGTTCCGCATGTGACCCTACCACCATCACCACCCCCTCCTCAGAGAGCCCTACTTCCTACCCCAGGCGATGCTCCATGCCAGTTAGGTGCACCGAGAGGCCGTAGACGCGGCGGTCCTGTTCAGAGAGGACGAGGAGGCAGAGGCCGAGGTCGAGGTCAGCCCGCTATCGGTGGAGGACAGGCCCGAGTTTTTGCTTTGACACCGCAGGATGCGCAGGCATCCAATGCCGTTGTGACAGCTACTTTGCCAGTTTGTTCTTTCGACGCACGGGTATTATTCGACCCAGGTTCCACACATTCGTACGTATCTACACACTTTGCACCGATGTTGGGCCGTGAGTCGTCGTCGTTAGATCAGCCGCTTGTTGTTGTTACTCCGGTAGGCGAGTCGTTTTTCGCTCGGTTTGTATTTCGTTTGTGTTCCGTTCGTATCGGGGAGAGGGATTCATCAGTTGATTTGATACTCCTCGATATGTTGGACTTTGATGTGCTTCTGGGCATGGATTGGCTAGCCACTTGTTATGTTTCGGTGGACTGCCGTGAGAAGGCAGTCAGATTTAGCTTTCCGGGAGAGCCAGTCCTTGTTATTCAGGGAGACCGCAGTGTCACCCTTCCCAGCTTAATTTCGTCTCTTCGTGCAGGTCAGCTCTTGCGGAAGGGATGTCAGGGATTCTTAGCGTTTGTTTGTGATACTTGAGCTGCAGAGGTTCCGTTAGACCGGGTCCCGGTAGTTTGTGAGTTCCCTGATGTTTTCCCTGATGAGCTACCTGGGCTACCGCCTGAGCGCGATGTCGAGTTCTGCATTGATTTGATTCCCGGTTCGGGGCCTATTTCTATACCACCTTATCGGATGGCCCCGGCAGAGCTTCGAGAGCTGAAGGATCAGTTGCAGGATTTGTTAGATAAGGGGCTTATTCGACCGAGTGTTTCTCCATGGGGTGCTCCGGTCCTGTTTTTCAAGAAGAAGGATGGAAGTTTGCGCTTATGTATCGACTACCGCCAGCTGAACAAAGTTACCGTTCGGAACAGATATCCGTTGCCGCGCATTGATGATTTGCTCGACCAGCTTCAGGGTGCGGGGTATTTTTCGAGGATCGACTTGCGATCAGGATACCATCAGCTGCGAGTTCGACAGGAGGATATACCGATGACAGCCTTCCGTACACGCTATGGCCACAATGAGTTTTTGGTGATGTCGTTCGGACTCACCAACGCCCCAGCAGCATTCATGGATTTGATGAACCGTACATTCAGGCCGTATCTTGACTTGTTCATCATCGTGTTTATCGACGATATCTTGGTGTACTCCCGGAGCAGAGAGGAGCACGAGCAGCACTTGCGGATTACGTTACAGACTTTGAGGGAGCACCAGCTATTCGCGAAGTTCTCCAAGTGTGCATTCTGGGTGGACAGCGTCGGATTCTTGGGTCACGTGGTTACGAGAGACGGCATTTGTGTGGACCCAAAGAAGATTGAGGCTGTTCAGCAGTGGCCCCGACCTACATCGGTTACTGAGATCCGTAGTTTTCTAGGCTTGGCGGGCTACTACAGGCGTTTTGTTCAGGACTTCTCCCGTATAGCTGCACCGTTGACCAGTTTGACCCGGAAGGGAGTTCCTTTCGTCTGGACAGAGGAGTGCGAGCGCAGTTTTCAGCAGCTACGGACATGTTTGACTACGGCGCCGGTATTATCTTTGCCTTCGGGATCAGGCGGATTTGTTGCCTACTGTGATGCTTCGCGAGTGGGATTAGGATGCGTATTGATGCAGCATGGCCGGGTGATCGCTTATGCTTCTCGGCAGTTGAAGAAGCATGAACAGAACTACCCCACTCATGATTTGGAGATGGCTGCAGTGGTCTTTGCACTGAAGATTTGGCGACATTACCTGTACGGCGAGTCGTGTCAGATATTCACCGATCACAAGAGCTTAAAGTACATATTTCAGCAGCGAGACCTGAACCTCAGACAGCGTCGTTGGATGGAGTTGGTGAAAGACTACGACTGCGAGATCTTATATCACCCCGGCAAGACAAATGTGGTGGCAGATGCGTTGAGTAGGAGGCCCGGGGGTAGTCTATCCTTTTTGCGCGCAGTGCAGAGGCAGTCGTTAGCAGATTGGCAGATGTTATGCGACAGCCGAGTTGAGTTCGAGTTCACTCAGACAGGGGGACAGCTCGCGCATGTTCGTGCACGCCCACAGTTGCTTGACCGTATATATGAGGCACAGCACAGTGACGACCGTTGCTCAGAGATCATGGCACAGATAGGACAGGGCAGATTTTCCGAGTTCGTGGTTGACGATCAGGGGATTTTACGATATGGATCTAGACTGTGCGTACCAGATGCTGATGGATTGCGGCGCGACATTCTTGAGGAGGCACACCGATCAGTGTATAGTGTCCACCCCGGTTCCACCAAGATGTACCATGATATGAGAGAGACCTATTGGTGGGACGGGATGAAGAGGGACATTGCGGAGTTCGTTTCGAGATGCCTGACTTGTCAGCAAGTCAAGGCCGAGCACCAGAGGCCCGCAGGAGAGTTACAGCCGTTACCCATTCCAGAGTGGAAATAGGAGCAGATTTCGATGGATTTCGTTGTGGGTCTACCCAGGACCAGTCGAGGGTACGACTCCATCTGGGTGATCGTGGATAGATTGATGAAAGCGGCTCACTTCCTGCCAGTGAAGATGACTTTCAGCTTCGCTCAGTATGCTCAGCTCTATATTGACGAGATCGTGCGACTACATGGCGTACCGACTTGTATCGTGTCAGATCGAGGCACTCAGTTCACCAGCCGACTTTGGCAGAGACTTCAGGAGGCTTTGGGCACTCGTTTGAGCTTCAGCACAGCGTTTCATCCGCAGACAGACGGACAGTCAGAGCGGACCATTCAGACTCTCGAGGACATGCTCAGAGCGTGCGTTTTAGACTTTGGTGGTAGCTGGGATCGTCATTTACCTCTAGTGGAGTTCTCCTACAACAACAGCTTCCAGGATACTATTCAGATGGCACCTTTCGAGGCATTGTATGGGAGGAGATGCAGATCGCCCGTGTGTTGGACAGAGCTCAGCGAGAGCAGCATTTTGGGGCCGCAGCTTGTTGAGGAGACGACAGCGAAGATACAGTTGATCCGAGACCGGATGAGAGCGGCTCAGAGCAGGCAGAAATCCTATGCAGACAGGCGCCGTCGCAGATTAGAGTTCGCAGTTGGTGACCATGTTTTTCTGAAAGTCTCCCCGATGAAGGGCGTGATGCGTTTTGGGCGAAAGAGGAAGCTTAGCCCTAGATTCGTAGGTCCCTTCGAGATCCTCGAGCGGGTTGGCGCTGTTGCTTATCGTTTGGCTCTTCCTCCCAGCTTTCCCGATGTTCACCCCGTCTTCCATGTTTCGATGCTCCGCAAGTACCTTCACGACCCTTCGCATGCGATTCAGCACCCGACAGTCCAGCTAGAGCGCGACCTTTCTTTTGCAGAGCAGCCGGTGGCCATCCTGGATCGGCAGGTGAAGAAGTTGAGGTCGAAGATTATACCAACCGTCAAGGTCCTTTGGCGTAGCCCGAGCAGCGAGGAGGTTACCTGGGAGACCGAGGGCGAGATGAGGAAGAAATATCCCCATCTCTTTGAAGGTACGCGTAGCTATATTTTTAAATTCGGGGACCGAATTTCTTTAAGGGGGGAAGATTGTAGCGTCTTGAAAAGTCGTTTTGGTGTTTCCCTGAAATTCGGTGAAAATTCGGTATTTTTCCGAAAACCGTCTTTCTTGTTATTTTGCAGTTTAGGGCTAATTATACCTAAAATGGATAGGTAATTGCTTGTTTTTAGTATCTAATGAGTTAATTATGAAATTCTGGTCGTTTAAAAATTTTCCCTAATTTTTCAATTTTTTAATATTATTTTAGGCCAGTAAGAAAATACATTAAATAAGCGATAAATACAAATTTTTCCGGGCTAATTTTAATCTCCAAAATTATGATAATTAAAATCTAGTGATAACATAAATTTTTTAGTAATTTATTTTGATTTTTAACAAATTTTTATGATATGAAACGAATTTATTGAATTTTGAGCTAAAACTTGCAATTTTTGAGTTGTAGGGGGCCTTTTTGCATAAAATTTCTTTTGTAAAACCCCTCTCTCTTTTCCCTCAGCCCTAGGACAGCCCCACCTTGTGCAAGTCCAGAAATTTCTGGCCTCATTTTCTTGGGTTGCTTTCTTGTGTTGAATTGTTGGTTTATTGGATTTATTTTAATTAAAATGAATAAGGTATGGTGCATTTGACTTTGGAGACTTGACCCTTGACTTTCCCCACTTGCCCACACCCTCCCCCTCACCTCTTGCTGGCCGAAACCTGCACACCCCTCCTCTTCATCTCTTTTCTTCTCATTTCTTCAAAATTCTTCAAGTTTAATTCAAAGAAAATTGCAAATTAAAGCTTGCAAATTTAAAACCATCCTTCATCCTTCTTTTCCTTCACCTCCCTAGCTTGGATCTTGATGCTTGAGGCCATCATTTGGAGCAAAATCCATTCTTGCTAGATCTCTAGTGAGGTATAATCCCTTGCTAATTAAATTCTTTTGTTTAAGATTCTTAAGTAGATTGTTGTAGTGTTAAATTTAGTGTAGTTCTAATCTAGTTTTCTTAGGTTATGCTTGAAAAATTTAACTAGGGTTTTGAAGCCATAATAGTTAAGTAGATTGTTTTATAGTTAATCTAGTTGTTAATTAACAAATCTATAAGGTCACCTTGTTTATGTAGTCTTCAATTTTGCTAAATTAGTTAATTTTAGAAGTGTGAAATTGTTGTTTTAGGAAAATCTAGAAAGGGGTTTATGTTTGGAAAATGGTATTTGAAGCTTGATAAATGAGTTGATTAGGGTTTAGAAAATATTATTTAGTTGATTAAACCTAAATTGTTATCTAGTTATTTTGCTAACCTAATCTAAGAGATTAATTTTCTTATGTGGGCTTTTGTTGTGTTAATTTAAGTTTTCAAGTGTGGAAATTGATTTGGAATTTGCTAGGTTATAAATTCAAGAAATGGTTGTTATGAAAAATAGGATTGAAATCATTGTTATTGTGTTGTAATTAGTGTTTGTAGATTGCTTGTAGTCTGGTTGGGTGTTCAAGCTTGATAGTAGTCTTTTGTAGCCAATCGGCGATTCTTGCACCGATTTTGGAATGCAATTGCTTACTAGTTTTGTTATAAAGTTATGGGATGAATTATTTTTGATATCTTGATGATTGTAATGGCTTGTCCTATGACTTTTAGGATGCGTGAGTGCGATTTTTTTTGAGTAGTCGGGTTTTAGTCTTGCCGGGCGATCAAATCGGCGATTTTGGCAGTTTTTGCGATTTTCGCGTGTGTTCCGCGCACTTTGTGCACGTTGTACCTAGCTAGCGAACGTTAGTAGTTTCGTTTGGGTTTTGCGTCGTTCTTGATATGTAACCTTATATTTGGTATTGATGTTAATTCCAGGTTCGGTCGCGGAGACGTCAGACGCGGCGCGAAAGGGAAAGGCGGTGATTGGACACAGCTAGCCAGGGATTCCGGTGAGTAGATGTAACATCTACGGGGGACTATCGTTGGATGGCGCAAGCCGCCCGATAGTTTTAGTAACTTACAAGATCCTTAGTAATGTTAATAATTAGGGGTGAAATACTTAATTGACTATTTGCTGCATCCATGCATTATATGGACATACCTATACGAAACCATTTCATAGGACACCTGCACCATTACCAGGGTTTTTATATGCAGCACAAGCACTATTCATGCTTACACACACACCCTGGTAATTGCCATGCCACCACACTAGATAACTTTTAAATTGAAACCTTTTACTAATTGATACTTAAACTGGTACTATTGCCTTTAATTCCTTAAAATGAAACCGTAGGACTGCTATTCATGTGCATGTACTTCATCATATTAACTGTTCATGCCTAATCCATTAATTACACATCGCAACTTGATTATTGACACCATATGCATTCATTATTATTGATATATGCACTTATGAGGACTTCTTGAGATTTTATAATATTTCTGGATTTCGGGGGAAAGCCGCAAAATTTCTAAACTTATTATATTTTTAAAACATGTAAATTGCGGTTTTCTAGTGATGTAAGTGTCGTCCACCATGAGTTTGCTGTGGTTTTTGGAGACCCGTTTCGAGAAGTTGGATGAACCGTTTCGGGTACATGGTGCGCCCGGTAGGGTACCCCGGGGCAAGAAGCTCGTAGTGCTGACGATGAGCCTGGCAGGGGACGGATTACCGACCGGTGACTTCATTGGGCACGGCGGATATCCAGAGGATACCGACTGGGGCCGCGGGAGGATGAGATATTGATATTGAGATGGGTCAGCCGGATGGCTGAGGCCAGAGACACTATGACATGGATTTATGAGATTTGAGACAGCTTTTGGGTGTCGTTGCTGGACACCGTTTTTCGTCGATTCATTGACATTATGCTGGCATTCTAAAAGAGTTTCAAACACAAAAAGAGATAAAATGTTTCTTATATACACCTATTGAGACCTCAGATATTCATGTTGCATACATATTAGTACACTGATGTTGTATACACACCTGCTAGTGCATCCCGTCATACCTGTATTTTAGATGCTAGGATGCTTGTGTGCATGCATGCGATAGCCTTTGTAGATGTTATTTATTACTCACGAGTTGGCAACTCACCCCCGTTGTGCTACAGTCTTTTGCAGGTCCGCTCCGTCAGTTCAGTAGCGGGGGGCGCACTTGTTCTTTTGCCTCTTTTGTCTGGGCTCGAGATTTGCTCATAGGTGGGTTATGTTATCATTTTTGTACCACCTTGTTTATTCTTGTATCTAGTGTACTCCATCTACTGTTTCTACCAGATTTATTGTATATTGACCTAGAGATGAGACTGTGAGGTTTGTGGACTTTTATGCTGTATTTTGGGGTCGAACTCACTTGAGTCGACATGATGTTTTCTTATGCTTTATTATGATTATTATGCTTGCTGTCATTTACATTGCGTGGGATTTGTGACCGCCTTGTGGCGAAGAGCTAGCTCCCGCTTGGAGATGCCCTATTTTGTTGGATTCATGTATATTTTTGTTGTACCCATTTTGGGGGCCAGTATTTACAAAGGAGACTCTGCCGAAATTTTCGGGAAAATTAGTATGGTTTTTAAAAAGGGTTTTACATGACTTATTTGATAAACTTGCTTTCAATTGATTGGGTTTTCTTCACTCTTTTGCTTAATTGGTTTTGTTTTCTGGGCTTTGGCTTACTTATTTTACGGACGTCTTTAGACGTTTCGTAAACTTAAGTGCCAGTCACGTTCCGTACCCTGCGGGTCGTGACAGTTATCTTTCAAGTTTTTAAAATCTAAACATAAGATTTAGTTATTCCTATTTTTTTTCAAACAAAACCGTCGAAATGTTGAATCAGAGTTCTTCCACTAGCTAACTTGACAGAAAAGTTTTTATATTTTTAGAAAATTTTCAGATTTTTATGGATTTTATGGATTTAATATGCAGATGCAAAATATACATGCGAAGGTAAGAAATGCATACCGAGCGTACCCCCAAACTTAAACTGGACAGTGTCCTCACTGTCGTTGCATGAAGAGATTATTTGAAGGGTCAAAATTGTCGGTTAGCGATACACAAATTTTTATTTGTTTTTTTTTTTTTGAAGAAAAGAAAAAGAATATACACAAATATACATAAAATGGTTTGTACATACCCCCAAACTTATTTGGAACAGTGTCCACTGTTCTTGGCTGGATAACCAAAGTTTGGAGGTAGGCAGAGGAAGATCATTCAGGGTAAACCGGCTCCTGTAAGAACAGGAGCTCCTCTGTTGGTTCGGCGCTAAGGTACGGTTTTAGTCGGTGTTCGTTCACTTTGAAAAATGAACCGTCCTTTGGATTTTCCAAATCCACAGCGCCCTGCGGATACACATTCCGCACAAAATACGGCCCTTTCCAGCGAGATCTGAGCTTTCCTGGATGGAAGTGAAGTCGGGTGTCGTAAAGCAGTACCTGCTGACCAGGTACGAAGGTTTTGCGCAAAAGGTGTTTATCGTGAAACACCTTCGTTCGATTCTTAACGACAACCGCGTTATCGTAAGCCTCATCCCTAAGCTCATTCAGTTCGTTCAACTGCAGCTTCCGATGGCTGCCCGCATCCTCAAGAGACAGATTCAGCTCTTTTATCGCCCAAAATGCGCGATGCTCTATTTCGACAGGAAGGTGGCAGGCTTTTCCGTACACAAGCCGATAGGGAGACATGCCAAGGTCGGTCTTATAAGCGGTTCTAAATGCCCAAAGGGCATCAGTGAGTTTCAGAGACCAATCCTTACGGTTCTTGGAAACCGTCTTCTCCAATATCTGCTTGATTTGCCGATTTGAAACTTCGGCCTGCCCGCAGGTTTGGGGGTGGTAGGGCGTAGAAAGCTTATGATTAATGGAATATTTCCGCATCAAGGCCTCGAAAGTCCTATTGCAGAAATGACTTCCATTGTCGCTAATGATCGCTCGGGGGTGCCCAAACCGGGAGAAAATGTTTTCTTTAAGGAACCTAACGACAACCTTGTTGTCGTTAGTCCGGCTGGGCACAGCCTCGACCCATTTAGAGACGTAATCAACAGCTAGAAGGATGTACAAGTTCCCAAAAGATCTGGGAAACGGCCCCATGAAATCTATCCCCCAAACATCGAAAATCTCCACAACCAAGATCGGTTGGAGCGGCATCTCGTTCCTCCGGGATATCCGGCCCATGTGTTGGCACCGAGAGCAAGTCTTGCAATAGTCATGAGCATCTTTGAAGAGCTGTGGCCAGTAGAAACCACATTGCAAGATCTTCTCAGCTGTCTTTCTGGGCCCAAAATACCCGCCATACGCTTGATCGTGGCAAAATGACTGCACACTCTTGAATTCCTCATCAGGGACACACCGACGAATAATCTGGTCGGGACAGTACTTGAACAAGTAGGGTTCGTCCCAGTAAAAGTGTTTTACTTGGGATAAGAAGCGAAGTCTGTCCTGACTTGACCATTCGGTCGGTAGTAATCCCGTGGCCAAATAGTTCACAATATCTGCGAACCAGGGTTCGCAAGATATTGTCAAGAGCTGTTCATCCGGGAAAACGTCGTTGATCGGAATTGGAAGCGAAGGCGAAGAAGGAAGTCGTGAGAGATGGTCGGCAACTACGTTTTCACATCCTCGTTTGTCCTTAATGACAAGGTCAAACTCTTGAAGCAAGAGGATCCAACGTATTAACCGAGATTTTGCATCTTTCTTCGCAAAAAGATGGCGCAGAGCTGAATGGTCCGTGTAGACAATAACTGGAGAGCCGATGAGGTAGGGCCTGAACTTTTCTAAAGCAAATACAACAGCCAAGAATTCCTTCTCAGTTGTTGTATAATTGAGTTGGGCGTCGTTCAGGGTTCGGCTCGCGTAATAGATTACGTGCGGCATCTTGTCGATGTGCTGTCCAAGGACAGCACCGATGGCAAAGTCGGATGCATCGCACATAATCTCGAATGGGTGCGTCCAGTCAGGTGAAGAAAGAACGGGAGCAGAAGTGAGTGAGCGTTTCAGTGACTCGAATGCAGTCACACAGCTCGAGTTGAAGTCGAAAGGCGTGTCCTTGGCCAGCAAAAGCGTCAAGGGCCTAGCAATCATGCTAAAGTCCTTGATAAACCGTCTATAGAAACCGGCATGGCCAAGGAAGGCTCGGATATCTCTGACGCATCGGGGAGGAGGCAGATTGGAAATGACCTCAATCTTAGCTTTGTCAACCTCTATGCCATTTTGCGAGATGATATGTCCTAAGACAATACCTTCGCGCACCATGATGTGGCATTTCTCCCAGTTCAAAGTGAGATTCTTGTCCTTACATCGGGTAAGGACAGCGTCAAGATGCAGCAAACACTCGTCAAAGGAGTCGCCGAAGATGGAGAAGTCATCCATGAAAATCTCCAGAAATTTTTCCACCATGTCAGAGAAAATTCCCATCATACACCGCTGGAAGGTAGCGGGCGCATTGCATAACCCAAAGGGCATGCGTCGATATGCAAACGTGCCGAAAGGACAAGTGAAAGTGGTCTTGTCCTGGTCTTTTTCGGCGATGGGAATTTGATTATAGCCGGAGTAGCCATCAAGAAAGCAGTAGTACTCGTGTCCGGCCAATCGTTCAAGCATCTGGTCAATGAAAGGTAGCGGAAAGTGGTCTTTCCGCGTTGCGGCGTTGAGTTTTCTGTAATCAATGCAAACTCGCCACCCAGTTTGGGTGCGAGTAGGGATTAACTCGTTCGCCTCGTTGGTTATGACCGTGATGCCCGACTTCTTGGGGACAACATGAATGGGGCTAACCCACTGGCTATCAGAGATAGGGTAAATGATACCACTATCTAGACATTTGACGATCTCCTTCTTCACAGCCTCCTTCATGACTGGATTAAGACGTCTTTGTGGATCCCGGGCTGGTTTGGCATCATCCATCAGATGAATGTGATGCTCAACGATCAGGGGACTAATCCCCTTGATGTCCGCCATGGACCAGCCAAAAGCTTGCTTGTTGCTGTGCAAGACCATGAGAAAGGCTTTCTCTTGATCTGGAGCTAGAGAAGCCGAAATGATGACAGGGAGGGTCTCATTTTTACCTAAGTAAGCATACTTAAGGTGAGACGGCAACGGCTTGAGTTCGTGCGTTGGAGGTGAAATGATGGAAGGCAAGACTGGTGCAAAGGTCTCGAACTCAAAGGACTCCAGCAAAGGTTCAAAACGAGTGTAGGCAACCGAGTCGGATGGTTCAGGTAACTCATCCGAAAAGTCGAAGGATTCAAACTCGGGTTGTGCGCGGCTAAGATCGTTCGAGAACGTGAAACACTCGTATTCGTTGTCGGGCGCAGAAACAGCAGCAGGTTCGAAGAGAAACGCACTAGTGGCGTCAAGATTATCGTGATCAAACAGAAACTCCTCGAATTCACACTCTTCCGGTGTGATCTCCTGGATCGAGCAGACGTCCAGTATAATGAGCATTAGGTTCGGCGGGCTGATTCCCTAACCTAAAAATGTTGAGTTCAATCGTCATATTTCCAAAAGAGAGGTTCATTGAACCATTGCGACAATTGATCACAGCATTTGAGGTTGCGAGAAATGGGCGACCGTGTATCACCGGAATTTGATTCCGGGGGTTAGCTACAGGCTGTGTATCTAATACAATGAAGTCAACGGGGAATATGAAGTCCCCGACTTTTATCCACACATCCTCTAGCTCACCCCTAGGGTGGGTGATTGATCGGTCGGCCATTTGGAGAGTGCAGTGTGTGGGTTTCAACTCTCCGACGCCTAATTGCTCGTATACTGAATACGGAAGCAGGTTAACACTGGCACCAAGATCTAATAGTGCGCGGTTGATGTTCTTATCCCCAATAGTAATTGAAATCGTAGGACAGCCAGGGTCCTTCCGTTTTTGTGGTAAAGATTGGGTAAGGGCATCACTCACAGCACTAGCCAAGAAAACTTTCTTAGGTACCTGAGACTTCCTCTTTTTCGTGCACAAGTCCTTTAAGATTTTTGCGTAGGACGGGACTTGTTGGACAGCATCTAAAAGAGGAATGTTAATGTTAACCTGCTTGAATAACTCCAGAATCTTCTCCATTTGAGGATTTTGTTTATTAGACCTCAACCGATTTGGAAATGGAACATTTTGAAAATTGGTTGAGTCTAATGCTGGAGGAGGAGATTTTGGATTTGGAACGGATCCCAGAATAGGTGTTTTCGAGGAGTGAGAAGTCGGTCCGTTCATAGCAGAAGAAGAGGAAGGAGAGCCTGTTGAAGAACGGAGAATAGGCTCGGAAGACGAAGAAGAAGAAGAAGAAGAAGAAGAAGAAGTAGAAGAAGAAGAAGCGGCCGGGGTGTCATCGTTGATTCGCTTGCCAATGTTGTTTTGCAGCATCCTTCCCGATCTCAGTGTAGTCACGGCACTCACATTATGGTTTTGTTGTTCAAGAGCAACATGTGCATTATGTGGGTGACCGGGATTTGGAAGTGGCTGGGACGGGAGCTTCCCCTTCTCTCGCTCGCTCAAGGCCGCGTTCAGCTGTGCAATCTGGGCCTCGATGGTCTTGATGCTTTTCCCGTGTGCGGCAGTGTGTTGCACTAAGGATTGAATCGAAGACTGGATGTTGGCGGTGGATTGAGTCGATTGTTTAACAAACGCCTCCAGACTTCGCTCGAGCGAGGAAACCTTATCATTGTTTGACGGAACAAAGTTGTTTGGTGGAAAAGAGTTGTTGGGTGCAAAGTTGTTCGTCTGGTTTTGGAAAGGTTGGGGTTGGAAGAGCTGCTGATACTGAGTTTGTTGTTGCGCTTGTTGTTGCGGTGGAGGGGCCCTTTGGAAATTGTTGCCCTGGAATTGATTCTGATTCTGATTCCAGGCGAAATTGGGGTAGTTCCTCCATCCGGGATTGTAGGTGGAATAGTATGGATCATTCCTCGGTCTTTGCTGGAAGGCAGCATTAACCTGATCCTGTCCTTGCGAGGGTGGATTGTAAGGACACTCTTCGGTCAAGTGGGAAGGATCGGAACAACAAGCGCAGATGGTACGAAGGGGGAGAACAGGGGCAGGAGCAGAGAATTTGCTCTCTATCGCTTCAAGCTTCCTTGTTATTGCAGCCATTTCAGCTTTCATCGCAATAGAGACATCGAGTTGGTGGATTCCTACCCTAGACTGACCGGTAGAAGTGGAGGTAGAAGAAGAAGAAGTCGGTCTGGTGCTCTCCCACTGTAGCGTTTGCTCCGCAAGATCGTCAAAGAACTGCCACGCTTCCTCATTTCGATAGGAAGTGGCCCTGACAGATGGTTTCCAGCAACTGCTTCGTTGCTGGGTTCAGTCCCTCGTATAAGGTTTGGCAAAGTTGCCATTTCTCTATACCGTGGTGAGGACACTGAACAAGAAGGTCTTTGTACCGGTCAAAGCACTTCCAGAAGGGTTCAGAAGGAAGCTGGGAGAATTGATTGATTTCATTTCGAATTCTTGCGGTCTTATGATTAGGATAGAATTTTTTCAGAAACGCTTTAACAAACTCGTCCCAGCTGGTGATTGAGTGGGAAGCGGTGCTATACAGCCATTTTTCAGCGAGGTCGCATAAAGTGAACGGAATGACCCGTAGGCGTATAGCATCGTCCGACAGCTGGGTGGTTTTCATCATGGCACAGACATTTTGAAATTTGTTGATGAAGATATAGGCATCTTCAGATTCAAGCCCATGAAAACGTGGAAGCATGTTGATGAAATGGGGCTTAATTTCAAAGTTGTCCCCATTGGCCGGAGGAAGAGAAAGGCAGGTGGGAAGTGCAGAACGGGTGGGGTAGAAACGATCCTGGAGCGCGATTCGCTGCGGCGCTACAACAGGCGGAGGTGGTGGGAGATTGGTCTCCGTAGGAGGTGGAGCCAATCCAGCGGTGGTCAAAGAGATGTTCGGATTAAATCCCGACATCGCGGAAGAAGAGATTGGTGAAGGTGAAGGTGAAGATGTATGAACAGAATTCCGGTCAACGTCGGAGTTGGCCGGCAAAGGAAGGGGTGAAAGAGGAGTGGACGGAGTATCGACTTCGGAGTCGATCGCGTAGTCGGTAGCGACTAACGTAACGCGGACTAGAAGGGCGCTAGTGTCCCGAGTCCAAGCGGACATACACTAAACGAGTTTAGTATAGTCAAAGCGGAGAAGGTGAGGGTAAGAAAATGTCAATGGAGAAAGGCGATGGGTGGTGGGTGAAAAAATGGATTTGGCGACAAAGGGCAAGTTTTTATAAAAGTTTTTGATTTTTTTCTTTTTTTTTTGTAGAAAGATTTTTACAGAAATATGTACGGAAATACGGCTTAAGCAATCACAAACAAGATATGCACAATCACACCTAGATCTAGGGTAACCAGGTCTACTAGACCTGCTCCTGAACTTGATTGTCGAAGTTAAACAATGTCGAGAAACGGGCTTAAAAATACACTGATCACGAGGCCAGGTAAGTGCAGAGATAAGGGGAGGTTGTCCAACGCTTTCGTGAAGTTCCTTAATTAAATAACCCTTTCTCTTTCGGCGGTTGCGCCTTTAACACTTTCCTAGACACCCCGTAAACAATATACGGTTAAGCGAGGTTCTAAACACGGTTTATCTTCTCCTAATGAGCGCGAAGTCCTTAGGGCTGAAGTCTAGTATTTTTTTAATTTATAATGGACAATGCATATGCTTTAGTGATTTCTGGGGTCCTGGGAAGGGTGATGAAATCCCCACCCAATCTGGATTGGTTTCAAGCCCCTTAAGTCCGTATTAAAGAAATGCAAAGCAGTAACAAATCAACTGCAAAAAATTTTTTATTTGCGGCGCAAAGAATCCTGCACAAGAACAGTTTATTGGAAGGGGGAGAAGAATTTGCGCAAAGAAGGCTGCAGAAAACACAATTCAGTGGAGTCCAGAGGAGTGGAGAAGGAGAGAGAGACTTACAGAGGGATTTTGGCAGCCCAAGGCCACCAATTGACCGTGGATCCGCGGCCTAAGCCAGGATATGCCGCGGTTCCGCGGCAAGGTAAAGGAGTTGGGGCTCCGTTTTTCTGTTGTGGCCTCCTGTTGGTGTCCTCTTCTTGTATGGATCTTCTGAAATTTTATTGTCTCACTGTACTTGCTCCAGATCTTGACAGTAGACCGTTTGTTCCGTTTTGGTCCGTCGCAGCGTAGCCGCGAAATGTGGGTCTATCTTCCCATGTCTTTAGCACTGTACTTGAACTCCGTATTATCCGACGTCTTTGGCGTCGATCTTGAACCTCGTATTTTCCTGCACACTTGTAGAAAAGCTAATCAAAAAACAACAAGATGGTTTTTTTTTACAATGTATATATTTTTTTCGTTTTTTTTTTATACTTACAAATTAACCCGAAATTACATAAAGAAATAAACTACCGTCTCCCCGGCAACGGCGCCATTTGATTGTTAGAATATTATGCGTGTTCAAGTTTAGTTTTAAATACCGCAATCAAGACGGTTTCGCTTGTAGCTAGCCGGTTGAGTACGGGTCGTCCGTAGGGAGATGGGAGTCTTTTTCAATGTGTTTTAACGAGTTAAGTCCGGTTGTTCAGATTTTGTTTGTGATTATCTAAGTGTTGAGTTGATATTTAAAGCGAGCTTGTTAGGGTTAGGATTAGGTTAGTTTGAGTTAGGAGTATCCACATCTTTCGTTGCCCCTCTTAATATCGGTGTTACGGTAATCGGCAACAACGGGGATTAGCACGACTAGGAAGGAACTTGCGAGTATAAGCTAGGCTTTCCAACGCATAAGTCCTTCCTTTTGGTGCTTGTCCGTCCGTTCTTGGCTCTTAGCCATAACCTCCGGTTAATTCAACCACAACCGGTCTCACTACGGAATCACCGCTATCATGTAGGATAGGGTGCCGTAAGGAGCGGATTGTGGTTCAATTAACGGGAGTTGATTTAAGCTGTTGGGCAAGAAAAGAGTGAGAGAGATTTCCTTCTCTCAAACTTCCCTTATCCTACCCTAACAAGTATGAACTACTCACACATCATGATACGGAAAAACAAAACAAAACAAAAGAGGAAGATAGAAAGAAAAAGATTAGAAGAATACGACTAGCTATTTGCGACCTCACCTTGGCGAGGATCGAGCGTAAGCATCATTGTCGTATGTAAGGATAAAGAAAAAGAGAGAAGAAAGAAACAACAAGAAAATAACAACAACTACTTAACAATTAAAATTACAACAAGTAAAGAAAGAGCAAGACAAGCATGATAATAAAATGATCTTCTTTATTTACCATTCCTCCCTCACAAAGCTCACTACAAGTTTAATGGAGAAGAGATGAAAAGAAGAAGAACATGTAAACTAAAACCTAGAAAAAGAAAATACAAGAATGGACCCTTTCCTTCACAAAGTTCTGGGCTATTTATAGGCCAAAAAATGAAAACCTAGGGCAACCACCAGAACCATGATGAAAATACCAAACTACCCCCAAAAGCTCTGCAGACTTGGCGCCTAAACGGCCGCGGATCCGCGGCCTAGACCCCCCTTTGGCCGCGGATCCGCGGCCTTCTGGTTGAGTTGGGCCCCCCAATTTGCTGTGGTTCCCTGGTCCTCTGTACCCTTTATTCTGGTATCTGTATTTTTTCATAATTTCTTCACGAATTTTCCAGAATTTCTGTTGAGGGAAAGGTGGACTTTTTGTTAAGATTTGGCATGATTGCCTCGAGCTCCGCGTAGATCTCTTGGATCTTGTGCTACCATTGAGCCTTGTGCATGAAAATGACATTGATTTGACGTTTTTGTCTTCCTAAACTGGTATCTGGCAACATACGGATGAAGAGCGGAGACCGTGTTTTATCTGTGGTTGGTAGGAACCCGGATTTTTTCGTGTTTTCCATGAATTTCACCGTTCAAGAACCGAGAACCTGTATCCTGCAATTGACTAGCAAACGCGGCTCAAGAGTATCTACCGATATGCAATGTGATAAAAATTGGGCGGTATGAAAATGCAAAAATCTGATATGAACATACTCCTACTTCGTTTCGTATGAACCAGGAAACCTCTGTGTAGGACTCTAAAGACTCATCAATACGCCGGCAGTAGGTGACGATCATATCAAACACCCACAAGCCGCAAGCGGTCTGCTAAACGTAACGGCCACCCGGGTATTGAGCGATCAGAAGATCAAAAAGAAAGCCTACTCATACTCCTACGAATCTAATCAGTAACACTACCGTACAGTCCGGTCTCTTCGTCAGTATATCGCATATCACAGCCTGGGGTTGGTATAACATCAGACCCCAATAGCCTAATAAGTTATGCCGATGCAAGGTCCATAACAGTTTGAGAAACTACTGATAACACTTAACAGTAGATCTCAGCAACCTTGACCAGGGATTTCATGTTATGGCCAATCGAGCATAGCGCAACATCAACTCCCAATACCGGGAGAGACGAATCCCTTCCTATCGCTCATTGCCTCAATATGACTCGGGACTGTACCTAAAAACCACCATTTTGCACGATCTCTTGACCATGGTAAGGTGGAAATCAAAGCACAGTGGGAATCACACAAGACTCTATGACAATATCGGGTCGACAGACTAACCTGTACCAGTGTCACCAGAGAACTGCTATCTGACGATAGGGATAATACCATCTAGGAGTTCTCGGCGAGTCCGTCCAGTTTACCCAGTCTCCACCGAGCACCCATATACCTTCTCTGATGTCAAGCACCAATACATGTGGGAACATCCATCACCCATCATATAGGTCAAGAAGCGCATACACTAGTCTACTATGGAGTATTGATGCCCTGTCTCGATATTCCTACGACTAGGAACAATTATAGGGTGTACTTGTGGACTACCCTTGGCCCCACTAGTATGATCTCCATCATAGTGCTGGTAGTCAAGTACACATCCTAAGGGCTTTATCAACATGTGAGAGCAAGACAGCATCACTTATATAAGTCAACATGTTAAGATAAAGAGCAACCAGATAGCATACTATCATGTCGAGCAAGAAAGTCCTTCCTATATATGTCCAAGCATCCACTACAATATACATCACATGTACAGTAATGGCCTCTACGGCATACATATAACTAACAGGGGGTTGATATCGTGCTGTGTTTGGAGAGCCATTACACAAAGTCCCTGGCCAGGGCAAGTAAGGTTTACTGGTAGGTATTCCAGTAGTTTCTCAGGGTGTTCTGGGTTACACTCCGACACGACTTATACCGCTATTAGGGGTCTGACGTTTACCGCCCCCTAAGCCCAATATGCGATACTCTTAGACGAATAGACCAGACTGTACGGAGATTGTCACATTCAGGCTCAGTAGGAGTCCGGGTGAGTTTGCTCATCGGTCTTCTTATCGACATCTACCAGAGGACTGTTACGTACAGCCAGTACCGCTTGCGGCCTATGGTTAAACCCACTTCCAGCGTAGTGTCGAGTCTTTAGCGTCCCACACAGAGGGTTTCCCTACATCAGGCAATTGATGTAGACGTCGTATGATTTTACGACCTGGGCTTCGATCACGTACGTATACTTGTACACTGATGATCAGGCGGACAGTACTAGTGGGCTTTGGTTTAAGCCGGATCCTAGTATTGTATTATTGGATTGTTATCGTCTCAGGGTATCCATTTTTTCGGAATGCGGATACGGGTATGTATATACGGTATGAAGGCATTCTTGTAATTTGTCAAGGTATGCTTCTAGAAGGTGCCACAGCATTACTGGATTTATCCATTTTATTAAATGGATTAATGATGTGGAAATGGAAGAGACATGCTTGGCATGGTGGAGGGAATGGCTCATGGTATAATTTATTAGATTGGGATCACTATTGAGGTATGGGTGCTTATTTTATTGTTTTTCTTGCTATGGCTCAATGAGAGAGATGAGAGATAATATATGTGAGCCATTCTCTACACTTTGTTTCTTGATGCTTCATTTTCTTTACTTGAGATTTCTTGAGTTGCTCTCCTCTCTTGGGATCTTTAGGTCTCCTCGATCATCTTCTTCCTCAATACTAAACCCTAACATTCACATGAGTTGTGAGCCAAGGGTTTAGTGAGAAAAACAATCCATTAGCACATTCTACATCTTCTAGGATAGTTGGCTTAGTAAACCATCTACCCTAGTTACCTCACTTGTGTTGGCTATAGTGCCCTCAAGGCAATTATCATAGTCGCGGACTTGTGATTATGATGATTGAGTGAGGACCTATACCGATAAAACAGTCTTACTTAAGATGATAGTATGCTATCTGGTTTGTCTTTATCATCATGTTGATAGAGCCCGTAGGATTCTTGCTTGACTGCCAGCATTGTGATGGCGATCACATATGTGGGAGCTGGAGTCTATAAGCACATCCTTAAATGTCCCTAGTCATAGGAGTATCGAGACCGGGCATCAATACTCCAATGTAGACTAGTGTATACTGATCGAGACCCCGACGAGGGGCGGTGGCCAGGTCTCACAAGCCATTGGTGTTAGTTTGTTCACCTAAGATAGTATACAGGTGCTCATTGGGTTATGAGTACACTGGACGGACTCGCCGGGAACCTGCTAGTTGGTATTATACCTATTATCAGATAGCAGTTCCCAGGTGACATGTGTACAGGTTAGTCTGTCGACCTCATATCGTCATTTGTCTCGTGTGAGTTCCCACTGTGCTTTGATTACTACCCTACCACGGCTCAAAGGAGTCGTGCAAACAGGTTTTAGTTGGGTACAGTCCCGAGCAACATGGAGGCAGTGATCGGATCGTCAGGGATTCGTCTCTCCCAGTATTGGGGGTTGATGTCGCGTTGTGTACGAATGGCCATAACCAAAAATCCGTGGCCACGGTGGACAAGAATTACCGGTCCAGGATCGATAGTTTCTCAGGTAGTGATGGGTATCATACCGACACTAAATATCGCGTTGTTGGGGTCTGACTTTATCCACCCCCCTAGACTCGATATGCGATACTCTTAGACGAACAGACCGGACTGTACGGATATTGTCACTGACAGGCTCAGTAGGGGTTCTGGATGAGTTTGCTCGTCGGCCTCCCTTTCGCTCAATACCTGGGTAGCCGTTACGTACAGTTAGTGCCACTGACCTGCTTGTGGTTAAACCCACTGCCAGCGTATTGACGAGTCTTTAGAGTCCCATACAGAGGGTTTTCACGGTTCAGGCGATATGGTGTGCATGTTGTATGTTGGTACATACGGGTGTCCGATTAAATATGTGCACTTGCTGTGCAGACTTTAATTGGACGGTTGATAATACTAGCGGCTTAGGATTAAGCCAGTTTATTAAATCAGGTTTTGATTTAATAATTTATATATGTATTTGTATATACGTATTCTAGTATTATTGTTCACTATACGTTTTCTCTCTCGGCTATTCGTATTTTGGTACGAATACGCGTATATGTATTTCGGTACATGTACCGGAAGTATTCCGTATTTTATACGGAATACATTCTAGAAAGTGCCACCTCATTAATGATTTTATTTTTGAAAATCATTTAGAAATGAGGTGGAAAGGAGGTTGGAGGTGGCATGAACATGGACAAGGTATGGGCTTGAAGTATGGTCTCTTTTATTTAATGAAATTGAAAAGAAAAATGATTTTATTTTTGTGTGAAAGAGAGGGGGGCGGCCTCTCATGGTGGTGATTGGGGTTCATTTGTTTTTGGGATTAATTCACACTTGCATTACAAGCCCACTCTCTCATTCACACAAAAGAAAACTTAGCCATTTCCTTTGTTCATGCCAAGTCTTCATCACCACCTTCATTCATCTTCCATGGATGCTCTCTTGAGCTCAAGAGTTGAGAGAAAATTATGGTGACACTCTACTACACCCTTACTCTCCATCGCTAGCGACTTTGGAGCGTCGGTTATCTCGTTCGACGAGGTTGGAGCTTACGCCGTTTCCCTCGGGTGGATCATCGGAGATGGAGGAAGACCGGCAACCAAACATCGTCAAAGGATCACTAGGATCTTGGAATGAAGAACGAAGGACACGGATCAACTCGGTATAAAGTTTCTAACTCTTAGTTTGCTCGCTAGTTTAGGGTTTAAGGTCGATCCGTAAATCGGGTAGCGGTAGTGCAAGTTTAGAAAAATTTTGTTCCGCATTTTGGCCGCGTTTCGACGGCCGGGGCGCTGCCAGGACCCTTCATGGTATCAGAGCCACCCTTTAAACCCCTTACTAGCTTGTTTAGATGTGCTTAAAAGATCGATCGATGGATTTTACCGAAATCACGTTTTAACTCTTCAAGTTGCTATCGATTTTCAAAAGTGTTCAAAATATTATTTGCAGCATCTTAAAAATCCGTGCAGGAGAATATAAGGGTACAGAAAACATTTGAGCCCTTGAAGCCTCTAATGAGCCGCGGATCCGCCGCACTAACCCCCTATTGGCGGCGGTTCCGCAGCGGAATAGTGGCAACGGGCGTCGAAAATTTTTTTGTAGCTCTATTTCTTGGAATTGTGATTTTTGTGAAATTCTTTTTTGGCCCAGATTTCAGTGAAGTATTGTTTTGCTTTATGGGCCAATTTGGAACTTAATCGATCGATATTTTAAGCGTGCGTTTAACAGTACATACATTATTATCTGCGACCGTGAATGTCATTTGACCGGTAAACTCGTCTAATTGCTATATGTCTTTTAGACGGGTTTACGAACGTGACATTCACGTTGATGTTCTATGTTGTGCTGTGATGTTGGTTGGATCATCGTGGTGGATAGCTGTGGTGCAATGTTAGTACAGTTTTATTTCATTTGTACATTTGATATTGCGGGGCGAGCGTCTGACATGTGGACTTTCGTCACTGCCAGTTTGTATATTATTCTTTTGGGGCACGACCGGGCTGAGGTCGATGTCACCCTTGTATATTATTTTATTTTCTGTACTAGGATTACCCCAGGGTGGGGTGCACGTATAGCCGGGTTCTAGAGGGCAACTGCAAGGCATTTAGACGGAGGGGACCTTACTCTAGAATTGGCGGGCTATTCGCCGCACTCGTAGGGGGTATAGGTTGACCTAAGAAGGGGTGCTCAAGTTACCCGATTCCGTGAAGTGCTGGGTGGTCCATTCACGTTGCCGAAGGGGGATGCCTCACTTCTGGTTTTGGCGGGTAACTTGTCACGCTCGTAGGGGTCTAGGTTTCATTGCACATGTTATCCACACGACAGGGAACGTCGGGTCTCACTTGCGGCTCAAGTGAAACCCGGGGCTCCAGATTATCCACCATTCTGTGATGATTCTGTGATGTTTCTGTGATGTTGCATTATATCATGCCTGGGACGATTGTTATATATATTTATATATACTACTAGATGTTGTATATGTTTTTCACCCGCGCTAGCCTAGTCCCCGCTCTGTCGTTAGGTAAGTAACCTAACGGGTGATGACGGGACCCAGTGGAGAATGCGGATGGCATATACGTACATTTTATTTTCGTTCTTTTCTAGTGTGATTAATTGATGGGACTGCATTGATTCTTATTAATGCAAGGATAAAACAAACCTATATATGATGTTGTTGGAACCAAGTTTTTAAAAACTGACATTACATACGTTCTCTTTTGCTTTGCATCGTGGTATTCATTTAGAATATCCTGCACCTCATTCGACGAGGTAAGGGCCGAGATCCCTTCATCGGGAGTGACCCCTTGGGTAAAAGTTTGCGTCAACGTAATAACTTTACTATAGTCGATTGTTTTTGCTTTGCATCGTGGTATTCATTTGGAATATCCTGCACCTCATTCTACGGGGAAAGAGCCGAGATCCCTTCACCGGGTGTGACCTCTTTAGCAAAAGTTTTCGCCACTATATATTTATAAAACCACTTGGATTCCTTCAATGATATCAAGTTCATTACGTTAAAGGTTTTTCGCCAAAAACCAGCCGTACCCCTCCGTCATTTCGGATAAATAGTGCATAGTATTCGTGCGGTGTTTGTTGGCCAAAGTCAAGGCATCGTGTGCGGTAGCTGTGTATTGCTTGTCCATTGCATGGATATGCATTGGTTTAGGACAGTCGTACCATTTTGTTGGCCAAAGTCAAGAGTGTGTGCGGGTGGGTCTAAATCAATCAGGATAATGACGGGTAGAACTTGACTTGCAGGTTATGATTTGTTGGTCAAAGTCAAGATCATAAACCGCTTGGGGTAAAAATCGTATCGGGAGTTTCAAACATACAGGAAACTTGCCAGGCTTACGCATACCTTCTGGAGTGTGGTGACTTGAGTGGCTTCCATCAAGTTATCATGCGATGATAGTTGGATCCCGATTCCCACTGATGAGTAGGATTACTCCTCGGGTGATTCCGACTAATTCTCCTTTTAGGTTTGGAGGAGGATTCGAGGAAACAGTGGGAGCCATCCAGATTAGATAAAATGATTAACCATTCTGATCTAGGTTAGAGTGCACGCTGAGTGTTTCTTCTCTCTCTCTCTCTCTCTGGCTGCAACTATGACCCGACCTTTGACTAAAACTCATGAAACCAAGTTAACCGAACCTTCTTAAAACACTTTGACTTTTGGAATGTCACGGTGTCGCATACATCATTGCCACTTCTATATCACCTTTGCATTTCTCCAGAACACCCCGTATTATTACGAACATCCACTTCCATTAGATAAATCTATCGTATGGTTATATACGAACTCGAAGTAACTTTTTCGAGGATGGATTCCGGTTCTGGAGAGATTGAATAGGATTATTCGGTTGTCTTTTCTCTTTACCTTCTCTCAGGTTGTGAGGGCTCCTAGGATTAGGAGAGGGTACACCTATTGAGCTTATTGGATAGTCTTCTTCCAAACCATAGGCAGGTGCCGAACGGTAGGGAAGGAAGAAAACCAACAAGCTTAACTATAGTGTGCAGAAGGTAATAAGTAAAGATATATATAAAGGGATTAGAATAATGGCAAAGGAAATTGCGATCACCATCATTCACGACAAAGACCGGGTATACCCCTGCCACTCCTACATCCACTTTGCTTTTCTCCAGAACACCCCGTATTATTACGAACATCCACTTCCATTGGATAAATCCATCGTATGGTTATATACGAACTTAAAGGAACTTTTTCGAGGATGGATTCTGGTTCTGGAGAGATTGAATAAGATTATTCAGATGTCTTTTCCAATTACCTTCTCTCAGGTTGTGAGGGCTCCTAGGATTAGGAGAGTACACCTATTATGCTTCTTGGATAGTCTTCTTCCAAACCTTAGGCTGGTGCCGAAGGGTAGGGAATGAAGAAAACCAATTAGCGTAAAGAAGGTGTACAGAAGGTAATAAGTAAAGTCATAATAAAGGGATTGGAGTGAGGGCAGGTAAGTATATGGTTATTGTCGTGAATCAGGATATTGGAAGAGGCGTTACTAGGAATACCAGTTAACCCTTTCGAAACATTTTATGTTTCAGTTTCATTGTGCGATGTTAATTGAAAACTGTTTTCCCAATTGGAATCTAACTCCAGGGTATGTATTTACCAGATCAGTTTCTCACATCTGCATGTGATTACGGATGGTGAGTGGGAGTAAGATATTGGGAATTGGGTGATTAGATCCTCATTATATCGGAATTCGTTGTAATTGGTGATATTTGAGGAAATCATCTGGATTTTGCCGGATGGCAAATATTTGGTTTTGAATATCCGTTGTTATGCACCAATTTCAAACTGATATATCTGTACATTTATTTTATAAAGTGAGATATAACTTTTTGATATTGTGTCTATGACACTTACCTATATCAGTTGGTGATTAGGTAAGGTGCATTCAACAGCGGTGTAATTCTTCTTAACCACACTACAGTTTTTCAACCTACGACGCACAGAGTTTGAGTTGTTGAACTCAGGGGACTTGTACAAAGTATTGTATGTTGTCCATTGTCCATTAGGACAAAGGAGTTGGTACTCGTACTATATTCTGTTTACTTGTGACTTCTGCAGTTCTGGACAAGTATTTCATTGAAATGCAAAATCCAGATATTGAGAAGTTATAGGAATAAGAATAAAGTAGAGAACCATTTATTGTAAGTATCAGGATTCTTCGAGGAAGTCGAAGATGTAGATACTTGTGTTTGGTATTCCATTGATAGTAATGGTTTTGAGAACTTGCTTCTTTTTCGGGTTACTCATATATAGATGCAGTCCTAGATGAGTAATGCTGATTAACCTCATTCCATTTGGTTGATATGCACTGGAAACAACTGCATGATTTTGAATCTGGTTCAAATTAGATTTGTGCTTTTGTTTCTATATTAGATATATATAGAATCAATTTATATCTTAACGATGTTAAGGTATAGGGAGTTGTCCGGCTGATGCTTAAAACCAGAATCCGGATAAACTCAAGGCACGTTTCAGTAATGGCTGTTTGTGGGTTATCCAGGGCTTTGACGAGGGTTAACTTTCTACCATCCGGAAGATCAATATTTATATTGTTCTTGACTCGCCACAGTTTTAATAAAATGGACTTTTTCAGAAAACATAAGTGTGAGTATGGTAGAACTGGAAGTTATTCCAGAACCACAAACGATTACTGGAAATTTAATAGAACCTAAGGATTCAATTAGATTTGATGTAACATTAGCCACTCCACAGATTTGGTAGGTAACCTTAGGCACCCGAGAGATACTTCGGTCTTCTCAGAGACGGTGACAGGGAGGTTCTTGTTTAACCAGACTTGCCATTACTGTTGTTCTAGACTATAAGACCCGGCAGGAGGATGAGTATACCGTCATTCTAAACTAGCTTTAGAAGTGCACGTCTATATGACTTTGCCAGAGGGTTGTTGTATTCAGTGGGAGCAGCGGAAGCATAGAAGGCAAGTAGCTTATGTCTATTTGCAGACTAAAGCAGGTATAGCGGAAATAGATCATCTAATTTTTTATGTGACAGTCATAGTCTTTGACCTCATCAGAATAAGAGATGGATCTGGTAAGAAGGTAGTAGAGAGTGATGTCCAGGATTTTGGATGACATGCACTTGATAGGAAGAGATATTCCTATACTACGATCGGTTATATATTGTGGTTGTCACAAAGTTGTTTCTCCACACCGGATATGGATATAATATCAGGTTTTCTGGTTACTAGATCTATGGTTTTAGATCTAGATTTAGGAAGTATCCTAATCTGGGTACTTTGACATTAAATGGACGACTCCTAGCATGGTGGTGTACCTGCAGGTGATAGATTCAACCTCTCTAAAGGTGTCTTATAGACTAAATAGGAGAGGGATCTACATGATTAACATATCACTTGCTTAAGCAATTGAGTTAATCATGAAATGTCAAGTACCATATCAGATATTGTTTTTGCACTAACTGCAATAAGCAGATATATTAATCCAATCCTGGAGAAACGTTGGGAAGCAGTTTAAGAACATAAATGGATGTTCTAGGGAAATGATTACAGCAGCCTCCTTCTGAAGACGGTTATCATATCAGGCTTCCAAGATGACCTGGATGACAGAGTGACTGTCAGAGTTATAGTTTTCCCTCTTTTGAGGGACAGTATGTTGGACAGGTAGTCCAAGCGGATACTGAGGAAAGGCATGGCGCGGGATACTGATTAAATTCAGTGGACGATACAATCTAAGTAGTTTGCTGGATTTGGAGTTCATTTGAGAACTGGGTCCCATCAGATATCCAGACAAATTCTAAGACAGGTATTGCTCATTTCGGGAGATAGTTTTCTCCACGAAGTTGAGATTAAGAGAGATACAGAAAAAAACACTGGAGCGGATCCACTCACTGAGGCTATTTCTCGAACGCAATCATTTTCGCAAACGGGATTTGCGAAACTGATTAGAAGAGAAGTTGGGTGTTCGGTATCACACGGGCTGTGAGTATGCCACATCGCAATAATTGGCCTTAAGTACAAGTGGGAGATTGTTGGCTATAGTGCCCTTAAGGCAATTATCATAGTCGCGGACTTGTGATTATGATGATTGAGTGAGGACCTATACCGATAAAACAGTCTTACTCAAGATGATAGTATGCTATCTGGTTTGTCTTTATCATCATGTTGATAGAGCCCGTAGGATTCTTGCTTGACTGCCAGTATTGTGATGGCGATCACATATGTGGGAGCTGGAATCTATAAGCACATCCATAAATGTCCCTAGTCATAGGAATATCGAGACTGGGCATCAATACTCCAGTGTAGACTAGTGTATACTTATCGAGACCCCGACGAGGGGCGGTGGCCAGGTCTCACAAGCCATTGGTGTTAGTTTGTTCACCTAAGATAGTATACAGGTGCTCATTGGGTTATGAGTACACTGGACGGACTCGCCGGGAACCTACTAGTTGGTATTATACCTATTGTCAGATTGCAGTTCCCAGGTGACATGTGTAAAGGTTAGTCTGTCGACCTGAGATCGTCATTTGTCTCGTGTAAGTTCCCACTGTGCTTTGATTACTACCCTACCACGGCTCAAAGGAGTCATGCAAACAGGTTTTAGTTGGGTACAGTCCCGAGCCACATGGAGGCAGTGATCGGATCGTCGGGGATTCGTCTCTCCCGGTAATGGGGGTTGATGTCGCGTTGTGTACGGATGGCCATCACCAAAAATCCGTGGCCACGGTGGACGAGAATTACCGATCCAGGATCGATAGTTTCTCAGGTGGTGATGGGTATCATACCGACACTAAATATCGCGTTGTTGGGGGTCTGACATTATCCACCCCCTAGACTCAATATGTGATTCTCTTAGACGAACAGACCGGACTGTACGGATATTGTCACTGACAGGCTCAGTAGGTGTTCAGGATGAGTTTGCTCGTCGGCCTCCCTTTCACTCAATACCTGGGTAGCCGTTACGTACAGTTAGTGCCGCTGACGTGCTTGTGGTTAAACCCACCGCCAGCGTATTGACGAGTCTTTAGTGTCCCACACAGAGGGTTTTCACGGTTCAGGCGATATGGTGTACATGTTGTATGTTGATACATACGGGTGTCTGATTAAATATGTGCACTTGCTGCGCAGACTTTAATTGGACGGTTGATAATACTAGCGGCTTAGGATTAAGCCAGTTTATTAAATCAGGTTTTGATTTAATAATTTATATATGTATTTGTATATACGTATTCTAGTATTATTGTTCACTATACGTTTTCTCTCTCGGCTATTCGTATTTTGGTACGAATACGCGTATATGTATTTCGGTACATGTACCGGAAGTATTCCGTATTTTATACGGAATAGCTTCTAGAAGGTACCACCTCATTAATGATTTTATTTATTGAAAATCATTTGGAAATGAGGTGGAAAGGAGGTATGAGGTGGCATGAACATGGACAAGGTATGGGCTTGACGTATGATCTCATTTGTTTAATGAAATTGAAAAGAAAAATGATTTTATTTTTGTGTGAAAGAGAGGGGGGCCGGCCACTCATGGTGGTGATTGGGGTTCATTTGTTTTTGGGATTAATTCACACTTGCATTACAAGCCCACTCTCTCATTCATACAAAAGAAAACTTAGCCATTTCCTTTGTTCATGCCAAGTCTTCATCACCACCTTCATTCATCTTCCATGGATGCTCTCTTGAGCTCAAGAGTTGAGAGAAAATTATGGTGACACTCTACTACACCCCCACTCTCCATCGCTAGCGACTTTGGAGCGTCGGTTATCTCGTTCGACGAGGTTGGAGCTTGCGCCGTTTCCCTCGGATGGATCATCGGAGATGGAGGAAGACCGGCAACCAAATATCGTCAAAGGATTACTAGGAGCTTGGAATGAAGACCGAAGGACACGGATCAACTCGGTATAAAGTTTCTAACTCTTAGTTTGCTCGCTAGTTTAGTGTTTAAGGTCGATCCGTAAATCGGGTAGCGGTAGCGCCAGTTTAAAATTTTTGTTCCGCATTTTGGCCGCGTTTCGACGACCGGGGCGCTGCCGGGACCCTTCAACTTGGAGGTTGAAGCTTGGAGCACAAACCTTCGCGATGGATCATCTTTGACTAAAGAAGACCGATGGATCAAGCTCGATCCGATCACCGAGGAGCCTTGGAGAGGACCACTAGAAGACCTACTAGGTATAAGAATCTACCAAAGTAGATAACTCCTCAAGTTAGTCTAGTAAGTTAAGGCTTTAGTAAGATCATGGTGTAATAGCCGGTGTTGCATAGTCAAAAGATTACCGTTTTTGAAATTTCCACCTCCCCGCGAACCGCGGGGTGCGCAACATTGGTTTACAGTGGTATCAGAGCCTATAAAACCTTAACTAGCTAGTTAGCAAAGTGTTAGGAATTCGATCGCCGGAAAAATCGCAAAAATGCGTAAAAAATGCACAGTTTCTGTCGATTTTCAAAATTGGTCCAAAAATGTTTTCAGAGACCATAAAATTACGTACAGGCTTTTTTAAGGACACCCAAGAAAAACGAGATCGTAACTCGGTAAGACCGCCGCGGAAGCGCGGCGAAACCATGCGTTTCGCCGCGGATCCGCTACCGAGTCGACTCCGAGTCAACTCGTTTTTCCTGCAGTTTGTCTATCTTTATGTTTTGTGATTTTTCTGATACTTTGTTTCTACCCAGAATCTTATGTGTACTGTGTTGTACTTGGGATAGATTCAAATGTGGTAATCGATTGAAATTCTAAGTACTTTAGCTAATCAGATCTTCTGTGTTTGATATATGTGTTTGGAAATGTCAAGTAATTGCTATACGTCGATTAGTCGGGGTTGCACATATCTATGATGCTGTTGTGATGGTTTGTGTATATGAACTTGTTGGATCGTCGTGGATGAATAGCCGGGGATGTGAGATGGGGGTTTTCATTCTTTCATTCAATGTAAATTTGTAAAGTGATGTAATATTATTTTGCGGGGCACATCCGGGTTGAGGTTCTAGCCACCGTTGTATTATTTCTTTTACTGTTTTTTTGCTCCTAGGATAGACCCAAGGTGGGGTGCACAAACTACCAGGTACTTTGAAGTGCCGAGTGACCTACTCACTTTATTGAGGGAGGTTGCTTTACTTCGGGTATTTGGCGGGTAGTTTGCCGCACCCGTAGGGGTCTAGGGTGGGATTTGGCTATTCATCACGACCGTGGAATCCGTCTTTCGTTAAAAGCTCAAACGAAACGGGAAATTCCTAGTATATCTAATGTGTTCGTCTGTGATCTGGAATACCTATCATCGCGTCTGACAAATGGATATTATTATATATGTATTATATAATAGACGTTGCTTATGTTTTGCATCCGCGCTAGTCTAGCCCCCGCTCCGTCGTTAATTAAGTAACCTAACGGGTGATAACGGGGCCCCGTGGCGAATGCGGATGGAATAAGCGTATGTTGTATTTTTGTTGTTTTCTGCAATGGTAGGTTAATTGATGGGACTGCATTACATTAATGCAAAGCAAACAAACCAAAGCTGAATCGTCGGAACAAATTTTAAAACCACTCGGTTATTTTAAAAACAACAGACTTTTAAATGCGGAGCTTAAACGACTCCTTTTAAAAGCTATCAGGTTCCTTCGATTATATCAAGTTCACTACGTTCACGGTTTCGCCAAAACCATTCGTAGCCCTCCGTCATATCATGTGAATAGTCAGTAGTATCCAAGCTATGTTTGTTGGCCTTCGTCAAGGCATAGTGATTGGTAGCTGCCGGGTGTTCATATGTAGGTTAGATAGATGCGTTGGTTTGGGACAGTCGTATTACCTTGTTGGCCTTTGTCAAGGGTATATACGGGTGGGTACAAATTAACCTGGACAATGATGGGTAGAACTTGACATGTGACATATGATTTGTTGGCTTTCGTCAAGGTCATAAGAGCATGGGGCAAAAATCCACATCGGGAGTTTCTAAAGAAAATGAAACTTGCTTGTGCAGCAAACCATTTGGAATGTGATAAGGTTGGTAGGATTCCTTCAGGGTTATTACACAATAATATTTGGATTCCGATCCTACTATGAGTATCCGCTACTCCTCGGGACATTCCTCACTTAACGATCAATGCTATAAACCAAGTAGGTGTCTAGAACAGTGTTAGCGGGGCTACACCTTGTTCATCACTGAAAACCGCATTTTAATACCGCTCATTCATTATCTATTTTGTTATATATCGGTACTATTAACCAGTGTCTGCTCAGTAATACAGATTACATGTATCCATGACAAAATACTGGAAATACACTTAAAATCATGGATATATCATTTGTGAGAAGACACTGCAACCGGAACTGGAAACCAACCGATATCCAAAGAGTTTTTGCTAATAAAATGTGTGCACATAACTTTTGGTCCAACACAATGCAAGTGTACACATGCTTTTTGGCACATGGACCATGATGGGGCTGCCATGAATCATGGCACAAGTGGGCATGAGAAGTGATGTGGAGTTAATGCAAAAAAATATGATGTGATGTGTTGCATCAAGTTTCCCTCCAAATCCAAGAGTGCAGACGAGGTTAAATTAGAGAAATCAAGCAGCACCAGAGTGATATATGGGAGCATACAACATCACTCACCAAATATGAGACCATTCCCTCGGAAAGTGGCCGGCCACATTCACACTTGAGCCGAGCAGGCTGGCCCCCTGCCTCCAAAGTCCCCCAGTTTTCTGTGGGCCCTCCCTTGCTGCTACCTCATCATATTTTTATTGCTAGTTTTCTTTTCTTTTGAGCCTATAAAAGCAGAACCAGTGAGCAAGGGAGAGGGAGCTTGGATTGTGATTCTTTTGTCCAAGATTTCATTCACAACTCTTTCATTTTCCATTTCGTTCTTGTATATAGCTAAGTCCCCTTGAGATCTTTGCCTCCTCTTGATCTTGCAACCTCTTTATTGAGCTTGCAAGTTTAAGATTAGGTTATTGATCTCAAGGGTTTGTATCTTCATTTGGAATCAATAAATCTTTCTTCTTGCTATCATTTTGCCTTGGGTTCTTAGCATTCTCTTGATGTTGCAACCTCTTCATTGAGCTTGCAAGTTTAAGTTTAGGCTATTGAACCCATGGTTTGTAATGTGTTTTATGGTTCCTAGTATATTTATTTCTTGCTTTACTTTCTTGCAGTTTTCTTTCCATGCTTTCCTTACTTGCACTTTAATTACATGCTCTTTATTTACTTGCAAATTTATTATCATGTCATTTACTTACTTGTAATGCTCTTTTCTTTTCTTTTCTTTGTTTATCTTTTCTTTTGCTCTTTTTATTTGTTGTTTTGATGTTTGTGAATATGTGTTGTTAAGAAAAGAATACGATATTGTAAGTTAAGCATTCGTTTCTCATTTCCTTTTCCCGATCTTTTCCATTAAACTCCGCCCAAACTTTACGCAAGCGCTCCGTTAGGCATCCTACCCTATCAAGATATCGGTGATTCCTAACAGCGACCGGTTGCATTCGGATTGGCTGGAGGCGAAAGCAAGTAACAAGAACGGACGGATAAGGGTCAATAAGTCGAATTTCACTAATACCGCGTTTAAGCACCCTAATCCGCGTTGTTGCCGATTGTTCTAGCTTTAGTGGTCGAGCTCGGCTCAAAGGACTTGAATACGGATTTCCTTAACTTACACTAACCTATCTTTTCCTAACAAGCTTATAACTTTGCATATAAACACATAGGTTAGATATGAACATTCCGCCCTCGCGCAACTCATAAAAACAAGAACGTGAAACACACCGTCTCCCTGCGGACGACCCGTGCTCATCGCGGCTAGTTGCAAAGCGACACCGTCCTGATTGCGGTTAACTTTAGAACTTCAAATACACGATACGCCAAAAGCATGCAATCAAATGACGCCGTTGCCGGGAAGACGGTAACGTTTTTATTTTGTTATTTCGGGTTAATCTTGTTAATATCAAACTTTTCTAAAAACAAACTAAAAATTTCAAAAATTACAAAACCAAAACAAAAATTAACAACACTAACTTTTTTCTCTCTGAATTTCTGATCTGCTAGCACTCTGGATCTGAACTTAAAAGATAAGAAATGACATTGAGACAATAGTAGAACACTGAGGCAACAGAAGAAGTTTGGAGCCAAAATTCATTAATTGAACCAGCGACACCCCTATAAAATCCGAGCTCCTCGGCCGTACCACCTCCTTTGGCTCCAAAATTTTATTCCCCACTCCAGTGTTCTATTTTTGTTCCAATTTTATTGCTTGCTTTTTATAATTTTTAGTGTGCAGGTATTTGGGCATTCATATCACTTTTTCACACTAAAATCCGTTTTTTCGACATTTGTTGATTTTGACGGATTTGTGAACTGCGATTGTGCGGAGCAAAGTGTACATTCAAGGCTAAGGTGATTGCGAAGTACAGTGCCAAATATCCGGGTAGTTTGACCCGCGCAAGCGAACTTTCCAAGCCATTCTGATTTACTTCAACAGGTGTTTCCTAACCCAAAAACATATCGGTACGTACTTTACGAACATATTCTTCTAAAATCCGACGCATCCACTATAATATCTTTGCAGGATTCTTTGCAAGTTCGCTAGCAAACGCTAAAATTGACTAACCCGTATTTGTTGCAGTGTCGTGCTTAAAGTAAAAAAATGATTGTTTGATTCTTCGAATAATATTTTATTAATTTGCGCATTGCAACCATTAATACGGACTTAAGGGCAAGCGAACCCCACAACATACGGTAAAGGATTTCATCACCTTTTCCGTGGCTCACAAATCACGAAATTGAGCATAACGTTTACCCGCACAAATTTTTAAAAGAAACTAGACTTTAAGCCTTTAAGAATTTCGTGCTCATTAGGAGAAGTTAACTCTGTTTAGAATACCTCTTAACGGTATATCGTTTACGGGGTGTCTAGGAAAGTGTTCACGGCGAAACTGCCAAAAGAGAAAGGGTTATCTAATTAAGGACCTTCGCGAAAACGTCGAAAAACCTCCCCTTATCTCTGCACTTACCTGGCCTCGTGATCAGTATATCTTTAGCCCGTTTCTCGACATAGTTTTACTTCGACAATCAAGGTCTTGAGCAGGTCTAGTTGACCTAGGTGAACCCTAGACCAATTAGGCGTGTGCTATTTTTGTGTCGTAATTGTTTTTTTTCCAGATTCTTTTTGTGTGTATATTTCGTTCTTTTGTTAGTAACTAACATAAAATAGAAAAAAAATCACATTCTTTTTCCCTATTTTTCCTCTCTTCATTTCCTTCTCTTCATATCATGGGTACCCCACCTAGAAAAACTCTTGCCGAACTTTGGTACCCATAACCAGAAATTACATCGTACAGTTCTTGCTTTGGTCAAACATAAAATGTTCCCTCCATGCCTAAACTTTCTTCGAAAGATCGGATATACGCGTCTAGGACAACCAACTGGACTCCGCACTCCACTTTGTATCAACCATTTCAACCGACCCCACCTTTTACGTTGATACCCCTTTTGAGAGTCCTGTTGTAACTCCAAGACCTATGTCTATTGCTGAACGTATTGAACAATCCCGTAACCGATCTTTCACTCCTTTCACCACTTCAAATTCTTTTGATCAACAGTTCCAACCACCTTCTTATCTAAATGTTGATCCTACTCCTGTCCAACCATTCGATTCGTATCTATCCTACCCGACTTTTACACCTTCCCTAGACATTGCTTTTGAACCGCCATTTGGGAATTTCACGTATCCAAACAACTTTGAATCGTTTACTGAAACTCCTTTACAAGCCATGTCTAGTCTGGAACAGTCGTTAGAGGACTTTCGGTAGCGTCATACCAATAGATGATGGATTTGAATGCGTCCATGGCCGCCCTCATACAACCGAGTGACCTGGTAGCTAGTTTCCAACTAACTCCAAATTTTCCAATTTATGAAGAGGCGATAGGACAAGCTGAGAATTTGGGTAGTGAGAGTGAGTTGTACACCCTTTCAAATAAAACCTATCCATTGCAAATTGAATTCCACAACTCCAGTTTTGAAAGTCTATCGAGTGTCCTAAATGATTCACCGATTGAAGATAGAACAGTTAATGAGTTGTGCGACTTTTAGTATTTGATTTACCCGACTCTGAAGGGTCCCTGTCAAGTGAAACCAATCCTAACCTTTTTGACCTCTACACCTCCACTATAGAACCACAATTGATTGAAATACATGCTGTTGATGAGGTGTCTGAGAATATTGATTTTCACTAGATTAAGGATATTAACGCTGTGAATATTTTGGATGATGAACACACCACTTTGGATGAGTTTTTCTCACCCATTCATCATGTCCTTTCACTTCCGTGTGGACATCATCCCGAGTCATTAGCTGTTTTTCCCGAACTTCATATACGTCTAGATATTGATGATAAAGGCATGGATAAGCTGAATTTTGTGGAGAATTTTGAGGATAGTTTTGAGGATGAACCGGTTTTACTTGATGAGTCAGATTTTCCAATTCATCCATTCGCTTCTCTTGACTGTGCACATTCTCCTGAACCTTTAACTGATACCATTCCTAAATCATTTCCCTCCATCCGTTTCGTCGTTCCGACCTCGCAAGACATCGTACGACTTCCATTTCCAGTGTCTGGTTTACCAAGTTCGGCTTACCTATGTTTTCTCTTGAATCTTGAGGGATTTGACCCCATTTCTCAACGGGTTAATAGATTACTACAATAGCTTTTTACATATCGGCCAACACAAATTGTACTAATTTATTCACTCCATTTTCACCTTAAGTTCGTACTCCATTTCTTTTTCCCTTCCGCCATTCTTCTACTCATATACCGGGACCGTATACCACTTCTATCCCCATACGATCTCGCGTATCCTCCATTTCTTTCCTCTCCGCATTCTTTCACCAGCCCGGCCTTATCCCGATGAAATGTTTGAATGGTTGGTGCTAACTTTTGGCCTGTGTAAGGCCTTATATAGATTCATACTGTTCTCTTCCCCTAACTCTGAACTTCACTACTTAAACAGTGGAAACACTGTTTCACTTAAGTTTGGGGGGATCTTTTTGTGTATATATTTTTGGTTTGCTTTGTATAAAATTTCTTTAAGGAGCACCGACAATTTTCGCCCTCTTAGTGTAGCCTGACAGTGAGGGCACTGTCAAGTTTAAGTTTAGGGGTGTGCTCGGTAAGTTTTCTTCCTTCGCATTCATTTGTATATTCTGGATTTGCATACTTATTTAAAAACCCACAAAAATTGAAAATTTTTCCAAAAATTTAAAAACTTTGTCATCAAGTTAGCTAATAGGTTAACTTAGATTTTTTCCAAAAGTTTAGTTTATACGTTAGAAATAACTAAATCCTAGGCTTAGGAATTGAAAACCCTAAAAATAACCCTTATTATATTTAACCTTGGTAATTATACGTCCTTACAGTTTTTTTTAGAATAGGTAATCTTAAATTCAATTCTTAAGTTAAGTCGAAATGAAGGGAAAGTATTGAAGCTTTACTGAAGGATAAGTCTGAAAAATAATTTCTATTCTTGAGTCCAAACTTAGAAAGTATATACCCTACAAACTGCACATACACGCACCTTGAAACTTGGGATAGTAGAGGATACTAAGAAATACTCTTGCCTGAAAACCTAGTATGAAAGAAAAAAAGGTATTTAAAGCTGAACACCAAAAGAGCATCATTGAAAAAAATATATTCGGTCTTGAAAAAGAAAAAAATAAAGAAAAGAAAAATAAATAAATGAAGCCAAGACCTGGAAACTGCTATTTACGCTTTAAGCCCACTCATTCAGTAATCGGCTGTTAATGCCTCAAGAAGCATTAATAGTCGCATGAAAGGTGTGTGAGCAACACCGTTCATCATTAAAACTGATAAAAATCCCTGATTGGAGACCACACTTTAGAAGGAAAACTCAAGAGTTGCCGACATCTTTCTAAACTGTAAAACGTATAGGATCTGGGGTTGAATAAATAGGAGGTATGAAACATAATGGTTGAATTCTAACTTAGGATGATAGAATTTCTAACCTTGATACTAGGCTGTAGGAGTAGAATCGACGTTAACTTATGAAACTAGTTTGACGGGATTTTGTGGGTAGTATCCGCTGAAAACCCTCAGGAGACAACACTCCTCCTACTAGGGACACCTATAGGTTTAATGGCTTGTTGCATGTGCTCAGTGCAATCGCATTCCCTGCGAAAGTGAGGCTAGGATTTTTTTTTGCTCGGGACGAGCAAAAGATAAGTTTGGGGGTATTTGTTCATCACTGAAAACTGTATTTTAATACCGCTCATTCATTATCTATTATGTTATATATCGGTAGATTACAAGTATCCGTGATAAAATACTGGAAATACACTTAAAATCATGGATATATCATTTGTGAGCAGACACTGCAACCGGAACTGGAAACCGACCGATATCCAAAGAGTTTTTGCTAATAAAATGTGTGCACACAACTTTTGGTCCAACACAATGCAAGTGTACACATGCTCTTTGGCATATGGACCATGATGGGGCTGCCATGAATCATGGCACAAGTGGGCATGAGAAGTGATGTGGGGTTAATGCAAAAAGATATGATGTGATGTGTTGCATCAAGTTTCCCTCCAAATCCAAGAGTGTAGACGAGGTTAAATTAGAGAAATCTAGCAGCACCAGAGTGATATATGGAAGCACACAACATCACTCACCAAATATGAGACCATTCCCTCGGAAAGTAGCCGGCCACATTCACACTTGAGCTGAGCAGGCCGCCCCCTGCCTCCAAAGTCCCCTAGTTTTCTGTAGGCCCTCCATTGCTGCCACCTCATCATGTTTTTATTGCTAGTTTTCTTTTCTTTGAGCCTATAAAAGCAGAACCAGTGAGTAAAGGAGAGGGAGCTTGGATTGTGATTATTTTTTCCAAGCTTTCATTCACAACTCTTTCATTTTCCATTTTGTTCTTGTACATAGCTTAGTCCCCTTGAGATCTTTGCCTCCTCTTGATCTTCCAACCTCTTCATTGAGCTTGCAAGTTTAAAATTAGGTTATTGATCTCAAGGGTTTGTATCTTCATTTGGAATCAATAAAGCTTTTTTCTTGCTATCATTTTGCCTTGGGTTCTTAGTATTCTCTTGATCTTGCAACCTCTTCATTGAGCTTGCAAGATTAAGTTTAGACTATTGAACCCATGGTTTGTAATGTGTTCTATGGTTCTAAGGATATTTATTTCTTACTTTACTTTCTTGCACTTTTCTTTCCATGCTTTCCTTACTTGCACTTTAATTACTTCCTCTTTATTTACTTGCAAATTTATTATCATGTCATTTACTTACTTGTAATGCTCTTTTCTTTTCATTGTTTATCTTTTCTTTTGCTCTTTTTGTTTGTTGTTTTGATGTTTGTAAATATGTGTTGTTAAGAAAAGAATACGATATTGTAAGTTAAGCTTTCGTTTCCCGTTTCCTTTTCCTGATCTTTTCCATTAAACTCCGCCCAAACCTTATGCAAGCGCTCCATTAGGCACCCTGCCCTATCAAGGTATCGGTGATTCCTAATCGCGACCGGTTGTGTTTGGATTGGCCGGAGGCGAAAGCAAGCGACAAAACGGACGGACAAGGGTCAATAAGCCGGATTTCACTAATACCGTGCTTAAGCACCCTAATCGGCGTTGTTGCCGATTATTCTAGCTTTAGTGGTCGAGCTCGGCTCAAAGGACTTGAATACAGATTTCCTTAACTTACACTAACCTATCTTTTCCTAACAAGCTTATAACTTTGCATATAAACACATAGGTTAGATACGAACATTTCTCCCTCGCGCATTAACTCGTAAAAACAAGAACGTGAAACGCACCGTCTCCCTGCGGACGATCCATACTCATCGCGGCTAGCTGCAAAGTGACACCGTCCTTATTGCGGTTAACTTTAGAACTTCAAATACACGACACCCCAAAAGCGTGCAATCACGCCTCTAGGGAAAAGAGGTTATTTAATTAAGGAACTTCGCGAAAGCGTCGTAAAACCTTCCTCGAAGTACGGACACTAGCCTGGCTGAACGGTTAAGCAAGTATTGTACGGTGAGATTAATCCTGACTAATTCTTCTTTTATGGTTTGAGGAAGGATTCGAGAAACAGTGGGAGCCATCCTGTTTAGATAAATTAAAAACCAATATAAACTTGCAAGAGTATCATGCTAAAGTGTTTTCTTCTCTCTCTCCTGCAGCGACCCCGTGACCAGAAATAGGTTACATTTAGATAATAAAATGACTGAGTCTGACTATAATAACTGGCAAAGGTCTGTCCAGATGTCCATTACCCATGACAAGATGGGACACCTCTTTACTACTCAAAACCTCACCGTCTCAGGTCTAGTTTCCACCGTCGCGGATATTAATATCCATAAGACAACGGAAAAAGACAGTGCGAATGCTAAGTGCCTCGTGTTGGCCTCAGTAGATGATGTGAACCAGAGGCAGCAGGAGAAGATGGACATAGCTTCCATCTTCTTCCATAACAAAGATTTATATGGATAACAATCTAGTATCGCAAGATATGAGACATCGAAGGAATTGCTTCAAGCGAGGTTGGCTATCGGGTCATCTGTAGGGGACAACGTCCTTGCGATGACTAGCTATATTGATGAGCTCACGGACCTAGAGACCATGTTGGGAAACATGTCATATGCTGACTTGTTTCTACAATCCCTACCATCTACTTTTGCCCACGAGAGGAAAGTTATACTTTCAGTTGAGGGCACCGTGAAGGAAACAAGGGTGACACCCACTCAGCTTATTGTGGAATCTTCCTCTTCTGCATTCAAGACGAAAGCAAAGGGTGAGAAGAAGAAGACCTCCACAAACCTGATATGTGGTGTCAGTAAGGTAGAAGGACAGGGAAGGGCAAAAGTTTCTGGGCTAACAGTAGGGAATGAAGGATATTCCTATTGTCACGGGAAGGGGCATTGGAAAAGGGATTACAGGGCTTTGAAAGCCAGAATCCAAGATCTAAAGCATGTTGTGGCTTCGACTTCGGTTGTGTTTGTAATAGAAAACTGTATTTCAATTAACTCTACTTCCTGGGTACTAGATACCGGATCAGGATCTCATATCTGTAATTCATTACAGGCTTTGAGAAACCGTAGAGTTATCAGGTTAGGTGATATGACTCTCAGGGTTGCCAACGGAATGAGCGTAGACGCTGAATCCGTAGGGGAATATCACCTTGGATTGACAAGTGGGCAGATATTGATTCTACATAACTGTTTGTATGTACCTAGTCTAGCTTATAATATCATATCTGTATCCTTACTTTCTAAGGAAGGATATGATTTTACATTTGTAAGCGATGTGGTCCACATCCACCTAAATCAAGCTTTGATTGGGTCAGGTACATTAGATAACGGAATATACATATTAAATCAAGCTCAGGTTTTCAGTGTCCAGAACACACTTAAAAGAAAGTCTCTGGAATTAAATCACGCTTTCTTATGGCATTGTAGAATTGGTCATATCAATGAAACACGGTTGACGAAGATACATATAGAGGGACATTTAGATCCGTTCGAATATCAGTCGTATGCAACTTGTCAATCTTGTCTTATGGGAAAGATGACAAAGACTCCGTTCACTGGACACGAAGTAAGAGCGAGCAAGCTCTTGGGACTCATACACAGTGATGTGTGTGGTCTAATGTCTACACATGCGCGAAGTGATTATTTATACTTCATTACTTTTACAGATGATTTCTCTAGGTATGGATATATTTTCTTGATGAAGCATAAATCCAAGGCCTTTGAGAAATTCCGGGAATACAAGAATGAAGTGGAAAAACAAACAGGCAAAAGTATCAAGACACTGAGATCTGATCGAGGTGGTGAATACTTGAGTGCCGAGTTCCTGGATTATTTAAAAGAGAATGGAATTCTCTTCCAGCTTACTCCTCCATACACACCTCAATTCAACGGTGTATCAGAAAGGCGGATTCGAACCCTATTGTATATGGTTCGTTCCATGATGAGTAACGCTGAGTTTCCGCGATCCTTCTGGGTTTATGCACTAGAATCAGTTGCATATCTTCTGAATAAGATTCCTACGATGACTATGCCTATTACACCATATTAGATGTGGAGTGGGAAGAAACCCTATCCTAAGTACCTTAAGATATGGGGATGTCCAGCTTTTGTTAAAAAGCAGCATGCGGACAAGCTCGAGACACGCTCAGTACTGTGTAAGTTTGTTGGATACCCAAAGAACTCCAAAGGGTATTATTTCTATTGTGCAGAGGAACAAAAGGTCTTTGTTTCTCGTCATGCCCACTTCTTGGAATCTGAGTTTTTAGAAAATCAGAAAAGTGGGAGCACAATAGGACTGGAAGAAATTCCAGAACCATAAGCTATTACTGAAAGCTTGGTAGAACCAGAGGTTTCAGAAGAACTGGACATCCCAGCGCCACTCCGCAGGAGTGATACCAGTCTCATCCTCCCAAGAGATACTACGGTTTTCTCATAGATGTGGATCGAGAGGATTGCATCATCGAAGATGATGAGCCTACTAGCTTCTAGCAAGCCATTCAGAGCGGCGACTCGGTAAAATGACTGGATGCAATATGGAACGAAATGGAGTCCATGTACACCAACAAAGTATGGACTTTGGACATTGCTCCAGAAGGGGTAAAAACCGTAGGCTGCAAATGGATCTTCAGAAAGAAGATTGGTATAGATGGACAGGTTGACACCTATAAGGCTAGACTTGTTGCAAAGGATTTTCGTCAAAAACCTAGTTTGGACTATGACGAAACCTTTTCTGCAGTGGCTATGCTCAAATCCTTTCGGATCCTTCCTGCCATTGCTGCCTTCCACGATTATGAAATCTGGTAGATGGACATAAAGACGACTTTTCTAAATGGTAATTTAGAAGTGTGCTTCTATATGGATCAGTTAAAGGGTTTCATTAAGAGTGGGAGCAGTGCTAAAGGGTGCAAGTTGCTTAAGTCCATTTATGGACTAAAGCAGGCATCGCAGAGTTGGAACATCTTTTTTGATGATACAGTCAAAGAATTCGACTTTATCAAAAATCCAGATGAACCATGCATTTATAGTAAGATTGTAGGCAGAACTGTGGTATTCCTCGTCTTGTCCGTGGATGACATTCTCTTGATAAGAAATGACATTCCTATGCTACAATCAGTCAAAGGATTCTTATCACAGAGGTTCTCCATGAAAGACCTGGGTGATGCCTCCTACATTCTGGGGATACAGATCTATCATGATAGATCTAAATGGATAGTGGGACTTTCACAGTCAAAGTACATTGACACCATACTGAAAAGATTCATTATGGAAGATTCTAAGCGCGGTAATCTACCAGCTTTTCACGGAAGCACCCCTCCAAAGAGATGTCTCCAAAGACTGATTTGGAAAGGGCTCGCATGTACCTTATGCATCTGCGGTAGGCTCTATAATGTATGCGATGTTATGTACCGGACCAGATGTAGCATATGTTAGTTGTATGTATGCCCTAGAGGCCAGTATTGTACAGATGTTGTATATTATATTGGATGCTTGGACATATATAGAGATGACTTTCTTGCTCGACATGATAGTATGCTATCTGGTTGCTCTTTATCTTAACATGTACACTAGTCTCTTTATGCTGTCTTATAGTTACATGTTGGTAAAGCCCTTAGGATGTGTACTTGACTACTGGACTATGATGCAGATCATACTAGTGGGGACAAGGTAGTCCATAAGTACATCCTTCAAGGTCCCTAGTCGTGGGTGTATCGAGACGGGGCATCGATATACCAGTGTAGACTAGCGTATATGCTTCTCGACCCATGTGATGGGCGATGGATGATCCCATATCCATTGGTGTTTGACATCAGAGATGGTATACGGGTGCTCAGTGGAGACTGAGTACACTGGACGAACTCGCCGAGAACTCCCAGATGGTATTATACCTCACGTCAGATGGCAGTTCTCAGGTGACACTTGTACAGGTTAGTCTGTAGACCCGAGATCGTCATAGAGTCTTGTGTGATTCCCACTGTGCTTTGATCTCCACCTTACCACGTCCATGAGGGCGTGCAAAACGGTGGTCTTTGGGTACAGTCCCGAGTCACATGGAGGCAATGAGCGATAGGAGGGGTTTCGTCTCTCCCGGTATTGGGGGTTGATGTTGCGCAGTACTCGATTGGCCGTAGCAGGGAAGTCCCTGGCCAGGGCTGATCAGAGATTTGCTGGTAAGTGTTACCAGTAGTTTCTCGACCCGTTACGAGCCTCATATCGGCACGACTTATCGGGTTATTGGGGTCTGACGTTTACCACCCCTAGACTTGATATGCGACATATCAGACGAAGAGACCGGACTGTACGGTAAGTGTTACTGGTTGGATTCACAGGAGTGTGAGCGGGCTAGCTCGTCGATCTTCTGATCGCTCAATACCCGGATGGCCGTTACGTTTAGCAGACCGCTTGCGGCTTGTGGGTGCTTGATATGATCATCATCTGCTACCGGCGTATTGACGAGTCTTTAGAGTCCTACACAGAGGTTTCCTGGTTCAAGCGAAACGAAATAGGAGCGCATATGAGATATGTGCAGGACCGAGAATAATGCATGTATATGATACCGCATTTCATTCTCGCGATATATGTTTCGATTGGTTATATTCGATATGACCTAGTTATCGAATCATTCATTCGATAAATCGATACATTGGATTCTAGTCGGTTATGTGCGACATGACCGGATCATTGAATCAAATGTTGATTTAATGATTTAATACATAATTATATATTTGATATATTGTTTTGCATTAGCTAGTATTGGTTCACTTTATATGGATTTTCTCACTCGATGTGCAAGAAGTATATATGATATACTTTTGTGCACTACTTTGTATCATGTTTGATGATACTTGATAATGTGGTTAAGTGTAAAGGTTTAAACCATGGTTAAGTGATGATTAGGGTTTTGGTTTTTCATTTATTTATTTGTTTATTTATTTGGAAAGGATTAAGTTAAGAATGGTGGCTTATTTTGGAGCTATGTTGAAGCTTCTTGAAGCTTTGACAAAGTCCACCATCCTTATCTCATCCTTAACCCTAACCACTCTAACTAACCTTGGTTTAATCTCTACACTTGACCATGGTCAAGATATGATAAGTATTCATATTAGTTTTATTTTAAAATTAGAAGACTTATCATTCTTTCTTGATCTTCATCTTCTTCTTCTTCTTCAAGCTTGCTACTTTAATGGCAACTTGAGATCTAGTGAGATATATCCAATTCTAAAGTGAACCCACCTCCTATTTCTTCACCCTCTACCTCTTGCCAAGTTGTTTTGGGTGTTTTCTTCACAAGTTTCACAACTTTGTGAAGTCGGAGCTTGAGCTTGTGCAACCTCGACGTAGATCATCTTTGACACGAAGCCGACGACCTATTCCGCACGTTTCTCCGATGAAGCCGTCACGAGAGTCCAAGGTTCAAGATGGACAGCGAGAGGACGCCCTCGTGGAGCTAAGGAAGTGGGTATCCGGATCTACAAAGGTTGTAGCATCTTAACTTTAGTTAAATTGTTAACTAGATTTATATTTCGCCTAGAATTCTAGCGACAATCCGTAGTCTAGGGTTTCTCGGCGCCCTTTTTTTTGAAATTGGAATGTTCGATGCCTTGTGAGACCTCACTAGGGTGCCTAGGAACCTTTCACTGGTATCAGAGCCTAGCTAGAGCCTTAGGCGAAGTCTAGACGCGATTTGAAGTCCGAACGAACCCGAAACACCAAATCTATAATGCTCTCTGTCCTTTTTCTAAAATCGGGGATTTTTCCACATTAAAAATATGCAGAAAAATCAGCAGGCTAATCTAAGAGTTACTGTGAATTTCGATGGACTAATTCCATCATAGAGCCGCGGATCCGCGGCACGAGCATGGCTCGTGCGGCGGATGCGCGGCGGTTTTGTCGTTTTGTGCATTTTAATTTTCGCAGTAATTCTCATTTTTCTGTGGTGGTTTTCCTGGGAATTTTTAATATTTATTCTAGAGTTGAATTTTCCAGGGTTGTTTTGGGGATTCGGTATTTCGATCGGATTATCAAATTTCGTCTTTTGTGTATTTCCGGATAATTTTTAGAATATGTTAAAAAGTTCGACCGGATATAAATACCCAGTTTTTCCCCTGTCGGGAAATTTCCATGTGTTGGATTTTTCCGTAGTTTAACGACGTTCTAAGTAGTGCAAGTAACGCGATGGACCCTCTAGAAGACAACAAACCTTAACTCGATTATGTGACCGTCTTGAACTGCCCTTTGAACCTTCGGGTTTGGGGCAGTACGGCGTGCCACATGTGAGGCGTTGGCTTGACCCTTCTACGGCTGGACCGTCGGTACTGAGGCACGAACTGAATGTTGTTTGACTTATTTCATATGTTGAGCTGTATCGGGAAAACTTGGGTATTCGACTGTTCGATCGGAAAGTTTAACATTTTCTGTTTATCTGGAATGTGATACAATAATTGGAATTCACAAACAGTTATGAGATAACTGAATGAATGTTATAAATTTAGCAGTTTAGTCCCATATGATATTGAAAAGAGTTTTCGATAATGAGACTAAAATGCGGGATTTATATCTGTTAGGCATGTGATGTCTAAGTATTTCATTTGATTAGGCATGCGATGTCTAAAGTAGTTGCGGATTCCAATTGTTGTAGTTTTACACTTTCTTTTCTGTGACCGTAAGTGTAGTATGTTCATATCGCCGGTTTCGTTGCTATACGTCAACGACAATTGGGGTATGCATACTTACTTACGTTGATAACATGTGATGTTATGTGTTGCTGGATATGTTATATTGGATCGTCATGTTCGAATAGCCGGGGGTTTTTATATGAGATGAGTGTTTTTCATTTTCATTCATGTAAAAACTTGTATGTAATATTCTTTTATTTGGGGCACTTCCAGGTAGCGGAAGTTGTCACCCTTTGTATATTATTTACTTTTCCGAATTAGGATAGACCCAAGGAGGGGAGCACAAGTAACCGGGTTCTGGGGTCCAGTGGGAGACCAACTCGAGGAGTCGAGTCCGGGTCTCCCAACCCTAGAATTGGCAGGGTTGCTTGCCGCTCTCGTAGGGGTCTAGGGGTGTGGGATTGGCTATTCATCACGACCGTGGAATCCGTGTTTTATACTGGCTCGTATTGAAAACACGGACGTCCTAGTATATCCAATATTTCATATGTTTATTCTGCTGCGATATCTGTGATGTGATTCTGTGATGGATATAGTATATAGTATATATGGTATATTATATAGACGTTACTTATGTTTTACACCCGCGCTAGCCCTGCCCTGCTCCGTCGTTAGTTACCTAACCTAACGGTGCACGAGGGGACATCGAGGCGAATGCGGATGGCATAAGTGTACGTCATATCTATCTGTGATGTTTAGGTATTTAAATGATGGGACTTCATTAATGTGATTAATGAAAGATAAGAAACCTATGATGTTGTGGAATCGAATTTTAAAATAAAACTGGTAGCTACAGTTCTTGCTTTGCACAGCGATATATATGATATATACCGCACCTTATTCGATGAGGAAAGGACCGAGATCCCTTCACCGGGAGTGACTCCTTTAGCAATAACTGGCAGATGCTACACACTCGGTTTGCTTTTGACTGCTTTTGAGTTTTTGCTTTGCACAGTGATATATATGATATATCCCGCACCTCATTCGACGAGGAAAGGGCCGACGATCCCTTCACCGGGAGTGACCCCTTTAGCAAAACTAGAAAAGCCTCAAAATCACTCCATTTCAAAACTCCATTTTGATTCTACAACGATATCAAGTTCATTACGCAATAGGTTTTCAGAAAAACCTATCGTAGCCCTCCGTCATTTCAGATAAGTACTATTTAGTATTCGTGCTGCGGTTGTTTGGCATGCGTCAAGGCGTAGTGTACGGTAGCTAACTAGTATTTATCTGCTTATGCATATGATGCAGATTGGATTAGGGTATTCGCACGGCGTTGTTTGGCATGCGTCAAGGGTCGTGCGAGTGGGTTTAATTCAATCAGGAAATGACGGGTTGAACTTGACTAGCGGACTATGGGTTGTTTGGCATGCGTCAAGGTCATAGCACGCTAGGGGCAAAATATTATCGGGAATTTCAAGTGTTGAAATTTGCAATGAGATTGCATACCTTCTATGAGATAGTTGGATCCCGATACCCGCTGCGAGTAAGAGTTACTCCTGGGAGAGTTTTACACATTACAATTAGCCGATCAAGTAGGTGTCTAGAAAGGTGTTAACGAGGTTACACCTCTGGGAAAATGAGGTTTACATTAATTAGGTTCGTGCGAAAGCACGGGGGACCTCCCTCAAAGTACCGACACTGGCCTGGCTGAAAGATTGGCGAACTTGTAGTGTGTAATTAATCCCGGCTAGTCTTCCTTTTAGGGTTTGGAGGAAGATTTGATAAAAAGCAGTGGGAGCCATCCTGATTAGATAAGATAATAACCAATCTGATCTTGCACGAGCATACGCTAAAGTTTTTTCTTCTCTCTCTCTCCAGGTAGCGACCATTTCATGCCCTAATGAAGATAATAATATGGATGTATTGACCGAACCCGCATGTTATACTGTGCTGGGGAACGTTGGTTCCGTTCTTTCCTATAAGAGTTATAGGAATGAACAGGAAATAGGGGAATACCAGGATTCCCATGCCACCCGATTGAAGAAAGTACATGTTGATGCATTTTCTTCGGGTATGTTCGTTACTGAGAACTGTTTCTCCATTTGCTCTACGTCCTGGGTATTGGATACCGGGTCAGGATCCCATATATGTAATCAGTTACATGGGCTTAGGAAAGGTAGAGAACTTGGAGAAGGTGATAAAGACATTAGAGTTGGAAATGGTGCAATTGTTGCAGCTAAGACTGTCGGGGAATATCACCTTGAATTACCAACTGGTAATACATTGGTTCTGAACGAATGCTATTACATGCCTAACCTGATTTGCAACATTATATCGGTTTCTTTATTGAGTAAAGAGGGATATAATTTTGTATTACAGGATAATGTTATGAACATTTTCCGTAACCAAAAGTTGGTTGGATCAGGCACGTTGTGCAATGGCATTTATGTTCTAAACCAATCAACAGTTCTGAGCATAACAAACACACACAAGAGGAAGAGTTCTGAACTGAACGAATCCTTCTTGTGGCATTGTAGACTGGGTCACATCAATGCGACACGACTGGCTAAGTTGCATAAGGATGGATATTTAAATCCGTTTGAATTTTCATCCTATGACACTTGCCAGTCATGTCTCAAAGGCAAGATGACCAAAGCTCCGTTTACGGGACACGGAGAAAGAGTTACCGAACTCCTGGGACTGATACATAGTGATGTATGCGGTCCCATGTCTACACATGCCAGGGATGGTTCTTCGTACTTCATTACATTCACTGACGATCTCTCTAGATTCGGATATGTGTTCCTGATGAAACACAAATCAGAAGCTTTTGAGAAATTTAGAGAATATAAACAAGAAGTCGAGAACCAAACCGGAAAAAGTATTAAAATCCTACGATCTGATCGAGGAGGAGAATACTTAAGCAATGAATTCCTGGAATTCCTAAAAGAGAATGGGATTCTCTCTCAGCTTACTCCTCCTTATACACCACAGCACAACGGTGTATCTGAACGGAGAAACCGCACCCTATTAGATATGGTGCGCTCAATGATGAGTACAGCTGAGTTACCTATTTCCTTCTGGGGATATGCGCTTGAGACAGCCATGGACCTATTGAATAGAGTTCCTACCAAATCAGTGCCTACCACTCCATATGAGATATGGAAAGGGAAGAGACCACATCTTAATTATATTAAGATATGGGGTTGTCCAGCCTTTGTCAAAAGACAAAATCCGGACAAACTCGAGGCAAGATCTGTCTTATGTAAGTTTGTAGGATATCCCAAAAATTCACAAGGGTATATCTTCTACCACCCCGAGGAACAAATGGTGTTTGTTTCTCGACATGCCACTTTCTTAGAAAAAAGTTTTCTTATGAAACAGATAAGTGGCATTGAGGTAGAACTGGAAGAGGTTCCAGCAATACAGACTACAACAGAAGATTTGGTTGAACCAGAGGATTCCGTAGTTCCCGATGAACCCCAGCCTCTCCGCCGATTTAGTAGGGTTCCTCGCCAACCTGAGAGATACTACGGTTTTCTCATTGATGGTGGCAGTGAGGATTGCATCATGGAGGATGATGACCCAACTAGCTTCGAGCAGGCCATCACGAGTGGGGACTCAGTGAAATGGCTGGATGCTATGCGGTCCGAGATGGATTCCATGTACACCAACAAAGTATGGACTTTGGAAGTTGCTCCTGAAGGGGTAAAACCCATTGGGAGCAAGTGGATCTTCAAGAAGAAACTTGGTGTAGATGGGAAAGTGGAGACTTTCAAAGCTAGACTTGTAGCAAAGGGTTTTCGTCAAAGACCAGGTGTGGACTATGACGAAACCTTTTCTCCAGTGGCTATGCTTAAATCCATCCGGATCATGCTTGCCATTGCTGCATATCATGACTACGAAATCTGGCAAATGGATGTTAAGACCGCCTTTCTAAACGGTGATTTAGAAGAGTGCGTGTACATGACTTAGCCAGAGGGCTTCGTAGACAGTGGGAGCAGCGGGAAGGTGTGCAAGCTGCTTAAATCCATTTATGGATTAAAGCAAGCATCGCGGAGTTGGAACATCTGCTTTGATGTCGTTATCAAAGAGTTTGATTTCGTCAAAAATCCAGATGAACCTTGTATCTACAAGAAGGTGGCAGAGAGTAAGGTTGTCTTCCTCGTATTGTACGTGGACGGCATACTCTTGATAGGAAATGATATTCCTATGCTGCAAGCGGTCAAGCTCTTCTTATCACAAAGATTCTTAATGAAAGATCTTGGTGATGCCTCCTGCATATTGGGAATTAGGATCTATAGAGATAGATCCAAATGGATTTTGGGATTGTCCCAATCCAGGTACATTGACACCATACTAAAGAGGTTTAGTATGGAAGAGTCCAAGCGTGGGAATTTGCCCACGATCTCTGGAGTCACTCTTTCCAAAGAGATGTCTCCCAAGACTGATTTGGAGAGAGCTCGCATGCAAGGGATACCCTATGCTTCGGCAGTAGGCTCTATCATGTATACGATGCTATGTACCAGACCCGATGTAGCATACTCACTAAGTGTAGTGAGCAGGTATCAAGCTGATCCTGGAGAGAGTCACTGGACAGCTGTGAAGAGCATTCTCAAGTACTTACGAAGGACTAGAGATATGTTCTTGGTGTATGGTAACGGAGAACTCCAAGTGGAGTCCTTTACCGATTCGAGCTTCCAGAGTGATAAGGACGACTCTAAGTCGCAGTCGGGCTTTGTCTTTACCCTTTACGGAGGGGTGGTTAGCTGGAAGAGTTCCAAGCAGGAAACCGTGGCAGACTCGACGATGGAGGCTGAATACATCGCTGCCAACGATGCTGCTAAAGAAGCTGTCTGGATCAAGAAGTTCATCACTGAACTTGGAGTGGTTCCATCCATTGAGCATCCAATACCTTTGTATTGCAATAACAATAGAGCAGTGGCTTTGGCCAAGGAACCCAGGTCCCATCAGCGATCCAGGCATATTCTGAGGCGGTATCACCTGATCCGGGAGATAGTTGATCGCCGGGAGATCGAGGTCAGGAGGGTTGACACGAAGAATAACATGGCGGATCCACTCACGAAGGCCATTCCCCAGATACAGTTTGAGAGACTCTTCGGGATGCTCGGTATGCGATACTACAGCAGCTGGCCCTAGTGCAAGTAGGAGATTGTTAGTTGTATGTATGCCCTAGAGGCCAGTATTGTACAGATGTTGTATATTATATTGGATGCTTGGACATATATAGAGATGACTTTCTTGCTCGACATGATAGTATGCTATCTGGTTGCTCTTTATCTTAACATATACACTAGTCTCTTTATGCTGTCTTATAGTTACATGTTGGTAAAGCCCTTAGGATGTGTACTTGACTACCTGGACTATGATGCAGATCATACTAGTGGGGACATGGTAGTCCATAAGTACATCCTTCAAGGTCCCTAGTCGTGGGTGTATCGAGACGGGGCATCGATATACCAGTGTAGACTAGCGTATATGCTTCTCGACCCATGTGATGGACGATGGATGATCCCATATCCATTGGTGTTTGACATCAGAGATGGTATACGGGTGCTCAGTGGAGACTGAGTACACTGGACGGACTCGCCGAGAACTCCCAGATGGTATTATACCTCACGTCAGATGGAAGTTCTCAGGTGACACTTGTACAGGTTAGTCTGTAGACCCGAGATCGTCATAGAGTCTTGTGTGATTCCCACTGTGCTTTGATCTCCACCTTACCACGTCCATGAGGGCGTGCAAAACGGTGGTCTTTGGGTACAGTCCCGAGTCACATGGAGGCAATGAGCGATAGGAGGGGTTTCGTCTCTCCCGGTATTGGGGGTTGATGTTGCGCAGTGCTCGATTGGCCGTAGCAGGGAAGTCCCTGGTCAGGGCTGATCAGAGATTTGCTGGTAAGTGTTACCAGTAGTTTCTCGACCCGTTACGAGCCTCATATCGGCACGACTTATCGGGTTATTGGGGTCTGACGTTTACCACCCCTAGACTTGATATGCGACATATCAGACGAAGAGACCGGACTGTACGGTAAGTGTTACTGGTTGGATTCACAGGAGTGTGAGCGGGCTAGCTCATCGATCTTCTGATCGCTCAATACCCAGATGGCCGTTACGTTTAGCAGACCGCTTGCGGCTTGTGGGTGCTTGATATGATCATCATCTGCTACCGGCGTATTGACGAGTCTTTAGAGTCCTACACAGAGGTTTCCTGGTTCAAGCGAAACGAAATAGGAGCGCATATGAGATATGTGCAGGACCGAGAATAATGCATGTATATGATACCGCATTTCATTCTCGCGATATATGTTTCGATTGGTTATATTCGATATGACCTAGTTATCGAATCATTCATTCGATAAATCGATACATTGGATTCTAGTCGGTTATGTGCGACATGACCGGATCATTGAATCAAATGTTGATTTAATGATTTAATGCATAATTATATATTTGATATATTGTTTTGCATTAGCTAGTATTTGTTCACTTTATATGGATTTTCTCACTCGATGTGCAAGAAGTATATATGATATACTTTTGTGCACTACTTTGTATCATGTTTGATGATACTTGATAATGTGGTTAAGTGTAAAGGTTTAAACCATGGTTAAGTGCTGAGTAGGGTTTTGGTTTTTCATTTATTTATTTGTTTGTTTATTTGGAAAGGATTAAGTTAAGAATGGTGGCTTATTTTGGAGCTATGTTGAAGCTTCTTGAAGCTTTGACAAAGTCCACCATCCTTATCTCATCTTTAACCCTAACCACTCTAACTAACCTTGGTTTAATCTCTACACTTGACCATGGTCAAGATATGATAAGTATTCATATTAGTTTTATTTTAAAATTAGAAGACTTATCATTCTTTCTTGATCTTCATCTTCTTCTTCTTCTTCAAGCTTGCTACTTTAATGGCAACTTGAGATCTAGTGAGATATATCCAATTCTAAAGTGAACCCACCTCCTATTTCTTCACCCTCTACCTCTTGCCAAGTTGTTTTGGGTGTTTTCTTCATAAGTTTCACAACTTTGTGAAGTCGGAGCTTAAGCTTGTGCAACCTCGACGTAGATCGTCTTTGACACGAAGCCGACGACCTATTCCGCACGTTTCTCCGATGAAGCCGTCACGAGAGTCCAAGGTTTAAGATGGACAGCGAGAGGACGCCCTCGTGGAGCTAAGGAAGTGGGTATCCGGATCTACAAAGGTTGTAGCATCTTAACTTTAGTTAAATTGTTAACTAGATTTATATTTCGCCTAGAATTCTAGCGACGATCCGTAGTCTAGGGTTTCTCGGCACCATTTTTTTTGAAATTGGCATGTTCGATGCCTTGTGAGACCTCACTAGGGTGCCTAGGAACCTTGCAGCATATGCATTAAGCGTTGTAAGCCGGTATCAGTCAAACCCAGGGGAGAAGCATTGGATAGCAGTAAAGAACATTCTCAAGTACCTGAGAAGGACTAAGGAGATGTTCTTGTTGTATGGCAGCAAAGACCTCCAGATCGAGGCCTTTGCTGACTCTAGCTTCCAGAATGACAAGGATGACTCCAAATCCATGTCGGGTTATGTCTTCACCCTCAATGGGGGGCGGTCTATTGGAAGAGCTCCAAGCAGGACACCGCTGTAGACTCGACAATGGAAGCGGAGTACATAGATGCTTGCGATGCCGCAAAAGAAGCTGTCTGGATGAAGAAGTTCCTCACAGAACTTCAGGTGGTTCCGACCATTGTTGATCCAATACCTCCGTATTGCGACAACAACGGTGCTATAGCTTTAGCAAAGCAACCCAAGTCCTATCAGAAGTCTAGACACATTTTGAGGCGGTACCACCTAATCAGGGAGATCGTAGATCATCGAGAGATCGAGGTGAGAAGAGTAGATACGGAGAATAACACTACAGATCCACTCACGAAGGCCATCCCTTAGACACAGTTCAAGCGGCTGATCGAGATGATAGTGTAAGTGGGAGATTGTTAGTGTATATGCCTTAGAGGCCATTATTGTATCATACTGGTTTGTATATAACTTAATGGAAGCTTGGGATATTCACAATTGAATTGACAGTCTTGCTCAAAATAGTAGTATGCTATTTGGTTTGTTTCTACTTCAATATGTGCATATGTTTCTTTTAACATGTCACTTATATATATTAGTAGAGCCCTTAGGATTTTTGCTTGATTACTAGCGTTGTAATAGCAGTCACACTAGTGGGGGCTGGGTAATCTACAAGCACATCTTTATACAGGTCCCTAGTCGTAGGATTATCGAGACGGGGCATCGATACTCCGGAGTTGACTAGTGTATACGCTTCTCATCCCAGCAGGGAAGATGGTCTGTCCCACAACCATTAGTACGCCGTACTGTAGATAGTATACAGATGCTCGTTAGGTTACGAGTACACCCGACATGACTCGTCAGGAACTGCTGGTGGGTATTATACCTGTCATCGGGTAGCAGTCCTGAGGCGACATGAGTACAGCTTAGTCTGTTGACTTGACACTGCTACTTCGCCTTGAGTGTGTTCCTATTATACTTTGATTACTATCCTACCATGGCTCAAAGGAGTCGTGCAAACAGGTAGTAGTTGGGTGCAGTCCCGTAGCACTTGGAGGAAGTGGCGGTTAGACAGGATTCGTCTCTCTCGGTATTGGGGGTTGATATCGCGCTGTGTTTGGAGAGCCATTATACAAAGTCCCTGGCCAGGGAAAGTGAGATTTACTAGTAAGTATTCTAGTAGTTTCTCAGGGTGTTCTGAGCTACACTCCGACACGACTTATACCGCTATTAGGGGTCTGATGTTTACCGCCCCCTAGGCCTGATATGCGATATTCTTAGATGAACAGACCGGACTGTACGGAGATTTTCACATTCAGGATCAGTAGGAGTCCGGGTGAGTTTGCTCATCGGTCTTCTTATTGACATCTACCTGGGGACCGTTACATACAGCTAGTACCGCTTGCGGCCTGTGGTTAAACCTATTGCCAACATAGTGTTGAGTCTTTAGAATCCCACACAGAGGGTTTCCCTACTTCAGGCATTGATGTAGACGTCGTATGGTTTTACGACCTGGGCTTCGATCATGTACGTATACTAGTACACTGATGATCAGGCAGACAGTACTAGTGGGATCTGGTTTAAGCCGGATCATAGTATTGTATTATTAGATTGTTATCGTCTCAGGGTATCTGTGTTTTTTCAGAATGCGGATACGGGTATGTATATACGGTATGAGGGGCATTCTTGTACTTTGTCAAGGTATGCTTCTAGAAGGTGCCACGTCATTATTGGATTTATCCATTTTATTGAATGGGTTAATGATGTGTAAATGGAAGAGACATGCTTGACATGGTGGAGGGAATGGCTCATGGTATATTTTATTAGATAGGGATCACTATTGAGGCATGGGTGCTTATTTTGTTGTTTTTCTTGCTATGGCTCAATGAGTGAGATGAGAGATAATATATGTGAGCCATTCTCTATACTTTGTTTCTTGATGCTTCATTTTCTTCACTTGAGATTTCTTGAGTTGCTCTCCTCTCTTGAGCTCTCTAGGTCTCCTCCATCATCTTCTTCCTCAATACTAAACCCTAACATTCACATGAGTTGTGAGCCAAGGGTTTAGTGAGACAAACAATCCATTAGCCCATTCTACATCTCCTAGGCTAGTTGGCTTAACAAACCTTTTACCGTAGTTACCTCACTTGGAGGTTGAAGCTTGGAGCATAAACCTTCGCGGTGGATCATCTTTGACTAGAGAAGACCGACTGAGCAAGCTCGATCCGATCACCGAGGAGCCTTGGAGAGGACCACTAGAAAACCCGAAGGACTTAATCTACTAGGTATAAGAATTTACCATAGTAGATAAATCCTCAAGTTAGCCTAGCAAGTTAAGGATTTAGTAAGATCATGGTGTAATAGCCAGTGTTGCGTAGTCAAAAGATTACCGTTTTTGAAATTTCCGCCTCCCCGCAAACCGCGGGGCGTGCAACATTGGCTTACAACTTTGTCACGACCCGAAGGTACGGAACGTGACTGGCACTTAAATTACGAAATGTCTGGAGGCGTAACATAATCTAAGTAAGCCAAAGCCCAGAAATCTAAACAGTTTAAGAAATAGAGTGAAGAAAAACTTGTTTTAAAGAAAGTAAGTTTCATAAACTAAAGTCGTAGTAAACATTTTAAAAGCATCAAATTTTTCCAAAAATTTCGGCAGAGTTTCCCTCGTAAAAACTGGCCCCAAACGGGTACAAACAAGAATAATCATAAGCAATAATAAAAAGGCATCCCCAAGCGGGAGCTAGCTCTTCGCCAATTGGCGGAAACAACCACGCAAGCAATATAATATACAACGCCGAAGGGCGATAATCAAAACTCAGAAAGAAACCAATATCCTCAAGAAAACCAGAGAAGAACCATAATAATACAAGCGCGCGACTCTAAGGTCGAAATAATAAACAACTGGTTTTCTAAATCTATCAAATATACAAGGTCTGGTTGATGGAGCTTACTAGATACAACTGAAATAAATAAAAGTATAACGGTGGTCCCGATGCAAGTGAACCTATCTACCAAAGCAATCACTCGGAAGGAAGCATTATGCCAACAAGCTGCAACGAAATCTATACGGCCAAACCTGCAAGAAACTGTGGCACAACGGGGGTGGGTTTCCAACTCGTAAGTAGAAGACATCACCGAGCAAAAATCGCATATATGACGATCTCCTAGGTCATACGATAATATAACCATAATATAACACGGGAACATCTAGTAAGGCAGAGTAATAGTCTATGCATAAGTGTGGTACCAAGTATCCGTATCAATGTCACGAAGTAGCAACATGCCATGTATACGATGTATGGAATGCATCATAAATGAATAATCCACAAGAAGTCAGAATATATCTATTTGAGAAAGCTGTGTTATTTTCTTAGTAAAATTTAGTATAAAAACTGGAGTATCATCAATGAAATCGACAGAAAACCCTTGTCAAGTGTCGACACCAAATATGTATATCTCAATGTCTCAATATCTCAATATCTCCATATCTCGGGCTCCGTCAGTCGGGATCGACCTATAACATCAATCTCACGACCACGTCGGTATCCTCTGGATATCCGCCGTGTCAAACATCACCGGTCGGTAGTGCTCCCCTGCCGGGCTCAACGCCATCTATGCGATCTTTTTTCCCCGAGGTACCATACCGGGTCCACCATGTAGCCGCAGACGGTGCATCCCCCTCCTCGAATCGGGTATGTGATACAACACAAGAACCGATAAAACTCATGGTGGACACCTCACACATCATATCACGAGAAAACTGCAAATTTCTATCTTTAGAAATGATAATGAGTTTATAAAATCTTTGCGGTTTCTCCAAATCCAGAAATCTTATGGAAAATCCGAAACCCGAAAATCGAGAGTCAATAAACAGTGAATTACCGGCATAAAGCCCCATAATATTGCATGACAAATGAATATAAACATGCATGGGTATCTAAGTAAAGAATGCAATATTTAAACTAGCATAGTAATGATATATTGGAACTATCAGCTAGAAAGTTATATCAATGAAGTAATATTCTCTAAAGTGTACGTGATATGGCAATTACCGATAATGATGTATGTGAGCCGGCAAGCAAGTGTTCATAGATATACGCATCATCGGTAATGGTGCTGGTGTCCTAACAAACAGGATCATAATAGTTAAGGAAACACATGTATAAACATGCAATGCAATGAGATCATGAATATAATGGAGAATGAATAGTAAACGCAACATTGAAGAATATACATTTCTATATAAGAGTCATATAGTTTTAGCATTTGAAATAGCAAGAATCGTGGTTTTTAGAAAATAGGGGCAACGATGTTTTAAGAAACGGTACGTCCTTTGAAAAATCCGTAATATCTCTCGGGTTGTCTTTTGAAAATACTCACGATTCGTTAGTTTTTGAAAATAGGTATGACTCGAGCCTACTCTAACATCTTCCTAATCAACTACGAGACTAAACTAAAGGACTAGTCGAAAGGATAAGAAATCCACCTAAATTCTGAGTCGATATACCCAGTAGTCGGCGATCCAGCTTCATAGCGTCATGTACTGTATAATACATAATACGGCATCCTCGAGTCAAGAGTGCGGATTAATCATCATATCTATACCTCGTACGGTAAAATCCATCGTACGACATCCCAAAATCGATGGTACGGTTCAACTATCATATATGCATCATCATTCATATGTCATCATTATCGAACGATGTCATGATCAGGGGTACTATTCTAAAATCGCGTACATTCCAATATCATCAACACATATTATCGTATGTATGAATAAACATCGCCCAACGACCCACTTTAATATCATGTCATATATCCTATAATGACTCGAACACATATCCAACCTCACGGCATCATACCCGATCATATCGACTCATCTCGAAGTATCATATACCATCCTCATCTCACGTGTATATGTATGTGTGTGTGTGTATAAACCTACACTCATACTTGAACACACACACACACATACACATATACACAAAAAAACAAGTGTGCGTGCGTGCGTGTGTGTGACTACATGTAACCTGTGATTCACCTCCAAGGTAATCATTCTCTGGATAGGTCTTCCTAAATCAACCTAATCTAACCTAAGGTATTATAAATACCCTACTCACTAAGCATCTAATGTCACATCCAAAACCCATAATAATAATACGGTAATAACTATATTCTACGTTTGCGGGGGTGCTATACGCCATCCACCCGACTTCCCCGGTAGATATACATTTACTCACCTTGATCTTCGCTAGCCGAAGTTGATGACGCTTGTTTTCCCTGGTCATCCCGAAGTCCACGCGAAGTATCTACATATCACAAAATACATCGCATCTTATCAAAATCCGATTCAAAAACCGACACGACACGCGAAGTACTCATAGGTGTAATATTTCAGAAAAATAAAATATTATTTTTGGGAATTTTTATAATTAAAATATTAAAATATTGAATATTTTAATAAGGTGGTATAATTAAATACCGAAAAATTGGGAAAAATTTAGAAAATTATGGAAATTACTGAAATGAGGGTGTTTTATGTGATTTGGGTGAATTATGAATTTTTATGATTATTTATATTCACTTTTAGTGCTAATCGCGATTAAAAATCGCTAATCATGTATTAAACCGGAATTGTGCACATGACATGCATCATGTCATTTTTACACTTGTTACATTTTATCATGGCTTTTCTTCTTGTTTCATACCATGGTTGTTGTTTTATTTGAGAGAAGAAAAGAAAAGAAAGTCAAAGGAGACACAATGATGGCAAGGGGTGTGGGCACGAGAGAGAGAGGGTGAGGGGTCAAACCAAAGTGATGGCTCATTGTTCTCTCTTCATTTTTCCTTCATCTTTCTCACTCTCTCACCATCCATGGCAGCACACTCTCCTCCCTCCTCTTCAAACCCTCAAAACACCCCCAAAACTAACCCAAAGCCCCATCTCTCTTTCATTAAAAATGTTTACTGGCTCAAGGGAAGCACATTGGACCAAGAAAAATCGAGTTTTGAGGACTTTGGGCAACTCAAGAATTTTCTTGAGTTGCCAAATGAGGTATTTCCTTCACCCTTACCATAGTTTTCCATTCACTTTAGCACCTATGTTTGTTTGGAACCGATATATCGATGTTTAGTAAACTTAGAAATTTCTAGTTAGGGTTAGGGTTTGAATTGAGTTGTAAAGTGAAATTGAGACTAGTAGTGACCTTAAAACCCTGTTAGTGATATCATATTAGACTAAAACCTGAGACTTAGCCCCGGAATACGAACTTTGAAAATCTGTCGATATTGAAATTATGAATTCTGTGTGAGTGTAATGGAATCTGCTAACACTCGGGGACCTGGAAATTATTTTGCAAGGACAGTGATACATGCAGGCACCTAGGAAGCTACCATGAAAACCCTAGCCCCTAACTCCTCAACCTGGCTGCAGATTTAACCCAGATGGCCGCAAATTGCGGCCTGGGTCCCACCATATTGAGTCGTATTTGTTCTGTAGCTCCATTGTCTGTAAATTAGACCCTTGGCATATGCAAAATTGTCTGGTTTGACCTAGGGTAAAATCTGGGACCATTTACAATTGTTGCTGTTTTGATTCGAGGTTTCGTTTCTCGTATTTTGAATTCTGGATTTGCGTATTTGTGTTTTTCCTCGATCACTTGATGTTTGTATGACGATATCGAGAGTGTTGATGGTGTTGGAAGCGTAGTCAATAGGTTCTAACCTATAGGCCTTAGCGTGTCGTTTTGGGTTTTCCGATGTGATTTTCATGTGCTTTTGCGATTGTGTTACTTTTGTAGGTACCTTCATGAGGGTTTCATATGATGAAGAAGATGAAGGCGACATCGACACCGGCACGCGGGATGCAAGTGAGAAGATTATATCTACGGAGGAAGTCGGGTGGATGGCGTATAGCACCCCCGCAGTTCTTGGTGATGTATACGAATACGTATACACACATATAGATTTTATATCTTGATTTGAGTTTATTGATGATAAAGATGGATTCTTGGTGTTCTTGGATTGGTTTAGTGTTAGATGCGAAACCCTAAAGTAGTGGTTGCACCCACACACGCACGCACATACTTGCTTACATTCTTTCTTTCACATGTGCATATATGGGAATATGTATTTATGTGTTCACATGGGTATGGGACTATTTGTACATATACTGGATTATGAGGATAGTACTTGGGGTTTGAGATGAGTCGATGAGATTCGATTTGAGGCTGTGAGATCGGTGATATGACAGGGTTCGTATTTGAGATACGACATGATGTTTTAGCGGGTCCTTTGACATAGTGTTTCATATACGTGCATGCATAAATAGATGGTATCAGTATTGTACTAGACGTAGGTCAGTACCCCGGATCTTGATGTTTGATAAAGACGATACCAGATGAATAATGTGATGAATGTGATATTGACCCGTACCCAGATTTGGGATGCCGTACGACGGATTTACGTACGAGCTATATATTGATGATAGATCCACACTCTTAACTTGAGGATGTCATATTATAGATATTGTGTCGTATGTGATACTATTGAGGCGGGATCACCGACTAATATATATATATATATATATATATATGTGTGTGTGTGTGTGTGTGTGTCGACTCAGATGATAGGCGGTTTCCTTACCTTTTGTTTAGCCTGGTTTCTTGGCCCTATAGTTTAGTGTAGTTGATAGACTAGATTCGATTCCTACCTATTTCAAAAACTAACGAATCGTGGGTATTTTAAAAAGACAGGCCAAGGGATTCTACGGATATTTCAAAGGACGTATCTTTTCTTAAAAACACCTTAGCCCTTATTTCCAAACACCGCGATTCGTGTTATTTCAAAAGGCACTACTGTATGACTTATATTTATATTAAATGCAGATTAGTTATCATTGTGTTTATCATTCAGCTCCCGCACCTTATTGATGTTCGCTCCGCATCGCATACTTATATTGTGATTTCATATACCATTATTGATATCATGCTGTTAGGACACCAGCACCATTACCGCTGATGCGTATGTTCCACGTACACTTACTTGCCGGCTCACACACATCCTCATCGGTAATTGCCATGTCACGTACACTTTAGACAATACTATTTCATCGACATAGCTTATTAGCTGATAGTTTTGACATAATATTAGTGTACTCGCCTTATATGCTAGTTTAGACATTGCAGTTATTACTTGCTACTTCATGCATATTGTTCACTGTCATGCCGTATTATGGAGTTTTATGCCTACATTCACTGGTTACGTGCTATTGATGATTGGATTTCGGATTTTCCTGAGATTTCCTGGATTTGGGGGAAAACCGCAAGAACATTTATAAACTTCTCTCTCTTTTTAAAATAAAAACTGCGGTTTTCTCATGATATATGAGTCGTCCACCATGAGTTTTCAGTTGGATTTCGAGACCCGATTCGAGGAGATGGATGAACCGTCTCCGGTACATAGTGGACCCGGTAAGGTACCCCGGGGCAAAAAGATCGAGTAGTAGACGATGAGCCCGGCTGGGGAAGACTACCTACCAGTGATTTTATCTGACGCGTCGGATATCCGGAGGATACCGTCGTGGTCCTGCGATTGATGTTAGGGGCCGATCCGGACTGACAGCGCCCTAGATAGTGAGATTGAGACACTGAGATTTTGAGATTTGATGATACAGGCCAGTCCGGATAGCCGGAGCCTGAGATATTGAGATATTGGGATTTATGTTTTGTGTTGATGCTAGACACTGTTTATGCTGATTTTATTTATGATACCTCGTTTTAAATATACAGAAATCTTACTAAGTTATGAAAGCAGTTTCTTCATTACATGTATTCTATTTTCATGCATTCATACCTCATCCATATGATATATTGCTACCTGAGGCACTGACACGAGCATATGGGATTACACTTGGGTTAGATGGTTGCCCTTGCCACCTTTTCATACTTCAGACTTATCATTTTGAGGATTATATATATATTGATCGTATAACATAGGATTGCGTCATACATGCGATTTCTGCTCGTAGATGTTTTCTATTCACGAGTTGGCAACTCACCCCCGTTGTGCCATAGTTTCTTGTAGGTTTTGCCGTACAGGTTTCATTACGGCTTTGCTGGCATACTGCTTCCTTTCCGGGTGATTTGCTTGGTAGGTGGGTTCACTTGCATCGTGACCACCATTATACCTTGTATATTATTTATTTCAGTTGTATCTAGTTAAACTCCATCAACCAGACATGTATTTATTTCATATTTGAGACCAGTTGTTTATTCTTCCGACCATAGAGTCGCACGTTGTATTTCTATTGATTTCATGCTGTTTTGAGTTTCCTTTTCTGTTGTGATCCTCGCCCTTTGGCATTGTATATTTTATTGCTTGCGTGGTTGTGACCGTCGTTTGACGAAGAGCTAGCTCCTGCTTGGGGATGCCTTTATTCATTATATATGTCTTATCAGGTTTTTGTACCCGTTTGGGGTCAGTATTTACAAAGGAAACTCTGCCGAAATTTTTAGAAAAGACTTGTGATTTTTAAAAATGCATATTTCGGCGTATGTTGCAGACTACTTGATTTAAATTGGTTTTTCCTTCACTCTACTACTTTTCTTGGTTTGGATTTCTGGGTTTTCGGCTTACTTATTACTTACGTCTCGAGACGTTTCGTAATTTAAGTGCCGGTCATGTTCCGTACTTTTCGGGTCATGACTAAGTTGGTATCAGAGCGTTAGGTTTTACCTTCGGAGCGTAGGATGCCCTTGGTTGATGGAGTAGGTAGCTTGAGTAGAGTGACGTACCGTACGTATGTTCCGCGGCATATTTACGATACGCTACTCCATTTAAGAAGCCTTAGGATGTACATTTCTTTGCTCAGTATTATATTCATTCATGATCTAGCCTCATCGGTACCAGTTTTGGTTTTGCTTTCACGATTACGGGCAGGGGGAGCTACGGTTAGAGTTGCGGTCAGCACGAGCTCGTCACGAACGAGGACTGACCAGGGCGTAATTCTGGCGACACACGATTGCAAAGATGTGTCTTTTTATCGTGTTTTCGCGCCACGAGCATTTGATGGATCGTTGTATGAGATTTCTCGGACGTGCAGATTTGCGCCAGAGGATTGAGCCACTGATAGAGGCCAACCAGAATGTGATGACCATGGAGGTGTCGCTTGTTCATGATGATTGAGGAACTGTTCAGCGTGCAGACGAATGAGCCAGTAGTTGCTGCGAACGATAAGATATCGCCCAGATGTTGGAGTTATTTCAGTACGAGTTGTATTTAGAGATATGATAGAAGGTCGCTAGTCACCCGAGGATGAATGACTAGGACATGTAGTTCGTTCGCTTACCCCGATGCGAGGTCATCAGATAGTTTGATTCCAGCTAGAGGCGACTTCACGCGGATACGTTGAGAGTCGACAGAGGCGATCGAATGTCAGAAAACCCATATTCCAAGTTTAAAGTATTCGGAAAGACATGCAGGCAATTCTATGGACCCTCTAGAAGAATGAAACCCTAACTCGATATAATGACCGTGTGAAAGCCTTTGAACCTTAGGGTTTACGGCAGTTCCGCGGCGCCATTAGTGAGGCTTGGGTTTGCCCTTCTATGGCTGGTCCACCGATGCTGTGGTATGTACTCGATACTATTAAACTGTACCCAAGATGTTGAGCTCTTGGGGGATTATGAGGTTTTGACGAATTGATCAAATGGTTCAACTTCATTCGGATGCTAGGTGGTGAGATACACTTCTTGGGAGACTCCAGATACGAGGATAGCCGTTGGAGCTCAGTCCATGTAGCCACGACATGACGAGTCCGAAGCAGTCGACATTAGAGAAAAGTGGAGTAAGAGGTTCGTACGAGATCTTGATAAGATGACGTTCCACTCCACCGACATCAGAGATGCGATACGCATGCAGGGGCGTTGTGTATGGATATATCTTCCAGAAGGAGTCGCGATGAGTATTCAGCCATTCCGGAACAAGAAACAGATATAGTAAAGGACGATGACTTCCGGACAGTTCGGCAGAGATGAGATTTGAGAGACTTCGACAGGACCTTTCTGGAATACTATACGAGAAGACTTGGACCCAGGAGCGGTCATATTGCGCACGCCCAGCAGGCCAGAGTTCAGCATCGTCGACGAGACATACTATGAGTGTAGGGTTCCTAGGCACACTATAGAGGTCTCACAAGGCATCGATCATGCCAATTTAAAATTTTATGGGTGCCGAGAAACCCTAATACGGATCGTCGGCTAGATTTCTAGGCGAAACATTAAACTAGTTAACACTTTAACTATAGGAGAGAGACTACAACCTTTGTAGATCCGTTTCTCCACTTCCTAAGCTCCACGTAGGCATCCTCTCGCTGTCCTAGTTGGATCTCGGACTCTCGCATCGGCTTCATCGAAGAAATGAGCGGAATAGGTCGTCGGCTTCGTGCCGAAGATGATCTACGTCGAGGTTGCACAAGTTCAAGCTCCAACTTCACCAAGTTGAGAAACTTGTGAAGAAAACACCCAAAACAACTTGGCAAGAGGTAGAGGGTGAAGAAATAGGAGGTGGGTTCACTTTAGAATTGAATTTCACTCACTTTTGCTCAAGTTTCCATTGATGGCATCTAGTTTTCTTTCTTGAAGAAGAAGGAGAAGATGAAGCTAGAATATGACAAGTGTTGTTCATAATAGAAAAATAAATCAATACTTATCATATCTTAACCAAGGTTAAGTGTAGAGAAAAGACCATGGTAAATGAGAAGGGTTAGGGTTAAGCTAGAAGACAAAATGGTTTCTTTAGTCAAAGCTTCATGAAGCTTCAACAAGCTTCATGATAAAAAGAAACCATTATGTTTTCATTTATCCATTTAAATAAATAAAGAATGGATAAATAAATGAGAGAATAAATCAAAACCCTAATTATCTTCTTAACCATGGTTTAATTATTTACACTTAACCATGTGAGCAAGTATCATCAAACATGATACAAACATGTGCACAAAAGTATATCATATATACAACTTGCACATCAAGTGAGAAAATCCGTTTAAAATGAACCAATACTATTTAATGCAAAGTAATATATCAAATATATAATTATACATTAAATCATTAAATCAACACTTGATTTAACGATCCGGTCATATCACATATAACCGACTAGTATCCTATGTATCGGCTTATCGGATCAATCGTTGATTCGATATCTAGGTTATATCGAATATAACCAATCGATACATCCATCGCGAGAATGGAATACGGTATCACATACACGCATTATTCTCGGTCCTGCACATATCTCATATGCGCTCCTATTTCGTTTCGCTTGAGCCAGGAAACCTCTGTGTAGGACTCTAAAGACTCGTCAATACGCCAGTAGCAGATGATGATCATATCAAGCACCCACAAGCCGCAAGCGGTCTGCTAAACGTAACGGCCATCCGGGTATTGAGCGATCAGAAGATCGACGAGCTAGTCCGCTCACACTCCTGTGAATCCAACCAGTAACACTTACCGTACAGTCCGGTCTGTTCGTCTGATATGTCGCATATCAAGTCTAGGGGTGGTAAACGTCAGACCCCAATAACCGATAAGTCGTGCCGATATGAGGCTCATAACGGGTCGAGAAACTACTGGTAACACTTACCAGCAAATCTCTGATCAGCCCTGGCCAGGGACTTCCCTGTTACGGCCAATCGAGCACAGCGCAACATCAACCCCCAATACCGGGAGAGACGAAACCCCTCCTATCGCTCATTGCCTCCATGTGACTCGGGACTGTACCGAAAGACCACCGTTTTGCACGCCCTCATGGACGTGGTAAGGTGGAGATCAAAGCACAGTGGGAATCACACAAGACTCTATGACGATCTCGGGTCTACAGACTAACCTGTACAAGTGTCACCTGAGAACTGCCATCTGACGTGAGGTATAATACCATCTGGGAGTTCTCGGCGAGTCCGTCCAGTGTACCCAGTCTCCACTGAGCACCCGTATACCATCTCTGATGTCAAACACCAATGGATATGGGATCATCCATTGCCCATCACATGGGTCGAGAAGCTTATACGCTAGTCTACACTGGTATATCGATGCCCCGTCTCGATACACCCACGACTAGGGACCTTGAAGGATGTACTTATGGACTACCATGTCCCCACTAGTATGATCTGCATCATAGTCCAGGTAGTCAAGTACACATCCTAAGGGCTTTACCAACATGTAACTATAAGACAGTATAAAGAGACTAGTGTACATGTTAGGATAAAGAGCAACCAGATAGCATACTATCATGTCGAGCAAGAAAGTCATCTCTATATATGTCCAAGCATCCAATATAATATACATCATCTGTACAATACTGGCCTCTAGGGCATACATACAACTAACAATCTCCCACTTGCACTAGGGCCAGCTGCTGTAGTATCGCATACCGAGCATCCTGAAGAGTCTCTCAAACTATATCTGGGGAATGGCCTTCGTGAGTGGATCCGCCGTGTTGTTTTTCGTGTCAACCCTCCTGACCTCGATCTCCCGGCGATCAACTATCTCCCGGATCAGGTGATACCGCCTCAGAATATGCCTGGATCGCTGATGGGACCTGGGTTCCTTGGCCAAAGCCACCGCTCCATTGTTATCGCAATACAAAGGTATTGGATGCTCAATGGATGGAACCACTCCAAGTTCAGTAATGAACTTTTTGATCCAGACAGCCTCTTTGGCAGCATCGTTGGCAGCGATGTATTCAGCCTCCATCGTCGAGTCTGCCATGGTTTCCTGCTTGGAACTCTTCTAGCTAACCGCCCCTCCGTAAAGGGTAAAGACAAAGCCCGACTGCCACTTAGAGTCGTCCTTATCACTCTGGAAGCTCGAATCGGTAAAGGACTCCACTTGGAGTTCTCCGTTACCATACACCAAGAGCATCTCTTTAGTCCTTCGTAAGTACTTGAGAATGCTCTTCACAGCTGTCCAGTGACTCTCTCCAGGATCAGCTTGATACCTGCTCACTACACTTAGTGAGTATGCTACATCGGGTCTGGTACATAGCATCGCATACATGATAGAGCCCACAGCCGAAGCATAGGGTATCCCTTGCATGCGAGCTCTCTCCAAATCAGGCTTGGGAGACATCTCTTTGGAGAGAGTGACTCCAGAGATCGTGGGCAAGTTCCCACGCTTGGATTCTTCCATACTAAACCTCTTTAGTATGGTGTCAATGTACCTGGATTGGGACAATCCCAATATCCGTTTGGATCTATCTCTATAGATCCTAATCCCCAATATGCAGGAAGCATCACCAAGATCTTTCATCGAGAATCTTTGTGATAAGAAGAGCTTGACCGATTGCAGCATAGGAATATCATTTCCTATCAAGAGTATGTCGTCCACGTACAATACGAGGAAGACAACCTTACTCCCTGCCACCTTCTTGTAGATACAAGGTTCATCTGGGTTTTTGACGAAATCAAACTCTTTGATAACGACGTCAAAGCAGATGTTCCAACTCCGCGATGCTTGCTTTAATCCATAAATGGATTTAAGTAGCTTGCACACCTTCCCGCTGCTCCCACTATCTACGAAGCCCTCTGGCTGAGTCATGTACACGCACTCTTCTAAATCACCATTTAGAAAGGCGGTCTTAACATCCATTTGCCAGATTTCGTAGCCGTGATATGCAGCGATGGCAAGCATGATCCGGATGGATTTAAGCATAGCCACTGGAGAAAAGATTTCGTCGTAGTCCACACCTGGTCTTTGACGAAAACCTTTTGCTACAAGTCTAGCTTTGAAAGTCTCCACTTTCCCATCTACACCAAGTTTCTTCTTGAAGATCCACTTGCTCCCAATGGGTTTTACCCCTTCAGGAGCAACTTCCAAAGTCCATACTTTATTGGTGTACATGGATTCCATCTCGGACCGCATTGCATCCAGCCATTTCACTGAGTCTCTACTCGTGATGGCCTGCTCGAAGCTAGTTGGGTCATCATCCTCCATGATGCAATCCTCGCTCCCACCATCCATGAGAAAACCGTAGTATCTCTCAGGTTGGCGAGGAACCCTACTAGATCTGCGGAGAGGCTGAGGTTCATTGGGAGCTACTGAATCTTCTGGTTCTACTAGATCTTCAGTTACTGTTTGTGTATCTGGAACCTCTTCCAGCTCTACCACTTTGCCACTAATTTCTTTTTCAAGAAATTCCTTTTCTAAAAAGGTGGCATATTGAGAAACAAACATTTTTTGTTGTTCAGCATGGTAGAAAAAATATCCTTGGGAATTCTTAGGATATCCCACAAACTTGCAAAGAACTGACCGTACCTCGAGTTTGTCTGGATTTTGCCTTTTGACATAGGCCAGACAACCCCATATTTTAACTCGTTTAAAATATGGTCTCTTCCCACTCCATATCTCATATGGTGTGGTAGGTACAGATTTAGATGGAACTTGATTCAATAGGTATGCAGCCGTCTCCAGCGCATATCCCCAGAAGGAAATAGGTAACTCAGCTGTGCTCATCATAGAGCGCACCATATCTAATAGGGTGCGGTTCCTCCGTTCTGATACACCGTTGTGCTGTGGTGTATATAGAGGAGTCAGCTAAGAGAGAATCCCATTCTCTTTTAGGAAGTCTAGGAATTCATTGCTCAAGTATTCACCTCCTCGATCAGATCGAAGGATTTTAATACTTTTTCCGGTTTGGTTCTCGACTTCTTGTTTATATTCTCTAAATTTCTCAAAAGCTTCTGATTTGTGTTTCATCAGGAACACATACCCGAACATAGAGAGATCGTCAGTGAATGTAATGAAGTATGAAGAACCATCCCTGGCATGTGTAGACATGGGACCGCATACATCACTATGTATCAGTCCCAAGAGTTCGGTAACTCTTTCTCCGTGTCCCGTAAACGGAGTTTTGGTCATCTTGCCTTTGAGACATGACTGGCAAGTGTCATAAGATGAAAATTCTAAAGGTTTCAAATATCCATCTTTATGAAACTTAGCCAGTCATGTCGCATTGATGTGACCTAGTCTACAATGCCACAAGAAAGAATCGTTCAGTTCTGAACTCTTCCTCTTTTGTGTGTTTGTTATGCTCAGAACTGTTGATTAGTTTAGAACATAAATGCCATTGCACAACGTGCCTGATCCAACCAACTTTTGGTTATGGAAAATGTTCATAACATTGTCCTTTAATACAAAATTATATCCTTCTTTACTTAGCAAAGAAACCGATATAATGTTGCATATCAGGTTCGGCATGTAATAGCATTCGTTCAGAACCAATGTATTACCAGTTGGTAATACAAGGTGATATTCCCCGACAGTCTTAGCTGCAATAATTGCACCATTTCCAACTCTAATGTCTTTATCACCTTCTCCAAGTTCTCTACCTTTCCTAAGCCCATGTAACTGATTACATATATGGGATCCTGACCCGGTATCCAATACCCAGGACGTAGAGCAAATGGAGAAACAGTTCTCTGTAACGAACACACCCGAAGAAAATGCATCAACATGTACTTTCTTCATTCGGGTGGCATGGGAATCCTGGTATTCCCCTATATCCTGTTCATTCCTATAACTCTTATAAGAAAGAACGGAACCAACGTTCCCCAGCACAGTATAACATGCGGGTTCGGTCAATACATCCATATTATTATCTTTATTAAGGCATGAAATGGTCGCTACCTGGAGAGAGAGAAGAAAACACTTTAGCGTAAGCTCGTGCAAGATCAGATTGGTTATTATCTTATCTAATCAGGATGGCTCCCACTGTTTTTATCAAATCTTCCTTCAAACCCTAAAAGGAAAGACTAGCCGGGATTAATTACACACTACAAGTTCGCCAATCTTTCAGCCAGGCCAGTGTCGGTACTTTGAGGGAGGTCCCCCGTGCTTTCGCACGAACCTAATTACTGTAAACCTCATTTTCCCAGAGGCGTAACCCCGTTGACACCTTTCTAGACACCTACTTGATCGGCTAATTGCAATGTGTAAAACTCTCCCAGGAGTAACTCTTACTCGCAGTGGGTATCGGGATCCAACTATCTCATAGAAGGTATGCAATCTCATTGCAAATTTCAACACTTGAAATTCCCGATAATCTTTTGCCCCTAGCAGCTATATGACCTTAACATAGTCAACAAATCATAAGTGCTAGTCAAGTTCAACCCGTCATTTCCCGATTGAATTAAACCCACCCGCACGACCCTTAACATAGTCAACAAAGTCGCACGACTACCCTAATCCAATCGCATCATATGCTTATACAGATAAGCACTAATTAGCTACCGCACACTACGCCTTAACATAGTCAACAAACGTAGCACGAATACTAACTAGTACTTATCTGAAATGACGGAGGGCTACGACAGGTTTTTCTGAAAACCTATTGCGTAATGAACTTGATATCGTTTTAGAATCAAATGAAGTTTTGAAATGGAGTGATTTTGAGGCTTTTCTAGTTTTGCTAAAGGGGTCACTCCCGGTGAAGGGATCGTCGGCCCTTTCCTCGTCGAATGAGGTGCGGGATATATCATATATATCACTGTGCAAAGCAAAAACTCTTAAAAGCAATCAAAGCCAAACCGAGTGTGTAGCATCTGCCAGTTATTGCTAAAGGAGTCACTCCCGGTGAAGGGATCTCGGTCCTTTCCTCATCGAATAAGGTGCGGGGTATATCATATATACCACTATGCAAAGCAAGAACTGTAGCTACCTGTTTTGTTTAAAATTTGATCCTACAACATCTTAGGTTTCTTTTCTTTCATTAATCACATTAATGAAGTCCCATCATTTAAGGACCTAAACATCACAGATAAATACGACGTACACTTATGCCATCCGCATTCGCCTCGATGTCCCCTCATGCACCGTTAGGTTAGGTAACTAACGACAGAGCAGGGCAGGGCTAGTGCGGGTGCAAAACATAAGTAACGTCTATATAATATATCATATATACTATATAAAGTATCTATCACAGAACATCATATGATCACATCACAGATATCGCAGCAGAAGAAACATATGAAATATTGGATATACTAGGACGTCCGTGTTTTCAATACGAGCCAGTATAAAACAAGGATTCCACGGTCGTGATGAATAGCCAATCCCACACCCCTAGACCCCTACGAGAGCTGCAAGCAACCCTGCCAATTCTAGGGTTAGGAGACCCGGACTCGACTCCTCGAGTTGGTCTCCCACTGGACCCCAGAACCCGGTTACCTGTGCTCCCCTCCTTGGGTCTATCCTAATGCGGAAAAGTAAATAATATACAAAGGGTGACAGCTTCCGCAACCTGGAAGTGCCCCAATAAAAGAATATTACATACAAGTTTTTACATGAATGAAAATGAAAAACACTCATCTCACATAAAAACCCCCGGCTATTCAAACACGACGATCCAATATAACATATCCAGCAACACATAACATCACATGTCATCAACGTAAGTAAATATGCGCATCCCAATTGTCGTTGACATATAGCAACGAAACCGGCGATATAACATATTACACTTACGGTCACAGAAAAGAAAGTGTAAAACTACAACAGTTGGAATCCGCAACCTCTTTAGACATCACATGCCTAACAGTTATAAACCCCGCATTTTAGTCCCATTATCGAAAACTCTTTTCGATATCAAGTGAAACTAAACCGCTAGATTTATAACATTCATCCAGTTATCTCATAACTGTTTGTGAATTCCAATTATTGTATCCCATTCCAGATAAACAGAAAATGTTAAACTTTCCGATCGAACAGTCGAATACCCAAGTTTTTCCGATACAGCTCAACACATGAAATAAGTCTAACAACATTCAGTTCGTGCCTCAGTACCAACGGTCCAGCCGTAGAAGGGTCAAGCCAACGCCTCATATGTGGCACGCCGTACTGCCCCAAACCCGAAGGTTCAAAGGACAGTTCAAGACGGTCACATAATCGAGTTAAGGTTTGTTGTCTTCTAGAGGGTCCATCGCGTTACTTGCACTACTTAGAACGTCGTTAAACTACGGAAAAATCCAACACTTGGAAATTTCCCGACAGGGGAAAAGTTGGGTATTTATATCCGGTCGAACTTTTTAATAAATTCAAAAATTATCCGGAAAAACACAAAGACGAAGTTTGATAACCCGGTCGAAACACCGAAGCTCCAAAACAACCCCAGAAAATGCAACTCTTGAATAAATTTTAAAAATTCCCAGGAAAACCAGCACTGGAAAATAAGAATTACTGTGCAAAATTCTTTGTTTAATGAGGCCGTACGGCCGCGGAACCGCCGCATGAGCCATGCTCATGCCGCGGAACCGCGGCGGTTTGGTGGATTTGGGCTGTCGAATTTCACAGTAACTCATAGAATCACCTGCTGATTTTTCTGCATATTTTTAATTTGGAAAAATCCCAGATTTTAGAAAATGTACAGAGAGCATTTTGTGAGTTAGGGTTTCGGTTCGTTCGGACTTCAAACTCCGTCTAGACTTCGCCTAAGGCTCTAGCTAGGCTCTGATACCACTGTAGGGTTCCTAGGCACACTATAGAGGTCTCACAAGGCATCGATCATGCCAATTTAAAATTTTATGGGTGCCGAGAAACCCTAATACGGATCGTCGGCTAGATTTCTAGGCGAAACATTAAACTAGTTAACACTTTAACTATAGGAGAGAGACTACAACCTTTGTAGATCCGTTTCTCCACTTCCTAAGCTCCACGTAGGCGTCCTCTCGCTGTCGTAGTTGGATCTCGGACTCTCGCATCGGCTTCATCGAAGAAATGAGCGGAATAGGTCGTCGGCTTCGTGCCGAAGATGATCTATGTCGAGGTTGCACAAGTTCAAGCTCCAACTTCACCAAGTTGAGAAACTTGTGAAGAAAACACCCAAAAAAACTTGGCAAGAGGTAGAGGGTGAAGAAATAGGAGGTGGGTTCACTTTAGAATTGGATTTCACTCACTTTTGCTCAAGTTGCCATTGATGGCATCTAGTTTTCTTTCTTGAAGAAGAAGGAGAAGATGAAGCTAGAATATGACAAGTGTTGTTCATAATAGAAAAATAAATCAATACTTATCATATCTTAACCAAGGTTAAGTGTAGAGAAAAGACCATGGTAAATGAGAAGGGTTAGGGTTAAGCTAGAAGACAAAATGGTTTCTTTAGTCAAAGCTTCATGAAGCTTCAACAAGCTTCATGATAAAAAGAAACCATTATGTTTTCATTTATCCATTTAAATAAATAAAGAATGGATAAATAAATGAGAGAATAAATCAAAACCCTAATTATCTTCTTAACCATGGTTTAATTCTTTACACTTAACCATGTGAGCAAGTATCATCAAACATGATACAAACATGTGCACAAAAGTATATCATATATACAACTTGCACATCAAGTGAGAAAATCCATTTAAAATGAACCAATACAAGTTAATGCAAAGTAATATATCAAATATATAATTATACATTAAAATCATTAAATCAACACTTGATTTAACGATCCGGTCATATCGCATATAACCGACTAGTATCCTATGTATCGGCTTATCGGATCAATCGTTGATTCGATATCTAGGTTATATCGAATATAACCAATCGATACATCCATCGCGAGAATGGAATACGGTATCACATACACGCAATATTCTCGGTCCTGCACATATCTCATATGCGCTCCTATTTCGTTTCGCTTGAGCCAGGAAACCTCTGTGTAGGACTCTAAAGACTCGTCAATACGCCGGTAGCAGATGATGATCATATCAAGCACCCACAAGCCGCAAGCGGTCTGCTAAACGTAACGGCCATCCGGGTATTGAGTGATCAGAAGATCGACGAGCTAGTCCGCTCACACTCCTGTGAATCCAACCAGTAACACTTACCGTACAGTCCGGTCTGTTCGTTCGATATGTCGCATATCAAGTCTAGGGGTGGTAAACGTCAGACCCCAATAACCGGTAAGTCGTGCCGATATGAGGCTCATAACGGGTCGAGAAACTACTGGTAACACTTACCAGCAAATCTCTGATCAGCCCTGGCCAGGGACTTCCCTGTTACGGCTAATCGAGCACAGCGCAACATCAACCCCCAATACCGGGAGAGACGAAACCCCTCCTATCGCTCATTGCCTCCATGTGACTCGGGACTGTACCCAAAGACCACCGTTTTGCATGCCCTCATGGACGTGGTAAGGTGGAGATCAAAGCACAGTGGGAATTACACAAGACTCTATGACGATCTCGGGTCTACAGACTAACCTGTACAAGTGTCACCTGAGAACTGCCATCTGACGTGAGGTATAATACCATCTGGGAGTTCTCGGCGAGTCCGTCCAGTGTACCCAGTCTCCACTGAGCACCCGTATACCATCTCTGATGTCAAACACCAATGGATATGGGATCATCCATTGCCCATCACATGGGTCGAGAAGCTTATACGCTAGTCTACACTGGTATATCGATGCCCCGTCTCGATACACCCACGACTAGGGACCTTGAAGGATGTACTTATGGACTACCATGTCCCCACTAGTATGATCTGCATCATAGTCCAGGTAGTCAAGTACACATCCTAAGGGCTTTACCAACATGTAACTATAAGACAGTATAAAGAGACTAGTGTACATGTTAAGATAAAGAGCAACCAGATAGCATACTATCATATCGAGCAAGAAAGTCATCTCTATATATGTCCAAGCATCCAATATAATATACATCATCTGTACAATACTGGCCTCTAGGGCATACATACAACTAACAATGAGTGACCACGACAGTTGGCCAGAGATTTTTAGAGGATGTGCTTGAGCGAGACTATTCCGCCATACTTGATTTCGGTATTTTGGGCGATCTATTCGCATGATTGATTTTGATGATTGAGTTTCATGATATTTGTTTTCATGCACCATGGTTGCATCTATTGAGTATTTACGATTTTTGCACAGTTGTTGCACTTGATATCGTTTTCGTGCCTTGGTTTCACATGTTTATGATTTTATAGGTTTCATACAGTTGAGTAGATTTTGTGCATATGTACGCACCCGATTTGGTTTTTGCACTCGGTGTAGTTCACATATGCTTGCAGTGCAGTGATATGCATTTTGTGCACCACAGTTGCACTGGACTGCGATTTGATGTCATTTGAGATATGGATTTGGATTGTGATACACGATATTGTTTTGTGCACCTAGTGCACCTGTTTGGATTCTTGCGCATATTTGACGCGCTCGGATTGGATTTTGCGCAGGTTCGGCGCTAGATATTGGATTTCGTGATTTCGTGCATGTTGGATGCACATGAGTTAGATTTTATTCGTGCATGATGGATGCACCTGATTTGGATTTTGCGCTTGTTGGGCCCATGTTTTGAGATGCGATTTTGGTGCACACCAGATGCACTAAATCGAGATTCTTCGTGCTTGTCAGATGCACCTGATTTTGCTGTCAGGCACACTCGTTGCCTCTGACAGGCGTTTCGTGCACACCCGTTGCACTTAGATGTGGTTTTGTGCACTTGTTTGGCACATTCATGGGTTTTGATTTCCACGCGCTTCAGACGCACGTAGTATTCATATGCACATTTTGGGATTGATTTCTTATGGAGCAGTATGTTTTTATGATGTTTATTATTGTTTTCGTACGGAGCAGGACTAGTCAGATGACAGTACCTGAGTATATTTTGCATGCATTGATAGATATTGAAGGGATTTCCAAAAAGAGAGCTATAGTCTCAGTATTTACCTACGTGTCTGAGAGGACACGAAACGTTTAAAACAAGGAAACCCTTCTAATTGTTTTCAAAATGGCGGAACGTACATATTAAACAAAGGATATATACGTATATGGTTATTTTATTATAATAAACGTCCGCCACTGTGCAGTGTTATGCGCATCGCACAGCGACTTAAGAAGATTTGGCATGCATTTACTTCAGCTATTTACATGTATAGATTTGATGTCTACATGTATAGTTCTGATTTATATCATATTGGTTTTATTTTGTATTTTGGACATTGTGTAGGGTTCCTAGGCACACACTAGAGGTCTCACATGGTATCAACCATGCCAATTTAAAATTTTACAAGTGCCGAGAAACCCTAATACGGATCGTTAACTAGATTTATAGGTGATGTGATGCAAGTAAACAACTTTAACTTAAAGGAAAGAAGCTACAACCTTTGTAGATCCGGTCCTCCACCTCCTAGGCTCCGTGATGACGTCCATCCGCTGTCCAAATCGAATCCAGGACTCTAGCATCGGCTTCATCGGAGAAATGGGCGGGCTAGGTCGTCGACTTCGGTGCCGAAGATGATCTACGTCGAGGCATCACAAGATCAAGCTCCCACTTCACCAAGTCATGAAACTTGTGAAGAAAACACCCTATACTACTTGGAAAGAGGTAGAGGATGAAGAAATAGGAAGTGGGTTCACTTTAGAATTGGATTTCTCACTCTTTTTCTCAAGTTGCCATTGATGGAGGCAAGTTTTTCTTCTTGTTGAAGAAGGAGAAGAAGAAGAAGATAATATGATAAGTATTTTTCAAATAGAAAATAAATGAATACTTATCATAAACCAACCATGGTCAAGTGTAGAGACTAAACTAGGGTTAGCTGAATGGTTAGGTCAAGGGAAGCAAACAAAAATGGTCAAGCTTTCAACACTTCATGAAGCTTCATGAAAGAAACAAAGAAAGCCACCATTCTTATTTATCTTTTCCAAAATAAATAAACAAAATAAATAAATAGTTAATAAAATCAAAACCCTAACCATTACACAACCATGGTTTAATCTTTACACAAACTCAAGTTAGCATGTATCATCAAACATGATACAAACAAGTGCACAAAAGTATATCACATATACAACTTGTGTACTTCAAGTGAGAAAATCCATTTAAAGTGAACCAATACTAGTTAATGCAAAGTAATATATCAAATATATAATTATGCATTAAATCATTAAATCAATACTTGATTTAACGATCCGGTCATATCGCATATAACCGACTAATATCCAATGTATCGGCTTATCGTATCAATCCTTGATTCGATAACTAGGTTATATCACATACAACCATTCGACACATTCATCGCGAGAATGAAATACGGTATCACATACACGCATTATTCTCGGTCCCGCACATATCTCATATGCGCTCCTATTTCATTTCGCTTGAGCCAGGAAACCTCTGTGTAGGACTCTAAAGACTCGTCAATACGCCGGCAGCAGATGATGATCATATCAAGCACCCAAAAGCCGCAAGCGGTCTGCCAAACGTAACGGCCACCCGGGTATTGAGCGATCAGAAGATCGACAAGCAAGCCCGCTCACACTCCTGTGAATCCAACCAGTAACACTTACCGTACAGTCCGGTCTCGTCGTCTGATATGTCGCATATCTCGCCTAAGGGTGGTAAACGTCAGACCCCAATAGCTCGATAAGTCGTGTCGATATGAGGTCTATAACAGTTCGAGAAACTACTGGTAACACTTACCAGTAAATCTCAGCAACCCTGGCCAGGGATTTCCGGTTATAGCCAATCGAACACAGCGCAACATCAACTCCCTATACCGGGAGAGACGAATCCCCTCCTATCGCTCATTGCCTCCATGTGATTCGGGACTGTACCCAAAAACCACCATTTTGCACGCCCTCTTGGACGTGTTAAGGTGGAAATCAAAGCACAGTGGGAACCACACAAGACTCTATGACGATCTCGGGTCAACAGACTACTCTGTACCAGTGTCACCAGAGAACCGCCATCTGACGTAAGGTATAATACCATCTGGGAGTTCTCGGCGAGTCCGTCCAGTCTACCCAGTCTCCACTGAGCACCCGTATATCATCTCTGCTGTCAAACACCAATGGATATGGGATCATCCATCGCCCATCTGTATGGGTCGAGAAGGTATACGCTAGTCTACTCTGGTATATCGATGCCCCGTCTCGATATACCCACGACTAGGGACTTTGAAGGATGTACTTATGGACTACCATGTCCCCACTAGTATGATCCGCATCATAGTCCAGGTAGTCAAGTACACATCCTAAGGGCTTTACCAATATGTAACAGAGAGACAATCAGTGTATACGTTAAGGTAAAGAGCAACCAGATAGCATACTATCATGTCGAGCAAGAAAGTCCTCCCTATATATGTCCAAGCATCCACTACAATATACATCCTATGTATAGTAATGGCCTATAAGGCATACATATAACTAACAATCTCCTACTTGCACTAGGGCCATCTGATAGGAGTGGTTGTAGTATCTCATACTCAACCATCCCATAAAAGTCTCTCTCTAGGAAAAGGCCTTTGTGAGTGGATCCGCCGTGTTGTCCTCTGAGTCTACTCTCCTAACCTCGATCTCCTTGGAGATCAACCATCTCCATGATCAGGTGACACTACCTTAGAATATGTCTGGATCACTGATGGGACCGGCGTTCCTTGGCTTAAGCCACAACTCCATTGTCTCACAATGGTAGGAACTAAGTTCATCTCATGAACAAATATACACCCAGACAGCCTCTTTGGTAGCATCTTAAGTAGCAATGTATCCAGCCTTTATCGTCTAGTATGCCACGGTATCTAGCTTGGAACTCTTCCAACATGCCGTCCCTTTACTAAGGGTAAAGACAATGCCTGTGACTGACATTCAGTCGTCTTTATCACCCTGGAACACTTCCAGTGATTCTCCCCAGGACCAATTGATACCATCTCACTACAACTAGTGAGTATCCTAACATCCAATTAGATCTATCTCATAGATCCAAAACCCAGGATTTAGGAGGTATCACTTTGATCCTATATAGAGGATCCTTGTGATAAGCGGAGATTGACTGAGCGTAGCATAGGAAACTCTTTCCCTAATAAGAGTATGTCATCCACGTACTCTACGAGGATCACCTCCATACTCCCTACTACCTTTTTGTTTATACAAGGTTCATCTACCATTTTGATGATGTCAAATTCTTTGACTAAATCATCAAAACAGATGTTCCAACTCCATGATGCCTGTTTTATCACATAAAACATCTTGCACACGTTTCCGCTGCTCCCACTGTTTACGAAGCCCTCTGGCTGTGTACTTACAGACGCTCTCTTCTAAAACATCATTTTAGAAAAGCAGTCATGACACCCAACCGCCAGATATCGCAGTCATGGTATGTAGCCGTAGCAAGTAGGATTCGGATGGACTTAAGCATAGGCACTGGAAAAGGTTTCATCATTATCCACGCCTGGTCGATGACGAAAACCTTTAACAAGTCTAGCTTTGAAAGTCTCAACTTTTCCATCTACACCAAGTAACCTTCTTAAGATATACTTGCTCCTGATGGGGATTTAACCCTTCAGATATAGAAATCAAAGTCCATACTTTGTTGGTGTACATGGATTCCATCTCAGATCACTAAGCATCCAGCCATTCTTACAGAGTCTTACTCCTGATGGCCAGCTTGAAACTAGTTGGGTCATCATCTCATGATGCAATCCTCGCTCCCATTGTCATAGAGAAACAGAAGTATCTCTCAGGTGGGTGAGGAACCCTACTAGATCGGCGGAGAGGATGAGATTCATCGGTGTCTATTGAATCCTTTGGTTCTACCAAATCATCTGCTGTGGTTTGCATAGCTGGAACATTTCCAGTTGTACATAACAGACCTTGCCTCGAGCTTGTCCAGATTATGCTTTTAGACATAGCCCGGACAACCCCAAATCTTAACTAACTTAAGATATGGGCTCTTCCCTTTCCATATCACATATGAAGTGGTAGGCAACTGATTTGATTTGAACCCTATTCAATAGGTATGCAGCTTCTCAAGCGCATAACTCCCAAAAGGAAATAGGTAACTCAGTAGTACTCATCATAGAGCACACCTTATCATATAGGGTGTGATTGCTCCGCCCCGATATACCATCGTGCTATGGTGTATACGGAGGAGTAATGCTGAGAGAGAATCTCATTCTCCGTTAGAATAGTCCAGGATTTCCATGCTTAAGTATTCTCCTCCCTGATCACATCAAAGGACATAATACTTATACCCTTATTGGTTCTCTACTTCTATTTTATATTCTGTGAATACCTCAAAAGGTTCTGACTTGTGTTTCAACAGGAACGTATGTCTGAATCTTGAGAGATCATCAGAGAACGTAATGAAGTACAAAGAACCGGTCTTGGCATGTGTAGACAGGGGACCTTCATACATCATCATGTATCATCCCAAGAGTATACTAACTCTTTCTCTGCTTCCAATAAACAGAGCTGTGGTTATCTTATCTTTGTGACATGACCAGCAAGTTTTCACAAGATGTAAATTCAAATAGATTTAAATATGCATCTAAATGTAACTTCAGCCAGTCGGGTTGCATTGATATGACCTAGTCTACAATGCCTCAAGAAGGATTCGTTCATTTCTGAACTCTTCCTCTTGTGTGTGTTCCGTATACTAAGAACTGTAGTTTGATTTTGAACATCAATGCTTTTAGATAACGTGCCTGAACCGATCAATTTTGATATAGGAAATGTTCAAAACATTATCCAACAATACAAAATTATATCCTTTCTTTACTAATAAAGAGACTGATATGATTTTGTATATCAGGTTCGGTATCTAATAACATTCGTTCAGAATAATCGTATTGGTAATACAGGGTGACAGTGACCAACAGACTTGGCTGCAACACTTGCCCCGTTTTCTGCCTCATGAAACTTATCACCCGTTCTCAGTTCTCTACCTTTCTGTAGCCCTATGTAACAGATTACATATCTGGGATCCTGATCCGGTATCAAATACTCAGGACGTAGAGGATACAGAGAAACAGTTTTTTATAATGAACACACCCGAAGGAGATGCATCATATGCACTTTCTTCGTTTGGGCGGCATAGGAATTCTGGTATTCCCCAATTTCCTGCTCTGTCTTATAACAATTATAAGTTGGAGCGGGACCAACGTTCCCCAGCTCAGTATAACAAGCGGGTTTGGTCAATATATCCGTTTTATTATCTTGATTAAGGCGTGACATGGTCGCTACCTGAAGAGAGAGAGAAGAAAACACTCTGCGTATGCTCTTGCAAGATCAGATTGGTTATTATTTTATCTAATCAGGATGGCTCCCACTGTTTTTATCAAATCTTCCTTCAAACCCTAAAAGGAAAGACTAGCCGGGATTAATTACACGCTACAAGTTCGCCAATCTTTCAGCCAGGCCAGTGTCGGTACTTTGAGGGAGGTCCCCCGTGCTTTCGCACGAACCTAATTAATGTAAACCTCGTTTTCCCAGAGGCGTAACCCCGTTGACACCTTTCTAGACACCTACTTGATCGGCTAATTGTAATGCGTAAAACTCTCCCAGGAGTAACTCTTACTCGCAGCGGGTATCGGGATCTAACTATCTCATAGAAGGTATGCAATCTCATTGCAAATTTCAACACTTGAAATTCCCGATAATTTTGCCCCAAACGATCTATGACCTTGACAAGGTCAACAAACCATAGACCATAAGTCAAGTTCAACCCGTCATTTCTTGATTGAATCAAACCCACCCGCACGACCCTTGACAAGGTCAACAAGGCCGTACGACTACCCTAACCCAATCTGCATCATATGCATAAGCAGATAAATACTGGTTAGCTACCGCACACTGCGCCTTGACAAGGTCAACAAACGCAGCACGAATACTAAGCAGGACTTATCTGAAATGACGGAGGGCTACGACAGGTTTTTCTGAAAACCTATTGCGTAATGAACTTGATATCGTTATAGAATCAAATGATTTTTGAAATGGAGTGTTTTTTAGGCTTTTCTAGTTTTGCTAAAGGAGTCACTCCCGGTGAAGGGATCGTCGGTCCTTTCCTCGTCGAATAAGGTGCGGGATATATCATATATATCACTGTGCAAAGCAGAAACTATAGAAGCAATCAAAAGACAAACCGAGGGTTGTAGCATTTGCCAGTTATTGCTAAAGGAGTCACTCCCGGCGAAGGGATCTCGGTCCTTTCCTTATCGAATAAGGTGCAGGATATATCATATATATCGCTGTGCAAAGCAAGAACTGTAGCTACCTGTTTTATTTTTGAAATTCGATTCTACAACATCTTTAGGTTTCTTTTATTTCATTAATGTCACGACCCGAAAGTACAGAACGTGACCGGCACTTAGATTACGAAACGTTTAGAGGCGCAACGTAACCTAAGTAAGCCGAAGCCCAGAAATCTAAACCATATAAAAGAAGGAGAAGAAAAAGAAAACAAGTCTAAAAACATCAGCAAATTTTACCAAAAATTTCGGAAGAGTCTCCTCTGTAAAAACTTGCCTCCAAACGGGTACAACAAGTATAATATACATAAACAATAAAAAGCATCCCCAAACGGGAGCTAGCTCAACGCCTACAGGCGGAAACAACCATAACAAGCACAATAGTATACAACGCCAAAGGGCGAGGCTCAAAACTCAAAAGAAAGCAAAACCACCAAATCAGAATAATACATGCGCGACTCTAAGGTCGAAATAAAAGACTGGTCCAATAAACTTATCAATAAATACAAGTATGGTTGATGGAGCTTACTAGATACAAATGAATGAATAAAATACAATGGTGGTTCAGATACAAGTGAACCAACCTACCGTGCAAATCACCCTGAAATAAAAGATTTACCAGCAAGCTACCTGGGAAACCTGTACATCGAACCTGTAATAAAATTTGGCACAACGGGGGTGAGTTGCCAACTCGTGAGTAGAAGACATCTACAAAAAGAAATCGAATGCACGACGCTATCCTAGGTCATAATAATAAACTACTAAATCTCAATCCTCTAGTAATAGCAAGGTAATACTACGTGTAAGTGCAGATACTCCGTGCTCGTGTCAGTGCCTCATATAGTACTATGTTATATGAATGGATATGCATGCACCATGAATGTAAAATAAGCAATCCTGAAATCCAGGTATATCGGTATAAGAAATCTTTGACTGTTATCATAGTAAAATGTGTATAAGAATCTGAAATCTCAACAATGAAATCCATGGAAATCCGTGTCAAGCATCGACACAAACATGTAAATCTCAAGTCTCATAGTCTCAATACCTCGGGCTCCGTCAGTCCGGATCGGCCCATATCATCAAATCTCACGACAACGGTCGGTATCCTCCGGATATCCGCCGCGCCAGACATCACCGGTAGGTAGCCTTCCCCTGCCAGGCTCATCGTCTACAACTCGATCTTCTTGCCCCGGGGTACCATACCGGGCCCACCATATACCCGAGACGGTTCATCCACTCCTCGAATCGGGTCTCAAAATCCAACAGAAAACATGAAATACTCATGGTGGACGACACATACATCACGAGAAAACCGCATCTTATTTAAAAAGAGAGGAGGAGAGAGAGAGAGAAGTTTTTATATATATTCTTGCGGTTTTCCCCAAAAATCCAGAAATCTCACAGAAATCCAAATCTCAAAATCATGAGTAGTATATGATAAATGTCGGCATATGCTCATAATACTGTGCGATAACATGAAAATATGAATGCAGGAATGTCTAAGTAATGAATATCATGTCTATACTAACATCAGAGAGTAATCACAATATTATATCGGTTTAGTTGTTAACTGATTCTATCAACAAAAGATAATATGATCTAAAGTGTACGTGACATAGCAATTACCGATGATGATGTGTGTGAGCCGGCAAATAAGTGTGCGTGGAATATGCGCATCATCGGTAATGGTGCTGGTGTCCTAACAGGTAAGGTTTATACTGTTTATAGCAACATATGTATGAACATGCAACATTATGATTACAGTGTGAAAGTAAAGACGAATGTGTGTTATCCACTCATTTAATATACTAATACTACTACCACCATATGACTCAACCCTAACATAGTGTCCATCTAAACTCCTAAGAAAAACTAAACATAAGAACTAGTCAATAAGAAACTAGAGTCTACCTAAGGTCTGAATTAATATCTCTAATAGTCGGCGATCCCGCCTCAATAGCGTCACGTACGTAGTACGGCTTCCTCGAATCAAGAGTGCGGATCAATCATCAAATCTATGCCTCGTACGGTAAAATCTATAGTACGGCATCCCAATATCGGGGTATGGGTCAAGTATCTCCTAGGTGCCTCATCATTCGTATAGTGTCATCATCAACACATCTCATGATCAAGGTGCTAAACTGTAATCCCATACATCAATCATATATCATTGCCATCATAATATGCATCATTAGTTTATCCTCAGAAATATCATGTCACATGTTTCATATTGTGATTAAGTGATACTGAAATCATGTCGTCATCAATTCACACCTATATGATATCGGCATCAGGTCACACCTATATAATGTCGTAATCAGATTGTACATATATCATATCGTGATCAGTCACAAGTTACAGTCCGGGTACTATTTTAGAGTCTCATGTACCTCAATATCATCACCACCCATTATAATCTATGTATACCTGTTTATTATCTCATTCTCAATGATCCGCTAATACTTAATACGAATGTATAGCCAAGGATCACGGCATCAAGCCCAGTTACACTGTTTCATCATGCCTCAGATATCATATCACATCAATGAATCCCATGTACGTGTTGTATATATATATATATACCTATACCTAGTTCTATATATATATATACACACATACACGTATACACCATGTCGTGTTTCAGTGTGTGCGCGTGTGTGTTTCTACCTGAAACCTACGAATCTCGTCCAAGGTATTCATCTTCTGATATGTCTTCCTAAATCAGTCTAGTCCAGCCTAGGGTCATTACTAGGGTCCTACTCATTAAGAATCTAGGGTCACATCTGGTTTCCTAATGTCAATACATACTATTCCTATCCTATGTTGCGGGGGTGCTAAACGCCATCCACCCGACTTCCCCCCGTAGATATACATCTACTCACCTGGTCCATGTCTGCCGACGACGGTGTCTCCATCCTCCTCTTCATCGCCCGTAGTCCACTTGAAGGGTACCTAAACGCAAACATATAAATAGCATTGTAAACCGAATCACATACAAAAGTCAAACGATACAAGGAACAAGCATAGGTTAAAACCTATGTCCCGTCCACGCAAAAGAACCAAATACCGCTCGATATCGGCGTACAAACTCCGATGGATCAAGATAACATCAACAAACAACTTGTAGTTTTAAAATACATTACTTATATTATAAAACATGATTAAATCCATCGAAACACTAAAATCTATCAAACCGTCCAATTTCGCAAAACCCGAAAATGCCAGTTTACCGTTTTTCATCAAAACTTGACATCAAAATGAAACCAATGGTTATAAAACTCATTAAATAGCATAACTAGATTATACAAACAATTACTATATTTTTATTACACAAATTTGCATTATTTTGAAATTTCTAGTTTGCACCCTTTAACAATTTTCAACATTTTTCAAGCAAAATACCACAATTCCACCACAAAACATGATTTTGCATAAATTAATGACTTAAACCACAATTCATGATGATAATGATTTAATGAAACCATAAGTTATATTTTTAATCTCATTTATATAGAAATTTCTAAAATCTAGTTTACAAGAATAGCACATTTTGTCACAATTTATCAATTATCCATAGAAACTAGCAATCAATTTAAGTTTCCATTCCACCAACAAGTTAATACCCTTATTAAGACCAAAATCTAGTGTTACAAATATTAATTGAGATTTTATTCACCAAAAATTATATTTTAGAGAAACCTAGTTAGCAAAAATTCCAAATTTTAACAATTTTAAATGAAAATTTTACAATTCAACAACCATGCAATATTTTCCAATTCTATAAGTGTTAAACTAACTATTATAACCCTAATTAATTAACAAAAATCATAACTTGAATTTACAAACCCTAACTTGAATTTTTAAAAAAAAACATAGAACTAATTCATTAAATCTAATTAAGCTTAAATGAACATCTAAAACAATAAATCAAAAGAGAGAAATTATACCTCCCAAAATATGAAATCCAAACAAGAAATGAGCCTCCAAAATGCATGCTTTCCATCTCCAAAATCCATATAAAAATGAGTAAGAATAGAAGGGTAGAAAATATATATGATTTTGTGGAATTTTAATTGAATTTTTGATGTATTTTTGATGATTTTTGAATAAAAATGAGGTGGAAAATGGAGGGGGGCAGCCATGGGGGGGGTTGTGGCCGGCCTAAGTGAGGGGAGTGAGAGAAAGAAGAGAGTGGAAAAAGTGTGTAGAAGTTTCAAGAGAAGAAACATCATAAAAAGTCTTTTCATGCTTATTTATTTATTTATTTATTTATTTACTATAGCAACTCAAGAAAGCTCTAGAAATTAGGAAAAATTTGCAAATAAATTTTGCATGATAAACACTAAATTATAATATGCCATGGCTCACTTTTACAAATTAAAACCATTTAAATTTGTAATTTACACTAATTTAGTGTAAAAATAAGGCTTATGTTAATATTTAAAATAATTAATTTAGGAAAAATATTTTATTAAACTAAAAATTTATAATTGGATAAATAAACACCATTTACTAGTAATTTCATAATTAAAATAGATATTTTTAAAATTATAATGAAAAACAATCACGGTTTGGTTTTACAAAAAATACATTTTACTTTACCGAAAATCCTAAAATTCACTTAAACAATTTTATTCATTTAATTATTTATTTAATTATTTTTAAAATGTTACAATTAATCTCATTAATGAAGTCCCATCATTTAAGCACCTAAACATCACAGATAAATATGACGTACACTTATGCCATCCGCATTCGCCTCGATGTCCCCTCGTGCACCGTTAGGTTAGGTAACTAACGGCAGAGCGGGGCAGTGCTAGCGTGGGTGTAAAACATAAGTAACGCCTATATAATATATCATATATACTATATACAGTATTTATCACAGAACATCACATGATCACATCACAGATATCACAGCAGAAGAATCATATGAAATATTGGATATGCTACGACGTCCGTGTTTTCAATACGAGCCAGTATAAAACACGGATTCCACGGTTGCGATGAATAGCCAAACCCACACCCCTAGACCCCTACGAGAGCGGCAAGCAACCCTACCAATTCTAGAGTTAGGAGACCCGGACTCGACTCCTCGAGTTGGTCTCCCACTGGACTCCAGAACCCGATTACTTGTGCTCTCCTCCTTGGGTCTATCCTAGTGCGGAAAAGTAAATAATATACAAAAGGTGACATCTTCCGCAACCTGGAAGTGCCCCAATAAAAGAATATTACATACAAGTTTTTACATGAATGAAAATGAAAAACACTCATCTCACATAAAAAAACCCCGGCTATTCAAACACGACGATCCAATACAACATATCCAGCAACACATAACATCACATGTCATCAACGTAAGTAAACATGCGTATCCCAATTGTCGTTGACATATAGCAACGAAACCGGCGATATCACATATTACACTTACGGTCGCAGAAAAGAAAGTGTAAAACTACAACAGTTGGAATCCGCAACCTCTTTAGACATCGCATGCCTAAACAAATGAAATACTTAGACATCGCATGCCTAATAATTATAAACCCCGCATTTTAGTCTCATTATCGAAAACTCTTTTCAATATCAAGTCGGGCAATTCAACAAGATTCCCGACATCCTGATCGAATGCTCGTCGCAAACTTTAGTAGACGGCCGCACCCCCGATACCGTCGACGAAGTGCACCAAGGCGGAACACCACTATCGCGAGCACCCGAACGGATGGTTTCGGCGACGGGGTTCTCCTACAGTCACTTGGTCGGGGCTATGGGGTGGAGCAGTCTATTAAGTTTACCTGGCGAGTATCCGCGTACGCTACATGATTGCGACGGACTTTTGATCACATCAAAATTCCGTGGCAACCGATCAAGTGAGACTAAACTGCTATGTTTATAACATTCATATTAGTTATCTCATAACTATTTATGAATTCCAATTATTGTATCAGATTCCGGATAAGATAGAAAATGTTAAACTTTCCGATCGAACAATCGCACACCCAAGTTTTCCCGAAACAGCTCAACACATGAAATAGGTTCAAAGACATTCACTTCATGCTTCAGTACCAACGGTCCAGCCGTAGAAGGGTCAAGCCAACGCCTCACATGTGGCACGCCGTATTGCCCCAAACCCTAAGGTTCAGAGGGCAGTTCAAGACGGTAACATAATCGAGTTAAGGTTTGTTGTCTTCTAGAGCGACCATCGCGTTACTTGCACTACTTAGAACGTCTTTAAACCACGGAAAAATCCAACACTTGGAAATTTTCCGACAGGGAAAAAATTGGGTATTTATATCCGGTTGAACTTTTTAACATATTCTAAATTATCCGGAAAAACACACAGACAAAATTAGACAGTCCGATCGAATCTACGAACTCCCAATACAACCTATAAAACTCAACTCTTGAGTAAAAGTTAAAATATCCCAGAAAATACAGCACTAAAAGATAGGAATTACTGTGCAATTTTAAAAACCTTATCTGACATAATGGCCGCAGAACCGCCGCATGAGCCATGCTCGTGCCGCGGTTCCGCCGTGCTTTAGTTGAATCACAGGCACATGCTGCACAGTATTTCTTCAAATTCCCTGCTTAATTTTCTGCATATTTTTAATGTGGAAAAATGCACAGTTTTGAAAAAAGTACAGAGAATGGCATCGATTAGGGTTTCGGGGTTCGATCGGATTTCTAACATCGTCTACACATCGCCTAAGGCTCTAGCTAGGCTCTGATACAACTGTAGGTCAGGCAGCCACCCCATCCAATAGGGTCACCGTGGCACCAACGGGTCCCTCAGCAGCTACTTTTTACGCATGCCCTCTCGCGAGGAATACAACCCGCCGGAACACCTTCCGGTCTCGGGACACCCTGGGGGTAAGAGCCTATGCTTCGCCACACTGTCACACAGTGAGAACCCCGCATAGGTCGACATCCAATGCCTAGTAGCTCTGATACCACTGTAGGATTCCTAGGCACACACTAGAGGTCTCACATGGCATCAACCATGCCAATTTAAAATTTTACAAGTGCCGAGAAACCCTAATACGGATCGTTAACTAGATTTATAGGTGATGCGATGCAAGTAAACACCTTTAACTTAAAGGAAAGAAGCTACAACCTTTGTAGATCCGGTCCTCCACCTCCTAGGCTCCATGATGACGTCCCTCCGCTGTCCAAATCGAATCCAGGACTCTAGCATCGGCTTCATCGGAGAAATGGGCGGGCTAGGTCGTCGACTTCGATGCCGAAGATGATCTACGTCGAGGCATCACAAGATCAAGCTCCCACTTCACCAAGTCATGAAACTTGAGAAGAAAACACCCTATACTACTTGGCAAGAGGTAGAGGATGAAGAAATAGGAAGTGGGTTCACTTTAGAATTGGATTTCTCACTCTTTTTCTCAAGTTACCATTGATGGAGCCAAGTTTTTCTTCTTGTTGAAGAAGGAGAAGAAGAAGAAGATAATATGATAAGTATTTTTCAAATAGAAAATAAATGAATACTTATCATAAACCAACCATGGTCAAGTGTAGAGACTAAACTAGGGTTAGCTGAATGGTTAGGTCAAGGGAAGCAAACAAAAATGGTCAAGCTTTCAACACTTCATGAAGCTTCATGAAAGAAACAATGAAAGCCACCATTCTTATTTATCTTTTCCAAAATAAATAAACAAAATAAATAAATAGCTAATAAATTCAAAACCCTAACCATTACACAACCATGGTTTAATCTTTACACAAACTCAAGTTAGCATGTATCATCAATCATGATACAAACAAGTGCACAAAAGTATATCACATATACAACTTGTGTACTTCAAGTGAGAAAATCCATTTAAAGTGAACCAATACTAGTTAATGCAAAGTAATATATCAAATATATAATTATGCATTAAATCATTAAATCAATACTTGATTTAAAGATCCGATCATATCGTATATAACCGACTAATATCCAATGTATCGGCTTATCGAATCAATCCTTGATTCGATAACTAGGTTATATCGCATACAACCATTCGACACATTCATCGCGAGAATGAAATACGGTATCACATACACGCATTATTCTCGGTCCCGCACATATCTCATATGCGCTCCTATTTCGTTTCCCTTGAGCCAGGAAACCTCTGTGTAGGACTCTAAAGACTCGTCAATACGCCGGCAGCAAATGATGATCATATCAAGCATCCATAAGCCGCAAGCGGTCTGCCAAACGCAACGGCCACCCGGGTATTGAGCGATCATAAGATCGACGAGCAAGCCCGCTCACACTCCTGTGAATCCAACCAGTAACACTTACCGTACAGTCCGGTCTCGTCATCTGATATGTCGCATATTTCGCCGAGGGGTGGTAAACGTCAGACCCCAATAGCTCGATAAGTCGTGTCGATATGAGGTCTATAACAGTTCGAGAAACTACTGGTAACACTGACCAGTAAATCTCAGCAACCCTGGCCAGGGATTTCCGGTTATAGCCAATCGAACACAGCGCAACATCAACTCCCTATACCGAGAGAGACGAATCCCCTCCCATCGCTCATTGCCTCCATGTGATTCGGGACTGTACCCAAAAACCACCGTTTTGCACGCCCTCTTGGATGTGGTAAGGTGGAAATCAAAGCACAGTGGGAACCACACAAGACTCTATGACGATCTCGGGTCAACAGACTACTCTGTACCAGTGTCACCGGAGAACTACCATCTGACGTAAGGTATAATACCATTTGGGAGTTCTCGGCGAGTCCGTCCAGTGTACCCAGTCTCCACTGAGCACCCGTATATCATCTCTGATGTCAAACACTAATGGATATCGGATCATCCATCGCCCATCTGTATGGGTCGAGAAGGTATACGCTAGTCTACTCTGGTATATCGATGCCCCGTCTCGATATACCCACGACTAGGGACTTTGAAGGATGTACTTATGGACTACCATGTCTCCACTAGTATGATCCTCATCATAGTCCAGGTAGTCAAGTACACATCCTAAGGGCTTTACCAATATGTAACAGAGAGACAATCAGTGTACACGTTAAGGTAAAGAGCAACCAGATAGCATACTATCATGTCGAGCAAGAAAGTCCTCCCTATATATGTCCAAGCATCCACTACAATATACATCCTATGTATAGTAATGGCCTCTAGGGCATACATATAACTAACACATTGTGTCTTTACCATGACTCCGATGATTGCGGGATGCTTGACGGAGATTTAATTTTGAGTTATCTGCTCATTGTTCATGCGCATGCATTGCGTGATGATGCGTTTTATATATTGATGATTTCAGGACCCCGACGACTTGGACTTTTTACTGAAATGTTTTAGTATTTGAGGGGTTTAAATTTAAATTCGGGGACCGAATTTCTTTAAGGGGGGAAGATTGTAACATTTCAGAAAAATAAAATATTATTTTGGGGAATTTTTATAATTAAAATAATAAAATATTGAATATTTGAATAAGGCGGTATAATTAAATACCGATAAATTGGGAAAAATTTGGAAAATTATGGAAATTACGGAAATGAGAGTTTTATGTGATTTGGGCGAATTGTGAATTTTTATGATTATTTATTTTCAATTTTAGTGCTAATCGCGATTAAAAATCGCTAATCATGTATTAAACCGGATTTGTGCACATGACATGCACCATGTCATTTTTACACTTGTTACATTTTATCATGGCTTTTCTTCTTATTTCATACCATGGTTGTTGTTTTATTTGAGCGAAGAAAAGAAAAGAAAGTCAAAGGAGACACAATGATGGCAAGGGGTGTGGGCATGAGAGAAAGAGGGTGAGGGGTCAAACTAAAGTGATGGCTCATTGTTCTCTCTTCATTTTTCCTTCATCTTTCTCACTCTCTCACCATCTATGGCAGCACACTCTCCTCCCTCCTCTTCAAACCTTCAAAATACCCCCAAAACAAACCCAAAGCCCCATCTCTCTTTCATTAAAAATGTTCACTAGCTCAAGGGAAGCACATTGGACCAAGAAAAATCGAGTTTTGAGGACTTTGGGCAACTCAAGATTTTTCTTGAGTTGCCAAATGAGGTATTTTCTTCACCCTTACCATAGTTTTCCATTCACTTTAGCACCTATGTTTGTTTGGAACCGATATGTCGATGTTTAGTGAACTTAGAAATTTCTAGTTAGGGTTAGGGTTTGAATTGAGTTGTAAAGTGAAATTGAGACTAGTAGTGACCTTAAAACCCTGTTAGTGATATCATATTAGACTAAAACCTGAGACTTAGCCCCGGAATACGAACTTTGAAAATCTGCCGATATTGAAATTGTGAATTCTGTGTGAGTGTAATGGAATCTGCTAACACTCGGGGACCTGGAAAATTATTTTGCAAGGACAGTGATACATGCAAGCACCTAGGAAGCTACCATGAAAACCCTAGCCCCTAACTCCTCAACCTGACCGCAGATTTAACCCAGATGGCCGCAAATTGCAGCCTGGGTCCCACCATTTTGATTCGTATTTGTTCTGTAGCTCCATTGTTTGTAAATTAGACCCTTGGCATATGCAAAATTGTCTGGTTTGACCTAGGGTAAAATCTGGGGCCATTTACAATAGTTGCTGTTTTGATTCGAGGTTTCGTTTCTCGTATTTTGAATTCTAGATTTACGTATTTATGTTTTTCCTCGATCACTTGACGTTTGTACGACGATATCGAGAGTGTTGATGGTGTTGGAAGCGTAGTCAATAGGTTCTAACCTATAGGCCTTAGCGTGTCGTTTTGGTTTTTCCGATGTGATTTTCATGTGCTTTTGCGATTGTGTTATTTTTGTAGGTACCATCACGAGGGTTTCATATGATGAAGAAGATGAAGGCGATATCGACACCGGCACGCGGGATGAAAGTGAGTAGATTATATCTACGGGGGAAGTCGGGTGGATGGCGTATAGCACCCCCGCAGTTCGTGGTAATGTAAACGAATGCGTATACACACATATAGATTTTATATGTTGATTTGAGTTTATTTATGATAAAGATGGATTCTGAGTGTTCTTGGATTGGTTTAGTGTTAGTTGCGAAACCCTAGAGTAGTGGTTGCACCCACACACGCACACACATACTTGCTTACATTCTTTCTTTCACATGTGCGTATATGGGAATATGTATTTATGTGTTCACATGGGTATGGGACTATGTGTACATATACTGGATTATGAGGATAGTACTTGGGATTTGAGATGAGTCGATGAGATTCGATTTGAGGCTGTGAGATCGGTGATATGAAAGGGTTCGTATTTGAGATACGACATGATGTTTTAGCAGGTCCTTTGACGTAGTGTTTCATATACGTGCATGCATACATAGATGGTATCAGTATTGTACTAGACGTAGGTCAGTACCCCGGATCTTGATGTTTGATAAAGAGGATACCAGATGAATAATGTGATGAATGTGATATTGACCCGTACCCAGATTTGGGATACCGTACGACGGATTTACGTACGAGCTATATATTGATGATAGATCCGCACTCTTGACTTGAGGATGTCATATTATAGATTTTGTGTCGTATGTGATACTATTGAGGCGGGATCACCGACTAATATATATATATATATGTATATATATATGTATCGACTCAGATAATAGGCGGTTTCCTTACCTTTTGTTTATCCTGGTTGCTCAGCCCTATAGTTTAGTGTAGTTGATATACTAGATTCGATTCCTACCTATTTCAAAAACTAACGAATCGTGGGTATTTTAAAAAGACAGACCAAGGGATTCTACGGATATTTCAAATGACGTATCTTTTCTTAAAAACACCGTAGCCCTTATTTCCAAAACACCGCGATTCGTGTTATTTCAAAAGGCACTACGGTATGACTTATATTTATATTAAATGCAGATTATTTATCATTGTGTTTATCATTCAGCTCCCACACCTTATTGCTGTTCGCTCCGCATCGCATACTTATATTGTGATTTCATATACCATTATTGATATCATGCTGTTAGGACACGAGCACCATTACCGATGATGCGTATGTTCCACGTACACTTACTTGCCGGCTCACACACATCCTCATCGGTAATTGCCATGTCACGTACACTTTAGACAATACTATTTCATCGACATAGCTTGTTAGTTGATAGTTTCGACATAATATTAGTGTACTTGCCTTATAAGCTAGTTTAGACATTGCAGTTATTACTTGCTACTTCATGCATATTATTCACTGTCATGCCGTATTATGGAGTTTTATGCCTACATTCACTGGTTACGTGCTATTGATGATTGGATTTCGGATTTTCCTGAGATTTCCTGGATTTGGGGGAAAACTGCAAGAACATTTATAAACTTCTTTCTCTTTTTAAAATAAAAACTGCGGTTTTCTCATGATGTATGAGTCGTCCACCAGGAGTGTTCTGTTGGATTTCGAGACCCGATTCGAGGAACCGGATGAACCGTCTCGGGTATATGGTGGACACGGTAAGGTACCCCGAGGCAAGAAGATCGAATAGTAGACGATGAGCCCGGCTGGGGAAGACTACCTACCGGTGATTTTATCTGACACGTCGGATATCCGGAGGATACCGTCATGGTCCTATGATTGATGTTAGGGGCCGATCTGGACTGACGGCGCCCTAGATAGTGAGATTGAGACACTGAGATTTTGAGATTTGATGATACAGGCCAGTCCGGATAGCCGGAGCTTGAGATATTGAGATATTAGGATTTATGTTTTGTGTCGATGCTAGACACTGTTTATGCTGATTTCATTTATGATACCTCGTTTTAAATATAGAGAAATCTCACTAAGTTATGAAAGCAGTTTCTTCATTACATGTATTCTGTTTTCATGCATTCATACCCCATCCATATGATATATTGCTACCTGAGGCACTGACATGAGCACATGGGATTACACTTGGGTTAGATGGTTACCCTTGCCACCTTTTCATACTTCAGACTTATCATTTTGAGGATTATATATATATTGATCGTATGACCTAGGATTGCGTCATACATGCGATTTCTGCTCGTAGATGTTTTCTATTCACGAGTTGGCAAGTCACCCCCGTTGTGCCACAGTTTCTTGCTGGTTTTGCCGTACAGGTTTCATTACGGCTTTGCTGGCACACTGCTTCTTTTCCGGGTGATTTGCTTGGTAGGTGGGTTCACTTGCATCGTGACCACCATTATACCTTGTATATTATTTATTTCAGTTGTATCTAGTTAAACTCCATCAACCAGACATGTATTTATTTCAGACTTGAGACGAGTTGTTTATTCTTCCGACCTTAGACTCGCGCGCTGTATTTCTATGGATTTCATGCTGTTTTGAGTTTCCTTTTCTGTTGTGATCCTCGCCCTTCAGCGTTGTATATTATATTGCTTGCGTGGTTGTGACCGTCGTTTGATGAAGAGCTAGCTCCCGCTTGGGGATGCCTTTATTCATTATATATGCCTTATCAGGTTTTTGTACCCGTTTGGGGTCAGTATTTACAAAGGAAACTCTGCCGAAATTTTTAGAAAAGACTTGTGATTTTTAAAAATGCATATTTCGGCGTATATTGCAAACTACTTGATTTAAATTGGTTTTTTCTTCACTCTACTACTTTTCTTGGTTTGGATTTTTGGGTTTTCGGCTTACTTAGATTACGTACGCCTCGAGACGTTTCGTAATTTAAGTGCCGGTCATGTTCCGTACTTTTCGGGTCGTGACAATTGGTTTGAACCTATAAATGAAAAAACAATCATAAAACCTTCGTCGTTGACGTACAAACGTCCAACGACCAAATTCACAATCAATTGACAAAATCTATATTTTAGAAATCGGAAAACCATTTCTAAAATCAACTCAAACGCTCCCCGATTTTGCCTCAGGTTATCTGGAACAAAACAAAAAATACAGTGACTAAGTTATGAGGAGTGTGAGCTACAAGACAAAACCCAACATCAACAGCCAAATTCTGGCTGACCAATAGTGCAACAGTAACCGCCCCCGCCGGCCCAATTTTTGATGTTTGGTCTCGTCTTCTCGTGGTGGTCTCCTATTGGTCTAACTAGGTTAATGCATATGTTTAATTTTTTTATAAAGGTCCCGGATTGCTCCAGATTCCTTGTAGACCTTAAAAAATATCACAAAAATGACACAGAAAGTTTCTAAGTTCATGTCTTGGTGTTTCAAAATTCACTTGGTCCAGGATTTTTAACACTAGATGGGTTGTAGTCACCAATTACACCTCAATACTCAATCACAATTCATAATACCCCCCTAAATCTCATCTTGGAAATTTTCAAGATCACTAAACCTTATTTAATCAACTCAAAACTACTATATGAATATAGAAAACTAAAATTGTAAATAAGGGTGTAGGGTTATACCTCATTTGGCAACTCAAGAAAATTCTTGAGTTGCCCAAAGTTCTCAAAATCTTAACTTGTTCCCACCATCATGCTTGTAGTGAGTTAGGGATCATTTTTTGTGAAGAGGGCATAAGGTTTTGGCTATGTTTTGATGGTGGTTTGTGAGGTTGAGGAAGTGGATGATGAGGAGGGAGGAGGTCAAGAAAATGAAGAAGGGAAAAAGGAAGAAGAGGAGATGAACCATGGTGGGATGAAGAAATCTCTCTCTCTCTCTCACCCTCATTAGCCCATACCTCCTTATCCCCATGCCATGCCACATATTATTATTCTTCTTCTTTATCTTTTATCTTCTTTTTTTGAAAATTAACAAAATTAAGAACCATATATGCATGCATATGAAGAATGACTCAAAATATGAAATAAGCATTTGCAACATGTCATGTTGCATGTCATGCACATAGCATACTTAATGCAAAATTAGTAAATACTAATCGAGTTTAGTAAATAACTGATTACAATTAATTGTATAATAATTCATAGAATGCCCAAATCACATAAATGCCTTCGAAATCAATAATTGTATCAATTTTCCAAACATTTTCCAAATTTTCGGTATATAGTTATACCATATCATTTAAAACTAATCTCTATACTTTAAAATATTCAAAATATTTATTAATTTAATTATTTAAATTCCCAAATATAATATTTTATTTTTCTGAAATGTTACAATAACGGTTCGAGAAACTACTGATAACACTTACGAGTAAATCTCAGCAACCCTGGTCAGGGATTTCCTGTTATGGCCAATCAAGCATAGCGCAACATCAATCCCCAATACCGGGAGAGATGAAATCCCCTCCTATCGCTCATTGCCTCCATATGACTTGGGAATGTACCAAAAAACCACCGTTTTACACGATCTCTTGAACGTGGTAAGGTGGAAATCAAAGCACAGTGGGAATCACACAAGACTCTATGACAATCTCGGGTCGACAGACTAACCTGTACCAGTGTCTTTAGAGAACTGCTATCTGACGATAGGTATAATACCATCTAGGAGTTTTCGGCGAGTTCTGTTCAGTGTACCCAGTCTCCAGTGAGCACCCGTGTACCATCTCTGATTTCAAAAACCAATGGATATGGGATCATCCAACGCCCATCACATGGGTCGAGAAGCGTATACGCTAGTCTACTCTGGAATATCGATGCCCCGTCTCGATACTCCCATGACTAGGAACTATTGAAGGATGTACTTACCGACTACTCTTGCCCCACTAGTATGATCTGAATCATAATCCTGGTAGTCAAGTACTCATCCTAAGGGCTTTATCAACATGTAATAGAGAGACAATAAGTGTACATGTTAAGATAATGAGCAACCAGATAGCATACTATCATGTCGAGCAAGAAAGTCCTCCCTATATATGTCCAAGCATCCACTATAATAAACATCACATGTATAATAATGGCCTCTAGGTATACATATAACTAACAGTTTTTCGTCTCTTTGTATTCGTATTTTTCGGAATACGGATACGGGTATGTATATACGGATGATGGGCATTCTTGTAATTTACTCAAGATTGTTTCTGGAAGAAGACACCTCATATTTGTATTAACCATTTAGATTAAATGGTTATGAGGTGGAGGAAATGAGGTGTATGTTTTCATTAAATGAAGCATGGCTCTTATGTGCCACTTCGTGTCTCATGCCATGACTCACTAGGTGACTCATTGCTTGCATGCTTGATATTTGGCTTTTGCATTATTGGTATGCTTGATGAGAATCACAACAAGAGCCATATTCATTTTAATCTCTACACAACACTCTCTCTTCCTCAAGCTCACCTTCTTCTTCCTCTAGCTCTACATGTCTCATGTGTTGAGAAACCTAGGGTACTTAGAGACAAACTAATCCATCTTCACTCTCTACATCATCTAGGAAATCTAGTTTAGTGAACTAGGTGCCCTAGTTACCTCGGATTTGAGGTAGGATCTCGATCTATAGACTCTCGGGTGGATCGTCTTTTACTCGAGGAGGCCGACAAGGCTGCATCGATCCGAACGATCCGAGGAGCTTATGACGAAGAGGAGGACAACGTGAAGACCCGAAGGACTAGTGCACGGAGGTATAACTTTCATCCGTGTAGTTAAACCTCATATTAGTTTAGCTAGGAAAGATTTAGTATCGATCCTGGTGTTCGAGTCGGTGTTGCGAAGCATATAAAATCGTTATTTTGCAAATTCTGCCTCCCCGCAAACACGCGAGGTGCACGACATCAACTTACTTGACAGTCACTCTGTCATCTAGGTTACCTTGGAAGCCTACAAAATGATAACTGCCTCCTGGAGGAGGAGGCCATTACCATATACCAAGAACATCTACTTATGTTCATAACTGCTTCCCAATGTTTCTCCTGGATTGGATTATGATATACTTATTGCAGCCAATGCAAAAGCAACATCTGGTGTGGTACTTGACATTTCATGATTAACTCAATTTCCTAAGCAAGTGATATGGCAATCATGCAAATTCCTCTGCTCATGAGTCTAGATGACATCTCTTTAGAGAGGGTAACTCCATCACCTGCGGGTACACCACTACGCCAGGAGTCGTCCATTCTAAAACACTTTTAGAATAGTGTCAAGTACCCGAATTGGGACACTTCCCAAATCTAGATCTAAAACCATTGATCTAGTGGCCAGAATCTCTGATATTTTATCTAGATCCTATGTGGAGAAACAACTTGTGACAACCACAGTATAACCGATCGTAGTATAGGTAGATCACTTCTTATTAAGAGCATGCCATCCAAATACCAGGACATCACTCCCTACTATTTTCTTGCCAGGTTCATTTGTTATTCTGATGAAGTCAAATTCTATGACTGTCACATCAAAAAATAGATGATCTATCTCCGCTATACTTGCTTTATTCTATAAATAGACATAAGCTACTTGCCCACCATGCTTCCGCTGCTTCGACTGACTACAACAATCCTCTGCCAGAGTCATATACACATGCATTTCTAAAGCTAATTTAGAACGACGTTATACTCATCCACCTGCCAGATCTCATAGTCCAGGACAACAGTAGTGGCAAGCTTGGGTCATCAAAAACCTTCCTGTCACTGTCTTTGAGGGGATTGAAGTATCTCTCGGGTGGCTGAGATTACCCACCAAATCTGCAGAGTGGCTAATGGATTGTCGAATCTAATTGAATTTTTAGGTTCTACTAAATTTTCAGTAATCGTTTGTGGTTTTGGAATCATTTCCAGTTCTACCATACACCCACTAATGTTTTCTGAAAAGAATTCATTTCACTAAAACAGGTGTTGAGTCAAGAACAATATAACTATTGATCTTCCAAATGGTAGAATGTTAACCCTCGTCAAAGCTTGAGAAAACCTACAAACCGCCATTACTGAAACGTGCTTAGAGTTTATCCGGATTCTGGTTTTAAGCATAAGACGGACACTCCATATACCTTAGCATCGTTAAGATATGAATCCATTCTATATCCAATATTGAAATAAAAGCACTAATTTAATTGGAACCAAATTCAAAAAATCAAGCAGCTGTTTCCGGTGCATATCGACTAAATGAAAGAAGGCCAAGCAGCATTACTCATCAAGGAGCGTACTCACGGATGAGTAACCTGAGAGAGAAACAAGTTCTCAAATATATTACTTATGACGGAATACCTAGCACAAGTATCTACATCTTCGATCTCCTTGACGAATACTGATACTTGCAACATACGGTTCTCTACTTTATTCTTATACCTATAACTTCTCAAAATCTGGACCTTGTATTTCAACGAAATACTTGTCTAAAACCAGAGAAGTCATAAGTAAACGGAATATAGTACGCGTACCAACCCCTTTGTCCTAACGGACATCGGACAACATACAATACTTTGTATAAATCCTCTGAGTTTAATAACTCAAACCCTGTGCGTCGTAGGTTGAAAAATGTGCTATGGTTAAGAAGAATTACACCGTTGTTGAATGCCCCTTACCTAACCATCAACTGATATAGATAAATGTCATAGACATAATTTCAAAAAGTTATATCTCACTTTATAAAATAATCGTAAAAATATATAAGTTTGAAATTGGTGCATAACAACAGATATTCAAAACCAAATATTTGTCGTTAGGAAAAACCCAGGTGGTTTCCTCAAATATCACCAATTACAAATAATTCTGATATATATTGAGGATCTAATCACCCAATTCCCAATATCTTACTCCCACTCAGCATCTGTAATACCATAGAAATATGAGAATAAAGTCTGGTAAATACATACCCAGGAGTGAGAATCTAATTGGGAAAACAGTTTTCAATTAACACCGCATAGTAAAACTGAAACATGAAAATGTTTCGAAGGGGTGGCCAGGTATTCCTAGCAATGCCTCTTCCACTATTTTGATTCATGACAGTAACCGTATATTTCCTTGCCCTCACTCCAATCCCTTTATATGTCTTTACTTCTTACCTTATGTACACCATACTTAGGCTAATTGGTTTTCTTCCTTTCCTACCTTTTGGCACCTGCCTAAGGTTTGGAAGAAGACTATCCAATATGCATAATAGGTGTACTCTTCTAATACTAGGAGCCCTCACAACCTGAGAGAAGATAAAGAGGAAAGACAACCGAATAATTCTATTCAATTTCTCTCGAACTGGAAACCATCCTTGAACTGAAACAATTTCCTTCGAGTTTGTATGTAACTATACGACGGCATATCCAAGCAATATAGTTCTTCGTAGTATTATAGAGCGTTCTGGAGAAAAAAAAGTGGAAGTAAGACTAGCAGGGGTATACGCGGCTTCGTCGTGAATGATGACAGTCGCAATTTTCTTTGCCCTCACTCTAATCCCTTTATATGTCTTTATTTCTTATCTTCTGAACATCACACTTAGGCTAATTGGTTTTCTTCCTTCCCTACCTTTCAGCACCTGCCTATGGTTTAGAAGAAGATTGTCCAATAAGCGTAATAGGTATACTCTTCTAATACTTGGAGCTCTCGCAACCTGAGAGAAGGGAAAAAAAAAGACAACCGAATAGTCTTATTCAATTTCTCTAGAACCGAAATCCATTTTCGAACTGAAACAAGTTTCTTCAAGTTTGTATGTAACTATACGATGGCATACCCAAGCAATATGGATCTTCGTAATGATACGGAGTGTTCTGGAAAAATGCAAAGGGAAAGTAGGAACAGCAGGGATCTATGCGACTTAATGACAATCCAAAAGCCAAAGTATTTTAAGAAGGTTCGATTAACTTGGTTCATGACTTTTAGTTTAAGGTCTGGTCATGGTCACTGCCAAAGAGAGAGAGAAAAGAAATACTCAGCGTGCACTCTATCCTATATCAGATTGGTTAATCATTTTATCTAATCAGGATGGCTCCCACTATTTCCTCGAATTCTTTTTCAAACCCTAAAAGGAGAATTAGTCGGGATCATCTGAAAATCATCCGATGAGTAACACCTACTTATCAGTGGGAATCGGGACCCAACTATCATCGCATGATAACTTGATGGAAGCCATTCAAGTTACCACACTCCAAAAAGTATGCGTATGCCTGGCATGTTTCCTTTATGTTTGAAACTCCCGATATGGTTTTTTACCCCTAGGACCCTAGAGACCTTGACGGAGTCAACAAATCAAAGAGTCCTAGTCAAGTTCAACCCGTCATTATCTTGATTGTATTAAACCCACCCGCAGGATTCCTTGACGAAGTCAGCAAGGCCACACGACAGTCCTAACCAATCGCATCGTATGCTACAAACAAGCACCACTTAGCTACCGTACACTACGCCTTGACAGAGTCAACAAACGCAGCACGAATACTAAGCACTACTCATAGGAAATGACAGAGGGCTACGGCTGGTTTTTGGCGAAAAACCTTTAACATAATGAACTTGATATCGTAGAAAGAACCGAGTGGTTTTGCAAATATATAGTGGCGTAAGCTTTTGCTAAAGAGGTCACTCCTTGTGAAGGGATCTAGACTCTTTCCTCGTCGAGTGAGGTGCAGGATATTCCTAACTGAATACCATGATGCAAAGCAAAAGAATCGACTATAGTGATGTTATTACAAAAACGCAAACTTTTGCCCAAGAGGTCACTCCCTATAAAGAGATCTTAGCTCATTCCTCGTCGAATGAGGTGCTGGATATTCTTAACCGAATACCACTGTGCAAAGCAAAAAGAAACGTCTGTAATAACAATTTTAAAAAATTGGTTCTAACAACATCATTTAGGTTTATTTTTTCCTTGCATTAATCAAAATTAACGCAGTCCAATCAATTAATCCATATTACACCAGAAAAGAACGAAAATACAATGTACGTATATGCCATCCGCATTCGCCACAGGACCCCGTCATGCACCGTTAGGTAACTTAACTAACGGCAGAGCGGGGGCTAGACTAGCGCGGATGCAAAACATATACAACATCTACTAGTATATATATATATATATATATATATATAAAATTCGTCCCAGGCATGATATAAGCAACATCACAGAAGGGCAATAAGCAACACAGAACAATGGATAATTTAGGAGCCTCGGGTTTCATTTGAGCAGCAAATAAGACCCGATATTCCCCGGTCATATGGATAGCCTGTGCAATGTATAACCAAGACCCCTACGAGTGCGGCAAGTTACCCGCCAATCTCAGAAGTGAGTCAACCCCAATCAACAAAGTGAATGGGCCACCCAGCACTTCACGGAATCCGGTAACTTGAGCATCCCACCGTGGTCATCCTATACCCCCTACGAATGCGGCGAATAGCCCGTCAATTCTAGAGTAAGGCCTCTTCCATCTCAACGCCATATGATGTAGGCCCGTTTCCCTCTAGAGCCCAGCTACTCGAGCACTCCACCGCGAGGTAATCCTAGTACAGAAAAGAAAAGTATATATACAATGGTGACATCGACCTCAACCCGGTCGTGCCCCAATAAAAGAATATACAATCTGGCGGAGACGGCTGTCCACAGGTCAGACACTCGCACTGCAATAACGAATATACAAATGAATCTGAGCTGTACTACTACGATTGCACCATAAGCTATCCAACACGACAATCCATCCACAATATCAGCACAACACAGAACATCAATGTGGATATTATGTTCGCAAACCCGTCTGGTTGAACATATAGCAACTAGTCGGGTTGTACCGCTCAACGATATTCACGGTCGCAGATATTAACATATGCATTGATAAACTCGTATTCAAAATTTCGATCGACTAAAACTTTTCCATATTGGCCCCAAATGCAAACCAACACTCAAACAAATCTGGGCTAAAAACATACATCCCAAAAATCACATTTCCATATAATAGAGTGCCAGAAGAAATTTGGCGCACAATGGCGACAAATCGACCGCGGAACCGCCGCCAATATGCATGTTTTGCGGCGGTTCCGCGGTCATATAGTTGGCTCACGTGCCCAAATTTCTTGAGGTGCTCTAAAAATTCCTGCACGTATTTTTAAGACAATATGAATAATTTTTTGAACAAGTTTTAAAAACGACAGCAAGCATTTCAAAATGGAATTGTGATTCGGAAAATTTGGTCGATCGATATTTTAACCTTGTGTAAACTAGCTAGTAAAGCTTTATGGGTTGTCTCTGTTACCATGTTGGGGTTTGATAGAGCCCTGGCCATTTACCATGGCCAATGCGGAACAAAAATGGTGTTTAAAAATTTTGGCACTAAAAAACACGTCCTAGAATCGAACCATAAATCTAAAACTAGCTACAAATGATAGAAGTGCTATACCGAATGATTCGTGTCCTTCGGTATTCTACCCACTTCTTTGGCTCCTTGAGGTGTCCTTAATTAAGCTTGGCCACCAGTCTTCCTCCATCGAAGATGATCCAACCAAGGGATGTAGCTCATGGCTCTAGCTCCATACTAAGAATCTAGTGAAGCAACTAAGGACTCTAGGTTGCTAATCTAGAGTGCTTAGGGATGTAATGAGTAGCTCTAAGTGTGTATCTATCTTTCTTCTACCTTTAATTCTCAACACATGAGATGGTAAGGAAGAAGATGAAGAAGAAGGAGGAGGAGCTCAAGAAAGGCAGTGAAGAGAGAAGAAGCAAAATGGTGAGAGTTTTTTCCAAATGACCATCCATCAAGTGAGAGAAAATTTGAAGCAAGATTTTGTAAAACCATTTTTTAAATAAACGTAATGCAACCATACTTGAATATTTTGCACAAATGAATTAACAATTCATTTGTCAACTTATTCAAGCATGGTTCTCACCATTCTCTCTTCAGCATCTTTACACCTCATTTCCATTTAAATAAATAAATGGATAATCCAAAATGAGGTGTCCACCTTCTAGAATATTTTCCGTATAAATACGGATTACACTCAACTATATACATACCTGTATTCGTACCAAAATACGAATATCCAAAAAGATAGACTAACACAAAGAACATAATAATAGAATATATATATCAAAATACATATATGTAAATTATTAAATCAATACCTGATTTAATAATCCGGCTCAATCCCGAGCCGGCTGATATTATAAACCGTCCGATTGAAAGTCCGGATAACTAGTACAATCATTCGATCGGAAGCCTGCACGTATCAAAATACGTCTACTGCATCATTTCGTCTGAACCAAGGAAACCCTCTGTGTGGGACTCTAAAGACCCGTCAATACGCGGGCAGTGGGTTTAACCACAAGCAAGTCAGCGGCACTAGCTGTACGTAATGGCTACCCAGGTATTGAGCGAAAGGAAGGCTGACGAGCAAACTCATCTGAACCCCTACTGAGCCTATCTGTGACAATCTCCATATAGTACGGTCTGTTCGTCTAAAAGTATCACATATCGAGTCTAGGGGGGTGGATAAAAGCAGACCCCTAATAACGCGATATTTTGTATTGGTATGAAGCCCATCACCCACTAAGAAACTACTGATCCAAATCAGTAATTCTCGTCTACCTTGGCCAAGGATTTCTGGTGATGACCATTCGTTCACAACGCGATAACAACCCCCAATACCGAGAGAGATGAATCCGTGACGATTCGCTCACTACCTCCATGTGGCTCGGGACTGTACCCAACTAAAACCTGTTTGCATGACTCCTTTGAGCCGTGGTAAGATAGTAATCAAAGTACAGTGGGAACTCACACGAGACAAATGACGATCTCAGGTCGACAGACTAACCTGTACTCATGTCACTTAAGAACTGCTATCTAACAATATGTATAATACCATGTAGCATGTTCCCGACGAGTCTGTCCAGTCTAACCCATAACTTAATGAGCACCTGTATACTATCTTAGGTGACTAACTGACACCAATGGCTTATGAGACCAGCCACCGCCCCTCGTTGGGGTCTCGAAAAGTATACACTAGTCTACTCCGGAGTATCTGTCATGACCCGAAATTTAGCACGTGACAGCCCTTAAACCACGTAACGTCTCCAGGCGTAACGCAATCTAAGCAAGCCGAAAACCCAGCAAATCTAAACCATCCAAAGTAGTAAGTGATAAGAACATTGTCAAAAGCTTTTGGGAATCTTAAGTAAAAATTCTTTAAAGTCCAAATTTACTTTCTTAAAAATTTGGGCAGCGCCTCCTTTGTAAAAACTAGCCCCAAAAACGGGTACAACATAGAATATAAGTAAAGCATCCCCAACAGGAGCAAATCCACGCCCAAAGGTGGAAAACAACCACCACAACAGATATACGATGCCGTAGCGAAGAAAATGGACGATGTAAATAAAAACAGCATAAAAGACATCCAAAGTCACAAAATAATATACAACATCGATCCTCACAACTCGTCTCTTAGTCAAATAAATGAAGGTGGTAGATGGAGAGTACTATATACAACGAATATACAAATGAGCATCATCGGATAACCGCAAAACCCACATATAGAAAAACTGCACACAGTCAGCCGTAGGGGTATCTGCTGCAAAAGATGATACGATGTGATGAAGAAGCCCTGCCGCAACAACTCTGAGGGACACCTGCAAACACTGTGGCACAACGGGGGTGAGTTGCCAACTCGTGAATAGTAAATAACATATGCAGGTAATCGCAGGTATCCACGTACTGCGGTAATCTATCACATGCAAGCTGATAGCAATAAATAGCACTATGTATATGCAACAGTCATGAAAGGTACTCTATCAGGTACTACTAAAACATGAAGCAATGCATATCAAATAAATGCTGAGTATGGGATAAAACATATCATCAACATGGAATCTTCATCGTGGAGAAGCTAGTGTTGATCAATGACACTCCAAATCCCAATACTATAAGCACCGCATCCTCAGGTCGGCCCTCATATCCTGTAAGTCTCATGGAAACTGAGTGTCCAATATCGACACCCGAAAACATCATGAAAACTATACCTGTGTGTGCATATATATATGTGTGTGTGTGTGTGTCCCTCAATAACACATCAAAATCATAGAACCTGAGTGTCTAACATCGACACTCGAAACATCATGAAACCCGTGTCCAGCATCGACACATAAATACTCATCTGTCAGGCGCCGTCACCACGACTGGCCCTGATGTCATGTCCGTACATCTCATGACTCTGGTCGGTATCCCCACGATAACCGCCGAATCTAAATACTATCACTGGTAGGTACTAGCCCAGCTTGCTAGGCTCATCGCCATCATATGCAATCTTCTTGCCTCGGGGAACCATACCGGGCTCCACCATGTACCCGCACACGGCCCACTCCACTCCTCGCATTGAGTATATATCATAAATCTCAGAACCGAGAAATCTCATGGTGGACGCATTGAAATATCATATTAAGAGAAACCGGGTTTTTCAAACAATACATAATTTTATGAAAATACCACGGTCCTCAAATCCAGAAAATATCAAGTAATGAATAAGAATACTTGCATAGATCATTATGATGATATATATATTATATATGTGTACATATATAACAACGTCCCATACCACTTACATATATATATATATATATATCAGCGTCCCATACCACTGATATATACCTTCAGGAGTAAAATATCCAGAAAATATCATATGAAATCCATATCTCAATGCGAAATCCATGAAATATAATATATGCAACATAAACAGTAACATGAGCATATAGAGGAAAAACCGCTATTTAAATACAACAAGTTATTAAATATATCATGCGGTTCCTAATTCCTCCAAAATCCAACGCAACATCATATAAGGGTGACATGTAGCTATAGCAAGGTATATGTGTGTACATGTAAGTATGAATGCAAAATGTACATATAGCTATATCTCATATGTGTATATACCTATCAATAATGATGTAATACCCTCTAGGTATAGGTGTAGCTATGTCCAATATGTGTATATACATGTCAATAATGATGTAATACCCTTTAGGTATATGCGTATATACATGTCAATAATGATGCAATACCTTCTAGGTATATGCGTAAGCATGCAGGTATACAGATATGCTATATCTTATATACACAATGGAAATAAGGATCATATCTCAATGTCCCTAACCAATACAATATCACGTATGTATAGGTGTTTTGCGTGTCATGGCAATTATCGACGGTGTGGGTGTAGCATACAATTTGTGCTCGTGCAACATGAACCGTCAATAATAGTGCAGTGTCCAATGGGTACAAGTCCCAGCACAACAAGTAATAATATGAAATGAAGATCATGCACCATCTTTATATGTGCAATACTTGTAACTAATAATCATGTCATATAATCCAGTACAGATGCATAACGCCATGCGGGCGATTCCCCTGTAGATGTTAAATCTACTCACAGATGATATCGAGCTAAGTAAATCCGACCACCTGCTTCCCTTACTTCGCAGCGTCCGAAGTCCCTGCTCGCGATCCTAAAATTTCACAAACACAACACATAAGATTATATATCCTGTGCCGACACAAAGACAACGAAACGCAAGGATAACGTCCACATGATAAACACACTGTGCACTTAGTGTACAAAACACGCACGATATCGGCACAACCCTAGCTAGGAGCGCAAAACGACATAACCACCAAGCCTAAACCCTGATCGTACCGATCGTGCAATCACAACATAATATATATCATGGAATCTAATAAATATAACATCGCAGCGTCAATAGGAACTCATGCCTAATTTTATCTGAAAACCTAGTAAGCACTTTTAATCATTTTAGCTCAAATTTACAAGTTTAACTAAAACTAGTAGCCACAATCATCACATAAAAGCTTGATTAAACCACACAAAGCTTTGCTACAATTTTAATCTCACTCAAATAAGATTTAGTAAAAGTTTAGTTTGCGCTCAAGCCTAATTAGACGATTAGAAAAATAACAATTAACAATCTCATAATTAGGTTATGTTTTCCAAGTCTACACTTCTCACTTAACCATTACAAAACTCCAAACCCTAACTAGATCTTCAAAAACCATACCTTGAATTTCTAAAAATTTAAATAAAAGCTTTATTTAAACATCTCATAAGCTAATTCAATGTATTAAAACAACAGTTAAAGTTTAGGGTTAGGATTTATACCTCCACTTGATTCACAAACTTGCAAAGAGATCAACAAAAATAACCTCCAAAATGTTATCTTCATGAAGATCCAAGCTTGATTAAGGTTGAAGAATAATGGGTATGGATATGTATTTGAGTTTGTGGGATTATTTGATGAATTTTGATGATTTATTTGAGTTTAAAAGAGTTGAAATGGGATGAGAATGAGATTGGGGCAGCAAAGGGGAGAGGGACCGGCCAAGCAAAAGAAATGGGGGTATTTATGGATGAGTGTGGAAATATCTAGTTAAAAACACTTATTAATGATTAATAAAACAAATACTTTATGCCACCTTTTATCTTTAATTTAAAATTCCCTTTAATTTCCACAAATATCTAGATATTTCTTCAAGATATTTGTAAGGATGGACTAATGCTTAATTTTGTGATTTAGTTAGCATAGATTCACTGTAGCATAATTAACCCACTCAAAATTGTAATTACCACTAATTAAGTGCATAATTAAAAGCTTAAATTAATATTTTAATTAAGGAAAATATTAAAGTGAACCAAAATTTTCAAGTGACCACTAAAATCCGCAAACTAGCAATTTACCAGTTAAACTAGGTGCAATTAAGTCTATACTGAAAAAAATGATCACTTCAGGGTTTTTACGGAAAAAGCACAATTTATTTTACCTATTAACGGAAAAATCGCATAAGAATTTCTAAAACATTACAGTATTGATGCCCAGTCTCGATACTCCCTTGATTAGGGACATTTAAGGATGTGCTTATAGACCACCCAGCCCCCACGAATATGATCGCCATCATAATACTGGTAATCAAGTAAGAATCTTATGGACTCTATCAACATGTAATAGTGATCTGTAATACCACATAATGCATATACATGATGATAGAGATAAACCGGATAACATACTATCATTTTGAGTAAGACTGTTCTACCCGTATAGGTCCTCCCTCAGTCATCACAACGTATGCCTGCGATTACAATAATTGATTTGAGGGCACTATATCCAACAGGTTGAACACTCACGAATCAAACTCTATATTAGAATAGAAATAACCTTTCTAAACATCTGTGCACCACATGTTATTATTTACCTGCTCAAGTTATGTTTTCATAGATATACCACTGGTATCGTTACAAGTGTATTGTTCATTTTCATGGTCATAATGTTGTATTTGTACCTGCATTTTATTTATAAGTTTTAAATGAAAAACTTACCGAGCGCAAGTTCGCTGACGGACATTTCCGTTTTGTTGTCTTCTCTTTTTAGGAATGTCTGTCAGGTGGCGTAGGGGAGTGGATGAAGCATCTTTCGAGATGGAACCCACGGACGAGGATATTTAGTATATTGCAGCACAAGTCGAGTTTTAGATTGTCCGTAATTGTTTTCTTTTTAGCTTGCCTATTGTTAAGTTAGCTTTTTAACCTTTCGTTTTCTTTGAATTCCAAGTGCAGTTGTATGTTGTTATTGAACAGTGGTTTCTGTTGGATCTTGAAATGTAGTAAATGGATTGTTGGGTTATATTGTGTTAAAATTCTTGTAATTATTTATATTTTGCTTCCACTGCTACAATATCCACTTGACCTTACGGATTTAGCCGTAAGGGTAAACCATAGCCCAATCCGTAGGGACATAAAATATCTCCGTAGAGCCAAACACCGCAGGTGCAAGATTTTGCCCTGACACATGCCCTACGGAGTTAATATTGGCTCTACATTGTAATCCGTATGGGCATTTAGCCCTACGGATTATTCTGTAGGGTCATAATCTTTTTTTAATTTATCTATTTAAAAAATAAAATAATTGCACCTACGGAGTTATACGTAGGGTCTTCTAAATGTCCCTACGGATTACTCCATAGGAATAAGTTTTATCTATATTATTGAGTTTATAGGAACAAAATATCAGATATTCTGATATTTTGTCCCTACGGATAAATATGTAGGGTTAATAAATGGCTCTACGGATTAATCCATAGGGGCAACTGTTGCACCTACGGATTAATCCGTAGGGCCATTATATCATTATTTTTTTTGAAAAGGGGTTTCCCGTTTTTTCCCCGCCCTGTGCACAATAATATATACATATATATTTAAATACAAAAAATTTCATAAATAACATCTCACGCATAATATATAAGAGAAATAAACAAACAAAATACGAAATCAATCTAAAATTATCGTAAACATCCAAACAACCACCGATATCGTCCAAAACATACAATATGTATCAAATAAATACATCCATCCTCAAAAATATAAATAAACCTATGTTAGCGCGGTCCAGCTCTTCCACCTCTAATAAACTCCGTAATCTGACGCATCTGCTCTTCGGTTCAGCCCTGGGTCATCAAAAACTCGACTAATGAAGGAGCGGTATGTGCAGGAGTTTGAGTGGTCTGTGCAGGAGTCTGAGTGGTCTGTAGAGCTATAAGAGTATACTGCGCAGCCGCAGCCGCAGCCACAGCCGAGGTAGTGGCTTGCGGAGCCACAGTCGAAGGAGAAGCATGTGAAGCCGTAGCCGAAGTAGCATGCCAAAACTGTAAAATTTTGTGTTTGTATAATAAACGAGTAAAAACGGTGTATTAGATTTTAGTTAAATTCGTATCATTATTAGATTATTGCAGGACCGTGAATTTGTATATGCTTTATTGAGATTCCACACGTTCTGTTGAAATTCATATGTTATGTATGAGAATTTATACATATTGAAATTCCACACATTCAGGACTATACTTTTTCCCCCAATCTAAGAATACTTAAAGATTTGGGCCTAATTTGGGTATCTAGTTTGGAAAACCATAGTTTAATTTAAGTGGAGGTAGAAATGATGCTTACTCTAACTTGTAAGCCTGTATCTCTCCTTAATTGTTTAGCTTTGATTGGATACTTGGTTTTGGAGTTATCTAATTTACAAACCAATATTTTCTTCTCAAGTTTTGAGTTTGGATAATCATAATTTTTTAAACTCCAAAATGAAGAAAGATGTGGAATGATTATGATTATAGAGTTTAGTTTAATTAGATAGTTTTATGTAAATTTGATTAATCAAACTTAAGTCTAAAACTAAATAAGCTCAGGCTACTAATATTGCATATGATACTATCTATAATGTGATACAATATTTTACTAATAAATAATATACGTACCAACTTTTTCTTCAACTCCTCAACGGTGGTCTTCAATGCGGCAACATCATACTCCAGACGTTGCTCATGGGGGGTAGGGGAAGTAACCGCCGGAGTGGAGACCAACTTCATCTGGGCCTTGTTAGGACCAAGTCTCCGGCCTCTCTCCCAACCTTCGTGGTGCTCTCCATATGGGTGTCTAGGACTCGGGTCGGTATGATCGTATCGGTCTGTTTACTGAAATCGATCCCCGATGCCTCTGTCTGCTCCACCACCCGCTCCTACACCTACGTTAACCTTTAAAATATAAGCATATCATTTAAATTTGAACTTATCAAAATAATAATTTCATTTGAATTAGAATAAATATTAACACTTACACAATATTCCTGGGTAGCAGTGTCGGGGAATCAAACCTCGCCCGTGACGGGATCTATTGAGGTGCCATGGACGACAAGATACGCGGTCAACACACTCAGTGTACCACCCTGCGCTAGGGTCCGAGCTCTCTGCAATTCACAAAAAATTTACATGCATTATAAAATAACTCTTAACATTTTATTATATTAAAATATATCTATTGTAATTTATTGATGCCTCCATAGCACGATTAATGTTTCTCGAGCCACCTGTGTAAGTGGGATGACCCCTCTTCACCGACTTCCTATTCTCCTTATTTTGATTGGAATGTTTCTGCACAACACAATCAGATTTAGTTTTCTAATTAAGCAATACAAAAATATAAATTTTGTACTAAACAATGAATTACATTTAAATTACAAACATGTTTGTTCTCAAACTCATAATACCGGCACAAAAGAGGCCATGTATATACGTCGATTCTGGCAAAGGCCGGAGAATGTAGGGGAGCCGCTATTTTTGCCTCAGGGGTCGCTGGACATAGCATGTATCAATCAATTTTCAGCTCATTCCTATTATATCGGACCATAGATTGCATGTTCTTCATGAGGCCCAGGTAAAGAGCGTGAAGATCGAGCACTCTGTCAGGGTGATCAGGGTCGGATACAAGATGAAAGTCGTAGTTCAACTTCAAATACAAGAAAACAATGTATTTAAATTATAAGTGTTAAATAATAATAAATTTATTTGATAAGTCAAATGAAAATATATATTAATATCCGAGCCTGATCCCAGAAGAGGGCAAACGAGCGCCGGTGCTGATCGCCCCACTCGACGTGAAGAGAATACTTCTTTTGGATGCGGCTCTCACCCCCCTATACCGGCTGAACCTCTCGGCATAATCACCGGTATAGCAATAATCGGGGGTAAAGAAGTGGGGGAATGGTGTCTCCCCCTAACTCTATCAGGCCTCAGCTTGTGGGACTGTTTCTGCCCTTGAGTTCCCTTCTCGGGGTGGGGCTGCCCTGCATCTAAAAGAATTATCAAGACAAGCAATATTAAGACAAAACAGTATTTAGAATTTAAGAATTAACAAAATTGAAGTGCGATATATACCTCCAGCAACAACAGCACGAGCCTGGGCCAGGGCAGTAGCACGAGCGGGACGATAGTTCCTCCGGAAAGGAACAGCCGGTGAGCCGGACATGAATGCATCCCCTCCAACTAGAAAATAAACATTGACGATAAAATTACTTGAAGTTCATGATTATTCATAGAGGATATGTATAATGAAAAAACTAATTTTCATAAAAATAAAGGCTAACTACATCCACCAAAATGGTAAAATTAATTGAGAGCTTAAATCATTTGCATTTGGGCCCTTTAGATAGGCTACCGTGTACAAGTCATCGTCACTTTTGTAAAATAGATTTTATATTTAAAAATACTAACCTGCAGAATGCGCAAAGGGCACGGAAGTGGCGGGAGTAGCATCTGCGCCGGATGTGGATGCACCACCTACACTTAGACAATCAAAAATAGATTATATAAGTAATTGAAAAAAGAATGTTTATGTATATAATATAATATTCTAAATCAATATGCATGCAATATAGAATATATAAACATACCTGCAGCTGTGGTGGTGGCCTCTGCCCGGGATGTAGAGGCACTACTTACAGTTAGATAATTAAAAATTGCTTATATAAGTAATTGCAAAAAGAATGTGTGTATATGTAACGTTTTGAAAATCGTTTCGGTGAAATTTTGAAAAAATCGGTAAAATAAGAGGGGTTTCTGTAAAAAAGTCAAAATACAAATATCTTTCTTATAAAATTAAATATACATATTCTAGCTATGTAATTGCTAGTATTTGGTGTTTATTGAGCCACTGGTGAAATTTCAAATTTTCTGAAAATTTTTCCGAAATTAATTATTTTAATATTATTTTAAACCGGTAAGAAAATACATTAAATTAGCGATAAATACAAATTTAAATGTGCTAAATTTTATCTTTAAAATCATGTTAATTAAAATCTAGTTGTAATATAATTTTTTAGTATTTTATTTCAAGATTTAATTGGTTTTTATTAGGGGAAACAAAAATATATTATTTTGAGCTAAAACTTGCAAATATGGTATTGTGGGGGGTCTTTTTGCATAGAATTTTTTTGTAAAGTCTCTCACACTCACCCTCACTCCCCTTGGCCGGCCTCACACTATTGTAGCAGCCCAAGAATTTTATTTCCCTCTTTTTGACCTTAAATCATGTGAGAAATGGGTTAAAATAAGGTTTTCATATATAGTAAAGTAGGTGGGGGTATTATGGTAATTGGGAGGGGATTTGACTTGGACCTTTTGGCATCATCCCCTCACCTTTTCCCCCCTCTTCCTCTGCTGAAACCAGCAGCAGCAACCCCCCCTCCATTTCTTCTTCTCTTTTCTCTTCAAAATTCCATCAAAAAATCATCCAAAATGCTTCAAAAATTCCACAAAATCAAAATCTAATCCCTACCCATTTTTACTTGACCATTCTAGTATGGATCTTGGTGAAGGGAAGCATGTTTGGGAGGCTAGATTTGTGCTAGATCTCAAGATGATTGTAGGGTAAATTCTTAACCTTATGTCTAATTGTTGTTTGGATACTTTAAATCTAGCATAATTAGTTAATAGTTTGGGATTAATCGAATGTTTTGAAAAATATAGTAAAGGTTTGTGATTTAAATTAGGGTTTTTATCATATCATTAGGGATGCAAGGTTTAGTTTAACATCTTAATGTATGTAAAACCTAGTTTGGTTGATTAAATTGCACTTGTTATATGTAATTTGTCCAAATTGCTTAAATTGCAAACTAGGTTTTTGTAAACCTTGAATTTGATAAAGAGAAAAATGTAATTAGGTTTTTCTTAACTTCATTAACATTATTAAGTGTGGTTTAATGTCTTTAGTTCATGAAAATCCAACCTAAATTGTTGTTTGTGCATTTTGCTATAAAATTGTTAAAATTTAGGTATTTTGTAAACTAGAATTTTAGGGTTTTTAGAATTTAACGAGATTAAATTATGGGAATTGTTTTTATGACTTATTTAAGATATTTAGTGAATATTGTGGCCACTAGATCTATTTATACATCGAGTTTTTTACTAAAACGGTGATTTGTGCTTGCTAGATTTTCGGAAAAATGGCTTTTAAAGTGAATTTTGGGTTTTTGTGAAAGCAACCATAGGTTTTGACCTATGTGGGTTTCGTGTGTCGTTTTGATCAGGAGTCAGATTTTAATGCGATACGGTGCGTTATGATATGTAGGTACCCATGTGGACTTCGAGACGACAATCAAGCACGTGGCGACGTCGGCAACGGCGAGCGAGGACCAGGTGAGTAGATTTATATCTACGGGGAGAAGTCGGGTGGATGGCGTATAGCACCCCCGCAGTTCGTGGTGATGTATACGAATACGTATACACACACACATATATATATATATATTGATTATATTTTGTTTGAGTATATTGATCATAATATGGTTATTTGGTGTTCTTGGATGATTTAGTGTCGCGAAACCCTAGAATAGTAGTCGCACCACACATGCACACAACCACCCATACTTACATACTTTCTTCTTTCATTTGTGCTTATTCGGGAATATATAGTTTTGTGTTCACATGGGTATGGGACTATGTGTTCACATACGGATTTGAGGATGATACTTGGGATTGAGATGAGTCGATGAGATTTGTGTTGAGATTGTGATATTGGTGATATGGCAGGATTCGTACTTGAGGTACGTCCTGGTGTTATAGCGGATCTTGGGGCGGCGATACGGGTGAATAGTGTTATAAATAAAATGGTCGACATGTGATCGTGATATGAGGCATGATATGCTAGGATATTGATATTAGGCCGTATCGGGCGATGTATACCCCTTGATGATGATATGTGCTGACGATATCGGTTTGTACGAGATTGTCGATCAGTAGTCAGATCATGAGTATATTGAGGATATTAGTATTGTACTAGACATAGGTCAGTACCCTAGACTATGATCTTGGATAAAGAGGATATCAGAGGAATAGTGTGAGGAATATGATATTGACCCGTACCCAGATTTGGGGATGTCGTACGACGGATTTACGTACGAGCTATATCTTGATGATTGATCCGCACTCTTGACTTGGGATGTCTGATTATAGATATGGTATCAGATATGATATTATTGAGGCGGGATCACCGACTAATATATATACAGGTATGTATATGGATCGACTCAGATGTTAGGCGGTTTCCTTACCTGTAGTCCAGCTTGTTAGCTTAGCCCTTTAGTTTAGTTTAGTTGTTAGATTAGATTCGATTCTTACCTATTTCAAAAACAAACGAATCGTGGGTATTTTAAAAGACAGCCCAATGGATCCTACGGATATTTCAAAAGACGTATCTTTTCATAAAAACACCGTAGCCCCTATTTTCAAAACCCCATGATTCGTGTTATTTCAAAAGGCACCATTTGTAGGACTTATATTAGATTAATGAAGATTAGTTATAGTTGCGTCTAGTATTCAGCTCCCGCTCATAATTGTGGTTCGCTTCGCATCGCATGCTTATATTATGTTTCATACTCCACTATTGATATCATGCTGTTAGGACACCAGCACCATTACCGATGATGCGTATGTACCACGTACACTTACTTGCCGGCTCACACACATCTTCATCGGTAATTGCCATGTCACGTACACCTTAGAAAATATTATTGCTTGACATAGCCTGTTAGCTAATAGTTTAGACATGATATTAGCGTACTTGCCTTATATGTTAGTTTAGACATTGTAGTTATTACCTGCTATTTCATGCATACTGTTATTCATTGTTATGCCGCATTCATGGATTCTCATGCATATATTCACTATTTTACGTGTTATTGAGGTTTTGGATTCGGATTTCCATGAGATTTTCTGGATTTGGAGGAAAACCGCAAAAACATAAATAAACCTTTTCTCTCTTTTAAAATAAAAAGTGCGGTTTTCCCATGATGTATAAGTCGTCCACCATGAGTTTGCTGATGGATTTCGAGACCCGATTCGAGGAGTGGAGGAACCGTTTCGGGTACATGGTGGGCCCGGTGCGGTACCCCGGGGCAAGAGGATCGTGTTGTTGACGTTGAGCCTGGCAGGGGAGCACTACCTACCGGTGATTTTACCCGACGCGTCGGATATCCGGAGGATACCGTCGTGGTCTTGAGATGGATGGTAGGGGCCGGTCTGGACTGACGGCGCCCTAGATATTGAGATTGAGACATTGAGATTTCGAGATATTGAGGTACTGAGATTTGATGATACAGGCCAGTCCGGATAGCCGGAGCCTGAGGCTTTGAGACATTGAGATTTATGTTTTGTGTCGATGCTAGACACTGTTGATGCTGATTTCATTTATGATACCTCATTTTAAAAATACAAAGGAAATCTCACTAATTTATGAAAACAGTTTCTTCATTTACATGTATTCTGTTTTCATGCATTCATACTTCATTCATATGATATATTGCTACCTGAGGCACTGACACGGGCACATGAAATCACACTCGGGTTAGATATTACCCTAGCCATTGTTATAGGCTGGATGTTATTCATATATTTGAGGATATATTATGATCATTGACCTAGGTTGCGTTATTTATACGATTTCTTTCCGTAGATATTTTTCTATTCACGAGTTGGCAACTCACCCCCGTTGTGCCCCAGTTTCTTGCAGGTTTTGCCGTACAGGTTTCATTACGGCTTTGCTGGCACTGCTTCCCATTTCCGGATGACTTGCTAGTAGGTGGGTTTACTTGTATCGTACCCCCATTATATATCTTGTATATCATTATTCTGTTGTATCTAGAAGTTCCATCAACCAAACATGTATTTATTTCAGAGATAGAGACCAGTGATGTTTATTCCTTCGACCTTAGAGTCACGCGTTATATTTCTGTGGTTTTCTTGTGGTTTTGAGTTTCCTTTTGAGTTTTGATCCTCGCCCTTGGCGTTGTATATTATATTGCTTGTGTGGTTGTGACCGTCGATTGACGAAGAGCTAGCTCCCGCTTGGGGATGCCTTTTTGATTTCGTATACTATTCATGTTGTATCCCGTTTAGGGGCCAGTTTTTACAAAGGAGACTCTGCCGAAATTTTCGGGAAATGTTTGATGTTTTTTTTTAAACCGCATAATTCGGGTTATGCTATTGAAACCACTAGTTTTAATTGGTTTTCCTTCACTCTACTACTTTTCCTTGGTTTGGATTTCTGGGTTTTCGGCTTACTTAGATTACGTACGCCTCGAGACGTTCGTAGTTTAAGTGCCGGTCATATTCCGTACTTTCGGGACGTGACAAAGTTGGTATCAGAGCGTTATGTTTTACCTTCGGAGTGTAGGATGACCCTTGGTTGATGGAATAGGTGACTAAAGTAGAGTGACGTACCGTGGGTATGTTCCGCGGTATACTTACGATACGCTACTCCACTTAAGAAGCCTTAGGATGTACATTTCTTTGCTCAGTATTATATTCATTCCGATCTAGCCTTATCAGTACCAGTTATGGTTTTGCTGCCACGATTACGAGCAGGGAGAGCGACGGCTAGAGTTGCGGTCAGCATGAGCTCGTCACGAACGAGGACTGACCAGGGCGTAATTCCGGCGACACACGATTGCGGAGATGTGTCTTTTCTTTGTGTTTTCGCGCCACGAGCGTTGGGTGGATTGCTGTATGAGGTTACTCGGACGTGCCGATCAGTACCAGAAGATTGAGCCACTGACAGAGGCCAGCCAGATTTTGATGACCGTTGATGTATTGCTTACTCCTGATGATTGAGGCACTGTTCAGTGTGCAGACGAGTGAGCCAGTCATTGCTGCGAATGACGAGATATCGCCCCAGATGTTGGAACTATTGCAGTACAAGTTGTACTAAGAGATGATAGAAGGTCGCTAGTCAACCGAGAATGAATGACTAGGACATGTGGTTTGTTCGCTTACCCCGATGTGATGTCATCAGATAGATTGATTCCAGTTAGAGACGACTTCAGGCAGAGACGTTGAGAGTCGACAGAGACGATCGAATGTCAGCAACCTATTATTCCAAGTTTAAAGTATTCGGAAAGACATGCAGGCAATTCTATGGACCCTCTAGAAGAATGAAACCCTAACTCGACTTAATGACCATGTGAAAGCCTTTGAACCTTAGGGTTTGCGGCAGTTCCGCGGCGCCATTAGTGAGGCTTGGGTTTGCCCTTCTACGGCTGGACCATCGATGCTGTGGTACGTACTCGATACTGTTAAACTGTACCCAAGATTTTGAGCTCTTGGGGGTTTATGAGGTTTTGACAAATCGATCGGATGGATCGACTTCATTCGGATGCCAGGTAGTGAGATGCATTTCTTGGGAGACTCCAGATACGAGGATAGCCGTAGGAGCTCAGTCCATGCAGCCACGACGAGATGAGTCCGAAGCAGTCGACATTAGAGAAAGTGGAGTAAGAGGTTCGTACGAGATCTTGATGAGACGACGTTCCACTCCGCCGACATCAGAGATGCGATACGCATGCCGAGGCATTGTACTTGGATATACCTTCCAGAAGGAGTCGCGATGAGTATGCAGCCATTCCGGAACGAGCACAGATCTAGTAAGGGACGATGACTTTCGGACAGTTCGGCAGAGACGAGATTTGGGAGAGATCTCGATGGGACCTTTCTGGAATAAATTACGAGAAGACCTTGACCCAGGAGTAGTCATGTTATGCACACCGGCAAGCCAGAGTTCAGGATCGTCGACGAGACATGCTATGAGTGACCACGGCAGTTGGCCAGAGATTCTTGGAGGATGTGCTTGAGCGAGACTATTCCGCCATACTTGATTTTGCGTATTTTGGGCGATCTAATCGCATGATCGATTTTGATGATTGAGTTTCATGATATTTGTTTTCATGGACCATGGTTGCACCTACTGAGTATTTACGATTTTTGCACAGTTGTTGCACTTGAGATAGTTTTCGTGCCTTGGTTTCTCATGTTGTGATTATGTGGATTTCATACAGTTGAGTTGATTTGTGCGTATATACGCATATGATTTGGTTCCTGCACTCTGTAAAGTTTATATATGCTTGCAGTGCAGTGATACGCCTTTTGTGCACTTAGATGCACTGGACTTCGATTTCGATTGTGATACTCGATATTTGTTTTGTGCACCTTGTGCACCTGATTGGATTTTGCGTATATTCGGCACTTGATATTGGATTTCATGATTTCGTGCACGATGGATGCACCTGATTTGGATTTTCGCGCATGTTGGGCGCATGTTTTGAAGTGTGATTTTGGTGCACACCAGATGCACTAAATCGAGATTTTTCGTGCATGTCAGATGCACCTGATTTTGCTGTCAGGCACACATGTTGCCTACGACAGATGTTTCGTGCACACCCGATGCACTTAGATGTTGTTTCTGTGCATATGTATGGCACATATTTGGATTTTGATTTCTGTGCGCACCAGACGCACGTAGTATTCATATGCGTATTTTGGGATTGATTTTTCTTATAGAGCAGTACGTTTTTATGATATTGCTATGTGTTTTCGTACTAAGCAGGACTACTCAGAGGACAGTACCTGAATATATTTTGCATGCATTGATAGTTATTGAAGGGATTTCCAAAAAGCGAGCTATAGCCTCAGTATTTACCTACGTGTCTGATATGACACGAAATGTTTAAAACAAGGAGACCCTTCTAAATTGTTTCTAAAACGGCGGAACGTACATTTCAAACAAAGGTATATATGTATATAGTTATTTTCTTATGATAGACGTCCGCCACTGTGCAGTGTTATACACGTTGCACAGCGACTTAAAGAGATTTGGCATGCATTTCCTTCAGATACTTACATATATAGATTCGATATTCACATGTATAGTTTCGAGTTATATCATATTGGTTTTGCTTTGGATTTGGCATTGATGTCTTCCCCATGACTCTGATGATTGCGGGATGCTTGACGGAGTTTTGTTTTGAGTTATATGCTCATTTTTCATGCGCATGCGCTGCGCTACGATTTGTTTATGTATTTACGATTTCGGAGCCCCGACGATTTGATGGTTTTGCTTAGATGTTTTAGTATTTGGGGGGAGTTTTAATTTAAATTCGAAGACCAAATTTCTTTAAGGGAGGAATATTGTAACGTTTTGAAAATCGTTTCGGTGAAATTTCGAAAAAATCGGTAAAATAAAGGGGGTTTCTGTAAAAAAGTCAAAATACAAATATCTTTCTTATAAAATTAAATATATATATTCTAGCTATGTAATTGCTAGTATTTGGTATTTATTGAGCCACTGGTGAAATTTCAAATTTTCTAAAAAAATTTCCGAAATTAATTATTTTAATATTATTTTAAGCCGGTAAGAAAATACATTAAATTAGCGATAAATACAAATTTAAATGTGCTAAATTTTATCTTTAAAATCATGTTAATTAAAATCTAGTTGTAATATAATTTTTTAGTATTTTATTTCAAGATTTAATTGGTTTTTATTAGGGGAAACAAAAATATATTATTTTGAGCTAAAACTTGCAAATATGGTATTGTGGGGGGTCTTTTTGCATAGAATTTTTTTGTAAACTCTCTCACACTCACCTTCACTCCCCTTGGCCAGCTTCACACTATTGTAGCAGCCCAAGAATTTTATTTCTCTCTTTTTGACCTTAAATCATGTGAGAAATGAGTTAAAATAAGGTTTTTATATATAGTAAAGTAGGTGGGGGTATTATGGTAATTGGGAGGGGATTTGACTTGGATCTTTTGGCATCATCCCCTCACCTTTTTCCCCCTCTTCCTCTGCTGAAACCAGCAGCAGCAGCCCCCCGTCCATTTCTTCTTCTCTTTTCTCTTCAAAATTCCATCAAAAAATCATCCAAAATGCTTCAAAAATTCCACAAAATCAAAATCTAATCCCTACCCATTTTTACTTGACCATTCTAGTATGGATCTTGGTGAAGGGAAGCATGTTTGGGAGGCTATATTTATGCTAGATCTCAAGATGATTGTAGGGTAAATTCTTAACCTTATGTCTAATTGTTGTTTGGATACTTTAAATCTAGCATAATTAGTTAATAGTTTGGGATTAATTGAATGTTTTGAAAAATATAGTAAGGGTTTGTGATTTCAATTAGGGTTTTTATCATATCATTAGGGATGCAAGGTTTAGTTTAACATCTTAATGTATGTAAAACCTAGTTTGGTTGATTAAATTGCACTTGTTATATGTAATTTGTCCAAATTGCTTAAATTGCAAACTAGGTTTTTGTAAACCTTGAATTTGATAAAGAGAAAAATGTAATTAGGTTTTTATTAACTTCATTAACATTATTAAGTATGGTTTAATGTCTTTAGTTCATGAAAATCCAACCTAAATTCTTGTTTGTGCATTTTGCTATAAAATTGTTAAAATTTAGGTATTTTGTAAACTAGAATTTTAGGGTTTTTGGAATTTAACGAGATTAAATTATGGGAATTGTTTTTATGACTTATTTAAGATATTTAGTGAATATTGTGGCCGCTAGATTCGTTTATACATCGAGTTTTTTACTAAAACGTTGATTTGTGCTTGCTAGATTTTCGGAAAAATGGCTTTTAAAGTGAATTTTGGGTTTTTGTGAAAGCAACCATAGGTTTTGACCTATGTGGGTTTCATCTGTCGTTTTGATCATGAGTCGGATTTTAATGCGATACAGTACGTTATGATATGTAGGTACCCATGTGGACTTCGAGACGACAATCAAGCACGTGGCGACGTCGGCACCGGCGAGCGAGGACCAGGTGAGTAGATTTATATCTACGGGGAGAAGTCGGGTGGATGACGTATAGCACCCCCGCAGTTCGTGGTGATGTATACGAATACGTATACACACATATATATATTGATTATATTTTGTTTGAGTATATTGATGATAATATGGATATTTGGTGTTCTTGGATGATTTAGTGTCGCGAAACCCTAGAGTAGTGGTCGCACCACACATGCACACAACCACCCATACTTGCATACTTTCTTCTTTCATTTGTGCTTATTCGGGAATATATAGTTATGTGTTCATATGGGTATGGGACTATGTGTTCACATACGGATTTGAGGATGATACTTAGGATTGAGATGAGTCGATGAGATTTGTGTTGAGGTTGTGATATCGGTGATATGGCAGGATTCGTACTTGAGGTACGTCCTGGTGTTATAGCGGATCTTAGGACGGCGATACGGGTGAATAGTGTTATAAATAAAATGGTCGACATGTGATCGTGATATGAGGCATGATATGCTAGGATATTGATATTAGGCCGTAACGGGCGATGTATACCCCTTGATGATGATATGTGCTGACGATATCGGTTTGTACGAGATTGTCGATCAGTAGTCAGATCATGAGTATATTAAGGATATTAGTATTGTACTTGACATAGGTCAGTACCCTAGACTATGATCTTGGATAAAGAGGATATCAGAGGATTAGTGTGAGGAATATGATATTGACCCGTACCCAGATTTGGGGATGCCGTACGACGGATTTACGTACGAGCTATATCTTGATGATTGATCCGCACTCTTGACTTGGGATGTCTGATTATAGATATGGGATCAGATATGATATTATTGAGGCGGGATCACCGACTAATATATATACAGGTATGTATATGGATCGACTCAGATGTTAGGCGGTTTCCTTACCTGTAGTGCAGCTTGTTAGCTTAGCCCTTTAGTTTAGTTTAGTTGTTAGATTAGATTCGATTCTTACCTATTTCAAAAACTAACGAATCGTGGGTATTTTAAAAGACAGCCCAATGGATCTTATGGATATTTCAAAAGACGTATCTTTTCATAAAAACACCGTAGCCCCTATTTTCAAAACCCCATGATTCGTGTTATTTCAAAAGGCACCATTTGTAGGACTTATATTAGATTAATGCAGATTAGTTATAGTTGCGTCTAGTATTCAGCTCCCGCTCATTATTGTGGTTCGCTTCGCATCGCATGCTTATATTATGTTTCATACTCCATTATTGATATCATGCAGTTAGGACACCAGCACCATTACCGATGATGCGTATGTACCACGTATACTTACTTGCCGGCTCACACAAATCTTCATCGGTAATTGCCATGTCACGTACACCTTAGAAAATATTATTGCTTGACATAGCCTGTTAGCTAATAGTTTAGACATGATATTAGCGTACTTGCCTTATATGTTACTTTAGACATTGTAGTTATTACCTGCTACTTCATGCATACTGCTATTCATTGTTATGCCGCATTCATGGATTCTCATGCATATATTCACTATTTTACGTGTTATTGAGGTTTTGGATTCGGATTTCCATGAGATTTTCTGGATTTGGAGGAAAACCGCAAAAACATAAATAAACCTTTTCTCTCTTTTAAAATAAAAAGTGCGGTTTTCCCATGATGTATGAGTCGTCCACCATGAGTTTGCTGATGGATTTCGAGACCCGATTCGAGGAGTGGAGGAACCGTTTCGGGTACATGGTGGGCCCGGTGCGGTACCCCGGGGCAAGAGGATCGTGTTGTTGACGTTGAGCCTGGCAGGGGAGCACTACCTACCGGTGATTTTACCCGACGCGTCGGATATCCGGAGGATACCGTCGTGGTCTTGAGATGGATGGTAGGGGCCGGTCTGAATTGACTGCACCCTAGATATTGAGATTGAGACATTGAGATTTCGAGATATTGAGGTACTGAGATTTGATGATACAGGTCAGTCCGGATAGCCGGAGCCTGAGGCTTTGAGACATTGAGATTTATGTTTTGTGTCGATGCTAGACACTGTTGATGCTGATTTCATTTATGATACCTCATTTTAAAAATACAAAGGAAATCTCACTAATTTATGAAAACAGTTTCTTCATTTACATGTATTCTGTTTTCATGCATTCATACCTCATTCATATGATATATTGCTACCTGGGGCACTGACACGGGCACATGAAATCACACTCGAGTTAAATATTACCCTAGCCATTGTTATAGGCTGCATGTTATTCATATATTTGAGGATATATTATGATCATTGACCTAGCTTGCGTTATTTATGCGATTTCTTTCCATAGATGTTTTTCTATTCACGAGTTGGCAACTCACCCCAGTTGTGCCCCAGTTTCTTGCAGGTTTTGCCGTACAGGTTTCATTACGGCTTTGCTGGCACTGCTTCCCATTTTCCGGGTGACTTGCTAGTAGGTGGGTTTACTTGTATCGTACCCCCATTATATATCTTGTATATCATTATTCTGTTGTATCTAGAAGTTCCATCAACCAAACATGTATTTATTTCAGAGATAGAGACCAGTGATGTTTATTCCTTCGACCTTAGAGTCGCGCGTTATATTTCTGTAGTTTTCTTGTGGTTTTGAGTTTCCTTTTGAGTTTTGATCCTCGCCCTTGGCGTTGTATATTATATTGCTTGTGTGGTTGTGACCGTCGATTGACGAAGAGCTAGCTCCCGCTTGGGATGCGTTTTTGATTTCGTATACTATTCATGTTGTATCCCGTTTGGGGGCCAGTTTTTACAAAGGAGACTCTGCCGAAATTTTCGGGAAATGTTTGATGTTTTTTTTTTAAACCGCATAATTCGGCTTATTCTATTGAAACCACTTGTTTTAATTGGTTTTCCTTCACTCTACTACTTTTCCTTGGTTTTGATTTCTGGGTTTTCGGCTTACGTAGATTACGTACGCCTCGAGACGTTCATAGTTTAAGTGCCGGTCATATTCCTTACTTTCGGGACGTGACACTATATCTATAATATAACATTCTAAATCAATATGCATGCAATATAGGATATATAAACATACCTGCAGGTGCGGTGGTAGCCTCTGCCTCGGATGTGGCAGTGTCTCTTTCCTATTATGAAAATGAACCTCTCCTTTTCTGCCTTCTCGATAAATGTTCACTTTACGCTAGCTTCACTGATGAGATTGTTTAGTGCATAACTGCCGGTTGATCGACCCAACTCGGCTTGACCTTCCGTCTCTTTCCTCACCTACAGCTAGACAATTAAAAATTGACTATATAAGTATCTTTAAAATAAATATGCGTGTATATCTATATTATTATATTCAAAATGAATATGCGTGTAATATACTTAGAGGTGTGGCAAAATCCACACGGAAGGAATTATTCTAAGGGGATACGGATCGGGGTGCAAGACCTGCCCTCTGGAGCTCCATACGCAGCTCCCGGGGTGGCAGAACCGCTCTGCCTCTGCTGCAGCTGGTGCTCCTGCCGCCCCTCGCTGCTCCTGGCATCTTCATTAGTCCTAGATAAAAGTACAATCATTATATATCCCCTCACCTACCTCATCAATACGAATTTTATTCATCATTCTAATCAGGATGACCCTCACCTACCTCATCAATATGAATTTTATTCTCAACAAAAAATTATGACATCAATATTATATCATTTCATACACACACACAACAATTAATCCAAAAAACTTACTCTCTAATTTTTTCAAGACATACGCTATTGAAAAGGTTAAACCGATATATCTTATTGATAAATATAGGGTCTACTCTCTTATAATCAGCTTTACCATATGGCCCATCCTGAATTCTCCAAGACTGGTTAAGTTTCGTCTCAATGTTCTCATCCAGATAGTATGAACAAAATGTGGTTATTTCATCTAGAAGATAACCTTGCATGATAGAACCCTCTGGTCGATTTCCATTGCGTATATACTTTTATAGAGTGTTGAGACACCTAAAGAAAAAAATATTAAATAAATAAATATAGGCATATAAGACAACAAAAATTTTACAAAATGCTTGAAACAAAAAATTCAACGTACTTTTCAACAAGATACATCCATCGATATTGTACCGTTCCGGCAAACTTAGCCTTGGTTGCAAGATGAACCGTCAGGTGTATTATGATATCGAAGAACGACGGTGGGAAAATACGCTTAAGATTGCAAAGTTTCAAGAAAATAGAATTTTCTAGATTCTCCAGCGCCACAACATCCAAGGTTTTAGCGCAAAATTCCCTAAAAAAGCAACAAAGGTCATTGATTACTATACCAACCGATTCGGGAAGTAAAGTCCTTAGGGCTAATAGGAGAAGGTGCTCCATAATAATATGTCGATCATGATTTTTCAGTCCATCGATCTTGTCTTTCACAATCTTTATCTTCTTGTTAAATGTTCCTGAGAAACCTGTGGAAACTTTCGAATAATGCAACACCTGCAGGAACCTTTTCTTCTCCGGTTGTGACATATGATACGTTGCATTGGAAAATATAAAATTTCCTGGTTTACCCGCAATTGTTTATGATGCAATCCACTTCTAATTTTCCAGTCCTGAAGATCCATCCAAGCATGGATGTTGTCTTCGATTTTATGTTTTTATAAAGAAGAAAGTTAAGTAGGTGCTCGGATACTCCCTTCTCTATATGCATGACGTCTAGACAATAACGCACTAAATTTGTTGAACAGTACGGAAGCTCATAGAAAATGCTTAACTTGTTCCAGTATAGTGGTTTGTCCTGTTTTACCTGATCTATCCCGAATGTCACGTTATTGTAACCATCCCACTGAGCAATCACGTTCTCTCCGGACAATGAGGCTGGAGGTCTAAGAAGCTCCTGATGACCATTAAAGTGAGCATTGTCTAACCTGTAAGGATGGTTTAGTGGCAGGAAATACCGTTGACCGCAATAACAAACCTTCCTGCCAAAATTCAACCATTTCGATGTTGTATCTTGATGGCACTAAGGGCATTCTTTGTGACCATTTACGGAGCAACCTGATAGCATTCCATACGCAAGAAATTTATTAATTGTCCACATTAAAGCCGCACGTATCGTGAAGGTTGTATTTGTGTTTGTATTGTAAGTCTCTACACCATCAATGAATATAGATTTTAACTCATCGATTAGAGGCCGGAGATTGACGTCAATATTATTTCCGGTGAGTTTGGTTCATCAATAAGAAGAGGCATCATAAAATAGGACTGATTCATAACCAACCAAGATAACAGATTATAAGCCATCATTACAACGGGCCATGTGCTGTGGCTTCCAGCTATATAGTTGAATGGGCAGAAGCTATCACTAGCCAGTCCGAGCCTGATATTGCGAGGACCACTACTAAATATTTGGAGCCTCCTATCGAAATCCTTCCATGCCAGTGAATCTTTTGGATGACTCATTTTTCCATCTTCGCTTGGAGCAGCACGGTGATAACAGATCATTGTTTCGGCTGTTTTCTTGCACCAGAATAGCCTTTGTAGCCTCTGTGTTATGGGAAAGTATCATGCTTTCTTGACAGATATATTGAGCTTCTTATCAGATTCTTTCGGCTTATAGCTGGCCTTTTCACATTTTCAACACACTTTCAAATTTGAATTCTCTTTCCGGTACAACATGCAATTTTTGGGATATGAATGAATTTTCTCACAGTTCAGACACAATTCAGACATCATCTTTTGGGCTTCATACTAGCTCTCGGGTACGTTATTGCAGGGTTCTCTAGTGCCCGAAGCATAGCGGAAGCGCGGATGACGAACAAAAATTTCAAGCAAACACGAAAGAACCTCGAACCTAGAATCGATCCAAACTCCTAAACTAGCAAACCAAGCATGCAAAGATACAGAATACTACCTTTGACGCGTGTCTACCTAATCATGGAAGACCACTCCATGCTTCGTGTACGCTGTCGGAATCGAGCTTGAGTGGAGACCGTCCTTACCAAAGAAGATCTACCTGAGGGAAATTGATCCAAGCTTCGGCTTCACCTAGTGAAGTGACCGACGCTCCAAGCTTGCTACGAATGGAGAGTGGGGATGAAGGTATATTTTTGTTATCTTTTTTTCTCTTTTCTAAGCTCAAGAGACCTACCTAGAAGAAGGAAGAGGAGGTGAAGAAGAAGGAAGAGGAGGTGAAGAAAAATTGGCTATGTCTTTTGTGTGAAGAACAAAACTAGCAAGCATGAAATGAATGGCTTGATTATTTACAACCATCTAAGAATAGTATTCACAAATGAAAATACTATATAATAATCAACCCATACCTCTCTACCTTGCTACAAAACACCTCATCCTCTACCTCATTTTTGATTTTATATAAAAGAAAAATCAAGAAATGAAGTGTCCATATTCTTGAACAAATTCCGTATAAATATGGAATACAACCCGGTATACGTATCGAAATACATATACGTGTATTCATATAAAAAAACGAATATCCAAGAGAGAGAAAATGATTAGTGAACACAATAATAGAATATACATATTAAAAATATATATACAAATTATTAAATCAAAACCTGATTTAATAATCCAGCTTAATCCTAAGCCGCTAGTATTATCAACCGTCCGATTAAAGTCCGTGTAGCCTGTACACGTATTTAATCGGACACCCTGTATGCACTAACATACGTCATCTACATCATATCGCCTGACTGGGAAAACCCTCTGTGTGAGACTCTAAAGACACGACAATACGCTGGTAGTGATTTACTGGATAAATCTAAAAAGCATAAGCACATCAGCGGCACTAGCTATACGTAACTGCTGCCCATGTATCTGTTGAAAGGGAGGTCGACAATCAAGTTCGTCCGAACCCTACTGAGCCTGAATGTGACAATCTCCATACAGTTCGGTCTCTTCGTCTGAGAGTATTGCATACCGGGTCTAGGGGATGGAAACCTCAGACCCTTAATAACCCGATAAGTCGTGTCGGAATCAAACTCATCATCATCCGAGAAACTACTGAACTCATATCAGTAAATCTCATATACCGTGGCCACGGATTTAAGGTGATAGCCAACCTAACATAGCATGACATCGATTCCTAATATCAGGAGAGACGAATCTCCGACAATCGCTCACAGCCTCCATGTGGTTCGGGACTGTACCCAACTAAAACTTGTTTGCACGACTCCTTTGAGCCGTGGTAGGGTAGTAATCAAAGTACAGTGGAAACTCACATGAGACAAATGATGATCTCAGGTCAAAAGACTAACCTGTACTAATTCTACTCGATAACTTCCATATGACGATAGATATAATACCATCTAGAAGTTCTCGGCGAGTCCATCCAGTGTACTCACCTCCCGTGAGCACCTGTATTCTATCATAGATGACATAACACCAATGGCTTGTGAGATCGGCCACCACCCCTCATCTGTGTCTCGAAATGTATACACTAGTCTACTCTGGAATATCGATGCCCAGTCTCGATACTCCCATGACTAGGGATATTTAAGGATGTGCTTATAGACTACCCAGTTCTCATATATATGATCGCTATCATAATACTGGTAGTCAAGCAAGAATCCTACGGGCTTCATCATTTTGTATTAGCGACACGTAATAACAGGTAAAACGTGTACACATCAATTGAAAGTGTATCCTAGCACCACCACTGGGTTTTCACAAGCATCGAGCATGCTATTTTTTTAAAAAAAATCATGGTGCAAAACTGCATTATCCAAAGATCTTAACTAGAATATTAGGGTTTAACAGGATATGAAAAGAACTAAGCGGAGTGATGGAGGCAACAATCTTTGAAGACGGTGTCCTTTACTTCTATAGCTCCAGGCAGTAGTCCTTACGACTCCACTAGGCTCCACTTGAAGATTTAAGGAGTTTCCTTTGTGATCTTCGTGCCAAAGATGATCCACCCGAAACTTCTCTAATCCAAACTAGCTCTTCACTAAACTCTCTTCGTCAGGCCCCCATACATATCAGCATATGTGTCCTACTTCGTTTCGCTTGAACTATGAAACTTCTGTGTTGTAACACTTTGAATTTCCGTTAGAATGTTTTTCGTGATAATTAGTAACTGTACGTATTATTATATATGTGTATCTAGGATTATTAGTTATTTTAGTCGTGTTGGAAAATTGGAAAATTAGCCTTTGTAGTGTACACTTGCACACTTAGCCATTTTTGTGACTTAGGGTTTTTGGTATAACATGTTAACCATTTTATTTCATGCATGGTTGTTATTTTCCCCACCCTTTTATCCAAAACAAAACCCCATTTTATAATTCAAAATTGACTAGAATATGAAGGCATGGTGTTAGGTAGAAAAAAAATTTGACTTTTGACCCCTTTTCTTTTCCTCTTCTCTCTCTTTCCCTCATTCTGAAATTCTGCAGAAAATTCCAGTAGCAAAACCCCCATTTTTCTCCATATTCTCTTCTCTTTTCACTTCTCTTTAGTTTCTCATTCAAACCCTACACAAATCTAACCTTTTTCCTTCACAAAACCTTGGTTTAATGGCTCATTTGAGGTGTTTTGTGACAAGACTGCATACTTGAGTCTAGATCTGGAGCTTTTGGTGTTTTATAAGGTCTTTAGAAGGTATAAACTCATGTCTTAACCTCTCTTTCCATAACTTGTTGTATTTTGGCTAAATGTCAACTTTTTGTGCAAGTTTTAGCGCTATTGAAGGGATTTAGTGTTGATATGTTAAAATTTATGTTGTTGTGGCTTGATTAGCTTGTTAATGAGTTATTAGTGTGGGTTTAGACCTGGATTTGCTTCAGGTTCCACAAAAATACCCTAAAGTTCCATTTTAGTGCAAAAGTGTGGATTTTAACTTGATTTAAGGCTCTGTAGGATCTGCTACTACCCGAGGTGTTCCAGAACAAAACTAGATGTTACTGTAGCATGTATGGGGGGTATAGAGTGCACACACCAAACCTGGGGGCCCAATTCCCAAGTAAGGCCGCCGGAATAATCGTTCTGGCGTAATTTGCGGCCAGATGGGTGAGATGGGGATTGGGGTTTGGTCCACTGGAGTCTGCTGCTATGTGGGTTATTTTGGTATATATAGTTTTACAATATCATTTCTGTATCAAAATCTGGAGTAGAATACCCTATTTCCCGTATTTTTAATCTTTCGCGACACGCGTGATACGTGTGTGTGGGTTTTGGGTTTCTGCGTATCGCGACGCGTCGGAGTGGCTTCAGGCGCGTAATCACACGTTTTAGCGTATCGCGCACACTCGCGCTTGGTTCACGACACGGGTTTCTAGTTGACTTTAAATGTTGTGTTTGTACAGTTTTGCGCTTATCAGTGATATATTATGAAATTCTAGGATTCGCAGGCGAGTGCGACGGGCGCCGCGAAGGAGGGAAACAAGTTGTTGGCTATACCTAGCAAGAGACTACGGTGAGTAGATTTACATCTACGGGGATATCGCCCGCATGGCGTTCTACTTCAGGGCTGATAGGACCTTATAGCTACATTTACATACATTGACTATGCATGGCTACCATTTACTGCATACTGCATTCCCTGCTATATGGATATAAACTAGAATTGATAGAACACCGCACTCTTACTAACGGTTCATGTTGCACGAGCACTATCCTGCATGTTACACACACACCGTTAGTAATTGCCATGACACTCACACTGTAGTATATCACATCGGATCATTATGTTGTAGCTCATCTTTATGTGACTTGACATGATATTCATACTTGATGCATATATCACATCGGATCATTATGTTGTAGCTCATCTTTATGTGACTTGACATGATATTCATACTTGATGCACATATCATATCGGATCATTGACTTGCATATTGGTTTGGATTACATGTGATTTCTGGATTTGGGAACCGTGGCTATTTCAAAAATGTAATCATTTAAAAACTCGGTTCCGTTGATATGATATTTCGGTGCGTCCACCATGTGTTTCCTCGGTGCTAGAGTGATATATGTGAACCCGAATCGAGGAGCTGGTTGAGGCCGATTACGGGTACATGGTGGACCCGGTATGGTACCCCGGGGCGAGAACGGTTTCGCTGTGTAGTAGACGGTGAGTCTTGCAGAGGGACTACTACCTACCGGTGATTGGTTGGACCTGACAGTTATCCGAGGATACTGATCAGAGTCGATAGATGGATGCGGGGTGATCCGTACTGCCGGGGCCGAGGGCCGATACCGCAGACGGAGCCCGTGGGCTGACCCGGACTGACGGGGCCCGATGGATGAGGATTTGTGTGTCGATGCTGGACACGAGTATTTATGATATTTGGGTGCCGATGTTGGGCACTCGGGTTTTTCAGAGATTTACAGAATTTGAAGGCCGATGAGAGTGCCGGCGCCTGAGCTATTTGGGGGATCTGGGTGCATTGATGGGCACCGATTATATATTCCACGTTGACATTCCGTGTAGATGTTATTTTGCCCATGCTCAGTATTTATTATTGTACCTCATCCTGTAGTTATATTACCTGATAGAGCACTTTCATGATTATTGCACATACTGCTTATCACATATTGATATCATCTGTTGGCATATGATAGAGTAGCACAGTACGTGCATGCTCGCGATTACCTTTATATGTTATCTCTATTCACGAGTTGGCAACTCACCCCCGTTGTGCCACAGTGTTTGCAGGTTGCCCTTCGGAGTAGTCGCGGCAGGCTGCGTTTTGCATCTTTTGACACAGATACCCCCATAGTTGGTGTACTAGCTCTTTTGCTGATAGGTGGGTTTTGTGCGGTATCTGGGTATCTTTCAGTTATGTACATTGTTGTATCTAGTATTCTCCATCTACCATGTATGTATTTGACTTAGAGACAGTGTGAGGACGATGATGTATATTATTTGTATTCTGGTGTCGAGCTCGTTGTGAGCCGGCTGTACTTGCAGTTTATTCTATCTGTGATGTTCCCACTAGTGGATCTTGATCTTCGCTACGGCGTCGTATATTGTTATCTTGGTGATCGTTTACTTAGATTTCTTAACATGTTAGTAAGTGCTTTCATTTTAAAACTTATAACACTCTATATTTTTACTGGTTTGATTTCGGGGTTTTCGGTTCACTTTGTCGCGTTACGCCTGTAGACGTTACGTGGTTAAATGCCAGTCACGGGCCAAACTTTGGGTCGTGGCAAAGTTGGTATCAGAGCGTAGGTTTTACCTTTCGGAGTGTAGGATGACCCTGGTATGATGGAGTAGGTAGCTGCAGCAGGGTAGCGTAGCGTGTGTATGTTCCGCGGCATACTCACGACACGGTACTCCGCCTACGCGACCTTAGGACTTATTGATTTAAATTCCTTCTTGAGTCTATGCATTCTTGCGATTCGATTTCCGTATCCCTATCGAATCCTATTGTTCCTTTCAGCCATTATGCCGCCAAAGACTACGAGGGCGCAGAGAGCGGCCGCGAGGGCCGAGATTCGAGTTGACTCGTCCGAGACGAGGACTGATCCGGGTAGTACACCGGTTGTGCCCGAGCAGGCTGTTCCTGCCGTGACAGATCAGATTGCTATGTTAGGGGCTGGTGTGCATGAGATACGCCAGACGATGGGATCCAGTATGCAGGAGATGCGCCAGATGATGGGATTTCTAGTTGAGACACTTCGAGCGCAGCGACCCGAGGTAGTTCCACCCGTTGCAGAGACCGCGGTGGTACCCACAGTGCAGGCAGTTACACCTGCGACTACAGAGGTTATTACAGTATCGCTGTCAGAGTTTATGAGGCTGAAGCCTCCGGTCTTCACAGGCACTGATGTGGCCGAGGACCCACAGTCTTTCATTGATAGGATGGCACGGATATGTCGTTCACTTAGATGCGCAGATGCGAGATGTGTTGAGTTCGTGAGCTTTCGCCTGGAAGGTCTTGCACAGAAATGGTGTGAATCAGTCGAGAAGGGTAGAGCAGCAGGTCTTCCTCCTATGACCTGGACAGAGTTTGTGGCGCTATTCCTTGCCCGCTTTCTTCCCCTGAGTGTCAGAGATGCTAGAGCACGCAGGTTCGAGTCCTTACGCCAGACTCCGGAGATGTCAGTGGCAGAGTACGATGTGCTGTTCACCGAGCTATCAGTTTATGCTCCGTACCTAGTGGCTACTGAGGAGTTGCGAGTTAAGAGATTTGTCCGAGGCTTGCTCACACCACTGTTCCTTGCGATTAGCGCGCAACACTACGAGACCTATGCAGCAGCTGTAGATGCAGCCTTATTGGTTGAGGAGCACCTTGCTGAGACTTCGGCAGTCCCAGAGCTGAAGAGAGTTCGTGCAGATAGGTCAGTGCAGAGACGACCTTTTCGGCGTCGTGACAGGCACCTTGCAGGTGGCAGAGATTCGAGGCGAGGCCGATTGTTTATCTCCTATCCCTAGGAGGGTCAGCGACCATCATCGGGATGTTACCGTTGCGGGAGCTCTTATCATCATGTGCGAGATTGTCTGGAGGTACCCCGGAGTGAGGCGGCAGCACCGCATGTTACATTACCACCTTCACCACCCCAGACGGCATTGCCGATAGTACCTACTGTTACTCCGCGTCAGACGCATGCACAGAGAGGTCGTGGTCGCGGAGGATTTATTCATAGAGGACGAGGTGACCGAGGCAGAGGGCAGCCAGCGGCCGGCAGGGGATAGTTAGTTGCAGGTGGAGGACAGGCGTGAGTTTTTGCTTTGACGCATCAGGACGCGCAGGCGTCCAATGCGGTGGTCTCAGGTATCCTTCCTTTATGTTCGGTTGATGCACACGTGTTATTCGATCCCGGATCCACGCACTCATACGTATCCACACACTTTGTGCCGAGTTTGGGTAGAGAGTCCGGTTTGCTTGACCAGCCGCTTGTTGTGACTACTCCTATGGGAAAGTCGTTTGTTGCTAGGCACGTGTTCCGATCCTGTACCGTCCGTATTGGCGAGAGAGAGTTGGCTGTCGATTTGATCCTTCTTGAGATGTTGGACTTCGACATTCTTTTGGGCATGGATTGGTTAGCCACGTGCTATGCTTCTGTTGACTGCCGCGAGAAGACAGTTCGATTTTGTTTTCCCGGCGAGTCGGTTGTTGTTGTGTTGGGGGACCGTGGTGCCACCCCTCACAGTGTGACTTCTTCTGTTCACGCTGGACAGCTTTTGCGGAAGGGATGTCAGGGATTTCTCGCCTATGTTTGCGATACTAGAGCTACAGAGGTTCCGATGGATCAGGTTCCGGTTGTTAGCGAGTTCCCTGATGTGTTCCCTGACGAGCTTCCTGGGCTACCGCCCGAGCGTGATATTTCTTTCTGTATTGATTTGGTTCCTGGCGCGGGGCTTATTTCTGTACCGCCTTATCGGATGGCCCCGGCGGAACTTAGAGAATTGAAGGGTCAGTTGCAAGATTTGCTGGATAAGGGACTTATTCGACCCAGTGTTTCTCCTTGGGGTGCTCCAGTCCTGTTTGTCAAGAAGAAGGACGGCAGTATGCGTTTGTGTATCGACTACCGCCAGCTGAACAGGGTGACAGTGTGGAACAGGTATCCTTTGACACGCATCGACGATTTGTTCGACCAGCTTCAGGGGGCAGGATACTTTTCGAGGATCGATTTGCGATCAGGTTACCATCAGCTGCGGGTTCGACAGGAGGACATTTCTAGGACAGCTTTCCGCACGCGCTACGGCCATTATGAGTTTTTGGTGATGTCGTTCGGACTCAGCAACGCGCCAGCAGCATTTATGGACTTGATGAACCGCATTTTCCAGCCGTATCTTGATCTGTTCATCATAGTGTTCATTGACAATGTCTTGGTGTATTCTCGGAGTAGAGAGGAGCACGAGCAGCACCTGCGGATTACACTGCAGACCTTGAAGGAGCATCAGCTTTTCGCTAAATTTTCAAAGTGTGCTTTCTGGCTAGACAGCGTAGACTTCTTGGGGCACATGATTACACGAGATGGTATATTTGTAGACCCGAGAAAGATCGAGTCAGTTCGGAGTTGGCCTAGACCCACGTCAGTGACAGAGGTTCGCAGCTTTCTAGGGCTGGCAGGCTATTACAGGCGATTCGTCCAGGACTTCTCTCGCATTGCTACACCTTTGACCGGGTTGACCCGGAAGGGAGTTCGCTTCGATTGGACGGAGGAGTGTGAGCACAGTTTCCAGCAGCTACGGGCTCTACTGACTACGAAACCAGTGCTATCATTGCCTTCAGGATCAGGCGGATTTGTGGTCTACTGTGATGCTCATGAGTAGGGCTAGGGTGCGTTTTGATGCAGCATGACAGGGTGATCGCGTATGCTTCGCGGCAATTAAAGAAACATGAACAGAATTACCCCACTCATGATCTGGAGATGGCTGCAGTGGTCTTTGCACTTAAGATCTGGCGACATTATCTGTATGGAGAGTCATGCCAGATATTCACTGACCACAAGAGCTTAAAGTATATATTTCAGCAGCGAAACCTGAACCTTAGACAGCGCCGATGGATGGATTTGGTGAAGGACTACGATTGTGAGATCTTGTATCACCTGGGCAGGGCGAATGTAGTGGCGGATGCTTTGAGCAGGAGGCCCGGGGGTAGTCTATCTTGTTTGAGCGCAGTGCAGAGGCAGTCGTCGGCAGATTGGCAGATCTTATGCGATAGCCGGGTACAGTTCGAGTTTACGCTGATCGGAGGACAGATTGCGCAGGTTCGTGCACGCCCACAGTTGCTTGACCGTATACATGAGGCACAGCACAGTGATGACCGCTGTTCAGAGATCAGGACACAGATGGGACATGGCAGATTTTCCGACTTCATGATCGATGATCAGGGGATACTACGATTTGGATCTAGACTTTGCGTACCAGATGCTGAGGGATTGCGGCGCGAGATTCTTGAGGAGGCACATCGGTCGGTATATAGTGTTCATCCCGGTTCCACCAAGATATACCATGACTTGAGAGGTGTTTACTGGTGGGAAGGAATGAAGAGAGACATTGCATATTTTGTGTCGAGATGCCTGACTTGTCAGCAAGTCAAGGCTGAGCACCAGAGGCCCGCGGGAGAGCTACAGCCGTTACCCATTCCGGAGTGGAAATGGGAATAGATATCTATGGACTTCATTGTGGGTCTACCCAGGACTAGTCGAGGGTATGACTCCATCTGGGTGATCGTGGATCGTTTGACGAAAGCGACTCACTTCCTGCCTGTGAAAGACGACTTTCGGATTTGCTCAGTATGCCCAGATTTACATTGACGAGATTGTACGACTGCACGGAGTTCCGACATGTATCGTGTCCGATAAAGGCACCCAGTTTACCAGCCGGTTATGGCAGAGGCTTCAGGAGGCTTTGGGCACTCGCTTGAGTTTCAGCACAGCTTTTCATCCGCAGACCGATGGACAGTCAGAGCGGACTATTCAGACTCTCGAGGACATGCTCAGAGCATGCGTATTAGACTTCGGAGGTAGCTGGGATCATCATTTGCCCTTAGTAGAGTTCTCCTACAACAACAGCTACCAGGAGACCATTTAGATGGCAACGTTTGAGGCTCTTTATAGGAGGAGATGCAGATCGCCCACCTGTTGGACGGAGTTCAGTGAGAGCAGTATCTTAGGGCCGCAGATTGTGGAGGAGACGGCCACGAAGATCCAGTTGATTCACGATAGGATGAGACCAGCCCAGAGTAGGCAGAAGTCTTATGCGGACCGTCGTCGGTGCAGACTTGAGTTTTCTATTGGTGATCATGTTTTCTTGAGGGTCTCCCCAATGAAAGGCGTGATGAGATTTGGGAAGAAGGGGAAGCTTAGTGCCAAATATGTGGGCCCCTTCGAGATCCTCGAGCGTGTTGGTGCGGTTACGTATCGATTAGCCCTTCCGCCCAATTTTCCAGACATGCACCCCGTATTTCACGTTTCGATGCTCCGCAGATATCTTCATGATCCTTCGCATGCGATTCAGCACCCGACGATCCAGCTTGAGCGCGACCTTTCCTATGCAGAGCAGCCGGTGATGATCTTGGATCGACAAGTGAAGAAATTGAGGTCGAAAGAGATACCGTCCTTCAAGGTACTTTGGCGTGGCCAGAGCGGCGAGGAGGTCACTTGGGAGACCGAGAGCGAGATGAGGAAGAGGTATCCCCATCTTTTTGAAGGTGCGTATAGTTAGATTTTTAAATTCGGGGACCGAATTTCTTTAAGAGGGGTAGATTATAACACTTTGAATTTCCGTTAGAATGTTTTCGTGATAATTAGTAATTGTACGTGTTATTAGATATGTGTATCTAGGATTATTAGTTATTTTAGTCGTGTTGGAAAATTGGAAAATTTGCCTTTGTAGTGTACACTTGCACACTTAGCCATTTTTGTGACTTAGGGTTTTTGGTATAACATGTTAACCATTTTCTTTCATGCATGGTTGTTATTTTCCCCACCCTTTTATCCAAAACAAAACCCCATTTTATAATTCAAAATTGACTAGAATATGAAGGCATGGTGTTAGGTAGAAAAAAAAATTGACTTTTGACCCCTTTTCTTTTCCTCTTCTCTCTCTTTCCCTCATTCTGAAATTCTGCAGAAAATTCCAGCAGCAAAACCCCCATTTTTCTCCATATTCTCTTCTCTTTTCACTTCTCTTTAGTTCCTCATTCAAACCCTACACAAATCTAACCTTTTTCCTTCACAAAACCTTGGTTTAATGGCTCATTTGAGATGTTTTGTGACAAGACTGCATACTTGAGTCTAGATCTGGAGCTTTTGGTGTTTTATAAGGTCTTTAGAAGGTATAAACTCATGTCTTAACCTCTCTTTCCATAACTTGTTGTATTTTGGCTAAATGTCAACTTTTTGTGCAAGTTTTAGCGCTATTGAAGGGATTTAGTGTTGATATGTTAAAATTTATGTTGTTGTGGCTTGATTAGCTTGTTAATGAGTTATTAGTGTGGGTTTAGACCTGGATTTGCTTCAGGTTCCACAAAAATACCCTAAAGTTCCATTTTAGTGCAAAAGTGTGGATTTTAACTTGATTTAAGGCTCTGTAGGATCTGCTACTACCCGAGGTGTTCCAGAACAAAACTAGATGTTACTGTAGCATGTATGGGGGGTATAGAGTGCACACACCAAACCTGGGGGCCCAATTCCCAAGTAAGGCCGCCGGAATAATCGTTCTGGCGCAATTTGCGGCCAGATGGGTGAGATGGGGATTGGGGTTTGGTCCACTGGAGTCTGCTGCTATGTGGGTTATTTTGGTATATATAGTTTTACAATATCATTTCTGTATCAAAATCTGGAGTAGAATACCCTATTTCCCGTATTTTTAATCTTTCGCGACACGCGTGATACGTGTGTGTGGGTTTTGGGTTTCTGCGTATCGCGACGCGTCGGAGTGGCTTCAGGCGCGTAATCACACGTTTTAGCGTATCGCGCACACGCGCGCTTGGTTCACGACACGGGTTTCTAGTTGACTTTAAATGTTGTGTTTGTACAGTTTTGAGCTTATGAGTGATATATTGTGAAATTCTAGGATTCGCAGGCGAGTGCGACGGGCGCCGCGAAGGAGGGAAACAAGTTGTTGGCTATACCTAGCGAGAGACTACGGTGAGTAGATTTAACATCTACGGGGATATCGCCCGCATGGCGTTCTACGTCAGTGCTAATAGGACCTTATAGCTACATTTACATACATTGACTATGCATGGCTACTATTTACTGCATACTGCATTCCCAGCTATATGGATATAAACTATAATTGATAGAACACCGCACTCTTACTAACGGTTCATGTTGCACGAGCACTATCCTGCATGTTACACACACACCGTTAGTAATTGCCATGACACTCACACTGTAGTATATCACATCGGATCATTATGTTGTAGCTCATCTTTATGTGACTTGACATGATATTCGTACTTGATGCATATATCACATCGGATCATTATGTTGTAGCTCATCTTTATGTGACTTGACATGATATTCATACTTGATGCACATATCATATCGGATCATTGACTTGCATATTGGTTTGGATTACATGTGATTTCTGGATTTGGGAACCGTGGCTATTTCAAAAATGTAATCATTTAAAAACCCGGTTCCGTTGATATGATATTTCGGTGCGTCCACCATGTGTTTTCTCGGTGCTAGAGTGATATATGTGAACCCGAATCGAGGAGCTGGTTGAGGCCGATTACGGGTACATGGTGGACCCGGTATGGTACCCCAGGGCGAGAACGGTTTCGCTGTGTAGTAGACGGTGAGTCTGGCAGAGGGACTACTACCTACCGGTGATTGGTTGGACCTGACAATTATCCGAAGGATACTGATCAGAGTCGATAGATGGATGCGGGGTGATCCGTACTGCCGGGGCCGAGGGCCGATACCGCAGACGGAGCCCGTGGGCTGACCCGGACTGACGGGGCCCGATGGATGAGAATTTGCGTGTCGATGCTGGACACGAGTATTTATGATATTTGGGTGCCGATGTTGGGCACTCGGGATTTTCAGAGATTTACAGGATTTGAGGGCCGATGAGAGTGCCGGCGCCTGAGCTATTTGGGGGATCTGGGTGCATTGATGGGCACCGATTATATATTCCACGTTGACATTCCGTGTAGATGTTATTTTGCCCATGTTCGGAATTTATTATTGTACCTCATCCTGTAGTTATATTACCGGATAGAGCACTTGCATGATTATTGCACATACTGCTTATCACATATTGATATCATCTGTTGGCATATGATAAAGTAGCGCAGTACGTGCATGCTCGCGATTACCTTTATATGTTATCTCTATTCACGAGTTGGCAACTCACCCCCGTTGTGCCACAGTGTTTGCAGGTTGTCCTTCGGAGTAGTCGCGGCAGGCTGCGTTTTGCATCTTTTGACACAGATACCCCCATAGTTGGTGTACTAGCTCTTTTGCAGATAGGTGGGTTTTGTGCGGTATCTGTGTATCTTTCAGTTATGTACATTGTTGTATCTAGTATTCTCCATCTACCATGTATGTATTTGACTTAGAGACAGTGTGAGGACGATGATGTATATTATTTGTATTCTGGTGTTGAGCTCGTTGTGAGCCGGCTGTACTTGCAGTTTATTCTATCTGTGATGTTCCCACTAGTGGATCTTGATCTTCGCTACGGCGTCGTATATTGTTATCTTGGTGATCGTTTACTTAGATTTCTTAACATGTTAGTAAGTGCTTTCATTTTAAAACTTATAACACTCTATATTTTTACTGGTTTGATTTCTGGGTTTTCGGTTCACTTAGTCGCGTTACGCCTGTAGACGTTACGTGGTTAAGTGCCGGTCACGGGCCAAACTTTGGGTCGTGACATGTGTGGGACTCTAAATACTCGTCAATACGCCAGTAGTAGGTAATGATCACATCATTTACCCACAAGCCGTCAGCGGCACTAGCTGGACATAACGGCTACCCATGTATTGAGCAAATAGAAGATCAAAAAGTAAGCTTGTCCAAACTCCCATGAAGCCTATAAGTAACATTTACCGTACAGTCCGGTCTTTTTTTCTGATATGTCGTATATCGAGTTTAGGGGTGGAATCGTCAGACTCCAGTAACTTGGTAAGTCATGCCGATGTATGGCTCATAACGATTTGAGATACTACTGATAACTCTTCCCAGTAAATCTCATCAGCCCTGGCCAGGGATTTACTGTTATAGCCAATTGAGCATAGTGCAACATTAACTCCCAATACCAGGAGAGACGAAACCCCTCCTATCCCTCACTGCCTCCATGTGACCCGGGACTGTACCCAAAATCCACCTATTTGCACGACTCTTTTGATCCGTGGTAGGGAGGAAATCAAAGCATAGTGAGAACCACACAAAACACTATGACGATCTCGGGTCTAAAGACTAACCTGTACCAGTATCACCATAGAATTTCTATCTGACGATAGGTATGGTACCATCTAGGAGTTCTCGGCGAGTCCTGTTCAGTGTACCCATTCTCCGATGAGCACCTGTATACAATCTTTGATGTCAAACACCAATGGTTATGGGATCAACCATCACCCCTTACAGGGTCAAGAAATGTACACACTAGTCTACTCTGGAATATCGATGCCCTGTCTTGATACTCCCTCGACTAGGAACTATTTAAGGATGTTCTTGTGGACTACACAATTCCCAGTAGTTTGATCCGCATCATAGTCCTGGAAGTCAAGCAAACATCCTAAGGGCTTTATCAACATGTATCAGAGAGGCAGTATAATAATACAATTGTACATGTTAAGATAAAGAGCAACCAGATAGCATTCTATCATGTCAAGCAAGAAAGTCCTCTCTCTTTATATATATCCAAGCATCCACTATATCATACAATAATGGCTTCTAGGGCATACATATTCCTAACAATCTCCCACTTGCACTAAGGCTAGTTGTTGTAGTATCTCATACCCAACATCCCAAAAAGTCTCTCAAATTGCATCTGGGGGAAGGCCTTCTGTGTGGATCCGCTACGTTGTCCTTCGTGTCAACTCTCATGACCTCGATCTCCTGACGATCTACTATCTCCGGGATCAGGTAATACCGCCTAAGAATATTTCTGGATCTCTGATGGGATGGGAGTTCCTTAGCAAAAGCCACAACTCCATTGTTATTACAATACACATGTATTGGATGTTCAATGGATGGAACCATACCTAGTTCAGTAATGAACTTCTTCATCCGGACAGCCTCTTTGGCAGCATCATTGGCAGCGATGTATTCAGCCTTTATCGTCGAGTCTGCTATGGTATCTTGCATGGAACTCTTCCAACATACCACCCTTCCATTGAGGGTGAAGAAAAATGTAGGGTTCCTAGGCATCCTTTAGAGGTCTCACAAGGCATCAACCATGCCAATTTTCAAAAATATGGTGCCGAGAAACCCTAGACTACGGATCGTTGCTAGAATTCTAGGCGAAACTACAAACTAGTTAACACTTTAACTAAAGTTGAGATGCTACAACCTTTGTAGATCCGGATATCCACTTGCTTAGCTCCATGTGGTCGTCCCCTCGCTGTCCATCACGAACCTCGGACTCTCGCGACGGCTTCATCGGAGAAGTGAGCGGAATAGTTCGTCGGCTTCGTGTCAAAGACGATCTACGTCGAGGTTGCACTAGTTCAAGCTCCGACTTCACAAAGTAGTGAAACTTGTGAAGAAAACACCCAAAACCACTTGGCAAGAGGTAGAGGATGAAGAAATAGGAAGTGGGTTCACTTTAGTTTTGGATTTCTCTCACTAGATCTCAAGTTGCCATTAAAGTAGCAAGCTTGAAGAAGAAGAAGAAGATGATAGAATATGATAAAAACCTCTTTCAAAATAAAAAAAGAAAATGATATTTATCATATCCTAACCATGGTCAAGTGTAGAGAATTGACCATGGTTAGTGGGAGTGGTTAGGTTTAAGTATGAAGACAAAATAGCTTCATTACAAAATGCTTCATGAAGCTTCACCATTCTTCATGATAAATGACACCATTTTATTTTCATAAAACCAATTAATAAATAATGAATGGATTAAATAATAAGTGAATAAATCATAAACCCTAACCACTCTCATAACCATGGTTCAATTCTTTTACACATAGTCAAGTCAACATGCATCATCAAACATGATACAATCATGTGCACAAAAGCATATCACATATACAATGTGCATCAAGTGAGAAAAATCCGTTTAAAGTGAACCAATACTAGTTAATGCAAAGTAATATATCAAATATATAATTATACATTAAATCATTAAATCAACACTTGATTCAATGATCCGGTCATGTCGCACATGACCGACTAGTATACAATGTATCGACTTATCGAATCGATCTTCGATTCGATAACTAGGTTATATCATATACAACCAATCGAAACATTAATCGCGAGAATCAAATACGGTATCACATACACGCATTATTCTCGGTCCCGCACATATCTCATATGCACTCCTATTTCGTTTCGCTTGAGCTAGGAAACCTCTGTGTAGGACTCTAAAGACTCGTCAATACGCCGGTAGCAGATGATGATCATATCAAGCATCCACAAGCCGCAAGCGGTCTGCTAAACGTAACGGCCACCCGGGTATTGAGCGATCAGAAGATCGACGAGCTAGCCCGCTCACACTCCTGCGAATCCGATCAGTAACACTTACCGTACAGTCCGGTCTCTTCGTCTGATATGTCGCATATCAAGTCTAGGGGTGGTAAACGTCAGACCCCAATAACCCGATAAGTCGTGCCGATGTGAGGCTCGTAACGGGTCGAGAAACTACTGGTAACACTTACCAGCAAATCTCTAATCAGCCCTGGCCAGGGACTTCCCTGCTACGGCCAATCGAGCACAGCACAACATCAACCCCCAATACCGGGAGAGACGAAACCCCTCCTATCGCTCATTGCCTCCATGTGACTCGGTACTGTGCCCAAAGACCACCGTTTTGCATGCCCTCATGGACGTGGTAAGGTGGAGATCAAAGCACAGTGGGAATCACACAAGACTCTATGACGATCTCGGGTCTACAGACTAACCTGTACAAGTGTCACCTGAGAACTGCCATCTGACGTGAGGTATAATACCATCTGGGAGTTCTCGGCGAGTCCGTCCAGTGTACTCAGTCTTCACTGAGCACCCGTATACCATCTCTGATTTCAAACACCAATGGATATGGGATCATCCATCGCCCATCACATGGGTCGAGAAGCGTATACGCTAGTCTACACTGGTATATCGATGCCCCGTCTCGATACACCCACGACTAGGGACCTTGAAGGATGTACTTATGGACTACCATGTCCCCACTAGTATGATCTGCATCATAGTCTAGGTAGTCAAGTACAAATCCTAAGGGCTTTACCAACATGTAACTATAAGACAGTATAAAGAGACTAGTGTACATGTTAAGATAAAGAGTAACCAGATAGCATACTATCATATCGAGCAAGAAAGTCATCTCTATATATGTCCAAGCATCCAATATAATATACATAATCTGTACAATACTGGCCTCTAGGGCATACATACAACTAACAATCTCCCACTTGCACTAGGGCCAGCTGCTGTAGTATCTCATACCGAGCATCCCGAAGAGTCTCTCAAACTGTATCTGGGGAATGGCCTTCGTGAGTGGATCCGCCGTGTTGTTCTTCGTGTCAACTCTCCTGACCTCGATCTCCCGGCGATCAACTATCTCCCGGATCAGGTGATACCGCCTCAGAATATGCCTGGACCGCTGATGGGACCTGGGTTCCTTGGCCAAAGCCACCGCTCCATTGTTATCGCAATACAAAGGTATTGGACGCTCAATGGATGGAACCACTCCAAGTTCAGTAATGAACTTCTTGATCCAGACAGCCTCTTTGGCAGCATCGTTGGCAGCGATGTATTCTGCCTCCATCGTCGAGTCTGCCACGGTTTCCTGCTTAGAACTCTTCCAGCTAACCGCCCCTCCGTAAAGGGTAAAGACAAATCCCGACTTTGACTTAGAGTCGTCCTTATCACTCTGGAAGCTCGAATCGGTAAAGGACTCCACTTGGAGTTCTCCGTTACCATACACCAAGAACATATCTCTAGTCCTTCGCAAGTACTTGAGAATGCTCTTCACAGCTTTCCAGTGATTCTCTCCAGGATCAGCTTGATACCTGCTCACTACACTTAGTGAGTATGCTACATCGGGTCTGGTACATAGCATCGCATACATGATAGAGCCTACTGCCGAAGCATAGGGTATCCCTTGCATGCGAGCTCTCTCCAAATCAGTCCTGGGAGACATCTCTTTGGAGAGAGTGACTCCAGAGATCGTGGGCAAGTTCCCACGCTTGGACTCTTCCATACTAAACCTCTTTAGTATTTTGTCAATGTACCTGGATTGGGACAATCCCAAAATCCGTTTGGATCTATCTCTATAGATCCTGATTCCCAATATGCAGGAGGCATCACCAAGATCTTTCATTGAGAATCTTTGTGATAAGAAGAGCTTGACCGATTGCAGCATAGGAATATCATTTCCTATCAAGAGTATGTCGTCCACGTACAATACGAGGAAGACAACCTTACTCTCTGCCACCTTCTTGTAGATACAAGGTTCATCTGGGTTTTTGACGAAATCAAACTCTTTGATTACGACGTCAAAACAGATGATCCAACTCCGCGATGCTTGCTTTAATCCATAAATGGATTTAAGCAGCTTGCACACCTTTCCGCTGCTCCCACTGTCTACGAAGCCCTCTGGCTGAGTCATGTACACACACTCTTCTAAATCACCATTTAGAAAGGCGGTCTTAACATCCATTTGCCAGATTTCGTAATCATGATAAGCAGCGATGGCAAGCATGATCCGGATGGATTTAAGCATAGCCACTGACGAAAAGGTCTCGTCATAGTCCACACCTGGTCTTTGACGAAAACCCTTTGCTACAAGTCTAGCTTTGAAAGTCTCCACTTTCCCATCTACACCAAGTTTCTTCTTGAAGATCCACTTGCTCCCAATGGGTTTTACCCCTTCAGGAGCAACGTCCAAAGTCCATACTTTGTTGGTGTACATGGATTCCATCTCGGACCGCATAGCATCCAGCCATTTCACTGAGTCCCTACTCGTGATGGCCTGCTCGAAGCTAGTTGGGTCATCATCCTCCATGATGCAATCCTCGCTCCCACCGTCCATGAGAAAACCGTAGTATCTCTCAGGTTGGCGAGGAACCCTACTAGATCGGCGGAGTGGCTGGGGTTTATCGGGAACTACGGAATCCTCTGGTTCCACCATATCTTCTGTTGTAGCTTCTGCAGCTGGAACCTCTTCCAGTTCTACCTCATGACCACTAATCTCTTTTTCAAGAAATTCCTTTTCTAAAAAGGTGGCATGCCGAGAAACAAACACTCTTTGTTCCTCAGGGTGGTAGAAGATATACCCTTGAGAATTCTTGGGATATCCTACAAATTTGCATAGAACAGACCGGGCCTCGAGTTTGTCCGGATTTTGTCGTTTGACATAGGCTGGACAACCCCATATCTTAACATAGTTAAGACATGGTCTATTCCCTTTCCATATCTCATATGGAGTGGTAGGCACAGATTTGGTGGGGACCATATTCAATAGATGTATGGCTGTCTCAAGCGCATACCCCCAGAAGGAAATAGGTAACTCAGCTGTGCTCATCATAGAGCGCACCATATCTAATAGGGTGCGGTTCCTCCGTTCTGATACACCGTTGTGCTGTGGTGTATATGGAGGAGTCAGCTGAGAGAGAATCCCATTCTCTTTTAGGAAGTCCAGGAATTCATTGCTCAAGTATTCACCTCCTCGATCAGATCGAAGGATTTTAATACTCTTTCCGGTTTGGTTTTCGACTTCTAGTTTATATTCTCTAAATTTCTCAAAAGCTTCAGACTTGTGTCTTATTAAGTACACATGTCCGTATCTTGAGAGATCGTCAGTGAATGTAATGAAGTACGAAGAACCATCCCTGGCATGTGTAGACATGGGACCACATATATCACTATGTATTAGTCCCAAGAGTTCGGTAGCTCTTTCTCCGTGTCCCGTAAACGGAGTTTTGGTCATCTTGCCTTTGAGACATGACTAGCAAGTGTCATAAGATGAAAGTTCGAAAGGTTTCAAATATCCATCCTTATGCAACTTAGCCAGTCGTGTCACATTGATGTGACCCAGTCTACAATGCCACAAGAAGGATTCGTTCAGTTCTGAACTCTTCCTCTTGTGTGTGCTTGTTATGCCCAGAACTGTTGATTGATTTAGAACATAAATGCCATTGCATAACGTGCCTGATCCAACCAACTTTTGGTTACGGAAAATGTTCATAACATTGTCCTGTAATACAAAATTATATCCCTCTTTACTTAATAAAGAAACCGATATAATGTTGCATATCAGGTTCGGCATGTAATAGCATTCGTTCAGAACTAATGTATTACCAGATGGTAATACAAGGTGATATTCCCCGACAGTCTTAGCTGCAACAATTGCACCATTTCCAACTCTTATGTCTTTATCACCTTCTCCAAGTTCTCTACCTTTCCTAAGCCCATTTAACTGATTACATATATGGGATCCTGACCCGGTATCCAATACCCAGGACGTAGAGCAAATGGAGAAACAGTTCTCAGTAACGAACACACCCGAAGAAAATGCATCATCATGTACTTTCTTCATTCGGGTGGCATGGGAATCCTGGTATTCCCCTATATCCTGTTCATTCCTATAACTCTTACAGGAAAGAATGGAACCAACGTTCCCCAGCACAGTATAACATGCGGGTTCGGTCAATACATCCATATTATTATCTTTATTAAGGCATGAAATGGTCGCTACCTGGAGAGAGAGAGAAGAAAACACTTTAGCGTAAGCTCGTGCAAGATCAGATTGGTTATTATCTTATCTAATCAGGATGGCTCCCACTGCTTTTTATCAAATCTTCCTTCAAACCCTAAAAGGAAAGACTAGCCGGGATTAATTACATACTACAAGTTCGCCAATCTTTCAGCCAGGCCAGTGTCGGTACTTTGAGGGAGGTCCCCCGTGCTTTCGCACGAACCTAATTAATGTAAATCTCGTTTTCCCAGAGGCATAACCCCGTTGACACCTTTCTAGACACCTACTTGATCGGCTAATTGCAATGTGTAAAACTCTCCCAGGAGTAACTCTTACTCGCAGTGGGTATCGGGATCCAACTATCTCATAGAAGGTATGCAATCTCATTGCAAATTTCAACACTTGAAATTCCCGATAATGCTTTTGCCCCTAGCGTGCTATGACCTTGACGAAAGCCAACAAACCACAGCCCGCTAGTCAAGTTCAACCCGTACATTTCTTGACTGAATTAAACCCACCCGCACGACCCTTGACGAAAGCCAACAAAGCCGTACGACTACCCTAATCCAGTCGCATCATATGCAGCAGATAAACAACACATAGCTACCGCACACTATACCTTGACGAAAGCCAACAAATGTAGCACGAATACTATATGTAACCTATCTGAAATGACGGAGGGCTACGCAGGTTTTTCTGAAAACCTATTGCGTAATGAACTTGATATCGTTGTAGAATCAAATGAAGTTTTGAAATGGAGTGATTTTGAGGCTTTTCTAGTTTTGCTAAAGGAGTCACTCCCGGCGAAGGGATCTCGGTCCTTTCCTCGTCGAATGAGGTGCGGGATATATCATATATATCGCTGTGCAAAGCAAAAACCTAAAAGCAGTCAAACGCAAACCGAGTGTGTAGCATCTGCCAGTTATTGCTAAAGGAGTCACTCCCGGTGAAGGGATCTCGGTCCTTTCCTCATCGAATAAGGTGCAGGGTATATCATATATACCGCTGTGCAAAGCAAGAACTGTAGCTACCTTTTTATTTTAAAATTCGATTCCACAACATCTTAGGTTTCTTATCTTTCATTAATCACATTAATGAAGTCCCATCATTTAAATACCTAAACATCACAGATAGATATGACGTACACTTATGCCATCCGCATTCGCCTCGATGTCCCCTCGTGCACCGTTAGGTTAGGTAACTAACGACAGAGCAGGGCAGGGCTAGCGCGGGTGTAAAACATAAGTAACGTCTATATAATATATCATATATATCATATACTATATCCATCACAGAGTCACAACACAGATATCGCAGCAGAATGAACATATGAAATATTGGATATACTAGGACGTCCGTGTTTTCAATACGGGCCAGTATAAAACACGGATTCCACAGTCGTGATGAATAGCCAATCCCATACCCCTATACCCCTACGAGAGCGGCAAGCAACCCTGCCAATTCTAGGGTAAGGAGACCCGGACTCGACTCCTCGAGTTGGTCTCCCACTGGACCCCAGAACCCGGTTACTTGTGCTCCCCTCCTTGGGTCTATCCTAATGCGGAAAAGTAAATACTATACAAAGGGTGACAACTTCCGCTACCTGGAAGTGCCCCAAATAAAAGAATATTACATACAAGTTTTTACATGAATGAAAATGAAAAACACTCATCTCACATAAAAACCCCCGGCTATTCGAATACGACGATCCAATATAACATATCCAGCAACACATGTCATCAACGTAAGTAAGTATGCATACCCCAATTGTCGTTGACGTATAGCAACGAAACCGGCGATATGAACATACTACACTTACGGTCACAGAAAAGAAAGTGTAAAACTACAACAATTGGAATCCGCAACTTCTTCAGACATCGCATGCCTAATCAAATGAAATACTTAGACATCACATGCCTAACAGATATAAATCCCGCATTTTAGTCTCATTATCGAAAACTCTTTTCAATATTATATGGGACTAAACTGCTAAATTTATAACATTCATTCAGTTATCTCATAACTGTTTGTGAATTCCAATTATTGTATCACATTCCAGATAAACAGAAAATGTTAAACTTTCCGATCGAACAGTCGAATACCCAAGTTTTCCCGATACAGCTCAACACATGAAATAAGTCTAACAACATTCAGTTCGTGCCTCAGTACCGACGGTCCAGCCGTAGAAGGGTCAAGCCAACGCCTCACATGTGGCACGCCGTACTGCCCCAAACCCGAAGGTTCAAAGGGCAGTTCAAGACGGTCACATAATCGAGTTAAGGTTTGTTGTCTTCTATAGGGTCCATCGCGTTACTTGCACTACTTAAAACGTCGTTAAACTACGGAAAAATCCAACACTTGGAAATTTCCCGACAGGGGAAAAATTGGGTATTTATATCCGGTCGAACTATTTAACATATTCTAAAAGTTATCCGGAAATCTAAATAGACAAAATCTGATAAACCCGATCGAAACATCGAAGCTCCAAAACATCCCAGATTATTCAACACTTGAATAATTATTAAAACTATCCAGAGAACACATCACTGTTAAATATAAATTACTGTGCAAAAGTCAACGCAAGGGGAGACCAAACGGCCGCGGAACCGCCGCACATGCCAAGCTCGTGCCGCGGTTCCGCGGTGGATTATTCGAATTAGGCCCCCGTATTTTACAGTAATTCATATAAAACCCTGCTTGATTTTCTGAATATTTTTAATGTTGAAAAACTCACTGTTTTCAAAAAAGTACAGAGAGCATGGAAATTTTGGACTTTCGGGTTCGATCGGACTTCAAAATCCGTCTAGACTTCGCCTAAGGCTCTAGCTAGGCTCTGATACCACTGTAGGATTCCTAGGCATCCTTTAGAGGTCTCACAAGGCATCAACCATGCCAATTTTCAAAAATATGGTGCCGAGAAACCCTAGACTACGGATCGTTGCTAGAATTCTAGGCGAAACTACAAACTAGTTAACACTTTAACTAAAGTTGAGATGCTACAACCTTTGTAGATCCGGATATCCACTTGCTTAGCTCCATGTGGTCGTCCCCTCGCTGTCCATCACGAACCTCGGACTCTCGCGACGGCTTCATCGGAGAAGTGAGCGGAATAGTTCGTCGGCTTCGTGTCAAAGACGATCTACGTCGAGGTTGCACTAGTTCAAGCTCCGACTTCACAAAGTAGTGAAACTTGTGAAGAAAACACCCAAAACCACTTGGCAAAAGGTAGAGGATGAAGAAATAGGAGGTGGGTTCACTTTAGTTTTGGATTTCTCTCAGTAGATCTCAAGTTGCCATTAAAGTAGCAAGCTTGAAGAAGAAGAAGAAGATGATAGAATATGATAAAAACCTCTTTCAAAATAAAAAAGAAAATGATATTTATCATATCCTAACCATGGTCAAGTGTAGAGAATTGACCATGGTTAGTGGGAGTGGTTAGGTTTAAGTATGAAGACAAAATAGCATCATTACAAAATGCTTCATGAAGCTTCACCATTCTTCATGATAAATGACACCATTTTATTTTCATAAAACCAATTAATAAATAATGAATGGATTAAATAATAAGTGAATAAATCATAAACCCTAACCACTCTCATAACCATGGTTCAATTCTTTTACACATAGTCAAGTCAACATGCATCATCAAACATGATACAATCATGTGCACAAAAGCATATCACATATACAATGTGCATCAAGTGAGAAAAATCCGTTTAAAGTGAACCAATACTAGTTAATGCAAAGTAATATATCAAATATATAATTATACATTAAATCATTAAATCAACACTTGATTCAATGATCAGGTCATGTCGCACATGACCGACTAGTATACAATGTATCGACTTATCGAATCGATCTTCGATTCGATAACTAGGTTATATCATATACAACCAATCGAAACATTAATCACGAGAATCAAATACGGTATCACATACACGCATTATTCTCGGTCCCGCACATATCTCATATGCACTCCTATTTCGTTTCGCTTGAGGTAGGAAACCTCTGTGTAGGACTCTAAAGACTCGTCAATACGCCGGTAGCAGATGATGATCATATCAAGCATCCACAAGCCGCAAGCGGTCTGCTAAACGTAACGGCCACCTGGGTATTGAGCGATCAGAAGATCGACGAGCTAGCCCGCTCACACTCCTGCGAATCCGATCAGTAACACTTACCGTACAGTCCGGTCTCTTCGTCTGATATGTCGCATATCAAGTCTAGGGGTGGTAAACGTCAGACCCCAATAACCCGATAAGTCGTGCCGATGTGAGGCTCGTAACGGGTCGAGAAACTACTGGTAACACTTACCAGCAAATCTCTAATCAGCCCTGGCCAGGGACTTCCCTGCTACGGCCAATCGAGCACAGCACAACATCAACCCCCAATACCGGGAGAGACGAAACCCCTCCTATCGCTCATTGCCTCCATGTGACTCGGGACTGTGCCCAAAGACCACCGTTTTGCACGCCCTCATGGACGTGGTAAGGTGGAGATCAAAGCACAGTGGGAATCACACAAGACTCTATGACGATCTCGGGTCTACAGACTAACCTGTACAAGTGTCACCTGAGAACTGCCATCTGACGTGAGGTATAATACCATCTGGGAGTTCTCGGCGAGTCCGTCCAGTGTACTCAGTCTTCACTGAGCACCCGTATACCATCTCTGATGTCAAACACCAATGGATATGGGATCATCCATCGCCCATCACATGGGTCGAGAAGCGTATACGCTAGTCTACACTGGTATATCGATGCCCCGTCTCGATACACCCACGACTAGGGACCTTGAAGGATGTACTTATGGACTACCATGTCCCCACTAGTATGATCTGCATCATAGTCTAGGTAGTCAAGTACAAATCCTAAGGGCTTTACCAACATGTAACTATAAGACAGTATAAAGAGACTAGTGTACATGTTAAGATAAAGAGTAACCAGATAGCATACTATCATATCGAGCAAGAAAGTCATCTCTATATATGTCCAAGCATCCAATATAATATACATAATCTGTACAATACTGGCCTCTAGGGCATACATACAACTAACAAAAAAACCCGAGACCGACTTACTATCGTCCTTATCACTATGGAAGCTCGAATCGGTAAAGGACTCCACCTGGAGTTCACCGTTACCATACACCAAGAACATTTCTTTAGTCCTTCTCAAGTACTTAAGAATGTTCTTCATAGCTATCCAGTGTTTCACCCCAAGATCTCATTGATATCTACTCATTACACCTAGTGAGTAAGCTACATCCGGTCTGGTACATAACATCGCATTCATGATAGACCCGACTGCCGAAGTATAAGGTATCCCTTGAATGCGAACCCTCTCCAAATCAGTCTTGGAAGACATCTCTTTGGAGAGAGTGATTCCTGAACAAGCGGGTAAATTAGCATGCTTAGAATCTTCCATACTAAACCTCTTTAGTATGGTGTCAATGTATCTGAATTGGGACAATCCCAACATCCACTTAGATTTAAATCTATAAATCTTTATCCCCCAGGATGTAGGAGGCATCACTTAGATCTTTCATGGAGAACTTTTGTGATAAGAAGAGCTTGACCGAGTGTAGCATAGGAACATCATTTCCTATCAAGAGTATGTCATACACGTACAATAAGAGGAAGACAACCTTACTCTGTACTGTAGGGTTACTAGGCACTGCCACAAGGGTCTATAAGGCATCAACCATGACCGATTTAAAATTTAGAAGTGCTGAACAACCTAAAGCGAGGATCTTTGCAAGATTATTAGGGTTAACAAAACATGTAAACATTTTTACATCTAAGAGAGAGGGATTATAACCTTTGTAGTCCGCTCCTTCGCTTCATAAGCTCTGAGTAGTAGTCCCTTCGCCGTGATCCATGATCTCCCGGACTCAAGAGAAGCTCCACAACCCGAATGATCCATGCTTGCTTGAAGTCTTCCTTTTCGAAGATGATCTACCTTGAAGTTTCTTTAACTCAAGCTCTCACTTCTATAATCAAGTATTAATGAAGTGAACACCCCAATCTAATTGGCTAGATTAGATGAGGATGATGAAGTAGGAATTATGCTCTCTTTTATTTTCAAGATCTTACACTAATTCATTACAAAATCAAAAAGCTTGAAAGCTTTCAAGAAGGAAGAAGAAGATGATTTCTTTTGTGATGAATAATGAAAAGTTACTATGCTTACAAATGAACCTTGAGTTAATAATATGAAGCATTAACTCATGTAGAGAGTTTACTGGGGTTAAGGGTTTGGGTTGGGTTAAATAATATCTCCAAAATATCAACACATAATATCTTTGCTTAAAACAAAACAAAAGCTTCTAAAAGCTTCAAGAAAAGACTAATCCAAATCAAACCCTAATCATGTTTAATCTCCACTAATCATGTTGCATTTGTAAACATAACTTGTTACAATATTATATATCACATATATAATATATTTTTGTAACAAAAGAAAATAATACAATTAACATATATCGCATATATATATCAATGTATTACCCGGTGAGAAAATGAATCAATAAAGCGAGACAATATTAGATAATGTAATGTAATATATCACATATATAATTATACATTAAATTATCGAATCAACACTTGATCCGACAATCCGGCTATTTCTCAAATAACCGACTAATATAAACTGTATCAGTTCATCAAATCAACACTTGATCCGATGACCCGGCTATATCACATATACCCGGCTGATATCTAATATCGCGAGAATAGAATACGGTATCTCATATCGTATTATCCTCGGTTCTGCACATATCACATATGTGCTCCTACTCCGTTTTTCCTGAGTCAAGAAACCTCTGTGTAGGACTCTAAAGAATCGTCAATACGCCGGCAATAGGCGAAGATCATATCAAACACCCACAAGCTGCAAGCGGTCAGCTAAACGTAACAGCCACCCAGGTATTGAGCGATCAGAAGATCAACAAGCAAGTCTGTACATTCTCCTGTGAATCCAGTCAGTAACACTACCGTACAGTCCGGTCTCTTCGTCTGATATGTTGCATATCTAGTCTAGGGGTGGTATACGTCAGACCCCAGTAACCGATAAGTCGTGTCGATGTGAGGCTCATAATACGTCGAGAACCTATTGATAACACTTACCAGTAGTACTCAATATCTGCCCTGGCCAGGGACATCCAGTTATAGCCAATCAAACACAGCACAACATCAACTCCCTATACCGGGAGAGACGAAACCCTTCCTATCGCTCATTGCCTCCATTTGATTCGGGACTGTACCTAAAAGCCACCGTTTTGCACGCCCTCTTGGACATGGTATGATGGAAATCAAAGCACAGTGGGAATCACACAAGGCTCTATGACGATCTTGGGTCTACAGACTAACCTGTACCAGTGTCACCAGAGAACTGCTATCTGACGTGAGGTATAATACCATCTGGGAGTTCTCGGCGAGTCCGTTCAGTGTACCCAGTCTCCACTGAGCACCCGTACACCATCTTTGATGTCAAGAAGTCGGAAGATCCGGAAGCGTAGGAGCAAGGTGCAGGCATCCAATTTTGTACAGCTGACTTAACACCAACACAATCTTGATGCTTAAAATGAAACATTTCCGCACGCGATTCGTCGTTGACCTTTATTTGATACTAGCACTTGAGAGCGAAAGGACTTCTTTTGATGATGATCTATCTATTTCTTCAAAGCATACTTACTTATGTTAAGTTAAGGTTCTTATTCTTTGTTGGATAGGTATGGCTTATTATGAGAGGAGAACTTAATGCATTTGTAAACACCGATAGATATGGGATCATCCATCGCTCATCATATGGGTTAAGATGCGTATACGCTAGTCTACTCTGGTGTATCGATGCCCTATCTCGACACACCCTCGATTAGGAACAGTTATAGGATGTACTCGTTGACTACCCTGGCCCCACTAGTATGATCTCATCATAGTCCCAGTAGTCGAGTACATATCCTAAGGGCTTTATCAACATGTGAGAGTAAGACAGTAAACTAATATAAGTCAACATGGTAAGATAAAGTGAAACCAAATAGCATACTATCATGACGAGCAAGAAAGTCCTCTCTATATATATCCAAGCATCATTATAATATACATCATATGTATAACAATGGCCTTTAGGGCATATATATAACTAATAACCTCCCACTTGCACTAAGGCCAGCTGTTGTAGTATCTCATACCCAGCATCCCGAAGAGTCTCTCAAACTGTGTCTGGGGAATGGCCTTCATGAGTGGATCCGCAGTGTTGTCCTTCGTATCAACTCTCCCGACATCGATCTCCCAGCGATCAACTATCTCCCTGATCAGGTGATACCGCCACAGAATATGTCTGGACTTCTGATAGGACCTGGGTTCCTTGGCCAAGCCACAGCTCCATTGTTATCACAATACAAAGGTATTGGGTGCTCAATGGACGGAACCACACCAAGTTCAGTAATGAACTTCTTTATCCAGACAGCCTCTTTGGCAGCATCGTTGGCAGCGATGTATTTAGCCTCCATCGTCGAGTCTGCAACGGTTTCATGTTTGGAACTCTTCCAACACCCCGCCCCTCCATTGAGGGTAAAGACAAATCCCAAGTGCGACTTAGAGTCGTCCTTATCACTTTGGAAGCTTGAATCGGTAAAGGACTCCACCTGGAGTTCTCCGTTACCATACACCAAGAACATCTCTTTAGTCCTTCGTAAGTACTTGAGAATGTTCTTCACAGCTGTCCAGTGATTCTCTCCAGGATCTTCTTGATACCGACTCACTACACTTAGTGAGTATGCTACATCGGGTCTGGTATATAGCATCGCATACATGATAGAGCCTACTGCCGAAGCATCGGGTATCCCTTGCATGCGAGCTCTCTCTAAATCAGTCTTGGGAGACATCTCTTTGGAGAGAGTGAGTCCAGAGATCGTGGGTTGGTTCCCACGCTTGGATTCTTCCATACTAAATCTCTTTAGTATGGTGTCAATGTACCTGGATTGGGACAATCCCAGTATCCGTTTAGATCTATCTCTATAGATCATAATTCCCAGTATGCAGGAGGCATCACCTAAATCTTTCATTGAGAATCTTTGTGATAAGAAGAGCTTGACCGATTGCAGCATTGGAACATCATTTCCTATCAAGAGTATGTCATCGACGTACAATACGAGGAAGACAACCTTACTCTCTGCAACCTTCTTATAGATACAAGGTTCATCTACGTTTTTGATAAAGTCAAACTCTTTGACTACAACATCAAAGCAGATGTTCCAACTCCGCGATGCCTGCTTTAACCCATAGATGGATTTAAGCAGCTTATACACCTTTCCACTGTTCCCACTGTCTACGAAGCCCTCTGGCTGAGTAATGTACGCGCACTCTTCTAAATCACTATTTAGAAAGGTGGTCTTAACATGCATTTGCCAGATTTCGTAGTCATGGTATGCAGCAATGGCAAGTAAGATCCGGATGGACTTAAGCATAGCCACTGGAGAAAAGGTTTCGTCATAATCCACACCTGGTCGTTGACGAAAACCCTTTGCAACAAGTCTAGCTTTGAAAGTCTCAACTTTTCCATCTATACCAAGTTTCCTCTTAAAGATCCACTTGCTCCCAATGGGTTTTACCCCTTCAGGAGCAACTTCCAAAGTCCATACTTTGTTGGTGTACATGGATTCCATCACAGATCGCATTGCATTCAGCCATTTCATAGAGTCACCACTCGTGATGGCATGCTCGAAACTAGTCGGGTCATCATCTTCCATCATGCAATCCTCGCTTCCACCATCGATGAGAAAACCGTAGTATCTCTCAGGTGGATGAGAAACCCTACTAGATTGGCGGAGAGGCCGGGGTTCGTCGGGAACTACTGAATCCTCTGGTTCCATCAAATTTTCTGTTGTAGTTTGTTCTGCCGGAACTTCTTCCAGCTCTACCGCATCGCCACTAATTTCTTTTGCAAGAAATTCCTTTTCTAAAAAGGTGGCATGTCGAGAAACAAACACCTTTTGTTCCTCGCCGTGGTAGAATGGATATCCATGCGAATGTTTAGGATATCCTACAAACTTACAAAGAACTGACCGTGCCTCGAGTTTGTCCAGATTTTGCTTTTTGACATCGGCTGGACAACCCCATATCTTAACTCGTTTAAGTCATGGTCTCTTCCCACTCCATATCTCATGTGGTGTGGTAGGTACAGATTTAGATGGAACTTGATTCAATAGGTATGCAGCTGTCTCCAGTGCATGTCCCCAGAAGGAAATAGGTAACTCAGTAGTGCTCATCATAGAGCGCACCATATCTAATAGGGTGCGATTCCTCCATTCCGATACACTGTTGTGCTGTGGTGTATAAGAAGGAGTAAGCTGAGATAGAATCTCATTCTCTTTTAGATAGTCCAGAAACTCATTGCTCAAGTATTCTCCTCCTCGATCAGATCGAAGGATCTTAATACTTTTGCCCGTTTGGTTCTCTACTTCGTGCTTATATTCCCTGAATTTCTCAAACGCTTCAGACATGTGTCTCATCAGGAACACATGTCCGTATCTTGAGAGATCGTCAGAGAATGTAATGAAGTAGGAAGAACCGTTCCTGGCATGTGTAGACATGGGACCGCATACATCATTATGTACCAGTCCTAAGAGTTCCTCAACTCTTTCTCCGTGTCCACTAAACGGAGTTTTGGTCATTTTACCTTTGAGACATGAATGGCAAGTATCATAAGATGATAATTCGAACGGATTCAAATATCCATCCTTATGTAACTTAGCTAGCCGTGTCGCATTGATATGACCAAGTCTACAATGCCACAAGAAGGATTCGTTCATTTCTGAACTCTTCCTCTTGTGTGTGTTTTGTATATTAAGGACTGTATTTTGATTGAGAATGAATATGCCATTATGTATCGAGCCTGATCCAATCAACTTTTGATTTAGGAAGATATTCATAACATTATCCTGTATTACAAAATTATACCCTTCTTTACTTAATAAAGAAACCGATATAATGTTGCACATCATGTTCGGTATATAATAGCACTCATTCAGAATCAATGTATTACTACTTGGTAATACAAGGTGATATTCGCCAACTGCTTTGGCTGCAATATTTATACCATTCCCTACTTGTATGGAATGATCACCCATTCCCAGTTCTCTACCTTTACGTAGCCCACGTAACAATTTACATATGTGGGATCCCGATCCGGTATCTAATACCCAGGACGTAGGATAAACTGAGAAACAGTTATCAATAACTAACACACCCGAAGAAGATGCATCAACATACTTGTTCTTCGTTTGGGCGGCATGAGAATCCAGATATTGTCCTATTCCCTGCTCAGTCTCATAACACTTATAATAAAGAACGGGACCAACGTTCCCCTGCTTAGTATAATAAGCGGGTTCAGTCAATACATCCATATTATTATCTTGATTATGGCCTGACATGGTCGCTATCTGGAGAGAGAGAGAAGAAAACACTTTAGCGTATGCTCTTGCAAAATTAGATTGGTTATTATCTTATCTAATCAGGATGTCTCCCACTGTTTTTATCAAATCTTCCTTCAAACCCGAAATGGTAAGATTAGCTGGGATTAATTACACCCTACAATTTTGTTAATCTTTCAGCCAGATCAGTGTTGGTACTTTAAGGGAGGTTCCCCGTGCTTTCGCACGGACCTAATTAAAGTAAAACTCGTTTTCCCAGAGGCATAACCCCGTTAACACCTTTCTAGACACCTACTTGATCGGCTAATTGTCCTGTGTAAAAGTCTCCCTGGAGTAACTCTTACTCGCAGTGGATATCGGGATCCATCTATTTCATAGAAAGTATGTAATCTCATTGCAAATTTCAATACTTGAAATTCCCGATAATGCTTTTGCTCCTAACTCCCTATGACCTTGACAAAGGCCAACAAATCATAGGAAGCTAGTCAAGTTCAACCCGTCATTTCTTGATTGAAATAAACCCACCCACACGACCTTTGACAAAGGCCAACAAGGTCATAGGACTACCCTAATCCAATCGCATCACATGCTTAAAACAGATAAGTACTAGTCAGCTACCGTTCACTACGTCTTGACAAAGGCCAACAAACGCGGCACGAATACTAAATAGTTTTTATCTGAAATGACGGAGGGCTACGCAGGTTTTTCAGAAAACCATGAGCGTAATGAACTTGATATCGTTGTAGAAACAAGTGATTTTGAAAAGGTGTGTTTTTGAGCCTTTTCTAGTTTCGCTAAAGAGGTCACTCTAACTGAAGGGATCTCGGCTCTTTCCTCATCGAATAAGGTGCAGGATATTTCATAAATACCGCTGTGCAAAGAAATAACTTTAGAAGCAAAAAACTAATCCGTAAGTTTATAGCATCTGCCAGTTTTGCTAAAGAGGTCACTCCCGGTGAAGAGATCTCGGCTCTTTCTTCATCGAATAAGGTGCATGGTATATCATATATACCGCTATGCAAAGCAAGAACTATAGAAGCAAAAAACTAATCCGTAAGTTTGTAGCATCTGCCAGTTTTGCTAAAGTGGTCACTCCCGGTGAAAGGATCTCGGCTCTTTCCTCATCGAATAAGGTGCAGGGTATATCATATATACCGCTATGCAAAGCAAGACTGTAGCTACCCTTCTTATAAAGTTTTGATTCTACAACATCTTTTAGGTTTCTTTTCTTTTATTAATCTCATTAATAAATCCCATCAGTTAATGCTTCCTAAGCATCACAGAAGAAACGAAAGCAGTAATATTTATATATTAACATATATATATATATATATATATATATATATAGTATAAGCATTCGTCTCAGGCAGTAATATGATCTCATCACAGAACATTGCAGCAGAAGATAACATATGAAATATTGGATATACTAGGACGTCCGTGTTTTATATCAAGCCTGTATAAAACACGGATTCTACGGTCGCGATGAATAACCAAACCCACATCTCTAGACCCCTACGAGAGCGGTAAGCAACACTGCCAATTCTAGGGTTAGGAGACCCGGTCTCGACTCCTCGAGATGGCCTCCCACTGTACCCTAGAACCCGGTTACTTGTGCTCCCCTCCTTTGGTCTACCTAATGCGGAAAAGTAAATAATATACAATGGTGACAAAAACCTCAATCCGGAAGTGCCCCAATAAAAGAATATTACATACAATGAATTTTACATGAATGAAAATAAAAACCCTCATCTTACATAAAACCCCCGGCTATTCAGAACACGGCGATCCAATATAACATATCACAGCAACACATAATATCTCATATCATCAACGTAAGCAAGTATGCGTATCCCGATTGACGTTGATATATAGCAACGAAGCCGGTGATACACCACATACTACGCTTACGGTCACAGAAAAGAATGTGTAAAACTACAATATTTGGAATCCACAATCACTTTAGACATCATAAATCCGAAATATCACATATATCGCATTTCATGCCTAACTATATGAATTCCACATATTGTATCACATTCCAGATAAATAGACAAAGTTAAACTTTCCGATCGAATAATCAAATACCGAATATTTCCGAATAGCTCAACACTTGAGCGGAGTTCAAAAATCCCAAAACATGTCACCGCCCCAATGAACCAGCCGTAGAAGGGTCAAACCAACGCCTCACATGTGGCAACGCTAAACTACCATAAACCCTAGGGTTCAGTGGAAGTTTTGACGGTCACATAATCGAGTTAAGGCTGCGTTCTTCTATAGGGTCCACAGATATGCTTGCATGTTCTTCCAAAAGATTTAAAATCAAGAAAAATTCAACACTTGAAAGTTTTTCGTGTTGGGAAAAAGTGAGTTATTGATATCCGTTCGAACAATTTAACACGTTCTAAATTATCTGGAAAACACTTAAACGAAGTTAAACTTTCCGATCGAATCAACGAATACAAAAGATCTCCAGAAAACTCAACACTAAAGTAGAATTAAAAATTCCCAGAAGCATGCAAAAGTACCTACGGATGTTACTGTGAAAAAAGCTAACCCTAATACCCCTGTATGGCCGCGGAACCGCCGCGCAAGGTATGGTATTGCCGCGGTTCCGCGGCGCTTTAAGGGAATTAGGATGTCGTTTTTCAAAGTAATCCTTAGAATTCCTTGCTTAATTTTCTGAGTATTTTTAATACAGAAAAATATCAACATTTTAAAAAATTTCCAGAGAGGGGTTCAAAACCGACGTTTCGGGGTTCGATCGGACTTTTAACTTCGTAAAAACGTCGCCTAATGCTCTATCTAGGCTCTGATACCACTGTAGGGTTACTAAGCACTGCCAAAAGGGTCTATAAAGCATCAACCATGCCCGATTTAAAATTTAGAAGTGCCGAACAAGCTAAAGCGAGGATCTTTGCTAGATTATTAGGGTTAACAAAATATGTAAACATCTTTACATCTAAGAGAGAGGGATTACAACCTTTGTAGTCCGCTCCTTCGCTTTATAAGCTCCAAGTAGTAGTCCCTTCGCCGCGATCCATGATCTCCCGGACTCAAGAGAGGCTCCACAACCCGAATGATCCATGCTTGCTTGAAGTCTTCCTTTTCGAAGATGATCTACCTTGAAGTTTCTTTAACTCAAGCTCTCACTTCTATAATCAAATATTAATGAAGTGAACATCCTAATCTAATTGGCTAGATTAGATGAGGATGATGAAGTAGGAATTATGCTCTCTTTTATTTTCAAGATCTCACACTAGTTCATCACAAAATCAAAAAGCTAGAAAGCTTTCAAGAAGGAAGAAGAAGATGATTTCTTTTGTGATGAATAATGAGAAGTTACTATGCTTACAAATGAACCTTGAGTTAATAATATAAAGCATTAACTCATGTAGAGAGTTTACTAGGGTTAAGGGTTTGGGTTGGGTTAATAATATCTCCAAAATATCAACACATAATATCTTTGCTTAAAACAAAACAAAAGCTTCTAGAAGCTTCAAGAAAAGACTAACCCAAATCAAACCCTAACCATGTTTAATCTCCACTAATCATGTTGCATTTGTAAACATAACTTGTTACAATATTATATATCACATATATAATATTTTTGTAACAAAAGAAAATAATACAATTAACATATATCGCATATATATCAATGTATTACCCGGTGAGAAAATGAATCAATAAAGCGAGTCAATATTAGATAATGTAATGTAATATATCACATATATAATTATACATTAAATTATCGAATCAATACTTGATCCGACAATCCGGTTATTTCTCAAATAACCGACTAATATAAACTGTATCAGTTCATCGAATCAACACATGATCCGATGACCCGGCTATATCATATATACCCGGCTGATATCTAATATCGCGAGAATAGAATACGGTATCTCATATCGTATTATCCTCGGTTCAGCACATATCACATATGTGCTTCTATTCCGTTTTGCCTGAGTCAAGAAACCTCTGTGTAGGACTCTAAAGAATCATCAATACGCCGGCAATAGGCGATGACCATATCAAACACCCACAAGCTGCAAGCGGTCAGCTAAACGTAACAGCCACCCAGGTATTGAGCGATCAGAAGATCAACAAGCAAGTCTGTACATTCTCCTGTGAATCTAGTCAGTAACACTACCGTACAGTCCGGTCTCTTCGTCTGATATGTTGCATATCTAGTCTAGGGGTGTATACGTCAGACCCTAGTAACCGATAAGTCGTGTCGATGTGAGGCTCATAACAGGTCGAGAACCTACTGATAACTCTTACTAGTAGTACTCAATATCCGCCCAGGCCAAGGACTTCCAGTTATAGCCAATCGAACACAGCACAACATCAACTCCCTATACCGGGAGAGACAAAACCCCTCCTATCGCTCATTGCCTCCATGTGATTTGGGACTGTACCTAAAAGCCACCGTTTTGCACACCCTATTGGTCGTGGTATGATGGAAATAAAAGCATAGTGGGAATTACACAAGACTCTATGACGATCTCGGGTCTACAGACTAACCTGTACCAGTGTCACCAGAGAACTGCCATCTGACGTAAGGTATAATACCATCTGGGAGTTCTCGGCGAGTCCATTTAGTGTACCTGGTCTCCACTGAGCACCCGTACACCATCTTTGATGTCAAACATCGATGGATATGGGATCATCCATCGCCCATCATATGGGTTAAGATGCGTATACGCTAGTCTACTCTGGTATATCGATGCCCTGTCTCGACACACCCTCGACTAGGAACAGTTATAGGATGTACTCGTTGACTACCCTGGCCCCACTAGTATGATCTCATCATAGTCCTAGTAGTCGAGTACATATCATAAGGGCTTTATCAACATGTGAGAGTAAGACAGTAAACTAATATAAGTCAACATGTTAAGATAAAGTGAAACCAAATAGCATACTATCATGACGAGCAAGAAAGTCCTCTCTATATATATCCAAGCATCCATTATAATATACATCATATGTACAACAATGGCCTCCCTCTAAGGCATATATATAACTAACATGTACTACCTTCTTGTATATATAAAGTTCATCTATATTTTTGATGAAGTCAAACTCTTTGATAGCTTCATCAAAACAGATGTTCTAGCTCCGCGATATCTGCTTTAATCCGTAGATGGATTTAAGCTGCTTGCACACCTTTCCGCTGCTCCCACTATTTACGAAGCCCTCTGGCTGTGTCATGTACACGCTCTCTTCTAAATCACCATTTAGAAAAGCGGTCTTGACGTCCATCTGCCGAATTTCGTAGTCATGGTATGCAGCAATGGAAAGTAGGATCCTGATGGACTTAAACATAGCGACAGGAGAAAAGGTTTCATCATAGTCGACACCAGGCCGTTGACGAAAACCTTTGCTACAAGTTTAGCTTTGAAGGTGTCAACCATCTACACCAATTATCTTTTTTAAGATCCACTTGCTCCCGATGGGTTTTACCCCTTAGGAGAAACTTCCAAAGTCTATATTTTATTAGTGTGCATGGATTCCATCTCAGATCGCATAGCTTTTAGCCATTTCACATAGTCTCCACTTGTGATGGCCTACTCAAAACTAGTTGGGTCATCATCTTCCACAACGCAATCCTCGCTTCCGCCATCTATGAGAAAACCTTAGTATCTCTCAGGTGGGTGAGGAACCCTACTACATCTGCGGAGTGGATGAGATTCATCAGGGACTATTGAATCCTCCGGTTCCACAAAATCGTCAGTTATAGTTTGTGTTGTTAGAACTTCTTTCAGTTCAACCTCATTACTACTAATTTCTTTCACAAGAAATTCCTTTTCTAAAATAGTGGCATTCCGAGAAACAAACACATTTTGTTCCTGGTGTGGTAGAAGAAATACCCACATGAATGTTTTGGATACCCAACAAACTTGTATAGAACAGACATTGCCTTGAGCTTATTCGGATTTTGCTTTTTAACATAAGCCGAACAATCCCATATCTTAATGAAGTTAAGATATGGTCTCTTCTCCTCCCATAACTCATATGGGGTGGTAGGCATTGATTTGGTCGGAATCCTATTCAATAGGTATGCAGCTGTCTCAAGTGCATAACCCCAAAAGGAAATTGGTAACTCAGTAATACTTATCATAGAGCGCACCATATCTAATAGGGTGCGATTTCTCCGCTCCGATACTCCGTTGTGCTGTGGTGTATACGGAGGAGTAAGCTGAGAGAGAATCCCATTCTCTTTTAGATAGTCTCGGAATTCCATGCTCAAGTATTCTCCTCCTCGATTAGATGGTAGGATTTTGATACTTTTATCTGTCTAGTTCTCTACTTCGCACTTATATTCCTTGAATTTCTCAAAATCTTCAGATTTGTGTTTCATCAGGAACACATGTCCGAATCTTGAGAGATCATCGGTGAATGTAATGAAGTATGAGGAACTATTCCTGGTATGTGTAGACATAGGACCGCATACATCCCTATGTATCAGTCCCAAGAGTTCAGTAGCTCTTTCTCCGTGTCCATTAACGGAGTTTTGGTCATTTTACCTTTGAGACATGACTCGCAAGTTTCATAAGATGTAAATTCGAATATATTCAAATATCCATCTTTATGCAACTTAGCTAGTCTGGTCGTATTGATATGACCTAGTCTACAATGCCACAAGAAGGCTTCGTTCATTTCTGAACTTTTCCTCTTGTGTGTATTCCGTACAGTTAGAACTGTAGTTTTATTTAGAACGTATATATCATTACATAACGTACTAAACCCAAGCAACACTTGATTTAGGAAAATATTCATAACATTATCCTCCAATACAAAATTATATCCTTCTTTATGCAACAAAGAAACTGATATAATATTGCACATCATGTTTGGTACGTAATAACAGTCGTTCAGAATCATTGTATTACCATTTGGTAATCCCAGGTGATATTTGCCAACTGCTTTGGCTGAAATAATTGCTCAATTCCCTACTTTGAGAGACATATCACCTTTTCCCAGTTCTCTAGCTTTCCTTAGCCCATGTAACAAATTACATATGTGAGATCCTGATCCGGTATCCAATACCCAGGACGTAGGGCATACTGAGAAACAGTTCTCGGTAACGAACATACCCGAAGAAGATGCATCATTATGCTCTTTCCTCGTTCGGTGGCGTAGGAATCCTGATATTCCCCATTTCCTAGTTCAGACTTATGGCATTCATAAGATAGAGCGGAACCAACGTTTCCCAGCTCAGTATAATAAGCGGTTTCGGTCAATACATCCATATTATTATCTTGATTAAGGTGTGTCATTGGTCGCTACCTGGAGAGAGAGAGAGAGAAGGAAATGCTTTAGCATGCGCTCTTTGCAAGATTAGATTGGTTATTACCTTATCTAATCAGGATGTCTCCCACTGTTTTCATCAAATCTTCCTTCAAACCATGCAAGGTAAGATTAGCCAGGATTTATTACACCCTACAAGTTCGCCAATCGGTCAGCCAGATAGGTATTGGTACTCCGAGGGAATCTCCCCATGCTTTTTCATGGAACTAATTAAATAACCTCGTTTCCGCAGGGGCATAACCCCGTTAACACCTTTCTTAGACACCTACTGGATCGGCTAATTGTAAAGTGGAAAACTCTCCCAGGAATAAAACTTACTCGCAGTGGGTATTCGGATTCAACTATCTCATAGAAGGTATGCAATCTCATTGCAAATTTCAACACTTGAAATTCCCAATATCTATTTTTACCCCTAACGTCCGATGACCTTGACGGAGGCCAACCAACTATAGGCCGCTAGTCAAGTTCAACCCGTTCATTTTGTGATTGAATTAAACCCACCCGCATGACCCATGACGGAGGCCAACCAGGTTGTATGACTATCCTAATCTAATCGCATCATATACGGCAGATAAACACTAATCGGCTACCGCACACTACGCCTTGACGGAGGCCAATAAACGCAACACGAATACTAAATTGCACTTATCTGAAACGACGGAGGGCTACGACTGGTTTTGTAGAAAACCTTTAACGTAATGAACTTGATATTGTTGTAGAATCTAGTAATTTGAAAAGGAGTGTTTTCTGTAGCATTTGCTAATTTTGCTAAAGAGGTCACTCCCGGTGAATGGATCTTGGCTCTTTCCTCATAGAATGAGGTGCTGGGTATTCATCAAGGAATACCACTATGCAAAGCAAGAACTAGAGAAGCTATTAAAACAAAACCGAGTGGGTTATACTATTTGCTAGTTTTGCTAAAGAGGTCACTCCCGGTGAAGGGATCTCGGCTCTTTCATCATCGAATGAGGTGCTGGATATTCATCAAGGAATACCCTTATGCAAAGCAAGAACTAGAGCTACCTTTTTAAAAAAAATTGATTCTACAACATCTTTAGGTTTCTTTTCTTTACATTAATCTCATTAATGATGTCCCATCATTTATGTTTCCCTAAACATTACAGAAAAGAAATGAAAATAGAACGTACGCATATGCCATCTGCATTCGCCACGGGGCTTTGTCATGCACCGTTAGGTTACTTAACTAACGGCAGAGCGGGGGCTGGACTAGCGTGGGTGCAAAACATAAGCAACGTTTATTATATATATCATTTATATATATATATATAGCATTCGTCTCACGCAGTTATATGATCACATCACAGAACCCAAGCAGCAGAAGCAAACATATGAAATATTGGATATACTAGGAGGTCCATATTTTTAATTCAGCCATTAATGAAAACACGGATTCCACGGTCATGATGAATAGCCAAACCCACATCCCTAGACCCCTACGGAGCGGCAAGCAACCCTGCCAATTCTAGATTTAGGAGACCCGGTCTCGACTCCTCAAGATGGTCTCCCACTGGACTCTAGAACCCGGTTTCTTATGCTCCCTGCCTTGGGTCTATCCTAATGCGGAAAAGTAAATAATATACATCAATGGTGACATCATCCTCAACCCGGAAGTCTCCCAATAAAAGAATATTACATAATTTTACATGAATGAAAATGAAAAACTCTCTTCTCACGCAAAACCCTCCGGCTATTCAATCACGACGATCCAATATAACATATCACAGCAACATATAAACATCCCATGTCATCAACGTAATAAATATGTGTATCCCGAATGTCATTGACATATAGCAACGAGATCGAAGATAGCCCACATATTACACTTACGGTCGCAAAAAAAGAAATGAAAAACTACAATAATTAGAATCCGTATTTCACTTAGACATCATAAACCCGGAATATCACATATTCCGAATTTCAAGCTTAACCTATAAAGCTTGCATTTTAGTCTCAAATCGAAAACACTTTTCAATAACTTAGTCGGGTAATTCAACAAGATTCCCGACTAAAATAATCGAATACAAGTCGGGAACTTTACTAGATGGTCGTACCCCCGATGCCGACGACGAAGTGCACTTAGGCTGAACACCGTGGCCGCGAGCATCCGAGTAGATGCTATTAGCAATGGGGTTCTCCTACGATCACTTGGTTGGGGCAATGGGGCATGGCTATCTAGTAGAGTTATCCGGTGAGTGTTCGCGTACTATACGCGATTACGACGGAGTTTTGATCCGAATCAAAACTCCGTGGCAATCGATCAACATAGACTAAAATGCTAGATTTACAATTACCAAACTAGTTTTCACAAAACTAATTGAATGTAAATTCCATGTATTGTATCATATATCAAATTTAAACCCGAAACGATATTAAAACACGACTACAAAACACTCTGAATGGCCCCAATAGAAAATTTAACATCACATGCAAACTGGGCTAAACAAACATTACTTGAAACCCAAAAACCATCAGAACAAAACAGGGGGACCAGCCAGGCCGGCCATTCTAGCACAGGGGGACCAGCCAAGATGGCAAATAGAGGTTTTCCCCGGGTCATTTTTGGAGTTTTGACCTCGAATTTCTCTAGTATTCTAGTTACATCATATGCAATATTCTGAACTTGTTTAAAAATATTTCAGAGGCCTTTAAAATTTCGACAGAACCTTGGTTTTAAGGTTTCGGTTTTCGGAGTTGTTTTGGTTTCGTGATTCTAATAACATCGTCTAATCTTCTAGCCTGGCTCTAATACCATGAAAGTGTACCCTAGCACCACCACTGGGTTTTCACAAGTATCTAGCATGCTATTTTAAAAAAAAATCTTGGTGCTAAGATACACTATCCAAAGATCTTAACTAGAATATTAGGGTTTAACATGATATGAAAAGAACTAAGTTAAGTGATGGAGGCAACAACCTTTGAAGACCGTGTCCTTCTGTAACATTTCAAAAAAAAAATATTATTTTTGGGAATTTTTATAATTTAATAATAAAATATTGAATATTTTAATAAGGCGGTATAATTAAATACCGATAAATTGGGAATTTTTTTTGAAAATTATGGAAATTACTAAAAAGATGGTGTTTATGTGAATTATGCAAATTTTAAGTTTTTATGATTAATTATATGCTAATTTAGTGCTAATCGCGATTAAAAATCGTTAATCGCGCTTTAAGCGTATTTTGTACAAAATATTGCACCGTATCATTTTTACACTTGTTACATTTATTTCCATGGCTTGACTTCATGTTCTTTTACCATGGTTGTTGTTTTTAAGTTAAAGGAATTAGAAAAGAAAAGAAAAGAGTATTATATGGAGGTATGATTAGAGAGAGAAAAAGTGGGTGATGGGTCAACCCTTGTTATGAGCCATCCCCCATCATTTCTTCCTCTCATTTCTCTTACCTCTCTTCCCTTGTTGTTGCTGCTGCTGCACACCCCTCCTCCTCCATCTTCAAGCCATAAAACTCCATGAAAAAAACTCCAAAACCTCATTCCCACTTCACAAAAAGGGTGCACAAGCTCACAAGCTATAGTATGGACCAAGAAAAACTTGATTTTGGCGCTGTAGAGGATTCATGGGAGCTAGATGAGGTAAACCCTTTCACAATTAGTGTAGTTTTTCCTTTGCTAAAGCCTCTTTTTAAGTTTAAAGGTGATTTGGTGATGTTTAGCGAAGTTTGAAATCTCAAGTTAGGAATTAGGGTTATTTTTGAGTTATGGTTGTGTAATTGGACTTTAGTCGTGACCCTAAACTCCCCCAATTGCCCAAAACCCAGACCTAACCAAACGTGGAACTGAAAACAGAAGCTTTGCATGTCGGTTTGTGATGAATTGGAGCGTGCAGGTGAATCTGGGATGACCTGAGAATTTTACGAGTTAAACAAATAACCCCAGTAGACTAGAATTGACCCTAGGAACCTACTGTACTAAAACAAGATCCCCAATCCACTGGAAAACCGGCCTTGCCGGAATTATAGGGGTAGGGGCCAGCCACTTGGTGGGGTAAGGTGTCGGGGTTGGTCCAATAGCTCATATACATCATATACTACATCCTAGACTTGTTTGCTTACCTAGTTTTCACCTTATACAAAATCTGGGACTAAAAACTTGGTTTGCTGTTTTGATTCGAGATATGATTTTCCGTATTTTAAATTCTGGATTTTTGTGTTTGTGCTTTATCTCGATCACGTGACGTTTGTACGTCTATATCGAGTGATATCGGGTTGATTTGCGGGAGTAGACCATAGGTTTTAACCTATAAGCTTTTAAGCGTATCGTTTTGGGTTTCGTGTGTCGTTTTAGTTTCGATTTGGTTTTAATGCGATGCGATACGTGTGACATGTAGGTACCCCCACGATGATTCGAGACGATGAAGATGATGAAGGCGACATCGACATCGGCAAGCAAGATCAAGGTGAGTAGATTATATCTACGGGGGAAGTCGGGTGGATGGCGTATAGCACCCCCGCAGTTCGACACTTAGTATACTATATATATACGTATGATAGCTTTAAGTGTGTTATGGATATTCTAGATGTGATTAGGTGTATTATGGATAGATTCGGGTTTAGAAGTAAACTAGTATAGTTTCCTAGTTGCGAACCCTAGAATAGGTTTACACCCCCCACATGCTTGCTTGTTATACCTATACCTGGATGATGAGGATAGTGGATAATATTTGGATATGAGTCGATGACTTAGGCATAGTGCCGTGATATCGGTGATATGATGTGATTCGTATTTGGGATACGACATGAGATTTTAGCAGGCCTTTAGACGTGTGTTTCACACACGCATTTATATTTATATAGATGGTATCGATTTGTACTAGACATAGATCAGTACCCCAGATCATGAGATATGATGATGAGAATGCCAAATAATTGATGAGATGAATGTGATATTGACCCGTACCCAGATTTGGGATGCCGTACGATGATTTACCATACGAGCTTTATATTGATGATAGATCCGCACTCATGACTCAAGGATGTCATATGATATTGTATCGTATGCGGTACCTTGAGGCGGGATCACCGACTATTATATTTATGTATATATATATATATATATATCGACTCAGATTTAGGTGGTTTTCATACTCGTCCCGATTAGTTTGTTAGTTAGATCTGTAGTTTGCTTAGTAGATGTCAGTCTAGACCGATGTCATACCTATTTCAAAAACTAACGAATCGGGAGTATTTTAAAGACAGGCAAAGGGATTCTACGGATATTTTCAAAATACACATCTTTTCTTAAAAACACCGTAGCCCTTATTTTTCCTAAAAACCCCGATTCGTCTTCTTTCAAATGGCAAAACAATATGATATAGATATATTGATGTAGATACTGCACTGTTGTGTTTATTATTCATTTGCCGCATATTCTTGCTTTTCGCATGGCATGGCATGTTGAAATATGTTTATCGTTATATCAAAACCATGCTGTTAGGACACCAGCACCATTATCGATGATGCATATGTTCCACGTACACCTGCTTGCCAGCTCACACACTTCATCATCGATAATTTCCATGTCACTACACTGTAGGACTGTTGCATTCAGGATATGATCCCTTGCATAGCACACTTGTGCACATACATACTGTACACTCATACTTGTGTACATACCTATTGTACACCCATACGTGCATACATACGTATTCGCACGTACATAGATGATTCTGGCTTGATTAGAGATTTGGGAACCGCAAGATACTCTTTAAAACTGATTCATTTTAAAACAGCGGTTTCCTTCAATATGTGCATATTACTATTCCATGTTGCATGATATGCCAATATGCTTACATTCTTTTACATGTCGCATACATCATACTTTTTGATTATACGCATTGAGATATGTTGTTTCCATGATATTTCTGGATTTGGGAACCGTCAGTATTTCAAAAGAGAGCATGTAATTGTTTTTAAAACCCGGTTACCCTTGATATGATATTTCAGTGCGTCCACCATGTGTTTTCTCGGTTCTGAGAGCGACATGTGAAACCCGATTCGAGGAGGCGGATGAGGCCGATTGCGGGTACATGGTGGACCCGGTATGGTACCCCGGGGTGAGAACGGATCGCTGTGTGGTAGACGGTGAGCCTGGCAGAGGGACTACTACCTACCGGTGACAGTTTTGGGCTTGGCGGATATCCGGAGGATACCGACCGGAGTCGAAAGATGATATGGACCGATCCGGACTGACGGAGCCCGTGGGTCAATCCGGACTGACGGAACCCGATATATGAGGATTTACGTGCCGATGCTAGGCACAAGTTTCATGATGTTTTCGAGTGTCGATGCTTGACACTCAGGTTCCATGATTTGATATGTCGCGAGCGACACATGTTGATTTACATCCTCAAACTTCCATGCATATGCTTTATGTTATTTACATGCATGATGTTTATTGTCATTGGGTGACACGTGGACGATATCCACATACATATAGTTGACATTGATGACATGATCACATAGTTGGACGAGATCCACATACATAATGACATTGATTACATAGTTGGATGATATCTACATACTTATAGACTTCATGATATAGTCGACATTGATCATACCTCATATTGATGATATGTTATTACCTGAGGCGCTGGCACAAGCACTTGGCACTACACTCATGTATAGATGTTACATTGCCACCTTATTATGCTTCAGACTTATTCATTTGAGGTTTATATAAATATCTGATCGTATTGACCTACGATTGTGTCATACATACGATTTCTGCTCTGTGATATTTTCTACTCACGAGTTGGCAACTCATCCCCGTTGTGCCACAGTTCTTACAGGTTTTGCCGTACAGGTTCCATTGCGGCTTTTTTGGCACATTGCTTCCTTTCTGGGTGATTGCTTTGGTTGGTGGCTTCTTTTGCATCAGAACCACCATTGTATATGTATTATTCAGTTGTGTCTAGAAATTCCATCAACCAACTTGTATATTGTTTCAGACTTAGAAAACCAGTTATGTATTATTTCGACCTTAGAGTCGCGCGTTGTAGTATTATGGTTTTCATGCTGATTTCGAGTTTTCTTTTTGAGTTTTGATCCCCGCCCTTTGGCGTTGTATATTATATTGCTTGCGTGGTTGTGACCGTCGATTGACGAAGAGCTAGCTCCCGCTTGGGGATGCCTTTTATCATTACATATATATTATTCTTGTTGTACCCCGTTCGGGGCCAGTATTTACAAAGGAAACTCTACCAAAATTTTCAGAAAAGACTAGAGGTTTTAAAAATGCATATTCGGCTTACTTATTTAAAAAATTTGTTTTTAAAACATGTTTTCTTCGCTTCTTAAAACTAGTTTTCTTTATTTACTCCTTAAAAATGGTTTTAGATTTCTGGGCTTTTGGCTTACTTGAATTAGATGAGGTCCTATAGACTTCATATGATTCAAGGGCCAGTCACGTGCTATTTCGAGTCGTTACACCTTCACTTCTATAGCTCCGGGTAGTAGTCCCTACGACTCTACTAGGCTCCACTTGAAGATTTAACGAGGTTCTTTTATGATCTTCGTGCCGAAGATGATCCATCCGAAGCTTCTCTTATCCAGGCTACCTCTTCACTATACACTCATTAGTGAAAGAAACACACTAGTTTAAAGTGCTAATCTAAACTAGGATGATGAAGTAGGGGTTCTAAGCTCACATAGATTGGTCTAAAGCCATATGGTTCACATCATATGTGAAGGTTTATGGCTTTGAGGTGGAGGAAGAAGAAGATAGTGAGAGCTAGAGAGAGTGAAGAAAAATGAGCTCAAGAAAAAATCTCTAGTCAAGAATGGCTAAGCTCAGGTGTTCACTTATTGAAGCATACAATTTATTCCAATAATAAATTGCTCCCATGCTTCAATGGTGAATACAAATGAATAAACAAATGATAAATGCCATGCTTCATCCCATGCTTAAAATATCTTCTATTTTCCACCTCATTTCTATTTTCCCAAAATAGAAATTCCAAGCATGCTTCATTATATATATATATATATCATATATATAATTATATATATAAAGAAAAGAAAATAATTAGTGAGCAATAATATTAGTTAATGTATAATTATATCAAATATAAATATACATCAAATTATTTAATCAGCACTTGATTTAATAATCCGGTTATATCATATATAACTGACTAATATCATATATCTGTATATCACATTATCAAATCAACACTTGATTTTATATCACATATAACCTAACTGATAACATTTATAGCCAGATTAGAATATGGTATCATATACTCGTATTAATCAAGCCCCCGCACATATCAGCATATGTGCCCTACTTCGTTTCGCTTGAACTATGGAACATTTGTGTAGGACACTAAAGACCCGTCAATACACCAGCAGTAGGTAATGATCATATCAGTTACCCACAAACAGTCTGCGGTACTAGCTGGACGTAACGGCTACCGAGGTACTGAGCGAATAGAAGATCGACAAGCAAGATTGTCCAAATTCCTATGAAGCCTATAAGTAACACTTACCGTACAGTCTGGGCTCTTCGTATGATATGTCGCATATCGAGTCTAGGGGTGGAATCGTCAGACCCTAGTAACTTGATAAGTCATGCCGATGTATGGCTTATAACGGTTCGAGAAACTACTGATAACTTTTACCAGTAAATCTCATAAGCCCTGACTGTTATAGCCAATCGAGTATAGCGCAACATCAACTCCCAATAACGGGAGAGACGAAACCCCTCTTATCGATCACTGCCTCCATGTGACTCGGGATTACTCCTTTGAGCCGTGGTATAGAGAAAATTAAAGCACAGTGGGAACCACATAAGACACTATGACGATCTCGGGTCTACAGACTAACCTATACCAGTGTCACCAGAGAACTGCTATCTGACGATAGGTATGGTACCATCTAGGAGTTCTCGGTGAGTCCTGTTCGATGTACCCATTCTCTAATGAGCACCTGTGTACAATCTTGGATGTCAAACACCAATGGTTATGGGATCGATCATCTCCCCTTACAGGGTCAAGAAACGTACACACTAGTCTACTCTGGAATATTGATGCCCTGCCTTGATACTCTCTCAATTAGGAACTATTAAAGGATGTGCTTGTGGACTACACAAGTCCTAGTAGTATGTGTTGGAGATAGTGCCCTCAGAGTCAATTATTGGATCACAGGCGCATGATTGCAATGATTGAGGGAAGACCTGTCCCAGTAGGACAGTCTTACTGAAGATGATAGTATGTTATCTGGTTTATCTTTATCATCGTGTACTGCTTTAGGTGACCTTACAGGTCACTATTGCACGTTGATAGAGCCCCTAGGATTCTTGCTTGACTGCCAGCAGTATGAGGGCGATCATATATGTAGGAGCTGGTAGTCTATAAGCACATCCTTAAACGGTCCCTAGTCGTGGGAGTTTCGAGACAGGGCATCGATACTCCAGAGTAGACTAGTGTATACAGTCAAGACCCCGACGAAGGGCGGTGGCCGATCTCACAAGCCACTGGTGTCAGTTGGTTCGCCTAAGATGTATACAGGTGCTCATTGGGTTATGAGTACACCGGACAGGACTCGCCGGGAACATGCTAGTTGGTCTTATACCTGACGTCGGATAGCAGTTCCCTGGTGACATGTGTACAGGTTAGTTCATCGACCTGAGATCGTCATTTGTCTCGTGTGAGTTCCCGCTGTACTTTGATTACTACCCTACCTCAAAGGAGACGTGCAAACAGGTTTTAGTTGGGTACAGTCCCGAGCCACATGGAGGCAGTGAGCGGATCTTCAGGGGTTCGTCTCTCCCGGTATTGGGGGTGAGGTCGCGCTGTGTCTAGGAAAGCTCTTACACGAAGTCCTTGGCCAAGGAAGGAGATTTACTGGTAGGTATTCCAGTAGTATCTCAGGGTGTTCTGGGCTGCACTCCGACACGACTTGTACCGCTATTTGGGGTCTGACTTTTACCAACCCTCTAGGCCCGCCATGCGATGCTCATAGACGAATGGACCGGACTGTACGGATATTGTCACTGACAGACTCAGTAGGGTGTCAGGCTGAGTTCGCTCACAGACGTCCCTTTTGGTCAATAGCTGGTAGCCCGTCACGTATGGCTAATACCTCTGACGTACTAGTGGTTAAATCCACAGCCATAGTATTGACGAGTCTTTAGAGTCCCCCACAGACAGTTGCTCAAGTTTTGGGCAAAACGCTGTAGAGGCCGTATGGAGATATGGCAGGGTTCGATCAGATACGTGCGGTATTGCACGGATCATGATCGGACGGATAATACTAGCGGGCTTTGGTTTAAGCCGGATCCTAGTATAATACAGTGTAGAATTTGTCTCATTGCATTTGTATTCGATCAGAATACAAATGCGGGTATGTATATACAGTAGCGGGGTTTTCCTGTAATTTATTACGGGATCATTTTTCCGAAGTTGCCAGTTTATTTTCCGGTTTCGGCCATTTCCCTTTGTATCTTTCTTTGGCCGAAAAATGGTGGAGGATGGCTTATTTGCAATTGTGCAAATTAGCATTGTGGAGGGTGTTCTTTGCATTTTGTTGTGTCATGATGGTTGCACCATCCCTTGACTTTCTTGACTTCATCATTGCTTGACTTTGGGTTCATGATGGTTGATTTGGAGTGAGGTTTTGGTTGTAATGATTCTTGATCATCATGACCCTTTATCTCTCTTGGATAAGGTTGGGGCTCACTTCTTTTTCATGAGAATTCACTCCATTCTCTCACCCTCCAATGTTTTGGCCGGCCATGCTCTTATGGGGCTGTCCAAATTTTTTTGTGGGGATTTTGATCTATTTGGCTTTGTAAAAATCCCCAAGTTCATCTACAAAAGGTTCATATATCATTCCTCCACTTATATGACAACTTCCACAACCCCAAATGAGATAAAGTATTCTACAGATAACCTACAGCATCCTTGGGCACGTCGGCTCGCCAACTTCGTGCCCGAGTTGCCTCGTTCCAGAGGTGGGAGCCCGTAAAAGAAGCCGACGACATGGTGCCCTTCCGGCGAGGAGGTGGAGACCGGACATTCCACGGGAGATCGGGACGGCGACGAGAAGACCGAAGGACACGGATCGCTCGGTAAATCTCTCTACCCGTTCTTTAGTTAGCTAGGATTAGATTAATAGCCCGATCCAGGATTTTTGTGCGCGGTGGTGCCGGTTTAACAGTTATAGAAAATTATCTTTTCCGCATTTTGGCTTCGGATAGACGGCCGGGGCGCCACCGTGCACTTACACTGGTATCAGAGCCACGCCATTAACCTAGTCTTGCTTGCTCTAGCGTGTTTAAAACTTCGGTCGAACAAATTTCCAAAACCCCGTTTTCATTTTGACAGTTTCTGTCGATTTTCAGAAGTGCTCAGAAAATTTTTCAGTACGTTGAAGAATGATGTGCAGGGTTTTGTAAGAGCACTGTAAAAATTTGGTGACCTGATCCTTCAATAGGGCCGCGGAACCGCGGCCATAACCCCACTTTTGCCGCTGTTCCGCCGCAGGAATTAAGCTTCATTTCACCAATTTTTTCCAGTGGGCTTCTGGGTTGAAAATAGGGTTCTTGGGATATTCTTTTTCGGCCCAGAATTTCTGTGAGTGCTACAGTAGTTCTTGGGGCCCACTTCGATAAATTTGATCGATCGAATATTTTAAACATGTTAGTTCACAGTATTTACATTATATCTGCGACCGTGAATGTCACTTGATCGGTAAATCATGTCTAACTGCTATAGCCCGGTTAGACGGATTTGCGAACGTGACATTCACGTTGATGTTCTATGTTGTGCTGTGATGTTGCGGATTGGTCGTGGGGGATAGCCTGGATGCAATGTTAGTACAATTTTGGTTTTATACGTAAATTTGATATTACGGGACGAGCGTCCAACATGTGGACTGCCGTCACTGCCTGTTTGTATATTATTCTTTTAGGGCACGACCGGGGTGAGGTCGATGTACCCGTTGTATGTATATTTTACTTTCTGTACTAGGATTACCCCATGGAGGGGTGCACGGATAGCCGGGTTCTAGAGGGCAACGGGCCCGCATCTCATGGAGTTGAGACGGAGGGGGCTTCACTCTAGAATTGGCGGGCTATTCGTCGCACTCGTAGGGGGTACAGGTTGACCCAGGTTACCGGATTCCGTGAAGTGCTGGGTGGTCCATTCATGTTGCTGAAGGGGGCCGCCTCGCTTCAGGTTTTGGCGGGTAACTTGCCGCGCCCGTAGGGGTCTAGGATTTCGTTGCACAGGCTATCCACATGACCAGGGGAACGTCGGGTTTCAGTAGCGGCTCTGTGAAACCCGGGGATCCCAGATATCTGTATTGTTCTATGATGATTATTACATTTCTGTGATGTTGCATTTTTATCACGCCTTGAGCAAAATATTATATATTGATATATATACTAGTAGATGTTGTATATGTTTTGCATCCGCACTAGTCCAGTCCCCGCTCTGTCGTTAGTTAAGTAACCTAACGGGTGATGACGGGACCCAGTGGCGAATGCGGATGGCATATACGTACATCATTATTTTCGTTCTTTATTGGTGTGATCAATTGATGGGAATGCGTTGATTCGGATCAATGCAAGTTAAACAAACCTATTCTGATGTTGTTGGAACACTTTTTCGAAAAGCTGTTATTGCAAGGACGTTCACTTTTGTTTTGCATAGTGGTATTCAGTTGGAATATCCTGCTCCTCAGTCGACGAGGCAAGGGCCGAGATCCCTTCACCGGGAGTGACCCCTTGGACAGAAGTTTGCGTCAGGGAAATAACTTCACTATAGCCGATTACTTTTACTTTGCATCGTGGTATTCAGTTGGAATATCCTGCACCTCATTCTACGGGGAAAGAGACGAGATCTCTTTACCAGGAGTGACCTCTTTAGCAATGGTTTTCGCCACTATATTTTTTAAAAGCTATCCGGTTCCTTCAACGATATCAAGTTCATTACGTTAAAGGTTTTCGCCAGAAACCATTCGTAGCCCTCCGTCGTTTCATATGGATAGTCAATAAGTATTCAAGCTGTGTATGTTGGCCAAAGTCAAGGCACAGTGATTGGTAGCTATTGGGTATTCATATGCAGCATAGATAGATGCGTTGGTTTGGGACAGTCGTACTGCCATGTTGGCCAAAGTCAAGGGTAGGTACGGGTGGGTTCAAATTAACCTGGAGAATGATGGGTAGAACTTGACATGTGACTTATGATATGTTGGCCAAAGTCAAGGTCATAAGAGCATGGGGAAAAAATCACATCGGGAGTTTCTAAGGAAACTGAAACTTGCCAGATATGCGCATACCTTCTGGAGTATAATAACGTGAGCGGATTCCGTCACGTTATCATGCGATGATAGTTTTATCGCGATTCCCACTGATGAGTTAGTTTACTCCTCGGGTGATCCCGACTAATTCTTCTTTCAGGTTTGGAGGAGAATTTGACGGTACAGTGGGAGGTTTCCTGATTAGATAAATTGGTAACCATTCTGATCTAGGTTAGAGTGCACGCTGAGTGTTTCTTTTCTCTCTCTCTTTGGCAGCGACCATTGACCCGACCCTAGACTATGACTCAGTGACCAAGTTGACCGAACCTTCTTAAACACTGGCTTTTGGATTGTCAGAGTTGCAAACCTCATTGCCACTCCTACTTTTACCCTTTTCTCCAGGACACCCCGTATTACTACGAACGTCCACTTCCATTGGATAAAACCATCGTATGGTTATATACGAACTCGAAGGAATTTATTCGAGGATGGTTTCCGGTTCTGGAGAAAACGGATAGGACTATTCAGTTGTCTTTTCCTTTTACCTTCTCTCAGGTTGCGAGTACTCCTTGGTTTAGGAGATAGTACACCTATTACGCAAATTGGATAGTTTTCTTCCAAACTTTAGGCTGGTGCCGAACGGTGGGGAATAAAGAAAACCAATTAGCATAACGATGGTGTACAGAAGGTATTAAGTAAAGACATATCAAGGGATTAGTAAGAGGGCAAAGTAAATTGCGACTGCTATTCACGACCAAACCAAGTATTTCTTCGCCAATCCTAAATCACCTTTGTATTTCTCCAGGACACTCCGTATCACTACGAAGATCCACAGTTTGTTGGATACTCCATCGTATGGTTATATACGAACTCGAAAGGAACTTGTTCCAGTTCGGGGATGGATTCTGGTTCAGGAGAAATAGGAATAAAGTTTATTCGGTTGTCTTTTATCTTCATCTTCTCTCGTATTGCGAGCGCTCCTAGGATTAGGACAGTACACCCATTATGCTTATAGGATAGTCTTCTTCCAAACCATAGGCTGGTGCCGAACGGTAGGGAAGGAAGAAAACCATTTGGCCTAAAAGGGTGTACAGAAGATAATGACTAAAGACATATAAAGGGATTTGGAGAGATGGCAAAGAATTATACGGTTACAGTTGTGAATCTGGATAATGGAAGAGGCATTACTAGGAATACCAGAATACCCCATCGAAACATTTCAATGTTTCAGTTTCACTGTGTATTGTTAAAAGAAAACTGATTTCCCAATTAGTCTTTACTCTAGGGTATGTATTTACCAGGTATGATTCTCACATCTGTATAATTTTACAGATGATGAGTGGGAGTAAGTTATTGGGAATTAGGTGATCATCCTCATTATATCGGAATTCGTTGTAATTGGTGATATTTGAGGAAATCGCCTGGGTTGTTTGCCGGACGGTAAATATTTGGTTTTGAATATTCGCTGTTATGCACCAATTTCAAATTGATATATCTGTACGTCTATTTTCATAGAGTGAGATATACCTTTTTGAAATTATGTCTATGACATTTACCTATATCAGTGGATGGTTAGGTAAGGAGCATCAAACAGCGGTGTAATTCTTCTTAACCAAAGGTACAGTTTTCAACCTACGACACACAGGGATTGAGTTATCAGACTCAAAGGACTTATATAGAGTATTGTATGTTGTCCAGTGTCCATTAGGACAGAGGGGTTGGTCCTCGTACTATATTCGGTTTACTTATGACTTCTCTAGTTCTTAGACAAGTGTTTCGTAGAAACACAAGGTCTGGGTTTTGAGAAGTTATAGGTATATGAATAAAGTAGAGAACCAGGCGTCACAAGTATCGGGATTCTTCAAGGTGATCGAAGATGTTGATACTTGTGTATGGTATTCAGTTGATAGTAATGATTAAGGGAACTTGCTTCTCTTTCAGGTTACTCATAATTGGAAGTACTCCTAAGTTGAGTAACGCTGATCGGCCTCCTTCCATTTAGTTAACATGCACTGGAGACAGCTGCATGGTTTGAATCTGGGTCAATTAAATCAGTGCCTCTGGTTCTATATTGGATATAGAAAAGTTCATATCTTAACGATGTTAAGGTAAGGGGAGTTGTCCGGCTTATGCTTAAAACCAGACTCTGGATAACTCAAGGCACGTTTCTGTAATGACTGTTTGTGGGTTGACCCAGGCTATGACGAGGGTTGACTTTCTACCATCTGGAAGATCAATAGTGATATTGTTCTAAACTCGCCACAGTTTTAACAAAAATGGATTTTTTTAAGAAAACAGTAGTGGGAGTATAGTAGAACCGGAAGTGATTCCAGAACCGCAAACGATTACTGAAAGTTTGATAGGATCCTAAAGATTCAATCTGGCTTGACATTCCATTGGCCACTCCACAGATAAAGTGGGTAACCTCAGGCACTCGAGAGGTACTTCGGTATGCTCAAGGACGGTGGCAGGGATGTTCTTGTTTACCCAGACTTGCCATTGCTGTTGTTCCAGACTGTGAGACCCAGCAGGAGGATGAGTATAGCATCGTTCTAAACTAGCTTTAGAAGTGTACGTCTATATGACTCTGCCAGAGGGTTGTCGTAGTCAGTGGGAGCAGCGGAAGCATTGGTGGACAAGTGGCTTATGTCTATTTATAGACTAAAGCAGATATAGCGGAGATAGATCATCTATTTCTGACGTGACAATCATAGATTTGGCTTCATCAAAATAGGGGATGGATCTGTTAAGAAGGTACTGGGTGTGATGTCCTGGTATTTGATGACATACACAGAGTAGGAAGTTATATTCCTATACTACGATTGGTTATACTTTGGTTGTCACATAATGGTTTCTCCATATGGGACTTGGATATAATATCAGACATTCTGGTTACTGGATCTAAGGTTTTAGATCTATATTTGGGTGGTTTCCCAATCAGGGTACTTAGACAGCATTCTAAAGGTATTTAGAATGGACGACTCCTGGCAAGGTAGTGTACCTGCAGGTGATGGAGTCACCCTCTCTAAAGGTGTCTACAGACTAAAGTGGAGAGGGATGTGCATGATTGGCAGATCACTTGCTTAGGCAATTGAGTCAATCATGAGATGTCAAGTACCACGCCAGATGTTGTTTTTGCAGTGGATGCAATAAGATGATAATAATCCAATCCTGGAAAACCAATCGGAAGCAGTTTTAGAACATAAGTGGATGTTCTTAGGATATGATAACGGTATCCTCCTTTGGGAGACTGTTATCATTCCAGGCTTCCAAGGTGACCTGAATAACAGAGAGGTTGTCAGAGTTATAGTTTTCCTTCTGACGAGGGGCGGTATTTTGGACAGGTGGTCCAAGGGGATACTGAGGGAGGCATGGCGCAGGATACTGATTAAGTTCAGTTGACGATACAGTCTAAGAAGTTTGGATTTGGAATTCATTTATGAGCAAGGTCCTATCAAACATCCAGACACATTCTAAGACAGGTATTGCTCATATCGGGAGATGGTTTTCTCCACGAACTTGAGATATAGAGAGACATAGAAAGAAACATCAAGGCGGATCCACTCACTGAGGCTATTCCTCGAACGCAAAAATTTCGCAAACGGGTTTTGTAAGACTGATTAGTAGAGGAGTTGGGTGATCGGTATCACACGGGCTGTGAGTATGTGACATCGCAATAATTTGCCTTGAGTGCAAGTGGGAGATTGTTGGAGATAGTGCCCTCAGAGTCAATTATTGGATCACAGGCACGTGATTGCAATGATTGAGGGAGGACCTGTCCCAATAGGACAGTCTTACTCAAGATGATAGCATGCTATCTGGTTTATCTTTATCATCGTGTACTGCTTTAGGTGACCTTACAGGTCACTATTGCACGTTGATAGAGCCCCAAGGATTCTTACTTGACTGCCAGCAGTATGAGGGCGATCATATACGTGGGAGCTGGTAGTCTATAAGCACATCCTTAAACGGTCCCTAGTCGTGGGAGTTTCGAGACAGGGCATCGATACTCCAGAGTAGACTAGTGTATACAGTCAAGACCCCGATGAGGGGAGGTGGCCGGTCTCACAAGCCACTGGTGTCAGTTGGTTCACCTAAGATGTATACAGGTGCTCATTGGGTTATGAGTACACCGGACAGGACTCGCCGAGAACATGCTAGTTGGTCTTATACCTGACGTCAGATAGCAGTTCCCTGGTGACATGTGTACAGGTTAGTTCATCGACCTGAGATCGTCATTTGTCTCGTGTGAGTTCCCACTGTACTTTGATTACTACCCTACCACGCTCAAAGGAGACGTGCAAACATGTTTTAGTTGGGTACAATCCCGAGCCACATGGAGGCAGTGAGCGGATCTTCAGGGGTTCGTCTCTCCTGGTATTGAGGGTGAGGTTGCGCTGTGTCTAGGAGAGCTCTTACACGAAGTCCTTGGCCAAGGCAAGAGATTTACTGGTAGGTATTCCAGTAGTATCTCAGGGTGTTCTCGGCTGCACTCCGACATGACTTGTACCGCTATTGGGGGTCTGACTTTTACCAAGCCCTAGGCCCGCCATGTGATGCTCATAGACGAACGGACAGGACTGTACGGATATTATCATAGATAGGCTGAGTAGGGTGTCAGGCTGAGTTCGCTCACAGACGTCCATTTTTGTCAATAGCTGGTAGCCCGTCACGTATGGCTAATACATCTGACGTGCTAGTGGTTAAATCCACAGCCATAGTATTGACGAGTCTTTAGAGTCCCCCACAGACAGTTGCTCATGTTTCGGGCGAAACGCTGTAGAGGCCGTATGGAGATATGGCAGGGTTCGATCAGATACGTGCGGTATTGCACGGATCATGATCGGACGGATAATACTAGCGGGCTTTGGTTTAAGCCGGATCCTAGTATAATACAGTGTAGATTTTGTCTCATTGCATTTGTATTCGATCAGAATACAAATGCGGGTATGTATATACAGTAGCGGGGTTTTCCTGTAATTTATTACGGGATCATTTTTCCGAAGTTGCCAGTTTATTTTCCGGTTTCGGCCATTTTCCTTTGTATCTTTCTTTGGCCGAAAAATGGTGGAGGAGGGCTTATTTGCAATTGTGCAAATTAGCATTGTGGAGGGTGTTCTTTGCATTTTGTTGTGTCATGATGGTTGCACCATCCCTTGACTTTCTTGACTTCATCATTGCTTGACTTTGGGTTCATGATGGTTGATTTGGAGTGAGGTTTTGGTTCTAATGATTCTTGATCATCATGACCCTTTCTCTCTCTTGGATAAGGTTGGGGCTCACTTCTTTTTCATGAGAATTCACTCCATTCTCTCACCCTCCAATGTTTTGGCCGGCCATGCTCTTATGGGGCTGTCCAAATTTTTTAGTGGGGATTTTGATCTATTTGGCTTTGTAAAAATCCCCAAGTTCATCTACAAAAGGTTCATATATCATTCCTCCACTTATATGGCAACTTCCACAACCCCAAATGAGACAAAGCATTCTACAGATAACCTACAGCATCCTTGGGCACGTCGGCTCGCCAACTTCGTGCCCGAGTTGCCTCGGTCCAGTGGTGGGAGCCCGTAAAAGAAGCCGGCGACGTGGTGCCCTTCCGGCGAGGAGGTGGAGGCCGGACATTCCGCGGGAGATCGGGACGGCGACGAGAAGACCGAAGGACACGGATCGCTCGGTATATCTCTCTACCCGTTCTTTAGTTAGCTAGGATTAGATTAATGGCCCGATCCGGGATTTTTGTGCGCGGTGGTGCCGGGATTTTGGCCTCGGATAGACGGCCGGGGCGCCGCCGTGCACTTACAGTATGATCCGCATCATAGTCCTGGTAGTCAAGCAAACATCATAAGGGCTTTATCAATATGTATCAGAGAGACAGTATAATAATACAAGTATATATGTTAAGATAAAGAGCAAGCAGATAGCATACTATTATGTCGAGCAAAAAAGTCCTCTATATATATGTCCAAGCATCCCCTATATCATACAATAATGGCCTCTAGGGCATACATATTCCTAACATCAATGATAAAGACAAACCAGATAGCATACTGTCATTTTGAGTAAGATTGTTCTATCAATATAGATCCTCCATCAATTATCATAATCGCGTGCATGCAATTACAATAATTGCCTTGAGGGCACTATATCTAACAATCTCCCACTTGCACTTAAAGCTAATTATTGCGGTATCGCATACTCACATCCTGTGTGCTATCGAAAACCCAACTTCTCTACTAATCAGTTTCTCAAATCTCGTTTGAGGAACATCTGTGTTCGAGAAATAGCCTCAGTGAGTGGATCCGTTACAATGTTTCAACTTTCTCTCTCTCTATATCTCAACTTCGTTGAGATGAACAATCTCCCGAACTGAGCGATACCCCGCCTCAAGAATTTTGTCTGGATACAAGATGTGACCAATTTCATAAATGAACAACCTTATCCTACAAACTTCTTGGGTTGTATCCTCTGTTGACTCACAACCAGCATCCTGAACCATATCAACCTCAGTATTCCTATTGTAACACTATCCATTATATCGATCCTCAGAAGTGGTAAAAACTCAAAACTCTGACAGCATCTCTATCATCCAGATCACTTTGGAAGCCTAAACCGATAACTGCCTCCCAGAGGAGGCTGTCGTTATCATATACCAAGAACATCCTCTAATGTTCATAACTGCTTCCTTTTGTTTCTCCAGGATTGGATTAAAATTTGCTTACTACAGTAATTGTATAAGCAATATCTGGTTTTGTATAACACTTTGCATGATTAACTCAATTGCTTAAGCAAATGATATGCCATTCATGCCGGTCCCCCTCTTCATCAGTCTGGAAGACATCTCTTTAGAGAGGATGACTCCATCACCTGCGGGTACACCACCACGCTAGGAGTCGTGCATTCTAAAATACTTTTAGAATGCTGTCTAAGTACCCGGATTGAGACACTTCCTAAATCTAGATCTAAAACCATAGATCTAGTCATCAGAATCCCTGATACTGTATCCATATCCAATATGGAAAAAACACTATGTGACAACTAAAGTTTGACCGATTGTAGTATAAGAATATCACTTCCTATCTCGAGTATGTCATCCAAATCCCAGGACAGTACACCCTATACTCTTCTTACTAGGTTCATCTATTGTTTTGATGAAGTCAATCACCTTGACTGCCACATCAAAAACAGATGATCCATCTCCGCTACATGCTTTATTCTATGAATAGACATATGCAACTTGCACATCATCCGCTGCTCCCACTGACTATGATAACCCTCTTGGTAGAGTCCTATACACGTGCACTTCCAAATTCATATTTGGAAAGACGTTATAGTCATCCTCTTGCCAGATATCATAGTCTAAAGCAGCAGCAGTGCCAAGTCATATCCGTATGGACTTTAGAGTAGACTGTAATGACTCGGAAATTCCTGTACAAAATTAAATGTATAAAAAATGTTATTTCAGCATATGTATAAGTTATAAGTTATTTTTGTTCAATAAAAGCAAAGAGCAACTTGTAGCTCACTAGTAAAGCCTTTACACTGCTGTGACATAGCCTATGTGTTCGAATCCCCTCAGTCCCAATTATTTTAAAGATTTTTCTTTTAATTTTTAGAAGCCCAAGAGTTGCATGTGTAATACACGGAGAAACGAAAAGTTTCAGAAAAATCAAACAGGAACAATATGGAGTAAACACTGATTAAAACACGCAGCACGAATCTCGAGGCAATTGGCTCAAATCCGACCGCATGTTTCTCCATTTTGGCCGCCGCCGCCAGTCCAATTTGGTCCGAATCACTCCGTACTTTGCACACAAGTCCCTTCGACTCCCCTCTACTCCCCTGCACTGTTTGATTTACCTGCAATTAAACAGTGACCATTCAATTCACCAGTTAACACCAATTTTAATTCTTTTAATCCAAATTTTTATTCCCAAACCCTATATTCTTCACTACAAATACCACACCATTTCCCTAGCTCCACTCTATTCTGAAATTCTTTCAAAAATACTCAAAACTCTCTAAGTACAAGTGGAGTTAAGACTAGTCAAAGAGGAGTTAGTGACCAAGTCGCTTTCGTTGAAGATCAGAGTCGTTCCCGGAGCTACTGCGATGCCACGGAGCCCCCTCTCTCTTCCTTACTCTTTTCTCGACGTTTTAAAGTTGTATGTCCCTTCCCCCTCTCATTCTTCTCAACTAAAATCGCATTCTTAAAACATATCTGTAAAGTGGAGTTAGAACCGATATTGCTTTCTTTTCAAACCTTTTCATCTGCTTGATAAGAAAAATAAATCATAACAACACTATAAAACCACTTTTAACCTTATTCACATCATTTTACTTTTTAGCATAATGAAAATTTCTATACGAAATACTCATATAACGAACTTTTTCATTAAAATACCATAAAGTTTAGTATAACCCCTTTTTCGATAACTAGTTTACCTACCTTTAGGAAAACTTCACGGGGTAACGACCTACCCTACACGCACACTATAGTTTCATAGCACAATGTTCTAAATATAGGGCTGGTTCGAAGAATAGGTTTTACATTAAAATACCACAATTATACAAAAAGGTTTCATTTAATTGAATTTTTTTACTCCTTGGCAATTATGCCTCTACAACCCTCGTTAGGGGACCCGCTAATGGATGGTATGGATTATCGCATATTCTTGAGATAGTAGAGCCAGTTGTAGAACTTCTAACGGAATATTTGGTCTCGAAAGGAAATAAAAATACGGTTTGTAAGAAATACGAATTTTCTAAACAAAACTAAACTTTGGAAATTATATAAAACTATGAATCCATATTTTGAATAAAAACATATTATGAAATTAAAAATGTTAAAATGAAAGATTAGAATTTTTAATAAAATACCATCAAGTTTCCAAAAGAGCTAGTTTTCATAAAAATACCATAAAGTTTTAAAAGCCAGGTTTTTATCACTAAAATACCATAACAATTAAAATATATGTTCATGAAAACCATAAATATTACAAATCACTTTTGAGGTTTATTTTTAAACTATATTAAAGTATTTTTCATAAAACCCGCTCGAGATATGCAAACAATATTTAAGGACTCTAGATTAATATAGGTTTAAGCGGTATCATTTCTCTTGAGCCCCAGAGAGTCAGAGAAAGTGGGTGCTTGCATATTCAGGTTAGATAGCTTAATGGAGTTATAAATGGCAATTGTCTCGAAAAAATATACAAATCCTGCCGTCCATGTGCAGCAGTTGATGATTACTCCCGAACTTAAGAAACTTCAAGAACTAAATACTTTCATAAGATTCTGACTTCAACCTGAATCCAAACTCAAACCAGAATTCAAATATCAAACTCAAACTTGAATACTTGACTCGACTTGACCGAACCATGGTTATAATTTTACATGAACTTGACATGAATACCTAAACACATGATTACACCTGTACATTTTATATCCATGGTTTTAGCCAACACCTGTAATTTTAATTTATACAATACAATACGTGGGGATAAAGGGGTAGATTGGTATGGAACGTATATCGTGGCGTGAGAGGTCACTTTAAAAGACACCTACATGAATTCACGTATCGTTGTCCCGTAGGTTATGACGGGGCCTTGTACTACAAGTTACCATAGTCCAGGGGATAAGATGGGCTCCTCTCGTATACATGAATAATTTCTTTATCAAACTAAAAATAACCACGTTAGAATAACTATTTTATACCGGTAAATAAACATGTTTAGATACTCTCTTATATAACCGTGCCCGTTCATTTTTACTTGTTTTTCTTCACTTTATATACCATCTTCTTTAACTTCTTTGGGGACATACCGAGCGCTAGTTCGCTGACGACATTCCTTTATGTTCTTTATTTTGAATGTTCTTCAGGAGGACTAGAATCGGAGGAGATAGAGCTGAGCCCGGAAAACTTGGACCAGTTCGTTGCTCAGCCTAATTTTTAGCTCCTGCTTGTATTTACTTCCAGTATGCCATTATTTAGGCATTTGCTTTATCATTGTATCTTTTGATTACAAATAGTTGTATGTAAATAAAGTTGCCGTTTCATTTTATTACTCTTGTTATTCTTGCATATTGTTATATTGCTTAATTACGCTTAACGTATTTTCATAGTAAATACGTTGCGGGCTTACACGTAACTGATTCCGTCTACTGAGAAGCGGGGCGTGACAGGTTTTGTTGATGGCCCATGCAGGTCAGTTCTGCATGAAGTCTTAAACAATATATCACAAGAATTATAAAAATCAGCAACTATACATTCCTTGCGTTTCAAATTTCTTGAATCTACCCTAACCTTTCCTTTTTCTATCAAGGTAATGGATTCTCCCAACAACATCAGCACCAACGTCAATGGCAACACACCACCACCTACCTTACCATCTCCCCCTACCGTTGCTACTCCAATCAATAAACAGACGGTGCTTTTAGAAGCCATCATAAGTCATCTGGATGGCCAGCAACAGCAGATAGCTATTCTCATGAACCACCCTGAAGCCGAAGCACCTGGAGTAAAGCAATTTTGTGCATTGCATCTAAGGAACTTTTTAGGGAAAGGCAGTCCTCTTGAGGATGAAGAATGGGCCTAAACTATCGAGAACGACCTTGCAGCAATGCAGGTACCAGACATAGCTTGGGTTCGTGTGGCCAAGCTCCACCTCCCCGACAATGCAAGAGTCTGGTGGAAAGCCGAGGAAAGCCGTCTCACACAACCAATAGAGTGGAAAACATTTCGCGAACTGTTTGATGAGAAGTTTTTCCTCGAGATTTCTCACTTTGAGATGGAACAACTGCAGGGTTACCTAGTACGGCAGCAAGGTTTCGGGAGGCATCGTCCATGCCAAATTAAAATTTTGTCGTTCTAGCTAACCCTAACCCTAGAATCGTATACTAGAAATCGACGGAAAAGTAAATGCAAACACTTTGCAAGTCTAGTGAGAAAGGAATACAACTTTTGTAGACCGGTCCTTCACTTCATAAGCTCCGTGCAGTAGTCCCTTCACTGTGATCGTGAACTCCGGACTCTAGAGAGGATCCCTTGAAGAAACGAATATGCTTGCATCGAAGTCTTCGAGGCCGAAGATGATCTACATCGAGGAGACACTAGCCCAAGCTATCTCTTCACTAACTAGGGAATTAGTGAAGCAAACACCCTATACTAAATGGAAAGTAGTAGAGGATGATGAAGTAGGAAGTTTACTCAGATTAGAAATCATTTTCTCATTCAAAATCAAGACTTTATCACAAACTAGAGAGCAAGCTCAAGAGGAAGAAGAAGATGAAGTCAAGTGATGAAAATGAATTATTGTTAAGGTTAGAAATGCAACCAAGGGTTAAGCATGTCATGCTTAACCCTTGTAGAGAGTTAACCATGGCCATGGGTTAAAGGGTCAGGTTAAATAAATATCCTAAGGTAGACAAAAGAGTGGACAAAGTCAAAGATGCTTACAAGCTTCTACAAGCTCTCAACAAATATCAACCATGATAAAATCCAAAATTTTGAATAACTTAATGATAAATATAAAACCCTAATCTTAACCCTAGCATGGCTCAATCCTCATAAACCCTAGTTGGATTTTTAACCTAGCATGATACATTTAACATATATCACATATATATCAATATATCCAATGTGAGAAAAGAAATCTTAAGTTAGCTAATATTAGTTAATGAAATATAATATATCAAATATATAATTATACATTAAATTATTAAATCAACACTTGATTTAATAATCTGGCTATGTCACATATAACCGACTAATATCATGTGTAACAACTTATCGAATCAACACTTGATCCGATAACCCGGCTATATCGCATATAACAGACCAATGTCACAAATCGCGAGAATAGAATACGGTATCTCATATCGTATCAATTTCGGTCCCGCACATATCACATATTTGCTCCTACTCCATTTCTCTTGTGCCAGGAAACCTCTGTGTAGCACTCTAAAGACTCGTCAATACGCCGGCAGTAGGTGATGATCATATCAAACACCCACAAGCCGCAAGCGGTCTGCTAAACGTAACGGCCACCCGGGTATTGAGCGATCAGAATATCAATAAGCAATCCTGCTCGTACTCCTGCGAATCTAATCAGTAACACTACCGTACAGTCCGGTCTCTTCGTCTGATATGTCGCATATCTCGTCTAGGGGTGGTAAACATCAGACCCCAGTAACTCGATAAGTCGTGTCGATATGAGGCTCATAACGGGTCGAGAAACTACTGATAACACTTACCAGTATATCTCTAAAGAAGCCCTGGACAGGGACTTCCTGTTATAGCCAATCGAGCACTGCGCAACATCAACTCCTAATACCGGGAGAGACGAAACCCCTCCTATCGCTCATTGCCTCCATGTGACTCGGGACTGTACCCAAAAGCCACCGTTTTGCACGTTCTCTTGAACGTGGTAAGGTAGAAATCAAAGCACAGTGGGAATCACACAAGACACAATGACGATCTCGGGTCTACAAACTAATATGTACCAGTGTCACTAGAGAACTGCCATATGACATTAGGTATAATACCATCTAGGAGTTCTCGGCGAGTCCGTCCAGTGTACCCAGTCTCCACTGAGCACTCGTATACTATCTTTGATGTCAAACACCAATGGATATGGGATCATCCATCACCCATCTACATGGGTCGAGAAGCTATACGCTAGTCTACTCTGGTCTATCGATGCCCTCTCTCGATACACCCTCGACTAGGACCATTTGAAGGATGTACTTAACGACTACACTGTCCCCACTAGTATGATCTGCATCATAGTCTTGGCAGTCAAGTACTCATCTTAAGGGCTTTATCAACATGTAACATAGAGACAATCAGTGTACATGTTAAGATAAAGAGCAACCAGATAGCATACTATCATGTCGAGCAAGAAAGTCCTCTATATATATGTCCAAGCATCCACTACAATATACATCGTATGTACAGTAATGGCCTCTAGGGCTTACATATAACTAACAATCTCCCACTTGCACTAGGTCCATCTGTTGTAGTATCCAATACCCAACAATCAGCAGTGGTTGAAGTATCCCATACTCAACCATCCCATAAAAGTCTCTTCTTGGTATAGGCCTTTGTGAGTGGATCCGCCCTGTTTTCCTCTGTGTCTACTCTCCTTAACCTCGATTTCCCTGGAGATCATCCATCTCCATGATCAGGTGATACTGCCTAAGAATATGTCTGGATCACTGATAGGACGGGGGTTCCTAGGCCAAAGCCACAACTCCATTGTCACACAATGGTAGGAACGAAATTCATCTCATGAACTTTTATACATACAGACTACCTCTTTGGTAGTATCCTTGGTAGCAATATATCCAGTCATTATCATCTAGTTTGCTACGGTATCTAGCTTGGAACACTTCCAACATACCGTCCCTCCACTGAGGGTAAAGAAAATGCCTGTGACTGACATTCAGTCGACCTTATCACCGTGGATGCTATCCAGTGATTCTCCCCAGGTTTTGATTGATACCATCTCACTACACCAAGTGAGAATCCTAACATCCACTTATATCTATCATATAGATCCAAATCCCAGGATTTAGGAGGTATCACCTTGATCCTATATGGAGAATCCTTGTGATAAGAGGAGATTGACCGAGTGTAGCATAGAAAACTCCTTTCCTATCAAGAGTATGTCATCCACGTACAATACGAGGATCACCACCATACTCCCTACTACCTTTTTGTATATACAAGGTTCATCTTCCATTTTGATGAAGTCAAACTTTTTGACTACCACATCAGAATAGATGTTCCAACTCCGCGATGCCTGCTTTAACTCATAAAGCAACTTGCATACGTTTCCGCTGCTCCCACTGTCTATGAAGCCCTCTGGCTGTGTACTTATAGACGCTCTCTTCTATCACTATTTAGAAAAGCAGTCATGACACCCAACCGCCAGATATCGTAGTCATGGTATGTAGCAATGGCAAATAGGATCCGGATGGACTTAAGCATAGGCACTAGGAAAGGTTTCATCATTATCCACACCCGGTGGATGACGAGAACCTTTTGAAGCCTTAGCTTTGAAAGTCTCAACTTTTCCATGTACACCAAGTAATCTTCTCAAGATATACTTGCTCCTAATGGGGATTTAACCCTTCAGATAAAGCAACTAAAGTCCATACTTTGTTGATGTATATGGATTCCATCTCAGATCACTTAGCATCCAGCCATTCTTAGAGAGTCCCCACTCTTGATGGCCTGCTCGAAACTAGTTTGGTCATCATCTCATGATGCAATCATCACTCCCACTGTCATAGAGAAAACCGAATTATCTCTTAGATGGATGAGGAACCCTACCAGATCGGCGGAAAGGCTGAGGTTCGTCAGGAACTATTGAATCCTTCGATTCTACCAAATCATCATGTCACGACCCGAAATAGCACGTGACTGGCACTTGAATCGTATGAAGTCTATAGGACTACATCTAATTCAAGTAAGCCAAAATCCCAGAAATCTAAACCATTTTTAAAGAAGAAGTGAAGGACTTTTTTTTAAAGCAAGTGGTTTTAAATAACATAAGCCGAATATACATTTTTAAATCTCAAGTCTTTTCTGAAAATTTCGGCAGAGTTTCCTTTGTAAATACTGGCCCCGAACGGGGTACAACATGAATAATATATACATGAATGATAAAATGCATCCCCAAGCGGAAGCTAGCTCTTCGTCAATCGACGGCCACAACTACGCAAGTAATATAATATACAACGCCGAAGGGCGAGGATCAAAACTCAAAAGGAAACTCAAAATAACAATGAAACCATAATAATACAACGCGCGACTCTAAAGTCGAAAAAATAATACAACTGGCCTCTAGTCAAATAAATAATACAGTCGGGTTAATGGAGTTTACTAGAAACAATGAATAAAATAAAGTACAATGGTGGTCACGATACAAGTGAACCCACATACCAAAGCAATCACCCGGGATGGAAGCAGTGTGCCAGCAAAGCCGTAACGAAACCTATACGGCAAAATCTGCAAGAAACTGTGGCACAACGGGGGTGAGTTGCCAACTCGTGAGTAGAAAACATCACCGAGCAGAAATCATATGTATGACTCAATCCTAGGTCAATACGATCAATAATATATATAAGCTCAAAATGATAAAGTCTGAAGCATGAAAAGGTGGCAAGGGTAACAGCTATACATAAGTGTAATCCCATGTGCTCGTGTCAGTGCCTCAGGTAGCGATATATCATGTGTAGGGTTCCTGGGCAGTCATACAAGGGTTAATAAGGCATCAACCATGCCCGAATAAAAATTTAGACGTGCCGAACAACCTAAAGCCGGGATCTATGCTAGATAATTAGGGTTTAACATGCAAGTAAACATCTTTATAACTAAGAGAGAGGGATTACAATCTTTGTAGTCCGCTCCTTCGCTTCATAAGCTCTGAGTAGAAGTCCCTTCACCGCGATCCACAATCTCCCAGACTCAAGAGAGGCTCCACAAGTCGAACGATCCATGCTAGCTAGTAGTCTTCCTTTTCTCCGATTATCTACCTCGAAGTTTCTATAACTCAAGCTTTCTCTCTCTAATGATGTGAACACCCTAATCTAATTGGCTAGATTAGATGAGGATAATGGAGTAGTATTTGTGCTCTCTTTTATTATCAAATTCTCACACTAAATCATCACATGAAGAAAACCTAGAATACTTTCTCAAAGCTCAAGGTTGAAGAAGAAGAAGAAATAATGGATAAATCCTTTTGTGATGAATAATGAAATGATATATGATTAATAATGCAACCATGGTTAACTATGACAAGGCTAACTCATGTAGAGAATTAACTGAGGCTAATGGTTTTGGTTGGGTTAAGAATGAATCACTAGAAAATATCAACCATAATATCTTAGCTCAAAACAAAATAAATCCTTCTAGAAGCATCAAGAAAGAACTAACCCAAATCAAACCCTAACCTTGTTTAATCTCCACTAAACATGTTGCATTAGTAATCATATAATGTTACTATATTATATATCACATATATAATATATATTTGTAACAAAAGAAAATAATACAATTAACATATATCACATATATATCAATGTATTACCCGGTGAGAAAATGAAATAATAAAGCAAGCCAATATTAGATAATGTAATGCAATATATCATATATATTATTATACATTAAATTATCGAATCAACACTTGATCCGACAATCCGACTATATCGAATATATCCGACTAATATATCATGTACCGATTCATCGAATCAACATTTGATCCGATGACCCGGCTCATATCAAAATATCGTGAGAAAATAATACGGTATCTCATATCACATTATCCTCGGTCCTGCACATATCACATATGTGCTCCTACTCCGTTTTGTCTGAGTCATGAAAGCTCTATGTAGGACTCTAAAGAATCGTCAATACGCCGGCAGTAGGTGATGATCATATCAAACACCCATAAGCTGCAAGCGGTCAGCTAAACGTAATAGCCACCCAGGTATTGAGCAATCAGAAGATCAACAAGCAAGCCTGTACATTCTCCTGTGAATCCAATCAGTAACACTCCCGTACAGTCCGGTCTCTTCGTCTGATATGTTGCATATCTAGTCTAGGGGTGGTATACGTTAGACCCCAGTAACCGATAAGTCATGTCGATGTGAGGCTCATAACGGGTCGAGAAACTACTGATAACACTTACCAGTAAATCTCTATATCAGCCCTGGCCAGGGACTTCCAGTTATAGCCAATCGAACAGAACACAACATCAACTCCCTATACTGGGAGAGACGAATCCCCTCCTATCGTTCATTGCCTCCATGTGATTCGGGACTGCACACAAAAGCCACTGTTTTTCACGTCCTCTTGGACGTGGTAAGGTGGAAATCAAAGCACAGTGGGAATCACACTAGACTCTATGACGATCTCGGGTCTACAGACTACCCTGTACCAGTGTCACCGGAGAACTGCCATCTGACGTGAGGTATATCACCATCTGGGAGTTCTCGGTGAGTCCGTCCAGTGTACCCAGTCTCCACTGAGCACCCGTACACCATTTTTGATGTCAAAACACCGATGGATATGGGATCATCCATCGCCCATCATATGGGTCAAGATGCGTATACACTAGTCTACTCTGGTGTATCGATGCCCTGTCTCGACACACCCTCGACTAGGAACAGGTATAGGATGTACTCATCGACTACTCTGGCCCCACTAGTATGATCTCATCATAGTCCCAATAGTCGAGTGCATATCCTAAGGGCTTTATCAACATGTGAGAGTATGACAGTAAACATATACAAGTCAACATGTTAAGATAAAGGAAAACCAAATAGCATACTATCATGACGAGCAAGAAAGTCCTCTCTATATATATCCAAGCATCCATTATAATATACATCATATGTACAACAATGGCCTCTAGGGCATATACATAACTAACATTCTCCCACTTGCACTAATGCCAGCTGCTGTAGTATCTCATACCTAGCATCCCGAATAATCTCTCAAACTGTATCTGGGGAATGGCCTTCGTGAGTGGATCCGCAGTGTTGTCCTTCGTATCTACTCTCCTGACCTCGATCTCCTGGCGATCAACAATCTCTCTGATCAGGTGATACCACCTCAGAATATGTCTGGACTTTTGATGGGACCTGGGTTCCTTGGCCAAAGCCATAGCTCCATTGTTATTATAATACAGAGGTATTGGATGCTCAATGGATGGAATCACACCAAGTTCACTAGTGAACTTCTTTATCCAGACAGCCTCTTTGGCAGCATCGTTGGCAGCGATGTATTCAACCTCCATCGTCGAGTCTGCAACGGTATCCTGTTTGGAACTCTTCCAACATACCGCCCCTCCATTGAGGGTAAAGACAAATCCCGAGTGCGACTTAGAGTCGTCCTTATCACTTTGAAAGCTGGAATCGGTAAAGGACTCCACCTGGAGTTCTCCGTTACTATACACCAAGAACATCTCCTTAGTCCTTCGCAAGTACTTGAGAATGTTCTTTACAGCTGTCCAGTGACTCTCTCCAGGATCTGCTTGATACCGACTCACTACACTTAGTGAGTATGCTACATCGGGTCTGGTACATAGCATCGCATACATGATAGAGCCTACTGCCAAAGCATAGAGTATTCCTTACATGCGAGCTCTCTCCAAATCAGTCTTGGGAGACATCTCTTTGGAGAGAGTAGGTCCAGAGACCGTGGGTTGGTTCCCACGCTTGGATTCTTCCATACTAAAACTCTTTAGTATGGTGTCAATGTACCTGGATAGGGACAATCCCAGTATCCGTTTAGATCTATCTCTATAGATCATAATTCCCAATATGCAGGAGGCATCACCTAGATATTTTATTAAGAATCTTTGTGATAAGAAGAGCTTGACTGATTGCAGCATAGGAACATCATTTCCTATCAAGAGTATGTCATCCACGTACAATACGAGGAATACAACCTTACTCTCTGCAACCTTCTTATAAATATAAGGTTCATCTATATTTTTGATGAAGTCAAACTCTTTGACTACAACATCAAAACAGATGTTCCAACTCCGCGATACTTGCTTTAACCCATAAATGGATTTAAGCAGCTTACACACCTTTCCGCTGCTCCCACTATCTACGAAGCCTTCTGGCTAAGTCATGTACACACACTCTTCTAAATCACCGTTTTGAAAGGCGGTCTTAACATCCATTTGCCAGATTTCGTAGTCATGGTATGCAGCAATGGCAAGTAAGATCCGGATGGACTTAAGCATAGCCACTGGAGAAAAGGTTTCGTCATAATCCACATCTGGTCGTTGACGAAAACCCTTTGCAACAAGTATAGCTTTGAAAGTCTCAACTTTTCCGTCTACACCAATTTTTTTTTTAAAGATCCACTTGCTCCCAATGGATTTTACCCCTTCAGGAGCATTTTCCAAAGTCCATACTTTGTTGGTGTACATGGATTCCATCTTAGATCGCATTGCATCCAGCCATTTCACAGAGTCACCACTCGTGATGGCCTGCTCGAAACTAGTTGGGTCATCATCTTCCATGATGCAATCCTCGCTCCCACCATCAATGAGAAAACCGTAGTATCTCTCAGGTGGATGAGAAACCCTACTAGATCGGTGGAGAGGCTGGGGTTCGTCGGGTACTACTGAATTCTCTGTTTCCAATAAATCATCAGTTGTAGTTTGCGATGCTGGAACCTCTTCCAGCTCTACCTCATCGCCACTAATTTCTTTTGCAAGAAATTCCTTTTCTAAAAAGGTGGCATGTTGAGCAACAAACACCTTTTGTTGTTCACTGTGGTAGAATAGATATCCATACGAATTGCTTGGATATCCTACAAACTTACAAAGAACTGATCATGCCTCGAGCTTGTCCGGATTTTGCTTTTTAACATAAGCTGGACAACCCCATATCTTAACTCTTTTAAGAGACGGTCTCTTCCTATTCCATATCTCATATGGAGTGGTAGGCACAGATTTGGTTGGAACTCTATTCAATAGGTATATGGCTGTGTCCAGCGCATACCCCCAGAAGGAAATATATAACTCAGCTGTACTCATCATAGAGCGCACCATATCTAATAGGGTGTGATTCCTCCGCTCCGATACACCGTTGTGTTGTGGTGTATAAGGAGGAGTAAGCTGAGAGAGAATCCCATTCTCTTTTAGATAATCTAGGAACTCATTGCTTAAGTATTCTCCTCCTCGATCAGATCGAAGGATCTTAATACTTTTGCCCATTTGGTTTTCTACTTCGTGCTTATATTCTCTGAATTTCTCAAAAGCTTCAGACTTGTGTTTCATCAGGAACACATGTCCGAATCTTGAGAGATCGTCAGTGAATGTAATAAAGTAGGAAGAACCGTTCCTGGCATGTGTAGACATGGGACCGCATATATCACTATGTACCAGCCCTAAGAGTTCCGTAACTCTTTCTCCGTGTCCACTAAACGGAGTTTTGGTCATTTTTCCTTTGAGACATGAATGGCAGGTATCATAAGATGATAATTCAAACGGATTCAAATATCCATTCTTATGTAACTTAGCTAGCCGTGTCGCATTGATATGACCAAGTCTACAATGTCATAAGTAGGATTTGTTCATTTCTGAACTTTTCCTATTATTTTTGTTTTGTATATTAAGAACTGTATTTTGATTGAGAATGAATATGCGATTATGTAACGAGCCTGATCCAATCAACTTTTGATTTAGGAAGATTTTCATAACATTATCCTGTACTACAAAATTATATCCTTCTTTACTTAATAATGAAACTGATATAATGTTGCACATCATTTTCGGTATATAATAGCACTCATTCAGAATCAGTGTATTACTATATGGTAATACAAGGTGATATTCGCCAACAGCTTTGGCTGCAATACTTGCACCATTCCCTACTTGTACGGAATGATCACCTTTTCCCAGTTCTCTACCTTTACGTAGCCCACGTAACAACTTACATATATGGGATCCTGATCCGGTATCTAATACCCAGGTCGTAGGGTGAACTGAAAAACAGTTCTCAATAACTAACACACCCGAAGAAGATGCATCAGCATGCATGTTCTTTGTTTGGGCGGTATGAGAATCCAGATATTCTCCTGTTTCCTGCTCAGTCTTATAACTCTTATAAGAAAGAACGGGACCAACGATCCTCTGCTCAGTATAATAAGCGGGTTCAGTCAATACATCCATATTATTATCTTGATTAAGTCCTGACATGGTCGCTACCTGGAGAGAGAGAGAAGGAAAACACTTTAGCGTATGCTCTTGCAAGACTAGATTGGTTATTATCTTATCTAATCAGGATGTCTCCCACTGTTTTTATCAAATCTTCCTTCAAACCCTAAAAGGTAAGATTAGCCGGGATTAATTAGACCCTACAATTTCGTCAATCTTTCAGCCAGATCAGTGTTGGTACTTGAGGGAGGTTCCCCGTGCTTTCGCACGGACCTAATTAAAATAAATCTCATCTTCCCAGAGGCATAACCCCGTTAACACCTTTTTAGACACCAACTTGATCGGCTAATTGTCCTGTGTAAAATTCTCCCAGGAGTAACTCTTACTCGCAGTGGGTATCGGGATCCAACTATCTCATAGGAGGTATGCAATCTCATTGCAAATTTCAACACTTGAAATTCCCGATAATACTTTTTCCCCTATCAACTTATGACTTTGGCTAAGGTCAACAAATCATAAGTGCTAGCCAAGTTCAACCCGTCATTTCCCAATTGAATTAAGCCTACCCGTACGACCCTTGGCTGAGGTCAACAAAGTCGTACGACTACGCTAACTCAATCGCATCTCATGTTTTAGCAGATAAATACTAATTAGCTTCCGTACACTACGCTTTGGCTAAGGTCAACAAACGCAGCACGAATACTAACTACTTTCTATCTGAAATGATGGAGGGCTACGCAGGTTTTTTTCAGAAAACCATAAGCGTAATGAACATGATATCGTTGTAGAAACAAGTGATTTTGAAAAAGGAGTGTTTTTGAGGCCTTTCTAGTTTCGCTAAAGAGGTCACTCCCGGTGAAGGGATCTCGGCTCTTTCCCCATCGAATAAGGTGCAGGGTATATCATATATACCGCTGTGCAAAGCAAGAACTATTTAAGCTGTCAAAAACTAAACCTTGAGTTTGTAGCATCTGCCAGTTCAGCTAAAGAGGTCACTCCCGGTAAAGAGATCTCGGCTCTTTCCTCATCGAATAAGGTGCAAGGCATATCATATATACCGCTATGCAAAGCAAAACTGTAGCTACCATTTTTATAAAGTTTTGATTCTACAACATCTTTTAGGTTTCTTTTCTTTTTATTAATCTCATTAATATATCCCATCAGCTTATGCTTCCTAAGCATCACAGAAGAAACGAAAGCAGTAATATTTATATATCAGCATATATATATATAGTATAAGCATTCGTCTCAGGCAGTAATATGATCTCAGCACAGAACATTGCAGCAGAAGAACATATATGAAATATTGGATATACTAGGATGTCCGTGTTTTAATACGAGCCTGTATAAAACACGGATTCCACGGTCGCGATGAATAGCAAAACCCACATTCCTGGACCCTTACGAGAGCGGCAAGCAACACTGCCAATTCTAGGGTTAGGAGACCCGATCTCGACTCCTCGAGATGGCCTCCCACTGGACCCTAGAACCCGGTTACTTATGTTCTCCTCCTTGAGTCTACCTAATGCGGAAAAGTAAATAATATACAATGGTGACATCATCCTCATCCCGGATGTGCCCCAATAAAAGAATATTACATACAAATGAATTTTACATGAATGAAAATAAAAACCCTTATCTCACATAAAACCCCGGCTATTCAGAACACGACGATCCAATACAACATATCACAGCAACACATAATATCTCATATCATCAACGTAAGTAAGTATGCGTATCCCGATTGTCGTTGATGTATAGCAACGAAGCCGGCGATACACCACATACTACGCTTACGGTCACAGAAAAGAAAGTGTAAAACTACAACATTTGGAATCCACAATCACTTTAGACATCTTAAATCCGAAATACCACATACTTCGCATTTCATGCCTAACTATATGAATTCCACATATTGTATCACATTCCAGATAAATAGACAATATTAAACTTTCCGATCGAATAATCAAATACCCAAGATTTCCTAAATAGCTCAACACTTGAGCGGAGTTCAAAAAGTCCCAGATTATGTCACAGTACCAATGGTCCAGCCGTAGAAGGGTCAATCCAATGCCTCACATGTGGCACGCCGTACTGCCCCAAACCCTAAGTTTAGAGGCAGTTCAGACGGTCACATAATCGAGTTAAGGTTTGTGTTCTTCTAGAGGGTCCACCGCGTTACTTGCACGTTTTTCCGAAAGATTTAAAATCAAGAAAAATTCAATATTTGAAAGTTTTTCGTGCCGGGAAAAAGTGAGTTAATGATATCCGTTCGAACATTTTAACAGTTTATAAATTATCCGGAAAACAGAACGAAATTAAATTTTCCGATCGAATCAACGATTCAAAATAATCCCCAGAACACTCAACACTTGAGTCAGATTAAAAATACCCAGAAATATACAGGAACAACTACGGATATTACTGTACTAACACGTGTCCCCAAGTCACTCCTTTGGCCGCGGAACCGCCGCGGCAAGCATGTTCTTGCCGCGGTTCCGTGGCTCTTTGAGAGCCTTGGGGGCTCGTGTTTTAGGGTTATCCTTAGAATTCCCTGCTGATTTTTTAAAGTATTTTTAATGCAGAAAAAATCACATTTTTACAAAATTTCCAGAGAGGGGTCTATTTCGTCGTATCGGGGTTCGATCGGAGTTTTAACTTCGTATACACGTCGCCTAATGCTCTAGCTAGGCTCTGATACCACTGTAGGGTTCCTGGGCAGTCATATAAGGGTTAATAAGGCATCAACCATGCCCGAATAAAAATTTAGACGTGCCGAACAACCCAAAGCCGGGATCTATGCTAGATAATTAGGGTTTAACATGCAAGTAAACATCTTTACAACGAAGAGTGAGGGATTACAACCTTTGTAGTCTGCTCCTTCGCTTCATAAACTCCGAGTAGAAGTCCCTTCACCGCGATCCACGATCTTTCAGACTCAAGAGAGGCTCCACAACTCGAACGATCCATGCTAGCTTGTAGTCTTCCTTTTCTCCGATGATCTACCTCGAAATTTCTATAACACAAGCTTTCTCTCTCTAATGAGGTGAACACCCTAATCTAATTGGCTAGATTAGATGAGAATGATGGAGTAGTATTTGTGCTCTCATTTATTATCAAATTCTCACACTAAATCATCACATGAAGAAAACCTAGAAAGCTTTCTCAAAGCTCAAGGTTGAAGAAGAAGAAGAAATAATAGATAAATCCTTTTATGATGAATAATGAAATGATATATGATTAATAATGCAACCAAGGTTAACTATGACAAGGCTAACTCATGTAGAGAATTAACTAAAGCTAAGGGTTTGGGTTGGGTTAAGAATGAGTCACTAGAAAATATCAACCATAATATCTTAGCTCAAAACAAAATAAATCCTTCTAGAAGGATCAAGAAAGAACTAACCCAAATCAAACCCTAACCTTGTTTAATCTCTACTAAACATGTTGCATTAGTAATCATATCATGTTACTATATTATATATCACATATATAATATATATTTGTAACAAAAGAAAATAATACAATTAACATATATCACATATATATCAATGTATTACCCGGTGAGAAAATGAAATAATAAAGAGAGACAATATTAGATAATGTAATGCAATATATCATATATATTATTATACATTAAATTATCGAATCAACACTTGATCCGACAATCCGGCTATATCGAATATAACCGACTAATATATCATGTACCGATTCATCGAATCAACACTTGATCCGATGACCCGGCTCATATCAAAATATCACGAGAAAATAATACGGTATCTCATATCACATTATCCTCGGTCCTGCACATATCACATATGTGCTCCTACTCCGTTTTGTCTGAGTTAAGAAACCTCTATGTAGGACTCGAAAGAATCGTCAATATGCCGGCAGTAGGTGATGATCATATCAAACACCCACAAGCTGCAAGCGGTCAGCTAAACGTAAAAGCCACCCAGGTATTGTGCAATCAGAAGATCAACAAGCCAGCCAGTACATTCTCCTGTGAATCCAATCGGTAACATTCCCGTACAGTCCGGTCTCTTCGTCTGATATGTTGCATATCTAGTCTAGGGATGGTAAACGTCAGACCCCAGTAACCGATAAGTCGTGTCGATGTGAGGCTCATAACGGGTCGAGAAACTACTGATAACACTTACCAGTAAATCTCTATATCAGCCCCGGCCAGGGACTTCCAGTTATAGCCAATCGAACACAGCACAACATCAACTCCCTATACCGGGAGAGACGAATCCCCTCCTATCGCTCATTGCCTCCATGAGATTCTGGACTGCACCCAAAAGCCACCGTTTTGCACGCCCTCTTGGACGTGGTAAGGTGGAAATCAAAGCACAGTGGTAATCACACAAGACTCTATGACGATCTCGGGTCTACAGACTACCCTGTACCAGTGTCACCGGAGAACTGCATCTGACGTGAGGTATATCACCATCTGGAAGTTCTCGGCGAGTCCGTCCAGTGTACCCAGTCTCCACTGAGCACCCGTACACCATCTATGATGTCAAAACACCGTTGGATATGGGATCATCCATCGCCCATCATATGGGTCAAGATGCGTATACGCTAGTCTACTCTGGTGTATCGATGCCCTGTCTCAACACACCCTCGACTAGGAACAGTTATAGGATGTACTCATCGACTACTCTGGCCCCACTAGTATGATCTCATCATAGTCCCAGTAGTCGAATACATATCCTAAGGGTTTTATCAACATGTGAGAGTAAGACAGTAAACATATACAAGTCAACATGTTAAGATAAAGGAAAAGCAAATAGCATACTATCATGACGAGCAAGAAAGTCCTCTCTATATATATCTAAGCATCCATTATAATATACATCATATGTACAACAATGGCCTCTAGGGCATATACATAACTAAAATCATGTGTGTGAGATATGAATGTAATGTAGTGAAAACATAATACATGTAAATGAGGGAACTGTTTTCTTGATTTAGTGAGATTTCTTTTATATAAAACGAGGTATCATCAATGAAATTAACATAAATCAGTGTCTAGCATCGACACAAAACATAAATCACAATATCTCAATATCTAGGGCTCCAGCTATCCAGACTGACCCATATCAAAATATCTTAATACCTCAATATCAATATTTGGGGCTCCGGCTATCCGGACTGGCCCCTGGGCTCCGGCTATCCGGACTGGCCCAACTCCGATCGGTATCCTCCGGATATCCGACGAGTCTCAGTACAATCACCGGTCATCAATGATCCCCTGTCACAGGCTCAAAGCCGATCAACGGCGATCTTCTTGCCCCGGGGTACCGCACCGGGTCCACCATGCACCAACAGACGGTTCCTACTCCTCGAATTGGGTGTAAGATATCGCTCAAGATCCAAGAAAACTCATGGTGAACAATCTCAAATCATATCATGAGAAAACCGTAACTTTCATTTTAAAAAGATAATCAGTTTTATAAAATCTTGCGGTTCCTCCAAATCTATAAATCTCATGGAAACCCAAATCTCGAGAATAAATAACAATGAATTTAAAAGCATTGGGCTCCGGCAAATCCGGAATGGCCCTAAATAAAAATGCATGGCAATGAATAATAAATATGCATGCAGTATAACAGTAATGAATGCGATATCTAAACTAGCACAATAATGATATGTCGAACTATCAGCTAACGAGTGATATTAATCAAATAGTATTCTCTAAAGTGTACGTGACATAGCAATTACCGATGATGATGTGTGTGAGCAGGAAAGTAGGTGTACGTGGAACATACGCATCATCGGTAATGGTGCTGGTGTCCGGACAGCATGATTTCATTAATAGCATATGAAAATACAATATAAGTATGCAATGCGATGCGAGCAGCAATAATATGCAGGAGCTGAATAATAAACACAACAATAATGAAAATGCAATAATATAAACGCGTCTACAGCTAACAACAGGTCTAACAAACAGATTAATCAAAGGGTAAGGAAAAACCACCTAAATCTTAGTCGATACATATATATAATAGTCGATGATCCTGCCTCAATAGTATCCCATACGATACCATATATAATATGACATTCTCGAGTCAAGAGTGCGGATCTATCATCAATATAGCTCGTACGGTAAACCCAGCGTACGGCATCCCAAATCTGGGTACTGGTCAATATCCCATTATCTCATTATTCATCCGGTATTCTTTTTAACATATATCATGATCTGGGGGTACTGATCTACATCTAGTACAATACTGATACCATCTATGTATATGCATGCGTGTGTAAAAAAAAACCACGCCTAAAGGACCCGCTAAAATATCATGTCGTATCTTAAATACGAACCATATCACATCACCGATCTCATGGCCTCAAGCCCAATCTCATCAACTCATCTCCAATCCCAAGTACTATCCTCATAATCCATGTATATGTATACGTATATATATATACACACACACACACACACACACACAGTCCCATACCCATGTGTGTGTGTGTGTATACATATCCCCATACGCACAAGTAAAATAAATGTATGCAAGTGTGTGTGCGTGCGTGTGGGTGTAATAACTACTTTAGGGTTCGCGACTAAAAATTAGCTAACGACACTATCCATCAAGTCCTCTAAAGCATTCCTAGCTAAGTAATCACATCATATAAAAGTATATAAGTATATATCTATATAAATATATTCATAACGCATTCGCGTTCTATTTTACGAAACTGCGGGGGTGCTATACGCCATCCACCCGACTTCCCCCGTAGATATATATCTACTCACCTTAACCTTCGCTTGCCGATGCCGACATCGCCACGCGCTTGCTTGTCGTCTCGAAATCTCATGGGGGTACCTAAATTTCACAACGTATCGTATCGCATTAAAATCCAATTCGAAAACGAAACAACACACGAAACTCACATAGGTCAAAACCTATGATTTGCTCTCGCAAACCAACCAAATAACACTCGATTTCGACGTACAAACGTCAAGTGATCGAATACAAAACCAAATACCAAAACTTAGATTCGAAAACATCGCAAAACATAAGGCAGCAACATTGAAAACATGCTCCATATTTTGTTTAAGGTGAAAACTAGGTGCACAAACAATACTGGGGTGAAGTGTATATGGTATATGACCTACAGAAGCAACCTGGACACCCAATTCACCCAGGTGGCCGGCCCCTACCCCTTAAATTCCGAGCTCGCCGGCCATGGGGTCTCCAATTGGGTTCGTCTTGCTATATTGGGTTCTTAGGTCAATTTTAGTCTATTGGGGTTGTTTGCTTATCTCGTAATTATCCCGGGTCATCCCAGATTCCCCTACACACCCTAATAGCTCACAAACCGACATTGGAAAATTCTGTTTTCAGTAAATTGGGTTTGTTTCAAATTGGTCTGGGTTTCTAACATCATAGGGGGATTTAAGGTCACTTCTAGGCCTCAATTTCACAACCACAACTCAAGAATCCCTCAACTCTCTTCTAGGAATTTTCAAAGTTCACAAAACTACCCGAAATCGAATTTAAACTTGGAAAGAGGCTAAAGCAAATGGAATACTACACTTAATGTGAAAGAATTATCTCATTTGGCAACTCAAGGAAATTCTTGAGTTGCCCAAGTGCCCAAAATGCAAACTTTTTTGGTCCAAAGTGTAGCTTATGAACTTGTGCATGTTTTTTGTGAAATGGAGATGGAATTTTGATGAATTTTTTATGGTTTTTTGAGGGTTTGAAGTGGAGGGGGAGTGAGGTGCTGCCATGGAGCTGAAGAGGGAGTAGAGTGATGAAGGAAAAATGATGAGGAAATAAGGCCATTGTCCTAGGTTGACCCCTCACTCTCTCTTTTCTCTCTCATGCCCATCCCTCAATATTCTATTCCATTTACTTTTCTTTTCTTTTCTCTTCTCAAATTAAAACAACAACCATGAAATAAAAATGAAGAGAAAGCCATGATAAAAGGTAACAAGTGTAATTTGACATGGTGCATGTTTTGCACAAAACAAGCTTAATGCGCAATTAGCGATATTTATTCGCGATTAGCATTAAAATAGTGTATAATAGATCTTAAAATTTCATATTTTGCTTAAATCCAATAAAACACCCTCTTTTTAGTAATTTCTATAATTTTCTCCCAATTTATCGGTGTTTAATTATACCGCAATATTAAAATATTCAATATATTTATTATTTAATTATAAAAATTCTAAAAAATAATATTTTATTTTTCTGAAATGTTACAATCTTCTCCCCTTAAAGAAATTCGGTCCCCGAATTTAAATTTAAGCCCCTCAAATACTAAAACATTTTAATAAAAAGTCCAAGTCGTCGGGGCTCCGAAATCATTAATACATAAAATGCATCATAGCGCAATGCATGCGCATGAACAATGCGCAAATTACTCTAAATGAAAACTCCGTCAAGCATCCCGCAATCATCAGAGTCATGGTGAAGACACAAATGTCAAATCCAAAACGAAACCAATATGATATACATCAAAACTATATATGTAAATCTCAAATCTATACATGTAAACATCTGAAGGAAATGCATGCCAAACCTTTCATGTTGCTGTGCGATGCGCATAACACTGCACAGTGGCGGACGTCTATTGTAAGAAAATAACCATATATGTGTATATCTTTTGTTTAATATGCACGTCCCGCCGTTTTTGAAAACAATTTAGAAGGGTCTCCTTGTTTTAAACGTTTCATATCATATCAGACACGTAGGTAAATACTGAGACTATAGCTCCCTTTTTAGAAATTCCTTCGATAACTATCAATACATGCAAAATATATCCAGGTACATTCCTCTGGTTAGTCCTGCTCAGTACGAAAAAATAGTAAATATCATAAAAACGTACCGCTCCATAAGAAATCAATCCCAAAATGTGCATAAGAATGCCGTGTGCGTCTGGTGCGCACGGAAATCAAAATCCATGAATGTGCCATACATGTGCACAGAAACAACATCTAAGTGCAACCGGCGTGCACGAAAGACCTGTCAGAGGCAACAGTGTGCCTGACAGTAATATCAGGTGCATCTGATATGCACAAAGAATCCCGATTTAGTGCATCTGGTATGCACCAAAATCGTATCTCATATCATGCGCCCAACATGCGCGAAAATCCAAATCAGGTGCAGCCATCATGCATGAATAAAATCTAAATCATGTGCATCCAATATGCACGAAATCACGAAATACAATATCAAACGCCGAGCATGCGCAAAATCCAATCCAAGCGCGTCAAATATGCCTAAGAATCCAATCAGGTGTACAAGGTGCACAAAGAAAATATCGAGTATCACAATCGAAATCGACGGTATACAACACATTTCAATCCAAATCCAAATCAGGTATACCGTGGTATATAATCTCACAACCATGTGCATCAGCGTGTACAAAATACGTATCAAATGCTAAATGTGTATGAAAACTATGCCGAAAGCATAAGTCAAATCATATGCATGCCCTAGGCATGAAATCAAAATCAATGTCTCGAATGACATCAAAATGAAGTCAGGTGCAACCGTGGTGCACAAAATACATATCAATGCACTGCAAGCAAATATGAACTATACCGAGTGCAAAAACCAAATCGTGTGCGTACCGTATGCACAAAATCAACCCAACTATATGAAATCCATGAAATCATAAACATGTGCAGCCAAGGCACAAAACGATATCAAGTGCGATACTGTGTATAAATCATAAATCAACACAACGGTGTATAAAGCATATCTCAATTGTAATAACTATGCACAAAATATAAATACCCAGTAGGTGCAGCCATGGTGCACGAAAACAAATATCATGAAACTCAGTCATCAAAACTCAATCATGCGAATAGATCGCCCAAAATACCGAAATCAAGTATGGCGAAATAGTCCCGCTCAAGCACATCCTTTAAGAATCCCTGGCCAACTGTCGTGGTCACTCATAACATGTCTCGTCGACGATGCCGAACTCTGGCCAGCTGGGTGTGCGCAATATGACCACTCTTGGGTCCAAGTATTTTCATATAGTATTCCAGAAAGGTCATGTCGAGGTCTCTCCCAAATCTCGTTTCTGCCGAACTGCCCGGAGGTTATTACCCTTTTCTATATCTGTTTCTTATTCCGGAACGGCTGCATACTCATCGCGACTCCTTCTGGAAGATATATCCATAAATAACGCCTTTGTATGCGTGTCACATCTCTGATGTCGGCGGAGTGGAACGTCATCTCATCAAGATCCCGTACGAACCTCTTACTCTACTTTTCTATAATGTCGATAGATTCGGACTCGTCTTCTCGTGGCTGCATGGATTGTGCTCCAACGGCTATACTCATATCTGGAGTCTCCCAAGCAATACATCCCATCACATGATATCCGAATGAAGTCGAACCATCCGATCGATTCGTCAAAACCTTATAATCCCCCAAGAGCTCAACATCTTGAGTACAGTTTAATAATATCGAGTACATGCTATGGCAACTATGGACCAACCGTAGAAGGGCAAACCCAAGCCTCACTAATGGCACCGCTGAACTGCTGCAAACCCCAAGGTTTCAAAGCGTTCTCATGGTCATTATATCGAGTTAGGGTTTCATTCTTCAAGAGGGTCCACGGAATTACTTGCATGTCTCTCCGAATACTTTAAACTTGGAAAAATGTGTTTCTGACATTCGATCGTCTTCTAGCGACTCCCAACGTACCTGCGTGAAGTCGTCTCTAGCTGAAATCAATCAATCTGATGACCTCACATCGGGGTAAGAGAACGAACCACATATCCTAGTCATTCATCCTCGGTTGACTAGCGACCTTCTATCATATCTCTAAGTATAACTCGTGCATCAATATCTCCAACATCTGGGGCGATATCTCGTCGTTCGCAGAAACTACTGGCTCATTCGTCTGCACACTGAACAGTGCATCAATCATCATGAATAAGAGATACATCAATGGTCATTACATTCTGGCTGGCCTCTATCAGTGACTCAATCCTCTGGTGCTGATCTGCACTTCTAAGTAATCTCGTAAAAGAGATCCATCAAACGCTCATGGCGCGAAAACACAATAAAACGACGCCTCTCTATGCAATCGTATGTCCCTGAAATCACGCCCTGGTCAGTCCTCATCCATGACGAGCTCATGCTGACCGTAACTCTAGCCGTAGCTCTCTCTGCCCGTATAATCGTGACAGCAAAACCATAAACCGATATCGATGAAGATAGATTATGAATGAATATAATAATGTGCAAGGAAATGTACATCCTAAGGGTTCTTAAGCGGAGTAACGTATCGTAAGTATGCCACGGAACAAACATACGGTACGTCACTCTCCTTAAGTCACCTACTCCATCAACCAAGGTCAACCTACGCGACGAAAGTTCGGGTCTAATACCCCCTCGACTAAGTCTAAGTTCCGTAAGGTCAAGCCTAGATTCCGTATATATAAAAATGCCCTAGGCTCCGCATAGTAAAACCTAGACTCGAACCAAGGTTAACCTAGCGCTCTGATACCAACTTTGTCAACACCCGAAATAGCACATGACTGGCACTTGAATCGTGTGAAGTCTATAGGACCACATCTAATTCAAGTAAGCCAAAATCCCAGAAATCTAAACCATTTTTAAAGAAGAAATGAAGAACTTATTTTTAAAGCAAGTGGTTTTAAATAACATAAGCCGAATATGCATTTTTAAATTTCAAGTCTTTCTGAAAATTTCGGCAGAGTTTCCTTTGTAAATACTGGCCCCGAACGGGGTACAATAAGAATAATATATACATGAATGATAAATGGCATCCCCAAGCGGGAGCTAGCTCTTCGTCAATCGACGGCCACAACCATGCAAGCAATATAATATACAACGCCGAAGGGCGAGGATCAAAACTCAAAAGGAAACTCAAAATAACAATGAAACCATAATAATACAACGCGTGACTCTAAGGTCGAAAGAATAATACAACTGGTCTCTAGTCAAATAAATAATACAGTCTGGTTGATAGAGTTTACTAGATACAATGAATAAAATAAAGTACAATGGTGGTCACGATACAAGTAAACCCACCTACCAAAGCAATCACCCGGGATGGAAGCAGTGTACCAGCAAAGCCGTAACGAAACCTGAACGGCAAAACCTGCAAGAAACTGTGGCACAACGGGCGTGAGTTGCCAACTCGTGAGTAGAAAACATCACCGAGCAGAAATCGTATGTATGACTCAATCCTAGGTCAATACGATCAATAATATATATAAGCTCAAAATGATAAAGTCTGAAGCATGAAAAGGTGGCAAGGGTAACAGCTATACATAAGTGTAATCCCATGTGCTCATGTCAGTGCCTAAGGTAGCAATATATCATGTGTATGGGGTATGAATGTAATGTAATGAAAACAGAATACATGTAAATGAAAAAACTGTTTTATTGTTTTAGTGAGATTTCTTTTTATATAAAACGAGGTATCATCAAAGAAATCAACATAAATCAGTGTCTAGCATCGACACAAAACATAAATCCCAATATCTCAATATCTAGGGCTCCGGCTATCCGGACTGGCCCATATCATAATATCTCAATACCTCAATATCAATATCTGGGGCTCCGGCTATCCGGACTGGCCTAACTCCAATCGGTATCCCCCGGATATCCGACGAGTCTCAATACAATCACCGGTCAGCAATGATCCCCTGTCAAAGGCTCAACGCCAATCAACTGCGATCTTCTTGCCCCGGGGTACCGCACCGGATCCATCATGCACCCGCAGACGGTTCCTACTCCTCCTCGAATTGGTGTAAGATATTGCTCAAGAGCCGAGAAAACCCATGGTGAACAATCTCAAATCATATCATGAGAAAATCGCAACTTTCATTTTAAAAAGATAATCAGTTTTATAAAATCTTGCGGTTCCTCCAAATCCATAAATCTCATGGAAACCCAAATCTCGAGAATAAATAACAATGAATTTAAAAGCATTGCGCTCCGGCAAATCCGGAATGGCCCTAAATAAAAATGCATGGCAATGAATAATAAATATGCATGCAGTATAACAGTAATGAATGCGATATCTAAACTAGCACAATAATGATATGTCGAACTATCCGCTAACGAGTGATATTAATCAAATAGTATTTTCTAAAGTGTACGTGACATGGCAATTACCGATGATGATGTGTGTGAGCCGGCAAGTAGGTGTACGTGGAACATACGCATCATCGGTAATGGTGCTGGTGTCCTGACAACATGATTTCATTAATAGCATATGAAAATAGAATATAAGCATGCAGTGCGATGCGAGCAGCAATAATATGAGGGAGTTGAATAATAAACACAACAATAATGAAAATGCAATAATATAAATGAGTCTACAGGTAACAACAGGTCTAACTAACAGATTAATCAAAGGGTAAGGAAAAACCACCTAAATCTGAGTCGATACATATATATAATAGTCGGTGATCCCGCCTCAATAGTATCCCATACGATACCCTATATAATATCACATTCTCGAGTCAAGAGTGCGGATCTACAATCAATATAGCTCGTACGGTAAACCCATCGTACGGTATCCCAAATCTGGGTACTGGTCAATATCACATTATCTCATTATTCATCTAGTATCCTTTTTATCATATATCATGGTCTGGGGGTACTCATCTACGTCTAGTACAATACTGATACCATCTATGTATATGCATGCGTGTGTACGAAAACACCACGCCTAAAGGACCCGCTAAAATATCATGTCGTATCTCAAATACGAGCCATATCACATCACCGATCTCATGGCCTCAAGCCCAATCCCATCGACTCATCTCCAATCCCAAGTACTATCATCATAATCCATGTATATGTATACGTGTGTGTGTGTGTGTGTATCTATATATATATATAGAGAGAGAGAGAGAGAGACACACACACACACACACAGTCCCATACCCGTGTGTGTGTGTGTGTATACATATGCCCATATACGCACAAGTAAAATAAATTTATGCAAGTTTGTGTGTGCGTGTGGGTGTAATAACTACTTTAGGGTTCACGACTAAAAACTAGCAAACGACACTATCCATCAAGTCCTCTAAAGCATTCTTAGCTAAGTAATCACATCATATAAAAGTAGATAAGTATATATCTATATAAATAAATTCATAACCCATTCGCGTTCTATTTTACGAAACTGCGGGGGTGCTATACGCCATCCACCCGACATCCCCCGTAGATATATATCTACTCACTTTAACCTTCGCTTGCCGATGCTGACATCGCCACGCGCTTGCTTGTCGTCTCGAAGTCTTTTGGGGGTACCTACATATCACAACTTATCGTATCGCATTAAAATCTAATTCGAAAATAAAACGACACACGAAACTCACATAGGTCAAAACCTATGGTTTGCTCTCACAAACCAACCAAATAACACTCGATTTTGAAGTACAAACGTCAAGTGATCGAATACAAAACCAAATACCAAAAATTAGATTCGAAAACATCGCAAAACATAAGGTAGCAACATTGAAAACATGCTCCAGATTTTTTTAAGGTGAAAACTAGGTGCACAAACAATACTGGGGTAAAGTGTATATGGTATATGACCTACAGATGCAACCTGGGGACCCAATCCACCCAGGTGGCCGGCCCCTACCCCTTAAATTCTGAGCTCGCCGGTCATGGGGTCTGTAATTGGGTTCATCTTGCTATAGTGGGTTCTTAAGGTCAATTCTAGCCTACTGGATTGTTTGCTTATCTCGTAATTATCCCGGGTCATCCCAGATTCCTCTGCACACCGTAATAGTTCACAAACCAACATTGGAAAGTTCTGTTTTCAGTAAATTGGGTTTGTTTCAAATTGGTCTGGGTTTCTAACATCATAGGGGGGTTTAAGGTCACTACTAGGCCTTAATTTCACAACCACAACTCAAGAATCCTTCAACTCTCTTCTAGGAATTTTCAAAGTTCACAAAACTACCCGAAATCGATTTTAAAATTGAAAAGAGGCTAAAGCAAATGGAATACTACACTTAATGTGAAATAATTATCTCATTTGGCAACTCAAGAAAATTCTTGAGTTGCCCAAGTGCCCAAAATGTAAACTTTCTTGGTCCAAAGTGTAGCTTGTGAGCTTGTGCATGTTTTCTGTGAAACTGGAGATGGACTTTTGATGATTTTTTGATGGTGTTTTGAGGATTTGAAGTGGAGGGGGAGTTAGGTGCTGCCATGGAGCTGAAGAGGGAGGAGAATGATGAAGGAAAATTCATGAGGAAACAAGGTCGTGGTCCTAAGTTGGCCCCTCACTCTCTCTTTTCTCTCTCATGCCCATCCCTCAATATTCTATTCCATTTTCTTTTCTTTTCTTTTCTCTTCTCAAATTAAAACAACCATGAAATGAAAACGAAGAGAAAGCCATGATAAAATGTAACAAGTGTAATTTGACATGGTGTATGTTTTGCACAAAATAAGCTTAATGCGCGATTAGCGATATTTAATCGCGATTAGCATTAAAATAGTGTATAATAAATCTTAAAATTTCATATTTTGCTTCAATCCAATAAAACACCCTCTTTTTAGTAATTTCTATAATTTTCCAAAATTTTCCCAATTTATCGGTATTTAATTATACCGTAATATTAAATTATCCAATATATTTATTATTTAATTATAAAAATTCCCAAAAATAATATTTTATTTTTCTGAAATGTTACACATCAGCTGCAGTTTGTATAGCCGGAACTCCTTCCGGCTCTACCTCATGACCACTAATTTCTTCACAAGAAATTCCCTTTCCAAAAGCTTGAAAGCTGAGAAACAAAACACCTTTTGCTCCTCAGTGTGGTAGAAGATATTCCCTTGGAAATGTTTGGGATATCCAACAAACTTCCACAGAACTGACCTTGTCTCGAGCTTGTCCGGATTTTGTGTCACGACCCGAATGTACGGAACATGACCGGCACTTAGACTACGAAACGTCTCGAGGCGTACGTAATCTAAGTAAGCCGAAAACCCAGAAAACCAAACCAAGAAAAGTAGTAGAGTGAAGGAAAACCAATTTAAATCAAGTAGTTTTAATAGAATAAGCCGAATTATGCGTTTTTAAAAAACATCAAATATTTCCTGAAAATTTCGGCAGAGTCTCCTTTGTAAATACTGGCCCCCAAACGGGATACAACATGAATAGTATACGAAATGAATAAAAGGCATCCCCAAGCGGGAGCTAGCTCTTCGTCAATCGACGGTCACAACCACACAAGCAATGTAATATACAACGCCAAGGGCGAGGATCAAAACTCAAAAGGAAACTTAAAAAGCAAGAAATCCATAGAAGTACAACGCGCGACTCTAAGGTCGAAAGAATAAACATCACTGGTCTCTATCTCTGAAATAAATACATGTTTGGTTGATGGAACTTCTAGATACAACTGAATAATAATATACAAAGTATAATGATGGGTACGATACAAATAAACCCACCTACTAGCAAGTCACCCGAAACGAAACAGTGCCAGCAAAGCCCTAATGAAACGTGTATGGCAAAACCTGCAAGAAACTGTGGCACAATGGGGGTGAGTTGCCAACTCGTGAGTAGAAAACATCTACGAACAGAAATCGCATGGACAACGCAATCCTAAGTCATACAATCATAATATATCCTCAAATACATAACCAGCAGCCTATAACAATGGCTAGGGTATACCTCTAAACAACGGTAATACCAAGTGCTCGTGTCAGTGCCTCAGGTAGCAATATATCATATGGATGAGGTATGATGCATGAAAACAGAATACATGTAAATGAAGAAACTGCTTTCATAATATAGTGAGATTTCCTTTGTATTTTTTAAAATGAGGTATCATAAATGAAATCAGCATCAACAGTGTCTAGCATCGACACAAAACATAAATCTCAATGTCTCAAAATCTTAGGCTCCGGCTATCCGGACTGGCCAGTATCAACAAATCTCAGTACCTCAATATCTCGATATCTCAATATCTCAATCTCAATATCTAGGGCGCCGTCAGTCCAGATCGGCCCCTACCATCCATCTCAAGACCACGACGGTATCCTCCGGATATCCGACGCCTGGGGTAAAATCACCGGTAGGTAGTCTCCCCTTGCCAGGCTCACATCGTCATCACCACGCCCTTCTTGACCCGGGGTACCTTACCGGGTCCACCATGTACCCGAAACGGTTCATCCGTCTCCTCGAATCGGGTCTCGAAATCCATCAGCAAACTCATGGTGGAGGACTCATACATCATGGGAAAACCGCGCTTTTTATTTAAAAAGAGAGAGAAGAGAAGTTTATAAATGTTTTTGCGGTTTTCCCCCAAATCCAGGAAATCTTATGAAAATCCGAATCCAAATCCTCAATAGCATGTAAACAGTGAATATAGGCATGAAAATCCATGAATGCGGCACAACAGTGAATAATAACATGAATGAAGTAGCAGGCAATTACTACAATATCTAAACTAGCATATAAGGCAAGTACACTAATATCATGTTTAAACTATTAGCTAACAAACTATGTTAATGAAATAGTATTTTCTAAAGTGTTCGTGACATGGCAATTACCGATGAAGATGTGTGTGAGCCGGCAAGTAAGTGTACGTGGTACATACGCGTCATCGGTAATGGTGCTGGTGTCCTAACAACATGATATCAACAATAGAATACGAATCATAATGTAAGCAGGCGATGCGGAGAGAACAACAATAATGAGCGGGAGCTAAATACTAAACACAACGATAACAAATCTGCATTTAAAGTAATACGAGTCATACAGCTACACTAAACTATAGGGCTGAGCTAACAGGCTAACTGAAGGTAAGGAAACCGCCTAACATCTGAGTCGATACATATGTGTGTGTGTATATATATATATATTAGTCGGTGATCCCGCCTCGACAATATCACATCCGATACCATATCTATAATCAATATTCCCAAGTCAAGAGTGTGGATCAAACATCAATATATAGCTCGTACGTAAATCCGTCATACGGCATCCCAAATCTGGGTACGGTCAATATCACATTGATCATATTATTCATATGGTATCCTCTTTATTAAGATCATAATCCGGGTACTGATCTATGTCTAGTATAATACTAATATCATCAACGCATATTATCATAAGGAAGTATACATCGCCCAATGCGGCCTATCATAAACATCCTAACATGTCATATCTCATAACACGATCACATGTCGATCATTTTATTTATATCACTATTCACATGGTATCGTCGTCCAACAATCCGCTGCAATATTATGACGTATCTCTAATACGAATTCTGCCAAATCACCGATCTCCTGGTCTCAAATCAAATCTCATCGACTCACCTCAAATCCCAAACACTATCCTCAATCCAGTATGTGAACACATAGTCCCATACCCATGTGAACACATAAACACATATTCCCGTATAACCACAAATGAAAGAAGAATGTATGCAAGTATGGGTGTGTGCGTGTATGTGTGGTGCAACCACTACTCTAGGGTTTCACAATACTAAACCTATCCAATCACACCTAAAATCTATCTTTATCATCAATAAACTCAACAATATATAATCAATATATATGTGTGTATACGTATTCGTATACATCACCACAAACTGCAGGGGTGCTATACACCATCCACCCGACTTCTCCCCGTAGATATAAATCTACTCACCTGGTCCTCGCTCGCCGGTGCCGACGTCGCCACACGCTTGCTTGTCATCTCGAGGTCCACATGGGGTACCTGCATATCATAACGCACCGTATCGCATTAAAAACCAAAGTCGAAATCGAAACAGCATACGAAAATCAAATCGGCACGCGTATCACGCATAGGTCAAAACCTATCGCCTACGCATGCAAGAATAGCCAAACCAACCCTCGATGTCGACGTACAAACTTCAAACCATCGAGAAAAACCCAAACACACCCATTTACACATTCACGATCACTAATTATAATATGAAATAGGTTGCAATTCACAAAAACCTCAAACTCACTTTAAAAGCTATTTTTCCGAAAATCTAGCAAGCAAAAATTTACTGTTTTAGTACAAAACTTGATGTTTTAACAATTCTAATGGCAATAATACTTATTAAACATCTTAAATAAGTCATAAAAACCCTTTCCATAATTTAATCTCAATAAATTTCATTAGCCCCAAAATTCTAGTTTACAAATTAACCATTTTTAACAATTTTGTAGCAAAAATGCACAAACAACAATTTAGCTTGGATTGGCATGATCCAAAGGCATTAAACCACTCATTATAATATTAATAATGACATGAAACCTTAATTATATTTTAATCTAAAGCATTTAATAAATTTCCAAAAAACCTAGTTAGCAAAATATCTTAATTAGTAAAATTTTAAAATAACAATTAGCAAATTAGTTACTATGTAAGATTTTACATGCCTCAATATGTTAAATTACACACTTAAACCATGTTCAAATGATATAAAACCCTAACTTGATCCATACCCAATTCTAGAAATTCCAAACTTGCAACTAAAGCCTAATTAACACTTAAATAAATTAGCTTTAAGAAATTAACTAACAAATTAAATAAAAGGGTTAGAATTTATACCCAATAAATTTGAAGATCCACAAGCACACATAGCCTCCCAAATTGAAATGTTGTTCCCTAGATCCATGCAATTTTGGCTAATGAGAAATTGGTAGGAATTAGATTTTGATTTTCCTTTGATTTTGGATGGAATTTGATGAATTTTTGATGGTAAAAAGGGTGGGATTTTTGGAGCAGAGATGAGATGAGGGAAAGAGAAGGGAGGGGCTGCAGAAATCAGAAGTGGGCTTTGCCAATGAGGGAGGGGAGAGGTGAGAGAGTGAGGGTGTTGGTTTCAAAGTCAAAAATAAAAGTCAAAAGCCCATACTTATATATATTGATTCATTTCTTTTCATTTCTTTTCTTTGTGAACAAGTGTAGGGGCATGGGGATTGGGGAAGCCCATTTTCGGCCAGGAAGAGGGGGAGGGGGAGGTGGTGTGTGTGTGAAGTAATGAACACCAAACACCAATTCAATATGCACCAAAATCCTTTTATTTTCACAAAATAAGTCTTTTTCTTTAATATTTTCTAAAACCGATTAACAACTTCATTTCATTTCAAAAACAACGTGTTAAATTTTTTTTTAATTTGTTATGATGCACAAAATTTGTTTCAACCCATTCTAATCTCTAATTTTCCCTAATTAAATATATTAGTGACGGCTTAAAATAATATTAAAATAATTAATTTCGGAAAAATTTTCAGAAAATTTGAAATTTCACCAGTGGCTCAATAAACACCAAATACTAGTAATTACATAGCTAGAATATGTATATTTAATTTTATATTAAAAATATTTGTATTTTGACTTTTTACAGAAACCCCCTTATTTTACCGATTTTCCGAAATTTCACCGAAACGATTTTCAAAACGTTACAATCTTCCCCCCTTAAAAAAATTCGGTCCCCGAATTTAAATTAAAACTCCTCCCAAATACTAAAACATCTAAGAAAAATCATCAAGTCGTCGGGGCTCCGAAATCATAAATATATAAAACAAATCGTAGCGCAGCGCATGCGCATGAAAAATGTGCATATAACTCAAAATCAAAACTCCATCCAGCATCCCATAATCATCGGAGTCATGGTGAAGACACAATGTCTAAATCCAAAATGAAAATCAATATGATATACATCATCAAAACATCTGGAAGCAATGCATGCCAAATCTTCTTCAAATCGTTGTGCGATACTCGCAGCATTGCACAGTGGCGGACGTCTATTGTAAGAAAATAACTACATATATGTATATCCTTTGTTTAATATGCACACCCCGCCGTTTTGAAAGCAATTTCAGAAGGATTTCCTTTATAAAATGTTTCGTGTCATCTCAGACACGTAGGTAAATACTGAGACTATAGCACTTCTTTGGAAATCCCTTCGATAATTATCAATGCATGCAAAAATATACTCAGGTACTGTCCTGTGACTAGTCCTGCTCAGTACTAAACCAAATAGCAAACATCATAAAATATACTGCTCCAACATAAATCAGTCCTAAATATATATATGAATGCCATGTGCGTATGGTGCGCACGGAAATCGAAATCCATGAATGTGCCATACATATGCACAGAAACAATATCTAAGTGCATCGGGTGTGCACGAAACATTTGTCAAGGGCAACAGGTATGCCTGATAGCAAAACAGGTGCATCTGACATGCACGAAGAATCTCGATTTAGTGCATCTGGTGTGCATCAAAATCGTATCTCATAACATGCGCCCAACATGCGCGAAAACCCAAATCAGGAGCATCCATCATGCACGAAATCATGAAATCCAATATCAAGCGCCGAACATGCGCAAAATCCAATCAGGTGAATATCGAGCATCACAATCGAAATCGAAGTCCAGTGCATCTAAGTGAAAAAAATGCGTATCACTGCACTGCAAGCATATGTGAACTATACCGAGTGCAAAAACCAAATCGTGTGCGTACATATGCACAAAATCATCACACTGTATGAAACCCATAAATCATAAACATGTGAAACCAAGGCACGAAAACGATATCAGGTGCAACAACTGTGCAAAAATCGTAAATACTCAGTAGGTGCAACCATAGTGCATGAAAACAAATATCATGAAACTCCATCATCAAAATCAATCATTCAAATAGACCGCCCAAAATACCGAAATCAAATATGGCGGAATAGTCACGCTCAAGCACATCCTCCAAGAATCTCTGGCCAACTGTCGTGGTCACTCATAGCATGTCTCGTCGACGATCCTGAACTCTGGCCTACCGGTGTGCGTAACATGACCACTCCTGGGTCTAAGTCTTCTCGTAATTCATCCCAGAAAGGTCCTGTCGAGATCTCTCCCAAATCTCATCTCTGCCGAACTGTCCGGAAGTCATCGTCCCTTACTAGATCTGTTCTCGTTCCAGAACGGCTGCATACTCATCGCGACTCCTTCTGGAAGGTATATCCAAGTACAATGCCTCGGCATGCGTATCGCATCTCTGATGTCGGCGGACTGGAACGTCGTCTCATCAAGATCTCGTACGAACCTCTTACTCCACTTTCTCTAATATCGACTGCTTCGGACCCGTCTCGTCGTGGCTGCATGGACTGAGCTCCAACGGCTATCCTCGTATCTGGAGTCTCCCAAGAAATGCATCTCACCATCTAGCATCCGAATGAAGTCGAACCATTTGATCGATTCGTCAAAACCTCATAATCCCCCAAGAGCTCAACATCTTGGGTATAGTATAATAGTATCGAGTACGTACCACATTATCGATGGTCCAGCCGTAGAAAGGCAAACCCAAGCCTCACTAATGGCGTCGCGGAACTGTCGCAAACCCTAAGGTTCAAAGGCTTTCACACGGTCATTAAGTCGAGTTAGGGTTTCATTCTTCTAGAGGGTCCGTAGAATTGCTTGCATGTCTTTCCGAATACTTTAAACTTGGAATAATAGGTTTCTGAAATTCGATCGTCTCTGTCGACTTTCAACGTCTCCGCGTGAAGTCGTCTCTAGCTGGAATCAATCTATCTGATGACCTCGCATCGGGTAGCGAACGAACTACATGTTCTAGTCATTCATCATCAGTGACTAGCGACCTTTTATCATCTCTTAGTACAACTCGTACTGCAGCTCCAACATCTGGGGCGATATCTCGTCGTTCGCAGCAATAACTGGCTCACTCGTCTGCACGCTGAACAGTGCCTCGATCATCATGAATAAGCCATACACCAACGGTCATCAAAATCTGGCTGGCCTCTATCAGTGGCTCAATCCTCTAGTGCTGATCCGCACGTCCGAGTAATCTCATACAGCAATCCATCAAATGCCCGTGGCTTGAAAACACAATAAAAAGACACATCTCTGCAATCGTGTGTCGCCGGAATCACGCCCTGGTCAGTCCTCGTTCGTAACGAGCTCGTGCTGACCGCAACTTTAGCCGTAGCTCTCCCTGCCCGTAATCGTGGCAGCAAAACCATAACTGATACCGATAAGGCTAAATTAAGAATGAATATAATACTGAACAAAGAAAGGTACCTCCTAAGTCTTCTTAAGTAGAGTAGCGTATCGTAAGTATGCCGTGGAACATACCCACGGTACGTCACTCTACTTTAGTCACCTACTCCATCAACCAAGGGTCTTCCTACGCTCCGAAGGTAAAACCTAACACTCTGATACCAACTTTGTCATGACCCGAAAGTACGGAACATGACCGGCACTTAGACTACGAAACGTCTCGAGGCGTACGTAATATAAGTAAGCCGAAAACCCAGAAAACCAAACCAAGAAAAGTAGTAGAGTGAAGGAAAACCAATTTAAATCAAGTAGTTTTAATAGCATAAGCCGAATTATGCGTTTTTGAAAAACATCAAATATTTCCTGAAAATTTCGGCAGAGTCTCCTTTGTAAATACTGGCCCCCAAACGGGATACAACATGAATAGTATACGAAATGAATAAATGGCATCCCCAAGCGGGAGCTAGCTCTTCTTCAATCGACGGTCACAACCACGCAAGCAATGTAATATACAACGCCAAGGGCGAGGATCAAAACTCAAAAGGAAACTTAAAACAGCAAGAAATCCATAGAAGTACAACGCGCGACTCTAAGGTCGAAAGAATAAACATCACTGGTCTCTATCTCTGAAATAAATACATGTTTGGTTGATGGAACTTCTAGATACACCTTAATAATAATATTCAAAGTATAATGACGGGTGCGATACAAATAAACCCACCTACTAACAAGTCACCCGAAAAGAAACAGTGCCAGCAAAGCCGTAATGAAACCTGTACGGAAAAACCTGCAAGAAACTGTGGCACAACGGGGGTGAGTTGCCAACTCGTGAGTAGAAAACATCTACGAACAGAAATTGCATGAACAACGCAATCCTAAGTCATACAATCATAATATATCCTCAAATATATAACCAGCAACCTATAACAATGGCTAAGGTATACTTCTAAACAACGGTAATACCAAGTGCTCGCGTCAGTGCCTCAGGTAGCAATATATCATATGGATGAGGTATGAATGCATGAAAACAGAATACATGTAAATGAAGAAACTGCTTTCATAATTTAGTGAGATTTCCTTTGTATTTTTTAAAATGAGGTATCATAAATAAAATCAGCATCAACAGTGTCTAGCATCGACACAAAACATAAATCTCAATGTCTCAAAATCGCAGGCTCCGGCTATCCGGACTGGCCTGTATCATCAAATCTCAGTACCTCAATATCTCAAAATCTCAATGTCTCAATCTCAATATCTAGGGCACCGTCAGTCCAGACCGGCCCCTACCATCCATCTTAAGACCACGACGGTATCATCCGGATATCCGACGCGTCGGGTAAAATCACCGGTAGGTAGTCTCCCCCCGCCAGGCTCACATCATCATCACCACACGCTTCTTGCCCCGGGGTACCTTACTGGATCTACCATGTACCCGAAACGGTTCATCCGTCTCCTCGAATCGGGTCTCGAAATCCATCAGCAAACTCATGGTGGACGACTCATACATCATGGGAAAACCGCGTTTTTTATTTAAAAAGAGAGAGAAGAGAAGTTTATAAATGTTTTTGCAGTTTTCCCCCAAATCCAGGAAATCTCATGAAAATCCGAATCCAATTCCTCAATAGCATGTAAACAGTGAATATAGGCATGAAAATCCATGAATGCGGCACAACAGTGAATAATAACATGCATGAAGTAGTAGGTAATAATTACAATGTCTAAACTAGCATATAAGGCAAGTACACAAATATCATGTCTAAACTATTAGCTAGCAACCTATGTCAATGAAATAGTATTTTCTAAAGTGTTCGTAACATGGCAATTACCGATGAAAATGTGTGTGAGCCAGCAAGTAAGTGTACGTGGTACATACGCGTCATCGGTAATGGTGCTGGTGTCCTAACAACATGATATCAACAATAGAATACGAATCATAATTTAAGCAGGCGATGCGGAGCGAACAACAATAATGAGCGGGAGCTAAATACTAAACACAACGATAACAAATCTGCATTTTAAAGTAATACGAGTCATACAGCTACACTAAACTATAGGGCTGAGCTAACAGGCTAACTGAAGGTAAGGAAACCGTCGAACATCTGAGTCGATACATATGTATGTATGTATGTATGTATGTATCTATATATATATTTTAGTCGGTGATCCCGCCTCGACAATATCACATCCGATACCATATCTATAATCAATATTCCCAAGTCAAGAGTGCGGATCAAATATCAATATATGGCTCGTACGGCATCCCAAATCTGGGTACGGTCAATATCGCATTCATCATATTATTCATCTGGTATCCTTTTTATCAAGATCATAATCCGGGTACTGATCTATGTCTAGTACAATACTAATATCATCAACGCATATTATCATAAGGAAGTATACATCGCCCAATGCGGCCTATCATAAACATCCTAATATATCATATCTCATAACACGATCACATGTCGATCATTTTATTTATATCACTATTCACATGGTATCGTCGTCCAAAAATCCGCTATAATATCATGACGTATCTCTAATACGAATTCTGCCAAATCACCGATCTCCTGATCTCAAATCAAATCTCATCGACTCACCTAAAATCCAAAACACTATCCTCAATCCAGTATGTGAATACATAGTCCCATACCCATGTGAACAGATAAAAATATATTCCTGTATAAGCACAAATGAAAGAAGAATGTATGTAAGTATGGGTGTGTGCGTGTATGTGTGGTGCAACCGCTACTCTAGGGTTTCGCAACACTAAACCTATCCAATCACACCTAAAATCTACATTTATCATCAATAAACTCAACAATATATAATCAATATATATGTGTGTATACGTATTCGTATACATCACCACGAACTGCGGGGGTGCTATACGCCATCCACCCGACTTCTTCCCGTAGATATAAATCTACTCACCTGGTCCTCGCTCACCGGTGCCGACGTCGCCATGCGCTTGCTTGTCATCTCGAAGTCCACATGGGGTACCTACATATCATAACACACCGTATCGCATTAAAAACCAAATTCGAAATCGAAACGGTATACGAAAATCAAATCGGCACGCGTATCACGCATAGGTCAAAACATATCGCCTACGCATGCAAGAATAGCCAAATCAACCCTCGATGTCGATGTACAAACGTCAAACCATCGAGAAAAACCCAAACACACCCATTTACACATTCACAATCACTAATTATAATATGAAATAGGTTGCAATTCACAAAAACCACAAACTCACTTTAAAAGCTATTTTTCCGAAAATCTAGCAAGCAAAAATTTGCCGTTTTAGTACAAAACTTGATGTTTTAACAATTCTAATGGCAATAATACTTATTAAACATCTTAAATAAGTCATAAAAAATCTTTCCATAATTTAATCTCATTAAATTTCATTTGCCCCAAAATTCTAGTTTACAAATTAACCAATTTTAACAATTTTGTAGCAAAAATGCACAAACAAAAATTTAGCTTGGATTAGTATGATCCAAAGGCATTAAACCACTCATTATAATATTAATAATGACATGAACCCTTAATTATATTTTAATCTAAAGCATTTAATAAATTTCCAAAAAACCTAGTTAGCAAAATAGCTTAATTAGTAAAATTTTAAAATAAAAATTAGCAAACTAGTTACTAGGTAAGATTTTACATGCCTCAATATGTTAAATTACACACTTAAATCATGTTCAAATGATATAAAACCCTAACTTGATCCATACCCAATTCTAGAAATTCCAAACTTGCAACTAAAGCCTAATTAACACTTAAATAAATTAGCTTTAAGAAATTAACTAACAAATTAAACAAAAGGGTTAGAATTTATACCCAATAAATTTGAAGATCCACAAGCACACATAGCCTCCCAAATTGAAATCTTGGTCCTTAGATCCATGCAATTTTGGCTAATGAGAAATGGGTAGGAATTAGATTTTGATTTTGCTTTGATTTTGGATGGAATTTGATGAATTTTTGATGGTAAAAAGGGTGGGATTTTTGGAGATGAGATGAGATGAGGGAAAGAGAAGGGTGGGGCTGTAGAAATCAGAAGTGGGCTCGGCCAATGAGGGAGGGGAGAGGTGAGAGAGTGAGGGTGTTGGTTTCAAAGTCAAAAATAAAAGTCAAAAGCCCATACTTATATATATTTATTCATTTATTTTCATTTCCTTTCTTTGTGAACAAGTGTGGGGACATGGGGATTCGGGCAGCCCATTTTTGGCCAGCAAGAGGGGCAGGGGGAGGTGGTGTGTGTGTGAAGTAATGAACACCAAACACCAATTCAATATGCACCAAAACCCTTTTATTTTCACAAAATAAGCCTTTTTCTTCAATATTTTCTAAAACCGATTAACAACTTCAATTCATTCCAAAAACAACGTGTTAAAATTTTGTTTAATTTGTTATGATGCACAAAATTTGTTTCAACCCATTCTAATTTGTAATTTTCCCTAATTAAATGTATTAGTGACGGCTTAAAATAATATTAAAATATTTAATTTCGGAAAAAATTTCAGAAAATTTGAAATTTCACCAATGGCTCAATAAACACCAAATACTAGTAATTACATATCTAGAATATGTATATTTAATTTTATATTAAAGATATTTGTATTTTGACTTTTTACAGAAAACCCCCTTATTTTACCGATTTTCCGAAATTTCACCGAAACGATTTTCAAAACGTTACATTTTGCTTTTGACATAGGCCGGACAACCCCAAATCTTAACATCCTTAAGAGATGGGCTCTTCCCATACCATATCACATATGGAGTGGTAGGCATCTGATTTGGTTGAAACCCTATTCAGTAGGTATGCAACTTCACAAGTGCATAACCCCCAAAAGGAAATAGGAAACTCAGTAGTACTCATCATAGAGTACACCAATCACATAGGGTGCGATTTCTCCACCCTGATATACCAATGTGTTGTGGTGTATATGGAGGAGTAATGCTGAGAGAGAATCTCATTCCCTTTTTGAACAGTCCAGGAAATCTGTGCTCAAGTATTCTCCTCCCTGATCACATCAAAGGACATAATACTTATACCCATTTTTGTTCTCTACTTCTGACTTATATTCTTTGAATTTCTCAAAAGCTTCAGACTTGTGTTTCAACAGGAATACATGTGCGAATCTTGATAGATCATCAGTGAACGTAATGAAGTACGAAGAACCAATCCTGGCATGTGCAGACATGGGACTTATATATATCATTATGTATCAATCCCAAGAGTTCACCAACTCTTTCTCTGTTTCCAATAAACGGAGCTATGGTCATCTTATCTTTGTGACATGACTGGCAAGTTTCACAAGATGTAAATTCAAACTGATTTAAATATGCATCTTTATGTAACTTAGCTAGTCGGGTCGCATTGATATGACTTAGTCTACAATATCTCAAGAAGGATTCGTTCATTTCTGAACTCTTCCTCTTGTGTGTGTTTTGTACGTTAAGAACTGTGGTTTGATTTAGAACGTATATGCTTTTAAATAACGTCCCTGAACCGATCAACTCTTGATATAGGAAATGTTCAAAAAATTATCCAACAATACAAAATTATATCCTTCTTTACTAAATAAAGAGACTGATATGATATTGTATATCAGGTTCAGTATCTAATAACATTTGTTCAGAATCAATGTATTTTGTAATACAGGGTGATAACTGCCAATATACTTGGCTGCAACACTTGCACCGTTTCCAACTCTTGAAACTTATCACATATTCCCAGTTCTCTACCTATCTGTAGCCCATGTAACAGATTACATATGTGGGATCCTGATCCGGTATCTCATACCCAGGACGTAGAGGATACTGAGAATCAGTTCTTTGTAATTAACACAACCGAAGAAGATGCATCAAAATGTACTTTCTTCGTTTGGGCGGCACGGGAATCCTGTTAATCCCCTATTTCCTGCTCGGTCTTATAACAATTATAAGTTGGAGCGGGACCAACGTTCCCTAGCTCAGTATAACAAGTGGGTTCGGTCAATACATCCATATTATTATCTTGATTAAGGCGTGACATGGTCGCTACCTGGAGAGAGAGAGAAGAAAACACTCAGCGTATGCTCTTGCAAAATTAGATTGGCTATTAATATATCTAATCAGGATGGCTCCCACTGTTTTAGTCAAATCTTCCTTCAAACCCTAAAAGGAAAGACTAGCCGGGATTAATTACAGCTTACAAGTTCGCCAATCTTTCGGCCAGGCCAGTGTCGGTATTTTGAGGGAGGTTCCCCATGCTTTCACACGGACCTAATTAAAATAAACCTCATTTTCCCAGGGGCGTAACCCCGTCAACACCTTTCTTGACATCTACTTGATCCAACTATCTCATAGAAGGTATGCAATCTCATTGCAAATTTCAACACTTGAAATTCCCAATAATGTTTTGCCCCTAGCAACTTATGACCTTAACAAGGTCAACAAATCATAAGCGCTAGCCAAGTCCAACCCGTCATTTCCTGATTGAATTAAACCCACCCGCACGACCCTTAACATAGTCAACAAAGTCGCATGACTACCCCAATCCAATCGTATCATATGCTTATACAAATAAGCACTAATGAGCTACCGCACACTACGCCTTAACATGGTCAACAAACGTAGCACGAATACTAAACAGTACTTATCTGAAATGACGGAGGGCTACGACAGGTATTTAAGAAAACCTTTTGCGTAATGAACTTGATATCGTCGTAGAATCGAGTGATTTTGAAAAAGGAGTGCTTTTAAGGCTTTTACTAGTTTTGCTAAAGAGGTCACTCCCGGTGAAGGGATCTCGGCTCTTTCCTTATCGAATAAGGTGCAGGATATTTCATAAATCCCGCTATGCAAAGCAAAAACTATAAAAGCAATCAAAACGCAAACCGAGTTTATAGCATCTGCTAGTTTCTCTAAAGAGGTCGTTCTCAGTGAAGGGATCTCGGCTCTTTCCTTACCGAATAAGGTGCTGGATATTCTACAAGGAATAACGCTATGCAAAGTAAGAACTAGAGCTACCAGTTTTTAAAACAAGTTTCTACAACATCTTTTAGGTTTCTTTTATTTCATTAATCTCATTAATGAAGTCCCATTTATTATGCTTCCCAAGCATCAGATATGAAACGAAAGCAACAATATTAATTATATCTCATATATATAATATATAGGCATTCGTCTCAGAATATAATCAATGATCATATCACATAATATCGCAGCAGAATAAAACATCAACATATGAAATATTGGATGTACTAGGATTTCCGTGTTTTAGATTAAACCAGTATAAAACACGGATTCCACGGTCGTGTTGAATAGCCAAATCCACACCCCTAGACCCCTACGAGAGCAGCAAGCAACCCTACCATTTCCAGAGTTAGGAGACCCGGTCTCGACTCCTCGAGAAGGTCTCCCACTGGACCCCAGAATCCGGTTACTTGTGCTCCCCGCCTTAGGTCTATCCTAATGCGGAAAAGTAAATAATATATAATGGTGACATCATCCTCAACCCAGAAGTGCCCTAATAAAAGAATATTACATACAATGAATTTTACATGAATGAAAATAAAAACTCTCATCTCACATAAAACCCCGGCTATTCAAAACACGACGATCCAATATAACATATCTCAGCAACACATAACATCATATGTCATCAACGTAAGTAAATATGCGTATCTCAATTGTCGTTGACATGTAGCAACGAAAGTGGCGATACACCACATATTACACTTACGGTCGTAGAAAAGAAAGTAAAAACTACAACAGTTGGAAGCCGCAACCACCTTAGACATCACATGCCTAACCAAATGAATTCCTTAAACATCGCATGCCTAACAATTATAAACCCTGAATTTTAGTCTCGATCTAGAAAACACTTTTCAATATCATTTCGGGCAATTCAACAAGATTCCCGACCTCCTGATGGAATGCTCGTCGGAAACTTTAATAGATGGCCGCACCCCTGATACCGTCGACGAAGTGCACTAAGGCGGAACACCGCTACCACGAGCACCCAAACGGATGCTTTTGGCGACGGGGTTCTCCTATAGTCACTTGGTCGGGGCTATGGGGCATAGCTATCTAATAAGGTTACCCAGTGAGTATCCGCATACACTACGTGATCGCGACGGACTTTTGAACACATCAAAATCCCGTGGCAACCGATCAAATGAGACTATATTGCTAGATTTATAACATTCAAATTAGTTATCTCATAACTACTTTTGTGGATTCCAAATATTGTATCCCATCATATAATATCTGGACGACGTTAAACTTTTCGATCGATTCATCAAAGTCCCACAATTTCCTAACAGCTCAACACTTGAGCACAGTTCAATAATGCCCAGAATATGCTACAGTACCTATGCACCTGCCATAGAAAGGCAAACCCAAGCCTCACTCATGTCGACACGGAACTACGGCAAACCCTAGGGTTTGACCGCGGTTCCATGATCCAAAAAGTCGAGTTAGGGTTTCATTCTTCTAGAGGGTTCATAGAATCACTTGCATGTTTTTCCGAATACATTAAACATGGAAAAATGGGTTTTTGACATTCGATCGAACTTTTTAACTTCGCCTAGACAATATGTTAATAACCCAAAACATTGTTAAAACTACGAATACGAAACACTCCGAATTACTTATAGTGTAATATTACATCATATGCAAAATTAGCAAAAACAAACAACACCTGAAAAATCAAAACCAAGAAACTGGAACACACAAAAAATTTCAGGGGGAGGGGCTCGGATTTGGCCAAGATGGGGGGGTATGTGGCCGGCCAAAAAATCTCCATTTTTCCTGAAATTTTTATGGTGTTCTTGATATATCTTATACATCATTCTGTACTTTTTTTAAATTTTTTTTGAACAACTTTTAAAAATGACAGAAACTAGGGTTTCACGTTGCAAGTTTCGGAGTTGTTTCGGTTTCGTAATTCTAACAAAATCCGTATAAATTTCTATCATGGCTCTGATACCACTGCAGGGTTACCTAGCACGGCAGCAAGGTTTCGGGAGGCATCGTCCATGCCAAACTAAAATTTTCCGTTCTAGGTAACCCTAACCCTAGAATCGTATACTAGAAATCGACGGAAAAGTAAATGCAAACATTTTGCAAGTCTAGTGAGCAAGGAATACAACCTTTGTAGACCGTTCCTTCACTTAAATAGCTCCGTGTAGTAGTCCCTTCGCTGCGATCGTGAACTCTGGACTTTAGAGAGGATCCCTTGAAGAAACGAACATGCTTGCTTCGAAGTCTTCGAGGCTGAGGATGATCTACATCGAGGAGACACTAGCCCAAGCTATCTCTTCACTAACTACGGAATTAGTGAAGCAAACACCCTATACTAAATGGAAAGTAGTAGAGGATGATGAAGTAGGAAGTTTGCTCACATTAGAAATCATTTTCTCATTCAAAATCATCACTTTATCACAAACTAGAGAGTATGCTCAAGAGGAAGAAGAAGATGAAATCAAGTGATGAAAATGAATTATTGTTAAGGTTAGAAATGTAACCAAGGGTTAAGCATGTCATGCTTAACCCTTGTAGAGAGTTAACCATGGCTATGGGTTAAAGGGTTGGGTTAAATAAATATCCTAAGCTACACAAAAGAGTGGACAAAGTCAAAGATACTTACAAGTTTCTACAAGCTTTCAACAAATATTAACCAAGATAAAATCCACAATTTTGAATAACTTAATGATAAATATAAAACCCTAATCTTAACCCTAGCATGGTTCAATCCTCATAAACCTTAGTTGCATTTTTATCCTAACATGATACATTTAACATATATCACATATATATCAATATATCCAAAGTGAGAAAAGAAATCTTAAGTTAGCTAATATTAGTTAATGTAACGTAATATATCAAATATATAATTATAAATTAGATTATTACATCAACACTTGATTTAATAATCCGGCTATGTCACATATAACCGACTAATATCATGTGTAACAACTTATTGAATCAACACTTGATCCGATAACCCGGCTATATCGCATATAACCGACCAATGTCACAAATCGCGAGAATAGAATACGGTATCTCATATCGTATCAATCTTGGTCCCGCATATATCACATATGAGCTCCTACTCCGTTTCGCTTGAGCCAGGAAATCTCTGTGTAGGACTCTAAAGATTCGTCAACGCGCTGGCAGTAGATGATGATCATATCAAACACCCACAAGCCGCAAGCGGTCTGCTAAACATAACGGCCACTCGGGTATTGAGCGATCAGAAGATCAACAAGCAAGCCTGCTCGTACTCCTGCGAATCCAATCAGTAACACTACCGTACAGTCTGGCCTCTTCGTCTGATATGTCGCATATCTCGTCTAGGGGTGGTAAACGTCAGACCCCAGTAACTCGATAAGTCATGTCGATATGAGGCTCATAACGGGTCGAGAAACTACTGTTAACACTTACACGTATATCTCTAAAGCAACCGTAGCCAGAGACTTCCTGTTATAACCAATCGAGCACTGCGCAACATCAACTCCCAATACCGGGAGAGACGAAACCCCTCCTATCGCTCATTGCTCCATGTGACTCGGGACAGTACCTAAAAGCCACCATTTTGCACGTTCTCTTGAACTTGGTAAGGTGGAAATCAAAGCACAGTGGGAATCACACAAGACTCTATGACGATCTCGGGTCTACAGACTAACCTATACCAGTGTCACCAGAGAACTGCCATCTGACGTTAGGTATAATACCATCTGGGAGTTCTCGGCGAGTCCGTCCAGTATACCCAGTCTCCACTGAGCACCCGTATACTATATCTGATGTCAAACACCAATGGATATGGGATCATCTATCGCCCATATACATGGGTCGAGAAGCTATGCGCTAGTCTACTCTGATATATCGATGCCCTGTCTCGATACACCCTCGACTAGGAACATTTGAAGGATGTACTTAACGACTACACTGTCCCCACTAGTATGATCCGCATCATAGTCCTAGTAGTGAAGTACTCATCCTAAGTGCTTTATCAACATGTAACATAGAGACAATCGGTGTACATGTTAAGATAAGAGCAACAAGATAGCATACTATCATGTCGAGCAAGAAAGTCCTCCATATATATGTCCAAGCATCCACTACAATATACATCTTATGTACAATAATGGCCTCTAGGGCATACATATAACTAATAACAACAGTTCATTCACCTACAACAAGGCTCTATGTGGGTAAAATTAGTGGATACATATGCTGCCGAATACATCATGCTTAGCAGGTAAAGAATTCGTATCAAATTTTGTTCTGTAAAACACATCATTATCCTGACATCAACATCTTATCAGGTTCGCGGCACACTTGATCCCGACCGATGAGATTCGAGATAGACGATTCCAACAGGGCTTAGACCCGGAGATTCAAGCGGCTTTAGCCATAGGCGACTATCCAACTCATGAACTCGCACTGATGGCAGCACGTCGTTATGAAGTTGTCGTCAAGAAGAAAGGTAAATCTCAAATAGCCCGAATCAAATGCCCTGCTACCCAGATGACAGGAGGATCCCAAGAGGCCAGGAGGATCATTTAACTGGTCCAGTCCAAGTTTCTGTTTCCACTTCAAGAGCACTAAATACTTGGCAAAGGACTGCAGGCATGCAAATGGCCTAATGTTTGATTTGTGGAGCATCTACTCACACCATAGGAGCATGCCTATATCGTATTAACACGGCACCAGCACCCAGACCCGCAATTACATCTCTGCAGAGGCCAGCCATTCAGGCACCTGCACCACGCCTAGCTCATCCTGCACCAGCTCCATATGGACCTCCTGCACAGCCTCAGCGTCAATTCCATCTGGTATAAAGAAACGTGCCTCTAGAGCAGAGGAATGTGCTTCCGGCGACGAGGAATGTACCGAGACGACAGGCTTTTACAATGACGGTCGAAGAGGCCGAAGCCACAAGACATGTCATCAACGGTAAATTCTCCCATCCTTTCAACCTTTCATTTCTTGTGCATCGTTATACTTTTCATATATCTAAACACAACCTCACACAACTTAGGTACTATACTACTAGCCACCCTTCCCGCACTCACACTTTTTGACACTGGAGCTTCACACTGCTTCATGTCACAACATTTCGCAAGAACACACGCGATTCCCGTGAAGTCACTAATTTCAAGCTAGAATGTCAGTTCCGGGAATGGAGTCTTGAAGGCAACTTTGGGATATGATCATTGCCCAGTTGTATTTTGCATTTGAGAATTCTAAGCAAATTTCAAAGTACTGGACATACCAAATTTCGATGTTGTGTTGGGAATGGATTGGCTGGGAGTATTTTATACTACCATTGACTGCCGTCAAAGGAGGGTAGTATTTGAGATATCAGATCACCCTGTCTTCTATTTCAAAAGTGGAGATAGAACCTTGGAGCCAGGAAGCTACCGTGCTAAAACGAAGAATGCAGAAGTGTTCCTTCCATTAGATGAAGAAGAAAAACCTGAGGTAGTTCAAGAGTTCGAGAATTTGTTCCCTGCAGACATATCAGGTTTGCCTCTCGATCGAGCTCTTGAATTTAGTATTGATTTACAACCTATAATCAAAGCTCTATACCGATTAAGTCTGGAGGGATTGAAAGAGATTCGTATTCAATTGGACGAACTACTGAAGAAAGGTTGGGTCCGACCCAGTACTTCAAGTTGAGGATCTCCGGTGTTACTAGTGAAGACGAAGGAAGGTTCCTACAGGATGTGTGTGCATTATCGAGCTCTGAACGAAGTGACAATTAAGAACAAGTATCCACTACCTCACATCGATGACCTTTTCGATCAGTTAAGTGGATCTTGTGTCTTTTCAATGTTAGATCTTCATTCAGGATATCATCAGGTGAAGGTCAAGAAGTCCGACATCCCAAAGACGGCATTTAGGACTCGTTATGGTCATTATGAATATCTTGTAATGCCATTTGGAGTGACCAATGCACCTTCCATCTTTATAAACTTGATGAACCAAGTTTTCCGAGAGTACTTAGACAAGTTTATTGTTATTTTCATCGACGACATTCTAGTGTATTCAAAGAATCGGAAAGAGCATGTTGAGCACTTACAAATTGTCTCAGAGACATTACGACAACATCAGCTCTACACCAAGTACAGCAAGTGTGAATTTTAGCTAGATCAAATCGGATTTCTCGAACATATTGTTTTAGGCGAAGGAATCTCGGTAGATCCAGTTAAGGTGCCAGCTGTCAGTGAGTGGCCGACACCAAAGACGGTGAAAGATATATGAAATTTCTTGGGCTTAGCAGGATACTACCGACGCTTCATCGAAGTATTCTCAAAGATCGCAACACCCCTGACCAAGCTCACACGTAAAAGCGAAGCATTCGTGTGGTCAAAAGCATATGAGAAGGTTTTTGTAGAACTCAAGTCGAGGTTAACCTTTGGACCTATTCTTATAATACTGGATCAATCTGGCAGATTCAATGTGTATTGTGATGCGTCCAGTAAAGGATTAGGATGTGTTCTACATCAGCATAGAAAAGTTGTGGCTTTTGCATCAATGCAGCTAAAAGTTCATGAACGCAACTATTCAACACATGATCTGGAATTGGCAGCCGTCATCTTTGCACTCATGATTTGGTGTCACTATTTATTGGGAGAGCGAGTGGATATATACACTGACCACAAGATTCTGAAGTATGTATTTACTTAGAAGGAACTTAATATGCGGTAGAGAAGATGGCTAGAACTCATGGTGGATTTCGACATCAATCTACAATATCATCCTTGGAAGGTGAATGTAGTTTCTGATGCACTTAGTCACCGGTCATTAGCAATAAACCTCACCGCTCAATGGAAGCTACAGCAAGAATTGCACGGATTGGAGATCGAAGTAGTTATGCCAGGTAACGCTTCATATTTGATGAACTTACACGTTCAGTCCACTATTGTAAATCAGATCAAGGCAGCTCAAGAAAATGATGCCAAGCTACAAAGGATCCGAGAACAAGTAGAAAGTGGACTACGAACTGACTTCATCATCCATGAAGATGGTTCCTTACGATATGGAAGCTGTTTATGTGTACCAGTTGGCTCTGTTCGAGAAGAGTTGATGAAAGAAGGTCACAGCTCTCTGTATTCGGTACATCCCGGCGGTACAATGATGTACAAGGATCTACGGCAACAATATTGATGGCATAGAATGAAGCGCGAAGTAGCAAGGGTCATAGCCAAGTGTTTGGTATGTCAGCAAATGAAGGCTGAACATCACAGAACTGCTGGTCTACTGTTAGTTATATGTACGCCCTAGAGGCCATTGTTGTACATATGATCTATATTATAGTGGATGCTTGGATATATATAGAGAGGACTTTCTTGCTCAATATGATAGTATGCTATCTGGTTTCACTTTATCTTAACATGTTAACAAATACTTTTTTGTGATCACGTGTTGATAGAGCCCTTAGGATATGTACTCGACTACTAGGACTATGATACAGATCATACTAGTGGGGCCAGGGTAGTCTACGAGTACATCCTATAACTGTTCCTAGTGGAGGGTATATCGAGACAGGGCATCGATACTCCATAGTAGGCTAGCGTATACGCATCTTGACCCATATAATGGGCGATGGATGATCCCATATCTATTGGTGTTGGACATCAAAGATGGTGTACGGGTGCTCAGTGGAGACTGGGTACACTGACCGGACTCGCCGAGAACTCCTGGATGGTATTATACCTATCGTCAGATAGCAGTTCTCCGGTGACACTGGTACATGTTAGTCTGTAGACCCGAGATCGTCATAGAGTCTTGTGTGATTCCCACTATGCTTTGATTTCCATCTTACCACATCCAAGAGGGCGTGCAAAACGGTGGCTTTTAGGTACAGTCCCGAATCACTTGGAGGTAATGAGCGATAGGAGGGGTTTCTTCTCTCCCGGTATAGGGAGTTGATGTTGTGCTGTTTTCGATTGGCTATAACTGGAAGTCCCTGGCCCGGGCTGATATAGAGATTTACTAGTAAGAGTTATCAGTAGTTTCTCGACCCGTTATGAGCCTTACATCGACATGACTTATCGATTACTGGGGTCTGGCATTTACCACCCCTAGATTAGATATGCAACATATCAGACGAAAAGATCGGACTGTACGGTAGTGTTTACTAATTGGATTTGCAGGAGAATATACAGGCTTGCTTGTTGATCTTCTGATCACTCAATACCTGGGTGGCTATTATGTTTAGCTGACCGCTTGCAGCTTATGGGTGTTTGATATGATCATCATCTACTGCCGGCGTATTGACGATTCTTTAGAGTCCTACATAGAGGTTTCCTAGCTCAGGCAAAACGGAGTAGGAGCACATATGTGATATGTGCGGGACCGCGAATAATACGATATGAGATACCGTATTCTATTCTCGCGATATATGTTATCGGCTGGGTTTATGTGATATAGCCGGGTCATTGGATCAAGTGTTGATTCGATGAATCGGTACATGTTATATTAGTCGGTTATATGTACTTTAGACGGATTGTCGAATCAAGTGTTGATTCGATAATTTAATGTATAATTATATATGTGATATATTACATTACGTTAACTGATATAAGCTCGCTTTATTGATTCATTTTCTCACTGGATAATACATTAATATATAAGCGATATATGTTAATTGTATTATTTTCTTTCGTTGCAAAATATATTATATATATGTGATATATAATATTGTTACAAGTTAGGGTTACAAATACAACATGTTTTGTGGAGATTAAACAAGTTAGGGTTTGATTTGGGTTAGCTTTTGGGTTAGCTTTTTCATGAAGCTTCATGAAGCTTTCTTTTGTTTTTTTTTGCTAAGATATTTTATATAGATATTTCTTAACCCAACCCAAACCCTTTACCTTAGGTTTATTCTTTAGATGAGTTAAGCCCTTTATTATTGACCCATGGTTGGATTTGTAACCACAACAATAATTCATTATTCATCACAAAAGCTTTCTTCCTCCTTGAAAAAGCATTCTAGCTTTTTGTGAAGTAATGATTTAAAGTGAGAAATTGAAAATAAAAGAGTGTAAAATTCCTACTTCATCATCCTCATCTATTCTAACCACTTAGATTAGGGTGTTCACTTCACTAATACTTGATTAGAGAAGTGAGAGCTTGAGTTTGATATTCTTCAAGGCAGATCATCTTCGAAAAGGAAGACTTCAAGCAAGAATGGATCATTCGACTTGTGGAGCCTCTCTTGAGTCCGGAAGATCATGGATCGCGGCAAAGGGACTACTACTCGGAGCTTATGAAGCAAAGTAACGGACTACATAGGTTGTAATCCCTCTCTCTTAGATGTAAAATTGTTTACATGCATAGTTAACCCTAATTCTCTAGTTAAGATCTTGGTTAGGGTTTGTTTAGCACCCCAAAAATTTTAAAGTAGCATGTTTGATGCTTGCCAAATCCTTGCTAAGGTGCTAAGCTAACCCTACAGTAGTATCAGAGCTAAGCTAGAGCATTAGGAGTTGTCTAGACGAAATTAGAAGTCCGATCGAACCCCGAAACGGCCCCTTTTCTGGAAATTTTTCAAAAAGTTGACATTTTTCATATTAAAAATACTCAGAAAATCATGCAGGGAATTTTATGGACCCACCTGAAGAAAGTGTCCCTAACTCTCTACAGTGACTGCGTAACCGCGGCCAAAACCTGGTTTTGGCGGTGGTTCCGCGGCGCCACTGTGGAGGCTTGGGACGGACACTTCAGCGACGGTCCATAGGTGCTGGGGAATGCTACTGGGAATTTTTATTTCTGCTCAAGTGTTGAGCTCACTAGGGTATTTTGGGAATTCGTTGTGTCTGTCGAATTCTTTAACTTCGCTTAGTTATCTGTGATGTTTATTTGATGCTGTGATATGTTATATTGGATCGTTGTGTATTGAATAGCCGGGGGTTTTATATGAGATGAGAGTTTTCTTTTTCATTCATGTAAAATTCATTTGTATGTAATATTCTTTTATTGGGACACTTCTGGGTTGAGGATGATGTCACCGCTGTATATTATTTACTTTTCCACATTAGGATAGACCCAAGTCGGAAAGCATAAGTAACCGGGTTCTAGGGTCCAGTAGGAGACCATCTCGAGGAGTCGAGACCGGGTCTCCTAACCCTAGAATTGGCAGGGTTACTTGCCGCTCTCGTAGGGGTCTAGAGATGTGGGTTTGGCGATTCATCGCGACTGTGGAATCCGTGTTTTATACAGGCTCAAAATAAAACACGGATGTCCTAGTATTTCCAATATTTCATATGTTGACTTCTGCCGCAATGTTCTGTGATGAGATCATATTACTGCCTGAGACGAATGCTTATACTATATGTTGATATATATATATTGCTGCTTTCGTTTCTTATATGATGCTCAGGATGCTTTAATGATGGGTTTTATTAATGAGATTAATAAAAGAAAAGAAACCTAAAAGATATTGTAGAATCAAATTTTCAAAAAGGGTAGCTACAGTATTTGCTTTGCATATCGGTATTCCTTGAAGAATATCCAGCACCTTATTCGATAAGGAAAGAGCCGAGATCTCTTTACCGAGAGTGACCTCTTTAGCAAAACTGGCAGATGCTATAAACTCACGGTTTAGTTTTTGATTTCTTCTATAGTTTTTGCTTTGCACAGCGGTATTTATGAAATATCCTGCACCTTATTCGATGAGGAAAGAGCCGAGATCCCTTCACCGGGAGTGACCTCTTTAGCGAAACTAGAAAAGCCTCAAAAGCACTCCTTTTCAAAATCACTTGTTTCTACAACTATATCAAGTTCATTACGCTCATGGTTTTCTGAAAAACCTGCGTAGCCCTCCGTCATTTCAGATAAGTACTACTTAGTATCCGTGCTACGTTTGTTGACTATGTTAAGGCATAGTGTGCGGTAGCTAATTAGTGCTTATCTGCTATAACATGAGATATGATTGGATTAGGGTAGTTGTACGACTTTGTTGACTATGTTAAGGGTCGTGCAGGTGGGTTTAATTCAATCGGGAAATGACGGGTTGAACTTGCTAGCAATTATGATTTGTTGACAGTGTTAAGCTCATAAGTTGCTAGGGGCAAAAGCATTATTGGGAATTTCAAATGTTGAAATTTGCAATGAGATTGCATACCTTCTATGAGATAGATGGATCCCGATACCCACTGCGAGTAAGAGTTACTCTTGGGAGAATTTAACACAGGACAATTAGCCGATCAAGTAGGTGTCTAGAAAGGTGTTAACGGGGTTCTGCCTCTGGGAAAACGAGGTTTATTTTAATTAGGTCCGTGCGAAAGCACGGGGAACCTCCCTCAAAGTACCAACACTGATCTGGCTGAAAGATTGACGAACTTGTAAAGTGTAATTAATCCCGGCTAATCTTACCTTTTAGGGTTTGAAGGAAGATTTAATTAAAACAGTGGGAGCCATCCAGATTAGATAAGATAATAACCAATCTAATCTTGCTAGAGCGCACGCTAAAGTGTTTTTCCTTCTCTTTCTCTCCAGGTAGCGACCATGTCAGGCCTTAATCAAGATAATTATATGGATGTATTGACTGAACCCGCTTTTTATACTGAGCAGGGGAACGTTGGTCCCGCTCCCACTTATAATTGTTATAAATCCGAGCAGGGAATAGAAGAATATCTGGATTCTCACGCCATCCAAACGAAGAATAAGCATGTTGATGCATCTTCTTCAGGAGTGTTAGTTACTGAGAACTGTTTCTCAGTTCACTCTATGTCCTGGGCATTAGATACCAGATCAGGATCCCACATATGCAATATATTGCATGGGCTAAAGAAAGGTAGAGAACTGGGAATGGGTGATCATTTCGTAAGAGTAGGGAATGGTGCAAATGTTGCAGCCAAAGCAGTTGGCGAATATCACCTTGTATTACCAAGTGATAATATATTGATTCTAAACGAATGCTATTATATACCGAACATGATATGCAACATTATATCAGTTTCTTTATTAAGTAAAGAAGGATATAATTTTGTAATACAAGATAATGTTATGAACATCTTCCTAAATCAAAAGTGGATTGGATCAGGCTCGTTAAATAATGTCATATACGTTCTAAATCAAAACACAGTTCTTAATATACAGAACACACACAAGAGGAAGAGTTCAGAAATGAACGAATCCTTCTTGTGGCATTGTAAACTAGGTCATTTCAATGCGACACGGCTAGCTAAGTTACATAAGGATGGATATTTGAATCCGTTAGAATTTTCATCTTATGATACTTGCCAGTCATGTCTTAAAGGCAAGATAACCAAAACTCCGTTTAGTGGACACGGAGAAAGAGTTACAGAACTCTTGGAACTGATATATAGTGATGTATGTGGTCCTATGTCTACACATTCCAGGAACAGTTCTTCTTACTTCATTACATTCAATGACGATCTCTCAAGATACGGACATGTGTTCCTGATGAAACACAAGTCTGAAGCTTTTGAGAAATTCAGGGAATATAAGCACGAAGTAGAGAACCAAACGGGCAAAAGTATTAAGATCCTTCGATTTGATCAAGGAGGAGAATACTTGAGCAATGAGTTCATGGATTATCTAAAAGAGAATGGGATTCTCTCTCAGCTTACTCCTCCCTATACACCACAACACAACAGCGTATAGGAGCGGAGGAATCGCACCCTATTAGATATGGTGTGCTCTATGATGAGTACCGCTGAGTTACCTATTTCCTTTTGGGTTTATGCGCTTGAGACAGCAGCATACCTATTGAATCAAGTTCCGTCTAAATCTGTACCTACCACACCATATGAAATATGGAGTGGGAAGAGACCATGTCTTTAACGTGTTAAGATATGGGGGTGTCCGGCCTATGTTAAAACACAAAATCCGGACAAACTCGAGGCACGGTCAGTTCTTTGTAAGTTTGTGGGATATCCTAAACATTCATATGGATATCTTTTCTAACACACTGAGGAACAAAAGGTGTTTGTATCTCAATATGCCACCTTTTTGGAAAAGGAATTTCTTGCAAAAGAAATTAGTGGCGAAGAGGTAGAACTGGAAGAAGTTCCAGCAGCACAAACTGCAACTGAAGATTTAATGGAACCAGAGGATTCAGTAGTTCCCGACGAACCACCGCCTCTCCGCCGATCTAGTATGGTTCCTCATCCACCTGAAAGATACTACGGTTTTCTCGTCGATGGTGGGAGTGAGGATTGCATCATGGAAGATGATGACCCAACTAGATTCGAGCAGGCCATCACGAGTGGTGACTCTTTGAAATGGTTGGATGCAATGCGATCTGAGACGGAATCCATGTACACCAACAAAGTATGGACTTTGGAAATTGCTCCTGAAGGGGTAAAACCCATTGGGAGCAAATGGTTCTTTAAGAAGAAACTTGGTGTAGATGAAAAAGTTGAGAGTTTCAAAGCTAGACTTGTTGCAAAGGGTTTTCGTCAACGACCAGGTTGGATTATGACGAAACCTTTTCTCCAGTGGCTATGCTTAAGTCCATCCGGATCTTACTTGCCATTGCTGCATACCATGACTACGAAATCTGGCAAATGGATGTTAAGATCGCCTTTCTAAATAGTGATTTAGAGGAGTGCGTGTACATGACTCAGCCAGAGGGCTTCGTAGATAGTAGGAGCAGCGGAAAGGTGTGCAAGCTGCTTAAATCCATCTACGGGTTAAAGCAGGCATCGCAGAGTTGGAACATCTGTTTTGATGTTGTAGTCAAATGTTGTAGTCAAAGATTTTAACTTCATCTAAAACATAGATGAACCTTGTATATACAAGAAGGTTGCAGAGTAAGGGTTTCTTCCTCGTATTGTACGTGGATGACATATTCTTGATAAGAAATGATGTTCCTATGCTGCACTCGGTCAAGCTCTTCTTATCACATAGATTCTCAATGAAAGATCTAGGTGATGCCTCCTGCATTTTGGGGATTAAGATCTATAGAGATAGATCTAGACGGATACTGGGATTGTCCCAATCCAGGTACATTGACACCATACTAAAGAGGTTTAGTATGGAAGAATCCAAGCATGGGAATTTACCCACGATCTCTGGACTCACTCTCTCCAAAGAGATGTCTCCCAAGACTGATTTGGAAAGAGCTCGCATGCAAGGGATACCCTATGCTTCGGCAGTAGGCTCTATCATGTACGCGATGATATGTACCAGACCCGATATAGCATACTCACTAAGTGTTGTGAGTAGGTATCAAGCAAGTCCTGGAGAGAATCACTGGACAGCTGTGAAGAACATTCTCAAGTACTTGAGAAGGACTAAAGAGATGTTCTTGGTATATGGTAATGGAGAACTCGAGGTGGAGTCCTTTACCGATTCGAGCTTCCAAAGTGATAAGGACGACTCTAAGTCGCACTCGGGTTTTGTCTTTACCCTCAATGGAGGGGAGGTTTGTTGGAAGAGTTCCAAACAGGAAACTGTGGCAGACTCGACGATGGAGGCTGAATACATCGCTGCCAACGATGCTGTCAAAGAAGGTGTCTGGATAAAGAAGTAAATCACTGAACTTGGTGTGGTTCCGTCCATTGAGTATCCAATACCTCTGTATTGTGATAACAATGGAGCTGTGGCTTTCGCCAAGGAACCCAGGTCCCATAAGAAGTCTAGACATATTCTGAGGCGGTATCACCTGATCCGGGAGATAGTTGATCGCCGGGAGATCGAGGTCATGAGAGTTGATACGAAGGACAACACTGCGGATCCACTCACAAAGGCCATTTCTCAGATACAATTTGAGAGACTCTTCGGGGTGTTAGGTATGAGATACTACAACAGATGGTCTTAGTGCAAGTGGTAGATTGTTAGTTATATGTATGCCCTAGAGGCCATTATTGTACATATGATGTATATTATAGTGGATGCTTGGATATATATAGAGAGGACTTTCTTTCTCAATATGATAGTATGCTATCTGGTTTCACTTTATCTTAACATCTTAACAAATACTGTTTTGTGATCACATGTTGATAAAGCCCTTAGGATATGTACACGAATACTAGGACTATGATACAGATCATACTAGTAGGGCCAGGGTAGTCTACAAGTACATCCTATAACTGTTCCTAGTCGAGAGTGTATCGAGACAGGGCATCGATACTCCAGAGTAGGCTAGCGTATACGCATCTTGACCCATATGATGGGCGATGGATGATCCCATATCCATTGGTGTTGGATATCAAAGATGGTGTACAGGTGCTCAGTGGAGACTGGGTACACTAAACGGACTCGCCGAGAACTCCTGGATGGTATTATACCTATCGTCAGATAGCAGTTCTCCGGTGACACTGGTACAGGTTAGTCTGTAGACCCGAGATCGTCATAGAGTCTTGTGTGATTCCAACTGTGCTTTGATATCCACCTTACCACGTCCAAGAGGGCGTGCAAAACGGTGGTTTTTGGGTACAGTCCCGAATCACATGGAGGCAATGAGCGATAGGAGGGGTTTCGTCTCTCTCGGTATAGGGTGTTGATGTTGTGCTGTGTTCGATTGGCTATAACTGGAAGTCCCTGGCCAGGGATGATATGGAGATTTACTGGTAAGAGTTATCAGTAGTTTCTCAACCCGTTATGTGCCTTACATCGACACGACTTATCGGTTACTGGAGTCTGACGTTTACAACCCCTAGACTAGATATGCAACATATCAGACGAAGAGATCGGACTGTACGGTAGTGTTTACTGATTGGATTTGCAAGAGAATGTACATGCTTACTTGTTGAGCTTCTGATCGCTCAATACCTGGGTTGCTGTTACGTATAGCTGACCACTTGCAGCTTGTGGGTGTTTGATATGATCATCACCTACTGCCGGCGTATTGACGATTCTTTAGAGTCCTACACAGAGGTTTCCTAGCTCAGGCAAAACGGAGTAGGAGCACATATGTGATATGTGTGAGACCGAGAATAATACGATATGAGATACCGTATTCTATTCTCGCGATATATGTTATCGGCCGGGTATATGTGATATAGCCGGGTCATCGGATCAAGTGTTGATTCGATGAATCGGTACATGTTATATTAGTCGGTTATATATACTATAGCCGGATTGTCGGATCAAGTGTTGATTCGATAATTTAATGTATAATTATATATGTGATATATTACATTATGTTAACTAAAATAAGCTCGCTTTATTGATTCATTTTCTTACTGGATAATACATTAATATATATGCGATATATGTTAATTGTATTATTTTCTTTTGTTGCAAAATATATTATATATATGTGATATATAATATTGTAACAAGTTAGGGTTACAAATACAACATGTTTTGTGGAGATTAAACAAGTTAGGGTTTGATTTGGGTTAGCTTTTTCATGAAGCTTCATGAAGCTTTCTTTTGTTTTTTTTTGCTAAGATATTTTGTATAGGTATTTCTTAACCCAACCAAAACCCTTTACCTTAGGTTTATTCTCTACATGAGTTAAGCCCTTCATTATTAATCTATGGTTGGATTTATAACCACAACAATAATTCATTATTCATCACAAAAGGTTTCTTCTTCTTCTTCTTCCTTGAAAAAGCTTTCTAGCTTTTTGTGAAGTAATGATTTAAAGTGAGAAATTGAAAACAAAAGAGTGTAAAATTCCTACTTCATCATCCTCATCTATTCTAGCCACTTAGATTAGGGTGTTCACTTCACTAATAATTGATTAGAGAAGTGAGAGCTTGAGTTTGAGATTCTTCATGGTAGATAATCTTCGAAAAGGAAGACTTCAAGCAAGAATGGATCATTCGACTTGTGGAGCCTCTCTTGAGTCAGGGAGATCATGGATCGCGGCAAAGGGACTACTACTCGGAGCTTATGAAGCGAAGGAACGGACTACAAAGGTTGTAATCCCTCTCTCTTAGATGTAAAATTGTTTACATGCATAGTTAACCCTAATTCTCTAGTTAAGATCTTGGTTAGGGTTTGTTTAGCACCCCAAAAATTTTAAAGTAGCATGTTTGATGCTTGCCAAAACCTTGCTAAGGTGCTAAGCTAACCCTACATCTACTTCAGCCGTTACCAATCCCAGAATGGAAATGGCGGCATATTACCATGGACTTCGTGACTGCTCTCCATCACAGCACGAAGGGTAATGACGCAATTTGGGTTATTTGGATCGACTCACCAGGTAGGCTCACTTTATTCCATTCAGAGTTGGCCAATCAACTGAGACGTTGGTAAGGAAGTACATGGAGGTGAGTAAAAATCTAAAATAAGATTTATACCTTCAAGATGTACCATACTTATCTTGACACTCATAAACTCATGCAGGAGATCGTAAGATTACATGAGGTACCTATTTACATCGTCTCCGATCGTGATACGAGATTCCGATCACAGTTCTGGAAGAGTCTACAAGCTTGCCTGGGAACGAGTCTGAAATCATCCACAAACGATCGAACAGTCCGGGCAACAATTCAGATATTAGAAGATATCCTAAGATCCTGTATGTTAGACTTCGGAAGTTCGTGGAAAGATCACCTACACCTTATGGAGTTCTCATATAACAACAACTACCAGGCAAGCATTGGGATGTCACCATTCGCAGCACTCTACGGACGGAAATGGCGTTCCCCTCTGAGTTAGGACGACGTTGGAGATCGTGTACTCCTTGGACCAGAGATGATCGCGACAACTGCAGATGTGGTTTGCACGATCAGGGAAAAGATGCGCATAGCTCAGGACCGACAGAAGCATTGGGCAGATGCAAAATGACAACATTTAGAGTTTCAACTCGAAAAGCATGTATTCTTGAAGATCTCTTCAAACAGATGGTTATAGGTTTTGGCAAGAAGGGTAAATTACGTCTAAGGTACATAGGACCATTCGATATACTCGAACGAGTTGGAGAAGTGGCATACCGTTTAGCACTGCCACCCTCATTGGAATGAGTGCACAACGTGTTCCACATATCCAAGCTACGGCGATATGTGAGCGATTGATCAGTCGAAAATAATGTATTTTTAACACGGCAATTTCCCTATCTTTTGCACTCATTTAGAAGTGTACGGTATTCATATTTCACATATTAGCAAATCAGTCGTAAAATATCAGATTTCATGTGTTAGACCTTTAAACCGACACTTTAAGGGAAATTGACCGCATTTCATAGCATCGCATCATCTCTGTATTTGCGCAACACTTGTATCGAGATTTGTGCAGGAAATTGCAGGAGCAAAGTTAAAAGAAGCTGATAAAAAATACACCAACTCCATGTTTTCAGATCTGGTAGCAATCCAGAAGGAATTACACAATTCAACATATCAAATAAAAGCCCTTGAGACAGCCCAAAGGAACACAAGAAGTTGCAAGCCCTAAAGCCTCAAAAGCGCCGCGGAACCGCGGCGGGAGCGCGCTTGCGCCGCGGAACCGCGGCGCTTTTGCCACATCATCGCTCAATTTTCAGTGCAAAACTCCTATCTCAAGGCCTACACCTCATTTTGACACGTCAAATTCCAGAATTCTCCAGAGTCTTCTGCCAGATCAGCAAAGATCATTAAGCAAAGCTAATCCTAATTAAGCTCCTAACTAATCTCTTCTAGAAGCTCCCTCCTAACTAATCACATCTAGAAGCTTCTCCTCAACAAACTTTTGGAGAGAAATTCAAATTTCATCTAACAAACTTTTGGAGGGAAATTCAAATTCTAATCCTAGATCTAGGGTTAAGGAAGTCTATAAATAGGATCCTAGATCTAAGGGTTGAGGTTAACCTTGAATATTCCAATCTTTACCTCTTTCTTCATCTTCTTCCACAAGTCTAGTGACAAGGCTTGTGCGAAACCCTAACCCTAATTTCACTCCAAATTCAAGATCTTGAGTACCAAATCAAGCGAGAAGCCTTCAACCTTTTAGGAGCCGAGCCGATCTTCAATCGGGAAAGTGATCCAAGCCGATCCGCGACCCACGGAGACGAGCGAAGCCAAATCGACGATCGAGTTCTTCCTCTTGTAGTTCTTGAGCGAATGTAATGAAATTGTTGATATAAATAAAAGGTGAAATTCTTTAATCTTGCTTTCTTTTAATTCTTGCATCATGATTAGATCTCAATTTGTAATTGTTGTTCTTGTTGTGATGTTTGAGTAAAACTCCGCTCGTTAAGGAGTCGAGACGATCAATAGAATGATGATGTAACAAATCTTAATACAATTCTTGAGTCCTACGAGTTTTGTAAACCCTAGCAAGTTCAAGAATCGATGACCTAGTTTTGTTGCGATGCTTTCTTGATTGTTATCGCTCGAAATTAGGGATCTACGATCGTTACTTGAATTTACTAGAGGCTAGAATGTGAATGATATCGACGAAAGAACAAGGGATAAGATGAAACCCTAGTTTCACTAGAAATCCCTAATTCTTGTCGATCATCATCGATCTAGTATCAATTCATCGAAGGATAAGAATACGTAATTGTGAGATTACATCACATCTATAGATCCGATCGATTCCTACGAGCCTCATTTCGATTCTTGATATTTGGTTTGGAAAAATCATCAAACTATCAATTCTTGATTCTATCTTTTTCTTGTTATTAGATCTAGATTTTCTAATTCTTGAACTTCAATTACAAATCATGAATTGTTTGTTTTCTTTTCATTAAAGTTTCAACTCATCTAATTCGAAAGACGAACTATTACACTGTCCCTGTGGACGATCCACACTCACTTACAATCTACATATGACACCGTAGTTGATTGCGGTCAAATAATTTTTGGTTGTGATTTCTTTACAAATTTCCAACTACACAAACAGGAAAATCTTAACAATCGGCGATCCCAGCCATATAATTGATCACTCAGAGCCCACGATACAGACTGATCTAACTTGCGAGCAGGAACCAGTTGAGATCCTGGACTGAAAGGTGAAGACATTGCGGAACAAGAAAGTGAACTTGGTCCGAGTGATGCGGAGAAAGGATTCGCCGGGAGAATCAACATGGGAAAGAGAAGAAAATATACGTGCACGATACCCTTACCTTTTTGAAAAATTAGTCTCTATGTTAATATAAATTTCGAGGACAAAATTTCTATAAGGAGGGTAGAATGTAACGAATATGAAATTCTTGTACAAAATTAAATGTATAAAAAAAGGTATTTCAGCCTGTGTAGGAGTTATATGTTATTTTAGTTCAATAAAAACAAGAAGCAATTTGTAGCTCATAGGTAAAGTTTTAGGGTTCCGTAGCACCTACTTATGAGTATGGAAGCATCACACATGCCACTTTAAAATTTCTAGAGGTGCTAAGCAAACCAAGCATGGATCTTTAACTAGAATTATTAGGGTAACATCACAAGTATCACATACTAAAACTATATTTACACTAAGTGAAAGGAATACAACCTTTGTAGTCCTCTTTGTAGTGACTCCAATGATCGTTGAGAGTTGGAAAAGCTTGCAAGTGAGCTCATTTGTCCACGATGATCCACCCAAAGTCCACTTAGTCTAAGCTCCTAGCTTCGAATGATCAAACAAGATGATGAAGCTAAACACTCTAAACTAAGTGGCTAGATTAGAGTAGAAATATGAAGTGGTGAGTTTTCTTTTGTCAAAACCCTTTCTTTTTATCTCTCTCTCTCACAATGGAAAAACCTAGAGAGCAAGGAGGAAGAAGAAGATGAAGGCAAAAGTTTTTGTGAAGTGATAAGCTTATGAAAAAAAAAAGAAAATATAGTATATATATTTTCTATCTCTCTCTCAACCATGGTTGCTATAATATCTAGATATTTAGTAAATGGGTTAAAAACCAAAAGAAATAGTTAATCAAAGGTTAAATAGTTGGTGATGCGAGGCTAACTTAAAGAAGAGTGTAGAAGATAACCTTTGATTAATCTTTTTCTTTTCTTTTGTTTTTAAAACAAATACAAATATATATCCATATATTATATAACCATGTAAGTCTTATATTGCCACCAAAGTTGTATCAACAACCATGGTACTTTGCATGTATGTTTCTATGCACATCAACATGTGCATACATGCATGCATTCTTCCTCTTTAATAAAAAGGGTTTGACTAAACAATTAAAATAAAACTAAAAGTCAAAATGTTAAATCAACAATTGATTTTACAATCCGGTCATATCGTATACGACCCAACTAATAGAAAAACGCCCGATTAATATACGGTATCATATAGTCGTATTTAATCGGGTCCCCGCGCATATCTCATATGCACACCACATCTTTTCGCCTGGGCTAGAAAACTTCTGTGTAGGACTCTAAGACTCGTCAATACGCCGGCAATGGGTGATGATCATATCAAACACCCACAAGCCGCAAGTGGTCAGCTAAATGTAACAGCCACCCGGGTATTAAACGATCAGAAGAAAACCAGCAAAGCTGTCAAAACTCCCGTCGAGCCATCTGGCAAAACTTACCGTACAGTCCGGTCTCCTCGTAAAATATGTTGCATATCGAGTCTAGGGATGGTGTCGTCGACCCTAATAACTCAATAAGTCATGCCGGTATATAGCTGATAACAGATCGAGAAACCACTGATAACGCTTATCAGTAAATCTCCGTAGCCCTGACTAGGGACTTCCTGTTATAGCCAATCAAGCATAACACAACATCAAATCCCAATACCGGGAGAGACGAAACCCCTCCTATCGCTCATCGCCTCTATGTTCCTCGGGACTGTACCCAAAGACCACCTGTTTGCACGACTCAGTAGAGCCGTGGTAGGGTGGAGATCAAAGTACAATGGGAGGACACACAAGACTCTATGACGATCTCGGGTCTACAGACTAACCTGTACCAGTGTTACCTGAGAACTGCTATCTGATGATAGATATAATACCACATAGGAGTTCTCTGTGAGTCCGTTCAGTGTACCCAGTCTCCATTGAGAACCCGCATACATTCTTTGGTGTCACCTCACCAGATGGATATGGGAACATCCATCGCCCATCATATGGGACAAGAATGGTATACGCTAGTCTACTCTGGAATATCGATGCCCCGTCTCGATACACCCAAGACTAGGAACAGTTCAAGGATATGCTTATAAACTACACGTGCCCCACTAGTATGATCCGCATCATAGTCACAGTAGTCAAGCAAATATCCTCAGGGCTTTATCAACATGTGCAAATGAATAAGAGAATGATCAAGTCAACATGTCAGATAAAGTAAACCAGATAGCATACTATCATGTCGAGCAAGAAAGTAATCTATATATATACATGTCCAAGCATCCACTATACATATAATGGCCTCTAGGGCATACATATATCCAACAATCTCCCACTTACACTAAGGCCAATTATTGGCGTATCTCATACCCAACATCTCAAAAAGTCGCTCATGCTGCGGCTGTGGAAGGGCCTTGGTGAGTGGATCCGCTGTGTTGTTCTTTGTGTCTACTCTCTGAATCTCGATCTCGCGGCGATCTACTATCTCCCGGATCAAATGATATCGCCTAAGGATGTGTTTGGAATTATGATGGGATCTGGGTTCTTTGGCTAACGCCATATCCCCATTATTATCACAATACAATGGTATTGGATCAATAATGGTTGGAACTACTCCTAGTTCTGCGATGAACTACCTCATCCAGATGGCTTACTTGGCAGCATCATTTGCAGCAATATACTCAGCTTCCATTGTGGAGTCTGCAACGGTATCCTGTTTGGAACTCTTCTAACTAACCGCCCCTCCATTGAGGGTAAATACAAATCCTGAGATAAATTTACTGTCATCCTTATCACTTTGGAAGCTGGAATCGGTAAAGGCCTCCATTTGGAGATCCCCATTACCATACACAAAGAAAATTCTTTAGTCCTTCGTAAGTACTTAAGAATGTTCTTCACTGCTATCCAATGTTTCTCCCCTGGGTTGGATTGATACCTGCTTACTACAGCTAGTGCATAAGCTACATCAGGGTGTGTACATAACATCGCATACATTATAGATCTTACGGCTGAAGCGTAGGGTATAATGCTCATACGAGCTCTCTCTTCATTAGTCTTCAGACAGAAGTCTTTGGAGAGAGTGATTCCATGGCAAGCGGGCAAGGCACCACGCTTGGAATCTTCCATACTAAACCTTTTTAGGATGGTGTCAATGTACTTTGATTGGGACAATCCCGATAACCTCTTGGATCTATCTCTATAGATCCTTATGCCCAAAATGCATGAGGCATCACCCAGGTCCTCATGGAGAACCTTTGTGATAAGAATAGCTTGACCGATTATAGCATATGAATATCATTTCCTATGAGGAGAATGTTATCCATGTACAATACGAGGAATATGACAGTATTCCCTACAATCTTCTTATAAATGCATGGTTCATCTATATTTTTGATAAAATCAAACTCTTTGATTGTATCATCAAAGCAGATGTTCCAGCTCTATGAGGCCTGCTTTAATCCATAAATGGATTTAAGCAATCTACATGCTTTCCCGCTGCTCCCACTGTAAATGAAGCCTTCTGGATGATCCATAAAAACGCATTCTTCTAAATCACCATTTAGAAATGCAGTTTTAACGTCCATCTGCCATATTTCATAATCATGGTGAGCAGCAATAGCAAGTAGGATCCGGATGGATTTAAGCATTGCTACCGAAGAGAAAGTTTCATCATAGTCCAGTCTTGGTCTTTGACGAAAACCTTTCGCTACAAGCCTTGCTTTATAGGTCTCTACCTGTCCATCTATACCAATCTTTCTCTTAAAGATCCATTTGCACCCAACGGGTTTTATCCCAGGAGGTGCAACGTCTAAAGTCCATACTTTGTTAGTGCACATGGACTCCATTTCGGATCTCATGGCTTCCAGCCACTTCACTGAGTCACCACTCGTGATAGCTTGCTGAAAACTAGTAGGGTCATCATCATCCATGATACAATCTTCTCTATCACCATCAATAAGAAACCCATAGTATCTTTCCGGTGGGCGAGAAGTTCTACTAAATCTCCGGAGCGGCTGGGGTTCTTGAAGTTCTACTGCAACATCAGTTTCAACCAATTCGTCCTGAGTAATTTGTGTCTCTAGAACTTCTTCTAGTTCTACCGCATTGCCATCAGTACTATCTGTAAAGATTTCATTTTCCAAAAATGTGGCATGCTGAGCAACAAACACCTTTTGTTCCTCCTTGTGGTAGAATAGATATCCATACGAATGTTTTAAATATCCTACAAATTTACACATGACCGATCGTGTCTCGAGTTTATCCGGATTCTGCTTTTAACATAAGCCGGACAACCCCATATCCTAACTCTTTTAAAAGATGGTCTCTTTCCACTCCATATCTTATATGGAGTGGTAGACACGATCTTTGTTGGAACCCTGTTTAACAGATACATTGATGTCTCCAATGCATGCCCCTGAAAGGAAAGCGATAACTCAGCATCACACATCATGGACCGTACCATATCTAATAGGGTACAATTCCTCCGTTCTGACACACCGTTGCGCTGTGGTATGTAAGTAGGAGTGAGCTGAGAGAGAATCCCATTCTCTTTTAAGAAGTCTGAAAACTCTGTACTTAAGTACTCTCCACCTCGATCTGATCGAAGTTTCTTGATGCTCAAGCCTGTTTGTTTTTCTACTTCAAGTTTATACCCCTTGAATTTCTCGAAAGCTTCGGATTTGTGTTTTAACAAAAACACATGTCTAAATCTTGAGAAATCATCAGTAAAAGTGATGAAGTATGAAAAATCGGCTCTAGCATGTGTAGACATTGGTCCGCATATATCACTATGTATGAGACTTAAGAGTTCTACAGCTCTTTCTCCTTGTCCAGTAAACGGAGTTTTGGTCATTTTACCTTTGATACAAGACTGGCAAGTCGCATAAGATTTATATTCAAAAGGATGTAAATATCCATCTTTATGTAGCGTGTTTAGTCTGGTTTCATTAATATGATCAAGTCTACAATGCCAAAGAAAAACTTCATTTATATCTGAAAGTTTTCTTTTATTAGTATGTATATTGAAAATTGTGTGTTGGTTCAGGACATAAATACCGTTAATTAATGTACCATACCCAATCAACTATTGATTCAAGTTAATGTTCATGACATTATTTTGCAATACAAAATGATATCCTTTATTGTCCAACAAAGAAACGGATATTATATTACATAACATACTTGGTACAAAATAACATGGGTTCAAAACCAATATACAACCCGAAGGCAAACCCAGATGATACTCTCCTACGGATACAGCATGTACATTGGAACCATTTCCAACCCGTAGAGTATGGTCTGCAGTCTTCAAAACTCTACTGTTTCTCAACCCCTGCACACAATTGCAGATGTGAGAACCAGAACCGGTATCTAATACCCAAAATGTAGAGTTAATTGAAAAACAGTTCTCAGTTACAAACATACCTGAAGCGGAAGCATCACCATGCTTCATCGTCTTAAGATCAGCAAGATACACAGCACAGTTGCGTTTCCAATGTCCCGACTTATGACAGTAAAAACATTCCCCTTTCCCACTTCCCGCGGCCCCAGATGTGTCTTTCCCCTTCGCCTTTTTGACTCCACCTTTCTGTTTGATGGGTTTCTTCTTCTTCTTTTCCTTGGCCTTGGCTTTTGGGACGGAAGAGGAAAATGGCCCAGCAATCAGAGCGGGAGTCTTCACTGTTTTCAGCGTGCACTCTGCATTTCTCAACATATTGAGAAGTTCAGACTATGATTTCTCCAAATCATTCATATTGAAATTCACTATGAACGGAGCAAAGACGGGGGGGAGACTGCAGAACAATATACGTATACTATTCATTATCCATGGTCCATCCCAGTTCCTCGAGTTCTTCAATAAGACCAATCATCTTTAAGACATGGTCTCCTACTGATGCACCAGGGGCCATTCGCATCTGAAATAACTTTTGAGATGCCTCGTATCTCAAAGTACGAGATTGCTCTTCATACAACTCCTTTGTATGAAGAAAGATAGATTGCACATCCATCTTCTCGTGCTGTTTCTGATGGATGTTGTCCATAAAAGCAAGCGCGAGGCACTTGGCCGTGTTGCAGTCCATATCCCATGTTTTTCGGATCTCCCTATCCGAAACAGATGATTCAGGTCCTGGGATGGGTGGGGCTTTGTGTAAGTTGATGTGTAACACCCTACAGGTTGCGAGGAGGCGGAAATTTGAAAAACAATCATGTTTATAAAGCGAACATCAACTAACCGAAGATCATTTCTAAACAATACTTAACAAACGGCATAGAGTTCTAAGCTACGATGTTAAAAGATTATACCAAACAATTCTAGTCCGTTGCCTTTACGATCTCTATGGCCTCCTTGGATCTCCACGTCCTCCTCGGCTTCCTTTCCGTGATAGACGATCCACCCGAGAACCCTAATCCAAGCTATAACCTCTAAACTTGAGCTTACTTAGTTTCTCTAGTTGCTAATAAAGGAACTAAGATGATGTAGAGATTGGTTATGGAGTGTTTAGTCTTTCCTAATCCTTGTTCTCAACTCATGAGTGGTAGGATTAGGGTTTGGTGAAGGAGAGAGAGCCTGACGAGAGAGAAGGTGGAGATGATAATGAGAATAAAAAGCTTCTCACTTGAATATATGATACATAATGAATTATCAAATAATATCAATTAAATGATTATTCACCATGCTTCATTTAATCAAGGAGAGTGATTCATGATGTGAGTCATTAGATCATTAATGATGCATTAATGATATGATGATTCATATGAATGAGTCACTAAAGCAATTAATGAAAATGCCACCGTAACCCCTCATGTCACATCCTTCTAGAAGCTTCTCGGAAAATTACGAGAACGCCCTTCTCATCTGTGAAAACACGGAAAAACTTTAGACTGTATAAATCCAATAACCTGATACTAGAATCTGGCTTAAACCAAAGCCGGCTAGTAAAACTGTCCGAATGTCGTACGTGCGTTTAAACACGTATGCGTCCGAACCTTTGTCGTAAAACCATACGACCTCTTTATCTTTTCGCCTGGGTTTGGGAAATCTCTGTGTGGGACTCTAAAGACTCGACTACTACGCTGGTAGTTGGTTTAACCACAGAATGCAAGCGGCATTAGCTGTACGTAACGGTCCCCAGGTAGTTGTCGATAAGAAAGCCGATGAGGTAACCCATCCGAAATCCTACTGAGCCTGTCCGTGACAATATCCGCACAGTCCAGTCTGTTCGTCTAAGAGTATCGCATGTATGGTCTAGGGAGGTGGTAGACGTCAGACCCCTAATAACCGTATAAGTCGTGTCGGTATGGCTCTATCACCATCCGAGAATCTACTGATCAATCTATCAGTAATTCTCAATCAGCCCTGGCCAGGGACTTATGGTAATGACCAACCGATCACCGTGCGATATCAACTCCCTATACTGGGAGAGATGAATCCCTAACAGTCACTCACTGCCTCCACGTGGCTCGGGACTGTGCCCAACTAAAACCTGTTTGCACGACTCCTTTGAATCGTGGTAGGGTAATAATCAAAGCACAGTGGGAACTCACAAGAGACAAATGATGACCTTAAGTCAACGGACTATCTACACACATGTCACCTGAGAACTGCTATCTGACGTTAGGTATAATACCATCCAGTCAGTTCTCGTCGAGTCCTGTCCGGTGTACTCACACCCAGTGAGCATCTGTATACAATCTTAGGTGCACTCCACCAATGGCTGCGGGACCAGTCCATCGCCCCTCCTCAGGGTCTAGATATGTATACACTAGTCTACTCCGGAGTATCGATGCCCAGTCTCGATACTCCTGCTGTTAGTTGTATGTATGCCCTAGAGGCCAGTATTGTACAGATGATGTATATTATATTGGATGCTTGGACATATATAGAGATGACTTTCTTGCTCGATATGATAGTATGCTATCTGGTTACTCTTTATCTTAACATGTACACTTGTCTCTTTAAACTGTCTTATAGTTACATGTTGGTAAAGCCCTTAGGATGTGTACTTGACTACCTGGACTATGATGCAGATCATACTAGTGGGGACATGGTAGTCTATAAGTACATCCTTCAAGGTCCCTAGTCGTGGGTGTATCGAGACAGGGCATCGATATACCAGTGTAGACTAGCGTATACGCTTCTCGACCCATGAGATGGGCGATGGATGATCCCATATCCATTGGTGTTTGACATCAGAGATGGTGTACGGGTGCTCAGTAGAGACTGGGTACACTGGACGGACTCGCCGAGAACTCCCAGATGGTATTATACCTCACGTCAGATGGCAGTTCTCAGGTAACACTTGTACAGGTTAGTCTGTAGACCCGAGATCGTCATAGAGTCTTGTGTGATTCCCACTGTGCTTTGATCTCCACCTTACCACGTCCATGAGGGCGTGCAAAACGGTGGTATTTGGGTACAGTCCCGAGTCACATGGAGGCAATGAGCGATAGGAGGGGTTTCGTCTCTCCCGGTATTGGGGGTTGATGTTGCGCAGTGCTCGATTGGCCGTAACAGGGAAGTCCCTGGCCAGGGCTGATCAGAGATTTGCTGGTAAGTGTTACCAGTAGTTTCTCGACCCGTTATGAGCCTCACATCGGCACGACTTATCGGTTATTGGGGTCTGACGTTTACCACCCCTAGACTTGATATGCGACATATCAGACGAACAGACCGGACTGTACGGTAAGTGTTACTGGTTGGATTCACAGGAGTGTGAGCGGGCTAGCTCGTCGATCTTCTGATCGTTCAATACCCGGATGGCCGTTACGTTTAGCAGACCGCTTGCGGCTTGTGGGTGCTTGATATGATCATCATCTGCTACCGGTGTATTGACGAATCTTTAGAGTCCTACACCGAGGTTTCCTGGCTCAGGCGAAACGAAATAGGAGCGCATATGAGATATGTGCAGGACCGAGAATAATGCGTGTATGTGATACCGTATTTCATTCTCGCGATGGATGTATCGATTGGTTATATTCGATATGACCTAGTTATCGAATCATTGATTCGATAAGCTGATACATAGGATACTAGTCGGTTATATGCGATATGACCGGATCGTTAAATCAAGTGTTGATTTAATGATTTAATGTATAATTATATATTTGATATATTACTTTGCATTAACTAGCATTGGTTCACTTTAAATGGATTTTCTCACTTGATGTGCAAGAAGTATATGTGATATACTTTTGTCCACATATTTGTATCATGTTTGATGATACTTGATAATGTGGTTAAGTGTAAAGGATTAAACCATGGTTAAGAGATGATTAGGGTTTTTGTTTTTCATTTATTTATTTATTTATTCATTATGGATATTATTAAGAATGGTGGCTTATTTTGTTTCTATGTTGAAGCTTCTTGAAGCTTTGACAAAGTCCACCATCCTTATCTCATCCTTAACCCTAACCATTCTAACTAACCTTAGTTTAATCTCTACACTTGACCATGGTCAAGATATGATAAGTATTCATATTAGTTTCATTTTTAAAGATGAAACTTATCATATTCTTTCTTCTTCTCCTTCTTCTTCTTCAAGAAAAGCTTAAGGTCCATCAATGGCAACTTGAGCTAAAGTGAGAGAAATCCAATTCTAAAGTGAACCCACCTCCTATTTCTTCACCCTCTACCTCTTGCCAAGTTGTTTTGGGTGTTTTCTTCACAAGTTTCACAAATTTATGAAGTCGGAGCTTGAACTTGTGATGCCTCGACGTAAATCATCTTCGGCACGAAGCCGACGACCTAGTCCGCCCTATTTTCCGATGAAGCCGACGATCGAGTCTAGGATTCAAAATGGACAGCGAGAGGACGCCTACGTGGAGCCAAGGAAGTGGATATCCGGATCTACAAAGGTTGTAGCTTCTAATCTTTAGTTAAGTTGTTAAGTAGATTCACATATCGCCTAAATTTCTAGTTAACGATCCGTATTAGGGTTTCTCGGCACTCATAGAATTTGAAATTGGCATGGTTGATGCCTTGTGAGACCTCTATAGTGTGCCTAGGAACCCTACAGTGGTATCAGAGCCTAGCTAGAGCCTTAGACGAAGTTTGAAACCCGATCGACCCGAAACCCTAACCCGGAAAATGCTCTCTGGACTTTTTCTAAAATCTGGGATTTTTCCATATTAAAAATGCTTAAAAAATTCAGCAGGGAAATCTAAGAATTACGATGCAAAAAATATTTCATGAACAGTAAATTTCACGGCGGAACCGCGGCAGAAGCATGGCTTCGGCGGCGGTTCCGCGGCCCATTGATGACGTCAGCCCTGTTCCTTTGCACAGTAATTCCTAGTTCACAGTGCTGAGTTTTATGGGAATTTTTAATATTTTTCCAGAGTTGTATTTTCTGGGGTTGTTTTGGGGATTCGGTGTTTCGATCGGAGTATCAGATTTTGTCTATGTGGCTTTCCGGATAAATTTAAGAATATGTTAAAAAGTTCGACCGGATATAAATACCCAATTTTTCCCCTGTCGGGAAATTTCCAAGTGTTGGATTTTTCCGTAGTTTAACGACGTTCTAAGTAGTGCAAGTAACGCGATGGACCCTCTAGAAGACAACAAACCTTAACTCGATTATGTGACCGTCTTGAACTGCCCTTTGAACCTTCGGGTTTGGGGCAGTACGGCGTGCCATATGTGAGGCGTTGGCTTGACCCTTCTACGGCTGGAACGTTGGTACTGAGGCACGAACTGAATGTTATTAGACTTATTTCATGTGTTGAGCTGTATCGGGAAAACTTGGGTATTCGACCGTTCGATCGGAAAGTTTAACATTTTCTGTTTATCTGGAATGGGATACAATAATTGGAATTCACAAACAGTTATGAGATAACTGAATGAATGTTATAAGTCTAGCGGTTTAGTTTCATTTGATATTGAAAAGAGTTTTCGATAATGAGACTAAAATGCGGGGTTTATAACTGTTAGGCATGTGATGTCTAAGTATTTCATTTGATTAGGCATGTGATGTCTAAAGAGATTGCGGATTCCAACTGTTGTAGTTTTACACTTTCTTTTCTGTGACCGTAAGTGTAATATGTGATATCGCCGGTTTCGTTGCTATATGTCAACGACAATTGGGATGCGCATATTTACTTACGTTGATGACATGTGATGTTATGTGTTGCTGGATATTATATTGGATTGTCGTGTTTGAATAGCCGGGGGTTTTTATGTGAGATGAGTGTTTTTCATTTTCATTCATGTAAAAACTTGTATGTAATATTCTTTTATTTTGGGGCACTTCCAGGTTGCGGAAGTTGTCACCTTTTGTATATTATATACTTTTCCGCATTAGGATAGACCCAAGGAGGGGAGCACAAGTAACCGGGTTCTGGGGTCCAGTAGGAGACCAACTCGAGGAGTCGAGTCCGGGTCTCCTAACCCTAGAATTGGCAGGGTTGCTTGCAGCTCTCGTAGGGGTCTAGGGATGTGTGATTGGCTATTCATCACGACCGTGGAATCCGTGTTTTATACTGGCTCGTATTGAAAACACGGACGTCCTAGTATATCCAATGTTTCATATGTTTCTTCTGCTGCGATATCTGTGATATGATCATGTGATTTTCTGTGATAGATACAGTATATAGTATATATGATATATTAGATAGACGTTACTTATGTTTTGAACCCGCACTAGCCCTGCCCTGCTCTGTCGTTAGTTACCTAACCTAATGGTGCACGAGGGGACATCGAGGCGAATGCGGATGGCATACGTGTACATCGTATTTATCTGTGATGTTTAGGTATTTAAATGATGGGACTTCATTAATGTGATTAATGAAAGAAAAGAAAGCTAAGATGTTGTAGAATCAAATTTTAAATAAAACAGGTAGCTACAGTTCTTGCTTTGCATAGCGGTATATATGATATACCCTGCACCTTATTCGATGAGGAAAGGACCGAGATCCCTTCACCGGGAGTGACTCCTTTAGCAATAACTGGCAGATTCTACACACTCGGTTTGACTTTTGATTGCTTCTATAGTTTCTGCTTTGCACAGTGATATATATGATATATCCCGCACCTCATTCGACGAGGAAAGGGCCGACGATCCTTTCACCGGGAGTGACCCCTTTAGCAAAACTAGAAAAGCCTCAAAATCACTCCATTTCAAAACTTGATTTGATTCTACAACGATATCAAGTTCATTACGCAATAGGTTTTCAGAAAAATCTGTCGTAGCCCTCCGTCATTTCAGATAAGTACTAGTTAGTATTCGTGCTACGTTTGTTGACTATGTTAAGGCGTAGTGTGCGGTAGCTGACCAGTATTTATCTGCTTATGCATATGATGCAGATTGGATTAGGGTAGTCGTGCGACTTTGTTGACTATGTTAAGGGTCGTACGGGTGGGTTTAATTCAATCAGGAAATGACGGGTTGAACTTGACTAGCACTTATGATTTGTTGACTATGTTAAGGTCATATAGCTGCTAGGGGCAAAATATTATCGGGAATTTCAAGTGTTGAAATTTGCAATGAGATTGCATACCTTCTATGAGATAGTTGGATCCCGATACCCACTGCGAGTAAGAGTTACTCCTGGGAGAGTTTTACACATTACAATTAGCCGATCAAGTAGGTGTCTAGAAAGGTGTTAACGAGGTTACGCCTCTGGGAAAACGAGGTTTACAGTAATTAGGTTCGTGCGAAAGCACGGGGGACCTCCCTCAAAGTACCGATACTGGCCTGGCTGAAAGATTGGCGAACTTGTAGTGTGTAATTAATCCCGGCTAGTCTTTCCTTTTAGGGTTTGAAGGAAGATTTGATAAAAACAGTGGGAGCCATCCTGATTAGATAAGATAATAACCAATCTGATCTTGCACAAGCTTATGCTAAAGTGTTTTCTTCTCTCTCTCTCCAGGTAGCGACCATTTCATGCCTTAATAAAGATAATAATATGGATGTATTGACCGAACCCGCATGTTATACTGTGCTGGGGAACGTTGGTTCCGTTCTTACTTATAAGAGTTATAGGACTGAACAGGATATAGGGGAATACCAGGATTCCCATGCCACCCGAATAAAGAAAGTACATGTTGATGCATTTTCTTCGGGTGTGTTCGTTACAGAGAACTGTTTCTCCATTTGCTCTACGTCCTGGGTATTAGATACCGGGTCAGGATCCCATATATGTAATCAGTTACATGGGCTTAGGAAAGGTAGAGAACTTGGAGAAGGTGATAAAGCCATTAGAGTTGGAAATGGTGCAATTGTTGCAGCTAAGATTGTCGGAGAATATCACCTTATATTACCAACTGGTAATACATTGGTTCTGAACGAATATTATTACATCCCGAACCTGATATGCAACATTATATCGGTTTCTTTATTGAGTAAAGAGGGATATAATTTTGTATTACAGAATAATGTTATGAACATTTTCCGTAACCAAAAGTTGGTTGGATCAGGCACGTTGTGCAATGGCATTTATGTTCTAAACCAATCAACAGTTCTGAGTATAACAAACACACACAAGAGGAAGAGTTCAGAACTGAACGAATCCTTCTTGTGGCATTGTAGACTGGGTCACATCAATGCGACACGACTGGCTAAGTTGCATAAGGATGGATATTTGAAACCATTCGAATTTTCATCTTATGACACTTGCTAGTCATGTCTCAAAGGCAAGATGACCAAAACTCCGTTTATGGGACACGGAGAAAGAGTTACCGAACTCTTGGGACTGATACATAGTGATGTATGTGGTCCCATGTCTACACATGCCAGGGATGGTTCTTCATACTTCATTACATTCACTGACGATCTCTCTAGATTCGGATATGTGTTCCTGATGAAACACAAATCAGAAGCTTTTGAGAAATTTAGAGAATATAAACAAGAAGTTGAGAACCAAACCGGAAAAAGTATTAAAATCCTACGATCTGATCGAGGAGGTGAATACTTGAGCAATGAATTCCTGGACTTCCTAAAAGAGAATGGGATTCTCTCTCAGCTGACTCCTCCATATACACCACAGCACAACGGTGTATCTGAACGGAGGAACCGCACCCTATTGGATATGGTGCGCTCTATGATGAGCACAGCTGAGTTACCTATTTCCTTTTGGGGATATGCGCTGGAGACAGCAATATACCTATTGAATCAAGTTCCATCTAAATCCGTACCTACCACACCATATGAGATATGGAGTGGGAAGAGACCATATTTTAAACGAGTTAAGATATGGGGTTGTCCGGCCTATGTCAAAAGGCAAAATCCAGACAAGCTCGAGGCACGGTCAGTTCTTTGCAAGTTTGTGGGATATCCTAAGAATTCACAAGGGTATCTTTTCTACCATGCTGAAGAACAAAAGGTGTTTGTTTCTCAATATGCCACCTTTTTAGAAAAGGAATTCCTTGAAAAAGAAATTAGTGGCAAAGTGGTAGAGCTGGAAGAAGTTCCAGATACACAAACCATAACTGAAGATTTAGTGGAACCAGAAGACTCAGTAGCTCCCAATGAACCTCAGCCTCTCCGCCGATTTAGTAGGGTTCCTCGCCAGCCTGAGAGATACTACGGTTTTCTCATGGATGGTGGGAGCGAGGATTGCATCATGGAGGATGATGACCCAACTAGCTTCGAGCAGGCCATCACGAGTGGGGACTCAGTGAAATGGCTGGATGCTATGCGGTCCGAGATGGAATCCATGTACACCAACAAAGTATGGACTTTGGAAATTGCTCCTGAAGGAGTAAAACCCATTGGGAGCAAGTGGATCTTCAAGAAGAAACTTGGTGTAGATGGGAAAGTGGAGACTTTCAAAGCTAGACTTGCAGCAAAGGGTTTTCGTCAAAGACCAGGTGTGGACTATGACGAGACCTTTTCTCCAGTGGCTATGCTTAAATCCATCCGGATCATGCTTGCCATCGCTGCATATCATGATTACGAAATCTGGCAAATGGATGTTAAGACCGCCTTTCTAAATGGTGATTTAGAAGAGTGCGTGTACATGACTCAGCCAGAGGGCTTCGTAGATAGTGGGAGCAGCGGGAAGGTGTGCAAGCTGCTTAAATCCATTTATGGATTAAAGCAAGCATCGCGGAGTTGGAACATCTGCTTTGACGTCGTTATCAAAGAGTTTGATTTCGTCAAAAATCCAGATGTACCTTGTATCTACAAGAAGGTGGCAGAGAGTAAGGTTGTATTCCTCGTATTGTACGTGGACGACATACTCTTGATAGGAAATGATATTCCTATGCTGCATTCGGTCAAGCTCTTCTTATCACAAAGATTCTCAATGAAAGATCTTGGTGATGCCTCCTGCATATTGGGAATCAGGATCTATAGAGATAGATCCAAACGGATATTGGGATTGTCCCAATCCAGGTACATTGACACCATACTAAAGAGGTTTAGTATGGAAGAATCCAAGCGTGGAAACTTGCCCACGATCTCTGGACTCACTCTCTCCAAAGAGATGTCTCCCAAGACTGATTTGGAGAGAGCTCGCATGCAAGGGATACCCTATGCTTCGGCAGTAGGCTCTATTATGTATGCGATGCTATGTACCAGACCCGATGTTGCATACTCACTAAGTGTAGTGAGTCGGTATCAAGAAGATCCTGGAGAGAGTCACTGGACAGCTGTGAAGAATATTCTCAAGTACTTGCGAAGGACTAGAGATATGTTCTTGGTGTATGGTAACGGAGAACTCCAAGTGGAGTCCTTTACCGATTCGAGCTTCCAGAGTGATAAGGACGACTCTAAGTCGCAGTCGGGCTTTGTCTTTACCCTTTATGGAGGGGCGGTTAGCTGGAAGAGTTCCAAGCAGGAAACCATGGCAGACTCGACGATGGAGGCTGAATACATCGCTGCCAATGATGCTGCCAAAGAGGCTGTCTGGATCAAGAAGTTCATTACTGAACTTGGAGTGGTTCCATCCATTGAGCATCCAATACCTTTGTATTGCGATAACAATGGAGCGGTGGCTTTGGCCAAGGAACCCAGGTCCCATCAGCGATCCAGGCATATTCTGAGGCGGTATCACCTGATCCGGGAGATAGTTGATCGCCGGGAGATCGAGGTCAGGAGGGTTGACACGAAGAACAACACGGCGGATCCACTCACGAAGGCCATTCCCCAGATACAGTTTGAGAGACTCTTCGGGATGCTCGGTATGCGATACTACAGCAGCTGGCCCTAGTGCAAGTGGGAGATTGTTAGTTGTATGTATGCCCTAGAGGCCAGTATTGTACAGATGATGTATATTATATTGGATGCTTGGACATATATAGAGATGACTTTCTTGCTCGATATGATAGTATGCTATCTGGTTACTCTTTTTCTTAACATGTACACTTGTCTCTTTAAACTGTCTTATAGTTACATGTTGGTAAAGCCCTTAGGATGTGTACTTGACTACCTGGACTATGATGCAGATCATACTAGTGGGGACATGGTAGTCTATAAGTACATTCTTCAAGGTCCCTAGTCGTGGGTGTATCTGTAGGGTTCCTAGGCACTCTTGTGAAGGTTCATAAGGCATCAAACATGCCCGGATAAAAATTTAGACGTGCCGAACAACCCAAAGCCGGGATCTTTGCTAGATTATTAGGGTTTAACATGCAAGATGAAAACTTTTATCTAAGTGTGAGGGATTACAACCTTTGTAGTCCGCTCCTTCGCTTCACAAGCTCCGAGTAGAAGTCCCTTTGCCGCGATCCATGATCTCCCGGACTCATGAGAGGCTCCACGACTCGAACGATCCATGCTAGCTCGAAGTATTCCAAATCTCCGATGATCTACCTCGAAGTTGCAAAGACTCAAGCTATCTCACTCTAAAGAGATGAACACACTAATCTCATGGGCTAGATGAGATGAGGATGAGAGAGTAGTATTTTTGCTTTCTTTTTAAATCATTTTCTCATATTATTTCATCACATAAAGAAAATCTAGTAAGCATTCTTCAAGAGAGAAGAAGATGATGATGGAAAAGATAATGATAAGATTAATCCTTTTGTGATGAATAGAAAGAAGACTATATGATTGATTTATAAACCATTGTCAAGGATGAGTAGCTAGGATTTAGTAGAGAATAAACTAGAGTTAGGGTTTGGTTGGGTTAAGAATGTGTCATCCAAAAATATCTTAAGAATGACAAAAGAAAAAGCTTCTAGAAGGTGCATGAAGCATCTAACCCCAATCAAACCCTAACCTCAATTAATCATCCTTAAACATGTTTAACAATTAATCATATCATGTCACAATAATATATATCACATATATATTATATATTTGCAACAAAAGAAAATAATACAATTAACATATATCGCATATATATCAATGTATCATCCAATGAGAAAATGAAATAATAAAGCGAGCCAATATTAGATAATGTAATACAATATATCATATATATTATTATACATTAAATCATCGAATCAACACTTGATCCGACGATCCGGCTATATCGAATATTACCGACTAATATATCATGTACCGATTCATCGAATCAACACTTGATCCGATGTCCCGGTTCATATCCAAATATCGCGAGAATATAATACGGTATCTCATATCGCATTATTCTCGGTCTTGCACATATCACATATGTGCCTCTACTCCGTTTCGCCTGAGCCAAGAAACCTCTGTGTAGGACTCTAAAGAATCGTCAATACGCCGGTAGCAGGTGATGATCATATCAAACACCCACAAGCTGCAAGCGGTCAGCTAAACGTAACAGCCACCCAGGTATTGAGCGATCAGAAGATCAACAAGCTAGCCTGTGCGTTCTCCTGTGAATCCAATCAGTAACACTCCCGTACAGCCCGGTCTGTTCGTCTGATATGTCGCATATCAAGTCTAGGGGTGGTATACGTCAGACCCCAGTAACCGATAAGTCGTGTCGATGTGTGGCTCATAACGGGTCGAGAAACTACTAGTAACACTTACCAGTAAATCTCTATATCAGCCCTGGCCAGGGACTTCCAGTTATAGCCAATCGAACACAGCACAACATCAACTTCCTATACCGGGAGAAACGAATCCCCTCCTATCGCTCATTGCCTCCATGTGATTCGGGACTGTACCCAAAAGCCACCGTTTTGCACGCCCTCTTGGACGTGGTAAGGTGGAAATCAAAGCACAGTGGGAATCACACAAGACTCTATGACGATCTCGGGTCTACAGACTACCCTGTACCAGTGTCACCGGAGAACTGCCATCTGACGTGTGGTATATCACCATCTGGGAGTTCTCGGCGAGTCCGTCCAGTGTACCCAGTCTCCACTGAGCACCCGTACACCATCTCTGATGTCAAACACCGATGGATATGGGATCATCCATCACCCATCATATGGGTCAAGATGCGTATACGCTAGTCTACTCTGGTGTATCGATGCCCTGTCTCGATATACCCTCGACTAGGAACAGTTATAGGATGTACTCATCGACTACGATGGCCCCACTAGTATGATCTCATCATAGTCCCAGTAGTCGAGTACAGATCCTAAGGGCTTTATCAACATGTGAGAGTAAAACAGTAAACCAATACAAGTCAACATGTTAAGATAAAGTGAAACCAAATAGCATACTATCATGAAGAGCAAGAAAGTCATCTCTATATATATCCAAGCATCCATTATAATATACATCATATGTACAACAATGGCCTCTAGGGCATATACATAACTAACAATCTCCCACTTGCACTATGGCCAGCTGCTGTAGTATCTCATACCTAGCATCCCGAATAATCTCTCAAACTGTATCTGGGGAATAGCCTTCGTGAATGGATCCGCAATGTTGTCCTTCGTATCTACTCTCCTGACCTCGATCTCCCGGCGATCAACTATCTCCCTAATCAGGTGATACCGCCTCAGAATATGTCTGGACTTTTGATGGGACCTGGGTTCCTTGGCTAATGCCACAGCTCCATTGTTATCGCAATACAGAGGTATTGGATGCTCAATGGATGGAACCACACCAAGTTCAGTAATGAACTTCTTGATCCAGACAGCCTCTTTGGCAGAATCGTTGGCAGCGATGTATTCAGCCTCCATCGTCGAGTCTGCAACGGTATCCTGTTTGGAACTCTTCCAACTTACCGCCCCTCCATTGAGGGTAAAGACAAAACCCGAATGCGACTTAGAGTCGTCCTTATCACTTTGGAAGCTGGAATCGGTAAAGGACTCCACCTGGAGTTCTCAATTACCATACACCAAGAACATCTCCTTAGTCCTTCGTAAGTACTTGAGAATGTTCTTCACAGCTGTCCAATGACTCTCTCTAGGATCTGCTTGATACCGACTCACTACACTTAGTGAGTATGCTACATCGGGTCTGGTACATAGCATCGCATACATGATAGAGCCTACTGCCGAAGCATAGGGTATCCCTTACATGCGAGCTCTCTCCAAATCAGTCTTGGGAGACATCTCTTTGGAGAGAGTGAGTCCAGAGATCGTGGGTTGGTTCCCACGCTTGGATTCTTCCATACTAAACCTCTTTAGTATGGTGTCAATGTACCTCGATTGGGACAATCCCAGTATCCGTTTAGATCTATCTCTATAGATCATGATTCCCAATATGCAGGAGGCATCACCTAGATCTTTCATTGAGAATCTCTGTGATAAGAAGAGCTTGACTGATTGCAGCATAGGAATATCATTTCCTATCAAGAGTATGTCATCCACGTACAATACGAGGAAGACAACCTTACCCTCTGCTACCTTCTTATAGATACAAGGTTCATCTATATTTTTGATGAAGTCAAACTCTTTGACTACAACATCAAAACAGATGTTCCAACTCCGCGATGCTTGCTTTAACCCATAAATGGATTTAAGCAGCTTGCACACCTTTCCGCTGCTCCCACTATCTACGAAGCCCTCTGGCTGAGTCATGTACACGCTCTCTTCTAAATCACCGTTTAGAAAGGCGGTCTTAACATCCATTTGCCAGATTTCATAGTCATGGTATGCAGCAATGGCAAGTAAGATCCGGATGGACTTAAGCATAACTACTGGAGAAAAGGTTTCGTCATAATCCACACCTGGCCGTTGACGAAAACCCTTTGCTACAAGTCTAGCTTTGAAAGTCTCAACTTTTCCATCTACACCAAATTTCTTTTTAAAAATCCACTTGCTCCCAATGGGTTTTACCCCTTCAGGAGCATTTTCCAAAATCCATACTTTATTGGTGTACATGGATTCCATCTCAGATCGCATTGCATCCAGCCATTTCACAGAGTCACTACTCGTGATGGCCTGCTCGAAACTAGTGGGTTCATCATCATCCATGATGCAGTCCTCGCTTCCACCATCAATGAGAAAACCGTAGTATCTCTCAGGTGGACGAGAAACCCTACTAGATCGGCGGAGAGGCTGGGGTTCGTCGGGTAGTAGTGAATCCTCTGGTTCCATTAAATCATCTGCCGTAGTTTGTGTTGCTGGAACCTCTTCTAGTTCTACCTCATTGCCATCAATGTCTTTCATAAGAAAACCCTTTTCTAAAAAGGTGGCATGTCGAGAAACAAACACTTTTTGTTCCTCGGAGTGGTAGAAGATATACCCTCGCGAATGTTTGTGATATCCAATAAACTTACATAAGACAGATCTTGCCTCGAGCTTGTCCGGATTTTGTCTTTTGACATAGGCTGGACAACCCCATATCTTAATATACATAAGAGATGGTCTCTTCCCTTTCCATATCTCATATGGGGTGGTAGGCACTGATTTGGTAAGAACCATATTCAATAGATGTATGGCTGTCTCAAGCGCATACCCCCAGAAGGAAATAGGTAACTCAGCCTCGCTCATCATAGAGCGTACCATATCTAATAGGGTGCGATTCCTCCGCTCAGATACACCGTTGTGCTGTGGTGTATAAGGAGGAGTAAGCTGAGAGAGAATCCCATTCTCTTTTAGATAATCTAGGAACTCATTGCTTAAGTATTCACCTCCTCGATCAGATCAAAGAATCTTAATACTTTTGCCCGTTTGATTCTCTACTTCGTGCTTATATTCTCTGAATTTCTCAAAAGCTTCAGACTTGTGTTTCATCAGGAACACATGTCCGAATCTAGAGAGATCGTCAGTGAATGTAATAAAGTAGGAAGAACCATTCCTGGCATGCGTAGACATGGGACCGCATACATCACTATGTATCAGTCCTAAGAGTTCAGTAACTCTTTCTCCGTGTCCACTAAACGGAGCTTTGGTCATTTTTCCTTTGAGACATGAATGGCAAGTATCATAAGACGATAATTCGAACGGATTCAAATAACCATCTTTATGTAACTTAGCCAGTCGTGTCGCATTGATATGACCAAGTCTACAATGCCACAAGTAGGATTCGTTCACATCTGAACTTTTCCTCTTGTGTGTGTTTTGTATATTCAGGACTGTATTCTGATTTAGAATGAATATGCCATTATGTAACGAGCCTGATGCAATCAACTTTTGATCTAGGAATATGTTCATAACATTATCCTGTACTACAAAATTATATCCCTCTTTACTCAATAAAAAAACTGATATAATGTTGCACATCATGTTCGGTATATAATAGCACTCATTTAGAATCAGTGTATTACGACTTGGTAATACAGGATGATATTCGCCAACTGCTTTGGCTACAATACTTGCATCGTTCCCTACTTGAACGGAATGATCACCCTTTCCTAGTTCTCTACCTTTTCGTAGCCCATGTAACAATTTACATATGTGGGATCCTGATCCGGTATCTAATACCCAGGACGTAGGGTGAACTGAGAAACAGTTCTCAATAACTAACACACCCGAAGAAGATGCATCAACATGCATGTTCTTTTGGGCGGCTTGAGAATCCTGATATTCTCCTGTTTCCTGTTCAGTCTTATAACTCTTATAAGAAAGAACGGGTCCAACGTTCCCCTGCAAAGTACAATAATCGGGTTCAGTCAATACATCCATATTATTATCTTGATTATGGCCTGACATGGTCTCTACCTGGAGAGAGAGAGAAGAAAACACTTTAGCGTATGCTCTTGCAAGATTAGATTGGTTATTATCTTATCTAATCAGGATGTCTCCCACTGGTTTTATCAAATCTATCTAAAAACCCTAAAAGGTAAGATTAGCCGGGATTAATTACACCTTACAATTTCGTCAATCTTTCAGCCAGATCAATGTCGGTACTTTGAGGGAGGTTCCCCGTGCTTTCGCACGGACCTAATTAATGTAAACCTCGTTTTCCCAGAGGCATAACCCCGTTAACACTTTTCTAGACACCTACTTGATCGGCTAATTGTCCTGTGTAAAACTCTCCCAGGAGTAACTCTTACTCGCAGTGGGTATCGGGATCCAACTATCTCATAGAAGGTATGCAATGTCATTGCAAATTTCAACACTTGAAATTCCCAAAAATACTTTTGCCCCTAGCGTCCTATGACCTTGACGAAGGCCAAACTACACATAGGGCGCTAGTCAAGTTCAACCCGTTCATTTCTTGATTGAATTAAACCCACCCGTACGACCCTTGACGAAGGCCAAACTACGCCGTACGAATACCCTAATCCAATCGCATCGTATGCTAACAGATAAGTACTAGTTAGCTACCGTACACTACGCCTTGACGAAGGCCAAACTACCGTAGCACGAATACTAAGTAGTATTTATCTGAAATGACGGAGGGCTACGCAGGTTTTCAGAAAAACCCTGAGCGTAATGAACTTGATATCGTCGTAGAATCGAGTGAAGTTTTTGAAAAGGAGTGTTTTTGGGGCTTTTCTTAGTTTCGCTAAAGGGGTCACTCCCGGTGAAGGGATCGTCGGCCCTTTCCTCATCGAATAAGGTGCAGGATATATCATATATACCGCTGTGCAAAGCAAAACACTAAAAGCATTCAAAAGACAAACCGCGTTTTATAGCATCTGCCAGTTTCGCTAAAGAGGTCACTCCCGGTGAAGGGATCGTCGGCTCTTTCCCCATCGAATAAGGTGCAGGATATATCATATATATCACTGTGCAAAGCAAAACTGTAGCTACCCCTTTTATAAAGTTTTGATTCTACAACATCTTTAGGTTTCTTTTCCTTTTATTAATCTCATTAATAAAATCCCATCAGCTTATGCTTCCTAAGCATCACAGAAGAAACGAAAGCAGTAATATTTATATATCAGCATATATATATAGTATAAGCATTCGTCTCAGGCAGTAATATGATCTCATCACAGAACATTGCAGCAGAAGAACATATATGAAATATTGGATATACTAGGACGTCCGTGTTTTTAATACGAGCCTGTATAAAACACGGATTCCACGGTCGCGACGAATAGCCAAACCCACATCCCAAGACCCCTACGAGAGCGGCAAGTAACACTGCCAATTCTAGGGTTAGGAGACCCGGTCTCGACTCCTCGAGATGGCCTCCCACTGGACCCTAGAACCCGGTTACTTGTGCTCCCCTCCTTGGGTCTACCTAATGCGGAAAAGTAAATAATATACAAGGGTGATATCATCCGCAACCTGGAAGTGCCCCAAATAAAAGAATATTACATTACAAATGAATTTTACATGAATGAAAATAAAAACCCTCATCTCACATAAAACCCCCGGCTATTCAGAACGCGACGATCCAATATAACATATCACAGAAACACATAATATCACATATCATCAACGTAAGTAAATATGCGCATCCCAATTGTCGTTGACATATAGCAACGAAACCGGCGATATCACATATTACACTTACGGTCACAGAAAAGAAAGTGTAAGACTACAACATTTGGAATCCATAATCACTTTAGACATCGTAAATCCGAAATATCACATACTTCGCATTTCATGCCTAACTCTATGAATTCCACATATTGTATCACATTCCAGATAAATAGACAGTATTAAACTTTCCGAACAGATAATCAAACACCCAAGATTTCCCAAAGTGCTCAACTCTTGAGCGGAGTTCAAATAATCCCAGAATATGTCAAAGTACCAGTGATCCAGCCGTAGAAGGGTCAAGCCAACGCCTCACATGTGGCACGCCGTACTCCCCAAAACCCGAAGGTTCAAAAGGCAGTTCAAGATGGTCATATAATCGAGTTAAGGTTTGTTGTCTTCTAGAGGGTCCACCGCTTAACTTGTACAATTTTTCCGAAAGATTTAAACCCGATAAAAATTCAACACTTGAAAGTTTTACGTGCCGGGAAAAAGTGGGTTAATGATATCCGTTCAACTAGTTTAACAGTTTCTAAATATCCGGAAAGAAATACGAATTTAAATATTCCGATCGAATCTACTATTACAAAACAAACCCTAGAATTTTCAACACTTGAAACAGATTAAAAATACCCAGAAGCATCAACAAGCACCTACGAATATTACCATGAAGCCACGTGTCACAATCCCACAAATCCGCCGCGGAACCGCCGCGCAAGCTTGCTTGCGCCGCGGTTCCGCCGCCGTTTTGAGGAATTGTGGGCCCGTGTTTCATGGTAATTCTTAGAATTCCCTACTGATTTTTTTACATATTTTTAATTCAGAAAAATCCCAAATTTTGAAAAATTTCCAGAGAGGGGGCTTTTTCCGTCGTTTCGGGTTCGATCAGAGTTTTAACTTCGTAAACACATCGCCTAATGCTCTAGCTAGGCTCTGATACCACTGTAGGGTTCCTAGGCACTCTTGTGAAGGTTCATAAGGCATCAAACATGCCCGGATAAAAATTTAGACGTGCCGAACAACCCAAAGCCGGGATCTTTCCTAGATTATTAGGGTTTAACATGCAAGATGAAAACTTTTATCTAAGTGTGAGGGATTACAACCTTTGTAGTCCGCTCCTTCGCTTCACAAGCTCCGAGTAGAAGTCCCTTTGCCGCGATCCACGATCTCCCGGACTCATGAGAGGCTCCACGACTCGAACGATCCATGCTAGCTCGAAGTATTCCAAATCTCCGATGATCTACCTCGAAGTTGCAAAGACTCAAGCTATCTCACTCTAAAGAGATGAACACACTAATCTCATGGGCTAGATGAGATGAGGATGAGAGAGTAGTATTTTTGCTTTCTTTTTAAATCATTTTCTCATATTATTTCATCACATAAAGAAAATCTAGTAAGCTTTCTTCAAGAGAGAAGAAGATGATGATGGAAAAGATAATGATAAGATTAATCCTTTTGTGATGAATAGAAAGAAGACTATATGATTGATTTATAAACCATGGTCAAGGATGAGTAGCTAGGATTTAGTAGAGAATAAACTAGAGTTAGGGTTTGGTTGGGTTAAGAATGTGTCATCCAAAAATATCTTAAGAATGACAAAAGAAAAAGCTTCTAGAAGGTGCATGAAGCATCTAACCCCAATTAAAACCCTAACCTCAATTAATCATCCTTAAACATGTTTAACAATTAATCATATCATGTCACAATAATATATATCACATATATATTATATATTTGCAACAAAAGAAAATAATACAATTAACATATATCGCATATATATCAATGTATCATCCAATGAGAAAATGAAATAATAAAGCGAGCCAATATTAGATAATGTAATACAATATATCATATATATTATTATACATTAAATCATCGAATCAACACTTGATCCGACGATCCGGCTATATCGAATATTACCGACTAATATATCATGTACCGATTCATCGAATCAACACTTGATCCGATGTCCCGGTTCATATCCAAATATCGCGAGAATATAATACGGTATCTCATATCGCATTATTCTCGGTCTTGCACATATCACATATGTGCCTCTACTCCGTTTCGCCTGAGCCAAGAAACCTCTGTGTAGGACTCTAAAGAATCGTCAATACGCCGGTAGCAGGTGATGATCATATCAAACACCCACAAGCTGCAAGCGGTCAGCTAAACGTAACAGCCACTCAGGTATTGAGCGATCAGAAGATCAACAAGCTAGCATGTGCGTTCTCCTGTGAATCCAATCAGTAACACTCCCGTACAGTCCGGTCTGTTCGTATGATATGTCGCATATCAAGTCTAGGGGTGGTATACGTCAGACCCCAGTAACCGATAAGTCGTGTCGATGTGTGGCTCATAACGGGTCGAGAAACTACTAGTAACACTTACCAGTAAATCTCTATATCAGCCCTGGCCAGGGACTTCCAGTTATAGCCAATCGAACACAGCACAACATCAACTCCCTATACCGGGAGAGACGAATCCCCTCCTATCGCTCATTGCCTCCATGTGATTCGGGACTGTACCCAAAAGCCACCGTTTTGCACGCCCTCTTGGACGTAGTAAGCTGGAAATCAAAGCACAGTGGGAATCACACAAGACTCTATGACGATCTCGGGTCTACAGACTACCCTGTACCAGTGTCACCGGAGAACTGCCATCTGACGTGTGGTATATCACCATCTGGGAGTTCTCGGCAAGTCCGTCCAGTGTACCCAGTCTCCACTGAGTACCCGTACACCATCTCTGATGTCAAACACCGATGGATATGGGATCATCCATCACCCATCATATGGGTCAAGATGCGTATATGCTAGTCTACTCTGGTGTATCGATGCCCTGTCTCGATATACCCTCGACTAGGAACAGTTATAGGATGTACTCATCGACTACGATGGCCCCACTAGTATGATCTCATCATAGTCCCAGTAGTCGAGTACAGATCCTAAGGGCTTTATCAACATGTGAGAGTAAAATAGTAAACCAATACAAGTCAACATGTTAAGATAAAATGAAACCAAATAGCATACTATCATGACGAGCAAGAAAGTCATCTCTATATATATCCAAGCATCCATTATAATATACATCATATGTACAACAATGGCCTCTAGGGCATATACATAACTAACAGTATCGAGACAGGGCATCGATATACCAGTGTAGACTAGCGTATACGCTTCTCGACCCATGAGATGGGCGATGGATGATCCCATATCCATTGGTGTTTGACATCAGAGATGGTGTACGGGTGCTCAGTAGAGACTGGGTACATTGGACGGACTCGCCGAGAACTCCCAGATGGTATTATACCTCACGTCAGATGGCAGTTCTCAGGTGACACTTGTACAGGTTAGTCTGTAGACCCGAGATCGTCATAGAGTCTTGTGTGATTCCCACTGTGCTTTGATCTCCACCTTACCACGTCCATGAGGGCGTGCAAAACGGTGGTCTTTGGGTACAGTCCCGAGTCACATGGAGGCAATGATCGATAGGAGGGGTTTCGTCTCTCCTGGTATTGGGGGTTTATGTTGCGCAGTGCTCGATTGGCCGTAACAGGGAAGTCCCTGGCCAGGGCTGATCAGAGATTTGCTGGTAAGTGTTACCAGTAGTTTCTCGACCCGTTATGAGCCTTACATCGGCACGACTTATCGGTTATTGGGGTCTGACGTTTACCACCCCTAGACTTGATATGCGACATATCAGACGAACAGACCGGACTGTACGGTAAGTGTTACTGGTTGGATTCACAGGAGTGTGAGTGGGCTAGCTCGTCGATCTTCTGATCGTTCAATAACCGGATGGCCGTTACGTTTAGCAGACCGCTTGCGGCTTGTGGGTGCTTGATATGATCATCATCTGCTACCGGCGTATTGACGAGTCTTTAGAGTCCTACACAGAGGTTTCCTGGCTCAGGCGAAACGAAACAGGAGCGCATATGAGATATGTGCAGGACCGAGAATAATGCGTGTATGTGATACCGTATTTCATTCTCGCGATGGATGTATCGATTGGTTATATTCGATATGACCTAGTTATCGAATCATTGATTCGATAAGCTGATACATAGGATACTAGTCGGTTATATGAGATATGACCGGATCGTTAAATCAAGTGTTGATTTAATGATTTAATGTATAATTATATATTTGATATATTACTTTGCATTAACTAGCATTGGTTCACTTTAAATGGATTTTCTCACTTGATGTGCAAGAAGTATATGTGATATACTTTTGTGCACATATTTGTATCATGTTTGATGATACTTGATAATGTGGTTAAGTGTAAAGGATTAAACCATGGTTAAGAGATGATTAGGGTTTTGGTTTTTCATTTATTTATTTATTTATTCATTATGGATATTATTAAGAATGGTGGCTTATTTTGTTTGTATGTTGAAGCTTCTTGAAGCTTTGACAAAGTCCACCATCCTTATCTCATCCTTCACCCTAACCATTCTAACTAACCTTAGTTTAATCTCTACACTTGACCATGGTCAAGATATGATAAGTATTCATATTAGTTTCATTTTTAAAGATGAAACTTATCATATTCTTTCTTCTTCTCCTTCTTCTTCTTCAAGAAAAGCTTAAGGTCCATCAATGGCAACTTGTGCTAAAGTGAGAGAAATCCAATTCTAAAGTGAACCCACCTCCTATTTCTTCACCCTCTACCTCTTGCCAAGTTGTTTTGGGTGTTTTCTTCATAAGTTTCACAAATTTGTGAAGTCGGAGCTTGAACTTGTGATGCCTCGACGTAGATCATCTTCGGCACGAAGCCGACGACCTAGTCCGCCCTATTTTCCGATGAAGCCGACGATCGAGTCTAGGATTCGAAATGGACAGCGAAAGGACGCCTACGTGGAGCTAAGGAAGTGGATATCCGGATCTACAAAGGTTGTAGTTTCTAATCTTTAGTTAAGTTGTTAACTAGATTCACATATCGCCTAAATTTCTAGTTAACGATCCGTATTAGGGTTTCTCGGCACTCATAAAATTTGAAATTGGCATGGTTGATGCCTTGTGAGACCTCTATAGTGTGCCTAGGAACCCTACACCTGCGACCAGGGACATCTAAGGATGTGCCTATTGACTATCCAGCTCCCACAAGTATGACTGCCATCACAACGCCGGTAGTCAGGCAAACACCCTATGGGCTTTATCAACATACATATATAAATACCAAGTAAAATATATCATACGTTAAGACAAAGAAAAACCAAATAACGTACTATCATATCAAGCAAGACTGTCATGTACATACATATCCCTAGCATCCTATACAATGAAGGCCTCTAGGGCATATATATCCAACAATCTCCCACTTGTACTAAGGCCTATAATTGGCGCAATGAGTACCCACTGTCTCTACCAGATCCAGTTGCTGGCGTACCGCATGCCCAACATCTCAAACAGCCTTTCGAACTGCACTTGAGGGATGGCCTTGGTGAATGGATCTGCCGTGTTGTCTTTTGTGTCCACTCTCCGTATCTCGATCTCCCGACGATCCACGATCTCCCTGATCAGGTGAAACCGCCTTAAGATATGCTTGGATTTCTGATGGGACCTTGGTTCCTTCGCTAAAGCTACAGCGCCATTGTTATCGCAATACAAAGGTATTGGATTGGCAATGGACGGAACCACCTGAAGTTCAGAAATGAACTTCCTCATCTAGACAGCCTCTTTTGCGGCTTCACTAGCAGCTATATACTCAGCCTCCATAGTTGAGTCTGCGACGGTATCCTTTTTGGAACTCCTCCAACATACCGCCCCTCCATTGAGGGTAAACACAAAACCCGAAATGGATTTAGAATCATCTTTGTCACTTTGGAAGCCGGAGTCGGTAAAAGCCTCTACCTGGAGGTCCCCATTGCCGTAAATCAAGAACATCTCCTTAGTCCTTCTCAGGTACTTGAGAATATTCTTTACTGCTATCCAATGTTTCTCACCTGGGTCAGACTGATACCTGCTTACCACACTAAGTGCGTAAGCTACATCCGGTCTGGTACATAACACCGCATACATTATTGATCCTACCGCCAAAGCGTAGGGTATAATGCTCATGCGAGCCCTCTCTTCATCAGTCTTTGGAGACATCTCTTTGGAGAGGGTGATTCCGTGACAAGCGGGCATATTGCCACGCTTGGAATCTTCCATACTAAATCTCTTTAGTATGGTGTCAATATACCTGTACTGTGAAAGTCCCAACATTCTATTAGATCTATCACGATGGATCTTAATGCCCAGAATGTATGATGCATCTCCCAATTCTTTCATAGAGAATTTCTATGACAAGAAGAGCTTTACTGATTGTAGCATAGGGATATCATTCCCTATCAGTAATATGTCGTCGACGTACAAAACGAGGAAGACTACTGCTCTTTCCACAATCTTCCTATAAATATATGGTTCATCTACATTTTTGATAAAATCAAATTCTTTGACTGTCTCATCAAAGCAGATGTTCCAACTCCGCGATGCTTGCTTTAATCCATAAATGGATTTAAGCAACTTGCAGACTCTTCCGCTGCTCCCACTGTCTAAGAAACCTTCTGGTTGATCCATGTAAACACTCTCTTCTAAATGTCCATTTAGAAAAGCTGTTTTTACATCCATCTGCCAGATTTCATAGTCATGGAAGGCAGCAATCGCAAGCAGGATCCGAATGGATTTAAGCATAGCTACAAGTGAAAAGGTTTCATCATAGTCCAATCCTGGTTTTTGACGAAAACATTTTGCTACGAGTCTAGCTTTGTAGGTTTCCACTTGTCCAAATGCACCAATCTTCTTTTTGAAGATCCATTTGCATCCAACTGGTTTTACTCCAGGAGGAGCAACTTCTAAAGTTCATATTTTATTGGTGTACATGGATTCCATTTCGGATCTCATAGCATCCAGCCATTTCATCGAGTCACTACTCGTAATAGCCTGCTGAAAACTAGTAGGCTCATCATCATCGATGATGCAATCCTCTCGATCCCCATCTAGAAGAAAACCATAGTATCTTTCAGGAGGATGAGAAAGCTTGCTAGATCTGCGGAGTGGCGTTGGTTCGTCATGTTCTATTGAAATTTGAGGTTCTACTAAGTCCTCGGTAGCATTTTGAGGTTCTGCAATTTCTTCCAGCTCTACCGCGCTCCCACTAATTTCTTTTGCAAGAAATTCGCTTTCTAAAAAGACAATGTGATGAGCGACAAACACCTTTTGTTCTTCAGTGTGGTAGACCATATACTCCCTTGAATGCTTGGGGTATCTTACGAACTTGCATAAAACCGATCGTGCCTCGAGCTTGTCCGGATTATGCTTTTTAACATATACCGGACACCCCCATATCTTGATATACTTGAGATATGGTCTCTTCCTGCTCCACATTTCATATGGAGTGGTAGGCACAGACTTAGTTGGAACTCTATTCAATAAGTATGCTGCTGATTCTAGAGCAAATCCCCAGAAGGAAGGTGGCAACTCAGCACTACTCATCATTGAACGCACCATATCTAATAGCGTGTGATTCCTCCTTTCTGATACACCATTATGCTGAGGTTTATAAGGCGGAGTAAGCTGAGAGAGAATTCCATTCTCTTTTAAGTATTCAAGGAAACCGGTACTTAAGTATTCTCCACCTCGATCAGATCGAAGTGTCTTGATGCTTTTACCAGTTTGTTTCTCTACTTCATTTTTATACTCCTTAAACTTGTCAAAAGCCTCGGATTTATGCTTCATTAAGAACACATGTCCATACGTAGAGAAGTCATCAGTAAAAGTGATGAAATAGGAGTGACCACTTCATGCATGCGTAGACATCGGACCACATACATCACTGTGTACAAGTCCCAAGAGTTCAGTGGCTCTTTCTCCATGTCCGGTGAACGGAGATTTGGTCATTTTTCCTTTGATACATGATTGACAAGTTGCATATGATGAATATTCAAACGGATCTAAATATCCATCTTTATGTAACTTAGTCAACCTTGTTTCATTTATATGACCAAGTCTACAACCGAGTTCCTCAATGAGGATGATCATTTTGAGGACGTGCTCTCCTACAGGCGATCCTGGAGCTAACCTCATCTGGAAGAGTTTCCTTGAGGTTTCGTACCTCACGATACGGGAGTGCTCCCCATACAATTCTTTGACATGGAGAAAGATGGATACAATATCCATACTCTCATGCTGTTTATGGAGTTCATTGTTCATGGACGCCAACACGATACACTTAGCTCGCTCACAATCTAGATCCCAGGTTTTGCGGACTTCCCTGTCCACAACTGAGGAATCTGGTCCAGGGATAAGGGGAGGAACAGCGGTGGTAACATATGCTACTTTGTCATAAGTCAGTGCAATATTGACATTCCTTAGCCAATCTTTATAGTTCTGCCCGGTCAGTATATTTTTTTCGAGTAACAGTTTTAGTCCAGTCATGGTAGCTGCCAGAGAGAGAGAAACGAAAACACTCAGCGTATGCTCTTGCAAGTTTAGATTGGTTTATTAATTTATCTAAACAGGATGGCTCCCACTGTTTCCTCAAATCCTTCTTCAAAACCTTAAAAGAAGAACTAGTCAGGATTTAATCACACGTCACAATACTTGCTCAACCTTTCAGCCAAGCTGGTGTTGGTATTTCGAAGGAGGTTTTCCAACGCTTTCGCGAAGTTCCTTAATTAAATAACCTCTTTTCCCTGGAGGCGTAGCCCCTCTAACACCTTTCTAGTCACCTACTTGGTTTATAGCATTTATTGTTAAGTGAGAAAAATTCCCGAGAGTAATCCTACTCATCAGTGGGATCGGGATCCAACTATCATTGCATGATGCCCTAGATGGAAGCCACTCTAATCACCACACTCCAGAAAGTATGCTAAATCTGCAAGTTTCCTTTATGTTTGAAACTCCCGATGTGATTTTTACCCCAGGCTCTTATAGACCTTGACGTAGGCCAACAAGTCATAAGACGCAAGTCAAGTTCTACCCGTCGTTGTCCTGATCAATTTAAGTACATCGTACAAGCCCTTGACGTAAGCCAACAAGGAGTACGTCTGTATTAAACTAATGCATCTATCTATGCAACAAATAGGCGCACACACTGCTACCATACACTATGCCTTGACGTAGGCCAACAAGCATAGCATGAATACGATGTGCTGTCTATCTGAAACGAAGGAGGGTTATGGATGGTTTTTGGCAAAAAAACCGTTAACATAATGAACTTGATATGATCGAAGGAACAGCGATAGCTTTTATTTAAAAGGAGTGGTTTAAACTCCGCATTTAAAATTTGCTTTTTCAAAAAAACCGAGTGGTTTTAGAAATTGTTCCAACGATTCAGTTTAGCTTTTATTTTCTTTGCATTAATAATAATGCGTCCCATCAATTAACCTATCATTACAGATAACAACGAAAATACAACGTCCTCTTATGCCATCCGCATTCACCACTGGGTCCCGTCATCACCCGTTGGGTTACTTAACTAACGACAGAGTGGGGGCTGGGCTAGCGCGGGTGTAAAACATAAGTGACGTCTAAATAGCTATCATATATAGATATTGTACATTCTTCAGACGCAATAATAGGCATTCCAGATCACAGATAAACAATATTGGATTTGCACGCAATCCGCGTTTCTTTTGAGCCTGCAACGAAATACGGATTACATAGTTGTGATGAATAGCCATTTACCCCACCCCAGACCCCTACGGGTACGGCAAACTTCCCGCCAAGTACCAGAAGTGAAGCGGTCTACCTCAACACTTCAAAATACCCGGTAGTTTGTGCACCCCACCTTGGGTCTATCCTAGGAGCAAAAACAGTAAAAAGAAATAATACAACGGTGGCTACAACCGCAACCTGGATGTTCCCCGTGAAATAATATTACAACTTTATTACAATTATATCAAATGAATTAATACAATAACCCATCACAAAACCCGGCTAATCACCACAACAGTCCAATACAGTTTATATACACAAACAGTTATATATAACATCACAGATATGTGCAACCCCCTACCAACCGACATACTAGCAGTTAGGGGAGGTTTACGAACACATAATACAATTCACAGATATAATCAAACAAGAAAACACCGTATAATTTCGATCGATTAAACACATTAAATTTTGCTCCAATACTTCTCTACAAATCTGAAACCTGAGCAAAAATAAAATCATACCAGAAAATCCCAAATAACACAAAGAAGGCACAGAAGAAAACTTAGCTGAATCGGCCCAACTCGGTGGCGGAACCGCGCCAAATCGGTGGGATTTGCCGTGGGTCCGCGGCGCTTTGGCCGATTCAGGAGCCCATTTTTCTTGCGTGTTCTTATATTTTCATGCTGGTCATTCTGGAGGTCCCTGAAAAATTTTTGGACCTCATTTTAAAATCGACAGAAACTTCATGATATCAGGGTTATTTCCAGTTTGTTTTCCGTTCGAAATTCATACGACTTTGCAAGTGTGTTAATTATTGTTTAGTGAGGCTTTGATACCACTGTAAGTTGATGTGCAACACCCCATGAGTTGCGGGGAGGCGGAAATTTGAAAAACAATCATGTTTATAAAGCGAACATCAACTAACCGAAGATCGTTTCTAAACAATACTTAACAAACAGCATAGAGTTCTAAGCTACTATGTTAAAAGATTATACCAAACGATTCTAGTCCTTCGCCTTTACGATCTCTATGGCCTCCTTGGATCTCCACGTCCTCCTCGGCTTCCTTTCCGTGATAGACGATCCACCCGAGAACCCTAATCCAAGCTATAACCTCTAAACTTGAGGTTACTTAGTTTCTCTAGTTGCTAATAAAGGAACTAAGATGATGTAGAGATTGGTTATGGAGTGTTTAGTCTTTCCTAATCCTTGTTCTCAACTCATGAGTGGTAGGATTAGGGTTTGGTGAAGGAGAGAGAGCTTGACGAGAGAGAAGGTGGAGATGATAATGAGAATGAAAAGCTTCTCACTTGAATATATGATACATAATGAATTATCAAATAATATCAATTAAATGATTATTCACCATGCTTCATTTAATCAAGGAGAGTGATTCATGATGTGAGTCATTAGATCATTAATGATGCATTAATGATATGATGATTCATATGAATGAGTCACTAAAGCAATTAATGAAAATGCCACCTTAACCCCTCATGTCACATCCTTCTAGAAGCTTCTCGAAAAATTACGAGAACGCCCCTCTCATCCGTGAAAACACGGAAAAACTTTAGACTGTATAAATCTAATAACCAGATACTAGAATCTGGCTTAAACCAAAGCCGGCTAGTAAAAACTGTCCGAATGTCGTACGTGCGTTTAAACACGTATGCGTCCAAACCTTTGTCGTAAAACCATACGACCTTTATATCTTTTCGCCTGGGTTTGGGAAATCTCTGTGTGCGACTCTAAAGACTCGACTACTACGCTGGCAGTGGGTTTAACCACAGACCGCAAGCGGCACTAGCTGTACGTAACGGTCCCCAGGTAGTTGTCGATAAGAAAGCCGATGAGGTAACCCATCCGAAATCCTACTGAGCCTGTCCGTGACAATATCCGCACAGTCCAGTCTGTTCGTCTAAGAGTATCGCATGTATGGTCTAGGGAGGTGGTGGATGTCAGACCCCTAATAACCGTATAAGTCGTGTCGGTATGGCTCTATCACCATCCGAGAATCTACTGATCAATCTATCAGTAATTCTCAATCAGCCCTGGCCAGGGACTTATGGTAATGACCAACCGATCACCGTGCGATATCAACTCCCTATACCGGGAGAGACGAATCCCTAACAGTCACTTACTGCCTCCACGTGGCTCGGGACTGTGCCCAACTAAAACCTGTTTGCACGACTCCTTTGAATCGTGGTAGGGTAATAATCAAAGCACAGTGGGAACTCACACGAGACAAATGATGACCTTAAGTCAACGGACTATCTGCACACATGTCACCTGAGAACTGCTATCTGACGTTAGGTATAATACCATCCAGTCAGTTCTCGTCGAGTCCTGTCCGGTGTACTCACACCCAGTGAGCATCTGTATACAATCTTAGGTGCACTCCACCAATGGCTGCGGGACCAGTCCATCGCCCCTTCTCAGGGTCTAGATATGTATACACTAGTCTACTCCGGAGTATCGATGCCCAGTCTCGATACTCCTGCGACCAGGGACATCTAAGGATGTAACCATTGACTATCCAGCTCCCACAAGTATGACTGCCATCACAACGCCGGTAGTCAGGCAAACACCCTATGGGCTTTATCAACATACATATATAAATACCAAGTAAAATATATCATACGTTAAGACAAAGACAAACCAAATAGCGTACTATCATATCAAGCAAGACTGTCATATACATACATATCCCTAGCATCCTATACAATGAAGGCCTCTAGGGCATATATATCCAACACTTTGGTGGTAAGGACATATGATACTTTATCATATGTGAGTGCAATGTTCAAGTTTCTCAACCATTCTTTATAGTTCGGTCCAGTCAGTTTGTTTTTCTCTAGTAGAAGCTTAAGTCCCGTCATCGGTATCTGCTATTAGGAGAGAGAAAAGAATACACTCAGCGAAATGCTCTTGCAAAGAATTAGATTGGTTATTACCTTATATAATCGATATCTCCCACTGATTTTATCAAATTTTCTTTTAAAACCTGAAAAGAAAACTAGCCAGGATTAATTACATTCTACAGTTTCGCTAACCGGTCAGCCAGGCCAGTGTCGGTACTTTGAGGGAGGTTCACCGTGCTTTCGCACGGACCTAATTAAAATTAACCTCGTTTTCCCATAGGTCAAACCCCGTTGACACCTTTCTAGACACCTACTAGATTAGCTAATTGCAAAATACAAAACTCTCCTGGGAGTAACTCTTACTCACAGTGGGATCGGGATCCAACTATCATATAGAAGGTATGCAATCTCATTGTAAATTTCAACTCTTGAAACTCCCGATATGGTTTTTACCCCTAGATGCTTATGACCTTGGCTATGGTCAACATATCATAAGCACTAGTCAAGTTTTACCCGTCATTTCGTGATTAATTAGGCCCACCCATATGACCCTCAGCTATGGTCGACATAATCATGTGACTGTCCTAACTAATCGCATCATATGCGGTATAGGAAGACATCACTTAGCTACCGTACACTACGCCTCGGCTATAGTCGACATACGTAGCACGAATACTAAGTACTATGCTTCCTAAAATGACGGAGGGTTGCAGATGGTTTTTTATGAAAACCTTTAAGCTTTGAACTTGATCTCGTTGTAGAATCAAAACAGTTTAGAAAAGGAGTGGCTTAAGCTCCGCATCTTTTGAAACTTGCATTTTTCATAAGAAGGCCGAGTGAGTTTCAAATCTGATTCTACAACATCTTTAGGTTTCTTTTACTTTACATTAATCTCATTAATGTAGTCCCATCATTTAAGTTTCTAAGCCATCACATAAAAGCAATGAAAATAGAACGTATACTTATACCATCCGCATTCGTCACAGTGTCTCGTTATGCACCGTTAGGTTACTTAACTAACGGTATAGTGGGGCGGGACTAGCGCGGATATAAAATATAAGCAACGTTTATTATATATCATATATATAATAATAATCCATTCATCTCAGATACTAAGTAATCACATTACAGAATATCAACAGCAGCAGAAGCACTTATGAAAATAAAAAAGGATATCTAGGAAGTTCGTATTTCGTATTCAGCCAGCAATAGAAAATACGGATTCCACGGTCGCGATGAATAGCTAAGCCCACACCCTTAGACCCCTACGAGAGCGGCAAGTGATCCTGCCAATTCTAGATTTTTGGAGACTCGGTCTCGACTCCTCGAGATGGCCTCCCACTGAACCCTAGCCGATCACTTGTGCTCCCCTCCTTGGGTCTATCCTAATGCGAAAAAGTAAATAATATATAATAATGGAGACATCATCCTCAACCCGCAAGTGCCCCAAATAAAAGAATATTACATACATTTAACTTTTACATGAATGAAAATTAACACTCTCATCTCACATAAAACCTCCGGCTATTCGATCGTAACAATCCTACATCATATCTCAACAACACATAATATCTCATATCATCAACGTAAGCAAGTATACGTATCTCGACTGTCGTTGATATATAGCAACGAAGCCGGTGATCTTACGGTCGCAGAAAAGAAAGTGAAAAACAACAATTGCAATCACAGAAATCAAGACGATATTTAACGTTTCGATCGAATCAACAAACATCCACGTTTTACCCCAAGAGCTCAATACTTGAGCAAAGTTACAAATACTCAAAATCGCACCACAGTGTCTTATGGTCCAGCCATAGAAGGAGTTAACCAACGCCTCACCTATGACACCACGGCACTACGGCAAACCCGAAGGTTCGTTCGCGGTTCCGTGGGCATAGAATCGAGTTAAGGTTATTATGATCTTCTAGAGGGTTCATAGGATACTTACGCTACTATTGAATATAAAGTTAACTTAGGAAAATTACAATACTTGGAAATTTCAGCGGGGTAGAAAGTGGGGTGTCCGATGTTCGTTCGAAATGCTAAAAATGGTCTAGGTTACCAATTTAGTGTTAAAAATACGACTACAAATCATTACGAATTAGCCCCAAGTCTAAACAATTATCACATGAAAATTGGGCTAAACAAACAATACCACAAAACCCAACATGCAAATAACAGAGCACAGGTGAAACAGGGGGTGCAAAGGGGGCAGGGGGGCCGGCCTGGCCAGTTTTTGTGGGGGTGTGCTCGGCCAAAATCCGAGCACACCCCCCTCCCGTATTTCACCTGGGTTCTTAGGATTGCCTGCACTGCATTCTGTACATGTTTGAAAAATTTTTAGACGACTTTTTAAAAAAATTCCAGAGAGCATATCAAGGGTTCCGTAATATCGTATTTTTCGGAGTCGGATTCGTTTTCGTTTTTGTTATAACACCAAGTTCAGAATTCTAGCTTGGTTCTGATACCACTGTTAGGGTTCCGTAGCACCTACTTATGAGTATGGAAGCATCACACATGCCACTTTAAAATTTCTAGAGGTGTTAAGCAAACCAATCATGGAACTTTAACTAGAATTACTACGGTAACATCACAAGTATCACATACTAAAACTATATTTACACTAAGTGAAAGGAATACAACTTTTGTAGTCCTCTTTGTAGTGACTCCTAAGATCGTTGAGAGTTGGAAAACCTTGCAAGTGAGCTCCTTTGTCCACGATAATCCACCCGAAGTCCACTTAGTCCAAGCTCCTAGCTTCGAATAATCAAACAAGATGATGAAGCTAAACACTCTAAACTAATTGGCTAGATTAGAGTAGAATGATGAAGTGGTGAGTTTTCTTTTGTCAAAACCCTTTTTTTTTTATCTCTTTCCCACTATGGAAAAACCTAGAGAGCAAGGAGGAAGAAGAAGATGAAGGCAAAAGCTTTTGTGAAGTGATAAGCTTATGAAAGAAAATAGAAAATATAGTATATATATTTTCTATCTCTCTCTCAACCATGGTTGCTATAATATCTAGATATTTAGTAAATGGGTTAAAAACTAAAAGAAATAGTTAATCAAAGGTTAAATAGTTAGTGAAGTGAGGTTAACTCAAAGAAGAGTGTAGAAGATAACCTTTGATTAATCTTTTTCTTTTCTTTTGTTTTTAAAACAAATACAAATATATATCCATATATTATATAACAATGTAAGTCTTATATTGCCACCAAAGTTGTATCAACAACCATGATACTTTGCATGTATGTTTCTATGCACATCAACATGTGCATCCATGCATGCATTCTTCCTCTTTAATAAAAAGGGTTTGACTAAAGAATTAAAATAAAACTAAAAGTCAAAATGTTAAATCAACAATTGATTTAACAATCCGGTCATATCGCATATGACCCGACTAATAGAAAAACGCCCGATTAACATACGGTAACACATAGTCGTATTTAATCGGGTCCCCGCGCATATCTCATATGCACACCACATCTTTTCGCCTGGGCTAGGAAACTTCTGTGTGGGACTCGAAGACTCATCAATACGCCGGCAGTGGGTGATGATCATATCAAACACCCACAAGCCGCAAGCGGTCTGCTAAACGTAACGGCCACCCGGGTACTGAACGATCAGAAGAAAATCAGCAAAGCTGTCAAAACTCCCGTCGAGCCATCTGGTAACACTTACCGTACAGTCCGGTCTCCTCGTCAAATATGTTGCATATCGAGTCTAAGGATGGTGTCGTCGACCCTAATAACTCAATAAGTCATGCCGATATATAGCTGATAATAGATCGAGAAACCACTGATAACGCTTATCAGTAAATCTCAGTAGCCCTGGCCAGGGACTTCCTGTTATAGCCAATCAAGCATAGCACAAGATCAACTCCCAATACCGGGAGAGACGAAACCCCTCCTATCACACATCGCCTCCATGTTCCTCGGGACTGTACCCAAAGACCACCTGTTTGCACGACTCAGTAGAGCCGTGGTAGGGTGGAGATCAAAGTACAGTGGAAGGACACAAAAGACTCTATGACGATCTCGGGTCTACAGACTAACCTGTACCAGTGTCACCTGAGAACTGCTATCCGACGATAGATATAATACAACATAGGAGTTCTCTATGATTCCGTTCAGTGCACCCAGTCTCCACTGAGCACCCGCATACATTCTTTGGTTTCACCTCACCAGATGGATATGGGAACATCCATCGCCCATCATATGGGACAAGAATAGTATACGCTAGTCTACTCTGGAATATCGATGCCCCGTCTCGATACACCCACGACAAAGAACAATTCAATGATATGCTTATAAACTACACGTGCCCCACTAGTATGATCCGCATCATAGTCACAGTAGTCAAGCAAATATCATCAGAGCTTTATCAACATGTGCAAATGAATAAAAGCATGATCAAGTCAACATGTCAGAAAAAGTAAACAAGATAGCATACTATCATGTCGAGCAAGAAAGTAATCTATATATATACATGTCCAAGCATCCACTATACATATAATGGCCTCTACGGCATACATATATCCAACATAAAGCCGCTACACTGCTGTGACATACCTTATGTGTTCGAATCCCCTCAGTCCTAATTATTTTAAAGATTTTTCTTTTTAATTTTTCGGAAGCTCAAGAGTTGGACGTGCAATACATTTAGAAACAAAAAGTTTCTGAAAAATCAAACAGGCGCAATGAGGAGTAAACACTGATTAAAGCACGTAGCATGAATCTCGAGGCAATTGGCTCAAATCCGACCACCTGTTTCTCTATTTTGGCCGCCGCCGACGGTCCGATTTGGTCCAAATCACTCCGTACTTTGCACACAAGCCCTTTCGACTCCCCTTTACTCACCTGCACTGTTTGATTTTCCTATAATTAAATAGTGACCATTCAATTCACCATTTAACACCAATTTTAATCCTTTTAATCCAAATTTTTATTCCCAAACCCTAAATTCTTCACTATAAATACCACACCATTTACTTGGCTCTCCTCTATTCTGAAATTCAATTAAAAATCCTCAAAACTCTCTAAGTATAAGTGGAGTTAAGACAAGTCAAAGAGGAGTTTGCGACTATGTCTCTTTCATTGAAGATCAGAGTCGTTCCCGGAGCTACCGCGACGCCAAGGAGCCCCCTCTCATTTCCTTACTCTTTTCTCGATGTTATAAAGCCATAAGTCCCTTCCCCCTCTCCTTCTTTTCAACTAAAATCGCATTCTTAAAATATATCGGTAAGGTGGAGTTATAACCGATATTACTTTCTTTTCAAACCTTTTAACCTTCATGATAAGCAAAATAAATCATAACACTATAAAACCACTCTTAACCTTAATCACATCATTTAGCTTTTTTATCATAATGAAAATTTCCATACGAAATACTCATATAACGAACTTTTTCATTAAAATACCATGAACTTTAGTATAACCCCTGTTTCGATAACTAGTTACCTACCTTTAGGAAAACTTCACGGGGTATCGACCTACCCTACATGCACACTATGGTTTCATAGCACGATATTCTAAATATAAGGTTGGTTCAAAGAATAGGTTTTACATTAAAATACCACAGTTTTACAAAAAGTTTTCTTTTTAATCGATATTTTTGACTCCTTGGCAATTATGTCTCTACAACTCTCATTAGGGGACCCGCTAATGGACGGTGTAGATTATCTCACATTATTGGGATAGTAGAGCGAGATGCAGAACTCCTCACGGAGTATTCGGTCTCGAAAGGAAATAAAAATACGGTTTTTAAGAAATACGAATTTTCTAAACAAAACTAAAATTTAGAAATTATATAAAACTATGAATCCATATTTTCAATAAAAGCATATTATGAAACTATATTTTTAAAATGAAAGATTAGAAGTTTTAATAAAATACCATCAAGTTTCGAAAAGAGTTAGTTTTCATAAAAACACCATAAACTTTTAAAAGCTAGGTTTTTATCACAAAATACCATAACCATTAAAATACATGTTCATGAAAACCCTAAATATTACAAATCACCCTTAAGGTTTATTTTTAAACTATATTAAAGTATTTTTCATAAAACCCTCTCGAGATATGAAAACAATATTTAAGGACTCTAGATTAATATAAGTTTAAGCGGTATCATTTCTCCTGAGCCCTAGAGAGCCGGAGAAAGTGAGCGCTTGCCTATTCAGGTTAAACAACTTAGCGGAGTTATCAATGGCAATTGTTTTGGAAAAAGACATAAATCCTACCGTCCATGTGCAGCAGTTGCTGATTACTCCCGAATTTAAGAAATTTCAAGAACTAAATCCTTTCATAAGATTCTGACTTCAACCTGAATCCAAACTTAAACCAGAATTCAAATATCAAACTCAAACTTAAATACTTGACTCGACTTGACTGAACCATTATAACATGACATGAATAACCGAACACATGATTACATCTTGAATATGAACCTATACATTTTATATCCATGGTTTCGACCAAGGCCTATAATCTTAATCTGTACAATACAATACACGGGGATAAAAGGATAGATTGGTACAGAACGTATATCGTGGCACGAAAGATCACTTTAAAAGACACCTACATGAATTTATGTGTTATTGTTCCGTAGGTTATGGCGGGACCTTATACTACATGTTACCATAGTCCACGGGGTAAAATGGACTCCTCTCGTATATATGAATACTTTCTTTATCAAATTACAAATAACCACGTTAGAATAACTATCTTATACTGGTAAATAAACATATTTACATACTCTCTTATATAACCGTGCCTGTTCACTTTGACTTGTTTTTTTTCACATTATATTCTATTTTCTTTAACTTCTTTGGGGACTTACCGAGCGCTAGTTCGCTGAGGATATTCCTCTATATTATTTCTTTGGAATGTTCTTCAGGAGGACCAGATTTGGAGGAGATAGAGCCAAGCATGGAAGACTTGGACCGGCTTGTTTCTCAGCTTGATTTTTAGCTCCTGTTTGTATTTACTTCCAGTATGCCATTGTTTAGGCATTTGTTTTATCATTGTATCTTTTTATTACAAACAGTTGTAAGTAAATTTGAATGTAAATAAAGTTGCGGTTTCATTTTATTACTCTTGTTATTCTTACATATTGTTATATTGTTTTATTACGCTTAACGTGTTTTCATAGTAAATACGTTGCGGGCTTTCCACGTCATTGTTTCCGTCTACTGGGGAAGCGAGGCGTGATATAGACACTGAAGTAAAAGTATCATCAAAATCCATAATAGGTATTTAATGAGAATAATTACAACAATTCTAGCCTTATTAGGTTAATACCTTTCCACTTGCACAGATCTGGAAAGATCTACTTCTCCTAATGGGTTTTACCTTTTCAGGAGAATCCAGCAAAATCCAAAATTCAAAATTTTCTGAAGCGCGTGGAGTCCATCTACTACAAATAAGGGTTGCCCCTACGGATTTATCCGTAGGGGCAAACCACTGCCCCTACGGATAACTGCGTAGGGGCGAAAAAATAATCGGTAGGTGCAAACGCCGTAGGTGCAAGTTGAAGCCCTGAACTTGCCCCTACGGGTAAGAACTTGCCCCTATGGAGTTATGTGTAGGGCCAGTTTCACCTACGGAGTAGGCCGTAAGGTAAAAAAAGTTATTTTATTTACGGTTTTTTAAAATATATTAACTGTACCTACGGCTATATCCGTAGGGCCAAGTACTATCCCCTACGGATATCTGTGTAGGTACTTATCCGTAGGGGCAAAATATCAGAAATCCTGATATTTTGCCCCTACGGATAACTCCGTAGGGGCCTTTGTTTGCCCCTACGGATATGTCCGTAGGGGCACTCCCAACCCCTTGGTACTGAGATCAGGAGGGAAATATCAGTTACTGCTGATATTTTGCCCCTACGGTTTTATCCGTAGGGGCAACATGTGTACCTACGGATTAATCCGTAAGTACACATTATCTGTATTTTTTTTTAAAAAGGGCTGCCTGGTTTTTTCCAGCCCTGTGCACAATAATATATATATCAATAAAATATAAAATTAATCATCACACAACATATATCGCAGTATTCATAATCACATCTCATGCATATAATATACAAAAGAAACCCAAAAACTGAATATGATATAAATATAAACCAATATCAATATCAATATCATTTCAAAATGTAGTACAATATGTATGATATAAATAAATACATGTTTCAAAAAATATGAATCAAAAAGCTACCCTAGCTCGGTCCAGCTCCACCTCTGATAAACGATAGAATCAAGCGCGCCTGCTCCTCGGTCAATAAACCATGCAATTCGGTGCGTGCGGGAGTCTGAGCGGCCTGTGGAGCTGGCGATGTGGTCTGCGCAGCCGCCGTCGAGGTAGTCGCTTGCGGAGCCACGGCTGCGGGAGTCTGAGCGGGCGGTGGAGCTATAGGAGCTGTCTGCGGAACCGCAGCCGATGTAGTGGCTTGCGGAGCCGCAGCCGAAGGAGATGCATGTGGAGGCTCGGCCGATGTACCCTGTCGCGTCTAGACCTAACGTGTGTAAGAAGCGTGTAAGAACTGTGTATTATTCGAATTCGTAGCATTATCAAGTTATTTTGAAACCCCATTTGGATATCTAGTTTGGAAAACCGTTGTTTATTTTAATTACATATGTATGTATGATTAATCAAACCTAAGTCTAAAACCAAATAAGCACAAGCTACGTACTAATTATGGATATGTTGATATCTATAATATGACATGATATTTTATTATAAAGTAGTATACATACCAGCATCTTCTTCAACTCCTGAACGGTGGCCCTTAAGCTCTCCAGTTCCTGCTGGACACGTCGCTCACTGGAGACGGAGGAAGTAACCGCCGGGGTGGAGTCCAACCTCATATGGGCCCTGCTAGGGCCCTGTCCCCGACCTCTCTCCCAACCTCCGTGGTGCCCTCCGTATCCGGCGTCCAGAATTGGGGTCAGCAGCCTCGGATCGCTCTGTCCGGTAAAATCGATCCCCGAGGCCTCGGCCTGCTCAACTACCCGCTCCTACACCTACATTAAGAAGTAAAGTATAAGTATAAAATTTAAACTTGAACCTTCCAAAACTAAAATTTCAAATATGGGTAGAATAAATATTAACACTTACGCAATACTCCTGGGTAGCGACGTCGGGATATCGAAGCTCGCCCGTGGCGGGATCTGTCGAGGTGCCGTGGACGGCAAGATATGCGGACAGCACGCTCGGTGTACCACCTGATGCCACGGTCCGAGTTGAGCTATCTGCAATATTAGAAAATAACTCTTAATATTAGAAATATTAGAAAATAACTCTTAATATTGCAGAATATCACAAAGGTCGGTCTATTGTAATTTACCGATAACTCCATGGCTCGAGTATTATTCCTCGAACCACCTGTGTAAGTAGGGCGACCCCTATTCGCCGACTTCCTGTTCTCTGTATTCTGAGCGGCCTGTTTCTGCACAACGCATTAACATTTAGTTTTCTAATTAAGGAACACAAAAAAATAAATTATATCCTAAACAATGAATTACAATTAAAATACATACCTGTTTGCGTTGGGAGTCGAAATATTCGCACAATAGAGGCCATGTCTCTACGTCGACTCTCGCAAACGCCGGAGTAGATAGGAGGGCCGCTATCTCTGCCTCGGAGGTCGCCATCCATAGGGAATAGCAGTCAGCCTTCAGCTCATTCCTGTTGTATCGGACCATGGCCTGCATGTTCTTCATCAGGCCATTATACAGAGCATGAAGGTCGAGCATCCTCCCCGGGTGATCAGGGTCGGCTACAGGCTGAAAATCGTAATCCAACTGAAAATACAAAAAAAAAACATTGTTGTTAGATTGCAAGTGTTAATAATAAATATATTGGATAGATCAAATGAAAATATATATTAATACGTACCCGAGCCTGATCAAAGAAGAGGGCGAATGAGCGCTGGTGCTGCTCGCCCCACTCAACGTGAAGTGGATAGTTCTTCACGAGCCGGCTCTCGTCCCCCATATACCGGCCGAACCTCTCAGCATGAGGACCGGTATTGCGATAGTCAAGGGTAAAAAAGAGGGGGAATGTTGTCTCCCCCTAGCACTGTCAGGCCTCAGCCTATGGGACTGATTCGGGCCTCGAGTCCCCCTCTGGGGATAGGGAGGCCCTGCGTCTGCACGAAATATCAAGACAATCAATATTAAGACAAAGTTGTATTAATAAGTCAAGGTTAAATGAAAATTGAAGTGTGATATATACCTCCGGTGACTATCGCACGAGCCTGGGCCTAGGCAGCAGCACGAGCGGGACGATAGTTCCTCCGATGAGGAACAACCGGGGTCCCGGATGCGGACGCATCCCCTCCAACTAGAAAATAAACATTGACGCTAAATTTCCATGAAGTTCATATTTATTCTATAGAGCATATGTAAAATGAATAAATATTTTATATTTATTCATACTAACCTGCAGACGATGCGGAGGGTATGGAAGCGGCAGGAGTGGCCCCTGCGGAAGATGTGGACGCACCACCTATAATTAGACAATTAAAAATAGATTATATAAGTAATTGCAAAAAGAGTGTGTAGATCAATAATATAACGTTCTAAATCAATATGCATGCACTATAGGATATATAAACATACCCGCAGGTGCGGTGGTGTCACCACCTACAGCTAGACAATAATAAAAATTGCTAAGTAAGAGCAAAAGGAATGTGTGTATTTATGATATAGCATTCTAAATCAATATACATGCACTATATGATATATAAACATACCTGGAGGAGCGGGAGTGGCCTTTGTCCCAGATGTGGACGCATCACCAACAACTAGACAATCAAACATTGACAATATAAGTAATTTTGACATAAATAGGCATGAATATCTGTAATATTACATTCAAAATGGATATGCGTGCAATATACCTGGATGTGTGGCAAAATCCATACGGAAGGAGGCATCCGAAAGGGTCTCCGATCTGGGTGGAAGACCGGTGTTCATATCATAATATTGCATTATTATATTCCATATTCTTATTCTTTTTACAAATAAACAGGTGCTTTTGACGCATGTCTGCTACATGTTACAGGTTACAGGTTCTTAGAAAGAAAACAGTGAAAACGATGTAAAGACGATGAAAAAGTGGACTTTGACCAACAAATAGAAGACTCTTGATCAAGCCTATATCAAAGATAAAGTTTACAAAGTACAAGGCAATGCAAGGTCCAAGATTATAAAGCGAACGGTTAAAAGTTCACCGTAATTATTCACTGGAGATCTGGAAGAAACATAGAAGCTATTTTAATAAAGAACCAAATAATAAGGAAGCCCAAAGATCCAAGGCCCAATACTTTCTTTTAAAGAGACATAAAATTTTACCAAAGCTTGAAGTCTACTTTGACTAGGTCTTCCTAAGGATATTTTGGTAAATGTAGACATGCAAATCAATTGTAACCTAGGGTTTCTATCTCCTATAAATAGAAGCCCAAATCATTGTATTCTTTTCATGCCTCCTTTTAATAATAAATTTTAGAAATCTTTTGGAGAGCATCGGTGCCTCTCTTTAATTCAGAAATTCAGATCTGACAACCCTGCTTTGATGTTTGGAGAGAGCCATCTGTAAGTAATTTAATTTCTTGCCCTAGAGTAGATTTTAATTCCTTGCCCTAGGTAGATTTAATTTCATGCCCTAGGAACTTGTTTAGGGTTTAGCTTTTGGGAAGGATTTTGAGAGATGAGATCTCTCATCCCTTTCTTACCCATCAAATATTTACAATAGGACTCCATGCATACATGCACATACCGCTCCCTACGGCACTCTATCCCTCGAGGTAGCGGTGATACCGTAGTATAAAGGCCCGGGTGTGATGTTTTCCATGGAGGTTAGGGTAAGGATCTCTAAAGGAAGGACAAGAACCTAGAGGAAGGAACACCTTCCCGAACGGATCTAATCCACTTTATTGATAATTACCATAACTCCTCACAGATCTTCATTCGGGTAAAGAAAGCGTTGAGATTTACTACCATTTCCAAATCATCCCTAAACCTAGCCCTAGCAAGAATAGATTTAATTAAATTGCCCTAGAATAATTAGGTTTTTAGATTTAATAACAACTCCGAACACCCTTCGGAATTAACTCGTAAGAACGAATAGGAAATTCACAAAATCCCTGTGGACCGACCCGTACTCACCGGCTAGCTGCAAAGCGACGCCGTTCTTGATTGCGGTTATAAATATTTTTGATCTATCTTTTAGAAAGCGCAAGCACGCTAAATCACACCAATCAAATGGCGCCGTTGCCGGGGATCGAACCCGGGTCACCCGCGTGACAGGCGGGAATACTCACCACTATACTACAACGACGCTGAATCATTTCAATCAAATGGCGCCGTTGCCGGGGATGGCGTAGAATTTTCTTTTCGTAATTTCGGGTTAATCTTAAATTTTAAAAAATCATAAAAATTTTAAAAAAATCAAAAAATATAAAAATATATATCATTTGTTATTTTTGGAAGGGATACTTTGTGGTTGAATTTTTGCAGGATATTCAAATTCGGATCTGGAGATTTCCCGAAAGCAAAACAGGAAACAAAATATCGGAACAGAAGCGATTTTGAACAACAGAACAGGGAAAAAATTTTGAAGCCCCAACCTCCCCAACCCGCCGCGATTCCGCGGCCAATACCCACATTAGGCCGCGGAAACGCGGCCGTCTTGACGATTCGTTGCACCAAAAATTTTTTGGGGATCTGTGCCATCAAGAGGAGCGCGTAACCGCGGTGGGAACCAGGATTTGCCGCGGAAGGGCGGCTCCACAGTGACGTCATCAGGTGAAAATTCCTCTGTAAGCTTCTCTGGTCTTTCTATGGAGATCTAGATATATCTTTTCTGAAATATTCCTGCAGGATTTTGTGCGCCTTAAAAAAATATTCTCCCTTCCATATAACAAGTCTTGTGCAGGATTTTTGGGCCCCGCTTGAACTAAATTGATTGCAAGAAATATTTTGTTGTTGCATATCTTGTCTCAAATATCTTTTTGCAACAGTTTTTTTTCCAAATAAAGATTCTTGTGATATGCTTAAGATAATAACTGATTGCAGGTAATATATTTTCGGTTGCATATCTTTAATTAAAAATCTTTTTGCAACAAATTTTCAAACAAAGAAAAAGAAAAAGGAAAATTTTTATTAGAGAACTTGCAAACTTTAGCCCCAAATAAATCCTTGCACAATCCAACCTTCCTTTTTGTCACCTTTCTTCTTTTAACATGGGTACCCCACATAAAAAATCATTAGCCGAACTTTGGTATCCTGAACCTAATTTTGCGTCGTTCGGCAATTTGTTCAGTCAATTTAAAGACGATCCTTCCTTGCCTAAAATATCTTTAAAAGATCAGATAGAGGCGTCTAGGGGAAACAGTTTGACTTTTCAACCCACTTTGTGTCAACCAAGTCAACATTCACCACCTACATATGTTGACACCACTTTTCCAAGTCCTGCTGTAACTCCTAGGCCGATGTCCATTGCTGAGCATATTGCTCAATCTCGCAGTCGATCTTTCACCCCTCTCCACACATCTAGTTCTAGAAAATCTTTGAAAGATCACATAGAGGAGTCTAGGAGAAATAGTTTGACTTTTCAACCCACTTTGTGTCAATCAAGTCAACCTTCACCACTTACATATGTTGACACCACTTCTTTAAGTCCTTCTGTCACTCCTAGGCCGATGTCCATTGCTGAGCATATTGTTCAATCTCGTAGCCGATCTTTCACCCCTCTTCACACATCTAGTTCTAGGGATCAACAAGAATATTCACCTTTTTATCCACATGTTGACCCTACCCCAGTCCAATCACCCACTTCCTACCAGTCCTACCCGACCTTTCCACCTTCACTAGACACTGCTTCTACACAGCCATTAGGGAGTTTCACATATCCAACCAATTTCGAATCTTTTACTGAAACCCCCTCACCACCTAAGTCTAGTTTGGAAGAGGCATTGGAGGCGTATATCGCAGCAACAAACAAAATGGTTAGGAATGTGGAAGCGTCCGTGGCCATCCTTATGCAACCTGCTGAACCGGTAGCTAGTTTTCCGCTAGCTCCAAATTTTTCAATGTATGAGGCGGCAGTTGGACAGAGTGAGAATGAGAGAGGATTTCCAAATCAAACCTACCCTTACCCAATTGAAGCCCACAACTCCAGTTTTCCATCGAATGTCCTAAATGATTCACAAGTTCAAAATAAAAATGAGTTGTGTGATTTTGTAGTGTTTGATTTGCCAGATTGTGAGGAACCCCTTTCAAGTGAAACCGCACCTAATCCTTTCGACCTTTACACTTCCACTCTAGAATCTACATTGATAAACATCCATGCTTTTGAGGAGGTGTCTAAAGAAATTGACTTTCACTTGATTGAGGATATAGACGCCGGGAATATTTCGGATGATGAACCTGTCGATTTAATTGAAATTTTATGTTCAAATCATCATCCCGAGTTATTAAATGTTTCACCCGAACTTCATATGCGTCTTGATTTTGATGATATTGGCATGGATAAGCGAATTTTTAAGGAAAATATTGAGGAGAATTATGAGGATAGTACTGAGGATAATATTGAGGTTGAACCATTTTCGTTTGATGTGTCGAATTTTCCAATACACCCTCCTAAATCCTTAACTGATACCCTTCCTCACTCACTTCCTTCCGTCCTTCCTATCGTTTCGACCGAACAAATGACCGTTACGCTTTCATCTCCAATACCTAGTTCGGCGTACCCATGTTTTCTTGCGAATCTTGAGGGATTTGACCCCATTTCCCGACGGGTTGATAGGTTAGCGCAATCGCTTATAATATATCGGTCATCACATATTGCGCTAATTTATTCACTCAATTTACACCCTCAAGATCGTACTCCACTTTCTTCTTCTTTTCGCCATTCTTCTCCCCCACCGAGACCATATTCTACCATTCTTCTTTCCACACGGTCTCGCGTGCTTCTCATTTTCTTGCACCAACTATACCATTTCCACGATAAGATTTTTGAATGGTTGGTGCTAACTTTTGGCTTGTGCAAGGCCAAGCTTAAGTTTGGGGGGAACCTTTGTATATATGTATATATATTTTTGTTTTCTTTTTCTATAAAAAAATAAAAAAAATTTCAAAACATTAAAAAAATAAAAAAAATTTATAAATAAATAAACAGGGGAGTACCGGTATTTTTGACCCTCTTGGTTTAGTATGACAGTGAGGACACTGTCGAGTTCAAGTTTGGGGGTATGCTCGGTACGTCTTCTTCCCTCGCATTCATATGTACATATTTTTGCATTTGCATACTTATTTGAAAACCCATAAAAATTGAAAATTTTCAAAAATTATAAAAATTACTGTATTCAATTTTGGCTAATTGACTTGAGTTTGACAGATAGGTTAACTAGCTAGGAACAACTAGATCTTAGACTTAGTGAATTAAAAACCCTAAAAATAACCTTCCTTAAAGTTTAATGGTAGAAAGTATATGCCTTGTAGTTTATTTAGAAATAGGCAAATTTTGGGTTGACTTCTTGGGCTAAGTCAAAATGAGGGAAGAGTATTGATGTTCTTATTAGAGTATAAGTTTGAAAAATAGTTCCTAGCTTAAGTCTAGATTCTGAAAACGTATACCCTACAATTTGCACAATCACGCACCTTGAAACTTGGAATAGTAGAGGAGACCTTGAAATGCTCTTGTCTAAAGTCCTTAGTACAATGAAAATAAAAGAAAAAAAAAGTGAATAAAGGAAAAAAATGGACACTGGTTTTTGTGATTACTTAAGGCTGTAAAAATAGAAAAATATTTAGCGAGGGTGCTTCATCACCTAGTGCCTTAGACCAACTGGTTTGGGAGCCACTGCTAAAAGCCTTGGGTGTTGCAAAACTAGGAAGCACGCTTTAAAACGCTAACGCATCTTGTAATCGGTTGTTGGTACCTCAAGAAGTATTAACAGTCGCATGAAGGATGCGAAAGTGAAAATTCACAAGTGCTTTGGACAATGGACGGGAGTACGATTGCTTGATTTGAATTTCCAAGTGTAGGGGTGATATTTACACACACGTGGGGATATGTGATTAGAGTTTAGATAAGAGAAAGGAATGAAGAATAGAACTTGTGTCTTTAATAGAGTTGATAGAAATTCCTAAGTGGAGATGGAACTCTAGAAGGAAAACTTAAGAAATGCCGAAAGCTAGGTAATTCTACATAACATATATAATCTCAAGTTAAATAATGAGGAAGTATGAAGAATGTGGGTGGATAATTTGCGGGTCAAAAGATAATAGAACTCCTTGTTAGAAAACCTAATTGGAGAACAAAAATTAATGGGCCGAATTGATAGGATTTTGTGGGTAGTATCCGCTGAAAACCCTCAGGAGACAACACTCCTCCTACTAGGGACACCTAGAGGTTTAACGGCTTGTTGCACGAGCTCAGTGCAATCGTGTTTCCCTGCGAAAGTGCGGTTAGGTTTTTTGTAGAGAATAAAACAATAAGTTTGCTCGAGGACGAGCAAAAGATAAGTTTGGGGGTATTTGTTCATATCATAATATTGCATTATTATATTCCCTATTCTTATTCTTTTTACAAATAAACAGGTGCTTTTGACGCATGTCTGCTACATGTTACAGGTTACAGGTTCTTAGAAAGAAAACAGTGAAAACGATGTAAAGACGATGAAAAAGTGGACTTTGACCAACAAATAGAAGACTCTTGATCAAGCCTATATCAAAGATAAAGTTTACAAAGTACAAGGCAATGCAAGGTCCAAGATTATAAAGCGAACGGTTAAAAGTTCACCGCAATTATTCACTGGAGATCTGGAAGAAACATAGAAGCTATTTTAATAAAGAACCAAATAATAAGGAAGCCCAAAGATCCAAGGCCCAATACTTTCTTTTAAAGAGACATAAAATTTTACCAAAGCTTGAAGTCTACTTTGACTAGGTCTTCCTAAGGATATTTTGGTAAATGTAGACATGCAAATCAATTGTAACCTAGGGTTTCTATCTCCTATAAATAGAAGCCCAAATCATTGTATTCTTTTCATGCCTCCTTTTAATAATAAATTTTAGAAATCTTTTGGAGAGCATCGGTGCCTCTCTTTAATTCAGAAATTCAGATCTGACAACCCTGCTTTGATGTTTGGAGAGAGCCATCTGTAAGTAATTTAATTTCTTGCCCTAGAGTAGATTTTAATTCCTTGCCCTAGGTAGATTTAATTTCATGCCCTAGGAACTTGTTTAGGGTTTAGCTTTTGGGAAGGATTTTGAGAGATGAGATCTCTCATCCCTTTCTTACCCATCAAATATTTACAATAGGACTCCATGCATACATGCACATACCGCTCCCTACGGCACTCTATCCCTCGAGGTAGCGGTGATACCGTAGTATAAAGGCCCGGGTGTGATGTTTTCCATGGAGGTTAGGGTAAGGATCTCTAAAGGAAGGACAAGAACCTAGAGGAAGGAACACCTTCCCGAACGGATCTAATCCACTTTATTGATAATTACCATAACTCCTCACAGATCTTCATTCGGGTAAAGAAAGCGTTGAGATTTACTACCATTTCCAAATCATCCCTAAACCTAGCCCTAGCAAGAATAGATTTAATTAAATTGCCCTAGAATAATTAGGTTTTTAGATTTAATAACAACTCCGAACACCCTTCGGAATTAACTCGTAAGAACGAATAGGAAATTCACAAAATCCCTGTGGACCGACCCGTACTCACCGGCTAGCTGCAAAGCGACGCCGTTCTTGATTGCGGTTATAAATATTTTTGATCTATCTTTTAGAAAGCGCAAGCACGCTAAATCACACCAATCAACCGGCCCTCTGAAGCTCCCTACAGAGCTCTCCGGGCGGCAGAACCGCTCTGCCTCTGCCTCTGCCGCGGCTGGAGCTCCTGCCGCCCCTCGCTGCTCCCGACATCGTCATCAAATCTAGATAAACGGTTCGTGGAGGCATTAGACAATCATTAAAAGTATTGACTATATATGTATAGAGCGTAAAATGTGAAGTAATAATATTACATTACTGATAACCTTTTTCGTTTCGTGGGCGCATTATACATATCTACTTGGATTTCATCGTCGATGTCATTTCTAACTCACGTAACTTCATGATCGGTCGAAGACAACCAGTCCTTCGAAACAGACGGTCGGAGCACTTTAAGCCTTCTCTCTTCTTCATCCTCATCGCTGTCCTCGAATTCTGGGACATCGTAGACATCTCTGAGTTTCCATCGGCATACAACACTCCATCCCGGATGCTTCAAACACTGTGAGTAGTATACTTGGAACGCTTGGTTCGGAAAGATAAACGGATCTTCCTGACCGTAAAATCGAAGTGTGTTCACACTGGTCAATCCATATTCGTCTTTCCAAGTCCCAAGATTGCTTCTCCACTTGTCCGTATCGGTTCGCGTATCGTACCAAGTAAACTGGAATATATAAAAGGGTTCTGATCATCCGGGATAGTGGATGCCGAGTATACAATTTAAGTACCCATAATAAATCACACCGTCCGATCCTACCGTCGCAATCCCACTATTCTGAGTGGTTCTAGATGTTTCTATGTCCTTAACTTCGAATTTGTATCCAAGGACACCAAATCCTTTGTAATATGCAACCTCCATACTAGGAAATTGAGCTAAACATCTTGAATCACTCTCAAATGATGCAGACAGGTTCGGATCGTGGATCTAACAAAACAAATTTTACAACAAATACATAACGATACAAGTTTAGATTAAAACTGATAGCAATAAAATGTTATTCGAATAACTTACATGATCTGTGACCCAATCACAAAAACTTACACGATTGAATTTTCTCGTCGCGTAGACTATACGACGGTTGTTAGTATCGAGCTATACTGTCCGATATTTAACAACCTTCGTATAGTTCTATGTCACGACGAGCATCACACGTATGTTAACCGATAGACGGGGACTGAGTGGCACTTTTAGTTCCATATATGAGTATCGATGAGAATATGAAGGTTTCATATTATCATCGAGTATCATATATTGGTTTAACTTGAACATCTCGAATCACTCTCTAATTATGCGTTTGTTGTGTATTCTTGTTGTATGTGTGTGTTCCGGCTGTCGGGGGTAGGCTTCTATCCCATTAAAAATGTATAGAGCGAACACCCATCACTTGTGCTTTCAACCGTTTCGAGTAAATTTCGGCAACACCTCCCCGCTGTTCTCCGAGTACACTGTAATAGAATAGATAATCATTTTCAAGCTGTGAAACAACGTTGAAATGAACATCTAATCTATCTTTGTACATGGAGAACAAGCAGAAAGGTACCGACGAAATATCTCGAAACAGATGAAAACACAAGTGAATGAAGGTGTTTGCTTTATACATTCTTAACTTGTCCACACGGGAAAAATCTATCGGTTACCATACGATTGAATTTTCTCGTCGCGTAGACTATACGACGGTTGTTAGTATCGAGCTATATCGTCCGATATTTAACAACTTTCGTATAGTTCTATGTCACGACGAGCATCGCACGTATGTTAACCGATAGACGGGGACTAAGTGGCGCTTTTAGTTTCATATATGAGTATCGATGAGAATATGAAGGTTTCATATTATTATCGAGTATCATATGTTGGTTTTAACTTGAACATCTCGAATCACTCTCTAATGATGCGTTTGTTGTGCATTCGTGTTGTATGTGTAACATGATTTTAAACCATTGAGATCAAGATTGATAGAACTGATCATCATACATTGCAATGGCATTCATCTACCAAAAACTACTATTGCAATGTCATTCATCTATAAAAATCAACAATTAAAACTACAAATGTAGGATACTGATATCATAAAGTGTTATACGCAACATATGAATTCACATGACTGAAACATACATCAAAAAACATGTTCATCCAAAAGAAAGGCCACTGTCAACAAATATAGACAACGGATTATTATATTAACTATGAAACATATTAGAAAAATGATAGAAGTTCAAGATGTTAATAACATGATGATAATCAAAGAAGTTGCGTACAGATGCTAAAACCGAATATGTGACACGATATTCTTGTAAAGATAGACATGTATTAAAAGAGGAGACGCCCAAGTAAAATCCATAACTAAATCCCTATTTTGCCCTTCCTTTTCTTCAAATCAGAAATGTGTCTTTTTTTTTTGCAATTATATATAGCTAAAACAAAGAAGGTTCTACAATTCTAAGCATTTCCAATTACAACGGCCCATCCTCAAAATCCAGAATCTTATGAGCATCTTATGCAATTAGCAAACATATTCAACCGAAAACACCCTCAAACTAGACTCCAGACTACAAATCCTTTGCATACTCAAACCCCAACCAGATCAAATTAAGGGACTACTCAGACCAACAGTTTAAATCAATCAAAAATATCCAAAATCAGACACGGGGTCTTTGGATACCTACCAAATGCCAGGTCCCATGACTCCAAAAACAAAACCCCAACATGCCCAACAGCTAAAAGTTCCACAAAACAGTCTCCGTTTCCAAGAAAATTTGAGAATGACAAATATTAGTCCAGTTTCCAACACCTTCTCAAACTAGACACATTTTCCTCTTATAATCATCATCAACATTTCAATTAACGAGCTTAATGCTAACTAGAATGGAAATTAACTTAGACCCTAAAATCCAAAACCCCAACCCCAACCCTAACCCTAACCCTAACCCTAACCCCAACCCCAACCGCAACCCTCGGCCGAACCCTAACCCCAACCGCAGCCCCAGCCCCAGCCCCAGCCCCAGCCCCCTAACGCTAACCGCAGCCCGAGCCCGAGCCCCAACCACAGCCCTAGCCGCAGCCCCAACCCTAGCCCCAGCCCCAGCCCCAGCCCTAGCCCCAGCCCGCAGCCCCAGCCACACCCCCAATAAAAAATTTGACTAATTGAAGATTTCCTTACCTGTGCAGAGGCGACGATGAGAACTCCGATGAGCCGGCGCTGGCGACGAAGAAAGCAGGTGGTGGCTACGACGAAAGCAGACGGTGGCTACGACGAATCGGCGGTGCTGGCGACAACGAGAACGATGATCGATCGGCGGGAACGAGGGTTTGGGAATTTTTTCTTCACGCGAGAATTAGAAATAATGAGCATAGGGATCGATCTGAGCTTTTAACTTAAATCCCTATTTAGATGCCCCTACGGATAAATCCGTAGGTTCTTGGTTTGCGGCTCCGTAGAGGCAAACAACAATTTAAGATTTAATAATTTTTATATAAATATGTAAGGACCATAGGGGCAACCGTCTGGCCCTACGGACTAATCCGTAAGGCCAAAATAAATCTGCCTCTACGGATTTCAATATCCGTTGGGGCAACCCCCTATTTTAGTAGTGATCTTGGATTTAAAGCATCTGTTCATCTGGAAGTTACCACTTCTTATGACCTACAGATAACTAGTAGGGCCATCATAACCATGATGCCGACCTCGCTGTCACCGTCACCAAGAAAACCGAAGTATCTCTCTGGTGGATGAGGTCACCTACTAAAATCTGCGGAGTGGCCAATGGATTGTCAAGTCCAATTGAAATCTTAGGTTCTACTAAATTTTCAGTAACCGTTTGCGGTTCTGGAATCACTTCCAGTTCTACCATACTCCCACTAATTTCTTTTGCAAAAAGATTACTTTTATAAAAAAGGTGGCGAGTCAAGAACAATATAACTATTGATCTTGAAAATGGTAGAAACAAAATCCTAGCGAATACTTGGGATAATCCACAAACAGTTATTTCCGAAGCATGCCTAGAGTTTGTCCGGATTCTGCTTTTAAACAGGAACCGAATAACTCCATATCTTTATAACCTCAAGATATGTAACCAATCTATGTCCATATAGAATCAAAGGTACTAATTTAGATGGTACCGGATTCAATATCATGCAGCTGTTTCCAGTGCATATTACCTAAAAGGCAAGTACATTATTACTCATCAAGGAGCGAACCCGCGGATGAGTAACCTGAGAGAGAATCAAGTTCTCAATATTACTATGATGGAATACCTAACATAAGTATTTATATCTTCGATCACTTCGAAGAATCCTGTTACATCCAACATATGGTTCTCTACTTTATGTTAGTAATATGTATGCCCTAGAGGCCATTATTGTATGATATAGTGGATACTTGAACATATATATAGAGAACTTTCTTGCTTGACATGATAGTATGCTATCAGGTTGCTCTTTATCTTAACATGTACACTTGTATTAATATACTGTCTTTCTGTTACATATTGATAAAGCCTTTAGGATGTAGGCTTGACTACCAGGACTATGGTGCAGATCATACTATTGGGGCTTATGTAGTCCACAAGCACATCTTTTAACAGTTCTTAGTCAAGGGAGTATCAAGACAGGGCATCGATATTTCAGAATAGACTATTGTGTATATTTCTTGACCATGTATGGGACGATGGTTGATCCCATAACCATTGGTGTTTGATATCAAAGATTGTGCACAGGTGCTCATCAGAGAATGGGTACACCGAACAGGACTCGTCGAGAACTCCTAGATGGTACCATACCTATCGTCAGATAGCAGTTCTCTGGTGACACTTGTACAGGTTAGTCTGTAGACCCGAGATCGTCATAGAGTCTTGTGTGGTTCCCACTGTGCTTTGATTTCCTTCCTACCATGGCTCTAAGGAGTCATGCAAACATGTGGATTTTAGGTACAATCTCGAGTCACATGGAGGCAATGAGCGATAAGAGGGGTTTCGTCTCACCCGCTATTGTGAGTTGATGTTGCGCTTGTTGGATATAGTGCTCTCAAGGCAACTATCATAGTCGCAGGAAGATGATTATGATGATTGAAGAAGAACATATACCGGTAGAGCAGTCTTACTCGAGATAATAGTATGCTATCTGGTTTGTCTTTATTATCATGTACAGCATTAGGTGGCATTACAGATCACTATTACATGTTGATAGAGCCCATAGGATTCTTTCTTAACTAGCAGCAGTATGATGGCGATCATATACGTGGGAGCTGGGTGGTCTATAAGCACATCCTTAAATATCTATAGTCGAGGGAGTTTCGAGACTGGGCATCGATACTCCAGAGTAGACTAGTGTATACTGATCGAAACCCCGACGAGGGGCGGTGGGCGGTCTCACAAGCCATTGGTGTCATTTTGTTCACCTAAGATGTATACATGTGCTAATTGGGTTATGAGTACACCGGACGGACTCGCCGGGAACATGCTAATTGGTATGATACCTATTGTCAGATAGCAGTTCCCAGGTGACATGTGTACAGGTTAGTCTATCGACCTGAGATCGTCATTTGTCTCGTGTGAGTTCCTACTGTGCTTTGATTACTGCCCTACCATGGCTCAAAGGAGTCGTGCAAACAGGATTTAGTTGGGTACAGTCCTGAGCCACATGGAGGAAGTGAGCGGATCGTCGGGGGATTCGTCTCTCCCGGTATTGGGGGTTGATGTCGCGGTTGTGCATGGGTGGCCATTACCAGAAATCCTTGGCCAAGGTAGTCAGTGGGAGCAGCGGAAGTATAGTGGACAAGTAGCTTGTGTCTATTTATAGACTAAAGAAGGTATAGCGGAGATAGATCATCTATTTTTGATATGACAGTCATAGGCTTTGACTTCATCAGAATAGGAGATGGATCTGTTAAGAAAGTAGTAGGGTGTGATGTCCTGGTATTTGGATGACATGCACTTTATAGGAAGTGAAATTCCTATACTACGATCGATTATACTATGATTGTCACACAGTGGTTCCTCCACATTGGATATGGATAATATATCAGGCATTCTGGTAACTAGATCTATGGTTTTAGATCTAGATTTGGGTGGTTTCCCAATCTGGGTACTTTGACACTATTCTAAAGGTGTTTTAGAATGGTTTACTCCTGGCCTGGTGGTGAACCTGCAGGTGATGGAGTCACCCTCTCTAAATAATGTCTTTCAGACTAAAGAGGAGAGGGATTTTCATGATTGGCATATCACTTGCTTAGGTAATTGAGTCAATCATGTGATGTCAAGTACCATACCAGATGATGTTTTTGCACTAGCTGCAATAAAATTATATTAATCCAATCTTGGAGAAACTTTGAGAAGTAGTTTATGAACATAAGTGGATGTTCATGGGATATGGTAACGGCAGCCTCCTTCGGGAGACGGTTATCATTCCAGGCTGCCAAGGTGACCTGGATGACAGAGCGACTGTCAGAGTTTTTTTTCCCTCTTTTGAGGGGCAGTAGTTTGGACAGGTGGTCCAAGCGGATACTGAAGAAGGCATGGTGCAGGATACTGATTAAATTCAGTGGACAATACAGTCTAAGAAGTTTGCTGGATTTGGAGTTTATTTGTAAACTGGGTCCTATCAGATATCCAGAAATATTCAAAGATAGGTATTGCTCATTTCGGGAGATAGCTTTCTCCGCGAAGTTGAGATATAGAGAGATACAGAAAGAAACACTGGAGCGGATCCACTCACTGAGGCTATTTCTCGAGCATAATAGTTTCATAAACGAGCTTTATGAAACTGATTAGTAGAGGAGTTGGGTGTTCGGTATCACACGGGTTGTGAGTATGCGACATCGAAATAATTAGCCTTAAGTGCAAGTGGGAGATTATTGGCTATAGTTCCCTCAAGGCAATTATCATAGTCGCAGGAAGGTGATTATGATGATTGAGGGAGGACCTATACCGATAGAATAGTCTTACTCGAGATGATAGTATGCTATCTGGTTTGTCTTTATCATCATGTACAGCATTAGGTGTCATTATAGATCACTATTACATGTTGATAGAGTCCATATGATTCTTGCTTGACTACTAGCAGTATGATGGCGATCATATACGTGGGAGCTAGGTGGTCTATAAGCACATCCTTAAATGTCCATAGTCGAGGGAGTTTCGAGACTGGGCATCGATACTCCAGAGTAGACTAGTGTATACCGATCGAGACCCCGACGAGGGGCGATGGCCGGTCTCACAAGCCATTAGTGTTAGTTTGTTCACCTAAGATGTATACAGCTGCTCGTTGGGTTATGTGTACACCGGACGGACTTGCCGAGAACATGCTAGTTGGTATTATACCTATTGTCAGATGGCAGTTCCCAGGTGACATGTGTACAGGTTAATTATCGACCTGAGATCGTCATTTGTCTCGTGTGAGTTCCTACTGTGCTTTGATTATTACCCTACAATGGCTTAAAGGAGTCGTACAAACAGGTTTTAGTTCGGTACGGTCCCGAGCCACATAGAGGTAGTGAGCGGATCATCGGGGGATTTGTCTCTCCCGGTATTGGGGGTTGATGTCGCGGTTGTGCATGAGTGGCCATCACCAGAAATCCTTGGCCAAGGTAGTCGAGAATTACTGATTTAGGATTGGCAATTTCTCAGGGGGTGATGGATTTCATACCGACACTAAATGTCGCGTTATTAAGGGTCTGACTTTATCCAACCCCCTAGACTCGATATGCGATACTTATAGAAGAACGGACCGGACTGTACGGATATTGTCACTGGCAGGTTTAGTAGGGGTTTCAGGATGAGTTTTCTTGTCAGCCCCCTTTTCGCTCAATACCTGGGTAGCCGTGACGTACAGCTAGTGCCACTGACGTGCTTATGGTTAAACCCACTGCCACCGTATTGACGAGTCTTTAGAGTACCACACAGAGGGTTTCCCTGCTTCGTGCGAAACGATGTAGAGGCCGTATGGTTTTACGGCAGGGTTCGATCACATACGTGTACTTGTGCACAGATGATGTTCGGACGGATATTACTAGTGAGCGTTGGTTTAAGCCGGATCCTAGTATTATATTTGTTGGATTATTTTCATCTCTTTGTATTCAGATTCTTCAGAATACGTATGCGGGTATGTATATACGGTTGAGGGGTATTCTTGTAATTTATTACAAGATTACTTTTAGAAGATTACACCTCATCATGGTTTAGACCTTTTTGGATTAAAAGGTTATTGAGGTGTAGGATGAGGTGTTTATTGCATTTTTGTGGCATGGCTAATTAGTGACCCATGGTTACTATTCTAGCATGCTAAGGATTTTTGTTTGTTGTGAGATTATGTTGACTTGAGATATTTTTTTGACTAAGATATTTTGGAGACATGGACATTTATGTGATGGCTCCATTATTTTTTATCACACTCACACAACAAACAAAAAACACAAGCCATTATTCATTTTCTTTTTCTCTCTCTTGAGTTGCTCTCAATACCTCATTCTCATGGTATCTTCTTCTTCCTCCCGCTCCACCCAAATCCTCCCATGAGTTGAGAATCCTTGGGTGTCTTGAGACAAATTAACCTTTCATCACTCTCTACTTCATCTAGAATAGCGATCTAGGTGCCCCAGTTGCGTCGTATATGAGGTTGGAGCTCGTTACATAGACTTTCGGGTGGATCATCTTCGATGGAGGGAGACCGGAGATCAAGCTTGATCAAGGAATCCCCTAGGAGCTTGGGATGATGGTTGAAGACCGAAGGACATGGATCTATTCGGTATAACCATTCTAACTCCTTTGCATGTTTTGTTATTTAGGGTTTATGGGTAGATCCAGGTTATTGGTTGTGGTATCGCCAAGTTTTATAAATTTTTGTTCCGCATTTGGCCACAGATTGATGGCCGGGGTGCCGCCGTAACCCAACAGTGCTATGCTCAATTGGCTATAACAGCAAGTCCCTGGCCAGGGCTGATGAGATTTACCGGTAAATGTTATCAGTAGTATCTCGAACATTTATAAGCCACACATCGGCATAACTTATCAAGTTACTGGAGTCTGACGATTCCACCGCCAGACTCGATATGCGACATATCAAACGAAAAGACTGGACTATACGGTAAGTGTTGCTTATAGAATCTACGGGAGTTTGGACAAGTTTTCTTGTTGATCTTCTATTCGCTCAATACCTGGGTAGCCGTTACGTCCAGCTAGTACCGCTGACGGCTTGTGGGTATCTGATGTGATCATTACCTACTGCTGGCCTATTGACGAGTCTTTAAAGTCCCACACAGAGGTTTTCTAGCTCAAGAGAAACGAAGAAGGGCACATATGGAGATATGTGTTGGAGTTTGATTAAATACGAGTATGTGATACCGTATTATAATATAGCGATATTTGATATCAGTAAGGTTATATGTGATATAACCAGATTATTGAATCAAGTGTTGATTCAATGATTTGATTTATGTATATATTTATTTGATATTGACCGGTTATTTATGATATGACCGCATTATTGAATCAACGGTTGATTTAATATCTAATATTGAATATTTGTCGGTTTTATGTGATATAACCGGATTATTGAATCATGTGTTGATTTAATGTTTTGACACACACACACATATATATTAGTTGGTTATATATGATATAACCGGATTATTTAATCAAGTGCTGATTTAATAATTTGATAACCGACTAATATATATATATATATATATATAAACTAATATTAGCTCATTTTTGATTTTCTTCTCTTTATATATAATTATATATATGTGATATATATATTTATATATGGATTTATGATTGTATCATGGTTGATAATACATAGAACTAGGATGTATGAGAATCACACATCACATGAGGTTGAGATGAGGTGAAAATGGTTTTATTTATTTATTAAAGAAAATGGAGAATGAGTCATTACTTTGAGATTCTTGTAGAAGACTTGAGAAACCATAACTCACCTCTTGCTCTTTGTTTTATTCATAGATATTTCTCAACTCATCCCATCACTCACCTCATGGTTCACTCTCTCATTCTAAGTTTATCCTCCTCATTCTCTCTTCTCTTCTCTAGAATTTCTTGAGGTGAGAAAAGAAAAGAGAAAGTAAAAAAAGAAGTGAGCAAAATTCCTACTTTATCAACCTACACTAATCTAGCCCATTAGTTTAGCTTGTTTGCTTCACTAATACCTTGATTAGTGAAGAGTGAGCTTGAGTGAGCATGAGTGAGAGAGACTTCAAGGTGGATCATCTTCAGCCTCGAAAACTACAAGCAAGCTCGTTCCTTTCTCAAGTGGAGTCAAAAATGAGTTCTAGGGACTACTACTTGGAGCTTTAGAAGTGAAGGACCGATCTACAAAGGTTATAACCCTCTTCACTTAGTTTAGATGTTATTTTCTTGCTACAAAACCCTAATTATCTAGTTCGATTCTAGATTAGTATAACTTAGCACTTTAGATTTTTTAAAATTGCACACTTGATACTTGTATAACACAAGTAGAGGTGCTATGACATACTTTCATGGTATCAGAGCCAAGCTAAAGACTTAGGCGAAGTCTAAATGACGTTAAAGTGTTCGATCGAAATTTTAAAACTGGTTTTTCATATGCTGTCCAATTTTTCAAACGTTGAAATTTTACAGACGAAAATTTCTCAGAAAATCATGCTGTTAATTCTATGGAGCCCCAAGAAGAACGAGAGCTTAACTCTAACAAATGGCCGCAGAACCGCCGCCTAAACCATGTTTTGGCCGCGGTTCCACTGCCGGTTTGAGGAGTTATAGGCTTGTTTTTCTTCTGTTGCTTCATTTTGTCATTTTGGGCTTTCAGGTCATTTTAGTGAGGCTCAAGTTGTTGAGGTCTCTGTGATTTGGTGGTGTTTGAAATATCAATCGAAATGTTTAACATCGTCTAGAGAGTTATGGATATGTGATACAATTTTTGGAATCCACATTGATTAGTTCTGTGAAAACTAGTTAACAATTTGTTAATCTCGCATTTTAGTCTTAAGTGATTGATTGCCACGGAGTTTCGATTCAGATCAAAACTCCGTCGCAATCTCGTATCATACGCGAGTAGTCGCCGGGAGACACTACTAGACAGCCACGCCCCATAGCCCCGACCAAGTGACTATAGAAGAACCCTATGGCTAAATGCATCCATTCGTAGTTCCACCCAAGTGCACTTCGTTGACAGCCTCGGGGGTGCGGTTGATTGATCAAAGAAGAATATGTAGTAGTAGTAGTAACCGCAATCAATAACGGTGTCGCATGTAGCAAGTGTTAGTGAGTACGGGTCGTCCTCTAGGATTCGAGGAATTCGTAAATTCTTACTTTAGATGATTCGAAAGAACTAGTAAAGAAATTCAAGAAATAGTTCAAGATTTGGTTGAAGTAATGGTTTCAAGAAAATTATCAAGAAATTGTTTTCAAGAAAGGAAATTAAGAAAATGTCAAGATCTAATTATCAAGAAAATATGAAGAAGGCTTGTAGGATTCGGTCGGATTTAGTAGCCATGGATGACGAATAAAGGTGACTCATCTTATCTATTGATAGTTTAACACCAGATTGATGGCGATGAATGTGGATTAGGGTTTTTTGGAAGAAACTAGGGGTTTTTCACTATAATCCCTTGTCCTTGCATTGATCCCATTCATTTTCTAGCCCTTCACAAAAAGATTGTCAATCTTATCTCACATCATGGTCATGATAATCTAGAATTTGATATCGCGCCCGATGAGGATGTTAACGATTCTTTTATGAAGGTTTGTAAATTTCATAAGATTTAAAATAAGAATAGAATTTTATCATCCATCGATCTACCATAATCTTAAGAATCCTATCAAGCGGAGATTTACTCGCGTATCATGAAAATCAAAGAAAGATTAGAAAAAGAACTCATAATGCGGAATTTTAAAAGAAAGAGAAATTGAAACTAATTATCTCCTTTATTATTCAATTTCAAAATACAACTTTTTCAATCCGAGATTACAAGAAAAATTACTCTTGATCACTCCCTTGAAGAGGTAATTTTTCCGTCGATCTTCATGTTGCTCGATCACCGTGAGTCTTGGACCTGTCATGGATCCCTTGCTCGTTGATGATGATCGGCTTCGTGTAAAGGATCTTTTGTTGGATCGCTTGATGAACTTCTCGATGATTCTTGATTTTGGATCTTGGATGTTGTTCTTGGATTTGTGTTGAATTGGATGAAGTTTGGGATCTAAATTGGCAACCAATTGGGAACCCCTTCTGTTAAGCCCCTGGTCCTTTTTATATCCCCCTTTCCAAGCTTCCCCAACAAGTTAGGTTGCTATAGAGAAGTTTCCAGAACAAACTTGTTACAATCAGGCTTCCTCAACAAGCTAGGACGTTGAGAAGAAGTTTCCAGAGAGTTCCCGACCCTGAAGCCCATGAATCGGCCGCGGATTCGCGGCGACTCGGCCTGACTCGGCCGCGGTTCCGCAGTCAATTGGTGGCTTCATTGGTTGAAACTTCAGGTGTTTTCTTCTGTTGGTCTTTGGGTCTTCTTTTGATATCTGGAATCTTCTAATCGCTTCTGAATGTCTACTAGAATTTAATTCTTCGGTTTCCTGTATTTTATCGGCAGATTTCTGATTCCCGATATCTGACCTGAGCTAATCTTGCACAAGATCTCAATGAAGAATGTGAGATACAAAATATTATGCGTAAAAATATTAGACATATAATTTCCTTCATAATATTGATTATAATGTATAACGCATGGCAAATGATATTTTGCAGATGAACTTCTAATATGTGTTATATTTATAGCAAATACCTTTAGATGGTTAAGAAAAGTAAGGAAATTGTCATGTTAAAAGTGCACTATTTTCGACTGAACAAATACCCCCAAATTTGACTTTGATCGTCCCAAGCAAACTTTATTTACTCAAGAGAAGGAGAAAAGAAAACTAACCAGCACACTTTCGTAGGCAACCCGATTGCACTGAGCACGTGCAACAAGCTGTTAAACCTCAAGGTGTACCTAGTAGGAGGAGTGTTGTCTCCTGAGGGTTTTCAGCGGATTACACCCACAAAATCCTATAATGAAAGAAAGACTGTGAAAGTTACATATAAAGATAAAAATTATAAAAGAAAGAACTTCAAAATCAGAGTTTTCAACTACACTAGCTTTTTGGTTGTCATGAGCTATATCTTAATAGTCATGAAAAGATGTTAGAAATCACATCATCTCTCAATAAAACATCGCTTTTATTCTTCATCCCTACCTTTCTTCCAAACACCGATCATATACCCCTACGTATGTATAAAAGCTATCCCTACACTCGGAGAATTCAATTCAAGCTATCATACTCTTGTCCATCCACCTTAGTACTTTTTACTCGGTGAATATTTTGGATGGACTTACTCACACATTCTTCATGCGACCGTTAATACTTCTTGAGGTACTAACCGACCGATTACTAAATGTGCTCCCTTATTAGGCATAATTAGCAATTTCCTCGTCTTGCAGCACCAAAGGTTTAGCAGTGACTCCCAAACCAGTTGGTCTAAGGCACTAGGTGATAAAGCAACCTCGCTATATTTTTTTTATGCTGCCTTGCTGATTACAAAACTGGTGTTCATTTTTCTTCACCATTTTATACTTTTATACTTCATTTATTATTATTTTTTTTATTTTGGCTTTTAGACAAGAGCATTTCAAGGTATCCTCTACTATCCCAAGTTTCAAGACGTGTGTAAGTGCGTATAGTAGGGTATCAACGTTCAAATGTTTGGCTTCAAGAATATGGACTATTTTTCAGACTTATTTTTATCCTCAGATTAGTGACTTCTTTCATCTTACTAACGCTTGGGACAATAGCTCATAACTACTTATTGCTAGCTTCGTTTATGAAAACATCTAACTTTCTTGGATTTCTTAAACTCTTCCAATCTTTCAAATGTAATTTTTCACTTTCTAATATTTCATTATAAAAAAAAATTTAACCATTTTGTGCTTATACAAAGTGTAATGCAAAGTAATACGTAAATAAGCACAAACTCCCCCAAACTTGTTTACAGCAGTGTCTTCACTGTTGTCATCTTTTAAATCTCAAAAACCTGTAGACTTGGGAGGAAAAATTATTAACGGGGACGAGAATAAATGAAAGTGAAAATCTCCCCCAAAACTTATTTTTGATTACTCACCTCCATTCTTAGAATGTGACAATATTATTGAGATATGGAGGTGAGACGAAGGAAATTTAGTTATGCTAAAACGGCACCTGTATAAACAGGAGCTCCTCCATGGGGTCAGTGGAAAAATACGGTTTTAATCTATGCCCATTCACTTTAAAAATATAACCGTTTTTAATATTTTCAACTTCAACTGGTCCTTTCCAACGAGATTTTAGCTTACCCGCATGAAGATGGAGACGGGAATCATAAAGAAGGACTTGTTGTCCTTGGATTAAAGTTTTTCTCAAAATATTTTTATTGTGAAATATCTTAGTCCGGTTCTGTACTATAACCGCATTATTGTAAGCTTCATCGCGGAGTTTCCTTAGCTCATTTATTTGCAGCTTCCAAAACTTGCAGGCTTGATTTAAATCGAAGTTAAGTTCTTTAATGACCCACATTGCTTTATTTTCGATCTCGACAGGAAGGTGGCAAGCCTTTCCAAACACTAGGAGGTAAGAAGACATACCAAAATCAGTCTTATAAGGGGGACGAAATGCTCAAAGAGAATCCGTCAATTTGGTTGACCAATCTTTACGGTTTTTAGAAACCGTCTTCTCCAAAATTTGTTTGATTTGCCTATTGAAAATCTCAGCTTGTCCGCTCGTTTAGGGATAATAGGGCGTATAAAGTTTATGGTTGATTGAATATTTCCGCATCAAAGTCTCGAAAGACCGATTACAAAAATGCGTCCCATTGTCGCTAATTATTGCGCGAGGGTGTCCAAATCGTGAAAAGATATTTTCTTTAAGGAACTTAATAACAACCTTGTTCTCATTAGTGCGATATGGTATTGCTTCCACCCATTTTGAGATGTAATCAACCGCTAACAAGATATATAAATTCCCAAAAGAGTTGGGAAAAGGACCCATAAAATCAATACCCCAAACTTCGAATATTTCCACAACCAAGATAGGTTGGAGTGGAATCTCATTTTTTCGAGAAATCCGACCCGTGTGTTGACACCGTTGACAAGTTTTGCAATGATCATATGCATCTTTAAATAATGTGGGCCAGTAAAAACCGCATTACAAAACTTTCTCCGCCATTTTATGTGGACCAAAGTGACCACAACATGCCTGATCATGACAGAAAGACAAAACACTCTTGAATTCATCATTAGGGACACATCTATGAATGATTTGGTCGGGACAATACTCAAACAAATAAGGTTCATCCCAGTAAAAATGCTTTACTCGGGATAGAAATCAATGATTGTCTTGTTTAGACCATTCGCTGGGAATAAGCCCCGTTGCTAGATAATTCACAATATCCACGAACCAAGGTTCGCAGGATACGTTCATGAGCTATTCGTCAGGGAAAGAGTCGTTTATTGGTAAGGTCATAGTAGGTGAAGAAGAGATGCGTGAAAGATGGTCGGCTAATATGTTTTCACATCCTCGCTTATCTCATATGAGAAGATCAAATTCTTTTAATAACAGGATCCAACGTATTAACCTGACCTTAGCTTCCATCTTAGATAAAAGATGTTTTACGGCGGAGTGATCGGTGTAAATCACAATCGGTGAGCCAATCAAGTAAGGCCGGGATTTTTCTAATGCAAATACGACTGCCAAGAGTTCTTTTTCGGTAGTCGTATAATTAATCTGGACATCGTTCAAGATCTTACTTGCATAATAAATTGCATGTGGCATCTTATCAATGTGCTGTCCTAGAACTGCACCAACAGCAAAATCTGATGTATCACACATAAGCTCAAACGGGCGGTTCCAATCAGGAGATGATAGAACGGGGGCTGTAGTGAGAGATCTTTTAAGTGATTCAAAAGCAGCTTCACAATCTGAATCAAAGTGAAATATAGCATCCTTGGCCAAGAGAAGAGTTGAGGGTCTAGCAATTTTGCTAAAATCTTTAATGAATTTCTTATAAAATCCTGCATGACCAAGGAAGGATCGTATATCTTTGATGCATTTGGGATGAGGAAGGTTATGGATGACATCTATTTTAGCTCTATCTATCTCAATGCCTTTTCGTGAAATGACATGTCCAAGCACGATACCTTCTTGGACCATGAAATGGCATTTTTCCCAATTCAAAGTTAAGTTCTTATCCTTACACTGGGTAAGAACTAAGTCAAGATGACGTGGGCAATCCTCAAATGAGTCCCCAAATATAGAGAAATCATCCATGAAAATCTCCAGAAAATTCTCGACCATGTCTCAGAATATCCCCATCATACACAGCTGAAATGTAGCGGGAGCATTGCATAACCCAAAGGGCATGCATCTATAAGCAAAGGTACCGAAAGGACAAGTAAATGTTATTTTATCTTGATCTTTTTCGGCGATAGGGACTTGGTTATAGCCAGAGTATCCGTCCATGAAACAATAATATTCATGTCCAACTAATCATTCCAACATCTGGTCAATGAAAGGTAGAGGGAAGTGATCTTTCTTCGTTGCGGTATTGAGTTTTCTATAATCGATACATACATGCCACGCAGTTTGGATGTGTGTTTGGATCAACTCATTAGTCTCATTAGTTATGACCGTGATGCCAGACTTTTTAGGGACCACATGAATAGGACTTACCCATTGGCTATCAGAGATTGGGTAAATTATACAACTATCTAGGCACTTGACGATTTCTTTCTTTACCGCCTCCTTCATGACGGGATTTAACCATCTTTGTGGATCTCGAGTTGGTTTGTCTTCATTCATCAAATGTATATGATGTTCTACAATCAAGGGACTAATCCCTTTGATGTCTGCCATTGTCCAACCAAATGCTCGTCGAAATTTTAAAACCGGTTTTTCATAAGCTGTCCAATTTTTCAAACATTGAAATTTTACAGATTAAAAATTCTCAGAAAATCATGCAATTAATCTATGGAGCCCCAAGAAGAACGAGAGCCTAACTCCAACAAATGGCCATGGAACTGCCGCCTAAACTATGTTCTGGCCGCGGTTCCACCGCCGGTTTGAGGAGTTATAGGCTCTTTTTTCTTCTGCTGCTTCATTTTGTATTTTTGGGCTTTCTGGGTATTTTTAGTGAGGCTCAAGTTGTTGAGGTCTCTTTGATTTGGTGGTGTTTGAAATATCGATCGAAATGTTTAACATCGTCTAGAGAGTTATGGATATATGATACAATTCTTGGAATCCACATTGATTAGTTTTGTGAAAACTAGTTAACAATTTGTAAATCTCGCATTTTAGTCTCAAGTGATGGATTGCCATAGAGTTTCATTTCGGATCAAAACTCCGTCGCAATCTCTTATAATACGCGAGTAATTGCCGGGAGACACTACTAGACAGCCACGCCCCATAGCCCCGACCAAGTGACTATAGGAGAACTCCATAGCCAAATGCATCCATTCGGGTACTCACGGCCGCGGTGTTCCGCCCAAGTGCACTTCATTGACGGCCTCGGGGGTGCGGCCATCTAGTAAAGTTCCAGACGAGCATTCGATCATTAATCGGGAATCTTGTTGAATTGCCTAATTTATTTTTGAAAAGTGTTTTCAATTCGAGACTTAAATGCAAGGTTTATAGGGTTAGGCATGAAATCCGGAATATGTGATAATCCAGGTTTATGATGTCTAAGATGATGCGGATTCTAATTATTGTAGTTTTCATTTCTTTTCTACGACCATAAATGGAATATGTGGCAGTATCCCCGATCTCGTTGCTATACGTCAACGACATTACGAATACGCATATTTACTTATATTGATGACATGTGATGTTATTGTGTTGCTGGTTGATATGTTATATTGGATCGTCATACTTGAATAGCTAGGGGTTTTGAGATGAGAGTTTTTCAATTTTCATTCATGTAAAAATTTGTATATAATATTCTTTTATTTGGACACTTCCAGTTTGAGGTTGTTGTCACCATTTGATATATATTATTTACTTTTCCGCATTACGATAGACGCTAGGCGGCGAGCACAAGTAACCAGGTTCTAGAGTCCAGTGGGAGGCCATCTCGAGGAGTCAAGACCGGTCGCCTAACTCTAGAATTGGCAGGGTTGCTTGCCGCTCTCGTAGGGGTCTAAGGATATGGGCTTGGCTATTCTTCACGACCGTGGAATCCATGTTTTCATTAGTGGCTTAATCTAAAACAAGGACCTCCTAGTATATCCTATATTTCATATGTTTGCTTCTGCTGCTCCTGTGGCATGAGATGAATGCTACTTATATATATGATATATTAGTAGACACTATATATATTTTGCATCCGCGCTAGTCCTGACCCCGCCCTGCCATAAGTTAAGTAATCTTACGGTGAAGACCTGGGTCCCTGTGGCGAATGCGGATGGTATATATGTGTGTTTTATTTTCGTTTCTTCTATGATGATTAGGAAACATAAATGATAGGATGTCATTAATGAGATTAGTGAAAAACAATAAACCTAAAAGATGTTGTAGAATCAATTTTTTTAAAAAGTTAGCTCTAGTTCTTGCTTTGTATAGCGGTATTCCATTATGAATATCCGACACCTCATTCGATGAGGAAAGAGCCTAAATCCCTTTACCGGGAATGGCCTCTTTAGCAAAACTGGCATATGCTACAACCCACTCGGTTTATTTTGAAAAACTACTCGATTTTAAAAGCGGAGCTTAAACCACTCCTTTTCAAATCACCTGATTCTACAATGATATTAAGTCCATTACGCTAAAGGTTTTCTTCCAAACCAGTCGTAGCCCTCCATCATTTCAGATAAGTGCTATTTAGTATTCGTGCTGCGTTTGTTGACCATAGTCAAGGCGTAGTGTGCGGTAGCTGATTAGTGCTTATCTGCCACATATGATGCGATTGGATTAGGGTAGTCGTACGGCCTTTTTGACCATAACCAAGGGTCGTGTGGGTAGGTTTAATTCAATCTTGAAATGACGGGTTGAACTTGACTAGTGCTTATGATTTGTTAACCATAGCCAAGGTCATAAGTCGCTAGGGGTAAAAACAGATATCGGGAATTTCAAGTGTTGAAATTTGCAATGAGATTGCATATCTTGTATATGATAGTTGGATCCCGATACCCACTGCGAGTAAGTGTTGCTCCTGGGAGAGTTTTTCACTTTACAATTAGCTAATCCAGTAAGTGTCTAAGAAAGATGTTAACAGAGTTATGCCCTTGCGGAAACGAGCTTATTTAATTAGTTCAATACGAAAGCACGGGGAGACTCACTCGGAGTACCAATACCTTCCTAGCTGACCGATTGGCGAACTTGTAGGGTGTAATTAATCCCGACTAATCTTATTTTTTTGGGTTTCAAGGATGATTTGATAAAAACAGTGGGAGCCATCCCGATTAGATAAGTGTAACGCTTCAAAAATCGTTTAGGTTATTTGTATGATAATTAGTAATACAACAAATGTTTTCCGTAAAATTTAGATATAATTATTTTTCCACATAGACATAAATATACATGTTTAATTATGTAATTGCTTATGTATGGGTATTTAATTAGTTACTTAGTTAATTGCTAGTTTACTCAATTATTTTTCTTATCTATTAATTTTAAATATTATTTTAAACATGCACTTACACACTAAACTAGTGTTAATTACAAATTAGTATAGGTTAATACATGTTAGTGCACCATGACACAACTAAACACAAAATGTAACATGTTGTTTTAAAAAAAATGTTTGACCAAAATGGATTTAGAACTTACATAGAAAAGCATAAATAGAAAAAAAAAAAGAAAATGAAAACACGAAAACAATAATTGAAGCATGCTGCAGTAAATGAGGTATGGTGTGCATGTTGTTGTATTTTTCACTCACTCTCACACCCTCTTGGGCTCGGCCAGCAGCCCCTCCCCTTCATCTTCCTTCATTCTCCACTTGCAAACCTCACTACCTCACTCAAAAATCCATAAAATCAACACTAATTTCTAGTAAAATCATCACAAAAATTCCTTTTCCTAAACTAAGCAAGGTTCTTGAAGCAAGTTTGCATTTTGGGTGGCAAGGCTAGCAAGTTAGATCTTTCCAAAATCTTTTTGAGGTATAAAACCTAATCTAGTTGTTACTTTGATTATATTTGCCTTAATCTAATTTTAATTAGGTGTTAATGTAGTTTTAAAGCAAGTTTAGAATTTTAAAGAGAGGATTTTGGTTAAGTTATGGTTTTTATCACTTATTAGGGTAGCTAAGTGTAGTATAGCATCTAATGGATTTATAAATCTAATCTAGTTGTTACTTTGCTAATATTGCTTTTAATTGTCTTAATTAAGTGTTTATGTAATTTAATTGCTTGTTTTGTGTGTTTAACTGGGGGTTTAGTTTGGTTAGTGTTGTATGTCTTAATTAGGATATTTAAGTGTGATTAGTGACTACTAGACTTACTAATCTTCCTAGTGTGAACTAAAATGCCATAAGGTTGGTAACTAGGTTTTTAAAAGAAAGGTTTTAGTTAAATTTTAGGTTGAGTTTGATCTACAACCTTTTTCCTAACTTAGTTAGTGTGATGTCTTGTGCGATTCGAGCGTTTAGACTTTAGGTTTGGTGTTTTCTACGCATAGCAACCCCTAGTTGTGGTTTGTGGCGATGTGACGCGCGTTTTGAGCACCAAGTGCACGCACGTCTAGCCTGTGCGCGTTAGTTGCTTCGTATCATTTTGTCTTCACGTCTATTTAAATGTTTAGCCTCATATGTATTATTTATGCGATTATAGGATCGTTCGCGGAGACGTTGGACGCGGCAAGGAAAAGCAAGGCAGTGATAGGATTCGACTAGCCGAGGCGTTCCGGTGAGTAGATGTACACATCTACGGGGAAATAACTTGGATGGCGTAAAGCGCCCGATAGTTAGGACTTAGTTATAATTCTTATGTTCATATGCGTATGTCATTATTATGTTGCATCATCATGTACGTTGATATTATAATATTGGACACTTGCACTATTACCAATAGTTTATGCTGTTAGTTATATGTATACCCTAGAGGCCATTATTATATATATAATGTATATTATAGCGGATGCTTAGACATATATAGGGAGTACTTTCTTGCTCGACATGATAGTATGCTATCTGGTTGCTCTTTATCTTAACATGTACACTTACTGTCTCTCTATTATATGTTGATAAAGCCCTTAGAATGAGTACTTGACTACCAGGATTATGATGCAGATCAGACTAGTGGGGCAGAGGTAGTCGGTAAGTATATCCTTCAATTGTTCCTAGTCATGGGAGTATCGAGACAGGGCATCGATACTCCAGCCTAGACTAGCGTATACGCTTCTCGACCCATATGATGGGCGATGGATGATCCCACATCCATTGGTGTTTGACATCAGAAAAGATATACGGGTGCTCAGTGGAGACTGGGTACACTGGACGGACTCGCCGAGAACTCCTAGATGGTATTATATCTATCGTCAGATAGCAGTTCTCTCGTGACACTGGTACAGGTTAGTCTGTCGATCCGAGACCGTCATAGAGTCTTGTGTGATTCCCACTGTGCTTTGATTCTCACCTTACCACATTCAAGAGATCGTGCGAAATGGTAGTTTTTAGGTACAAAACCGAGTCACATGGAGGCAATGAGCGATAGGAGGGGATTCGTCTCTCCCGGTACTGGGGGTTGATGTTGCACTATGCTCAATTGGCCATAACAGAAAATCCCTGGCCAGGGTTGCTGAGATCTACTGGTAAGTATTATCAGTAGTTTTTCGAACCGTTATGGGTCTCACATCAGCATGGTTTATCAGGCTATTGGGATCTGACGTTTTACCACCCCAGGCTGTGATATGCGACATATCTGACGAAGAGACTAGACTGTACGGTAGTGTTTCTGATTGGATTCGCAGGAGTATGAACAGGCTTGCTTATTAATCTTCTGATCGCTCAATACCCGGGTGGCCGTTACGTTTAGCAGACTGTTTGCGGTTTGTAGGTGATTGATATGATCACTACCTGCTGCCGGCATATTGACGAGTCTTTAGAGTCCTACGCAGAGATTTTTTGGCTCAAGCAAAACGAAGTAGGAGCATATATGTGATATGCGCGGGACCGAGATTAATACGGGTATGTGATACTGTATTCTATTCTCGCGATATGTGATATCGGTCGGTTATATGTGATATAGCCGGGTTATTGGATCAAGTGTTGATTCGATAAGTTGATACATATGATATTAGTCAGTTGTATGTGATATTACCGGATTATTAAATCAAGTGTTGATTTAATAATTTTATATATAATTATATATTTTATATATTATCTTACATTAACTAATATTAGCTCATTTAAGATTTTTTTTCCTCACTGGTGTACACTTAATATATATGTGGTATATATTAATGTACATCTTTGTGTCATGCTTGATGCCACATGTTACATAGGTGTATGAGACTCACACCTTACTTATAATAATGATGGGTTTTATTTATTTAAAGTAAATCAAATTAGTTGGAAATTAGTCACATGGTTGAAGCTTGTGGAACCATTGACCAAGTCCACTAATTTTATTTTACTTGAACATATTTATTAACCTAACAATTATTGTTAGCCATGGTTTAGTTTCTACATGAGTTAGTATATGATACTAACTCACCCATGGTTGCTATTCTCGCCACTTGATTTATTCTTCACTTGCTTCATTCCATGGTTGCTTTCTTCATCTTTTTCCTCAAGCCTTTTAGCTTCATGAGAGGTGAAGGAAATTAGTGAGAAAATTATTTCTAAAGTTAGAAAAATTCCTACTTCATCAACCTCTTCTCTACTAGCCATTTAAATTAGGTTGTTTCTTCACTAGTTCATCACTTAGTGAATAGGTAGCTTGAGTTAGTGTCTCCTCGACGTAGATCATCTTCGGCCTCAAAGACTTCAAGCAAGCTTATTCATTTCACCTTGTGGAGCCTCACTAGATTCCGGGAGATCACTACTTGGAGCGAAAAGACTACTACACGGAGCTATTGAAGTGAAGGACTAGTCTACAAAGGTTGTATTCCTTTTTCACTTAGATGTAAAGATGTTTATATTCTTGTTCGTCTTTTTCTCTAGTTAAGATTTTATGTTAGAGTTCTTTAGCGTAGCGATTTTTTTTGAAAAAGGCATGGTCGATGCCTCCCGAAACCCAGCGGCGATACTAGTGAACCCAGTAGTGGTATCGGAGCCATGCTAGAGAATTAGACGATATTTGTAGGATTACGAAACCGAAACACACGAAATGAAAACCCAGTTTCTGTCAAAATTTTCAGAGTGTCTAAATTTTTTTTAAGCAATTGCAGAATGTTATATGAGATGTAACATGAACACAACAGAAAATTTAGCCCCCCTCGTCGGATTTTGGCTGGCCACATGAAGGCAAAAACTGGCCTGGTCGGTTTTTCTGCCATGTTTTGGGTTGAATTTTTTATGGTGTTCCAGTCTCTGGGTTTGGTATTTCAGGTGTTACTTGTTTTTACTGATATTGCATGCGATGTTATATTTTTGTAAAGGCAATTCGGAGTGTTTCATAGGTGTAATTCTAACATCATTCCGGGTTATTTTGACGACGTTAAAATGTTCGAACGGATATCAATAACCCAATTTTTCCTTCGCTGGAAATTTTCCAAGAGTTGGATTTTTCCAAGTTAAAATCTTCAGAAAATCATGCGGTGTTTTCTATGGACCATTTAGAAGAACGAAACCCTAACTCGATTCTGTGACCGCCGGAACTGCTACCAAACCCTAGGGTTTGCGGTAGTTCCGTGGTGCCATAGGTGAGACAAGGGTTGACCCTTCTACGGTTGGTCAATAGGTGTTGTGGCATGTTCTGGGTATTTTTTATACCCCGCTCAAGTGTTGAGCTCTTTGGGAAATTCAGGTGTTGCTTGTTTTTACTTGGAATCCACAATATTTAGTTTTGTGAAAACTAATTTGAATTTTATAAATCTAGCAATTCAGTCTCATGTGATCGGTTGCCATGGGATTTTGATGTTGATCAAAAGTCCGTAGCAATCACGTAGCGTATGTGGATACTCGCTGGGTAACCTTTCTAGATAGCCATGCCCCATAGCCCCGACCAAATGACTGTAGGAGAACCCCATTGCCAAAAGCATCAGTACGGGTGCTCGCGGCCGCGGTGTTCCGCCTAAGTGCACTTCATCAACGACATCGGGGGTGCGTCCATCAACTAAAGTTTCTGACGAGCATTCGATTAGGATATCGGGAATCATGTTGAATTTCCTGACTTGTTATTGGAAAGTGTTTTCAATATCAAGATTAAAATGCGGGGTTTATAATTGTTAGGCATGAAATTCAGAATAAGTGATATTCTGGGTTTATGATGTCTAAGGAATTCATTTGGTTAGGCATGAAATCCAAAGTATATGATAAATTGGGTTTATGATGTCTAATGTGGTTGTGGATTCTAATTGTTGTAGTTTTTCACTTTCTTTTCCGCGGCTGTAAGCGTAATATGTGGTGTATCGCCGGTTTCGTTGCTATATATCAACGACAATTGGGATACGCATATTTACTTACGTTGATGACATGTGATGTTATGTTGCTGGGATATGTTATATTGGATCGTCGTGTTTGGATAGCCGGGTTTTTTTTATGTGAGATGAGAGTTTTTCATTTTCATTCTTGTAAAAACTTGTATGTAATATTCTTTTATTGGGGCACTTCCGGGTTGAAGATGATGTCACCATTTTTGTATATTATTTACTTTTCCGCATTAGGATAGACCCAAGGCGGGGAGCACAAGTAACCGGGTTCTAGGGTCGAGTGGGAGACCATCTCAAGGAGTTGAGACCGGGTCTCCTAACTCTAGAATTGGTAGGGTTGCTTGCCGCTCTCGTAGGGGTCTAGGGATGTGAGTTTGTCTATTCATTACGACCGTGGAATCCGCGTTTTTTACTGGCTTAATTTAAAACACGGAATTCCTAGTTTATCCAATATTTCATATGTGTTCTTCTGCTGCTGATATTCTGTGATGTGATCACTTGATATGTTGAGACGAATGCTTATATTATATATATGATATATAATTAATATTGCTGCTTTCGTTTTTTCTGTGATGCTTAGGAAGCATAATTGATGGGACTTCATTAATGAGATTAATGAAAGAAAAAGAAACCTAAAATATATTGTAGAAACTTGTTTTAAAACTGATAGCTCTAGTTCTTGCTTTGCATAGCGGTATTCCTTGTAGAATATCCGGCATCTTATTCGATAAGGAAAGAGCCGAGATCCATTCACCGGGAGTGACCTCTTTAGCGAAACTAGCAGATGCTACAATCCACTCAGTTTTGTCTTTTGATTGCTTTTTTAGTTCATACTTTGCCTAGTGGTATTTGTGAAATATCCAGCACCTCATTCGATGAGGAAAGAGCCGAGATCCCTTCACCGGGAGTGGTCTCTTTAGCAAAACAAGCAAAATCCTCAAAAACACTCCTTTTAAAAATCACTCGATTCTACAATGGTATCAAGTTCATTACGCAAAAGGTTTTCTTAAAAGCCTGTCGCAGCCCTCCATCATTTCAGATAAGGACTATTTAGTATTTGTGCTACGTTTGTTAGCCTTTTTCTGTTAGCTATAGTGCCCTCAAGTCAATTATTGGATCACAGGCATGTGATTGCAGTGATTGAGGGAGGACCTATACCGGTAGAACTGTCTTACTCGAGATGATAGTTATCTATCTGGTTTGTCTTTATCATCGTGTACATGCTTCAGGTGACATTACATGTTGATAGAGCCCATAGGATTCTTGCTTGACTACCAGCAGTATGATGGTGATCATATACGTGAGAGTTGGGTTGTCTATAAGTACATCCTTAAAGTGTCCCTGGTCGTGGGAGTTTCGAGACTGGGCATCGATACTCCATGAGTAGACTAGTGTATACGAATCGAGACCCCGATGAGGGGCGGTGGCCGGTCTCACAAGCCATTGGTGTCAGTTGGTTCACCTAAGATGTATACAGGTACTCATTGGGTTATGAGTACACCGGACGGACTCGCCGGGAACATGCTAATTGGTATTATACCTATTGTCAGATAGCAGTTCCCTGGTGACATGTGTACAGGTTAGTCTATCGATCTGAGGTCGCCATTTGTCTCGTGTGAGTTCCCACCGTGCTTTGATTACTACCCTACCATGGCTCAAAGGAGTCATGCAAATAGGTTTTAGTTGGGTACAGTCCCGAGCTGCATGGAGGCAGTGAGCGGATTGTTAGGGGATTCGTCTCTCTCGGTATTGGGGGTTGATGTCGCGGTGTGCACGGGCGGACATCACCAGAAATCCTTGGCCAAGGTAGTCGAGAATTACTTATTCGGATCAGTAGTTTCTCAGATGGTGATGGGCTTCATACCGACATTGAATATTGCGTTATTAGGGGTCTGACTTTATCCACCCACTAGACCCGATATGCGATACTCATAGATGAACGGACCGCACTGTACGGATATTGTCACTGTCAGACATAGTAGGGTTTCAGGATGAGTTCGCTCGTCGGACTCCCTTTCGCTCAATACCTAGGTAGCCGTTACGTACAGCTAGTGCCGCTGACGTACTTGTGGTTAAACCCACTGCCAGCGTATTGACGAGTCTTTAGAGACCCACACAGAGAGTTTCCCTGGTTCGGACGAAACGTTGTAGAGGCCGTATGGTTTTATGGCTGGGTTCGATCGTATACGTGCACTTGTGCACGGATCATGATCGGACGGATAATACTAGTGGGTTTTGGTTTAAGCCGGATCCTAGTATTATATTGTTGGATTATTTTCGTCTCGTTGTATTCGTATTCAATCAAAATACGGATGCCGGTATGTATATACGGATGAGGGGTATTCTTGTAATTCGTTATTAGTTTACTTTGAAGTTGCCTTTTGTTTTTTGTTTAAACATTTGGGTTAATGTTTTATTGTGATGGAAATTGTGAGCATAAGTTTTGTTTTGGTGCATTGATTATGGCATGGGCTATTGGTGACTCATGGTGTGAGCCCATGTGCCATGCTTGATTCATTTAATGAGTTGGGGATATTTGTGTAGGAGATGGAGATATTTTGGTGTGGGATTTTTCCTTAGTTGCTATACACAAATATCACACAATTTCAACTCAAGAAAAATGAGCAGCCATACCTTTTTTTCTTCACTTGGTCATTTCTTGAGCCCATACTCATCATCTCATGGCTTATTATTCACCTCCATCCATACCCTCTCATGTGTTGAAAATCCATGGATGTATTGAGACAAAATGATCACACACTCGCTCTACTTCACCTTGGGCATCTAGGCTAGCAAACTTAATTTCCGAGTTGCTTCGGTTTTGAAGCGGGAGCCCGTATTACTAATACTCGACATGGATCGTCTTCGACAAGGGAGATCAGAGAGCGAACTTCATCGGCGCAGCCGCGTGGAGCTTGGGCAGAGTTTGAAGACCGAAGAACACGGATCGATCGGTATAACCTCTCTAAACTCTTTACAGTTAACTAGTATAGGGTTAATGGTACGATCCGTCGTTTAGGGTTTTGTTAGCGTCGGGTTTTAAAAGTTTTTGTTCCGCCTTTGGCCACAGATTGATGGCCAGGGCACTGGCATAGCCTTACATGGTATCAGAGCCAACCCATTAACTGCATACCAGTTGGTTTAGACAATGGTAAAGTATTGAAACCGAAACAACTCCAAAACCATACCCGTAGTATTCCAGTTTCTGTCATTTTTTTACGAGTCCTCAAAAATTATTTTAGTAACTACAGAAGACTACTTATGTGACCACTAGCCTGCACTTCAAATACGAGCCAATTCCACACAAATTGGACCGAGTACATAGGGCTGGAATCCGAGATGGCCGGCCACTTTGGTGAGTCTAGGTTTGAAATTTGCAGTGTGGTCTTGTCTCTGGAATATAGGTTCAGTAGTATTACTAGTTTAGCCCAGTTTTGATATGGATTTATCTAGTGGTTTGGGGCTATTCGGGGTTATTTCGAACTCAATATTTTCTAACATTGTTTAAAGTTTTACAGTACTTACATTACTATATGCGACCGTGAATGTCATTAAAGCGGTATAACTTGTCTAATTTCTATAGTTCTTTTAGATGGGTTTGCGAACGTGACATTCACGTTGATGTTCTGTGTTGTTGCAGAATCGCCGTGGTGGATAGCTTGGATGCAATGTTAGTACAGTTTAGTTTTATTTGTACATTTGATATCGCGGGGCGAGCGTCCGACATGTGGACTGTCGTCACTGCCTGTTTGCATATTATTTGTTTGGGGCCGACCGGGTTAAGGTCGATGTCACCATTGTACATATTTTCTTTTCTGTACTAGGATTACCGTGCGATGGAGTGCACGGATAGCCGGGTTCTGGAGGGCAACAGTTCCACATCTCATAGCTTTGAGACAGAGGGGGACTCACTCTAGAATTGGCAGGCTATTCGCCGCACTCGTAGGGGGTACAGGTTGACCCATGGAAGGGTGCTCAAATTACCGGATTTCGTGAAGTGCCGGGTGGCCCATTCAGTTTGATGAAGGGGGCTGCCTCACTTCTGGTTTTGGTGGGTAACTTGTCGCACTCGTAAGGGTCTATGTTTTCATTGCACAGCCTATCCACACGACCAGGGGAACGCCGGGTTTCACTTGCGGCTCAAAGGAAACCCGGGGCTCCCAGATTATCTATATTGTTCTGTGATGCTTATCGCTTGTTCTGTGATGTTGCATTTATCATGCCTGGAGCGATTATTATATATTGCTATATATATACTAGTAGATGTTGTATATGTTTTACACCCACGCTAGTCCAGACCCCGCTCTGTCGTCGGTTAAGTAACCTAACGGGTGATGACGGGTCCCAGTGGCGATTGCGGATGGCATATACGTACATCATATTTTTGTTCTTTTTTGGTGTGATTAATTGATGAGACTGCATTGATTCAGATCAATACAAGGAAAACAGACCTATTTGATGTTGTTAGAACAATTTTCAAAAAGCTGTTATTACAGGGACGTTTTTCTTTTGTTTTGCACAGTGTTATTCGGTTATGAATATCCGGCACCTCATTCGACGAGGCAAGGGCCGAGATCCCTTCATCGGGAGTGACCCCTTAGGTAGAAGTTTGCGTCAGGGTAATAACTTCACTATAGTCGATTACTTTTTGCTTTGCATCGCGGTATTCAGTAGGAATATCCTGCACCTCATTCACGAGGAAATAGCCGAGATCCCTTCACCGGGAGTGACCTCTTTAGCAAAGGTTTTCACCACTATATATTTGTAAAAAGCTATCCGGTTCCTTCAACGATATCAAGTTCATTACGTTAAAGGTTTTATGCCAAAAACTATTCATAGCCCTTCGTCATTTCAGATGGGTAGCACTTAGTATTCATGCTATATTTGTTAGACTTCGTCAAGGCATAGTGTATGGTAGCTGCTTGTTACCATTCTGTTGTATAGATAGATGCGTTGGTTTGGGACAGTCGTACAGCCTTGTTGGCCTTCGTCAACGGTGAGTACGGGTGGGTTCAAATTAACCTGGACAGTGACGGGTAGAACTTGACATGTGACTTATGATTTGTTGGCCTTCGTCAAGGTCATAAGAGCATGGGGTAAAAATCACATCGGTAGTTTCAAACATACAGGAAATTTGCCAGGCATGCGCATACCTTCTGGAGTGTGATAACGTGAGTGGATTCCATCAGGTTATCATGCGATGATAGTTGGATCCCGATACCCACTGATGAGTTGGTTTACTCCTCGGGTGATTTTAGATGATCCCGACTAATTCTTATTTCAGGTTTGGAGGAGAATTTGAGGATACAGTGGGAGACATCTTGATTAGATAATGTGATTAACCATTCTGATCTTGGTTAGAGTGCACACAGAGTGTTTCTTTTCTCTCTCTTTCTTTGGCAGCGACCATGTCCCGACCCTAGACTATAACTCAGTAACCAAGCTAACCGAAATTTCTTAAAACACCGGCTTTTGGATTGTCATAGTTGCATACTTTATTGCCACTCCTACTTTTACCCTTTTCTTTTCTCTGGAACTTCCCGTATCACTACGAAGATCCATACTTATTAGATATGACCTTCGTATAGTTACATATGAACTCGAAGAAACTTGTTTCAGATTCGAGGATGGTTTCCGGTTGTGGAGAAATTGAATAGGATTATTCAGTTGTCTTTTCCGTTTACCTTCTCTCAGGTTGTGAGGGCTCCTATACTGAGTTATAGTCTAGGGTCGGGACATGGTCGCTGCCAAAGAGCCACTCTTACTTTTACCCTTTTCTTAGAACACTGGCTTTTGGATTGTCATAGTTGCATACTTTATTGCCACTCCTACTTTTACCCTTTTCTTTTCTCTGGAACATCCCGTATCACTACGAAGATCCATACTTATTGGATATGACCTTCATATAGTTACATATGAACTCGAAGAAATTTGTTTTAGATTCGAGGATGGTTTCCGATTTTGGAGAAATTGAATAGGACTATTCATTTTTCTTTTCCGTTTACCTTCTCTCAGGTTGTGAGGGCTCCTAGGATTAGGAAAGGGTACACCTATTGCGCCTATTAGACAGTCTTCTTTCAAGCCATAGGCAGGTGCCGAAAGGTAGGGAAAGAAGAAAACCAATTAGCCTAAGTGTGGTGTACAGGAGGTAATAAGTAAAGACAGATAAAGGGATTAGAAAGAGGGCAAAGTAAATTGTGATTGCTATCATTCACGACCAAACCACGTATTTCGTCGCCATTCCTACTTTACCTTTGTATTTCTCCAGAACATCCCATATCTCTATGAAGATCCACAGTTATTGGATAATCCGTCGTATAGTTACATACGAACTCGAAGGAACTTGTTCTATTTCGAGGATGGATTTTGGTTCAGGAGAAATAGAATAAGGATTATTCAGTTATCTTTAATCTTTACCTTCTCTCAAGTTACGAGGGCTCCTACGATTAGGAGAGTACACCTATTGTGCTTATTAGATAGTCTTCTTCTAAACTATAGGCCGGTGCCGAACAGTAGGGAAGGAAGAAAACCATTTAGCCTAAAGGTGGTGAACAAAAGGTAATGAGTAAAGACAAATAAAGGGATTTGGAGAGATGGCAAAGAAATAAACGGTTACAGTCATGAATCTGGATAATGGAAGAGGCATTACTAGGAATACCCGGATACCCCTTCGAAACATTTTTATGTTTCAGTTTTACTGCCCGTTGTCAATTGAAAACTGATTTCCCAATTAGATCCTTGCTCCAGGATATGTATTTATCAGATTTGTTTCTCACATCTGTATGGGTTTACAGATAATGCGTGGGAATAAGTTATTGGGAATTAGGTGATCATTCTCATTATATCGGAAATCGTTGTAATGGGTGATATTTAAGGAAATCACCTGGGGTTTTTGCCTGATGGCAAATGTTTGGTTTTGAATATCCGTTGTTATGCGCCAATTTCAAATTGATATATCTGTACGCTTATTTTATAAAGTGAGATATAACATTTTGAAATTATTTCCATGACATTTACCTATATCAGTTGATGGTTAGGTAAGGAGCATTAAATAGCGATGTAATTCTTGTTAACCGTAGTACAGTTTTCAACCTACGACGCATAGGGATTGAATTATCTAACTCAGGAGACTTATACAAAGTATTGTATGTTGTCCAATGTACTATATGTAAGTCTATGTTACCCACCCCGGTAGTTTACGGGGAGGCAGAATAGGTAAAAATCGAATTTTTCTTTGCAAGATAACATAGACTAGCCACTAGGATCTTTGCTAAACATTAACTAACTAACTAACTAGGAGTTCTAAATACTATGTTATATGGTTATACCTCAAGCTTGAACTCCTTCTTCTCCTTGTTGTGGTCCTCCTTGTTGTGAGCTCCTTAGAGTGGTTGTGGATGGTTCCTCCTCACCCGTTTCTCAACGTCAAAGAAGATCCACCCGAAGGTCTCTACCTTAAGCTCCAACTTCTATAATGAAGTAACTAGAGTGCTTGGTATGCTAAACTAAGAACCCTAGAGTGAGTAGAGAAGGATTTTGGTGGTTTGGTCTCAATGGCCCTTGAATTTCAACTCATGAAATACTAAGTCTTGAAAGAGAAGAAGAAGGAGAGACAGCAACCATGAGAGAGAATGTCTACTTGATAAATGAGGAGTGAGATCTCATATTAGGAAAAAAGAATAATAAGTTTTATTTAGATAATTGTCATGGTTGATGTTGATTTGACCATTATCATGTCACAATTAATACTAAGCAAAATATCTTTTGCTCAACAAAATATCTAAGTCAACAATGGTCAACATGGTCAAACCAAATTATCCATAACACAATTATCTCTAATAAAAATTAGTAATCAATTTCCTCCACCTCATAATGGTTTTAATCAAGTCAATGGTCAAAACCCTAATGAGGTGTCTCCTTCTCTACCTCTGTCAACAGTATATACATACCCGCATCCGTGTTCCGAAGAACATGAATACAATGAGACTGAACCAACCCAAAATCAAACACTTGGATCTGGCTTAGACCAAAGCCCACTAGTATCAACTGCCCGAACATCAAACGCGCACAAGCACGCGTATGTAAACGAACCCCGTCGTAAAACCATACGACCTCTACTGCGTTTCGCCCAAAGGTGAACAACCCTTTGTGTGGGACTCTAAAGACTCGACACTACGCTGACAGTGGGTTTAACCACAGGCCGCAAGCGGTACTAGCTGTACGTAACGGACCCAGGTAGATGTCGATAAGAAGGCCGATGAGGAAAACCCATCCGAACTCCTACTGAGCCTGAATGTGACAATCTCCGTACAGTCCGGTCTGTTCGTCTAAGAGTATCGCTTATCGGGCCTAGGTGGGCGGTAAACGTCAGTCCCCTAATAGCGTTATAAGTCATATTGGAGTGTAGTCCAAAACACCATGAGAAAATACTGGAGTACCTACCAGTAAATCTCGCTTGCCCTGGCCATGGACTTTGTGTAATGGTTCTCCAAACACAGCGCGATATCAACCTCCAATACCGGGAGAGAAGAATCCTATCTAACCGCACTACCTCCAAGTGCTTCGGGACTGCACCCAACTACTACCTGTTTGCACGACTCAATAGAGCCGTGGTAGGGTAGTAATCAAAGAATGGTAGGAACACACTCGAGACGAGGCAAGCAGTGTCAAGTCAACGGACTAAGCTGTACTCATGTCACCTAGGAACTGTTAACTAACGATAGGTATAGTCCCAACCAACAGTTCCCAGCGAGTTCTGTCCAGTGTACTCGTCACCTAACGAGCACCTGCATTCTATCTCCAGTACGACGTACTGATGGCTGTAGGACAGACCATCTCCCTTCCTGGGATGGGAAGCATATACACTAGTCTACTCTGGAGTATCGATGCCCTGTCTCGATAAACCTACGACTAGGGACCTGTACAAGGATGTGCTTGTAGACTACCCAGCCTCCACAACTGTGACTGCCATCACAACGCTGGTAGTCAAGCAAAGATCCTAAGGGCTCTATCAATATGTATTAGCGATACGTTAAAAGAAACATATACACATGTTAACATAGATACAAACCAAGTAGCATACTACCATCTTGAGCAAGACTGTTATAAATCCGTGTATATATCCCAAGCTTCCAAAATGTAATATACCAACCAGTACTATACAATAATGGCGTCTAGGGCATATCACACAAACAATCTCCCACTTGCACTAAGGCCATGTGCTGGCATATCGCAGACTTATCATCTCGAATAGCCTCTCGAACTGAGTCTGAGGGATGGTCTTTATGAATGGATCTGCAGTGTTATCCTCTGTAGCAACCCTCAGAATCTCAATCTCCCGGCGATCCACGATCTCCCTGATCAGGTGATACCGCCTCAAGATGTGTCTGGACTTCTAATGGGACCTGGGTTCCTTTGCTAAAGCTATAGCCCCATTGTTGTCGCAATACAGAGGTATTAGATCAACAATGGACGGAACCTCCTGAAGTTCTGTTAAGAACTTCCCCATCCTGACTGCTTCTTTTGCGGCATCAGAACCTGCGATATACTCCGCTTCCATCGGCGAGTCAGCAACGGTTTCCTACTTGGAACTCTTCCAACAGACCGCCCCTCCATTGAGGGTAAAGACATAACCCGACATGGATTTGGAGTCATCCTTGTCACTCTGGAAGCTGGAATCAGCAAAGGCCTCGAGCTGGAGGTCTTTTCCCCCGTAAACCAAGAACATTTCCTTAGTCCTTCTCAGGTACTTGAGAATGTTCTTTACCGCTATCCAGTGCTTCTCCCCAGGGTTTGACTGATACCGGCTTACCACACTCAGTGCATAAGCTACATCTGGTCTGGTACACAACATCACATTCATTATAGAGCCTACCGCAGAAGCGTAGGGTATAATAGACATGCGATCCCTTTCCAAATCAGTCTTGGGAGACATCTCTTAGGAGAGGGTGATTCCGTGACAAGCCGGTAAATTACCGCACTTTGAATCTTCCATACCGATTCTTTTTAGTATGGTGTCGATGTACCTGGACTGTGAAAGTCCCAACATCCTTTTAGATCTATCACGATAGATCCAGATCCCCAGAATGTAAGAGGCATCACCTAGGTCTTTCATGGAGAACCTGTATGACAAGAACCCTTTGACAGATTGTAGCATAGGAATGTCATTTCCTATCAAGAGAATGCCATCCACGTACAAGACGAGGAATACAACAGTTCTTGCTACAATCTTATTATAAATGCACGGCTCATCTGGATTTTTGATAAAGTCAAATTTTTTGACCGTCTCATCAAAATAGATGTTCCAACTCCACGATGCCTGCTTCAATCCATAAATGGACTTAAGCAATGGCATATAGACACACTCCTCTAAATTTCCATTTAGAAAAGAGGTTTTTACGTCCATCTGCCAAATCTCATAACCGTGGAAGGCAGCAATGGCAAGAAGGATCCGAATGGATTTGAGCATAACCACTGGAGAAAAGGTTTCGTCATAGTCCAAACCAGGTCTTTCACGAAAACACTTTGCAACAAGTCTAGTCTTATAGGCTTCAACCTGTCCATCTACACCAATCTTCTTTTTGAAGATCCATTTGCAGCCTATGGGTTTTACCCCTTCTGGAGCAATGTCCAAAGTCCATACTTTGTTGGTGTACATGGACTCCATCTCGGTCCGCATTGCATCCAGCCATTTTACTGAGTCAATGCTCTGAATAGCCTGCTGGATGTTAGTCGACTCATCATTATCAATGATGCAATCATCTCTATCCCCGTCTACGAGAAAACCGTAGTATCTCTCAGGAGGATGAGACAGCCTACTACTCCTGCGGAGAGGTGCAGGAATTTCCTGTTCTTTTGAAACTTCTGGTTCCACCAAGCTTCCGGTAATATCTTATGGTTCTGGAATTTCTTCCAGTGCTATTGCGCTCCCACTTGTTTCTTTTTCTAAAAACTGATGTTCCAGAAAGTGAGCATGACGAGAAACAAAAACCTTTTGTTCCTCTGCGTAATAGAATAGATACCCCCTGGAATTCTTTGGGTATCCCACAAACTTACACAGTACAGAGCGTGCCTCGAGTTTGTCCGCATGCTGCTTATTAACAAAAGCTGGACATCCCCATATCTTCAAATACTGAAGATAGAATTTCTTCCCACTCCACATCTGATATGGTGTGGTAGGCACAGTCTTGGTAGGAACCTTGTTCAAAAGATATGTAGCTGATTCTAGTGCATAGCCCCAGAATGATCGCGGTAACTCAGCGTTACTCATCATGGAACGTACCATATCCAATAGGGTTTGGTTTCTTCTCTCCGATACACCGTTGTGTTGTGGTGTGTATGGAGGAGTAAGCTGAGGGAGAATTCCATTCTCTTTTAGATAATCCAGGAACTCGGCACTCAAGTATTCACCACCTCGATCAGATCTCAGTGTTTTGATAATTTTGCCGGTTTGTTTTTCCACTTCATTCTTGTATTCCCGGAATTTCTCAAAGGCCTCAGATTTATGTTTCATTAAGAAAATATGTCCATACCGAGAGAAATCATCCGTAAAAGTAATGAAATAGGAATAACCACTTCTTGCATGTGTAGATATTGGACCACACACGTCGCTGTGTATAAGTCCCAAGAACTCACTCGCTCTTACTCCGTGTCCAGGGAACAGAGTCTTTGTCATCTTTCCTTTGAGACATGATTGACAAGTTGCATAAGAATGATATTCGAACAGATCCAAATAACCTTCTTTATGTAACTTAGTTAACCTTGTCTCATTGATGTGACCTAGTCTACAATACCATAAGAAAGCATGATTTAATTCTGGAGACGTTCTTTTGTGTGTATTCTGGATATTGAAAATCTGCGGTTGGTTTAACACATATATACCGTTGCTTAATGTACTCGACCCAATCAAACTATGATTAAGGTGGATGTTTACAACATCGCTTACAAATGCAAAATCATAACCTTCTTTAGACATTAAAGATACATATATGATATTACAAGTCGAACTGGGTAAAAAATAACAGTTGCGCAAAACCAAAACATGTAAATTAGTCAATCCTAAGTGATATTCCCCTATAGATACAGCATCCATGCTTGCTCCATTTGCAACTCAGAGGGTCATATCACCCGCTTTCAAAACTCTACGGTTTCTCAGTGCCTGCAAAGAATTACAGATATAAGATCCTAATCCGGTATCCAATACCCTGGAAGTAGAGTTGATTGACAAACAGTTTTCAATTCCATACACACCTGAAGACGAAGCCACAACTTGCTTCGGGTCCTGGTTCTTGGCCCTCCAATCCCTGCAATCTTTCTTCCAGTATCTTTTCTTATGACAATAGAATCATTCTTCCTTTCCCACTGTAGGTCCCGCCACTTTTGCTTTTCCCTTGGCTTCCACCTTACTAACACCACCCTTCGGTTTGGTGAGGGCCTTCTTCTTCTTTCCTTTGGCTTTCGCCTTGGACCTACAAGAGGAAGCTCCACCAACAAACAGAGTGGGTGTTTCCCTGACTTTCTACAGGGTTCCCTCTGCATTCCTCAACATGTTAAGGTGTTCCGGAAGTTCATCTTCTTTACTTTGCATATTAAAATTCAAGATAAACTGGGCATAGGTGGAAGGAAGGGACTCGAGAATCAAGTCAGTATACAGCTCGTTCTCTAATATGGTCCCGAGGTCCGCGAGCTCCTCAATATAGCCAATCATCTTAAGGACGTGTTCCCCTACAGATGATCCGACGGCCAACCTCGCTTGAAATAGCTTCTTCGGGGTCTCGTATCTTGCGATACGGGATTGCTCTCCATATAATTCCTTGGTATGGAGGAATATGAATTCAAGATCCATATTCTCGTCCCTCTTATGATATTCATTGTCCATAGAGGCAAGTGTAAGTCCATGTTGCCCACCCCGGTGCTTGCGGGGAGGCATAAACGTTATGAAAAATCGGATTTTTACAACACTAGGCAACATGGACTATGCTAAAGGAGGGATCTTTGCTAAACAAAAATAACTAACAAGCTAAAAGAGTTAGCTACTCGGAAAGGGGGTTATACCTAGATCTTCAAGTCCTTCTATTCTTGCTCCTTGGAGTGAAAGAACGGGTTCTTCTTGTCGCCTTCTCTTGCCGAAGAAAGATCCACCCGAGGGCCTCAACCTTTGGCTCCAACCTCAAAGTAGAAGTAACTAAGGTTCTTAGTGTGCTAAACCTAGGACCTTAGAAAGAGTAGAGAGTATTTTTGAAGGATTTATCTCAAACTCAAATGGTTCTCAACTCATAAGAGGGGAGAGCTAGAGAGAGAGGAAGAGGAGGAGAGAGAATGAAAATGATAAAGTGAGAAGAATAAACCAACCTTCTCACATATATGTGAATTATGAAAAATAGATAATTAGCTAAAGATAATTGTGATGGTTAATCAAGAAATGACCATTATCATTTCACATTAAATTCATTTGCAAGGATCAAAAAGCATCTTTCATATGGAATGATGATGGTCAACTTGTCAACCTAGGTCAACATGTCAAGTGTAGTCAAATGGTCAACAACCCTAACCATGCACAATTATAATTAACTAATATTAATAAGTCATATTTCACACATTAACATTAGGGTTAAGAAAATGACAATGGTCATCAACCCTAATGAAAGTCCTCTGCCTCTGCCTCAGTCAACTGTGCATACACACCCGTATCCGTGTTCCGAGGAACACGAATACAATGAGATAAAACTAATCCCAAATCATATACTAGGATCCGGCTTAAACCAAAGCCCGCTAGTATAAGCTGTCTGGACACCAAACGTGCACAAGTGCGCGGATGTGAACGAACCCTGTCGCAAAACCATGCGACCTCTACTCATTTTGCCTAAAGGAGAATAACCCTCTGTGTGGGACTCTAAAGACTCGACACTACGCTGGCAGTGGGTTTAACCACAGACCGCAAGCGGCACTAGCTGTACGTAACGGTCCCCAGGTAGATGCCGATAAGAAGACTGACGAGTAAAACCCATCTGAACTCCTACAAGCCTGAATGTGACAGTCTCCGTACAGTCCGGTCTGTTCGTCTAGGAACATCGCATGGCGGGCCTAGGAGGCGGTAAACGTCAGTCCCCTACTAGCGCTACAAGTCATGTCGGAGTGTATCCCAGAACATCTGAGATAACACTGGAAACCTACCAGTTTATCTCGCTTGCCGTGGTCAGGGATTTTGTGTAATGGCTCTCCTAGACACAGCGCGATATCAACCCCCAATACCGGGAGAGACGAATCCTGTCTAACCGTCACTGCCTCCAAGTGCTTCGGGACTGCACCCAAAAACTACCTGTTTGCACGACTTCTTTGAGCCGTGGTAGGGTAGCAATCAAAGTGCAGTGGGAACACACTAGAGGCGAAGTGACAGTGTCAAGTCGACGGACTAAGCTGTACTCATGTCACCTGGGAACTAATAACTGACGATAGGTATAATACCAACCAACAGTTCCCGACGAGTCCTGTCCAGCGTACTCGTAACCTAACGAGCACCCGCATACTATCCCAAGTACGACGTGCTGACGGCTGTGGGACAGACCGTTTCCCAAGCTGGGATGAGAAGCGCATACGCTAGTCTATTCTGGAGTATCGATGCCCTGTCTCGATAGTCCTACGACTAGAGACCTGCATAAGGATGTGCTTGTAGATTACCCAGCCCCTCCGAGTGTGACTGCCATCACAACGCTGGTAATCAAGCAAAGATCCTAAGGGCTCCACTAATGTGTAAAGGCGATATGCTAAAAGAAATACATGCACACATTAAAGCAGAAACAAACGAAGTAGCATACTACTATTTTGAGCAAGATTGTCAATACATGGTGAATATCCCAAGCTTCCATCAAGTAATATACATACTAGTAAGATACAGTAATGGCCTCTAGGGCATATACACTAACAATCTCCCACTTGCACTAAGGCCATGTACTGGCGTATCGAAGACCTATCATCTCGATCAGCCGCTCGAACTGAGTCTGGGGTAAGGCCTTCGTGAATGGATCAGCAGTGTTATCTTACGTAGCAACTCTCCGAACCTCGATCTCCTGGCGACCCACGATCTCCCTGATCAGGTGATACCGCTTTAAGATGTGCCTGGATTTCTGATGGGACCTGGGTTCCTTCGCTAAAGCTATAGCCCCGTTGTTGTCGTAATACATAGGTGCTGGATCAACAATGGACGGAACCATCTGAAGTTCTGTCAAGAACTTCCTTATCAAGACGGCTTCTTTTGCGGCATCAGCAGCAGCGATATATTCCACTTCCATCGTCGAGTCAGCAATGGTTTCCTGTTTGAAACTCTTCCAACACACCGCCCCTCCAGAGAGGGTAAAGACATAACCCGACATGGACTTGGAATCATCCTTGTCACTCTAGAAGCTGGAGTCAGCAAAGGCCTCGATCTGGAGGTCTTTTCCGCCATACACCAAGAACATCTCCTTAGTCCTTCTCAGGTACTTGACAATGTTCTTTACCGCTATCCAGTGTTTCTCTCCAGGGTTTGACTGATACCGGCTTACCACACTCAGTGCTACATCTGGTCTGGTGCACAACATCGCATACATTATAGAGTCTGCCGCAGAAGCGTAGGGTATAATAGACATGCGATCCCTTTCCAAATCAGTCTTGGGAGACATCTCTTTGGAGAGGGTGATCCCGTGACAAGCCGGTATATTACCGCGCTTGGAATCTTCCATACTGAATCTTTTCAGTATGGTGTCGATGTACCTGGACTGTGAATGTCCTAATATCCTCTTGGATCTATCACGATAGATCCAGATCCCCAGAATGTAAGAGGCATCACCCAGGACTTTCATGGAGAACCTATGTGACAAGAACCTTTTGACAGATTGCAGCATAGGAATGTCATTTCCTATCAAGAGAATGTCATCCACGTACAAAATGAGTAATACTACAGTTCTTGCTACAAATCTACTATAGATGCATGGTTCATCTAGATTTTTGATAAATCCAAATTCCTTGACCGTCTCATCAAAACAGATGTTCCAACTCCGCGATGCCTGCTTTAGTCCATAAATGGACTTAAGCAACTTGCACACCTTTCCGCTGCTCCCACTCTGAATGAAACCCTCTGGCTGGTCCATATAGACACACTCCTGTAAATTTCCATTTAGAAAAGTGGTCTTTACGTCCATCTGCCAGATCTCATAATCGTGGAAGGCAGCAATGGCAAGAAGGATCCGAATGGATTTCAGCATAGCCACTGGAGAAAAGGTTTCATCATAGTTCAAGCCAGGTCTTTGACGGAAACCCTTTGCAACATGTCTAGCTTTATAGGTCTCAACCTGTCCATCCACACCAATCTTCCTTTTGAAGATCCACTTGCATCCTACGGGTTTTACCCCATCTGGAGCAACGTCCAACGTCCATACTTTGTTGCTGTACATGGACTCCATTTCGGTCCGCATTGCATCCAGCCATTTTATCGAGTCAACGCTCTGAATGTCCTGCTGGAAGCTAGTCAGCTCATCACTATCAATGATGCAATCCTCTCTATCCCCGTCTATGAGAAAACCGTAGTATCTCTCGGGCGGATGAGACCGCCTACTACTTCTGCGGAGCGGCGCAGGAATGTCCTGATCTTTCGAACCCTCTGGTTCTACTAAGCTTTCAGTAATAGCTCGTGGTTCTGGAATTTCTTCCAGTTCTATTGCGCTCCCACTTATCTGTTTTTCCAAAAACTGAGTTTCCAAGAAGTGGGCATGACGAGAAACAAAAACCTTTTGTTCCTCTTCGCAATAGAAGAAATATCCCTTGGAGTTCTTTGGATATCCCACAAACTTGCACTGTTCTGAGCGTGCCTCGAGCTTGTCCGCATGCTGCTTTTTGACAAAAGCAGGACATCCCCATGTCTTAATGTGATTAAGATAGGGTCTCTTCCCACACCACATTTGATATGGTGTAGTAGGCACAGTCTTAGTTGGAACTCGGTTCAAAAGGTATGCAGCTGATTCTAGTGCATATCCCCAGAATGATCGCGGTAACTCAGCATTACTCATCATGGACCGTACCATATCCAATAGGGTTCGGTTCCGTCTCTCCGATACACCGTTATGTTGCGGAGTGGATGGAGGAGTAAGCTGAGAGAGAATTCCATTCTCTTTTAAGTAATTCAGGAACTCGGCACTCAAGTATTCACCACCTCGATCAGATCTCAGTGTCTTGATACTTTTGCCTGTTTGCTTTTCTACTTCATTCTTATATTCCTGGAATTTTCCAAAGGCTTCGGATTTATGTTTCATCAAGAAGACATATCCGTACCTTGAAAATTCATCCGTAAAAGTAATGAAGTAAGAATAACCGCTTCGTGCATGCGTAGACATTAGACCGCACACGTCGCTGTGTAAGAGTCCCAAGAGCTCGCTCGCTCTTACTCCGTGTCCAGTGAACGGAGTCTTTGTCATCTTTCCTTTGAGACAGGATTGACAAGTTGCATATGATTGATATTCGAACGGATCCAAATATCCTTCTGTATGTAACTTCGTCAACCTTCTCTCATTGATGTGACCCAGTCTACAACGCCATAAGAAAGTCTGATTTGTTTCCGGAGACTTTCTTTTGTCTGTATTCTGGACATTGAACATCTGTGGTTGGTTTAATACGTATATACCATTGCTTAATGTACCTGACCCAATCAGAACTTGATTAAGGTGAATGTTTACAAGATTACTTACAAACACAAATTCATAACCTTCTTTAGAAATTAAAGATACAGAAATGATATTACAGGTTGCATTGGGTACAAAAAAGCAATTACGTAAAACCAAAACATGTCCATCTGACATTCCCAGGTGATAGTCCCCCACGGCCTCAGCATCCATGCTAGCTCCGTTTGCAACATTGAGGGTCATGTCACCTACCTTCAAAAACCTACGCTTTTTCAATGCCTGCAAAGAATTACAGATATGAGATCCTGATCCGGTATCCAATACTCAGGAAGTAGAGTTTATTGATAGACAGTTTTCAATAACATACATACCTGAAGCTGAAGCCGCAACTTGCTTCAGATCCTGTGTTCTGGCTTTCCAAGCCCTGTAATCTTTCTTCGACTGTCCACTCTTTTGACAGTAAAAGCACTCTTCCTTATCCATAAGCTTTCCCGCTTCCTTTGTTGCCTTTGCCTCTCCCTTTGTTTCCACTTTATAAAAACCGCCCCTTGGTTTGGCGGGGGTTTTCTTCTTCTTTCCCTTGGCTTTCGCCTTGGACCTAGAAGAGGAAGATCCTCCTACAAACAAAGTGGATGTTTTCCTACCTTTCTGTAGGGTGCCCTCTGCACTCCTCAGCATGTTGAGGAGTTCTGAAAGTTCAACTTCCTTTTCCTGTAAGTTGAAGTTCAGGATGAACTGGGCGTAAGTGGAAGGAAGGGACTGGAGAATCAAGTCCGTATAGAGCTCATTCTCCAACGTGGTCCCAAGGTCCGCGAGCTCCTCTATGTAGCCAATCATCTTAAGCACGTGTTCCGCTACCGATGATCCGACGGCCAATCTCGCCGAAAACAGCTTCTTCGACACTTCGTATCTAGCGATACGGGATTGCTCTCCATACAGTTCTTTTCTATGGAGAAATATGTATTTGAGGTCCATATTCTCGTGCCTCCTCTAATGTTCATTGTCCATAGAGGCAAGCACGAGGCACTTGGCCTTCGCGCAGTCGATTTCCCAGGTCTTATGGATTTCCCTATCCGCGACGCTGGTTTTGGGACCTGGGACAGGGGGAGCTTTGGTGGTAAGAAGGTACCCCAACTTGTCATAAGTGATTGCCATTTTGACATTCCTGAGCCAGTCTTTGTAGTTTGGCCCTGTCAGTATACTTTTATCTAGAAGTAACTTAAGTCCAGTCATGATATTTGGTCGCTGCAATTAGGAGAGAGAGAAGAAACACTTTAGCATGATGCTCTTGCAAGTTTAGAGTGGTTTTTAATTTTTCTAAACAGGATGGCTCCCACTGTCTCTCGAATCCCTCCTCAAACCATAAAGGAAGAATTAGTCGGGATCAATCTCACCGTACAATACTTACTTAACCGTTCAGCCAGGCCAGTTTCGGTACTTCGAGGGAGGTTTTCCAACGCTTTCGCGAAGTTCCTTAATTAAATAACCTCTTTTCCCTGTGGGCGTAGCCCCGCTAACACCTTTATAGACACCTACTTGGTTTATAGCATTGATCGTTAAGTGAGAAAGTTCCGGAGGAGTAGCATATACTCACAGTAGGATCAGGATCCAAATATCATCGCGTGACAAAACTGAAGGAATCCTACCAGAATCATCACACTCCAAATGGTATGCAGCGCTAGCAAGTTTTAGTTATTTTGAAACTCCCGATGTGGATTTTGCCCCATGCTCTTATGACCTTGACTTTGGCCAAAATATCATAAGTCATATGTCAAGTTCTACCCGTCATTCTCCAGGTTAATTTGAGCCCACCCGCACATACCCTTGACTTTGGCCAACATGGTAGAACGACTGCCCCAAACCAACACATCTATCTATTCTGCACATGAATACCCAATAGCTACCAATCACTATGCCTTGATTTTGGCCAACATACATAGCTTGAATACTTATTGACCATTCATGTGAAACGACGGAGGTCTACGAATGCTTTTGGCGAAACCGTGAACGTAGTGAACTTGATATAATCGAAGGAACGAGATAGCTTTCAAAAGGAGTGGTTCAAGCTCCGCATTTAAAAGTTGGTTTTGAAAAGAACCGAGTGGTTTTGAAACTGTTCCAACGACTGTTACTTGGTTTATTTTTTCTTGCATTAATTCCAATGCGTCCCATCATTTAACCCTACCATTTCAGAAAACAACGAAAATATGGCGTACGTTTATGCCATCCGCATTCCCCACGGGGTCCCGCCATCACCCGTTAGGTTACTTAACTAACGACAGAGCGGGAGCTGGACTAGCGCGGATGCAAATCATAAGCAACGCCTAAATAGATATCATATAGATATATATAAACATTCGTCACATCCAATGATAGCCATTCCAGATCACAGATGAACACATTGGATATACTTGGAATCCGCATTTCCTACGAGCCTGTAACGAAAAGCGGATTACACGGTCGCGATGAATAGCCAAACCCCACCCTAGACCCCTACGGGTGCGGCAAACTACCCGCCAAGTATCCGAAGTGAAGCAACCTCCCTCAACAACGTGAGTAGGCCACTCGGCACATCGAGATACCCGGTAGTTTGTGCACCCCTCCTTGGGTCTATCCTAGGAGGAAAAACAGTAAAAGAAATTATACAATGACGGCTACAACCCAGACCCGGTTGTGCGGCCATACAAATAATATTACATCAATTTACATATTACAAGAATTGAAAGAATAAGAAAACTCTCATCTCACAACCCCCCGGCTATTCATCCGCGACAATCCAACGAATTCATATACACAAACCATCAACATTACAGATCACAGATATGTATAACCTCCACTAATCGACGTATAGAGATTAGCAGACGTTTAATACATATATCACATCACAGATATAACCCATTAGCCAAAGTGTAAAGAAATTCGATCAAAATACGGATTTGTGACCACCCCAAAAACTAACTTGTTCTCTGGAAAATCTGGGTAGAAACAAACTATATTAAAAATCCCAAAACCTCCAACTAAGTACACTGTACCAAACTCGGTCCACGGCAGAGTCAACTCGGCCGTGGATCCGCGGCAAGAAGCATGTTTTTACCGCGGAACCGTGGCGCTTTGGCCGGTTCATTGGATCGTTTTTGGTGGGTGTCTTTAGAAAACCCTGAGCCGATTTTTCAATTATGATATATTATTTTTAGAGCGGAAATAAAAATCGACAGAAAGTTAGGGTTTTTGAAAAGTGTTTTGCGATTTTTTCCGATCGAAGTTCTAGATACTTTGCTAACTAGTTAGTTTGTGTTTAGCTAGGCTCTGATACCACTGTAAGTCCATGTTGCCCACCCCGGTGCTTGCGGGGAGGCGGAAACGTTATGAAAAATCGGATTTTTACAACACTAGTCAACATGGACTATACTAAAGGAGGGATCTTTGCTAAACAAAACTAACTAACAAGCTAAAAGAGTCAGCTACTCGGAAAGGGGGTTATACCTAGGTCTTCAAGTCCTTCTCTTCTTGCTCCTTGGAGTGAAAGAATGGGTTCTCCTTGTCGCCTTCTCTTGCCGAAGAAAGATCCACCCGAGGGCCTCAACCTTTGGCTCCAACCTCAAACTAGAAGTAACTAAGGTGCTTGGTGTGCTAAACCTAGGACCTTAGAAAGAGTAGAGAGTATTTTTGAAGGATTTATCTCAAGCTCAAATGGTTCTCAACTCATGAGAGGGGAGAGCTAGAGAGAGAGAGGAAGAGGAGGAGAGAGAATGAAAATGATAAAATGAGAAGAATAAACCAACCTTCTCACATATATGTGAATTATGAAAAATAGATAATTAGCTAAAGATAATTGTGATGGTTAATCAAGAAATGACCATTATCATTTCACATTAAATGCTTTTGCAAGGATCAAAGAGCATCTTTCATATGGAATGATGATGGTCAACTTGTCAACCTAGGTCAACAAGTCAAGTGTAGTCAAATGGTCAACAACCCTAACCATGCACAATTATAATTAACTAATATTAATAAATTATATTTCACACATAAAAATTAGGGTTAAGAAAATGACAATGGTCATCAACCCTAATGAAAGTCCTCTGCCTCTGCCTCAGTCAACTGTGCATACACACCCGTATCCGTGTTCCGAGGAACACGAATACAATGAGATAAAACCAATCCCAAATCATATACTAGGATCCGGCTTAAACCAAAGCCCGCTAGTATAAGCTGTCCGGACACCAAACGTGCACAAGTGCGCGGATGTGAACGAACCCAGTCATAAAACCATGCGACCTCTACTCATTTTGCCTAAAGGCGAATAACCCTCTGTGTGGGACTCTAAAGACTCGACACTACGCTGGCAGTGGGTTTAACCACAGACCGCAAGCGGCACTAGCTGTTCGCAACGGTCCCCAGGTAGATGCCGATAAGAAGACCGACGAGTAAAACCCATCTGAACTTCTACTGAGCCTGAATGTGACAGTCTCCGTACAGTCCGGTCTGTTCATCTAAGAACATCGCATGGCGGGCCTACGGGGGCGGTAAACGTCAGTCCTCTACTAGCGCTACAAGTCGTGTCGGAGTGTAGCCCAGAACACCTGAGATAACACTGGAAACATACCAGTTTATCTCGCTTGCCCTGGACAGGGACTTTGTGTAATGGCTTTCCTAGACACAGTACGATATCAACCCCCAATACCGGGAGAGACAAATCCTGTCTAACCGTCACTGCCTCAAAGTGCTTTGGGACTGCACCCAAAAACTACCTGTTTGCATGACTCCTTTGAGCCGTGGTAGGGTAGCAATCAAAGTGCAGTGGGAACACACTAAAGGTGAAGTGACAGTGTCAAGTCAACGGACTAAACTGTACTCATGTCACCTGGGAACTGATAACTGACGATAGGTATAATACCAACCAACAGTTCCTGATGAGTCCTGTCCAGTGTACTCGTAACCTAACGAGCACCCGCATACTATCCTAAGTAGGACGTACTGACGGCTGTGGGACAGACCGTTTCCCAAGCTGGGATGAGAAGCGCATACGCTAGTCTACTCCGGAGTATCGATGCCCTGTCTCGATAGTCCTACGACTAGGGACCTGCATAAGGATGTGCTTGTAGATTACCCAGCCCCCATGAGTGTGACTGCCATCACAACGCTGGTAATCAAGCAAAGATCCTAAGGGCTCCACTAATGTGTAAAGGCGATATGCTAAAAGAAACACATGCACACATTAAAGCAGAAACAAATCAAGTAGCATACTACTATTTTGAGCAAGATTGTCAATACAAGGTGAATATCCCAAGCTTCCATCAAGTAATATACATACTAGTATGATACAGTAATGGCCTCTAGGGCATATACACTAACAGCAAGCACGAGGCACTTGGCCTTCGTACAGTCGATCTCCCAGGTCTTACGGATTTCCTTATCCGTGACGCTGGATTCTAGACCTGGGACGGCGGGGGCTTTAGTGGTAAGGAGATACCCTAAATTGTCATAAGTGATTGCCATCTTGACATTCCTGAACCAATCTTTATAGTTTGGCCCTGTCAAAATATTTTTATCTAATAGTAACTTAAGGCCCGTCATGTTGTTGGTTGCTGCAGTTAGGAGAAAGAAGAAACACTTTAGCATGATGCTCTTGCAAGTTTAGAGTGGTTTTTAGTTTATCTAAACAGGATGGCTTCCACTGTTTCTCGAATCCTTCCTCAAATCATAAAAGAAGAATTAGTCAGGATTAATCTCACCATACAATACTAGCTTAACCGTTTGGCCAGGCCAGTGTCGGTACTTCGAGGGAGATTTTACGACGCTTTCACGAAGTTTCTTAATTAAATAACCTCTTTTCCCAATAGGCATAACCCCACTAACACCTTTCTAGACACCTACTTGGTTTATAGCATTGATCGTTAAGTGAAAAAATCTCCCGAGGAGTAGCATATACTCACAGTAGGATCGGGATCCAAATATCATTGTGTGATAAAGTTGAAGGAATCCTACCAAAATTATCACACTCCAAATGGTATGCAACACTAGCAAGTTTCAGTTTCTTTACAAACTCCGGATGTGGATTTTTGCCACATGCTCTTATGACTTTGACGAAGGCCAACATATCATAAGTCACATGTCAAGTTCTACCCGTCATTATCCAGGTTAATTTGGACCCATCCGTACATACTCCTGACGAAGGCCAAAATAGCAGTACGAATGTCCCAAACCAACGCATCTATCTATGCTACAGATAAATATTCAGTAGCTACCAATCATTATGCCTTGGCGAAGGTCAAAATACACAGCTTGAATACTACTGAACATTTAACTGAAATGACGGAGGGCTACAAATGGTTTTGGCGAAACCGTGAACGTAGTGAACTTCATATAATCGAAGAAACCTGATAGCTTTTAAAATGAGTGGTTTAAGCTCCGCATTTTAAAAGTTTTGCTGTTTCGAAAAAACCGAGTGGTTTTGAAATTGTTCCAATGATTCAACTTTAGATTGTTTGCTTAGCATTAATTTAATGCAGTCCCATTAATTAATCCTACCATTGCAGAAAACAATGAAAATATAACGTACGCTTATACCATCCGCATTCGCTATGGGGCCCGTCATCACCCGTTAGGTTACTTAACTAATGACAGAGCGGGGGCTGGATTAGCGCGGATGTAAAACATAAGCAACGTCTACTAGATATCATATATAGATATATATACATTCGCAAGATGCAATGATAGCCATTCCAGTGTTAGTGTTTATGCCCTAGAGGCCATTACTGTATCATACTAGTTTGTATATTACTTAATGGAAGCTTGGGATATTCACAGTTGTATTGACAGTCTTGCTAAAAATAGTAGTATGCTACTTGGTTTGTTTCTACTTTAATATGTGCATGTGTTTCTTTTAACATATCGCTTATACATATTAGTTGAGCCCTTAGGATCTTTGCTTGATTACCAGCGTTGTGATGGCAGTCACACTAGTGGGGGCTGGGTAGTCTACAAGCACATCCTTTTTCAGGTCCCTAGTCCTAGGATTATTGAGACAGGGCATCGATACTCTAGAGTAGACTAGTGTATACGCTTCTCATCCCAGCAGGGGAAATGGTCTGTCCCACAGCCATTAGTACGTTGTACTGGAGATAGTATGCAAGTGCTCGTTGGGTTACGGGTACACCGGACAAGACTCGCAGGGAATTGTTGGTTGGTATTATACCCGTCTTCAGTTAACAGTTCCCAGGTGACATGAGTACAGCATAGTCCGTAGACTTGACACAGCTGCTTCGCCTCGAGTGTGTTCCCACTGTTCTTAGATTGCTACCCTACCACGACTCAAAGGAGTCGTGCAAACAGGTAGCAGTTGGGTGCAATCCCAAAGCACTTGGAGGCAGTGGCGGTTAGATAGGATTCGTCTCTCCCGGTATTGGGAGTTGATATCGCGATAAGTTTGGAGAGCCATTACGCAAGGTCCCTGGTCAGGGCAAGCGAGATTTACTGGTAGGTTTTCCAGTAGTTTCTCAAGGTGTAATGGGATTCACTTCGACACGACTTATACCGCTTTTACGGGACTGACACTTGCCGCCCCCTTGGCCCGATATGCGATAGTCTTAGACGAACAGACCGTACTGTACGGAGATTGTCACATCAGGCTCAGTAGAAGTTCGGATGGGTTTTCCTCATCGGCCTTCTTATCGACATCTACCTGGGGACCGTTACGTACAGCTAGTACCGCTTGCGGCCTATGGTTAAACCCACTGCCAACGTAGTGTCGAGTCTTTAGAGTCCCACACAGAGATTTTCTCTGCTTCAGGCGAAAAGATATAGAGGTCGTATGGTTTTACGACAGGGTTCAGACATATATGTGTACTTGTGCACGTAAGATGTTCGGAAAGTTTATACTAGCAGGCTTTGGTTTAAGCCAGATTCTAGTATTGGATTATTGGATTTATGCAGTCTCAGTATATCCGTGTTTTTTGTAAATACGGATGGGAGGGGCATTATCGTAATTAGTCGAGAAGCTTCTAAAAGAAAGGTGACTCATTAGTTTTAATTCATTTGTGAATTAAACTTAATAAGGTGGAGAACTTAAGTGTTATTATCATTAATTGCACCATGACTCATGAGATGATTCATCTCAAGAATTAAATGAAGCATGGATGATATTTGTGCAAGATATTTTTTTATGCTTCATATTATTCAAAGTGAGAAAGGTTCATTTTCATTATAAAAAACACACTCTCTCTCCTCAAGCTCTCCTCTTCTTCAACCTTACCCTAATCCTCTCATGTGTTGAGATCCCAAGGGTTAGAAAGACTAATAGATCCTTAATCCACTTCTATATCTTCTAGGTCACTTGGATTAGCAATCCTAACCACTTAGTTACCTCAAGTTAGAGATTGAAGCTTGAAGGGGGAACTCTCGGGTGGATCTTCTATTACATCGAGGAGGCCGACGAGGAGGTGAACAACAAGAACAAGAAGGACTAGTATCTTGAGGTATAATCATCTATCATAGTAGTTTAGCACTTCTAGATAGTTGTTAGTTAGGGTTTAGCAAAGATCCGTAAAGTTAGTCGATGTTACCTTAAACAAAATGATTGTTTTACCTATTCCGCCTCCCTGCATCTTGTGGGGTATGTAACGTTGACTTACAGTGGCATCAGAGCCTAGCTAAGCCATAACTAACATGTTAGCAAAGTCTTTAGAAATTCGATCGCGATTTAATCCCGAAAAACCGACGTTTTCACCAAGTTTCTGCCGATTTTAAATTGGGGTCTAAAATTTTTTCAGGGACCCTTAAAAATACAAGCAGGGTTTTTTAAGAATTGTGAAGAAATTTGGGATCGTGACTTGTCCAAACCACCACGGAACCGCGGCCGATCCAAGCGATCCACCGCGGATCCGCGGCCGAGTTGACACCGAGTCAACCCAAATTTGCTCAGTTATTCTTCTCTGTTGATGTTGTGTTTTTTGGGATGTTTCAGGTTTTATGTGCACAGAGAATTGTTTGGAGTAGATTCATATGTGTTGCTTGATCGAAATTCTAAGAACTTTGGCTAACTGGATTATATCTGTGTTGTATTTAATGTGTTCATAAACCTCCCCTAATTGCTAGTATGTCGGTTAGCAGGGGGTTGCATATTTCTGTAATGGTTTTTACTGGTTTGTGAATATGAACTTGTTGGATTGTCATGAATGGATAGCCGGGGATGTGAGATGAGTGTTTCATTCAAATGTAAGTTGTAATTTATTGTAATATTCTTTTGCGGGGCACATCCGGGTTGAGGTTGTAGCCACCGTTGTATTATTTCATTTACTATTTTCTGCTCCTAGGATAGACCCAAGGTGGGGTGCACAAACTACCGGGTACTTTGAACTGCTTAGTGGCCTACGCACGTCGTTGAGGGAGACCGCTTCACTTCGGGTACTTGGCGGGTAGTTTGCTGTACCCGTAGGGGTCTAGGATGGGGTTTGGCTATTCATCGCGACTGTGTAATCCGTCTTTTATTGCAGGCTCAAAAGAAATGCGGATTGCTTGTATATCCAACATGTTCATCTGTGATCTGGAATGCCTATTATTGCGTCTGACGAATGTACAATATCTATATATGATATCTAGTAGGCGTTGCTTATCTTTTGCATCCGCGGTAGCCCAGCTCCCGCTCTGTCGTTAGTTAAGTAACCTAGCGGGTGAATGACGGGGCCCAGTGGCGAATGCGGATGGCATAAGCGGACGTTGTATTTTCGTTGTTTTCTGCAATGATAGGTTAATTGATGGGACACATTATTTTAATGCAAAGAAAATAAACCAAAGTTGAATCGTTGGAACAGTTTCAAAGAAACCACTCGGTTATTTTAAAAAACAGCAGATTTTTAATTACGGAGCTTAAACCACTCCTTTTAAAAGCTATCAGGTTCCTTCGATCATATCAAGTTCACAACGTTCACGGTTTCGCCAAAACCATTTGTAGCCCTCCGTCATTTCATATGAATGGTCAGCAGTAGTCAAGCTATATTTGTTTGGCCCTTAGTCAAGACATAGTGATTGGTAGCTGCTGGGGTGTTCACATGTAGCATAGATAGATGCGTTGGTTTGGGACAGTCGTATTACTTTGTTGGCCCTTCATCAAGAGTATATACGGGTGGGTTCAAATCAACCTGGATAATGACGGGTAGAACTTGACATGTGACTTATGATTTGTTGGCCCTTAGTCAAGGTCATAAGAGCATGTGGCAAAAATCCACATCGGGAGTTTCTAAAGAAACTGAAACTTGCTAGTGTTGCATACCATTTGGAGTTAGACAATATTGGTTGGATTCCTTCAGCATTATCACACGATGATATTTGGATCCTAATCCTACTGTGAGTATATGCTACTTATCGGGAGATTCATCACTTAACGATCAATGTTATAAACCAAGTAGGTGTCCAGAACGATGTTAGCGGGGCTAGGCCTCCAGAGAAAAGAGGTTATTTAATTAAGGAACTTCGCGAAAGCGTCGTAAAACCTCCCTCGAAGTACCGACACTAGCCTGGCTGAACGATTAAGCAAGTATTGTACGGTGAGATCAGTCCTGACTAATTCTTCCTTTATGGTTTGAGGAAGGATTCGAGAAACAGTGGGAGCCATCAAGTTTAGATAAACTAAAAACCAATCTAAACTTGCAAGAGCATCATGCTAAAGTGTTTTCTTCTCTCTCTTAACTGCAGCGACCTTATGACCATGACTAGGTTACATCTAGATAACAAGTTGACTGAATCTGACTTTTATGACTGGCAAAGGTCTATCCAGATGTCCATTGCCTATGACAAGCTGGACCACCCTATTACTACTCAAGCCCCCGCCGTCCCAGGTCCAGTTCCTACCGTCGCGGATATGAATATCCGTCAGACAAGGGAAAATGACAGTACGAATGCCAAGTGCCTCGTGTTGGCTTCAGTTGATGGTGTATACCAGAAGGAGCATGAGAAGATGGACTTAGTTTCCATTTTCCTCCATAACAAAGATTTATATGGAGAGCAATCTCGTACCGCAAGATATTAGACCTCGAACGAATTGCTACAATCGAGGTTGGCTGTCGGGTCATCTGTAAGGGACGATATCCTTACGATGACTAGCTATATTGATGAGCTCACGAACCTGGAGACCACGTTGGGAAACGGTACATATGCTGACTTATTTCCACAGTCCCTACTCTCTACTTACACCCTGAAAGAAACCAGGGAGACACCCGCTCTGCTTAATGGGGGACCTTCTTCTTCTACATCTAGGGCGAAAGCAAAGGGTGAAAAGAAGAAGATCTCCACAAAGCCGATATACGGTGTCAGTGAAGTAATAGGAAAGGGAAGAGCAAAAGTTTCGGGACTTGGTGTAGGGAAGGAGGGATGTTCCTATTGTTATGGGAATGGGCATTGGCAGAAAGATTGCAGGGCTTTGGAAGCCAGTAGCCAGGATTCGAAGCATGTTGTGGTTTCGGCCTCGGGTGTGTTTGTAATTGAGAACTATTTGTCAATTAACTCTACTTCCTGGGTACTAGATACCGGAGTAGGATCTCATATCTGTAATTCATTACATGCTTTGAGAAACCATAGAGTTATTAGGGTAGGCGATTTGTCTCTCAGAGTTGCGAACGGAATGAGCATAGACGCTGAATCCGTGGGAGAATATCGCCTAGGTTTGACAAGTGGGCAGATATTGATTCTACGTAACTGTTTGTATGCACCTAGTTTGACTTGTAATATCATATCAGTGTCCTCACTTTCGAGAGAGGGATATGATTTTACATTCGTAAGCGATGTAGTAAACATCCACCTAAATTAAGTTCTGATTGGGTCCGGTACATTAGATGATGGTATATACGTATTAAATCAAGCTCAGGTTTTCAATGTCCAGAACACACTTAATAGAAAGTCTCCGGAAATAAATCAGGCTTTCTTATGACATTGTAGACTAGGTCACATCAATGAAACACGGTTGACTAAGTTACATAGAGAAGAATATTTGAATCTGTTCGAATATCAATCTTATGCTACTTGTGAATCTTGTCTCATGGGAAAGATGACAAAGACTCCGTTTACTGGACACGGAGTAAGAGCGAGCGAGCTTTTGGGACTCGTACACAGTGACGTGTGCGGTCTAATGTCTACACATGCAAGAGGTGGTTATTCCTACTTCATTACTTTTACGGATGATTTCTCTAGGTATGGACATATCTTCTTGATGAAGCATAAATCCGAGGCCTTTGAGAAATTCCGAGAATACAAGAATGAAGTGGAAAAAAAGACAGGAAAAAGTATCAAGACAACGAGATTTGATCGAGGTGGTGAATACTTAAGTGCCGAATTCCTGGGATACTTAAAAGAGAATGGAATTCTCTCTCAGCTTACTCCTCCATACACACCACAACAAAATGGTGTATCGGAAAGGCGGAATCGAATCCTATTGGATATGGTTCGTTCCATGATGAGTAAGGCTGAGTTACCGCGATCTTTCTGGGGTTATGCACTAGAATCAGCTGCATATCTTTTGAACCAGGTTCCAACCAAGACTGTGCCTACCATACCATATCAGATGTGGAGTGGGAAGAAACTCTGTCTTAAACACTTTAGGACATGGGGATGTCCAGCTTTTGTTAAAAAGCAGCATGCGGACAAGCTCGAGGAACGATCAGTACAGTGTAAGTTTGTGGGATATCCAAAGAACTCCAAGGGGTATTATTTCTATTACGCAGAGGAACAAAAGGTTTTTGTTTCTCGTCATGCCCACTTCTTGGAAGCTGAATTTTTAGAAAATCAGAAGAGTGGGAGCGCAATAGAACTGGAAGAAATTCCAGAACCACAAGTTGTTACTGAAAGTATGGTAGAACCAGAAATTTCAGAAGAAAGGGACATCCCAGCACCTATCCGCAGAAGTAGTAGGCAGTCTCATCCGCCCGAGAGATACTACGGTTTTCTCATAGACGGGGATCGAGAGAATTGCATCATTGACAATGATGACCCTACTAGCTTCTAGCAAGCCATTCAGAGTGGCGACTCAGTAAGATGGCTGGATGCAATGCGGACCGAAATGTAGTCCATGTACACTAACAAAGTATGGACTTTAGACATTGCTCCAGATGGGGTAAAACCCGTAGGATGCAAATGGATCTTCAGAAAGAAGATTAGTGTAGATGGACAGCTTGAAACCTATAAGGCTAGACTTGTTGCAAAGGGTTTTCGTCAAAGACCTAGTTTGGACTTAGATGAAACCTTTTCTCCAGTGGCTATGCTCAAATCCATTCGATTCCTTCTTGCCATTGCTGCCTTCCATGATTATGAGATCTGGCAGATGGACGTAAAGACAGCTTTTCTAAATGGAAATTTGGAAGAGTGCGTCTATATGGATCAGCCAGAGGGATTCATTCAGAGTGGGAGCAGCGGTAAAGTGTGCAAGTTGCTTAAGTCCATTTATGAATTAAAGCAGGCATCACGGAGTTGGAACATCTGTTTTGATGATACTGTTAAAGAATTCGACTTTATCAAGAATCCTGATGAACCATGCATATACAGTAAGATTGTAAGGAGAGCTGTAGTATTCCTCGTCATGTACGTGGATGATATTCTCCTAATAGGAAATGATATTCCTATACTACAGTCAGTCATGGATTCTTGTCACAGAAGTTCTCCATGAAGGACCTAGGTGATGCCACCTACATTCTGGGGATCCAGATCTATCGTGATAGATCAAAAAGGATGTTGGGACTTTCGCAGTCCAGGTACATAGACAACATATTGAAAAGATTCGGTATGGAAGATTCTAAGCACGGTAACCTACCAGCTTGTCACGGAATCACCCTCTCCAAAGAGATGTCTCCCAAGACTGATTTGGAAAGGGCTCGCATGTCGATTATACCCTACGCTTCTGCGGTAGGCTCTATAATGTATGCGGTGTTATGTACCAGACTAGATGTTGCATACGCATTGAGCGTTGTAAGCCGGTATCAGGAAAACCCAGGGGAGAAGCACTGGATAGCAGTAAAGAACATTCTCAAGTACCTGAGAATGACTAAGGAGATGTTCTTGGTGTATGGCGGAAAGGACCTCCAGATCGAGGCCTTTGCTGACTCCAGCTTCCAGTGTGACAAGGATGACTCCAAATCCATGTCGGGTTATGTCTTTACCCTCAATGGAGGGGCGGTCTGTTGGAAGAGTTCCAAGCAGGACACCGTTGCTGACTCAATAATGGAAGCAGAGTACATAGCTGCTTGCGATGCCGCAAAAGAAGCTGTCTGGATGAAGAAGTTCCTAACAGAACTTCGGGTGGTTCCTACCAGTGTTGATCCAATACGTCTGTATTGCACCAACAACGGCGCTATAGCTTTAGAGAAGGAACCCAGGTCCCATCAGAACTCCAGACATATCTTAAGACGGTATCACTTGATCAGGGAGATCGTAAATCGCCGGGAGATCGAGGTGAAGAGAGTAGATACGGAGAATAACACTGCTGATCCATTCACTAAGGCCATTCCTCAGGCGCAGTTCGAGAGGCAATTCGAGATGATAGGTCTGCGATATGCCAGTACATGGCCCTAGTGCAAGTGGGAGATTGTTAGTGTTTATGCCCTAGAGGCCATTACTGTATCATACTAGTTTGTATATTACTTGATGGAAGTTTGGGATATTCACAGTTGTATTGACAGTCTTGCTAAAAATAGTAGTATGCTACTTGGTTTGTTTCTACTTTAATATGTGCATGTGTTTCTTTTAACATGTCGCTTATACATATTAGTAGAGCCCTTAGGATCTTTGCTTGATTACCAGCGTTGTGATGGCAGTCACACTAGTGGGGGCTGGGTAGTCTACAAGCACATCCTTTTTCAGGTCTCTAGTCGTAGGATTATCGAGACAGGGCATCGATACTCTAGAGTAGACTAGTGTATACGCTTCTCATCCCAGCAGGAGAAATGGTCTGTCCTACAGCCATTAGTACGTTGTAATGGAGATAGTACGCAGGTGCTCGTTGGGTTACGGGTACACCGGACAGGTCTCGCAGGGAATTGTTGGTTGGTATTATACCTATTGTCAGTTAACAGTTCCCAGGTGACACGAGTACAGCATAGTCCGTAGACTTGACACTGCTGTTTCGCCTCGAGTGTGTTCTCACTGTTCTTAGATTGCTACCCTACCACGGCTCAAAGGAGTCATGCAAATAGGTAGCGGTTGGGTGCAGTCCCGAAGCACTTGAAAGCAGTGGCGGTTAGATAGGATTCGTCTCTCCCGGTATTGGGAGTTGATATCGCGCTGTGTTTGGAGAGCCATTACGCAAGGTCCCTGGCCAGGGCAAGCGAGATTTACTGGTAGGCTTTCCAGTAGTTTCTCAAGGTCTAATGGGCTTCACTCCGACACGACTTATACCGCTTTTAGGGGACTGACGCTTGCCGCCCCCTTGGCCCGATATGAGATAGTCTTAGACGAACAGACCGGACTGTACGGAGATTGTCACATCAGGCTCAGTAGGAGTTTGGATGGATTTACTTATCGGTCTTCTTATCGACATCTACCTGGGGACCGTTACGTACAGGTAGTACCGCTTGCGGCCTGTGGTTAAACCCACTGCCAGCGTAGTGTCGAGTCTTTAGAGTCCCACATAGAGAGTTTCCCTGCTTCAAGCGAAACGATATAGAGGTCGTATGGTTTTAAGACAGGGTTCGAACATATACGTGTACTTGTGCACGTATTGTTGGAGATTGTAATGACCCCAAAATCTTTATACATTTGTATTATCCCTCTTCAAAAATATACCGTATTTATTTGTACTTGGTATTTTCCTCTTTCTATTAAATTTATTATTATTTTATTTCTCAATCTATTAGGTATTTTTTCTAGGTACAATTTCTTTTTCTTATATTTAAGTTTTTAACTTCTCATTCTTATTTTTCCTTTCATAAATATTTAACCCAAATCCATTATTCTTATTCTCTACAGCCCATCTAAAAGGCCCATTTTCTTTTTAAGCAACATCATATATTTAATTCTAATTAAATATGTGCATGAACAACCTTATAGCTCATTGGATAAGTCCTTGCATTGTTATTCCATAAGTCACATGTTCAAATCCCCATTCTTGCAATTATTTTTTATCATTTTTTTTATTCTTCTCATAACCTACAAATGAGACCTTTCATTTCCAAAATGAATGGTGACCTTTCATTTCTCTTTTAATTCTTATGTTAAATGCATATATTATTATACATAATTCACCATTACACCATCTTAATTGTCCTCCTCCATCTTTTCCTTCCTCATATTTTTCTATCTCTCATTTCTCCCTCTTCACCTAAAGTCCAAGAAGAAGAACATGAAGAACACTTCAAGAAGGTCTCGCTAGTAACGCGAGGCTGTCGGCGGATAGACAAGCCCGGTGACAATACCGGCTTGTGTATGTAAGTCTCTTCTCTCTCTCTCCCTCCCTCCATCTCTTTATTCTTCTCTTTTCATATCTCGTGAACCCGTTTTTATCCATATCGTAATCCTTAAGAGAAAAATAAACATAAACATATACATATATATAAGTCTAGATACATATGGTTATATATGGTTTAATAATATCTTATTACCTATTGTTCAAATTAAAGTGTTTTCAATTCTTTGTTCATGACTATAAATGTTTATTATGAGTAGTGAGAACATAGATTTCATGCCACAATATATTTACGATATCTCATGGAATCGGTTTGGTTATTAAAAGAAAAGATGAAGCTTGCATGAAAATTCTAGTTAATCTTTTTGCTGATTTTAGTATACATATCAATACCTTTAGTTTTAAAATAATTTTTATAAATTAATTTTTAACTCTGAAAATTTTAGGAAATTTACATATGATAGAATATATTATTTTGTACACGCTGTAAAAATTTTAGATCGATCCGCGTAACGGTTTAGGAATTACATCGTATTTATTCACTGATCGTAAAACAGAAAACTGCAGTTATCGGTCAACTTCTAGGACATATAACTTGATATACCGGTATCCAAATTGAGTAAACTCAGATGTTTTTGATATCTACATCGAATGATCTAGATTTTCTTAGTTTTATAGTTTTACCGAAAACCTATCTAAGATAAAGAAAACTGCATTACAATATTAAGTGACGGATCTGGACAGAATCTGTTCCGATTCGCACACTGTTTTTAAATTGGACATAACTCGAACACCCGATGTCCGTTTGTGACAAAATTTAGATGTGTAGATGCACCATTGATAGAAATATAATTTTCTGTATATTATATTACTTAGGAATGCATGAAACAACCTGATATAGGCTTTACAATACAATATATAGTTGCTGTCCAGAAATCTGAATTTCTGTTTTAAACGCTGATATTAAAATGATCATAACTAGAGCTTCAGAAATTCAAATCATGTGAATCTTGGTGTTTTGGATAAGTACATCGAAATACCTACAATTTTATAATAGGCTTCGTAACCTGAAACCCGATAGAAATTAACTCAAACTGCGTTTTAAGAATATGTGACGGTGCCGAATAGATTCTGATCTGTTTTACGCGACGATACGAAAACATATATATCTCTCAAACCGGTAGTCGTATTTAGGTGAAACTGGAACTCACGAATGGAAAACACTTATAGCCATATTTTTGTTTATGTTCTCGCATTCGTTTGACTTGATTAATTAGTCGTACATAATATTTCTTTACAGCATTGTTTTTGGTAGTTACTCGTATAATATACTTGACTCATTTCATGCTATTCGAACATGTATACATATTTATCTTGATCATTAAATTGTTGTATATACATAAAGACGAATAACAAATACTTGAGGTGTATTTTGCAAACTATACAATATTACTTTTTACAATAAACCCCCTCAAGTTTTATAAATTACAATAAGACCCCTAACAAATAAAGAACTACAAATTATCTTTCTTTTAGTCTGACTCGGGTTAGAGTCTGACTATTTCTGACTTGAATATAATTCAAGTCAATCTATATTCTTTATATTCCAATACAACTTGAATACATGAATCCCAGAATCCAGTTAACAATCTGTTTGAATGAACCGAACCATGGATACTCCTTTTACATGATTTCCAGTATTCCATTTACATGACTCTATGGTTATAACCGTTTCCTGATATCATGATTTCGGTCAGTCAATCAAGTCAATCAAGCAATCATTACAAGTTTACAAGATAACAATACAAATATGACATCGCGGGGTTTAAAGGGGTAGATTGGTACGGAAGATGTTAAAAGTGGAATGAGGTGGTCAGATTAAGACACCTAACCTATATTCAGTTGCTGTTGTACCGTGGCATAAACGGTTCCTTGTACTATACGTGCCCTTAGTCTCTGGCATATAGAGACTCCCCTCGTATACACTGGCATCCTTCTGTACCAGGCTACAAACAACAGCGTTAATACAGCATTACAATATTATAATACAACATTAAAAGCTACACTCTCCCTCTCTTACTCTCTGTCTATTCCTCTCTTATCTTTGGGACTTACCGAGCGACCTGTTCGCTGACGACAAACAACGGCGAAACATTCTTTACATTACATATTCCTTGAAACCATCTTGAACTCCACCTTCGATTTCCTTGAAGTCCATCTCTCCACTTTTGAATCCTTAATTCTTATTCATCATTTCTATTTGTATCTTGTAGACTTATTAGCTCAATTGGTTAGAGTATCAATCGACAGAGCTCGAAGAAGACATCATCCTAATCCGTTTCCTTACTCTGTTACATCATCCTTCTTGAGTAATTTCGAGGACGAAATTATTTTTAAGGAGGGTAGAATGTAATGACCCCAAAATCTTTATACATTTGTATTATCCCTCTTCAAAAATATACCGTATTTATTTGTACTTGGTATTTTCCTTTTTCTATTAAATTTATTATTATTTTATTCCTCAATCTATTATGTATTTTTTTTCTAGGTACAATTTCTTTTTCTTATATTTAAGTTTTTAACTTCTCATTCTTATTTTTTCCTTTCATAAATATTTAACCCAAATCCATTATTCTTATTCTCCACAGCCCATCTAAAAAGCCCATTTTCTTTTTAAGCAACATCATATATTTAATTCTAATTAAATATATGCATGAATAACCTTATAGCTCATTGGTTAAGTCCTTGCATTATTATTCCATAAGTCGCATGTTCAAATCCCCATTCTTGCAATTATTTTTTATCATTTTTTATTCTTCTCATAACCTACAAATGAGACCTTTCATTTCCAAAATGAATGGTGACCTTTCATTTCTCTTTTAATTCTCATGTTAAATGCATATATTATTATTCACCATTACAACATCTTTATTTGTCCTCCTCCATCTTTTCCTTCCTCATATTTTTCTATCTCTCACTTCTTCCTCTTCACCAAGATGACAAGAAGAAGAACATGAAGAAGTCTTCAAGAAGGTCTCGCTAGTAACGCGAGGCTATCGGCGGATAGACAAGCCCGGTGACAATACCGGCTTATGCATGTAAGTCCCTTCTCTCTCCTTTCCCTCACCTCTTTTTTTTTTCCTCTTGTCATGCATCATGAACCCCCTATTCTTTTCATATCATAATCCATAAGAGAAGACACACATAAACATATACATATATATAAGTCTAGATACATATGGTTATATATGGTTTAATAATATCTTATTACCTATTGTTCAAATTAAAGTGTTTTCAATTCTTTGTTCATGACTATAAATGTTTATTATGAGTAGTGAGAACATAGATTTCATGCCACAATATATTTACGATATCTCATGGAATCGGTTTGGTTATTAAAAGAAAAGATGAAGCTTGCGTGAAAATTCTAGTTAATCTTTTTGCCGATTTTAGTATACATATCAATACCTTTAGTTTTAAAATAATTTTTATAAATTAATTTTTAACTCTGAAAATTTCAAGAAATTTACATATGATAGAATATATTATTTTGTACACGCTGTAAAAATTTTAGATCGATCCGCATAACGGTTTAGGAATTACATCGTATTTATTCACTGATCATAAAACAGAAAACTGCAGTTATCGGTCAATTTCTAAGACACATAACTTGGTAAACCGGTATCCAAATTGAGCAAACTCAGGTGTTTTTGATATCTAAATCGAATGATCTAGATTTTCTTAGTTTTATAGTTTTACTGAAAACCCATCTAAGATAAAGAAAACTGCGTTACAATATTAAGTGACGGATCTGGACAGAATCTGTTCCGATTCGCACACTGTTTTTAAATTGGACATAACTCGAACACCCGATGTCCGTTTGTGACAAAATTTAGATGTGTAAATGCACCATTGATAGAATTATAATTTTCTGTATATTATATTACTTAGGAATGCATGAAACAACCTGATATAGGCTTTGCAATAGAATATATAGTTGCTGTCCAGAAATCTGAATTTCTGTTTTAAATGCTGATATTAAAATGATCATAACTAGAGCTTCAGAAATCCAAATCATGTGAATCTTGGTGTTTTCGATAATTACATCGAAATACCTACAATTTTCTAATAATTTTCGTAACCTGAAACCTGATACAAATTAACTCAAACTGCGTTCTAAAAATATGTGACGGTGCCGAATAGATTCTGATCTATTTTGCGTGACGATACGAAAACATATATATCTCTCAAACCGGTAGTCGTATTTAGGTGAAACTGGAACTTACGAATGCAAAACATTTAGAGACATATCTCTGTTTATATTCCGCATTCGTTCAACTGGATTAATTAGTCGTACATAATATTTCTTTACAACATTGTTTATGGTAGTTACTCGAATAATATACTTGACTCATTTCATGCTATTCGAACATGTATACATATTTATCTTGATCATTAAATTGTTGTATGTACTTAAAGACGATAATGAAATACTTGAGTTATATTTTGAAAACTATACAAAAATATTTTTACATAAAACCCCCTCAAGTTTATAAATTACCCTAAGGACCCTAACAATTATAAGACCACGATTCATAATTCTGATTGTCTGACTCGGGTTTGAGTCTGATTAATTTGACTTGAATATGATTCAAGTCAACCTATAATCTACAAGATTCCAATTCAAAATGAACACATGAATCCATGAATACAATTATCAATTTATACAATTTGGCTGAACCGAACCATGGATATATTCCTTTTACATGATTCTCAGTATTCTATTTACATGACTCTACGGTTACAACCGTTTCCTGATATCATGGTTTCGGTCAGTCAGTCAATCAATTATACAATCAATACAATTTACAAGACAAACAATACAATCAAAACACTACGGGGTTTAAGGGGTAGATTGGTACGGAAGGTGTTAAAGGTGGCACGAGACGGTAAGATTAAGACACCTAACATGAATCCAATTGCCGTTGTTCCGGGTTGTATAACGGAGCCTTGTACTTCCATTTGCCCTGATCTCTAGCATATAGAGATCCCTCTCGTATACACTGGCAGCTTTCTGTACCAAGCTACAAAACTTGAATATGTTTCAAGTCAATCTATATTCTTTTATATTCTAACTCAACATGAATACATGAATCCCAGATCCAGTTAACAATCTGTTTGAATGAACCGAACCATGGATATTCCTTTTACATGATTTCCAGTATTCCATTTACATGACTCTACGGTTATAACCGTTTCCTGATATCATGGTTTCGGTCAGTCAATCAGTAAATCAGTCAATCAGTCAATCAAGTCAATCAAAGTCAATCAAGCAATCATTACAAGTTTACAAGATAACAATACAAATATGACATCGCGGGGTTTAAAGGGGTAGACTGGTACGGAATATGTTAAAGGTGGCACGAGGTGGTCACTTAAGACGTAATTACATCCATGCCGTTGTTCCGTGGTATTATCGACGGAGCCTTGTACTACAGGTTACCAAAGTCCCCGGTGTAAGTGGGACTCCCCTCGTATACACTGGCATCTTCTGTACCAGGCTACAATCAACAGCGTTAATACAACATTACAATATTATAATACAACATTAAAAGCTACACTCTCCCTCTCTTATTCTCTGTCTATTCCCTCCTTATCTTTGGGACTTACCGAGCGACCTGTTCGCTGACGACATTCTGTTTCTCTCTTCTTTGAATGTCGTCAGGTGATTTAGACCCGGCCGAGATTGAGCCATCGCAAGAAGACTTGGAGCAGTTTACTGAAGACCCTGCACTGTAGTTTCATTGTACGCTTTTCCTTTCTGTACTTTTCATTTTCTGTTATGCCACTGTTTAGGCATCTTTTATTTCAGTTGTATTTCCTTTCATGTATTGTACAAAGAATGTTAATAAATAAAAGTTGCTGTTCTTTTTATACTCTTGTCTCTTGTGATTATTTTATATTGCTTAGCTACGCTTAGCGTATGTACTTCTGAGTACATAAGTAGCGGACCTCGTCGTGTCCACTTCACCGTACACTGGGAAGCGGGGCGTGACAGGTTACAAGAAGAAGAACATGAAGAAGTCTTCAAGAAGGTCTCGCTAGTAACGCGAGGCTATCGGCGGATAGACAAGCCCGGTGACAATACCGGCTTGTGCATGTAAGTCCCTTATCTCTTTCCTTCCCTCCATCTCTTTCTTTTTCTCTTTATATTTCTCTTGTTTTATATTGCCATGAAAAACTTCCCTTAACATATCATAGTTCCTAAATAATTAATTAAATGGATACATACATAAATAATGAACACACAAACATACACACATATATAGTTTGTATAGTTTGTAAAGTCTTTTTCATTACTCTCAATTCACATGTTAAGATTTCATAGTGATCAATTAGGATTGCATGTTTGTTGTTTTATTTTAAATCACTTTATTTAAAATTTGTATTAAGAAAAATGATGAAGTTACGAATAAATACCATGGTTTTCTCATTTCTCACATATGACATATCAATACCTTTAGTTTTAAAATAATTTTTATAAATTAATTTTTAACTCTGAAAATTTCATGAAATTTACATATGATAGAATATATTATTTTGTACACGCTGTAAAAATTTTAGATCGATCCGCATAACGGTTTAGGAATTACATCGTATTTATTCACTGATCGTAAAACAGAAAACTTCAGTTATCGGTCAACTTCTAGGACACATAACTTGGTATACCGGTATCCAAATTGAGCAAAATCAGGTGTTTTTGATATCTAGATCGAATGATCTAGATTTTATTAGTTTTATAGTTTTACTGAAAACCCATCTAAGATAAAGAAAACTGCGTTACAATATTAAGTGACGGATCTGGACAGAATCTGTTCCGATTCGCAAAATGTTTTTAAATTGGACATAACTCGAACACCCGATGTCCGTTTGTGATAAAATTTAGATGTGTAGATGCACCATTGATAGAACTATAATTTTCTGTATAATATATTACTTAGGAATGCATGAAACAACCTGATATAGGCTTTGCAATAGAATATATAGTTGCTGTCCAGAAATCTGAATTTCTGTTTTAAACGCTGATATTAAAATGATCATAACTAGAGCTTCAGAAATCCAAATCATGTGAATCTTGGTGTTTTCGATAATTTCATCGAAATACCGATAATTTTATAATACTTTTCATAACCTGAAAACCGATGTAAATTAACTCAAACTGCATTTTAAAAATATGTGACGGTGCCGAATAGATTCTGATATGTTTTGCGCGACGATACGAAAACATATATATCTCTCAAACCGGTAGTCGTATTTAGGTGAAACTGGAACTCACACATGCAAAACACTTAGAGCCATATTTTTGTTTATGTTCTCGCATTCGTTTGACTTGATTAATTAGTCGTACATAATGTTTCTTTACAATATTGTTTTTGGTAGTTACTCGTATAATATACTTGACTCATTTCATGCTATTCGAACGTGTATACATATTTATCTTGATCATTAAATTATTGTATATACATAAAGACGATAATTAAATACTTGGGGTGTATCTTGAAAACTATACAATAGTACATTTTACATAAAACCCCCTCAAGTTTTATAAATTACAACAAGGCCCCTAACAATTATTGAACTTCAACCCACTTTCTTTTAGTCTGACTCGAGTTAAAGTCTGACTATTTCTGACTTGAAAATGATTCAAGTCAATCTATATTCTTTCATATTCCAACTCAAGATGAATACATGAATCCCTGAATCCAGTTAACAATCTATATAACTTGACCGAACCGAACCATGGATATTCCTTCTACATGATTCCAGTATTCCATTTACATGACTCTACGGTTATAACCGTTCCCAGATATCATGGTTTCGGTCAGTCAGTTAATCAATCATACAATCAACACAATTTTACAAGATAACAATACAAACAAGACATCGCGGGGTTTAAGGGGTAGACTGGTACGGAATATGTTAAAGGTGGCACGAGGTGGTCACTTAAGACGTAATTACATCCATGCCGTTGTTCCGTGGTATTATCGACGGAGCCTTGTACTACAGGTTACCAAAGTCCCCGGTGTAAGTGGGACTCCCCTCGTATACACTGGCATCTTCTGTACCAGGCTACAAACAACAGCGTTAATACAACATTACAATATTATAATACAACATTAAAAGCTACACTCTCCCTCTCTTACTCTCTGTCTATCCCTCTCTTATCTTTGGGACTTACCGAGCGATGAACAAGATGACAAGAAGAAATTTCTAAAGACTTCTTCATGTTTGTAGCTCACTGTAGTTTCATTGTACAAACAACAAAACCTGTCACGCCCCGCTTCCCAGTGTACGGCGAAGTGGACGCGACGAGGTCCGCTACGTATGTACTCAGAAGTACATACGCTAAGCGTAGCTAAGCAATATAAAATATTACACAAGAGACAAGAGTATAAAAAGAACAGCAACTTTTATTTATAACATTCTTTATACAATGCATGAAATGAAAATACATCTGAAATGAAAAAGCAATGCCTAAACAATGGCATAATAAAGGAAATACTGAGAAGAGCAAGTACAAAGTCTAGAGCTCTGGGTCTTCCTGGAATTCCTCCAAATCTTCACTTGTAGGCTCGGTCTCAACTTGGTCCAACGCACCTGACGACATTCAAAGAAGAAAGAAATAGAATGTCGTCAGCGAACAGGTCGCTCGGTAAGTCCCAAAGAAGAATGAAGAATGAGAGTGACAGAGTATAGTATTTTCTAAAGTATTGTATTGTAGAATATTATGAAATATTGTTTAACTATATTGTTTGTAGCTTGGTACAGAAAGCTGCCAGTGTATACGAGGGGAGTCTCTATATGCCAGAGACTAAGGGCACGTATAGTACAAGGAACCGTTTATGCCACGGTACAACAGCAACGGAATATAGGTTAGGTGTCTTAATCTGACCACCTCATTCCACTTTTAACATCTTCCGTACCAATCTACCCCTTTAAACCCCGTGATGTCATATTTGTATTGTTATCTTGTAAACTTGTAATGATTGCTTGATTGACTTTGATTGACTGATTGACTGATTGACTGATTAACTGACCGAAACCATGATATCAGGAAACGGTTATAACCATAGAGTCATGTAAATGGAATACTGGGAATCATGTAAAAGGAATATCCATGGTTCGGTTCGGTCAAGTTATATAGATTGTTAACTGGAATCTGGAATTCATGTATTCATCTTGAGTTGGAATATAAAAGAATATAGATTGACTTGAAACATATTCAAGTTTTGTAGCTTGGTACAGAAGGATGCCAGTGTATACGAGAGGAGTCTCTATATGCCAGAGACTAAGGGCACGTATAGTACAAGGAACCGTTTATGCCACGGTACAACAGCAACTGAATTCATGTTAGGTGTATTAAATCTGACCACCTCGTGCCACCTTTAACACCTTCCGTACCAATCTACCCCTTAAACCCCGCGAAGTCTTATTTGTATTGTTATCTTGTAAATTGTAGTAATTGTAGATTGATTGACTGACTGACCGAAACCATGATATCAGGAAACGGTTGTAACCGTAGAGTCATGTAAATGGAATACTGGGAATCATGTAAAAGGAATATCCATGGTTCGGTTCGGTCAAGTTGTATAAATTGATAATTGTATTCATGGATTCATGTGTTCATTTTGAATTGGAATCTTGTAGATTATAGGTTGACTTGAATCAGATTCAAGTCAAATTAATCAGACTCAAACCCGAGTCAGACAATCAGAATTATGAATCGTGGTCTTATAATTGTTAGGGTCCTTAGGGTAATTTATAAACTTGAGGGGGTTTTATGTAAAAATATTTTTGTATAGTTTTCAAAATATAACTCAAGTATTTAATTATCGTCTTTAAGTACATACAACAATTTAATGATCAAGATAAATATGTATACATGTTCGAATAGCATGAAATGAGTCAAGTATATTATTCGAGTAACTACCATAAACAATGCTGTAAAGAAATATTATGTACGACTAATTAATCAAGTTGAACGAATGCGAAATATAAACAGAAATATGGATCTAAATGTTTTACATGCGTGAGTTCCAGTTTTACCTAAATATGACTACCGGTTTGAGAGATATATATGTTTTCGTATCGTCGCGCAAAACAGATCAGAATCTATTCGGCACCGTCACATATTTTTAAAACGCAGTTTGAGTTAATTTGTATCAGGTTTCAGGTTACGAAAATTATTAGAAAATTGTAGGTATTTCGATGTACTTATCGAAAACACCAAGATTCACATGATTTGGATTTCTGAAGCTCTAGTTATGATCATTTTAATATCAGCATTTAAAACAGAAATTCAGATTTCTGGACAGCAACTATATATTCTATTGCAAAGCCTATATCAGGTTGTTTCATGCATTCCTAAGTAATATAATATACAGAAAATTATATTTCTATCAATGGTGCATCTACACATCTAAATTTTGTCACAAACGGACATCGGGTGTTCGAGTTATGTCCAATTTAAAAACAGTGTGCGAATCGGAACAGATTCTGTCCAGATCCGTCACTTAATATTGTAATGCAGTTTTCTTTATCTTAGATGGGTTTTCAGTAAAACTATAAAACTAAGAAAATCTAGATCATTCGATGTAGATATGAAAAACACCTGAGTTTGCTCAATTTGGATACCGGTATACCAAGTTATGTGTCCTAAAAGTTGACCGATAACTGCAGTTTTCTGTTTTACGATCAGTGAATAAATACGATGTAATTCACAAACCGTTATGCGGATCAATCTAAATTTTTTACAGCATGTATAAAATAATATAATCTATCATATGTAAATTCCATGAAATTTTCAGAAGTAAAAATTAATGTCTAAAAATTATTTTAAACCTAAAGGTATTGATGTGTATACTAAAATCGGCAAAAAGATTAACTAGAATTTTCACGCAAGCTTCATCTTTTCTTTTAATAACCAAACCGATTCCATGAGATATCGTAAATATATTGTGCCATGAAATCTATGTTCTCACTACTCATAATAAACATTCATAATCATGAAGAAAGAATTAAAAATACTTTAATTTGAACAAGAGATAATAAGATATTATTAAACCATATAGAATCATATATATCTAAACTTATGTATATGTATATGTATATGTTTATGTGTATCTTCTCTTATGGATTATGATATGAAAAGAATAGGGGTTCACGATGCATGACAAGAGGAAAAAAAGAGGTGAGGGAAAGGAGAGAGAAGGGACTTACATGCACAAGCCGGTATTGTCACCGGGCTTGTCTATCCGCCGACAGCCTCGCGTTACTAGCGAGACCTTCTTGAAGAGTTCTTCATGTTCTTCTTCTTGGACTTTAGGTGAAGAGGGAGAAATGAGAGATAGAAAAATATGAGGAAGGAAAAGATGGAGGAGGACAATTAAGATGGTGTAATGGTGAATTATGTATAATAATATATGCATTTAACATAAGAATTAAAAGAGAAATGAAAGGTCACCATTCATTTTGGAAATGAAAGGTCTCATTTGTAGGTTATGAGAAGAATAAAAAAAATGATAAAAAATAATTGCAAGAATGGGGATTTGAACATATGACTTATGGAATAACAATGCAAAGACTTAACCAATGAGCTATAAGGTTGTTCATGCATATATTTAATTAGAATTAAATATATGATGTTGCTTAAAAAGAAAATGGGCTTTTTAGATGGGCTGTAGAGAATTAGAATAATGGATTTGGGTTAAATATTTATGAAAGGAAAAAATAAGAATGAGAAGTTAAAAACTTAAATATAAGAAAATGAAATTGTACCTAGAAAAAAAATACATAATAGATTGAGGAATAAAATAATAATAAATTTAATAGAAAGAGGAAAATACCAAGTACAAATAAATACGGTATATTTTTGAAGAGGGATAATACAAATGTATAAAGATTTTTGGGTCATTACATTCTACCCTCCTTAAAAATAATTTCGTCCTCGAAATTTGTAAAAGGAAAGTGTAACAGTTTCAAAACAATTTGGTGATTGTGAGTGAAAGAAGAGGGTTAGGAAAGATTCAACGGATGATAAGATTCAAGGAATATGAAATGGTAAGATTCAAGGAACATGATTGTAAAGAATGTTTTAGTTGCTGTTTCTTGTGTTATATTGCTTAGGTTGTTCACGCAGACCAGAACTGCATGACAGGGATTCATACAGCTCTGACCTGCATGGGCCACCAACAAAACCTGTCACGCCCCGCTTTCCAGTGTACGGCGAAGTGGACGCGACGAGGTCCGCTACGTATGTACTCAGAAGTACATACGCTAAGCGTAGCTAAGCAATATAAAATATTATACAAGAGACAAGAGTATAAAAAGAACAGCAACTTTTATTTATAACATTCTTTATACAATGCATGAAATGAAAATACATCTGAAATGAAAAAGCAATGCCTAAACAATGGCATAATAAAGGAAATACTGAGAAGAGCAAGTACAAAGTCTAGAGCTCTGGGTCTTCCTGGAATTCCTCCAAATCTTCACTTGTAGGCTCGGTCTCAACTTGGTCCAACGCACCTGACGACATTCAAAAAAGAAAGAAATAGAATGTCGTCAGCGAACAGGTCGCTCGGTAAGTCCCAAAGAAGAATGAAGAATGAGAGTGACAGAGTATAGTATTTTCTAAAGTATTGTATTGTAGAATATTATGAAATATTGTTTAACTATATTGTTTGTAGCTTGGTACAGAAAGCTGCCAGTGTATACGAGGGGAGTCTCTATATGCCAGAGACTAAGGGCACGTATAGTACAAGGAACCGTTTATGCCACGGTACAACAGCAACGGAATATAGGTTAGGTGTCTTAATCTGACCACCTCATTCCACTTTTAACATCTTCCGTACCAATCTACCCCTTTAAACCCCGTGATGTCATATTTGTATTGTTATCTTGTAAACTTGTAATGATTGCTTGATTGACTTTGATTGACTGATTGACTGATTGACTGATTAACTGACCGAAACCATGATATCAGGAAACGGTTATAACCATAGAGTCATGTAAATGGAATACTGGGAATCATGTAAAAGGAATATCCATGGTTCGGTTCGGTCAAGTTATATAGATTGTTAACTGGAATCTGGAATTCATGTATTCATCTTGAGTTGGAATATAAAAGAATATAGATTGACTTGAAACATATTCAAGTTTTGTAGCTTGGTACAGAAGGATGCCAGTGTATACGAGAGGAGTCTCTATATGCCAGAGACTAAGGGCACGTATAGTACAAGGAACCGTTTATGCCACGGTACAACAGCAACTGAATTCATGTTAGGTGTATTAAATCTGACCACCTCGTGCCACCTTTAACACCTTCCGTACCAATCTACCCCTTAAACCCCGCGAAGTCTTATTTGTATTGTTATCTTGTAAATTGTAGTAATTGTAGATTGATTGACTGACTGACCGAAACCATGATATCAGGAAACGGTTGTAACCGTAGAGTCATGTAAATGGAATACTGGGAATCATGTAAAAGGAATATCCATGGTTCGGTTCGGTCAAGTTGTATAAATTGATAATTGTATTCATGGATTCATGTGTTCATTTTGAATTGGAATCTTGTAGATTATAGGTTGACTTGAATCAGATTCAAGTCAAATTAATCAGACTCAAACCCTAGTCAGACAATCAGAATTATGAATCGTGGTCTTATAATTGTTAGGGTCCTTAGGGTAATTTATAAACTTGAGGGGGTTTTATGTAAAAATATTTTTGTATAGTTTTCAAAATATAACTCAAGTATTTAATTATCGTCTTTAAGTACATACAACAATTTAATGATCAAGATAAATATGTATACATGTTCGAATAGCATGAAATGAGTCAAGTATATTATTCGAGTAACTACCATAAACAATGCTGTAAAGAAATATTATGTACGACTAATTAATCAAGTTGAACGAATGCGAAATATAAACAGAAATATGGATCTAAATGTTTTACATGCGTGAGTTCCAGTTTTACCTAAATATGACTACCGGTTTGAGAGATATATATGTTTTCGTATCGTCGCGCAAAACAGATCAGAATCTATTCGGCACCGTCACATATTTTTAAAACGCAGTTTGAGTTAATTTGTATCAGGTTTCAGGTTACGAAAATTATTAGAAAATTGTAGGTATTTCGATGTACTTATCGAAAACACCAAGATTCACATGATTTGGATTTCTGAAGCTCTAGTTATGATCATTTTAATATCAGCATTTAAAACAGAAATTCAGATTTCTGGACAGCAACTATATATTCTATTGCAAAGCCTATATCAGGTTGTTTCATGCATTCCTAAGTAATATAATATACAGAAAATTATATTTCTATCAATGGTGCATCTACACATCTAAATTTTGTCACAAACGGACATCGGGTGTTCGAGTTATGTCCAATTTAAAAACAGTGTGCGAATCGGAACAGATTCTGTCCAGATCCGTCACTTAATATTGTAATGCAGTTTTCTTTATCTTAGATGGGTTTTCAGTAAAACTATAAAACTAAGAAAATCTAGATCATTCGATGTAGATATGAAAAACACCTGAGTTTGCTCAATTTGGATACCGGTATACCAAGTTATGTGTCCTAAAAGTTGACCGATAACTGCAGTTTTCTGTTTTACGATCAGTGAATAAATACGATGTAATTCACAAACCGTTATGCGGATCAATCTAAAATTTTTACAGCATGTATAAAATAATATAATCTATCATATGTAAATTCCATGAAATTTTCAGAGTTAAAAATTAATGTCTAAAAATTATTTTAAACCTAAAGGTATTGATGTGTATACTAAAATCGGCAAAAAGATTAACTAGAATTTTCACGCAAGCTTCATCTTTTCTTTTAATAACCAAACCGATTCCATGAGATATCGTAAATATATTGTGCCATGAAATCTATGTTCTCACTACTCATAATAAACATTCATAATCATGAAGAAAGAATTAAAAATACTTTAATTTGAACAAGAGATAATAAGATATTATTAAACCATATAGAATCATATATATCTAAACTTATGTATATGTATATGTATATGTTTATGTGTATCTTCTCTTATGGATTATGATATGAAAAAAATAGGGGTTCACGATGCATGACAAGAGGAAAAAAAGAGGTGAGGGAAAGGAGAGAGAAGGGACTTACATGCACAAGCCGGTATTGTCACCGGGCTTGTCTATCCGCCGACAGCCTCGCGTTACTAGCGAGACCTTCTTGAAGAGTTCTTCATGTTCTTCTTCTTGGACTTTAGGTGAAGAGGGAGAAATGAGAGATAGAAAAATATGAGGAAGGAAAAGATGGAGGAGGACAATTAAGATGGTGTAATGGTGAATTATGTATAATAATATATGCATTTAACATAAGAATTAAAAGAGAAATGAAAGGTCACCATTCATTTTGGAAATGAAAGGTCTCATTTGTAGGTTATGAGAAGAATAAAAAAAATGATAAAAAATAATTGCAAGAATGGGGATTTGAACATATGACTTATGGAATAACAATGCAAAGACTTAACCAATGAGCTATAAGGTTGTTCATGCATATATTTAATTAGAATTAAATATATGATGTTGCTTAAAAAGAAAATGGGCTTTTTAGATGGGCTGTAGAGAATTAGAATAATGGATTTGGGTTAAATATTTATGAAAGGAAAAAATAAGAATGAGAAGTTAAAAACTTAAATATAAGAAAATGAAATTGTACCTAGAAAAAAAATACATAATAGATTGAGGAATAAAATAATAATAAATTTAATAGAAAGAGGAAAATACCAAGTACAAATAAATACGGTATATTTTTGAAGAGGGATAATACAAATGTATAAAGATTTTTGGGTCATTACATTAATGTAATGACCCCAAAATCTTTATACATTTGTATTATCCCTCTTCAATAATATACCGTATTTATTTGTACTTGGTATTTTCCTTTTTCTATTAAATTTATTATTATTTTATTCCTTAATCTATTATGTATTTTTTTCTAGGTACAATTTCATTTTCTTATATTTAAGTTTTTAACTTCTCATTCTTATTTTTCCTTTCATAAATATTTAACCCAAATCCATTATTCTAATTCTCTACAGCCCATCTAAAAAGCCCATTTTCTTTTTAAGCAACATCATATATTTAATTCTAATTAAATATATGCATGAACAACCTTATAGCTCATTGATTAAGTCCTTGTATTGTTATTCCATAAATCACATGTTCAAATCCCCATTCTTGCAATTATTTTTTTATCATTTTTTATTCTTCCCATAACCTACAAATGAGACCTTTCATTTCCAAAATGAATGGTGACCTTTCATTTCTCTTTTAATTCTCATGTTAAATGCATATATTATTATTCACCATTACAACATCTTTATTTGTCCTCCTCCATCTTTTCCTTCCTCATATTTTTCTATCTCTCACTTCTTCCTCTTCACCAAGATGACAAGAAGAAGAATATGAAGAAGTCTTCAAGAAGGTCTCGCTAGTAACGCGAGGCTATCGGCGGATAGACAAGTCCGGTGACAATACCGGCTTGTGCATGTAAGTCCCTTCTCTCTCCTTTTCCCCCACCTCTTATTTTCCTCTTGTCATGCATCGTGAACCCTCTATTCTTTTCATATCATAATCCATAAGAGAAGATACACATAAACATATACATATACATATACATAAGTTTAGATATATATGATTCTATATGGTTTAATAATATCTTATTATCTCTTGTTCAAATTAAAGAATTTTTAATTCTTTGTTCATGGCTAGGAATGTTTATTACAACTTGTGAGAACACAAATTTCATGCCACAATATATCTATAATGTCACATGAAATCGGTTTGTTTATTAAAATAAAAATAAAAGCTTGCATAAAAATACTAGTTAATCTTTTTGCCGATTTTAGTATACACATCAATACCTTTAGGTTTAAAATAATTTTTAGACATTGATTTTTACTTCTGAAAATTTCATGGAATTTACATATGATAGATTATATTATTTTATACATGCTGTAAAAATTTTAGATTGATCCGCATAACGGTTTGTGAATTACATCGTATTTATTCACTGATCGTAAAACAGAAAACTGCAGTTATCGGTCAATTTCTAGGACATATAACTTGGTATACCGGTATCCAAATTGAGCAAACTCAGGTGTTTTTCATATCTACATCGAATGATCTAGATTTTCTTAGTTTTATAGTTTTACTGAAAACCCATCTAAGATATAGAAAACTGCGTTACAATATTAACTGACGGATCTGGACAGAATCTGTTCTGATTCGCACACTGTTTTTAAATTGGACATAACTCGAACACCCGATGTCCGTTTTTGACAAAATTTAGATGTGTAGATGCACCATTGATAGAACTATAATTTTCTGTATGTTATATTACTTCGGAATGCATGAAACAACCTGATATAGGCTTTGCAATAGAATATATAGTTGCTGTCCAGAAATCTGAATTTCTGTTTTAAACGCTGATATTAAAATGATCATAACTAGAACTTCAGAAATCCAAATCTTATGAATCTTGGTGTTTTAGATAAGTACATCGAAAGACCTAAAAGTTTCTAATAATCTTAGTAACCTGAAACCCGATAGAAATTAACTCAAACTGCGTTTTAAAAATATGTGACGGTGCCGAATAGATTCTGATTTGTTTTGCGCGACGATACGAAAACATATATATCTCTCAAACCGGTAGTCGTATTTAGGTAAAACTGGAACTCACGCATGCAAAACACTTAGAGCCATATTTTTGTTTATGTTCTTGCATTCGTTTGACTTCATTAATTAGTCGTACATAATATTTCTTTACAGCATTGTTTTTGGTAGTTACTCGTATAATATACTTGACTCATTTCATACTATTCGAACATGTATACATATTTATCTTGATCATTAAATTGTTGTATATACATAAAGACGATAATTAAATACTTGAGTTGTATTTTGAAAACTATACAAAAGTATTTTTACATAAAACCCCCTCGAGTTTTATAATTTACAATAAGGACCCTAACCAATTATAGAACTTCAAATTCTCTTTCTTTTAGTCTGACTCGGGTTGGAGTCTGACTAATTCTGACTTGAATATAATTCAAGTCAACCTATATTCAATCATATTCCAATACAAATTTGAATACAAGAATCCCTGAATCCAGTTAACAATATATTCATTTTGACTGAATCAAACCATAGATATTCATCCATTATCCGGATATTCCATTTTCCTGATTATACAGTTACAACATGTTTACTGATATCATGGTTTTGGTCAGTCATCCAGTTTACATATTCCAATACTACAACACTGTTAAAACACTACGGGGTTTAAAGGGGTAGATTGGTACGGAAGGTGTTAAAGGTGGCACGAGGTGGTCAGATTAAGACACCTAACATGAATACTGTTGCTGTTGTACCGTGGCATAACGGTTCCTTGTACTCTCCATTTGCCCTGACCTCTAGCATATAGAGATCCCCCTCGTATACACTGGCATTCTTCTGTACCAAGCTACAAACAACTGCGTTAAACAATATTCCATAATATTCTACAACATAATACTCTAGAAAATACTGTTACTCTGCCATTCTCACTCCACTTTTCTTTGGGACTTACCGAGCGACCTGTTCGCTGACGACATTCTATTTCCTTCTTCTTTGAATGTCGTCAGGTGCGTCAGACCAAGTTGAGACCGAGCCAACAACTGAAGATTTGGAGCAGTTCCAAGAAGATCCAGAGCTCTAGACTTTGTACTTGTTCTTTCCAGTATTTCCTTTTATTATTATGCCACTGTTTAGGCATTGCTTTCTTTTTTTCATTCCAGTTGTATTTTCATTTCATGCATTGTATAAAGAATGTTATTAATAAAAGTTGCTGTTATCTCAATCTCATTTGTCTCTTGTGATTATTTTATATTGCTTAGTTACGCTTAGCGTATGTACTTCTGAGTACATACGTAGCGGGCCTCGTCACGACCACTTCGCCGTACATTGGGAAGCGGGGCGTGACAGGTTTTGTTGGTGGCCCATGCAGGTCAGAGCTGTATGGAACACTACCATGCAGTTCTGTTCTGCGTGAACAACCTAAGCAATATAACACAAGAAACAGCAACTGAAAACATTCTTTATATTACATATTCCTTGAATCCATCTTGAACTCCACCTTCGGTTTTCTTGAAGTCCATCTCTCCACTTTTGAATCCTTAATTCTTAATCATCCTTTCTATTTGTATCTTGTAGACTTATTAGTTCAATTGGTTAGAGTATCAATCGACGGAGCTCGAAGAAGACATCATCCTAATCCTGTTTCCTTACTCTGTTACATCATCCTTCTTGAGTAATTTCGAGGACGAAATTATTTTTAAGGAGGGTAGAATGTAATGACCCCAAAATCTTTATACATTTGTATTATCCCTCTTCAATAATATACCGTATTTATTTGTACTTGGTATTTTCCTTTTTCTATTAAATTTATTATTATTTTATTCCTTAATCTATTATGTATTTTTTTCTAGGTACAATTTCATTTTCTTATATTTAAGTTTTTAACTTCTCATTCTTATTTTTCCTTTCATAAATATTTAACCCAAATCCATTATTCTAATTCTCTACAGCCCATCTAAAAAGCCCATTTTCTTTTTAAGCAACATCATATATTTAATTCTAATTAAATATATGCATGAACAACCTTATAGCTCATTGGTTAAGTCCTTGTATTGTTATTCCATAAATCACATGTTCAAATCCCCATTCTTGCAATTATTTTTTTATCATTTTTTATTCTTCCCATAACCTACAAATGAGACCTTTCATTTCCAAAATGAATGGTGACCTTTCATTTCTCTTTTAATTCTCATGTTAAATGCATATATTATTATTCACCATTACAACATCTTTATTTGTCCTCCTCCATCTTTTCCTTCCTCATATTTTTCTATCTCTCACTTCTTCCTCTTCACCAAGATGACAAGAAGAAGAATATGAAGAAGTCTTCAAGAAGGTCTCGCTAGTAACGCGAGGCTATCGGCGGATAGACAAGTCCGGTGACAATACCGGCTTGTGCATGTAAGTCCCTTCTCTCTCCTTTTCCCCCACCTCTTATTTTCCTCTTGTCATGCATCGTGAACCCTCTATTCTTTTCATATCATAATCCATAAGAGAAGATACACATAAACATATACATATACATATACATAAGTTTAGATATATATGATTTTATATGGTTTAATAATATCTTATTATCTCTTGTTCAAATTAAAGAATTTTTAATTCTTTGTTCATGGCTAGGAATGTTTATTACAACTTGTGAGAACACAAATTTCATGCCACAATATATCTATAATGTCACATGAAATCGGTTTGTTTATTAAAATAAAAATAAAAGCTTGCATAAAAATACTAGTTAATCTTTTTGCCGATTTTAGTATACACATCAATACCTTTAGGTTTAAAATAATTTTTAGACATTGATTTTTACTTCTGAAAATTTCATGGAATTTACATATGATAGATTATATTATTTTATACATGCTGTAAAAAATTTAGATTGATCCGCATAACGGTTTGTGAATTACATCGTATTTATTCACTGATCGTAAAACAGAAAACTGCAGTTATCGGTCAATTTCTAGGACATATAACTTGGTATACCGGTATCCAAATTGAGCAAACTCAGGTGTTTTTCATATCTACATCGAATGATCTAGATTTTCTTAGTTTTATAGTTTTACTGAAAACCCATCTATGATATAGAAAACTGCGTTACAATATTAACTGACGGATCTGGACAGAATCTGTTCCGATTCGCACACTGTTTTTAAATTGGACATAACTCGAACACCCGATGTCCGTTTGTGACAAAATTTAGATGTGTAGATGCACCATTGATAGAACTATAATTTTCTGTATGTTATATTACTTCGGAATGCATGAAACAACCTGATATAGGCTTTGCAATAGAATATATAGTTGCTGTCCAGAAATCTGAATTTCTGTTTTAAACGCTGATATTAAAATGATCATAACTAGAACTTCAGAAATCCAAATCTTATGAATCTTGGTGTTTTAGATAAGTACATCGAAAGACCTAAAAGTTTCTAATAATCTTAGTAACCTGAAACCCGATAGAAATTAACTCAAACTGCGTTTTAAAAATATATGACGGTGCCGAATAGATTCTGATTTGTTTTGCGCGACGATACGAAAACATATATATCTCTCAAACCGGTAGTCGTATTTAGGTAAAACTGGAACTCACGCATGCAAAACACTTAGAGCCATATTTTTGTTTATGTTCTTGCATTCGTTTGACTTCATTAATTAGTCGTACATAATATTTCTTTACAGCATTGTTTTTGGTAGTTACTCGTATAATATACTTGACTCATTTCATACTATTCGAACATGTATACATATTTATCTTGATCATTAAATTGTTGTATATACATAAAGACGATAATTAAATACTTGAGTTGTATTTTGAAAACTATACAAAAGTATTTTTACATAAAACCCCCTCGAGTTTTATAATTTACAATAAGGACCCTAACCAATTATAGAACTTCAAATTCTCTTTCTTTTAGTCTGACTCGGGTTGGAGTCTGACTAATTCTGACTTGAATATAATTCAAGTCAACCTATATTCAATCATATTCCAATACAAATTTGAATACAAGAATCCCTGAATCCAGTTAACAATATATTCATTTTGACTGAATCAAACCATAGATATTCATCCATTATCCGGATATTCCATTTTCCTGATTATACAGTTACAACATGTTTACTGATATCATGGTTTTGGTCAGTCATCCAGTTTACATATTCCAATACTACAACACTGTTAAAACACTACGGGGTTTAAAGGGGTAGATTGGTACGGAAGGTGTTAAAGGTGGCACGAGGTGGTCAGATTAAGACACCTAACATGAATACTGTTGCTGTTGTACCGTGGCATAACGGTTCCTTGTACTCTCCATTTGCCCTGACCTCTAGCATATAGAGATCCCCCTCGTATACACTGGCATTCTTCTGTACCAAGCTACAAACAACTGCGTTAAACAATATTCCATAATATTCTACAACATAATACTCTAGAAAATACTGTTACTCTGCCATTCTCACTCCACTTTTCTTTGGGACTTACCGAGCGACCTGTTCGCTGACGACATTCTATTTCCTTCTTCTTTGAATGTCGTCAGGTGCGTCAGACCAAGTTGAGACCGAGCCAACAACTGAAGATTTGGAGCAGTTCCAAGAAGATCCAGAGCTCTAGACTTTGTACTTGTTCTTTCCAGTATTTCCTTTTATTATTATGCCACTGTTTAGGCATTGCTTTCTTTTTTTCATTCCAGTTGTATTTTCATTTCATGCATTGTATAAAGAATGTTATTAATAAAAGTTGCTGTTATCTCAATCTCATTTGTCTCTTGTGATTATTTTATATTGCTTAGTTACGCTTAGCGTATGTACTTCTGAGTACATACGTAGCGGGCCTCGTCACGACCACTTCGCCGTACATTGGGAAGCGGGGCGTGACAGGTTTTGTAATGTAATGACCCCAAAATCTTTATACATTTGTATTATCCCTCTTCAAAAATATACCGTATTTATTTGTACTTGGTATTTTCCTTTTTCTATTAAATTTATTATTATTTTATTCCTCAATTTATTATGTATTTTTTTTCTAGGTACAATTTTTTTCTTATATTTAAGTTTTTAACTTCTCGTTCTTATTTTTCCTTTCATAAATATTTAACCCAAATCCATTATTCTTATTCTCTACAGCCCATCTAAAAAGCCCATTTTCTTTTTAAGCAACATCATATATTTAATTATAATTAAATATATGCATGAACAATCTTGTAGCTCATTGGTTAAGTCTTTACATTGTTATTGCATAAGTCACATATTCAAATCCCCATTCTTGCAATTATTTTTATCATTTTTTTATTTTTCTCATAACCTACAAATGAGACCTTTCATTTCCAAAATGAATGGTGACCTTTCATTTCTCTTTTAATTCTCATGTTAAATGCATATATTATAATTCACCATTACACCATCTTTATGGTCCTCCTCTATCTTTTCCTTCCTCACATTTTCTATCTCTCACTTCTCCCTCTTCACCTAAAGTTCAAAAAGAAGAACATGAAGAAGTGTTCAAGAAGGTCTCGCTACTAACGCGAGGCTATCGGCGGATAGACAAGCCCGGTGACAATACCGGCTTGTGCATGTAAGTCCCTTCATTTTTTCCTTCCTCCATCTCTTTCTTTTTCTCTTTATATTTCTCTTGTTTTATATTGCCATGAAAAACTTCCCTTAACATATCATAGTTCCTAAATAATTAATTAAATGGATACATACATAAATAATGAACACACAAACATACACACATATATAGTTTGTATAGTTTGTAAAGTCTTTTTCATTACTCTCAATTCACATGTTAAGATTTCATAGTGATCAATTAGGATTGCATGTTTGTTGTTTTATTTTAAATCACTTTATTTAAAATTTGTATTAAAAAAAAATGATGAAGTTACGAATAAATACCATGGTTTTCTCATTTCTCACATATGACATATCAATACCTTTAGTTTTAAAATAATTTTTATACATTTGTATTATCCCTCTTCAAAAACCTGTCACGCCCCGCTTCCCAGTGTACGGCGAAGTGGACGCGACGAGGTCCGCTACGTATGTACTCAGAAGTACATACGCTAAGCGTAGCTAAGCAATATAAAATATTACACAAGAGACAAGAGTATAAAAAGAACAGCAACTTTTATTTATTAACATTCTTTGTACAATACATGAAAGGAAATACAACTGAAATAAAAGATGCCTAAACAGTGGCATAACAGGAAATGAAAAGTACAGAAAGGAAAAGTGTACAATGAAACTACAGTGCAGGGTCTTCAGTAAACTGCTCCAAGTCTTCTTGAGATGGCTCGATCTCCGCCGGGTCCAAACCACCTGACGACATTCAAAGAAGAGAGAAACAGAATGTCGTCAGCGAACAGGTCGCTCGGTAAGTCCCAAAGATAAGAGAGGAATAGACAGAGAGTAAGAGAGGGAGAGTGTAGCTTTTAATGTTGTATTATAATATTGTAATGTTGTATTAACGCTGTTGTTTGTAGCCTGGTACAGAAGATGCCAGTGTATACGAGGGGAGTCCCACTTACACCGGGGACTTTGGTAACCTGTAGTACAAGGCTCCGTCGATAATACCACGGAACAACGGCATGGATGTAATTACGTCTTAAGTGACCACCTCGTGCCACCTTTAACATATTCCGTACCAGTCTACCCCTTAAACCCCGCGATGTCTTGTTTGTATTGTTATCTTGTAAAATTGTGTTGATTGTATGAGTGATTAACTGACTGACCGAAACCATGATATCAGGAAACGGCTATAACCATAGAGTCATGTAAATGGAATACTGGGAATCATGTAAAAGGAATATCCATGGTTCGGTTCAGTCAAGTTATATATTGTTAACTGGATTCTGGGATTCATGTATTCATCTTGAGTTGAAATATAAAGAATATAGATTGACTTGAATTATATTCAAGTCAGAAATAGTCAGACTCTAACCCGAGTCAGACTAGAGAAGATAATTTGAAGTTCTTTATTTGTTAGGGGCCTTATTGTAATTTATAAAACTTGAGGGGGTTTATTGTAAAAATACTATTGTATATTTTTCAAAATACAACTTAAGTATTTAATTATCGTCTTTATGTACATAAAATAATTTAATGATCAAGATAAATATGTATACATGTTCGAATAACATGAAATGAGTCAAGTATATTATTCGAGTAACTACCATAAACAATGCTGTAAAGAAATATTATGTACGACTAATTAATCAAGTTGAACGAATGCGGAATATAAACAGAGATATGTCTCTAAATGTTTTGCATGCGTAAGTTCCAGTTTCACCTAAATACGACTACCGGTTTGAGAGATATATATGTTTTCGTATCGTCGCGCAAAACGGATCAGAATCTATTCGGCACCGTCACATATTTTTAAAACGCAGTTTGAGTAATTTCTATCGGGTTTCAGGTTACAAAGCTTATTATAAAATTGTAGGTATTTCGATGTACTTATCCAAACACCAAGATTCATAAGATTTGGATTTCTGAAGCTCTAGTTATGATCATTTTAATATCAGCGTTTAAAACAGAAATTCAGATTTCTGGACAGCAACTATATATTCTATTGCAAAGCCTATATCAGGTTGTTTCATGCATTCCTAAGTAATATAATATACAGAAAATTATAGTTCTATCAATGGTGCATCTACACATCTAAATTTTGTCACAAACGGACATCGGGTGTTCGAGTTATGTCCAATTTAAAAACAGTGTGCGAATCGGAACAGATTCTGTCCAGATCCGTCACTTAATATTGTAATGCAGTTTTATTTATCTTAGATGGGTTTTTAGTAAAACTATAAAACTAAGAAAATCTATATCATTCGATGTAGATATGAAAAACACCTGAGTTTGCTCAATTTGGATACCGGTATACCAAGTTATGTGTCCTAGAAATTGACCGATAGCTGCGGTTTTCTGTTTTACGATCAGTGAATAAATACGATGTAATTCCTAAACCGTTATGCGGATCGATCTAAAATTTTTACAGCGTGTACAAAATAATAATTCTATCATATGTAAATTTCCTGAAATTTTCAGAGTTAAAAATTAATTTCTAAAAATTATTTTAAACCTAAAGGTATTGATGTGTATACTAAAATCGGCAAAAAGATTAACTAGTATTTTTATGCAAGCTTTATCCTTTCTTTTAATAACCAAACCGATTCCATGAGATATCGTAGATATATTATGGATTGAAATCTATGTTCTCACAACTTGTAATAAACATTCATAATCATGATGAAAGAATTAAAAATACTTTAATTTGAACCAGAGATAATAAGATATTATTAAACCATATTGTATCATATATATCTAAACTTATGTATATGTATATGTATATGTTTATGTGTGTCTTCTCTTATGGATTATGATATGAAAAGAATAGGGGGTTCACGATGTATGACAAGAGGAAAAAATAGAGGTGAGGGGAAAGGAAAGAGAAGGGACTTACATGCACAAGCCGGTATTGTCACCGGGCTTGTCTATCCGCCGATAGCCTCGCGTTACTAGCGAGACCTTCTTGAAGGCTTCTTCATGTTCTTCTTCTTGTCATCTTGGTGAAGAGGAAGAAGTGAGAGATAGAAAAATATGAGGAAGGAAAAAATGGAGGAGGACAAATAAAGATGTTGTAATGGTGAATAATAATATATGCATTTAACATGAGAATTAAAAGAGAAATGAAAGGTCACCATTCATTTTGGAAATGAAAGGTCTCATTTGTAGGTTATGGGAAGAATAAAAAATGATAAAAAATAATTGCAAGAATGGGGATTTGAACATGTGACTTATGGAATAACAATGCAAGGACTTAACCAATGAGCTATAAGGTTGTTCATACATATATTTAATTAGAATTAAATATATGATGTTGCTTAAAAAGAAAATGGGCTTTTTAGATGGGCTGTAGAGAATTAGAATAATGGATTTGGGTTAAATATTTATGAAAGGAAAAATAAGAATGAGAAGTTAAAAACTTAAATATAAGAAAAAGAAATTGTACCTAGAAAAAAAAATACATAATAGATTGAGAAATAAAATAATAATAAATTTAATAGAAAAAGGAAAATACCAAGTACAAATAAATACGGTATATTATTGAAGAGAGATAAAACAAATGTATAAAAATTTTGGGGTTGTTACATTCTACCCTCCTTAAAAATAATTTCGTCCTCGAAATTACTCAAGAAGGATGGTATAATAGAGTAAGGAAACAGGATTAGGATGATATCTTCTTCGAGCTCCGTCAATTGATACTCTAACCAATTGAGCTAATAAGTCTACAAGATATAAATAGAAAGGATGAATAAGAATTAAGGATTCAAAAGTGGAGAGATGGAGTTCAAGGAAACCGAAGGTGGAGTTCAAGATGGATTCAAGGAATATGTAATGTAAAGAATGTTTTCAGTTGCTGTTTCTTGTGTTATATTGCTTAGGTTGTTCACGCAGACCAGAATTGCATGATAGGGATTCATACAGCTCTGACCTGCATGGGCCACCAACAAAACCTGTCACGCCCCGCTTCCCAGTGTACGGCGAAGTGGACGCGACGAGGTCCGCTACGTATGTACTCAGAAGTACATACGCTAAGCGTAGCTAAGCAATATAAAATAATCACAAGAGACAAATGATATTGAAATAACAGCAACTTTTATTTATTAACATTCTTTGTACAATACATGAAAGGAAATACAACTGAAATAAAAGATGCCTAAACAGTGGCATAACAGGAAATGAAAAGTACAGAAAGGAAAAGTGTACAATGAAACTACAGTGCAGGGTCTTCAGTAAACTGCTCCAAGTCTTCTTGCGATGGCTCAATCTCGGCCGGGTCCAAATCACCTGACGACATTCAAAGAAGAGAGAAACAGAATGTCGTCAGCGAACAGGTCGCTCGGTAAGTCCCAAAGATACGAGAGGAATAGACAGAGAGTAAGAGAGGGAGAGTGTAGCTTTTAATGTTGTATTATAATATTGTAATGCTGTATTAACGCTGTTGTTTGTAGCCTGTTACAGAAGGATGCCAGTGTATACGAGGGGAGTCTCTATATGCCAGAGACTAAGGGCACGTATAGTACAAGGAACCGTTTATGCCACGGTACAACAGCAACTGAATATAGGTTAGGTGTCTTAATCTGACCACCTCATTCCACTTTTAACATCTTCCGTACCAATCTACCCCTTTAAACCCCGCGATGTCATATTTGTATTGTTATCTTGTAAACTTGTAATGATTGCTTGATTGACTTGATTGACTGACCGAAACCATGATATCAGGAAACGGTTATAACCGTAGAGTCATGTAAATGGAATACTGGAAATCATGTAAAAGGAATATCCATGGTTCGGTTCATTCAAACAGATTGTTAACTGGATTCTGGGATTCATGTATTCAAGTTGTATTGGAATATAAAGAATATAGATTGACTTGAATTATATTCAAGTCAGAAATAGTCAGACTCTAACCCGAGTCAGACTAAAAGAAAGATAATTTGTAGTTCTTTATTTGTTAGGGGTCTTATTGTAATTTATAAAACTTGAGGGGGTTTATTGTAAAAAGTAATATTGTATAGTTTGCAAAATACACCTCAAGTATTTGTTATTCGTCTTTATGTATATACAACAATTTAATGATCAAGATAAATATGTATACATGTTCGAATAGCATGAAATGAGTCAAGTATATTATACGAGTAACTACCAAAAACAATGCTGTAAAGAAATATTATGTACGACTAATTAATCAAGTCAAACGAATGCGAGAACATAAACAAAAATATGGCTATAAGTGTTTTCCATGCGTGAGTTCCAGTTTCACCTAAATACGACTACCGGTTTGAGAGATATATATGTTTTCGTATCGTCGCGTAAAACAGATCAGAATCTATTCGGCACCGTCACATATTCTTAAAACGCAGTTTGAGTTAATTTCTATCGGGTTTCAGGTTACGAAGCCTATTATAAAATTGTAGGTATTTCGATGTACTTATCCAAAACACCAAGATTCACATGATTTGAATTTCTGAAGCTCTAGTTATGATCATTTTAATATCAGCGTTTAAAACAGAAATTCAGATTTCTGGACAGCAACTATATATTGTATTGTAAAGCCTATATCAGGTTGTTTCATGCATTCCTAAGTAATATAATATACAGAAAATTATATTTCTATCAATGGTGCATCTACACATCTAAATTTTGTCACAAACGGACATCGGGTGTTCGAGTTATGTCCAATTTAAAAACAGTGTGCGAATCGGAACAGATTCTGTCCAGATCCGTCACTTAATATTGTAATGCAGTTTTCTTTATCTTAGATAGGTTTTCGGTAAAACTATAAAACTAAGAAAATCTAGATCATTCGATGTATATATCAAAAACATCTGAGTTTGCTCAATTTGGATACCGGTATACCAAGTTATATGTCCTAGAAGTTGACCGATAACTGCAGTTTTCTGTTTTACGATCAGTGAATAAATACGATGTAATTCCTAAACCGTTACGCGGATCGATCTAAAATTTTTACAGCGTGTACAAAATAATATATTCTATCATATGTAAATTTCCTGAAATTTTCAGAGTTAAAAATTAATTTATAAAAATTATTTTAAAACTAAAGGTATTGATATGTATACTAAAATCGGCAAAAAGATTAACTAGAATTTTCATGCAAGCTTCATCTTTTCTTTTAATAACCAAACCGATTCCATGAGATATCGTAAATATATTGTGGCATGAAATCTATGTTCTCACTACTCATAATAAACATTTATAGTCATGAACAAAGAATTGAAAACACTTTAATTTGAACAATAGGTAATAAGATATTATTAAACCATATATAACCATATGTATCTAGACTTATATATATGTATATGTTTATGTTTATTTTTCTCTTAAGGATTACGATATGGATAAAAACGGGTTCACGAGATATGAAAAGAGAAGAATAAAGAGATGGAGGGAGGGAGAGAGAGAGAAGAGACTTACATACACAAGCCGGTATTGTCACCGGGCTTGTCTATCCGCCGACAGCCTCGCGTTACTAGCGAGACCTTCTTGAAGAGTTCTTCATGTTCTTCTTCTTGGACTTTAGGTGAAGAGGGAGAAATGAGAGATAGAAAAATATGAGGAAGGAAAAGATGGAGGAGGACAATTAAGATGGTGTAATGGTGAATTATGTATAATAATATATGCATTTAACATAAGAATTAAAAGAGAAATGAAAGGTCACCATTCATTTTGGAAATGAAAGGTCTCATTTGTAGGTTATGAGAAGAATAAAAAAAATGATAAAAAATAATTGCAAGAATGGGGATTTGAACATGTGACTTATGGAATAACAATGCAAGGACTTATCCAATGAGCTATAAGGTTGTTCATGCACATATTTAATTAGAATTAAATATATGATGTTGCTTAAAAAGAAAATGGGCCTTTTAGATGGGCTGTAGAGAATAAGAATAATGGATTTGGGTTAAATATTTATGAAAGGAAAAATAAGAATGAGAAGTTAAAAACTTAAATATAAGAAAAAGAAATTGTACCTAGAAAAAATACATAATAGATTGAGAAATAAAATAATAATAAATTTAATAGAAAGAGGAAAATACCAAGTACAAATAAATACGGTATATTTTTGAAGAGGGATAATACAAATGTATAAAGATTTTGGGGTCATTACATTCTACCCTCCTTAAAAAATTTCGTCCTCGAAATTTGTAAAAGGAAAGTGTAACAGTTTCAAAACAATTTGGTGATTGTGAGTGAAAGAATAGAGTTAGGATAGATTCAACGGATATGAAATGATAAGATTCAAGGAATAAAGACTTGTAAGATTCAAATAACATGAATTGTAAAGAATGTTTTAGTTGCTGTTTCTTGTGTTTTATATTTCTTAGGTTGTTCACGCAGACCAGAACTGCATGACAGGGATTCATACAGCTCTGACCTGCATGGGCCACCAACAAAACCTGTCACGCCCCGCTTCCCAGTGTACGGCGAAGTGGACGCGACGAGGTCCGCTACGTATGTACTCAGAAGTACATACGCTAAGCGTAGCTAAGCAATATAAAATATTACACAAGAGACAAGAGTATAAAAAGAACAGCAACTTTTATTTATTAACATTCTTTGTACAATACATGAAAGGAAAAACAACTGAAATAAAAGATGCCTAAACAGTGGCATAACAGGAAATGAAAAGTACAGAAAGGAAAAGTGTACAATGAAACTACAGTGCAGGGTCTTCAGTAAACTGCTCCAAGTCTTCTTGCGATGGCTCAATCTCGGCCGGGTCCAAATCACCTGACGACATTCAAAGAAGAGAGAAACAGAATGTCGTCAGCGAACAGGTCGCTCGGTAAGTCCCAAAGATAAGAGAGGAATAGACAGAGAGTAAGAGAGGGAGAGTGTAGCTTTTAATGTTGTATTATAATATTGTAATGCTGTATTAACGCTGTTGTTTGTAGCCTGGTACAGAAGGATGCCAGTGTATACGAGGGGAGTCTCTATATGCCAGAGACTAAGGGAACGTATAGTACAAGGAACCGTTTATGCCACGGTACAACAGCAACTGAATATAGGTTAGGTGTCTTAATCTGACCACCTCATTCCACTTTTAACATCTTCCGTACCAATCTACCCCTTTAAACCCCGCGATGTCATATTTATATTGTTATCTTGTAAACTTGTAATGATTGCTTGATTGACTTGATTGACTGACCGAAACCATGATATCAGGAAACGGTTATAACCGTAGAGTCATGTAAATGGAATACTGGAAATCATGTAAAAGGAATATCCATGGTTCGGTTCATTCAAACAGATTGTTAACTGGATTCTGGGATTCATGTATTCAAGTTGTATTGGAATATAAAGAATATAGATTGACTTGAATTATATTCAAGTCAGAAATAGTCAGACTCTAACCCGAGTCAGACTAAAAGAAAGATAATTTGTAGTTCTTTATTTGTTAGGGGTCTTATTGTAATTTATAAAACTTGAGGGGGTTTATTGTAAAAAGTAATATTGTATAGTTTGCAAAATACACCTCAAGTATTTGTTATTCGTCTTTATGTATATACAACAATTTAATGATCAAGATAAATATGTATACATGTTCGAATAGCATGAAATGAGTCAAGTATATTATACGAGTAACTACCAAAAACAATGCTGTAAAGAAATATTATGTACGACTAATTAATCAAGTCAAACGAATGCGAGAACATAAACAAAAATATGGCTATAAGTGTTTTCCATGCGTGAGTTCCAGTTTCACCTAAATACGACTACCGGTTTGAGAGATATATATGTTTTCGTATCGTCGCGTAAAACAGATCAGAATCTATTCGGCACCGTCACATATTCTTAAAACGCAGTTTGAGTTAATTTCTATCGGGTTTCAGGTTACGAAGCCTATTATAAAATTGTAGGTATTTCGATGTACTTATCCAAAACACCAAGATTCACATGATTTGAATTTCTGAAGCTCTAGTTATGATCATTTTAATATCAGCGTTTAAAACAGAAATTCAGATTTCTGGACAGCAACTATATATTGTATTGTAAAGCCTATATCAGGTTGTTTCATGCATTCCTAAGTAATATAATATACAGAAAATTATATTTCTATCAATGGTGCATCTACACATCTAAATTTTGTCACAAACGGACATCGGGTGTTCGAGTTATGTCCAATTTAAAAACAGTGTGCGAATCGGAACAGATTCTGTCCAGATCCGTCACTTAATATTGTAATGCAGTTTTCTTTATCTTAGATAGGTTTTTGGTAAAACTATAAAACTAAGAAAATCTAGATCATTCGATGTAGATATCAAAAACATCTGAGTTTACTCAATTTGGATACCGGTATACCAAGTTATATGTCCTAGAAGTTGACCGATAACTGCAGTTTTCTGTTTTACGATCAGTGAATAAATACGATGTAATTCCTAAACCGTTACGCGGATCGATCTAAAATTTTTACAGCGTGTACAAAATAATATATTCTATCATATGTAAATTTCCTGAAATTTTCAGAGTTAAAAATTAATTTATAAAAATTATTTTAAAACTAAAGGTATTGATATGTATACTAAAATCGGCAAAAAGATTAACTAGAATTTTCATGCAAGCTTCATCTTTTCTTTTAATAACCAAACCGATTCCATGAGATATCGTAAATATATTGTGGCATGAAATCTATGTTCTCACTACTCATAATAAACATTTATAGTCATGAACAAAGAATTGAAAACACTTTAATTTGAACAATAGGTAATAAGATATTATTAAACCATATATAACCATATGTATCTAGACTTATATATATGTATATGTTTATGTTTATTTTTCTCTTAAGGATTACGATATGGATAAAAACGGGTTCACGAGATATGAAAAGAGAAGAATAAAGAGATGGAGGGAGGGAGGGAGAGAGAGAGAAGAGACTTACATACACAAGCCGGTATTGTCACCGGGCTTGTCTATCCGCCGACAGCCTCGCGTTACTAGCGAGACCTTCTTGAAGAGTTCTTCATGTTCTTCTTCTTGGACTTTAGGTGAAGAGGGAGAAATGAGAGATAGAAAAATATGAGGAAGGAAAAGATGGAGGAGGACAATTAAGATGGTGTAATGGTGAATTATGTATAATAATATATGCATTTAACATAAGAATTAAAAGAGAAATGAAAGGTCACCATTCATTTTGGAAATGAAAGGTCTCATTTGTAGGTTATGAGAAGAATAAAAAAAATGATAAAAAATAATTGCAAGAATGGGGATTTGAACATGTGACTTATGGAATAACAATGCAAGGACTTATCCAATGAGCTATAAGGTTGTTCATGCACATATTTAATTAGAATTAAATATATGATGTTGCTTAAAAAGAAAATGGGCCTTTTAGATGGGCTGTAGAGAATAAGAATAATGGATTTGGGTTAAATATTTATGAAAGGAAAAATAAGAATGAGAAGTTAAAAACTTAAATATAAGAAAAAGAAATTGTACCTAGAAAAAATACATAATAGATTGAGAAATAAAATAATAATAAATTTAATAGAAAGAGGAAAATACCAAGTACAAATAAATACGGTATATTTTTGAAGAGGGATAATACAAATGTATAAAGATTTTGGGGTCATTACAGAGATAGTGCCCTCAAAGTCAATTATTGGATCGCAGGTACGTGATTGCAATGATTGAGGTAGGACCTATACCGATATGACAGTCTTGCTCGAAATGATAGTTTGCTATCTGGTTTGTCTTTATCATCGTACACATGCTTTAGTTCACTATTGCATGATGATAGAGCCCATAGGATTTTTGCTTGACTACCAGCAGTATGATGGCGATCATATACGTGGGAGCTGAGGTCTTTAAGCACATCCTTAAAGTGTCCCTGGTCTTGGGAGTTTCGAGATAGGGCATCGATACTCCAGAGTAGACTAGTGTATACAGTCGAGACCCCGACGAGGGGCGATGGCCGGTCTCACAAGCCATTGGTGTCAGTAGGATCACCTAAGATGTATACAGGTGCTCATTGGATTATGAGTACACCGGACAGGACTCGCCGGGAACATGCTAGTTGGTATTATACATATCGTCAGATAGAAGTTCCCTGGTGACATGTGTACAGTTTAGTTTGTTGACCTGAGATCGTCATTTGTCTCGTGTGAGTTCCCACTGTGCTTAGATTATTACCCTACCACGCTCAAAGGAGTTGTGCAAACAGGTTTTAGTTGGGTACAGTCCCGAGCCACATGGAGGCAGTGAGCGGATCGTCGGGGATTCATCTCTCCCGGTATTGGGGGTTGATGTCGCACAGTGCACGGGTGGCCATCACTAGAAATCCTCGGCCGAGGTAGTGGAGAATTACTAATTTGGATCAGTAGTTTCTCAGATGGTGATGGGCTTCATACCGACACGATTTATCGCGTTATTAGGGGTCTGACTTTGTCCACCCCTAGACTCGATATGCGATACTATTTAGACGAACGGACTGGACTGCACGGATATTGTCACTGTTAGGCTCAGTAGGGTTTATGGATGAGTTCGCTCGTCAGCTTTCCCTTATAATCAATACATAGGCAACCGTTACGTACAGCTTGTACCTCTGACATGCTAGTGGTTATACCCAGTGCCAGTGTGTTGATGAGTCATTAGAGTCCCCCACAGACACTTTCCTAAGTTCGGGCGAAACATTGTAGAGGCCGTATGGTATTATGGCAAGGTTCGGAAAATGCACGTGCATTTTCGCACGTGTCATTTTTCGGGCAGATAATACTGGTCGGCTTTGGTTTAAGCCAGATTCGAGTATTATACTGTGTAGATATAATATCTTTGTCTCAGATGCATTTGTATTCGGTCGTAATACAAATGCAGGTATGTTTATACTATTACGGGGTTATCCTGAAATTCGTTTCAGGATCGCTTTTGGAAGTTGCCAGTTTCCAGTTTTCTATCAACCCTATTTAACATTCGGTTAAATGTGGATTTATCTTTTCTTCTTGGGTGAGTCATGGGGGTGAGTCGTGCATCTAGATGTTTCTAGATGATGACTAGGATTAGTGACTCATGGTTGCATTAATTGTTCCATTAATATTTTGGTGACTAAGGGTGATGATTCATTAATTCTTAAATGTGTTCATAATATGTGTTAAGGTGACTCATTCTTTCATGATAAGTATCATTTTCTTATGGTCACCACTCCCTCCTCCTACACTCACCCCCTCCCCTCTATAAGTGGCCGGCCACTTCATGTGGTGTGTGTAATGGTTGCTAGAAAAAAGATATAGTTATTTGGTTCATGGAAATTAAGCATACTCATTTCACATTTCCACCCGATCCAAAAGGCAACTTCGTTAACCGTTCATCCATAGCTTTGGACGTAACGAGACAAAGTGTTCTACTCATTTTCTACATCATCTTGGTCGTCTCTTTTAGCAAACTTGACGACCGAGTTGCCTCGGTTCAGAGGCGGGAGCCCGTTTAAACATCCGTCGACGTGGTGCCACCTGGACGAGAAGAATGGAGTTTCAGGAGATCGGAGCAGCCGCAACAAAGCTTGGGATGGTGGTTGAAGACCGAAGGACTCGGATCGTTCGGTATAACATTTCTACCCACTTTGTAATTTGCTAGTTTAGTTTTAATGGCAGATCTGGGTTATAGTACGCGATAGCGCCAGTTGTAAAAAGTTTTTGTTCCGCATTTGGCGTCTGTTAGACGGCCGGCGCGCTACCGTGGACTTACAGTGGTATCAGAGCCTCACCATTAAGCTTTACTAACTTGAGCTAACGCGTTTAAAAGATCGATCGAACGGAATTTCGAAAATCACATTTTTTCAGTATAAAAGTTTCTGTCAATTTTAAACTAGGTCTAAAAATTATTTTGAACATCACAGAAAAACAAGCAGGCTTTTTAAAGAATAATAGAGAAAAACGATACACTGAATTGTCCGTACGACTGCAGAACCGCGGTCCGTACGACTGCAGAACCGCGGTCGTCTTGGCGTTTCAGTTGGTCAGGTTTCTACTGTTTGTTCTTTGTTGGAAATTGTGGTTTTTGGTATATATCTTTTGGGCCCAGTTTTTGTTACTGTACAGCAGATGTTTGTGGGGCTCACTTTGGGATATTTTGTCGATCGAAATTTAAACATGTTAGTTTACGGTACTTACTTTATATCTCCGACCGGGAATGTCATTCGAGCGGTAAACCGCGTCTAATTGCTATAGTTCTTTTAGACAGGTTTGCGAACGTGACATTCACGTTGATGTTCTGTGTTGTGCTGTGATGTTGCGGATTTGTCGTGGTGGATAGCAGGGTGCAATGATAGTGCAGTTTGGATTTATTTGTACATTTGATATTGCAGGGCGAGCGTCCAACATGTGGACTGCCGTCACTGCCTGTTTGTATAATATTCTTTTGGGACACGACCGGGTTAAGGTCGATGTACCCGTTGTACATATTTTTATTTCTGTACTAGGTTTATTCCGCGAAGGAGTGCACGGATAGCCGGGTTCTGGAGGGCAACGGGTCCGTATCTCATGGCTTTGAGAGGCAAAGGGACCTCACTCTAGAATTGGCAGACTATTCGCCGTACTCGTAGGGGGTACAGGTTGACCCAAAGAGGGGTGCTCAATTTACCGGATTCCGTGAAGTGCCGGGTGTTCCATTCACTATGCTGTGGGGGACTACCTCGCTTCAGGTTTTGGCGGGTAACTTGCCGCACCCGTAGGGGTCTAGGTTTCATTGCACAGGCTATCCACATGTCCAGGGGAACGTCGGGTTTCAGCAACGGCTCTGTGAAATCCGGGGATCCCAGATTATCTGTATTGTTCTGTGATGCTTATTACTTTTCTGTAATGTTGCATATTATCATGCCTGGAGTTATTATTATATATTGGTATATATACTATTAGATGTTGTATATGTTTTACACCCGCGCTAGTCCAGCCCCCGCTCTGTCGTTAGTTAAGTAACCTAACGGGTGATGACGGGACCCAGTGGCAAATGCGGATGGCATATACGTACATTTTATTTTCGTTCTTTTCTGGTGTGATTGATTGATGGGACTGCATTGATTCTTATCAATGCAAGGATAAAAAAGACCTATATTTGATGTTGTTGGAAAAAAATTTAAAAAGTGTTATTACAAAGATGTTTCCTTTTGTTTTGCATAGCGGTATTCAGTTGGAATATCCTGCACCTCATTCGACGAGGCAAGGGCAGATATCCCTTCACCGGGAGTGACCCCTTGGGCAGAAGTTTATGTCAGGGTAATAACTTCAATATAGTCGTTTACAAGTTGCTTTGCATCGCGGTATTCAGTTGGAAAATCCTGCACCTCATTCCACGAGGAAAGAGCCAAGATCCCTTCACCGGGAGTGACCTCTTTAGCAAAACGTTTTCGCTACTCTATTTTTATAAAAATCTATCAGGTTCCTTCAACGAGATCAAGTTCATTACGTTAAAGGTTTTTCGCCAAAAACCAGCCGTAGCCCTCCATCATTTCTTATGGATAGTCAGTAGTATTCAAGCTATGTTTGTTGGCCAAAATCAAGGCATAGTGCTTGGTAGCTGCTGAATATTCATCTGCTGCATAGATAGATGTGTTGGTTTGGGACAGTCGTTCTGCCTTGTTGGCCAAAGTCAAGGGCATGTGCGGGTGGGTTCAAATTAACTTGGATAATGACGGGTAGAACTTGACATGTGACTTATGATTTGTTGGCCAAAGTCAAGGTCATAAGAGCAAGAGGCAAAAATAACATCGGGAGTTTCAAACATACAGCAAACTTGCCAGGCATGCACATACCTTCTGGAGTGTGATAACTTGAGTGGCTTCCATCAAGTTATCATACGATGATAGTTGGATCCCGATTCTCACTGATGAGTTGGTTTACTCTTCGGGTGATCCCGACTAATTCATCTTTCAGGTTTGGAGGAGAATTTTGAGATTACAGTGGGAGGTTTCCTGATTAGATAAAGTGATAACCATTCTGATCTAGGTTAGAGTGCACGCAGAGTGCTTCTTTTCTTTCTCTCTTTGGCAGCGACCTTTGACCGACCCTAGACTATGACTCAGTGACCAAGTTGACCGAACCTTCTTAAAATACTGGTCTTTGGATTTTCTATAGTTGCATAAGTCATTACTGCTCCTTATTTTACCCTTTGTATTTCTCAGAACACCCCGTATTACTACGGATATCCATTTCCATTAGATAGATCCATCGTATGGTTATATACGAACTCGAAGGGACTTCTTCGAGGATGGATCCAGGTTCAGAAGAAATAGAATAAGTCATTATTCAGTTGTCTTTTGTTATCACCTTCTCTCAGGTTGCAAGGGCTCCTTAATTTAGGAGAGTACATCTATTACGCTTATTGGATAGTCTTATTCCAAACCATAGGCTAGTGCCGAAAGGTAGAGAATGAAGAAAACCAATTAGCCTAAGTAGGGTGTGCAGAAGGTAATATGTAAAGACAAGATAAAGGGATTAGAAAGAGGGCAAAGCAAATTGCGACTGTTATCATTCACGACCAAACAGCGTACTTCATCGCCACTCCTATTTCATCTTTGCTTTTTTCCCCAGTTCGGGAGAAATAGAATAAGGTATTATTCAGTTGTCTTTTATCATCATCTTCTCTAAGGTTGAAAGTACTCCTAGGATTAGGAGAATACACCTATTATGCTTACTGGATAGTCTTCTTCCAAACCATAGGCTGGTGCCGAACGGTAGGGAAGGAAGAAAACCATTTAGCCTAACGATGGTGTACAGAAGGTAACGACTAAAGACAAATAAAGGGATTTGGAGAGATGGCAAAGAGATATACGGTTATAGTCATGAATTGGATTATGGAAGAGGCATTACTAGGAATACCAGGATACCCCTTCGAAACATTTTCATGTTTCAGTGCATTGTTAAAACGAAAACTGATTTTCCGATTAGATACTTACTCCAGGGTATCTATTTACCAGGTTTCATTCTCATATCTGTATGTTTTTTACAGATGATGAGTGGGAGTAAGTTATTAGGAATAAGGTGATCATCCTCATTATATCGGAATTCGTTGTAATTGGTGATATTTGAGGAAATCGCCTGGGTATAGTTTTCAACCTACGACACACAATGCTTTGAGTTATTCAACTCGGTGGACTTATACAGAGTATTATATGTTGTCCAGTGTCCGTCAGGACAAAGGGGTAGATCCTCGTACTATGTTCTATTTACTTGTGACTTCTCTAGTTTTTAGACAAGTGTTTCGTAGAAATACAATGTCTAAGTTTTGACAAGTTGTGGGTATAAGAATAAAGTAGAGAACCAGGTATCGCAAGTATCGGGATTCTTCTAAGAGATCGAAGATGTAGATTCTTATGATAAGTATTCAGTTGATAGTAATGGTTTTGAGAAACTTGTTTCTCTTTCAGGTTACTCATAATTGGATGGATTCCTAAGTTGAGTAATGCTGATTAGCCTCTCTCCATTAAGTTGATATGCACTGGAAACAGCTGCATGATTTGAATCTGGTTCCAATTAAATTAGTGCCTCTATTTCTATATTGGATATAGAATGGTTCATATCTTAACGATGTTAAGATATGGGGAGTTGTCCAGCTTATGCTTAAAACCAGACACTGGATAACACAAGGCACGTTTCTGTAATGGCTGTTTGTGGGTTGACCTTGGCTTTGACGAGGGTTGACATTTCTACCATCTGGAAGATCAATAGTGATATTGTTCTTGACTCGACACAGTTTTAGTAAAATGGATTTTTTTTCAGAAAACAGCAGTGGGAGTATGGTAGAACTGGAAGAGATTCCAGAACCGCAAACGATTACGGAAAATTTAATAGGACCTATATATTCAAGCAGATTTGACATTCCATTAGCTACTCCGCAGATATGATGGGTAACCTCAGACACCCGAGAGGTACTCAGGTAGCCTCAAGGACGGTGACAGGGAGGTTCTTATTTACCCAGACTTGACACTACTGTTGTTCCAGACTATGAGACCCAGCAAGAGGATAAGTATAACGTCGTTCTAAACTAGTTTTAGAAGTGTACGTAGATATTATTCTTCCAGAAGGTTATCGTAGTCAGTGGGAGCAGCGGAAGCATAGTGGGCAAATAGCTTATGTCTATTTATAGACTTCAGCAATTATAGTGGAGAAAGATCATCTAATTTTGATGAGACAGTCATGGTTTTGACTTCATCAGAATAGGGGATGGATCTGTTAAGAAGGTAGTAGGGTGTGATGTCCTGGTATTTGGATGACATATACAGAGTAGGAAGTAAAATTCCTATACTACGATCGGTTGTACTGTGGTCGTCACACAGTTGTTTCTCCAGACAGGATATGGATATAATATCAGACATTCTGGTTACTAGATCTATGGTTTTAGATCTAGATTTGGGTAAGTTTCCCAATATGGGTACTTTGACAGTATTCTAATGGTATTTTAGAATAGATGACTCCTGGCATGGTGGTGTACCTGCAGGTGATGGAGTCACCCTATCTAAAGGTGTCTTACAGACTAAAGGAGAGAGGGATGTGCATGATTGGCAGATCACTTGCTTAGGCAATTGAGTCAATCATGAGATATCAAGTACCATACCAGATGTTGTTTTTTGCACTTGATGCGATAAGTTTATATTAATCCAATCCTGAAGAAACATAAGGAAGCAATTTTAGAACATAAGTGCTTGTTCTATGGATTTGATGACGGCAGCCTCCTTCGGGAGACGGTTATCATTCCAGGCTTCAAAGGTGACATGGCTGACAGAGTGATTGTCAGAGTTATAGTTTTCCCTAGTCGAGGGACAATATTTTGGACAGGTGGTCCAAATGGATACTGTGGGAGGCATGGTGCTGGATACTGATTAGGTTCAGTTATCGATACAGTCTAAAGAGTTTGGATTTGGAGTTCATTTATGAACTAGGTCCAATCAGATATCCAGACATATTCTAAGACAGGTATTACTCGATTCGGGAGATGGCTTTCTCCGCGAATTTGAGATCTAAAGAGATATAGAAAGAAACATCAGGGCGGATCCACTCACTGAGGCTATTTCTTGAACACAAGAGTTTTACAAACTAGCTTTGTGAAACTGATTAGTAGAGGAGTTGGATGTTCGGTATCTCACGGGCTGTGAGTATGCGACATCGCAATAATTAGCCTTAAGTGCAAGTGGGAGATTGTTGGAGATAGTGCCCTCAAAGTCAATTATTGGATCGCAGGTACGTGATTGCAATGATTGAGGCAGGACCTATACCGATATGATGGTCTTGCTCAAAATGATAGTTTGCTATCTGGTTTGTCTTTATCATCGTACACATGCTTTAGTTCACTATTGCATGATGATAGAGCCCATAGGATTTTTGCTTGACTACCAGCAGTATGATGGCGATCATATACGTGGGAGCTGGGGTCTGTAAGCACATCCTTAAAGTGTCCCTAGTCGTGGGAGTTTCGAGATAGGGCATCGATACTCCAGAGTAGACTAGTGTATACAGTCAAGACCCCGACGAGGGGTGATGGCCGGTCTCACAAGCCATTGGGGTCTGTAGGATCACCTAAGATGTATACAGGTGCTCATTGGGTTATGAGTACACCGGACAGGACTCGCCGGGAACATGCTAGTTGGTATTATACATATCGTCAGATAGAAGTTCCCTGGTGACAAGTGTACAGCTTAGTTTGTCGACCTGAGATCGTCATTTGTCTCGTGTGAGTTCCCAATGTGCTTAGATTACTACCCTACCACGCTCAAAGAAGTTGTGCAAACAGGTTTTAGTTGGGTACAGTCCCGATCCACATGGAGGCAGTGAGCGAATCGTCGGGGATTCATCTCTCCCGGTATTGGGGGTTGATGTCGCACAGTGCACGGGTGGCCATCACTAGAAATCCTCGGCCGAGCTAGTGGAGAATTACTGATTTGGATAAGTAGTTTCTCAGATGATGATGGGCTTCATACCGACACGATTTATCGCGTTATTAGGGGTCTGACTTTATCCACCCCCTAGCTCGATATGCGATACTCTTTAGACGAACGGACCGGACTGTACGGATATTATCACTGTTAGGCTCAGTAGGGTTTATGGATGAGTTCGCTCGTCAGCTTTCCCTTCCAATCAATATATAGGCAACCGTTACATACAGCTTGTACCTCTGACGTGCTAGTGGTTATACCCAGTACCAGTGTGTTGATGAGTCATTAGAGTCCCCCACAGACACTTTCCCAAGTTCGTGCGAAACGTTGAAGAGGCCGTATGGTATTATGGCAAGGTTCGGAAAATGCACGTGCGTTTTCGCACGTGTCATTTTTCGGGCAGATAATACTGGTCAGCTTTGGTTTAAGCCGGATCCGAGTATTATACTATGTAGATATAATATCTTTGTCTCAGATGCATTTTTATTCGGTCGTAATACAAATGCGGGTATGTATATACTATTACGGGGTTATCCTGAAATTCGTTTCAGTATCGCTTTTGGAAGTTGCCAGTTTCCAGTTTTCTATCAGCCGTATTTAACATTCGGTTAAATGCGGATTTATCTTTTCTTCTTGGGTGAGTCATGGGGGTGAGTCGTGCATCTAGAAGTTTCTAGATGATGACTAGGATTAGTGACTCATGGTTGCATTAATTGTTCCATTAATGTTTTGGTGACTATGGGTGATGATTCATTAGTTCTTAAATGTGTTCATACTATGTGTTAAGGTGGCTCATTCTTTCATGATAAGTATCATTTTCTTGTGGTCACCACTCCCTTCTCCTACACTCACCCCCTCCCCTCTATAAGTGGCCGGCCACTTCATGTGGTGTGTGTAATGGTTGCTAGAAAAAAGATATAGTTATTTGGTTCATGGAAATTAAGCATACTCATTTCACATTTCCACCCGATCCAAAAGGCAACTTCATTAACCATTCGTCCATAACTTTGGACGTAACGAGACAAAGTATTCTACTCATTCTCTACATCATCTTGGTCGTCTCTTTTAGCAAACTTGACGACCGAGTTGCCTCGGTTCAGAGGCGGGAGCCCGTTTAAAGATCCGTCGACGTCGTGCCACCTGGACGAGAAGACTGGAGTTTCAGGAGATCGGAGCAGCCGCAACAAAGCGTGGGATGATGGTTGAAGACCGAAGGACTCGGATCGTTCGGTATAACATTTCTACCCACTTTGTAGTTTGTTAGTTTAGGTTTAATGGCAGATCCGGGTTATAGTACACGATAGCGCCAGTTATAAAAAGTTTTTGTTTCGCATTTGGCGTCCGTTAGACGGCCGGGGCGCTACCGTGGACTTACACATAAGATGTTCGGATAGTTTATAATAGCAGGCTTTGGTTTAAGCCAGATTATTGGATTTATGCAGTCTCAGTATATCCGTGTTTTTTGTAAATACGGATGGGAGGGGCATTCTCGTAATTAGTCGAGAAGCTTCTAGAAAAAGGTGACTCATTAGTTTTAATTCATTTGTGAATTAAACTTAATGAGGTGGAGAGCTTATGTGTTATTATCATTAATTGCACCATGACTCATGAGATAATTCATCTCAAGAATTAAATGAAGCATGAATGATATTTGTGCAAGATATTTTTGCAAGATATTTTTTTATGCTTCATATTATTCAAAGTGAGAAAGGTTCATATTCATTATAACAAACACACTCTCTCTCCTCAAGCTCTCCTCTTCTTCAACTTAACGCTAATCCTCTCATGTGTTGAGATCCCAAGTGTTAGAAAGACTAATAGATCCTTAATCTACTTCTATATCGTCTAGGTCATTTGGATTAGCAATCCTAGCCACTTAGTTACCTCAAGTTAGAGGTTAAAACTTGAAGGAGGAACTCTCGGGTGGATCTTCTATTACATCGAGGAGGCCGACGAGGAGGTGAACAACAAGAACAAGAAGGACTAGTATCTTGAGGTATAATCATCTATCATAGTAGTTTAGCACTTCTAGATAGTTGTTAGTTAGGGTTTAGCAAAGATCCATAAAGTTAGTCGATATTACCTTAAACAAAATGATTGTTTTACCTATTCCACCTCCCGCATCTTGTGGGGTGTGTAATGTTGACTTACATCCAGATCACAGATGAACACATTGGATATGCTAGGAATCCGTGTTTCGTTTGAGCCTGCAACGAAAGACGGATTACACGGTCGTGATGAATAGCTAAACCCTACACCAGACCCCTACGGGTGCAGCAAACTACCCGCCAAATATCCGAAGTGAAGTAACCACTCTCAACAAAGTAAGTAGGCCACTCGGCACTTCAAAGTACCCAGTAGTTTGTTCTCCCCCACCTTGGGTCTATCCTAGGAGCAGAAAACAGTAAAAGAAATAATATATAATGGTGGCTACAACCTTAACCCGGATGTGAGACCATAAAATAATATTACATCAATTTACAATTTACATCAAATGAAAGATAAAACACTCATCTCACATCCCCGGCTATTCATCCACGACAATCCAACAAGTTCATATACACAAACCAATATCACAGATCACAGATATGTGCAACCCCTACTAATCGACGTATAGCGATTAGCAGACGTTCAGCACATATAACACAGATATAATCCGATTAGCTAAAGTTTATAGAATTCAGATCAATAACCATATTTGAATCTACTCCAAGCACAACACTGTACACAATAATTCCTGAGCAGAAACAAAATATCCCAGAAAACACAAAACCAACACAGAGAGCACCAGAAAAAATTTGGACCAACTCGGAGTCGACTCGGCCGCGGATCCGCGGCGGAACGCTTGGCTCGGCCGCGGTTCCGCGGTGGTCTGACCGAGTTAGGCGCCCAAATTTCTTCTGTGTTATAGAAAAAGCCTGCATGTATTTTTCAGGTCTCTGAAAATATTTTTAGACCCGTTTTAAAAATCGATAGAAAAGGCAATTTTGTATCGTGTTTTCGGGATTTTTCCGTGATCGAAGTTCTAAAAGCTTTGCTAACATGTTAGTTATGGTTTAACCTGGCTCTGATACCACTGTAAGTCTATGTTACCCACCCCAGTAGTTTACGGGGAGGCGGAATAGGTAAAAATCGATTTTTTCTTTACGAGATAACATGGACTAGCCACTAGGATCTTTTCTAAACATTAACTAACAAACTAACTAGGAGTTCTAACTACTATGTTAGATGGTTATACCTCAAGCTTGAACTCCTTCTTCTCTTTGTTGTGGTCCTCCTTGTTGTGAGCTCCTTGGAGTGGTTGTGGATGGTTCATCCTCACCGGTTTCTCAACGTCAAAGAAGATCCACCCGAAGGTCTCTACCTTGAACTCGAACTTCTATAATGAAGTAACTAGAGTGCTTGGTATGCTAAACTAAGAACTCTAGAGTGAGTAGAGAAGGATTTTGGTGGTTTGGTCTCAATGGCCATTGATTTTCAACTCATGAAACACTAGGTCTTGAGAGAGAAGAAGAAGGAGAGACAGCAACCATGAGAGAGAATGTCTACATAATAAATGTGGAGTGAGTTCTCATATTAGGAAAAAAGAATAATAAGTTTTATTAAGATAATTTTCATGGTTGATGTTGATTTGACCATTATCATGTCACAATTAATGCTAAGCAAAATATATTTTGCTCAACAAAATATCTAAGTCAACAATGGTCAACATGGTCAAATGGTTAAACCAAATTATCCATAACACAATTATCTCTAATAAAAATTAGTAATCAATTTCCTCCACCTCATAATGGTTTTAATGAAGTCAATGGTCAAAACCCTAATGAGGTGTCTCCTTCTCTGTCTCTGTCAACTGTATATACATACCCGCATCCGTGTTCCGAAGAACACGAATACAATGAGACTGAACCAACCCAAAATCAAATACTAGGATCTGGCTTAAACCAAAGCCCACTAGTATCAACTGCCAGAACACCAAACGCGCACAAGTACGTGTATGTGAACGAACCCCGTCCTAAAACCATACGACCTCTACTGCGTTTTGCCCAAAGATGAACAACCCTCTGTGTGGGACTCTAAAGACTCGACACTACGCTGGCAGTGGGTTTAACCATAGGTCGCAAGCAGTACTAGCTGTACGTAACGGTCTCCAGGTAGATGTCGATAAGAAGGCCGATGAGGAAAACCCATCCGAACTCCTACTGAGCCTGAATGTGACAATATTCGTACAGTCCGGTATGTTCGTCTAAGAGTATCACATATAGGGCCTAGGGGGGCGGTAAACGTCAGTCCCCTAATAGCGGTATAAGTCGTGTCGGAGTGTAGTCAAAAACACCCTAAGAAACTACTGGAGTACCTACCAGTAAATCTCGCTTGCCCTGGCCAGGGATTTTATGTAATGGCTCTCCAAACACAGCGCAATATCAACCCCCAATACTTGGAGAGACGAATCCTTTCTAACCGCCACTGCCTCCAAGTGCTTCGGGACTGTACCCAACTACTACCTGTTTGCACGACTCAATAGAGCCATGGTAGGGTAGTAATCAAAGAACAGTGGGAACACACTCGAGGCGAAGCAGCAGTGGCAAGTCAACGGACTAAGCTGTACTCATGTCACCTGGGAACTGTTAACTGACGATAGGTATAGTACTAACCAACAGTTTCCAGCGAGTCATGTCCAGTGTACTCGTAACCTAACGAGCACCTGCATACTATCTTCAGTACGACGTACTGATGGCTGTGGGACAAACCATCTCCCCTCCTGGGATGAGAAGCGTATACACTAGTCTACTCTGGAGTGTCGATGCCCTGTCTCGATAATCCTACGACTAGGGACCTGTACAAGGATGTGCTTGTGGACTACCCATCCCCCGCAAGTGTGACTGCCATCACTTCGCTGGTAGTCAAGCAAAGATCCTAAGGGCTCTATCAATATGTATTAGTGATTCGTTAAAAGAAACATATATACATATTAAGACAGATACAAACCAAGTAGCATACTACTATCTTGAGCAAGAATGTTATAAATCCGTGTATATATCTCAAGCTTCCAAAATGTAATTTACCAACCAGTACTATACAATAATGGCCTCTAGGGCATATCACACTAATACTATATTCTGTTTACTTGTGACTTCTCTAATTTTTAGACAAGTGTTTTGTAGAAATACAAAGTCCAAGTTTTGAGAAGTTATAGGTATAAGAATGAAGTAGAGAACCACGTATTGCAAGTATCATGATTTTTCGAGGTGATTGAAGATGTAGATACTTATGTTTGGTATTCAGTTGATAGTAATGGTTTTGAAAACTTGCTTCTCTTTCAGGTTACTCATATCTGGATGCACTCCTGAGTTGAGTAATGTTGATCGGCATCCTTCCATTTAGTTCACATGCACTGGAGACAGCTGCATGATTTGAATCTGGTTCCAATTAAATCAGTGCTTATGTTTCTATATTGTATATAGAATGGTTTATATCCAAACGATGTTAAGGTATATGGAGTTGTCTAGCTTATGCTTAAAACCAGACTCTAGACATACTCAAGGCACGCTTCCGTAATGGCAGTTTATGGGTTATCCCGGGCTATGACGAGGGGTAACTTTCTATCTTCTGGATGATCAATAGTGATATTGTTCTTTACTCGCCACAGTTTTAGCAAAATGGATTTTTTCAGAAAACAGTAGTGGGAGTATGATAGAACTGGAAGTGATTCCAGAACCATAAACGATTATTGAAAATTTAATAGAACCTAAAAATTCAATCGGGTTTGACATTCCATTCGCCACTCCGCAGAAATAGTGGGTAACCTCAGGCGCCCGAGAGGTACTTCGGTATCCTCAAAAAGGGTAACAGGGAGGTTCTTGTTTACCTATACTTACTATTACTGCTATTCTAGACTATGAGACCCGGCATGAGGATGAGTATAGCACCATTCTAAACTAGCTTTAGAAGTGCATGTGTATATGACTCTGCCAGAGGGTTGTTGTGGTCAGTGGGAGCAACGGAAGCGTAGTGGACAAGAAACTTGTGTCTATATATAGATTAAAGAAAGAATAGCGGAGATAGATCATCTATTTTTGATGTGATAGTCATGGACTTTGACTTCATCAGAATAGGAGATAGATCTGTTAAGAAGTTAGTAGGGTGTGATGTTCTGGTATTTGGATGACATACACGTAACAGAAAGTGAAATTCCTATACTACGATCGGTTATACTGTGGTTGTCACACAGTGGTTTCTCCACATAGGATATGGATATTATATCTGGCATTCTGGTTACTAGATCCATAGTTTTAGATCTAGATTTGGGTAGTTTCCAAATCTGGGTACTTAGACAGTATTCTAAAGGTGTTTTAGAATAGACGGCTCCTGACATGGTGGTGTACCTACAGGTGATGGAGTCACCCTCTCTAAAGGTGTCTTAAAGATTAAAGTGGAGAGGGATATGCATGATTGGCATATCACTTGCTTAGGAAATTGAGTTAATCATGAGATATTAAGTACCACACCAGATATTGTTTTTCACTAGATGCAATAAGTTGATATATTAATCCAATCCTGAAGAAACGTTCGGAAGCAGTTTATGAACATAAGTGGATGTTCTAGGGATTTGATAACGACAACCTTCTTCGGGAGACGGTTATCATTCCAGGCTTCCAAGGTGACCTGGATGACAGAGTGACTGTCAGAGTTGTAGTTTTCCCTCTTGACAAGGGGTAGTAGTTTGGACAGGTGGTCCAAGTGGATACTGAGGGTGGCATGGCGTAGGATACTGATTGAATTCAGTTGACGATACTGTCTAAGAAGTTTACTGGATTTGGAGTTCATTTGTGAACTGGGTCCCATCAGATATCCAGACATATTCTAAGACGGGTATTGCTCATTTCGGGAGATGGCTTTCTCCACGAACTTGAGATAAAGAGAGACATAGAAAAAACATTAGAGCGGATCCACTTACTGAGGCTATTTCTCGAACACAATAGTTTCATAAGCGGGCTTTGTGAAACTGATTAGTAGAGAAGTTGGGTGTTCGGTATCACACGGGCTGTGAGTATGCGACACCGCAATAATTAGCCTTAAGTGCAAGTGGAGATTTTTGGCTATAGTGCCCTCAGGTCAATTATTGGATCGTAGGCATGTGATTGCAGTGATTGAGGGAGGACCTATACCGGTAGAACAGTTTTACTCGAGATGATAGTGTGTTATCTGGTTTGTCTTTATCATCATGTACATACTTCAGGTGACATTACAGATCACTATTACATGTTGATAGAGCCTATAAGATTCTTGCTTGACTACCAGCGGTATGATGGCGATTACATACGTGAGAGTTGGGTGGTCTATATGCGCATCCTTAAAGTGTCCCTAGTCATGGGAGTTTCGAGACTGGGTATTGATACTCAATGAGTAGACTGGTGTATACGGATCGAGACCCCGACGAGGGACGGGGCCGGTCTCACAAGCCATTGGTGTCATTTGGTTCACCTAAGATGTATACAGGTGCTCATTGGGTTATGAGTACACCGGACGGACTCGCCGGGAACATACTACTTGGTATTATACCTATTGTCAGATAGCAGTTCCCTGGTGACATGTATACAGGTTAGTTTATCGACCTGAGATCGTTATTTGTCTCGTGTGAGTTCCCACTGTGCTTTGATTACTACCCTACCATGGCTTAAAGGAGTCATGCAAACATGTTTTAGTTGGGTACAGTCCCGAGCCACATGGAGGCAGTGAGCGGGTTGTTAGGGGATTCGTCTCTCCCGGTATTGGGGGTTAATGTCGCGGTGTGCACGGGTGGCCATCACCAGAAATCCTTAGCCAAGGTAGTCGAGAATTACTTATTCGGATCAGTAGTTTCTCAGGTGGTGATGTGCTTTATACCGACACTGAATATTGCGTTATTAGGGGTCTGACTTTATCCACCCCCTAGACCCGATATGCGATACTCATAAACGAATGGACCGCACTGTACGGATATTATCACTGTCAGACTCAGTAAGGTTTCAGGATGAGTTCACTCGTCGGCCTCCCTTTCGCTCAATACATGGGTACCCATTACGTACAGCTAGTGCCACTGACGTGTTTATGGTTAAACCCACTGCCAGCGTATTAACGAGTCTTTAGAGTCCCACACAGAGGGTTTCCCTGGTTCGGGCGAAACATTGTAGAGGCCATATGGTTTTATGGCAGGGTTCGATCATATACGTGCACTTGAGCACGGATCATGATCGGACGGATAATACTAGTGGGCTTTGGTTTAAGCCGGATCCTAGTATTATATTGTTAGATTATTTTCATCTCATTGTATTCGTATTCAGTCGGAATACGAATGCAGGTATGTATATACGGATGAGGGGTGTTCTTGTAATTCGTTACGAGTTTACTTTGAAGATGCCATTTCTTTTTTGTTTAAACATTTGGGTTAATGTTTTATTGTGATGGAAATTGTTAGCATAAGTTTTGTTTTGGTGCATTGATTGTGGCATGGGCTATTGGTGACTCATGGTGTTGAGTCATGGTGTGAGCCCATGTGCCATGCTTGATTCATTTAATGGGTTGTGGGAGATGGAGATATTTTGGTGTGGGATTTTTCCTTAGTTGCTACACACAAATATCACACAATTTCTTCACTTGGTCATTTCTTGAGCTTACACTCTTCATCTCATGGATTCTTCTTCACCTCCATCCATACCCTCTCATGAGTTGAGAATTCATGGCTGTATTGAGACAAAATGATCACACACTCACTCTACTTCACCTTGGGCATCTACGCTAGCAAACTTGATGTTCGAGTTGCTTCGGTTTTGAAGCGGGAGCCCGTATTACTAATCCTCGACATGGATCGTTGTTCACACCATAATATTGTATTATTATATTCCCCATTCTTATTCGTTTTATAAATAAACAGGTGTTTTTTACGCATGTCTGCTACATATTACAGGACAGGTTCTTGGACAGAAAACAGTGTAAACGATGAAAAGACGATGCAAAAGGGACTTTGACCAACAAATAGAAGGATCTTAATCAAGCCTACACAAAAGATCAGTACAAGGCAACGCAAGGTCTAAGATTACAAAGCAAACGGTTAAAAGTCCATTACAATTGTGCACCGGAGATCTGGAAGAAATAGAGAAGCCAAATTGAATAAAGATCCAAAGAAATAAAAAGCCCAAGAAGCCTAGAATCAGTTCCAAAATTTCCAGACATAAAACTTTACCAAAGCTTGGAGTCTACTTTGACTAGGTCTTCCTAAGGATATTTTGGTAAATGCAGACGTGCGAATCAATTGTAACCTAGGTTTTCTATATCTTATAAATAGAATCCCAAATCATTGTATTCTTTTCATGCCTCCCTATGCCTCTTTTTATGAATAAAATTTAGATTTCTTTTGGAGAGCATCGATGCCTCTTTTCATTTCAAAAATTCAGATCTGACAAGTCTTGTGTTGATATTTGGAGAGAGCCATCTGTAAAGTAAGTAGGTAATTTCAATTCTTGCCCTAGGTAATTTTTCATTCTCTGCCCTAGTTTAGATCTTTAATTCCTTGACCTAGTTAAATCTTTAATTCCTTGCCCTAGTTAAATTTAATTCATTGCCCTAGATAAATGATAGATTTAGTTTTTAGATTTAATAAGAAATCCGAACACCCATCGGAATTAACTCGTTTGAGCGATTAGGAAATTCACAACATCCCTGTGGACCAACCCGTACTCACCGGCTAGCTGCAAAGCGACGCCGTTCTTGATTGCGGTTAATAAATAGTTTTTGAGATCAAATCAATCGTCTTCGACGAGGGAGACCAGAGAGAGAACTTCATCGGCGCAGCTGCAAGGATCTTGGGCAGAGGTTGAAGACCGAAGGACACGGATCGATCGGTATAACCTCTCTAAATTCTTTACAGTTAACTAGTATAGGGTTAATGGTACGATCCATTGTTTAGGGTTACGTTAGCGCTGGGTTTTAAAAGTTTTTTTTTCCGCATTTGGCCACGGATTGATGGCCGGGGCTCTGGCGTAGCCTTACATTGTCAAGACGTAGTGTGCGGTAGCTGACTAGTGCTTATCTGCTTAAGCATGTGATGCGATTGGATTAGGGTAGTCGTGCGACCTTGTTGGCCTTTGTCAAGGGTCATACGGGTGGGTTTAATTCAATCAGGAAATGACGGGTTGAACTTGACTAGCATCCTATGGTTTGTTGGCCTTTGTCAAGGTCATAGGAGGTTAGGGGCAAAATATTATCGGGAATTTCGAGTTTTGAAATTTTCAATGAGATTCCATATCTTCTATGAGATAGTTGGATCCTGATACCCACTGCGAGCAAGAGTTACTCCTGGGAGAGTTTTGCACATTACAATTAGCCAATCAAGTAGGTGTCTAGAAAGGTGTTAACGGGTTACGCCCCTGGGAAAATGAGGTTTATTTTAATTAGGTCTGTGCGAAAGCACGGGGAACCTCCCTCAAAATACCGACACTGGCCTGGCCGAAAGATTGGCGAACATGTAGGGTGTAATTAATCTCGTCTAGTCTTACCTTTTAGGGTTTGAAGGAAGATTTGATAAAAACCGTGGGAACTATCCTGATTAGATAAAATAATAACCAATCTGATCTTACAAGAGCATACGCTGAGTATTTTCTTCTCTCTCTCTCCTGGTAGCGACCGTAACATGCCTTAATCAAGATAATAATATGGATGTATTGACAAAACATGCTTATTATACTGAGCTTGGGAACGTTGGTTCTGCTCCAACTTATCATTGTTATAAGTCCAAGTAGGAAATAGGGGAATATCCGGATTTCCACGCGACCCAATCGAGGAATAAGCATGTTGATGCATATTCTTCGGGTGTGTTTGTTACCAAGAACTATTTCTCAGTATCCTCTACGTCCTAGTTATGAGATACCGGAACAGGATCCCATATATGTAAGAGTTACATGGTCTACTGAGAGGTAGTGAACTGGGATTAGGTGATATGTCTCTAAGTGTTAGAGAATGGAGCAATTGTTGCAGCCAAATCAATTGGCAGATATCACCCTGTATTACCAAATGGTAAATACATTGATTCTGAACGAATGATATTACATACTGAACCTGATATAATACATTAAATCAGATTCTTTATTGATTTATTCTGTATTGGGGATAATGTTGTGAACATTTTTCTGAATCAAGAGTTGATTAGATCAGGCACGTTATATAATGGCATATACGTTCAAAGTATATAGAACTCACACAAGAGGAATAGTTCATAAATGAACGAATTCTTCTTATGGCATTATAGAATAGGTCATATCAATGCGACATGACTAGCTAAGTTATATAAGGATGAATATTTGAATCTGTTCGAATTTTTATCTCGTGATACTTGCCAGTCTTGTCTCAAAGGTACAATGACCAAAACTCCGTTTACTGGAAACAGAGAAAGAGTTATTGAACTCTTGGGATGGATACATGATGATGCATATGGTCCCATGTCTACAAATGCCATGCTTGGTTCTTCGTACTTCATTACATTCATCGACGATCTCCCAAGATTCGGACATATGTTCCTGTTGAAACACAAGTCTGAAGCTTTTGAGAAATTCAAGGAATATAAGTATGAAATAGAGAACCAAACGGGTAAAAGTATTAAAGTCCTACGATATGATCGAGGAGGCAAATACTTGGGCACGGAGTTCCTAGATTTTCTAAACAGAGAATAGGATTCTCTCTCAGTTTACTCCTTCGAGTACACCACAGCACAACGGTATATCGGGCGGAGGTAACGCGCCATATGAGATATGGTGCGCTCTATGGTGAGTAATGCTGCGTTGCCTATTTCCTTTTGGAGTTATGCACTTGAGAAGTTGCATGCCTATTGAATTGTATTCCATCCAAATCAGTGCCTACCACTCCATATGAGATATGGAATGGGAAGAGACCATGTCTTAAACGAGTTAAGATATGGGGTTGTCCGGCCTTTGTGAAAAACAAAATCCGGATAAGCTCGAGGCAAGGTCAGTTCTGTATAAGTTTGTTAGGATATCCCAAACATTTGCGAGGGTATATCTTCTATCACACTGAGGAGCAAAAGGTGTTTTGTTTCTCAGCATGCCACCCTTTTACCAAAAGAATTTCTTGTGATGAAATTTGTGGACATGAAGTAGAACTGGATGGAGTTCCAGCCAGACAAACTAACAGCTGATAATTTGGCGAAACCAAAGGATTCAATAGTCTTCAACGAACCTCAGCCTCTCCGCGAATCTGGTAGGGTTGCTCATTCACCTGAGAGATACTATGGTTTCCTTGGTGACGGTGGGAGTGAGGATTGCATCATGGTAGATGATGGCCCAACTAGGTTCAGGCAGGCCATCACGAGTGGGGACTCTGTGAAATGGATGGTGGCTATGTGATCAAAGATGGAATCCATGTACACCAACAATGTATGACTTTGAATGTTGCATCTGAAGGGGTAAAACCCATCGGGAGCAAATGGATCTTGAGAAGATTCTTGGTGTAGATGGAAAAGTTGATACTTTCAAAGCTAGACTTGTAGTAAAAGGTTTTCGTCAATAACCAGGTAAAGTTTATAATGAAACCTTTTCTCTAGTGGCTATGCTTAAGTCCATCAGGATTAAAGTGGGCATCGCGGAATTGGAACATCTATTTTGATGTGGCAGTCAAAGAGATTGACTTCATCAAAAAGGGAGATGAACCTTGTATATACAAGAAGGTTGTAGAGAGTAAGGTTATTTTCCACGTAATGTACGTAGATGACATACTCTTGATAGGAAATGGTTTCCTATGCTACACTCGGTCAAGCTCCTCTTAACACGAGGATTCTCCATGGAAGATCTGGATGATACCTACTACATCTTATGGATTATGATCTATGGTGATAGATCTAAGTGGACGTTGGGAGTGTCCCAAATCCAGGTACATTAACACTATACTAAAGGGGTTTAGTATGGAAGATTCTAAGCGTGGTGGTTCGCCCACTTACTCATGAATCACTCTCTCCAAAAAGATGTCTCCCCAGACTAATTTGGAGAGAGCTGGCATGCAAGGGATAACCTATGCTTCGGCAGTAGGCTCTATCATGTATGCGATATTGTGTGCCAGACCAGATGTAGCTGACTCACTAGGAGTAGTGATCAGGAATCAATCAGATCTTGGGAAAATCACTGGATAGCTGTGAAGGACATTCTTAAGTACTTGAGAAGCACTGAAGAAATGTTCTTGGGGTTTTGGTAACGGTGAACTCCAGTGGGAGTCCTTTACAAATTCGAGCTTCCAGAGTGATAATGTCGACTGAAAGTCAGTCATAGGCTTTTTCTTTACCCTCAGTGGAGGGACGATATGTTGGAAGAGTTCCAAGCTAGATACCGTGACAAACTAGACGAAGAAGGCTGAATACATCGCTACCAACGATGATACCAAAGTGGATGTCTGGATAATTCTTGTTCCTAAGATGAACATGGTTCCTACCATTGAGCATCTAATAACTGTTATTGCGACAACAATGGAGTTGTGGCATTGGCCTAGGAATGCCGGTCCCATCAGCGATCCAAACATATTATGAGGACAGTATCACCTGATCAGGGAGATGGTTGATCTTCAAAGGATCAAGGTAAGGAGAGTTGACGCGAAGGGTAACACGGCGGATCCACTCACAGAGGCCTTTCCCTAGAGAGACTTTTATGGGGCGTTGGGTATGAGATACTAAAACAAATGGCCTTAGTGCAAGTGGGAGATTGTTAGTTATATTTATGCCCTAGAGGCCATTATTATAGATGTGATGTATATTATAGTGGATGGTTGGACATATATAGGAAGGACTTTCTTGCTCGACATGATAGTATGCTATCTGGTTGCTCTTTATCTTAACATGTACACTTACTGTCTCTCTATTACATGTTGATAAAGCCCTTAGGATGAGTACTTGACTACCAGGATTATGATGCAGATCATACTAGTGGGGCAGAGGTAGTCGGTAAGTACATCCTTCAATTATTCATAGTTGTGAGAGTATCGAGACAGGGTATCGATACTCCGGCATAGACTAGCGTATACACTTCTCGACCCATATGATGGGCGATGGATGATCCCATATCCATTGGTGTTTGACATCAGAGAAGGTATATGGGTGCTCAGTGGAGACTGGGTACACGGGACGGACTCGCCGAGAACTCCTAGATGGTATTATACCTATCGTCAGATAGCAGTTCTCTGGTGACATGGTACATGTTAGTCTATCGACCCGAGATTGTCATAGAATCTTGTGTGATTCCCACTGTGCTTTGATTTCCACCTTACCACGTTCAAGAGATCTTGCAAAATGGTGGTTTTTGGGTACAGTCCCGAGTCACATGGAGGCAATGAGCGATAAGAGGGGACTCGTCTCTCCCGGTATTGGGGGTTGATGTTGCGCTATGCTCGATTGGTCATAACAGAAAATCCCTGGCCAGGGTTGCTGAGATCAACTGGTAAGTGTTATCAGTAGTTTCTCGAACCGTTATGGGCCTCACATCGGCATGACTTATCAGGCTATTGGGGTCTGACGTTTTACCACCCTCAGGCTGTGATATACGATATATCTGACGAAGAGACCAAACTGTACGGTAGTGTTACTGATTGGATTCATAGGAGTATGAGCATGCTTTCTTGTTGATCTTCTGATCGCTCAATACTCGGTTGGCCGTTACGTTTAGCAGACCGCTTGCGGTTTGTGGGTGACTGATATGATCACCACCTACTGCCGGCGTATTGATGAGTCTTTAGAGTCCTACACAGAAGTTTCCTGGCTCAAGCGAAACGAAGTAGGAGCACATATGTGATATGTGCGGGACCGAGATTAATACGAGTATGTGATACCGTATTCTATTCTCGCGATATGTGATATCGGTCGGTTATATGTAATATAACCGGGTTATCGGATTAAGTATTGATTCGATAAGTTGATAAATATGATATTAGTCGGTTGTATGTGATATAGCCGGATTATTAAACCAAGTGTTGATTTAATAATTTAATATATAATTATATATTAGATATATTATCTTACATTAACTAATATTAGCTCACTTATGATTTCTTTTTCTCACTAGTGTACACTTAGTATATATGTGATATATATTAATGTACATCTTTTGTGTCATGCTTGATACCACATGTTACATGGGTGTATGAGACTCACACCATACTTATAATAATGATGGGTTTTATTTATTTAAAGTAAATCAAATTAGTTGGAAATTAGTCACAAGGTTGAAGCTTGTGGAACCATTGACTAAGTCCACTATTTTTGTTTTAATTGAACATATTTATTAATTTAACCATTATTGTTAGCCATGGTTTAGTCTCTACATGAGTTAGTATATGATCCTAACTCACCGATGGTTGCTATTCTCACCACTTAATTCATTCTTCACTTGCTTCATTCCATGGTTGCTTTCTTCATCTCCTTCCCCAAGCTTTCTAGTTTCATGAGAGGTGAAAGAAATTAGTGAGAAAATTATTTCTAAAGTGAGCAAAATTTCTACTTCATCAACCTCTTCTCTACTAGCCATTTAAATTGGGTTGTTTCTTCACTAGTTCATCACTTAGTGAAGAGGTAGCTTGAGTTAGTGTCTCCTCGACGTAGATCATCTTCGGCCTCGAAGACTATAAGCAAGCTTGTTCATTCCACCTTGTGGAGCCTCACTAGAGTCCCAGAGATCACTACTAGGAGCGAAGGGACTACTACACGGAGCTATAGAAGTGAAGGACCAGTCTACAAAGGTTGTATTCTTTGTTCACTTGGATGTAAAGATGTTTACATGCTTCTTCGTCTATTTCTCTTGTTAAGATTCTATGTTAGGGTGTTTTAGCGCGCCAATTTTTTTAAAAAAGGCATGGTCGATGCCTCCCGAAACCCAGTGGCGACACTAGGGAACCCAGCATATGCCGCACGTGTACTATTTTATGCAAACACACGCGCCATTGGTAATTGCTATATCACGTTACACCTTAGAACTTACTTAAAAATCGATATCTGTGCATTTGCATCATGTATGATATGTAGTTTTCTTGTCATATGCTTCATTGCATCATCATTTATATATAGTCTTCTAGTCATATAGTGCATTGCATCATGTTGATATCATGGACATTCATAGTTACCCACATATTCATATATTATGATTTTCTTGGAGATTTCCGTATTCATAAGATTTCTGGATTTAGGAAAACCGTAAAGGAATTGCATAAACTTTTAAAGTGCGGTTTTCTTGTGATATGATGTGTGTGGCGTCCACCATGAAATTTCTCGGATCTTGAGCCACGTGTGTACACATACCCGATTCGAAGAAGGGGGTGCACTGTCTACGGGTACATGGTGGACCCGGTAAGGTACCCCGGGGCAAGAGAGCCGTATAGTGAGACGTTGAGCGTGGCAGGGGAGCACTACCTACCGGTGATTTTTGACACGGCGGTCAACCGGAGGATACCGACCAGAGTCGTCTGATTTGACAGATTTGAGAGCCGATCTGAGAGACGGCTACCGAGATTTGATATATATATATATATATATATATATATATATATGGTGTCGATATTGACACGGTTTTCTATCGATTTCATTTGATGATACCCCAGTTTTATTATACAAATGTTTTACTAAGATAAAAATAGAGATTTTTCTCATACCGGATATATCCATATTTCGTGCTAGATTATTCATTCATGGCACATTCATTAGTACATTTCCTCATAGTAGTATACTTAGGCTGTGACGCATTTGCGTACATACTTGTGATCGCCTTATTAGATGTTACTAACTACTCACGAGTTGGCAACTCACCCCCGTTGTGCCACAGTATCTTGCAGGACCGACCCGTAAGCATAGCAGTGGCGGGTACACTTCTTCTTATGTTACCTTTTGCTTCGACTCGAGGACTTTGCGCATAGGTGGGTTTTTGCAAGGATATTCTTTTGTTTCCACCATGTATATTTACTTTGTATCTAGTACACTCCATCGACCATGTGTATATGTGACCTAGAGACTGGACAGTGCGATTTGTATATTTTGTTCTCTGGTGTCGAGCTCATGTGAGCCGACTTGGTGCTTTCTTATTTCTTGCTTTTATATGCTTATTTCACACTATTATGATGTATCTTGCATATGGTTATGTTCCGCCATTCAGTGAAGAGCTAGCTCCCGCTTGGGATGTCTTATTTCATTGTTTATACATATTCTTATTTTGTACCCGTTTGGGGCCAGTTTTTACAAAGAAAACTCTGCTGAAATTTTCAGGAAAACTTGATGCTTTTAAAATGTTTAAAGTAACTTTATTTTATTAAAACCACCTTTTTAAAACAAGTATTTTTTCACTCTATTTTATTTAAAAGGTTTAGATTTCTGGGCTTTGGGTTACTTAGATCACGCTACGCCTCTAGACGTTGCGTGATTTAAGTGCCAGTCATGTTCCGCACATCCAGGTCATGACAAAGTTGGTATCAGATCCTTAGGTTTTACCTTTCTGAGTGTAGGATGACCCTTGGTATGATGGAGTAGGTGACTTAAGCAGAGTGATGTGATGTGTGTATGTTCCGCGGCTTACTCACGATACAATACTCCGCCTAAATGACCTTAGGATATATAGTTGCTTATGATTTCTTCCTTGATTCCATATATCCTTTGATTCGATTGCAATATTCTTATCAAATCCTGTTTCTTGTCCCAGCCACTATGCCGCCGAAGACTACGAGGTCCTAAAAGGATGCCGCCAGAGATGAGGTTAGAGCAGGCTCGTATGAGATGAGGACCGACCAGGGCAGTACGCCTATCTCTAATGGACAGATTGATCCACCCTCTATAGATCGTATAGCTGGGCTGGAGGTGAGTATTCAAGATTTGCGCCGAATGATCAGATTCTTGATAGAGATCAGTCGAGCACGGAGATCGGATATTGCTCCACCTATGGTTGTTCCGGGACTAAGGCAGATTCGTACTGATATATCAGCTCCTAGGCGTGTTCGCAGAGGCCGTGCCGGATTCTTTATAGGCCAGTTATATCGCTCTTACCCACGGGGTCAATAGCCAATGTTAGGATGTTTTCGGTGTAGGAGTCTGGATCACCGCATCAGATTTTGTACCGTGAGGCGACCGGGCTAGGCATCAGTTTCACATGTTACTCTACCACTTTCACCCCCTCCTCCGAGCACTTTACGTCCTACGCCTGTTGTTTCTCCATGCTAGACCAACACTCCGACAGGTTATGGTCGTGGCAACCTTATTCTAAGAGGACGAGATGGCAGTGGTGGAGGACAGCCGGTAGCTGGTTAGGGACATACCTTGGCTTTTGTGATGACTCCTCGGGACGTGCAGGCATCTAGCGTAGTCGTGACAGGTATTCTCTCGGTGTTTCCTTTTGTTGCGTTCTTTTGTCTGACCCGGTATCTAAGCATTCTTTTGCATCCACACTTTTTGTACCTAGGTTTAGCCAAGAGTCGTCTTTGCTAAATCAGCCTCTTATTGTGATTTCTCCCGTATGCGAGACTTTTGTCGCTCGACATGTATTTCGATCGTGTTTTGTTCGTATCGGTGATAGGGATTCTTCAGTTGATTTGATTCTCCTCGATATGTTAGACCTCGACGTTCTTCTGGGTATGGACTGGTTAGCCACATGTTATGCGTCTGTGGACTGCCGTGAGAAGGCAGTCAGATTTAGTTTTCCGGTAAGCCAGTTCTTGTTATTCAGGGAGACCGTAGTGCTACCCTCCCTAGACTGACTTCTTCCCTTCGCGCTAGTCGTCTTTTGAGAAAGGGATGTCAGGGATTCTTAGCGTATATACATGATGCTGTAGCTGCAGAGGTCCCGTTGGACTAGGTTCCGATTGTGAGCGAGTTTTCCCAATGTATTTCCTGATGAGTTGCCTCGATTGCCGCCAGAGCGCGATATCGAGTTTTGCATTGAATTGATCCTCGGAACGGGGCCTATTTCTATACCTCCTTATCCGATGGCCCCGGCGGAGCTTAAAAAGCTTAAGGATCAGTTGCAAGATTTACTGGATAAAGAGCTTATTCGTCCGAGTGTGTCACCTTGGGGAGCTCCTGTCCTGTTCGTCAAAAAGAAGGATGGCAGTATGCGATTATGCATCGACTATCGTCCATTTAATCGAGTTACTGTGTGGAATAAATATCCCCCACCTCGCATTGATGATTTGTTTGATCAACTTAAGGGTGCGGGACATTTCTTAAAGATTGAGTTGCAATCGGGTTGTCATCAGTTGCGGATTCGAAATGATGACATTCCGAAGACAGCTTTTCGTACGCGTTATGGGCATTACGAGTTTTGGTAATATCGTTCGGACTTATCAATTCCCTAGCAGAATCCATGGATTTGATGAACCGCATATTCAGGCCGTTTCTTGACCAGTTCATCATCGTGTTCATCGACGATATTCTATTATACTCCTGGAGTCGAGAGGAGCACGAGCAGCATTTGAGGATTACGTTGTAGACTTTGAGGGAGCACTAGTTGTTCGCTAAATTATCCAAGTGCGCTTTCTAGCTTGACAACATCGATTTCTTGGGTCACGTAGTTACGAGAGATGGTATACGTATGGAATCGAAGAAGATCGAGGCCGTTCAGCGCTAGTCCAGACCTGTTTCGGTGACAGAGGTTCGCAGCTTCTTGGGTTTGGCCGGCTACTACCGACGCTTTGTTCAGGATTTTTCTCGTAGCGTTGCACCACTGACCCTGGTTGACTCGGAAGGGAGTTTCTTTTATTTGGACCAAGGCATGCGAGCAGAGTTTTCAGCAGTTGAAGACTCGTTTGACGACTGTTTTATCCTTGGCATCAGGTTCAGACGGCTTTGTCGTTTATTGCGATGCTTCTCGAGTGGGTTTAGGCTGTGTGTTGATGCAGCATGGCAGGTTCTTCGCCTACGCTTCTTGGCAGTTGAAGAAGCACGAGCAGAACTATCCCACTCATGACTTAGAGATGGCCGCGGTGGTTTTTGCACTCAAGATCTGGAGACACTTCTCATACGGCGAGTCGTGCCAGATATTCATAGATCATAAGAGCTTAAAGTATATCTTCCAGCAACGGGATCTGAATTTGAGGCAGTGCCGTTGGATGGAGCTTCTGAAGGACTATGACTGCGAGATTCTTATCATCCGGGCAAGGCGAATGTCGTGGCAGATGCTTTGAGTCGGAGGCCCGGAGGTAGCTTGTCTTATTTGAGCACAGTTCAGAGACGGTCTTCCGCAGATTGGAAGATCTTATGCGATAGCCGAGTGCAGTTTGAGTTTACTTCGACCAAGGGACAGCTTGCCCATGTCCGCGCTCGTCCACAGTTACTTGATCGCATTCGGGATGCCCTGTCCGATGATGCTCGTTTGTCAGAGATCATGGAGCAGGTTCAACAGAGTAGAGATTCAGAGTCTGTGATCGACGATCAGGGAGTGCTACGATTCGGGACTCGTCTATGCATGCCAGATTCCGAGGGACTGAGACGTGAGATTTTTTAGGAGGCGCATCAGTCAGCATATAGTGTTCATCCGAGTTCCACCAAGATACATCATGACTTGAGAGATGACTACTGGAGGGAAGGGATGAAGAAAGATGTCGCAGATTTCGTTTCGAGATGCTTGGCTTGCCGGCAAGTCTAGGCCGAGCATCAGAGGCCGGCAGGAGAGTTACAGCCTTTGCCCATTCCGGAGTGAACAGATCTCTATGAATTTCATCGTGGGTCTACCTAGGACCAGTCGGGGATATAACTCTATTTGGGTGATCGTAGACCGATTGACAAAAACTGCTCACTTTCTTCCAGTGAAGACCACTTTCGAATTCGCTCAGTATGCTCAGATACATGTTGATGAGATTGTGCGACTACATGGTGTTCTGACTTGCATTGTGTTCGACAGAGACACCCAGTTCACCAGCCGCCTTTGACAGAAACTTCAGGAGGCTTTGGGCACCCGATTGAGTTTCAGTACAACTTTCCATCCGCAGACCGACGGTCAGTCAAAGCGGACCATACAGACTCTCAAGGATATGCTCCGAGCTTGCGTTTTAGATTTCGGTGGCAGTTGGGATCGTCACTTGCCCTTGACAGAGTTCGCTTACAATAACAGCTTTCAGGAGACGATTCAGATGGCACCCTTCGAGGTATTGTATAGGAGGAGATGTCGATCACTAGTTTGTTGGACAGAGCTCGGTGGGAGCAGTATTTTTGGACCGCAGCTTGTGCAGGAGACGACAGAAAAGATCCAGTGATTCGGGACAGGATGAGAGCGGCCCAGAGCAGGTGGAAATCTTGTGCTGATAGACGCCATCGCAGACTTGAGTTCTCCGTGGGTGATCATGTTTTCTTGCGGGTTTCACCGATGAAAGGCGTGATGAGATTCCGGAAGAATGGGAAGCTTAGTCCCGGATATGTGGGTCCCTTCGAGATTCTCGAGTGACCCGGTGCTGTTGCTTATCGTTTGGCTCTTCCACCTAGTTTTCCGGATGTTCTCCCCGTATTTCATGTATCGATACTTCGCAAGTACCTTCATGACCCCTCTCACGCGATTCAGCACCAGACGATCCAGCTGGAGTGCAATCTTTCTTTCACCGAGCAGCCGGTAGTCATTCTAGATCGGCAGGTGAAGAAATTGAGATCAAAGGTCTTACCGTCCATAAAGGTTCTTTGGCGTGGTCCGAACAGCGAAGAGGACACCTGGAAAGCCGAGGACAAGATGGGAAAGAAATTTTCTCACCTTTTTGAAGGTATGCGTGGTTAGATTTTTAAATTCGAAGACCGAATTTCCTTAAGGGGGAAGATTGTAACGCTTTAAAAATCATTTAGGTTATTTGTATGATAATTAGTAATACAACACATGTTTTTCGTAAAACCTAGTTATAAATATTTTTCCACATAGACATAAATATATATGTTTTAATTATGTGATTGCTTATGTTTGGGTATTTAATTAGTTACTTAGTTAATTGCTAGTTTACTCAATTATTTTCCTTATCTATTAATTTTTAAATATTATTTTAAACATGCACTTACACACTAAACTAGTGTTAATTACAAATTAGTATAGGTTAATACATGTTAGTGCACCATGACACAACTAAACACAAAATGTAACATGTTGTTTTAAAAAAAAATGTTTGACCAAAATGGTTTTAGAACTTACATAGAAAAGCTTAAATAGAAAAAAAAGAAAGAAAATGAAAACATGAAAACAATAATTGAAGCAAGGTGCAGTAAATGAGGTATGGTGTGCATGTTGTTGTATTTTTCACTCACTCTCATCCCCTCTTGGGCTCGGCCAGCAGGCCCTCCCCCTCATCATCCCTCATTCTCCACTTGCAAACCTCACTACCTCACTCAAAAATCCACAAAATCAACACTGATTTCTAGTAAAATCATCACAAAAATTCCTTTTCCTAAACTAAGCATGGTTCTTGAAGAAAGTTTGCATTTTGGGTGGCAAGGCTAGCAAGTTAGATCTTTCCAAAATCTTTTTGAGATATAAAACCTAATTTAGTTGTTACTTTGCTTATATTTGTCTTAATCTAATTTTAATTAGGTGTTAATGTAGTTTTAAAGCAAGTTTAGAATTTTAAAGACAGGATTTGGGTTAAGTTATGGTTTTTATCACTTATTAGGGTAGCTAAGTGTAGTATAGCATCTAATGGATTTATAAATCTAATCTAGTTGTTACTTTGCTAATATTGCTTTTAATTGTCTTAATTAAGTGTTTATATAGCTTAATTGCTTGTTTAGTGTGTTTAAGTGAGGTTTAGTTTGGTTAGTATTGTATGGCTTGATTAGGATATTTAAGTGTGATTAGTAGCTACTAGACTTACTAATCCTTCTAGTGTGCACTAAAATGCCAAAAGGTTGCTAACTAGGTTTTTAAAAGAAAGGTTTTAGTTAAATTTTATGTTTGTGTTTGATTTACAACCTTTTTTCCTAAATTAGTTAGTGTGATGTCTTGTGCGATTCGAGCGTTCAGACTCTAGGTTTGGTGTTTGCTACGCATATCAACCCCTAGTTGTGGTTTGTGGTGATGTTACGCGCGTTTTGTGCACCAAGTGTATGCACGTTTAGCTTGTGTGCGTTTGTTGCTTCGTATCGTTTTGTCTTCGGGTCTATTTAAATGTTTAGCCTCATATGTGTTATTTATGCGATTATAGGATCAGTCGCGGAGACGTTGGACACGGTAAGGAAAGGCAAGGCAGTGATCGGATTTGACTAGCCGAGGCGTTTCGGTGAGTAGATGTACACATCTACGAGGAAATCACTTGGATGGCGTAAAACGCCCGATAGTTAGGACATAGTTATAATTCTTATGTTCATATACATATGTCATTTTCACGTAGCATTTGCATCATCTTGTACGTTGATATTATAATCTAGGACACTTGCACTATTATCAATGGTTTATGCCGCACGTGCACTATTTTATGCAAACACACACGCCATTGGTAATTGCTATGTCATGATACACCTTAGAACTTGCTTAAAAATCGATATCTGTGCATTTGCATCATGTATGATATGTAGTTTTCTAGTCATATGCTTCATTGCATCATCATTTATATATAGTCTTCTAGTCATACATCGCATTGCATCATGTTGATATCATGGACATTCATAGTTACCCACATATTCATATATTGTGATTCTCTTGGAGATTTCTGTATTCATAAGATTTCTGGATTTGGGAAAAACCGCAAAGGAATTTCATAAACTTATAAAGATTTCAAATTTAAAGTGTGGTTTTTTCGTGATATGATGTGTGTCGCATCCACCATGAGATTTCTCGGTTCTTGAGCCACGTGTGTACACATACCCGATTCGAGGAGGGGGTGCACCGTCTGCGGGTACATGGTGGACCCGGTAAAGTACCCCAGGGCAAAAGGGCCATATAGTGAGACGTTGAGCCTGGCACGGGAGCACTACCTACCGGTGATTTTTGACACAGCAGTCATCCGGAAGATACCAACCGGAGTCATGTGATTTGACAGATTTGAGGGCCGATCTGAGAGACGGCTACCGAGATTTGACATATATATATATATATATATATATATATATGGCGTCGATATTGACACGTTTTTCTGTCGATTTCATTTGATAATACCCCAGTTTTATTATACAAAAGTTTTACTAAGAAAAAAACACAGGTTTTTCTCATACCAGATATATTCAGATTTTGGCTTACTTAGATTACGCTACGCCTCTAGACGTAGCGTGATTTAAGTTCCAGTCACGTTCCACACATCCGGGTCATGACACCGCTAGTCAAGTTAAACCCATTCATTTCTTGATTAAATTAAACCCACCCGTACGACCCTTAACAGAAGCCAACAAAATCGTACGACTACCCTAATCCAATCGCATCATATGCAGCAGATTTGCCCTAATTAGCTAACGCACACTACGCCTTGACGAAGGCCAACAAAAATAGCATGAATACTTAAATAGTCTTTATCTAAAATGACGGAGGGTTACGATACGTTTTTAAGAAAACATTTAGCGTAATGAACTTGATATCGTTGTAGAATCAAGTAATTTGAAAAGAAGTGGTTTAAGCTCCGCTTTTAAAATCGAGTAGTTTTCAAAACAAACCGAGTGGGTTGTATCATTTGATAGCTTTTTGCTAAAGAGGCCATTCTTGGTTAAGGGATCTCGGCTCTTTCCTCATCGAATGAGGTGTTGGATATCCATTAAGGAATACTACTTTGTAAAGCAATAACTAGAGCTAACATTTTGAAAATTTTTATTCTACAACATCTTTTAGGTTTCTTTTCTATCATTAATCTCATTGATGACGTCCCACCATTTATGTTTCCGAAACATCATAGAAGAAACAAAAATAGAACGTACGGTTATGCTATCAGCATTCGCCACGGGGCCCCGTCATGCACCGTTAGGTTACTTAACTAACGGCAAAGCGAGGGCTGGACTAACGCGGGTGCAAAACATAAGCAACGTTTATTTTATATATAGCATTCGTCTCACGCGGTTATATGATCACATCACAGAACTCAAGCAGCAGAAGTCAACATATGAAATATTGGATATATTAGGAGGTCTATGTTTTAAATTAAGCCAGCAATAAAAAATATGGATTCCACGGTCGTGATACATTTCCAAACCCATATCCCTAGACCCCTACGAGAGCGGTAAGTAACCCTGTCAATTCTAGATTTAGGAGACCCGGTCTCGACTCCTCGAGATGGCCTCCCACTGGATTCTAGAACCCGGTTACTTGTGCTCCCCGCCTTGGGTCTATCCTAACACGGAAAAGTATATAATATACAGCAATGGTGATATCATCCTCAACCTGGAAGTGTCCCAATAAAAGAATATTACATACATCTTTTACATGAATGAAAATAGGAAAACTCTCATCTCATGCAAAAAACCCCGGCTATTCAATCACGGCGATCCAATATAACATATCACAGCAACATATAACATCACATGTCATCAACGTAAGTAAAAATGTGTATCCCGAATGTCATTGACGTATAGCAACGAGATCGGAGATACACCACATATTACACTTACGGCCGCAGAAAATAAATGAAACATACAATAATTAGAATCTGCATATCCTTAGACATCATAAACCTGGAATATCTCATATCTCGGATTTCATACCTAACCCTTTAAATCTTGCATTTATGTCTCGAATTGAAAACACTTTCCAATATAAAGTCGGGTAATTCAACAAGATGCTCGATTAAATGATCTAATGCTCATCGAGAACTTTAGTAGATTTCCACACCCTCGATACCGTCAACGAAGTGCACTTGGGCGGAACAATGCGGCCTTGAGCACCCAAGTGGATGCTTTTGGCTACAGTGTTCTCCTATAGTCACTTGGTCAACGCAGTAGGGTGTGGCTATCAAGTAGTGTTTTCCGGCAACTATCCACGTACAATAAGAGATTGCGACGGAGTTTTGATCCGAATTGAAACTCTGTAGCAATCGATCAAAAGAAACTAAAACGCGAGATTTACAAAACACAAACTAGTTTTCACATAACTAGTTAATGTGGATTCCAAATATTGTATCACATATCATATATATCTAGACGATGTTAAACATTTCGATCGATATCTCGAACACCCATAAATCACAGAGACCTCAACACTTGAGTCTCAGTAAAAATACCCAGAAAGTGCAAAATCACTCTACGGAGCAGCACAAGAAAATGGAGTCCCAAACTCACCAACATTGCCGCGGAACTATGGCTAAACCTATGGTTCTGCTGCGGTGGGGTGGCCAATTGGTCGAGTTGGGCTCTCGTTTTTCTTGGGCTCTATAAAAAACCCTGCATGATTATCTGAATATTTTTAATTTGGAAAAATTCAACTTTTGAAAATTTGGACAGAAACATCGTTTTTAGGGTTTCGAAAATACCGATCGAACACTTTAACGTCGTTTTGACCAAACCTAATTCTCTAGCTTGGCTCTGATACAATGAAAGTTTGTCTTAGCACCTCTACTAGGTTTCCACATGCATCAAATATGCAATTTTAAAAATTCTAGAGGTCTAAGCTACACTAAACTAGAATCGAACTAGAGAATTAGGGTTTCTAAGCATGTAAACAAACATTACACTAAGTGAATAGAGAATACAACCTTTGTAGACCGGTCTTTCACTTCTAAAACTCCAAGTAGTAGTCTCTTAGCTCCAAGTAGTGATCCTTAGAACTCTTCTTAGGCTTCACTTGGTGAAAGAAACAAGCTTGCTTCGTCATCTTCGAGGCCGAAGATGATCCATCTTGAAATTACTCTAACTCAAGCTACTTCTTCACTAATTAAGGAATTAGTGAAGCAAACAACCTAATCTTGTGGGCTAGATGAGAGTAAGTTGATGAACTATGAATTTTGCTCACTTTAGAACTCACTTTCTTCTTTTCTTTTCTCACCTCATGAAAAGCTAGAGAGCAAAAATAAGATGAAAAGATGAACTTGGGAAAAAGTCTCAAGTGATAATGAGAATTAACCATGAGCTAAAGATAATGGTTAGGGTTATAAAAATATCTAGAGTGCAAACAAAACAAGTGGGATGAGTCATGGCTTCTACATGCTTCCATAAGCATCTAAGTCATGCTCATTTCCACCTCATTTTGAATTAACTCTAAATAAATATTCACCCAAATTATCTTTAGTTTTGGTGTGAGTCTCATACAACTATGTCCAATGTATCATCCACCATGACACAATATATAAATACATATATTAATTATATCACATATATATTAAATGTATTTCAAGAGAAGAAAATCTTTAACTGAGCACAATATTAGTTAATATATATTAATATATCAAATATAAAAATATATATCAAATTATTAAATCAATACTTCATTCAATAATCCGGTTATATCATATGTAACCGACTAATATCAATTATATGTATATCACATATAACATATCATTGAATCAACACTTGATTCAACAATCCGGTTATATCACATATAACCTTACCGATATCATATACCGCGAGATTAGAATACGGTATCACATATAAGTATTTAATCAAGCTCCCACACATATCACCATATATGCCCTACTTTGTTTCGCTTGAGCTAGGAAACCTCTGTGTGGGACTCTAAAGACTCGTCAATACACCAGCAGTAAGTAATGATCACATCAATCACCCACAAGCCGTCAGCGGTACTGGCTAGACGTAATGGCTGCCTAGGTATTGAGTGAATAGAAGATCAACAAGCAAGCTTGCCCAAACCCCCCCAAAGCCTATAAGCAACACTTACCGTACAGTCTGGTCTCTTCGTCTGATAAGTCGCATATCAAGTCTAAGGGTGGAATCGTCACACCCAAGTAAATTGATAAGTCATGCCGATGTGTGGCCTATATTCGAGAAACTACTAAAAACCCTTATCAGTAAATCTCATCAGCCCTGACCAGGGACTTGCTGTTATAGCCAATAGAGCAGAGCGCAATATCAACTCCCAATAGTGGGAGAGACGAAACCCCACCTATCGCTCACTGCCTCCATTTGACTCGGGACTGTACCCAAAATCCACCTGTTTGCATAACTCCTTTGAGCTGTGGTAGGGAGGAAATCAAAGCACAGTGGGAACCACACAAGACTCTATGACGATCTCAGGTCTGCAGACTAACCTGTACCAGTGTCACCAGAGAACAGCTATCTGACGATAGGTATGGTACCATTTAGGAGTTCTTGGCGAGTCATATTCGGTGTATCCATTCTCCAATGAGCACCTATGTACAATCTCTGATGTCAAATACCAATGGTTATGGAATCAACCATCGCCCCATATAGGATCAAGAAACGTACACACTAGTCTACACTGGAATATCGATGCCCTGTCACGATACTTCTTCGACTAGGAACTATTAAAGGATGTACTTGTGGACCACCCTGGCCCCACTAGTATGATCTGTATCATAGTCCTGGTAGTCAAGTACATATCCTAAGGGATTTATCAACATATATCAGAGAGACAGTATAATAATACAAGTGTACATGTTAAGATAAAGAGCAACCAGATAGCATATTATCTTGTCGAGCAAGAAAGTCCTCTCTCTATATATATGTTCAAGTATCCACTATTATATACAATAATGTACAATAATGGCCTCTAAGGCATACATATGATGAACAATTTTGTTAACAAGTTGATTGACACACTTCTTCATTTCATATACTATATACTATCACAACTGACTTAGCAAGTTTAATGCTAAAACCACTTGCTCTCATATGCTAATTTGTGTATTTGGTGTTGATGTTTGCTTACTAACCCTTGTATTTAGTGTTGATACTTCAAGCTTGGAAATATAAACGTAAGTGAGACAATAAGGATTCGTTTCGTTTCTAACGTTGAACTTCGATATCTTGATGACTTGTTCTTCGCAAACGCCTTCACAAGCCATACTTCACATCAGAATCAACACGGATGGAACAACTCAAAATCAAGAGAGCGTCGAAGAACTGTCCATGATCCAACCATCCGAACCGAAGCCACGACCACTTTTCTTAACTTGTTATATAATTTCATATTTTCTTATTTTATTTGTGACAAACCCGAATTCTTTCTCTTTGAACCTTTAACAACAATCTCTAATCACCGATTCCCTGTGGATTGACCCGTACTTGCCAGCTTGCTACAACGCACCGTGCACTTGCGGTTTATAAATTTTAAAACGAGACCGAGCTCGCGTGCACACTCTTTCTAAAAACAATTTCTTTCAAAACTACAAAAGCGTGCGCGAATAAAGTCCCAACAGTCGACCTGTGAGTATTTGGTCTCGTTTTTTGCCTATGTTCTTCTACTGTTATGTAGATACTCTTTTTCAAGCCTGAGAACTCTCATCAATACTTTGGTAACTTTGCACTAGAAGCCATATCCATTATTTAACTATCAAGCTCAGATGCGATGTTCTTAGTTCATTTTCCGTCTTTTTGACTTCTAAATATTTTTCCTGTACTTAGGTAACAGTCAAAGGTTAATAGAATTTATTTATATACAATTAGGGTTTGAAAGGGTGGTAAATAATACAATAAACCATGATGAACAAGTACCTGAAGGGCCTAAAATCGAGCCCAATCGCTTGTGCCTCGACCGCGGTTTCGCGGTCAACTTGAACTGTCTCGACTACAGTTCAGCGGTCGACTTGTGAACAATTGGTCTCATTTTTTGTGTTTTTTCTTCTGCTGTTATGTAGATGCTCTTTTTCAACCATGAGAACTCGCATCAAGACTTTAGTAACTTTGCACTAGAGGCCATATTCTGTATTTAACGATCGAGCTCAGATGCGATGTTTTTAGTTCAGTTTCCGTCTCTTTAACTTCTAGACATGTTTCATGTACTTATGTAACAGTCAAGGGTTAATAGCATTTGTTTATATACAATTGAGGTAGGAAAAGGTGGTAAATAATGCAATAAACCATGATGAATAGGTACTTGAATGGAACTTTGAAGATGTTATTCTTCTACTTTGGATATCCAGTAACAGTTGAAGGCTTCTCAAATGCAAGTTTATACTCGCAACCACACAACTACAGATTAACTGGAGGGTTTTTCTTCACTATCGGAGGAGTGGCTATCTCCTGGAATTCCAAGAAGTAAACAATGATCGTACAATCGTCGATTGAGTCCGAGTTCTACGGTTTGGCTATTGCAGGAGATGAAGCTGAATGGCTTAGCTATCTTTTGAGGGATCTTCCATTGAAAGAACTACAAGGAGCAATGATCACTCTCTATTCTGATAATCAGGCAACGAGTATTGTGGCGGCAAACTTGTTATTCAATAGAAAGAAGCGGACTATTCGTCTGAAACATGGGTATCTAAATGAATTGATAACCCGCGGAGTCATCTCGGTGATTGACGTTCAATCTTCGAAGAATGTAGCAGATGCCTTAACAAAAGGTTTGAAAAATGATATGATAGATAAGACTTCCACTTGTATGGGTCTCAAGTCTATGTAGGTTTATTGCATTTACCATGTAATCAAATTATTAGTTCAAAACTGCACTACTATTAATGAGATTGCTGGTTCAAAAATTATATAAAATTGACATACTGATGTGAGAATGGCTTGGAGCCTTGATGAGTTTTATACATCTGGGATGTTGGGTTCTTGATTGCAAGCATGCCTAAAGATCTTATAAATTTGAGATTGGTTTGGAGCCTTAATAAGTTTTACGCATCTAAGATGCAGGATGTTTGGTGGCAAGCACGTCATAAAAACTCACCTATGCTTGAGAAGGAGTTTTGACCGACTCCTATAGAATCTTGAAACAGATTCTTAAAGCTATAGCAGAAACTTAGATGAAGCATATAGCCATTAATGTGCTATAACTCAAGAAATGAGCAATAGTTCAAGGCATAAGTCCACTATTGTGTGGTTTGGTTTGGTCATAGTGTGATTGCTAAGATATTAGTGAAGTGCTGGTTCAATACTTATTTCACCATGCACCTAACTGCAGTATTAGTTGGTCTAAATGGGAATCAAATCCATATAACATCTTCATTATGCACTTTGACTAAGATCTAGATACTAGTTAGAAACTTGTGGGGGATTATTGAATCTTATTGGTGTCTTTCATAAAAATATTGGGTGAAGTTTCAAACTAATAGTTGTATGTTATTTATTTTGCTTATTAACATATGACTCTAATAGCCAGTTGATTTGATAAATGTTTTGCCACAAAAAAGTTATACAGTTTTAATCTTGTTGTATGCAAGATTAATTAATTAATTAATCCTCATAAGTAATACTGGTAGCTTGGGGTCGGGGCTGGGGTAGGGGACGGACTAGGCTCGGGCTCAGGGCCGTGGACGTGGGCGTGGATCAGGATCAGGATCAGGCTAATTAGGCTGAGGCGTATTGAGCGTACAACACTTTTCACTTCGCATGTGTACATCGCGGCCTAGTTAGCCGTCTGTTAGCATCTACGTAACAGCCTAGTAGGCTGTCTAGTTAGAAGTTGCGTTGGAGCTCGTGTGGCTGCCTCACATGCTGCTTCACAAGTTTACAAGGTCTGTTAGGCTACTCTCTAAGCAGTTCGGGCTGATTGAATAAGCCGATTGAATGGACTGGTTAAATAAAGGCTCTTTCTAACTGATGAGGCTCTTGGGCCAAGTCTGAGAACTCTATATAAAGAGCTCATAAAAGAGGGCTCAAGTTAGAGAAAAAAGAAATTGATGAAGAATTTGGAATACAATATACTTGGTGGGAACACAAAGACTATTGCAAAATAGTTTCGCCGATTCTGCTCAAATGAATAGCTGAATGGGACTTACAATCCTACTTAGATGAATAACTAAATGGGACTAACAATCCTACTCAGAAAAATTGGATTGAAAACAAGGAAAATATTGAAAAATACTCTCGCCGATCTCAATCAGAATTCAAAGAATATTGCAAAATACTCTCACCAAATCATCAGCCCAAAAACCAGAAGAGAGCTCTGCCCATGCATAGATCACCCAAACGCGGCCTGATTCGAGTTGCTGGTTGGTGCACAACAGAACTCAAGTCGTTTTTCCTGAGGTAAATCGGTTTTGGGATCTTTCCACCGGAGTAGGCCGAATCTGCTTTAAACTCAGCATTCGTGAACGCACAACTCTCTACTTAGATCTAGCGATAGATCTTTGCGGTAACATTTTTAAAATTATCATCCATTCTACTCACCTACTCTAATAAAAAGTGGTGTCGATGGCATCACTATTGGTGATGATCGGTAAAGGAGGAACGTTTTTTTTAAAGTAGGGTTAGGGTTAGAAGACGGTTTATTTTAGGTTTATAATCTTTTTGTGCTTACGTCACAGCTTAATTGATATGTCACAATCAATGTTGACTTGGCATTATTACCTGCCTATGATAGTTTTCTATAGTCTTAAAAGAAAAAGTTAGTTTTATGCCCAAACCTATAGAAAGTTTTTTGATAAATAAGCCACAAATTATTTTACTATCTCTATTTAACAGTATTAGCTTCTGTTGCATTTTTTCTCTTAAATTAATTTTTTTGGGGGATGGGGGTGGGGGGGGGGGGGAGGGTTTGAACTGGGCCTAACCTGCGCACACATGACACACACCCGCCTAAGGGTACTATGGATTTACTCCGAATGAGTTAAATTATTAGCACTTCCCTACTCGGGGATCGATCCCCGCACACACCGCAGTATGAGAAGTGCTATATATGACCAACCGAGTTATGCTTGTAGTCTTTTTAAAATATCAAGAGCGCATGTTTACTCCATGTTTCTAAAAGCAGTGGACTTTAATATGAAGTTCTAAATCAATCCCTTAAAATTATTGTGGTTATTGATTTTCTTTATGCTTATTCAAGTTTAAAGTGAATCCATGAAGAGCTAAATTAGGGATTTTATATCTATAATCATGTTAAGAATTTAAAGAAATTAATTTTTTCTTGATGTGTGCATAAGTAAAAAGGACTATTGTTGTGAAACCGAGGGAGTATATATATATGACTAAACTTAAACATTCAAATTGATGAGTGATGATTAAAGATCTTGAGCAATTTGAGGAATATAAGCTCATGGAATACACAATGCAGAAACCGGTTAATACATTCTAGAAGCATGCATGGAAACTATAATTGCTTGGCATTACTGCTTACTAGCATTTTTGCCCGTCAGATACACGTTTAAATTTATATATTGAAAGTGACCGGTATAACATCTTTAAGAAAAAAATATGTATTAAACAAATAAATAAATTGTATGTCTTACACATTATTCATTCTCAAATAACAGTTGTTAAAATATAATATTTATTAGGAATCAAAATGTTTAAGTTTTATTTTTCTTAGTTTATATGCATGTTTTTTTTTTTAAAAATTATGTGTCTGTGAGAGAGAGAGAGAGGGAGAAAGAAGGTGGTCTGGATGAGAGGGACAAATTTTAGAGTGAAAGTGATGGAGCTTCGGATCTCCTTTGGAGGTTGTCCTCCATCGATTCTATGATGGCAATCTTTGACGGTTCAAATTTGTTTTAGAGAGTTGTTGAGTGTGGATCTTGATGATGCTCTAGATTGGCGATCTCCCAGATCGGGACACATGGCAGATGACGTGTCCTAAGCTCAGAAGAAAGGGCCCACAGGGGCCGACCAGGCCACCCCTGTACCCGACCTGCAAGCACAAGCTGGCTCTCCTCAGAGCCCCCTGCAAATTGGCCTCCTTGGCCTCTCAGCTCGCCTCGAGCTACCACAGGACCAAGATGCCTCGGCCCTCCCGCTCGTTCCCGAGCTCTCCCGCAGAGGCCATCTTCCTCGGTTCCTCCGACCAACCAACTCCACCACTCGCAGGCGTAACCGCCGCTCCACAAATCTCGCAATGCGCGGATTCTCCACCGGCAACATCCCACGTTCCACGCCATCACGATCACCATTAACGGGCAATCCACTTATTACGCGGGCGTGACGTCGGGAGCGTAACTGCCGGCGGGATTCTCGCGCCTGCTACTGCGTGCTGCCGCCACTATATAAACCCCCATCACAGAGGGGTCAAGTAAGCTTTTTTCACCCTACTTAGCCGTTACTCTGCTCGGATCTTGTGCTAACTTGATCGTCGGAGGGTCCTCGGTGGTACCAAACCACCCCGGGACTTCTTTGCATGTACTCGGCGTACACTCCTCAAAACCACCAATCTCCTCAAAACCCATTGAGACCCACACGCATCAGGAGATCGCCTCCAAGATCCACCGGGAGATTGACGGAAGACAACATCTGACAGAGACCCGAAAAGAACCTCCATCAGTTGGCGCCGTCTGTAGGAAACGAAACTTCACAAAAAACAAAGTTGGCATTTCGATCACCATCCACATGGCAAGCGATCACCCTGAAGATCCAGGTACCAGCTGTCGCCTCTCCCTCATCGGAGGTGCGGATGAACCTCCTCCGGCGACCTTCATCAACGCCCTCGTCAGACGAATTGATCGACTGCTGTCCCACGTGGAGGCGCTCGTCCGCGTCCAAACAGTCGGGCCAGGCCCCAGATGGCCGCTCCTCCGCCTCCAGAAGACTCTGCCCTCATCGGCACGGCTGACCGCCGGCAGGTTACAACACATGGCCACAGATCTCACGAGCTGATACCCCCTGAGGCCCGCTGGGCGCCCCATAGCTCCACACCAAGATCCGCCGCCAGAGCGCCTCGCCTCGAGCCTCCTCGCGACCCTCACCCCCTGAGGAAATGTCGGTTACCTCGCCTGTCCCCAGGCATGACCGACACCCCCTCCCCCGACGGGGTCGCACAGAAGGGGCTCGCCACGGCGGCTCGAGGGCCACCTCGCCCGGGGATTTGAGGAACCTCACCGAGAGGAACCGGGGCCACGCCAGACGTAGATCTCCCACAGCAGAGGTCCGAGATCGCAAGGTGCTGAATCCTCGGGGTACCACTGCCGACTCGACTGTTAGTGTATATTCCCTAGAGGCCATTACTGTATCATACTAGTTTGTATATTACTTGATGGAAGCTTGGGATATCCACAGTTGTATAGACAATCTTGCTCGAAATGGTAGTATGCTACTTGGTTTGTTTCTACTTTAATGTGTATATGTGTTTCTTTTAGCATATCGCCTATACACATTAGTGGAGCCCTTAGGATCTTTGCTTGATTACCAGCGTTGTGATGGCACTCACACTAGTGGGGGCTGGATAATCTACAAGCACATCCTTAGCCCTGATCGTAGGACTATCGAGAGAGGGCATCGATACTCCGGAGTAGACTAGCGTATGCGCTTCTCATCCCAGCAGGGGAGACGGTCTGTTCCACAGCCGTCAGTACGTCGTACTTGAGATAGCATGCGGGTGCTCGTTAGGTTACGAGTACACTGGACAGGACTCGTCGGGAACTGTTGGTTGGTACTATACCTATCGTCAGTTATCAGTTCTCAGGTGACATGAGTACAACTTAGTACGCTGACTTGACACCGTCACTTCGCCTCGAGTGTGTTCCCACTGTACTTTGATTACTACCCTACCACGGCTAAAAGGAGTCGTGCAAACAAGTAGTAGTTGGGTGCAGTCCCGAAGCACTTGGAGGCAGTGACGGTTAGACAGGATTCGTCTCTCCCGGTATTGGGGGTTGATATCGCGCTATGTCTAGGAGAGCCATTACACAAAGTCCCTGGCCAGGGCAAGCGAGATAAACTGGTAGGTTTTCCAGTGTTATCTCAAGGTGTTCTGGGCTTCACACCGACACGACTTGTACCGCTATTAGGGGACTGACGTTTACCCGCCCTAGGCCCACCATGCGATGTTCTCAGACAAACAGACCGGACAGTACGGAAACTGTCACATTCAGGCTCAGTAGGAGTTCGGATGGGTTCACCTCATCAGTCTTCTTATCGGCATCTACCTGGGGACCGTTACGTACAGCTAGTACCGCTTACGGCCTATGGTTAAACCCACTGCCAGCGTAGTGTCGAGTCTTTAGAGTCCCACACAGAGAGCTATTCTCCTTTGGGCAAAACAGAGTAGAGGTCGCATGGTTTTGCGACAGGGTTCATTCATATCCGTACACTTGTGCACGTTTGGTGCCCGGACAGTTATTACTAGCGGGCTTTGGTTTAAGCCAGATCCTAATATACGTTTTGGGATTGGTTTTATCTCGTTTGTATTTGTGTTCCTCGGAACGCGGATGCAGGTGTGTATGCACGGTTGACTGAGACAGAGGCAGAGGATTCTCGTTAGGATTGTTGACTGTTGACTTTTTCTAAACCCTAATGAGAATAAGAAATATGATTAATAATAATATTAATTAAGTATCATTGTGCCATGGTTGGGTTGAAAGTTTGACTTTGTTGACCGGTTGACTATTTTGGACTTGTTGACCATCATCATTTCATGGCTATCATTTCATGGCTATGACTTTTGCTTGCTTGTTGTTTACAAAATGCATTAAATGCATGAAATGATAATGCCATTGACATGAACCATCACAAATACTTAATTATTATTATTATCATGATTATTTTTGTTTTTGAGAGCATGGTTGTAGAAAAAGTCTTTCTCATTCTATCATATTGATTCTCTCTCATCCAAGCTCTCCCTCTTCCTCTTGCTCATGGCTCTCTTGTCTCATGAGTTGAGAAACATGAGCCATTGAGATAAAACCCTAAAAATACTTCTTTACTCATCCTAAAGTTCAAGGTCTAGCAAGCCAAGGACTTTAGTTTCCTCTCGATTGAGGTAGGAGCCAAAGGTAGAAGCTTTCGGGTGGATCCATTTTCGGCAAGAGGAGACGACGAGGTGAGGCCGATCCAACCACTCCAAGGAGAAGAAGAGAAGGAGTTCAAGACTAGGTATAACCCCTAACATAGTAGTTAAACTTTTAGTTAGGTTGCTAGATAGTTCGTTTAGCAAAGATCCCGTTTTCGAGTCCATATTACCTTCACCGAAAAAATTGTTTTTCACCATTTCCGCATCCCCGAAAGAGCCGGGAAGGGTAACATGGACTTACAGTGCTATCAGAGACAGACTAAACACTATCTAGCATGTTAGCAAAGTATCTAGAATTTCGATCGGAGAAAAAAATCACAAAACGCACCCGAAAACCAAGCTTGCTGTCGATTTTTAAAACAGCTCAAAAAATAATTTGACATATCTTAAAAATCGTCTCAGGGTTTTCTGTAAACACACAGCAAAAACAATCCAGCGAGTCGACCAACTCACCGCGGAATCACGGCCAAAACACGCGTTTGGCCGTGGATCCGCGGCCTAGTTGACTCGGCCGTGGATCGGTTTTGCTGCAGTGTGTTCTGTGTGGTGTTTTAGGATTTTTGGAATGTGATGTTTCTGCCCAGATTTTCCAGAAAACAAATTTGTGTTTGGGGTGGTTACAAATCTGTATTTTGATCGAACTTCTGTAGACTTTAGCTAATGGGTTATATCTGTGATGTGATATATGTATTGAACGTCTGCTAATCGCTATACGTCGATTAGTGGAGGTTATACATATCTGTGATCTGTAATGTTAATGGTTTGTGTATATGAACTCGTTGGATTGTCGCGGATGAATAACCGAGGGGTTGTGAGATGAGAGTTTTCTTTAACTTTTCATTTGATGTAATATGTAATTGATGTAATATTATTTTTATGGCCGCACATCCGGGACGAGGTTGTAGCTGCCATTGTATAATTTCTTTTACTGTTTTTGCTCCTAGGATAGACCCAAGGTGGGGTGCACAAACTACCGGGTACCTCGAAGTGCCGAGTGGCCTACTCACGTTGTTGAGAGAGGTTGCTTCATTTCGGATACTTGGCGGGTAGTTTGCCGCACCCGTAGGGGTCTAGGGTGGGGTCTTGGCTATTCATTGCGACCGTGTAATCCACTTTTCGTTGCAGGCTCGAACGAAACGTGGATTCCTAGTATATCCAATGTGTTCATCTGTGATCTGGAATGGCTATCATTGCATCTGACGAATGTAAATATCTATTTAGGCGTTTCTTATGTTTTGGATCCGCGCTAGTCCAGCCCCCGCTCTGTCGTTAGTTAAGTAACCTAACGGGTAATGACGGGGCCCCATGGCGAATGCGGATGGCATAAGCGTACGTCATATTTTCGTTGTTTTCTGTAATGGTAGGATTAAATGATGGGACGTATTAAATTAATGAAAGAAAATAAACCAAAGTTAAAGTCGTTGGAACAATTTCAAAACCACTCGGTTTCTTTTCAAAAACAACTTTTAAACGCGGAGCTTAAGCCACTCCTTTTAAAAGCTATCTCGTTCCTTTGATTATATCATGTTCACTACGTTCACGGTTTCGCCAAAACCATTCGTAGCCCTCCGTCGTTTCATATGAATATCCAACAGTATTCAAGCTGTGTTTGTTGGCCTTAATCAAGGCACAGTGATTGGTAGCTGGTGGGTATTCATATGTTGCATAGATAGATGTGTTGGTTTGGGACAGTCGTATTACTTTGTTGGCCATAGTCAAGGGTATATACGGGTGGGTTCAAATCAACCTGGACAATGACGGGTAGAACTTGACATGTGACTTATGATTTGTTGGCCTTAGTCAAGGTCATAAGAGCATGGGGCAAAAATCCACATCGGGTGTTTCTAAAGAAACTGAAACTTGCTAGCGCTGCATACCATTTGGAGTGTGATGATTCTGGTAGGATTCCTTCAGTTTTGTCACACGATGATATTTGGATCCCGATCCTACTATGAGTATATGCTACTCCTCGGGAACTTTCTCACTTAACGATCAATGCTATAAACCAAGTAGGTGACTAGAAAGGTGTTAGTGGGACTACGCCCCCAGGGAAAAGAGGTTCTTTAATTAAGGAACTTCGCAAAAGCGTTGGAAAACCTCCCTCGAAGTACCGACACTGGCCTGGCTGAACGGTTAAGCAAGTATTGTACGGTGAGATTGATCCTGACTAATTCTTTCTTTTTGGTTTGAGGAGGGATTCGAGAAACAGTGGGAGCCATCTTGTTTAGATGAATTAAAAACTAATCTAAACTTGCAAGAGCATCATGCTGAGTGTTTTCTTCTCTCTCTCTTAATTGCAGCGACCCAGTGACCACACATAGGTTACATCTAGATAATAAAATGACTGAATCTGACTGTTATGATTGGCACAGGTCTGTCCAGATGTCCATTGCCCATGACAAGCTGGGACACCTCTTAACTAATCAAACCCCTGCCGTCTCAGGACCAGTTTCCCCTGTCGCGGATATTGACATCCGTAAGACATCAGAAAAAGACTGTGCGAAAGCCAAGTGCCTCGTGTTAGCCTCAGTTGATGGTGCATACCAGAGGCAGCACGAGAAGATGGACTTAATTTCTATCTTCCTCCATAACAAAGATTTATATGGAGAGCAATCTCGTATCGCAAGATATAAGACCTTGAACGAATTGCTTCAAGAGAGGTTGGCTGTCGGGACATCTGTAGGGGCAACGTCCTTACAGAGACCAGCTATTCTGAGCTCACGGACCTGAAGACCATGTTGAAGAATAGGTCATGTACTGACTTGATTCTACAGTCTCTGCCCTCTGCTTATACCCTGAAGGAAACCAGGGAAGTAGAAGAAAAGGGAAGGGCTAAAGTTTCGGGACTGGATGTAGTAAAGGAGGGACGTTCCTATTGTTACGGGAATGAACATTGGCAGAAGGATTGCAGGGCTAGCAAAGCCAGTAGCCAGGATTCGAAACATGTTGTGGCTTCGGCTTCGGGTGTGTTTGTAGTAGAGAACTGTATATCAGTTAACCCTACTTCCTGGGTATTGGATACCGGATCAGGATCTTACATCTGTAATTCGTTACAGGCTCTGAGAAACCGTAGGGCTATCAGGAAAGGTGATATGACTCTCAGGGTTGCTAACGGAATGAGCATGGACGCTGAATCCGTAGGGGAATATCATCTTGGACTGACAACTGGGCAGATATTGATTCTGCGTAACTGTTTCTATGTACCAAGTGCGACTTGTAATATCATATCTGTATCCTTACTTTGTAAGGAAGGATATGATTTTACTTTTATAAGCGATGTGGTCCACATCCACCTAAATCAAGTTCTGATTAGGTCAGGTACATTAGAAAACAGGATATACGTATTAAATCAAGCTTAGATTTTTAGTGTCCAGAACACACTTAAAAGAAAGTCTCCGGAAACAAATCAGGCTTTCTTATGGCATTGTAGACTGGGTCACATTAATGAGACACGGTTAACAAAGTTACATAAAGAGGGATACTTGAATCCGTTCGAGTATCAGTCTTATGCCACTTGTGAATCTTGTCTCATAGGAAAGATGACAAAGACTCCATTCACTGGACACGGAGAAAGAGCATGCGAGCTTTTAGGACTCATACACAGTGACGTGTGTGGCCCAATGTCTACACATGCGTGAAGTGGTTATTCATACTTCATTACTTTCACAGATGATTTCTCTAGGTATGGACATGTCTTCCTGATGAAGCATAAATCTGAGGCCTTTAAGAAATTTCGGGAATACAAGAATGAAGTTGAAAAACAAACAGGCAAAAGTATCAAGACACTGAGATCTGATCGAGGTGGTGACTACTTGAGTGCCAAGTTTCTAGACTACTTAAAAGAGAATAGAATTCTCTCGCAGCTTACTCCCCCATACACACCACAACACAACGGTGTATCGGAAAGACGGAATCGAACTCTATTGGATATGGTTCGTTCCATGATGAGTAAGGCTGAGTTACCGCGATCTTTCTGGGGTTATGCACTAGAAACAGCTGCATATCTTTTGAACCAAGTTCCTACTAAGTCAGTGCCTACCACACCATATCAGATATGGAGTAGGAAGAAACCTTATCTTAAACACTTTAAGACATGGGGATGTCTAGCTTTTGTCAAAAAGTAGCATGCGGACAAGCTTGAGGCACGCTCAGTACAGTGTAAGTTTGTGGGATACCCAAAGAACTCCAAGGGGTATCTTTTTTATTACGCAGAAGAGCAAAAAGTCTTTGTTTCTCGTCATGCCCGCTTCTTGGAAACTGGGTTTTTAGAAAATCAGATAAGTTGGAGCGCAATAGAACTGGAAGAAATTCTAGAACCACAAGCTATAACTGAAACCTTGGTAGAACTAGAAGGTTCAGGAGAACCGGACATTCCTGCGCCGCTCCGCAGGAGTAGTAGGCAGTCTCATCCGCCCGAGAGATACTACGGTTTTCTCATAGACGGGGATAGAGAGGATTGCACCATGGATTATGATGAGCCTACTAGCTTCCAGCTATAAGTGCACGGCGGCGCCCCGGCCTCCATCACGAGGCCAAATGCGGAAGCGATGGTTAACTTAATTTTTCAAACCGGCACCACCGCGCACTAAAACCCGGATCGGGCCATTAACTAGTCCTAACTAACTACAAGATGGGAAAGAGAGATATACCGACTGATCCGTGTCCTCCGGTCTTCTCGTCGTCGTCCCGATCTCCCGCGGAAGCTCCGGTCTCCACCTCGTCGCCGGAAGGGCACCACGTCGCCGGCTTCTTTTACGGGCTCCCATCTCTATACCGAGGCAACTCGGGCACGAAGTTGGCGAGCCGACGTGCCCAAGGTTTGCTGTAGAATGGTGTAGAACCATGTCTCATTTGGGGTTATGGAGTTTTCCATTTGGTGGAGGAATGAACTATACTTTGGAGTTGGAACTATGGGATTTTTGTGAAGCTAAAAGACCAAAAATCCCCCCATGAAATATTGGGACAGCCCTTACCATATGATGGCCGGCCATGGTGAATGGGGAGAGTGAGAATGAGAGAGGGAGAGAGTGAAAAAGGATAGCCACAAGAATAATCAAGTGAAAGGAAAATGGTTATCATATTCAACCATCACCAAAAGCATGATGACTCCATAGTCAAGCAATGATCACTAACAAAACCACACTCCACCAACTAATCAACAACCATGATTGCTACAAAAAGTCAAGCAATCATGAACCATGGAAGGTCAAAGGATGGGGCTCCATCATGAAACCATCATGACACAAAAGTATGCAAAGAACACCCTTCATATTGCTTATTTGCACAAATGCAAATAAGCCCTCCTCCACCAATCTTCGGCCAATGAAGGATACAAAGAAATATGGCCGAAACGAAAAGTAAACTGGCAACTCCAGAAAACTGTCCCGTAATAAATTACAGGAAAACCCCGATACTGTGTATACACACCCGCATTTGTATTCCGACCGAAATACAAATGCAATGAGACAAAATCTACACTGTACTATACTAGGATCCGGCTTAAACCAAAGCCGGCTAGTATTATCCGTTCGATCCTGATCCGTGCAATACCGCACGTATCTGATCGAACCCTGCCATATCTCCATACGGCCTCTACAGCGTTTCACCCGAAAACTTGAGCAACTGAATGTGGGGGACTCTAAAGACTCGTCAACACCTTGGTTGTGGATTTAACTACTAGCACGTCAGAGGTATAAGCCAATACGTAGCGGGCTACCAGGTATTGACCAAAAGGGACGTCGATGAGCGAACTCATCCTGACACCCTACTGAGCCTGTCAGTGACAATATCCGTACAGTCCGGTCCATTCGTCTATGAGCATCGCATGGCGGGCCTAAGGGGTTGGTAAAAGTCAGACCCCCAAAAGCGGTACAAGTCGTGTCGGAGATTAGCCCAGAACACTCTGAGATACTACTGGAATACCTACCAGTAAATCTCCTGCCTCGGCCGAGGGCTTTGTGTAATGGCTCTCCTAGACACAGCGCGACCTCACCCCCAATACCGGGAGAGACGAACCCCCGAAGATCCGCTCACTGCCTCCATGTGGCTCGGGACTGTACCCAATTAAAACCTGTTTGCACGTCTCCTTTGAGCGTGGTAGGGTAGTAATCAAAGTACAGTGGGAACTCACACGAGACAAATGACGATCCTCAGGTCGATGAACTAACCTGTACACATGTCACCAGGGAACTGCTATCTGACGTCAGGTATAAGACCAACTAGCATGTTCCCGGCGAGTCCTGTCCGGTGTACTCATAACCCAATGAGCACCTGTATACATCTTAGGTGAACCAACTGACACCAGTGGCTTGTGAGACCGGCCACCGCCCCTCGTCGGGGTCTCGACTGTATACACTAGTCTACTCTAAAGTATCGATGCCCTGTCTCGAAACTCCTACGACTAGGGACCTTTTAAGGATGTGCTTATAGACCCCAGCTCCCACTTATATGATCGCCCTCATACTGCTGGTGGTCAAGCAAGAATCCTAGGGGCTCTATCAACGTGTAATAGCGACATGTCAGGTCACCTAAAGCAGTACACGATGATAAAGATAAACCAGATAGCATATTATCATCTTGAGTAAGACTGTCCTACCGGGATAGGTCCTCCCTCAATCATTGCAATCACGTGCCTGTGATCCAATAATTGACTCTAAGGGCACTATCTCCAACAATATCCCACTTGCACTCAAGGCTAATTATTGCGATGTCGCATACTCACAGCCCGTGTGATACCGAACACCCAACTCCTCTACTTGTCAGTCTCACAAAGCTCGTTTGCGAAACTATTGCGTTCGAGGAGTAGCCTCAGTGAGTGGATCCGCTTTGATGTTTCTTTCTATGTCTCTCTATATCTCAAGTTCGCGGAGAAAGCCATCTCCCGAAATGAGCAATACCTGTCTTAGAATGTGTCTGGAAGTCTGATGGGACCTAGCTCATTAATGAACTCCAAATCCAAACTTCTTAGACTGTATCGTCAACTGAACTTAATCAGTATCCTGCACCATGCCTCCCTCAGTATTGCCTTGGACCACCTGTCCAAAATACTGCCCCTCGTCAGAAGGAAAAACTATAACTCTGACGACCTCCTTGTCGTCCAGGTCACCTTGGAAGCCTGGAATGATAACTGTCTCCCGCATGAGGCTGTCGTTATCATATCCCTAGAACATCCACTTATGTTCTAAAACTGCTTCCGACTGTTTCTCCAGGATTGGATCAATGTCAACTTATTGCATCTAGTGCAAGAACAACATCTGGTGTGGTACTTGACATCTCATGATTGACTCAATTGCCTAAGCAAGTGATCTGCCAATCATGCACATCCCTCTCCCCTTTAGTCTGTAAGACACCTTTAGAGAGGGTGACTCCATAATCTGCAGATACATTACCGTGCCAGGAGTCGTCCATTCTAAATACTCATAGAATGCTGTCTAAGTACCCTTAATTGGGAAACCACCCAAATCTAGATCTAAAACCATAGATCTAGTAACCAGTATGTCTGATATAATGTCCAAGTCCCATGTGGAGAAACTACTGTGTGACGACCAAAGTATAACCGATCGTAGTATAGGAATATCACTTCCTACTCTGTGTATGTCATCCAAATACCATGACATCACACCCTACTACCTTCTCAACAGATCCATCCCCTATTCTGATGAAGTCAAACCTATGACTGTCACATCAGAAATTGATGATCTATCTCCGCTATATCTGCTTTAGTCTATAAATAGACATAAGCCACCTGTCCACCAATGCTTCCGCTGCTCCCACTGACTACGACAACCCTCTGGTAGAGTCATATACACGTACACTTCTAAAGCAAGTTTAGAACGACGCTATACTCATCCTCCTGCCGGATCTCACAGTCTGGAACAACAGCAATGGCTAGTGTGGGTAAACAAGAACCTCCCCGTCACCGTCCTTGAGGCTACCGGAGTACCTCTCGGGTGCCTGAGATTACCCACCAAATCTGCGGAGTGGCCAATGGAATGTCAAACCAGATTGAATCTTTAGGTTCCTATCAAATCTTCAGTAATCGTTTGTGGTTCTGTAATCACTTCCAGTTCTACCATACTCCCACAACTGTTTTCTGAAAAAAATCCATTTTTAATAAAACTGTGGCGAGTCAAGAACAATATCACTATTGATCTTCCAGATGGTAGAAAGTCAACCCGCGTCATAGCATGGGTCAACCCACAAACAGCCATTACGGAAATGTGCCTTGAGTTTTTCAGAGTCTGGTTTTAAGCATAGGCCGGACAACTCCCCGTACCTTAACATCGTTAAGATATGAACTGTTCTATATCCAATATAGAACCAGAGGCACCGATTTAATTGAACCAGATTCAAATCATGCAGCTGTCTCCAGTGCATGTCAACTAAATGGAAGAAGGCCGATCAGCGTTGCTCAACTTAGGAATGCTTCCAATCATGAGTAACCTGAAAGAGAAGCAAGATCTCTTAATCATTACTATCAACTGAATACCATACACAAGTATCTACATCTTCGATCAACTTGAAGAATCCCGATACTTGCTACACCTGGTTCTCTACTCTATTCAAATACCTATAACTTCTCAAAATTCGGACCCTGTGTTTCCACGAAACACCTGTCTAAAAACTAAAGAAGTCATAAGTAAACCGAATATAGTACGATGACCAACCCCTCTGTCCTGATGGGCCCTGGACAACATACAATATTCTGTATAAGTCCCTTGAGTCTGATAACTCATCCACTGTATGTCGTAGGTTGAAAACTGTACTTATGGTTAAGAAGAATTACACCGCTGTTTAATGCTCCTTACCCAACCATCCACTGATATAGGTAAATATCATAGACATAATTTCAAAAAGGTATTTCTCACTATATGAAAATAGACGTACAGATATATCGATTTGAAATTGGTGCATAACAGCGGATATTCAAAACCAAATATTCGCCGACCGGCAAACAGCCCAGGTGATTTCCTCAAATATCACCGATTACAACGAATCCCGATATAATGAGGATGATTACCCAATTCCCAATAACTTACTCCCACTCATCATCTGTAAAACCATACAGATGTGAGAATCATACCTGGTAAATACATACCCTGGAGTAAGGACTAATTGGGAAATCAGTTTTCTTTTAACAGTACACAGTGAAACTGAAACATTGAAATGTTTCAATGGGGTATCCCGGTATTCCTAGTAATGCCTCTTCCAGATTCACGACTGTAACCGTATAATTCTTTGCCACCTCTCCAAATCCCTTTTTGTGTCTTTAGTCATTACCTTCTGCACACCCCTTTAGGCCAAATGGTTTTCTTCCTTCCCTACCGTTCGGCACCAGCCTATGGTTTGGAAGAAGACTATCCAATAAGCGTAATGGGTGTACTGTCCTAATCCTAGGAGCACTCGCAATACGAGAGAAGGTGAAGATAAAAGACACCTGAATAAATCTTATTCCTATTTCTCCTGAACCAGAATCCATCCCTGAACTGGAACAAGTTCCTTTCGAGTTCGTATATAACCATACGATGGATTATCCAATAAACTGTGGATCTTCGTAGTGATACGGAATGTCCTGGAGAAATACAAAGGTGATTTGGGAGTGGTAATGAAATAACTGGTTTGGTCATGAATATCAGTTGCAATTTACTTTGCCCTCTTACTAATCCCTTGCTTTGTCCTTACATAATACCTTCTGTACACCATCGTTAGGCTTATTGGTTTTCTTCATTCCCTACCGTTCGGCACCAGCCTAAGGTTTGGAAGAAGACTATCCAATTTGCGTAATAGGTGTACTATCTCCTAAACCAAGGAGTACTCTCAACTTGAGAGAAGGTAAAAGGAAAAGACAACTGAATAGTCCTATTCGTTTTCTCCAGAATCGGAAACCATCCTCGAATAAATTCTTTCGAGTTCGTATATAACCATACGATGGTTTTGTCCAATGGAAGTGGACGTTCGTAGTAATACGGGGTGTCCTGGAGAAAAGGGTAAAAGTAGGAGTGGCAATGAGGTTTGCAACTCTGACAATCCAAAAGCCAGTGTTTAAGAAGCTTCGGTTAATTTTGGTTACTGAGTCATAGTCTTAGGGTCGGGTCAATGGTCGCTGCCGAAGAGAGAGAGAAAAGAAACACTCAGCGTGCACTCTAACCTAGATCAGAATGGTTACCAATTTATCTAATCTGGAAACCTCCCACTGTCACCTCAAATTCTCCTCCAAACTTGAAAGAAGAATTAGTCGGGGTCACCCGAGGAGTAAACTAACTCATCAGTGGGAATCGGGATCCAACTATCACCGCATGATAACGTGACGGAATCCGCTCAGGTCATCACACTCCAGAAGGTATGCGCATATCTGGCAAGTTTCAGTTCTTTTGAAACTCCCGATGTGATTTCTGCCCCATGCTCTTATGACCTTGGCGTGAGGTCAAAATATCATAAGTCACATGTCAAGTTCTACCCATCATTGTCCAGGTTAATTTGAACCCACCCGTACATACCCTTGACGTAGGCCAAAATAGCAGTACGACTGTCCTAAACCTACGCATCTATCTATGCAACAGATAAATACCCGGCAGCTACCAAACACTATGCCTTGGCGTGAGGTCAAAATACATAGCTTGAATACTACCGAATATTTAACTGAAATGATGGAGGGCTACGAATAGTTTCTGGCGAAAACCTTTAACGTAATGAACTTGATATCGTTGAAGGAATCGGATAGCTTTTAAAAATATAGTGACGAAAACCTTCGCTAAAGAGGTCACTCCCGGTGAAGGGATCTCGGCTCTTTCCCCGTAGAATGAGGTGCAGGATATTCCAACTGAATACCACGATGCAAAGCAAAAGTAATCGGCTATAGTGAAGTTATTGCCCTGACGCAAACTTCTGTCCAAGGGGTCACTCCCGGTGAAGGGATCTCGGCCCTTGCCTCGTCGACTGAGGAGCAGGATATTCCAACTGATTACCACGATGCAAAACAAAAGTGAACGTCCTTGCAATAACAGCTTTTTGAAAAGTGTTCCAACAACATCAGATTAGGTTTGTTTTTAACTTGCATTGATCCGAATCAACGCAGTCCCATCAATTGATCACACCACAAAGAATGAAAATAATATGACGTACGTATATGCCATCCGCATTCGCCACTGGGTCCCGTCATTACCCGTTAGGTTAGCTAACTAACGACAGAGCGGGGACTGGACTAGCGCGGATGCAAAACATATGCAACATCTACTAATATATATACCAATATATTATATTTCGCTCAAGGCGTGATAAAATGCAACATCACAGAAATGTACAGCATCACAGAACAATACAGATATCTGGGATCCCCGGGTTTCACAGAGCCACTACTGAAACCCGACGTTCCCCTGGTCGTGTGGATAGCCTGTGCAATGAAATCCTAGACCCCTACGGGCGCGGCAAGTTACCCGCCAAAACTTGAAGCGAGGCAGCCCTTTCAGCTATATGAATGGACCACCCAGCACTTCACGGAATCCGGTAACTTGGGCACCCCTCCTGGGTCAACCTGTACCCCCTACGAGTGCGGCGAATAGCCCGCCAATTCTAGAGTGAAGCCCCCTCCGTCTCAATGCTATGAGATGCGGGCTTGTTGCCTTCTAGAACCCGGCTATCCGTGCACCCCTCCGCAGGGCAATCCTAGTACAGAAAGTAAAATATACATACAACGGGTACATCGACCGCAACCTGGTCGTGTCCTAAAAGAATAAATCAAACAGGCAGTAACAGCAGTCCACATGTCGGACGCTCGCCCCGCAATATCAAATGTACATAATACAACCAAAAAACTGTACTAGCATTGCATCCAGGCTATCCCCCACGACCGATCCGCAACATCACAGTAATACACAGAACATCAACGTGAAAGTCACGTTCGCAAATCCGTCTAACCGGGCTATAGCAGCTAGACAGGATTTACCGATCAAGTGACATTCACGGTTGCAGATATAATGTAAATATTGTGAACTAATGTGTTTAAAATATCCGATCGATCAAATTTTACCAAGTGGGCCCCAAGCATTACTGTAGCAACTAAAGAAATTCTGGGCCCAAAAAGAATGTTCCAAAAACCCTATTTTCAAGTCAGGAGGCCTCTGTAAAAAATTGGTGCACTGATCACTCAAAACAGCGGCGGAACCGCGGCCCAAGCACGGGTTTGGCCGCGGTTCCGCGGTCGAATAATAAGATCTCGCCACCAAATTTTTACAGTAGGCTTATAATTCCATGCACAGTATTCTGAGAAAGCTAGACTAGGTTAATGGCGAGGCTCTGATACCACTGTAAGTGCACGGCGGCGCCCCGGCCTCCATCCCGAGGCCAAATGCGGAAGCGATGGTCAACTTTAATTTTTCAAACCGGCACCACCGTGCACTAAAACCCAGATCGGGCCATTAACTAGTCCTAGCAAACTACAAGATGGGAAAGAGAGATATACCGACTGATCCGTGTCCTCCGGTCTTCTCGTCGTCGTCCCAATCTCCCGCGGAAGCTCCGGTCTCCACCTCGTCGCCGGAAGGGCACCATGTCGCCGGCTTCTTTTACGGGCTCCCATCTCTATACCGAGGCAACTCGGGCACGAAGTTGGCGAGCCGACGTGCCCAAGGTTTGCTGTAGAATGGTGTAGAACCATGTCTCATTTGGGGTTATGGAGTTTGCCATTTGATGGAGGAATGAACTATACTTTGGAGGTGGAACTATGGGATTTTTGTGAAGCTAAAAGACCAAAAATCCCCCCATGAAATATTGGGACAGCCCCTACCATATGATGGCCGGCCATGGTGAATGGGGAGAGTGAGAATGAGAGAGGGAGAGAGTGAAAAAGGATAGCCACAAGAATAATCAAGTGAAAGGAAAATGGTTATCATATTCAACCATCACCAAAAGCATGATGACTCCAAAGTCAAGCAATGATCACTAACAAAACCACACTCCACCAACTAATCAACAACCATGATTGCTACAAAAAGTCAAGCAATCATGAACCATGGAAGGTCAAAGGATGGGGCTCCATCATGAAACCATCATGACACAAAAGTATGCAAAGAACACCCTCCATATTGCTTATTTGCACAAATGCAAATAAGCTCTCCTCCACCAATCTTCGGCCAATGAAGGATACAAATAAATATGGCCGAAACGAAAAGCAAACTGGCAACTCCAGAAAACTGGTCCAGTAATAAATTACAGGAAAACCCCGATACTGTGTATACACACCCGCATCTGTATTCCGACCGAAATACAAATGCAATGAGACAAAATCTACACTGTACTATACTAGGATCCGGCTTAAACCAAAGCCGGCTAGTATTATCCGTTCGATCCTGATCCGTGCAATACCGCACGTATCTGATCGAACCCTGTCATATCTCCATACAGCCTCTACAGCGTTTCGCCCGAAAACTTGAGCAACTGAATGTGGGGGACTCTAAAGACTCGTCAACACTTTGGTTATGGATTTAACCAGTAGCACGTTAGAGTTATAAGCTAATACGTAACGGGCTACCAGGTATTGACCAAAAGGGACGTCGATGAGCGAACTCATCCTGACACCCTACTGAGCCTGTCAGTGACAATATCCGTACAGTCTGGTCCGTTCGTCTATGAGCATCGCATGGCGGGTCTAGGGGGTTGGTAAAAGTCAGACCCCCAAAAGTGGTACAAGTCGTGTCGGAGTGTAGCCCAGAACACTCTGAGATACTACTGGAATACCTACCAGTAAATCTCCTGCCTCAGCCGAGGGCTTTGTGTAATGGCTCTCCTAGACACAGCGCGACCTCACCCCCAATACCGGGAGAGACGAACCCCCGAAGATCCGCTCACTGCCTCCATGTGGCTCGGGACTGTACCCAACTAAAACCTGTTTGCACGTCTCCTTTGAGCGTGGTAGGGTAGTAATCAAAGTACAGTGGGAACTCACACGAGACAAATGACGATCCTCAGGTCGATGAACTAACCTGTACACATGTCACCAGGGAACTGCTATCTAACATCAAGTATAAGACCAACTAGCATGTTCCCGGCGAGTCCTGTCCGGTGTACTCATAACCCAATGAGCGCCTGTATACATCTTAGGTGAACCAACTGACACCAGTGGCTTGTGAGACCGGCCACCGCCCCTCGTCGGGGTCTCGACTGTATACACTAGTCTACTCTGGAGTATCGATGCCCTGTCTCGAAACTCCTACGACTAGGGACCTTTTAAGGATGTGCTTATAGACCCCAGCTCCCACTTATATGATCGCCCTCATACTGCTGGTGGTCAAGCAAGAATCCTAGGGGCTCTATCAACGTGTAATAGCGACATGTCAGGTCACCTAAAGCAGTACACGATGATAAAGATAAACCAGATAGCATACTATCATCTTGAGTAAGACTGTCCTACCGGGATAGGTCCTCCCTCAATCATTGCAATCACGTGCCTGTGATCCAATAATTGACTCTGAGGGCACTATCTCCAACACCAGCAAGCCATTCAGAGCGGTGACTCAGTAAAATGGCTGGATGCAATGCGGACCGAGATGAGTCCATGTACACCAACAAAGTTTGGACTTTGGACTTTGCTCCAGAAGGGGTAAAACCCGTAGGCTGCAAATGGATCTTCGGAAAGAAGATTGGTGTAGATGGGCAGGTTGAAACCTATAAAGCTAGACTTGTTGCAAAGGGTTTTCGTCAAAGACCTGGTTTGGACTATGACGAGACCTTTTCTCCAGTGGCTATGCTCAAATCCGTTCGGATCCTTCTTGCCATTGCTGCCTTCCACGATTATGAGATCTGGCAGATGGACGTAAAGACGGCTTTCCTAAATGGAAATTTAGAAGAGTGCGTCTATATGGATCAGCCGGAGGGATTCATTCAGAGTGGGAGCAGCGGTAAAGTGTGCAAGTTGCTCAAGTCCATCTATGGACTGAAGCAGGCATCGCGGAGTTGGAACATCTGCTTTGATGATACTGTCAAAGAATTTGACTTTATCAAAAACCCAGATGAACCATGCATTTACAGAAAGATTGTAGGGAGAACTGTGGTATTCCTCGTCTTGTACGTGGATGACATTCTGTTAATAGGAAATGATATTCCTATGCTACAGTCAGTCAAAGGATTCTTGTCACAGAGGGTCTCCATGAAGGACCTGGGCGATGCCAACTATATTCTGGAGATCCAGAACTATCGTGATAGATCTAAGAGGAGGTTGGGACTTTCACAGTCCAGGTACATCGACACCATACTGAAACAATTCAGTATGGAAGATTCCAAGCGCGGTAATCTACCGGCTTGTCACGGAATCACCATCTCCAAAGAGATGTCTCCCAGGATTAATTTGGAAAGGGCTCGCATGTCATCAATACCCTACGCATCTGCAGTAGGCTCTATTATGTATGCGTTGTTGTGTACCAGACCAGATGTAGCATACGCATTGAGCGTTGTAAGCCGGTATCAGTCGGACCCAGGGGAGAAACACTGGATAGTAGTAAAGAACATTCTCAAGTACCTAAGAAGGACTAAGGAGATGTTCTTGGTGTATGGCGGAAAAGACCTCCAGATCGACGCCTTTGCTGACTCCAGCTTCCAGAGTGACAAGGATGACTCCAAGTCCATGTCGGGTTATGTCTTCACCCTCAATGGAGGGGCGGTGTGTTGGAAGAGTTCCAAACAGGAAACCGTTGCTGACTCGACGATGGAAGCGGAGTATATCGCTGCATCTGATGCCGCAAAAAAAGCCGTCTGGATGAGGAAGTTCTTGACGGAACTTCAGGTGGTTCCGTCCATTGTTGATCCAATACATCTGTATTGTGACAACAACGGAGCTATAGCTTTAGCAAAGGAACCCAGGTCCCATCAGAAGTCCAGACACATCTTAAGGCGGTATCACCTGATCAGGGAGATCGTGGATCGCCGGGAGATCGAGGTTCGGAGGGTTGCTACAGAAGATAACACTGCAGATCCAATCATGAAGGCCTTACCCCAGACTCAGTTCGAGCGGTTGATCGAGATGATAGGTCTTCGATACGCCAGTACATGGCCTTAGTGCAAGTGGGAGATTGTTAGTGTATATGCCCTAGAGGCCATTACTGTATCATACTAGTTTGTATATTACTTGATGGAAGCTTGGGATATTCACAGTTGTATAGACAATCTTGCTCGAAATGGTAGTATGCTACTTGGTTTGTTTCTACTTTAATGTGTACATGTGTTTCTTTTAGCATATCGCCTATACACATTAGTGAAGCCCTTAGGATCTTTGCTTGATTACCAGCGTTGTGATGGCAGTCACACTAGTGGGGGCTGGATAATCTACAAGCACATCCTTATACAGGTCCCTAGTCGTAGGACTATCGAGACAGGGCATTGATACTCCGGAGTAGACTAGCGTATGCGCTTCTCATTCCAGCAGGGGAGACGGTCTGTCCCACAGCCGTCAGTACGTCATCCTTGAGATAGTATGCGGGTGCTCGTTAGGTTACGAGTACACTGGACAGGACTCGTCGGGAACTGTTGGTTGGTACTATACATATCGTCAGTTATCAGTTCCCAGGTGACATGAGTACAGCTTAGTCCGCTGACTTGACACCGTCACTTTGCCTCGAGTGTGTTCCCACTGTACTTTGATTACTACCCTACCACGGCTCAAAGGAGTCGTGCAAACAGGTAGTGGTTGGGTGCAGTCCCGAAGCACTTGGAGCCAGTGACGGTTAGACAGGATTCGTCTCTCCCGGTATTGGGGGTTGATATCGCGCTGTGTCTAGGAGAGCCATTACACAAAGTCCCTGGTTAGGGCAAGCGAGATAAACTGGTAGGTTTTCCAGTGTTATCTCAGGGTGTTCTGGGCTTCACTCCGACACGACTTGTACCGCTATTAGGGCACTGACGTTTATCGCCCCCCTAAGCCCGCCATGCGATGTTCTCAGACGAACAGACCGGACTGTACGGAGACTGTCACATTCAGGCTCAGTAGGAGTTCGGATGGGTTCACCTCATCAGTCTTCTTATCGGCATCTACCTGGGGACCGTTACGTACAGCTAGTACCGCTTGCGGCCTGTGGTTAAACCCACTGCTAGCGTAGTGTCGACTCTTTAGAGTCCCACACAGAGAGCTATTCGCCTTTGGGCAAAACAGAGTAGAGATCGCATGGTTTTGCGACAGAGTTCGTTCACATCCGTGCATTTGTGCACGTTTGGTGCCCGGGCAGTTATTACTAGCGGGCTTTGGTTTAAGCCAGATCCTAGTATACGTTTTGGGATTGGTTTTATCTCGTTTGTATTCGTGTTCCTCAGAACGCGGATGCGGGTGTGTATGCACGGTTGACTGAGACAGAGGCAGAGGATTCTCGTTAGGGTTGTTGACTGTTGACCTTTTCTAAACCCTAATGAGAATAAGAAATATGATTAATAATAATATTAATTAAGTATTATTGTTCCATGGTTGGGTTGAAAGTTTGACTTTGTTGACTTGTTGACTTTGTGGACCGGTTGACTATTTTGGACTTGTTGACCATCATCATTTCATGGCTATGACTTTTGCTTGCTTGTTGTTTACAAAATGCATTAAATGCATGAAATGATAATGCCATTGACATGAACCATCACAAATACTTAATTATTATTATTATCATGATTATTTTAGTTTTTGAGATCATGGTTGTAGAAAAAGTCTTTCTCATTCTATCATATTGATTCTCTCTCATCCAAGCTCTCCCTCTTCCTCTTGCTCATGGCTCTCTTGTATCATGAGTTGAGAAACATGAGCCATTGAGATAAAACCCTAAAAACACTTCTCTACTCATCCTAAAGTTTAAGGTCTAGCAAGCCAAGGACTTTAGTTTCCTCTCGATTGAGGTAGGAGCCAAAGGTAGAAGCTTTCGGGTCGATCCATCTTCGGCAAGAGGAGACGACGAGGTGAGGCCGATCCAACCACTCCAAGGAGAAGAAGAGAAGGAGTTCAAGACTAGGTATAACCCCTAACATAGTAGTTAAACTTGTATTTAGGTTGCTAGATAGTTTGTTTAGCAAAGATCCCGTTTTCGAGTCGATGTTATCTTCACCGAAAAAATTGTTTTTCACCATTTCCGCATCCCCGAAAGAGCCAGGAAGGGTAACGTGGTCTTACATCGACGCCCTCGAGAAAAAGATCGAGGGCATGCGCCGAGAAGGTCACTTCTCGGGCGATGGGGCTAAGTACGCCGCCGACTCGCTTACCAAGCCATTTACCGAGGAACTGCTCGCTGTCCACGTCTCCTCGCGCAACAAGCCCCTGAAGGTCTCTCTGTACGACGAGAAAACCGACCCGATAGACCATTTGGATGCTTTCACTGCGGGGATGAGTTTTCAGGAGCATTCCGGCGCCACCTAGTGCAGGGCCTTCCCAGCCACCCTCATCCGCTATAGTCGGTACTTGTTCCGAGGACTCGAGCCTCGCTCAATGTCGACCTTTGACGAGCTGGCTACTCAGTTCCTCGGCCACTTCGTCGGGAACCGTCGGCAGAAGCGCACGGTCAACTACCTCTTCACAATTAAGAGCAGGGACAAGGAGACTTTCAAAGCTATTGTCACCCGCTTCTACAACGCCCTCCTCGAGGACCCTGAGCATTGGGACGAAACCGTCATCACGGTCATCAGATCTGGTCTTAGGCACAAGGAGTGGTTGCGCTCCTTCGCATTGGCACAGCCTAAAACCTTGGCCGAGGTCAAGGCGTGGACCGAGCGCGAGGTCCAGCTGGAATCCGAGGTGAACGCGAACCTCCCTCGAGCAGAACGGTCCGACCAGAAGAAGAGGGCTCGGGAAGAGAGGCCGGAGCGTCAGCAGCCCTACCACCCGAAGTTCCAGGAGTACACCCCGCTCAACGTCTCCCTCGCAGTGTTACTATAAGAGGCCCAGGGTGAGGGGTTCTTCAAGTTCCCTCCAATCCTGCATCAGGCCTCGAAGCGAACCCGGGACCCCTACTGCGCCTTCCACCAGACGCTGGGCCACGCCACGGAGGATTGTAAGCAACTCCGGGACTACATCGAGGAGCTCATCCGATCGGGGCACCTCACCGCCTACTTGAGGGATAAGCGGCAGGGCGAGCAGAAGCAGCATTCCCCTCCCACCGAGCTAACCATCGGCTAGATCATGCTCGTTTCGGCAGATGATAAGTCCAGAGACCAGGGAGCCTCATACCCGGAGCCGAGCACGGAGACCAACAAGCCTCCAGGGAGCTCGGGCCATGCTAATAAGGTCATCTATTAGCATGTACTTTTTTTAGGGCAATGTAAACTCTTCCTAGGGTCTGTTGTAAATTTAATAAAGATCAATGAAACATTGCGAAAAAGAAGGAATGGTCCCATTTATTCAAAAAGGTATTATGGGCTCATCAGCCATACATACAAAAAGAAAAAGAAAATTACAGCAGCGGGGGAAGGGGTGCAGAGAGCACTGCTCATGGTACTCAGTAAAGATCCCCGCCAGCCGAGGCCTTGCAAGATCCGGCCTCAGCCCTCGATTCCCCCCGCGCGCGTTGACCACGAACCTCAGTTCGTAGCACTCACGGACGAGCGCCACCGAGCGAGTCAGCCGACTCGCGGAGATCAAGCCAAAGCGCTTCAGAGACCGCAGCTTGCCCATGGCCTCGTCGTAGAGCTGCTCGGACAGGGGGTTATAAAGCCCCAGCGACGCCCTCAAGATGGAGTACATTAGCAGCTGCAGCAGGGGGGAGCGCCGGGGGAGCAGCCGGCCGAAGTGGTCTTCAATGCTCCCATAGACCAATTGCACCGTGTCCTCGGTGCAGTTCTGGTCATAGAGGTATACGTCTTCGAAGTGGATGATATCGGGGATGGTAAAGGGGAAGTCTTCCTTTCTCAACGATCTGTTTATGAAGGACCAGTGCTCCCTCAGCCTTATATAGCCCACTGCGCCCCAACGGAACCCAACAGTTGCCCATTTTCGCCCACAAAGTCGCTACGACGCGGCAATCACTGAGCCTCCTGTGGCAGAATCGAAACGACGCGATTCTGGCGCTTCGCCTCCCCGTGCATTCAATGTGCATGCTACGCGCACGTTCGCCGCGACCGTTCCTGTTCCCTATACCTGCCAATGTATGGTCGGGCGAAACCTCATGAAGAATCAGCCAAGCATCTACCATGCTCGGTCATCCCTGGCCGGTAGCTTCCCTACACGCAATGCCGGGGATCAAAGCCCTCACCAAAAGGAAACCGCGCAACTTCACTACCCGGTTATCCTTAGCAGGCCTACTACGGCCCCTCCAACGCTAAAGATGAAAGTCCTCCATAGAGGCAGCCGAAAGGCTACCCTGCTCGGCTATCCCTGGCCGGTAGCTTCCCTACTCGCAATGCCAGGGATCAAAGCCCTCGCCAAGAGGCAACCGCGCAGCTTCACTGCCCGGTTATCCTTAGAAGGCCTCCTACGGCCTCTCCAACGCTAAAGGATCAAAGTCTTCTTTAGAGGTAACTCAGCAGCTACCCTGCTCGGCTATCCCTGGCCGGTAGCTTCCCTACTCGCAACGCCAAGGATCAAAAAGTCCTACCAGAGGCAGTCGAGCCCGACCCTTAGCTCGGCTATCCCCAGCTGGTAGCTTCCTACCACAACCGACAGGGATCAAAAGCCCTCCCAGAGGCAGTCGAACCCGACCCTCGCTCGGCTATCCCCGGCTGGTAGCTTCTTACCACAACCGACAGGGATCAAAAGCCCTCCCAGAGGCAGTCGAGCCCGACCCTCGCTCGGCTATTCTTCAGGACAAAAGCCCTCACCAAAAGGTACCGGGTAGTTACCCTGCTCGGCCAAGGGTCCTTGGTAGGCTTCTTACAGCCCCTCCCGCGCTAAGGACCAAAGTCCTCCTTTGAGGCGGTCGAGCCCGACCCTTGCTTGGCTATCCCCGGCTGGTAGCTTCCTACCACAACCGACAGGGATCAAAGTCCTCGCCAAGAGGCACTGGGCAATAACCCTGCTCAGTCCCCATCCTGAAGGATCAAAAGCCCTAGCAAGTGGCAACCAAGCCCGACCCTTGCTCGGTCATCTCCGGCTGGTAGCTCCCTACCCATGATGCCAGGGATCAAAACCCTCGCAAGAGGCGTCCGAGCGGCTACCCCTCTCGGTCATCCCAGGCTGGTAATTGCCTACCCACGATGCCAGAGATCAAAGCCCTCGCCAAGAGGCAACCGCGCAGCTTCACTGCCCGGTCATCCTTAGCGGGCTTCTTAAAACCTCTCCAACGCTAAGGATCAAAGTCCTCCTTAGAGGCAGCCGGGCGGTTTCCCTGCTCGGCTATCCCCGGCCGGTAGCTTCCTTATTCGCAATGCCAGGGATCAAAGCCCTCTCTAAGAGGCAACCACGCAGCTTCACTGCCCGGCTATCCTTAGCAGGCCTTCTACGGCCCCTCCAATGCTAAGGATTAAAGTCCTCCTTAGAGGAATCTCAGCAGCTACCCTGCTCGGCCATCCCTGGCCGTAGCTTCCCTACTCGCAACGCCAGGGATTAAAAAGTCCTCCCAGAGGCAGTCGAACCCGACCCTCGATCGGCCATCCACGGCTGGTGGCTGCCTACTCGTAACGCCAGAAATCAAAGCCCTCGCCAAGAGGCAACCGAGCAGCTTCCCTGCCCGGTCATACTCAGCAGGCATCCTCCTGCCCAACAGACGCTGCGGGTTTGTAACCCTCATAACGAGGCCTCTGAGCCCATTCATGCTTGGCACAACTACGGCGGATGTCCCTCTACCCATCACATGAAGTGGATTCGAAGCCCCAACATGGGACATCAAGTCTATCCAAGACTGAGCGATCCCACCACGACTTCGGGGCCGTGGAGATGCCTCATTTTCAGCAGCACTTGGCACACTTGGCAAGTGTTGGCAAGTGATCGATCAACTCGATGATCGATCACTAGACAGATAGCCGACCTGACATGGAAGCCCAACAGTGCAAAAAAATTTATTTTACGAGCATTCTTCACAAACAAAAGATAAAGCGCAAACTGATTGCAAACTGATGAAACAAAAATTTTACTACCAAAAGCAAAGTCTTTACAAAGGGTATTTTGGGCTCCCCAGCCTTACAGACTGCCCGGAGGCATATAAAATAAAGGAGGAGGAAGACGGGGGCTTTAGATCTCAGGGCCAGGCACGACCTTGGGGTCCTAGATATCTACCACGTGTCGAGCAGGGTCCTCGGCCAACTCCTCGTCAGGAATATCTTCCCCCTGCTTGTCGGCGTCTGTGAGGGGGTATTCGGCCCGGAGCACTTTATCGGCGAACTCCAGCATCCGGGCCTTAGCGGCATCGATGGCCTTGTTCATATCAGATTTTTGCATTTTTATACCCCCCAATTTTTATCACATTGCTTATCGGTAGGTACTCTTGAGCCGTGTTTGCTAGTCAATTGCAGGATACAGGTTCTCGGCTCTAAATGATGAAATTCATGGAAAAACACGACAAAATCCGGATTACTGCCAACCACAGATAAAACACGGGTCTCCGCTCTTTATCCGTATGTTGCCGCACACCAGTTTAAGGGACAAAAGGGCATATCGATTGTCATCTTCATGCACAAAGCACAATGGCAACACAAAGTCCAAGAAATCTACGCGGAGCTCGAGAAAATCATGGCAAAAAATCCATATCAGATCATCTTTTTGATCAACAGAAATTCTGGAAAAATCATGAAGAAATTCTGAGAAAAAACATATACCAGACTGAAGGTCACTACAAAACAGGAAAAGCCACCAAAAATGAAGGCCTAACACCCTACTATGGCCGCGGAACCGCGGCCAAAGCAGGCTTAGGCCGCGGAACCGCGGCCTTACAGAGGCGGCAGTAGGTGGGCTTTTAGGGTTATTTTGGTCTTTTTATGAAGAGGCAGATTGTTGCCCTAGAGTTTCTGTTGCCTACCTATAAATAGTTCAGATCTTGCCAAAGCAAAGGGGTGCTTATTCTTGTATTTAGATTTAGGTTATATGTTGTTGTTCTTCTTCCTCCTCTCATCTCTACTCCATTAAAAACTTGTAGTGAGCTTTTGTGAGTGAAGAATGAATAAAGGAGTTCTTGTTCTTACCATGCTTGTCTTTTTATTTTGTTAACTATTATTGCTTGTAATTTTCATTTGCTAATTTAGTTGTTGTTATTTGTGTTTGTTTCTTTCTTGTTCTCTTTTCCTTTATCCTTAAAACAACCATGATGCTTATGCTTGATCCTTACCGAGGTGAGGTCGCAAATAGCTAGTTGTAATCTTCTAACCTCTTTCTTTCTATCTTTCTCCTTTGTTTTATTTTCCTTTTTCTTGTAATGGGTGAGTAGTTTTCATACTTGTTAGGGTAGGATAAGGAAAGTTTGAGAGAAGGAAATCTCTCTCACTCTTTCCTTGCCCAACATCTTAAATCGGACTCCCGTTAATTGAACCACAATCCGCTCCCTACGGCACCCTATCATACATGATAGTGTAGGGTTCCTAGGCACTCTTGTGAAGGTTCATAAGGCATCAAACATGCCCGGATAAAAATTTAGACGTGCCGAACAACCCAAAGCCGGATCTTTGCTAGATAATTAGGGTTAAGCATACAAGATTACATCTTTTAAGCTAAGTGTGAGGGATTACAACCTTTGTAGTCCGCTCCTTCGCTTCATAAGCTCCGAGTAGAAGTCCCTTCGCCGCGATCCACGATCTCCCGGACTCAAGAGAGGCTCCACGACTCGAACGATCCATGCTAGCTTGAAGTGTTCCAAATCTCCGATGATCTACGTCGAAGTTGCAAAGACTCAAGCTTTCTCACGCTAAAGAGATGAACACACTAATCTCATGGGCTAGATGAGATGAGGATGAGAGAGTAGTATTTATGCTTTCTTTTTAAATCATTTTCTCATATTTATTCATCACATAAAGAATTTCAAGTGAGCTTCTTCAAGAGAGAAGAAGATGATGATGGAAAAGATAATGATAAGATTAATCCTTTTGTGATGAATAGAAAGAAGACTATATGATTGATTTATAAACCATGGTCAAGGATGAGTGGCTAGGATTTAGTAGAGAATAAACTAGAGTCAGGGTTTGGTTGGATTAAGAATGTGTCATCCAAAAATATCTTAAGAATGACAAAAGAAAAAGCTTCTAGAAGGTGCATGAAGCATCTAACCCCAATCAAACCCTAACCTCAATTAATCATCCTTAAACATGTTTAACAATTAATCATATCATGTCACAATAATATATATCACATATATATTATATATTTGCAACAAAAGAAAATAATACAATTAACATATATCGCATATATATCAATGTATCATCCAATGAGAAAATGAAATAATAAAGCGAGCCAATATTAGATAATGTAATACAATATATCATATATATTATTATACATTAAATCATCGAATCAACACTTGATCCGACGATCCGGCTATATCGAATATTACCGACTAATATATCATGTACCGATTCATCGAATCAACACTTGATCCGATGTCCCGGTTCATATCCAAATATCGTGAGAATATAATACGGTATCTCATATCGCATTATTCTCGGTCTTGCACATATCACATATGTGCCTCTACTCCATTTCGCCTGAGCCAAGAAACCTCTGTGTAGGACTCTAAAGAATCGTCAATACGCCGGTAGCAGGTGATGATCATATCAAACACCCACAAGCTGCAAGCGGTCAGCTAAACGTAACAGCCACCCAGGTATTGAGCGATTAGAAGATCAACAAGCTAGCCTGTGCGTTCTCCTGTGAATCCAATCAGTAACACTCCCGTACAGTCCGGTCTGTTCGTCTGATATGTCGCATATCAAGTCTAGGGGTGGTATACTTCAGACCCCAGTAACCGATAAGTCGTGTCGATGTGTGGCTCATAACGGGTCGAGAAACTACTAGTAATACTTACCAGTAAATCTCTATATCAGCCCTGACCAGGGACTTCCAGTTATAGCCAATCGAACACAGCACAACATCAACTCCCTATACCGGGAGAGACGAATCCCCTCCTATCGCTCATTGCCTCCATGTGATTCGGGACTGTACCCAAAAGCCACCGTTTTGCACGCCCTCTTGGACATGGTAAGGTGGAAATCAAAGCACAGTGGGAATCACACAAGACTCTATGACGATCTCGGGTCTACAGACTACCCTGTACCAGTGTCACCGGAGAACTGCCATCTGACGTGTGGTATATCACCATCTGGGAGTTCTCGACGAGTCCGTCCAGTGTACCCAGTCTCCACTGAGCACCCGTACACCATCTTTGATGTCAAACACCGATGGATATGGGATCATCCATCACCCATCATATGGGTCAAGATGCGTATACGCTAGTCTACTCTGGTGTATCGATGCCCTGTCTCGATATACCCTCGACTAGGAACAGTTATAGGATGTACTCATCGACTACGATGGCCCCACTAGTATGATCTCATCATAGTCCCAGTAGTCGAGTACAGATCCTAAGGGCTTTATCAACATGTGAGAGTAAAACAGTAAACCAATACAAGTCAACATGTTAAGATAAAGTGAAACCAAATAGCATACTATCATGACGACCAAGAAAGTCATCTCTATATATATCCAAGCATCCATTATAATATACATCATATGTACAACAATGGCCTCTAGGGCATATACATAACTAACAATCTCCCACTTGCACTAAGGCCAGCTGCTGTAGTATCTCATACCTAGCATCCCGAATAATCTCTCAAACTGTATCTGGGGAATAGCCTTCGTGAATGGATCCGCAGTGTTGTCCTTCGTATCTACTCTCCTGACCTCGATCTCCCGGCGATCAACTATCTCCCTGATCAGGTGATACCGCCTCAGAATATGTCTGGACTTTTGATGGGACCTGGGTTCCTAGGCTAACGCCACAGCTCCATTGTTATCGCAATACAGAGGTATTGGATGCTCAATGGATGGAACCACACCAAGTTCAGTAATGAACTTCTTGATCCAGACAGCCTCTTTGGCAGCATCGTTGGCAGCGATGTATTCAGCCTCCATCGTCGAGTCTGCAACGGTATCCTGTTTGGAACTCTTCCAACATACCGCCCCTCCATTGAGGGTAAAGACAAATCCCGAGTGCGACTTAGAGTCGTCCTTATCACTTTGGAAGCTGGAATCGGTAAAGGACTCGACCTGGAGTTCTCCGTTACCATACACCAAGAACATCTCCTTAGTTCTTCGTAAGTACTTGAGAATGTTCTTCACAGCTGTCCAGTGACTCTCTCCAGGATCTGCTTGATAACGACTCACTACACTTAGTGAGTATGCTACATCGGGTCTGGTACATAGCATCACATACATGATAGAGCCTACTGCCGAAGCATAGGGTATCCCTTGCATGCGAGCTCTCTCCAAATCAGTCTTGGGAGACATCTCTTTGGAGAAAGTGAGTCCAGAGATCGTGGGTTGGTTCCCACGCTTGGATTCTTCCATACTAAACCTCTTTAGTATGGTGTTAATATACCTGGATTGGGACAATCCCAGTATCCGTTTAGATCTATCTCTATAGATCATGATTCCCAATATGCAGGAGGCATCACCTAGATCTTTCATTGAGAATCTCTGTGATAAGAAGAGCTTGACTGATTGCAGCATAGGAATATCATTTCCTATCAAGAGTATGTCATCCACGTACAATACGAGGAAGACAACCTTACCTTCTGCTACCTTCTTATAGATACAAGGTTCATCTATATTTTTGATGAAGTCAAACTCTTTGACTACAACATCAAAACAGATGTTCCAACTCCGCGATGCTTGCTTTAACCCATAAATGGATTTAAGCAGCTTGCACACCTTTCCGCTGCTCCCACTATCTACGAAGCCCTCTGCCTGAGTCATGTACACGCTCTCTTCTAAATCACCGTTTAGAAAGGCGGTCTTAACATCCATTTGCCAGATTTCGTAGTCATGGTATGCAGCAATGGCAAGTAAGATCCGGATGGACTTAAGCATAGCCACTGGAGAAAAGGTTTCGTCATAATCCACACCTGGTCGTTGACGAAAACCCTTTGCTACAAGTCTAGCTTTGAAAGTCTCAACTTTTCCATCTACACCAAATTTCTTTTTAAAAATCCACTTGCTCCCAATGGGTTTTACCCCTTTAGGAGCATTTTCCAAAATCCATACTTTATTGGTGTACATGGATTCCATCTCAGATCGCATTGCATCCAGCCATTTCACAGAGTCACCACTTGTGATGGCCTGCTCGAAATAGTCGGGTCATCATCATCCATGATGCAATCCTCGCTTCCACCATCAATGAGAAAACCATAGTATCTCTCAGGTGGATGAGAAACCCTGCTAGATCGGCGGAGAGGCTGGGGTTCGTCGGGTACTACTGAATCTTCTAGTTCCAACAAATCATCAGTTGCGGTTTGTGGTGCTGGAACCTCTTCCAGTTCTACCTCTTTGCCACTAATTTCTTTTTCAAGAAATTCATTTTCTAAAAAAGGTGGCATATTGAGAAATAAACACTTTTTGTTCCTCAGCGTGATAGAAAATATATCCTTGAGAATTCTTAGGATATCCCACAAATTTGCAAAGAACTGATCATGTCTCGAGTTTGTCTGGATTTTGTCTTTTGACATAGGCCGGACAACCCCATATCTTAACTCGTTTAAAATATGGTCTCTTCCCACTCCATATCTCATATGGTGTGGTAGGTACAGATTTAGACGGAACTAGATTCAATATGTATATGGCTGTCTCCAGCGCATACCCCCAAAAGGAAATAGGTAACTCAGCTGTACTCATCATAGAGCGTACCATATCTAATAGGGTGCGATTCCTCCGCTCCGATACACCGTTGTGCTGTGGTGTATAAGGAGGAGTAAGCTGAGAGAGAATCCCATTCTCTTTTAGATAATCTAGGAACTCATTGCTTAAGTATTCACCTCCTCGATCAGATCGAAGAATCTTAATACTTTTGCCCGTTTGATTCTCTACTTCGTGCTTATATTCTCTGAATTTCTCAAAAGCTTCAGACTTGTGTTTCATCAGGAACACATGTCCGAATCTAGAGAGATCGTCAGTGAATGTAATAAAGTAGGAAGAACCGTTCCTGGCATGCGTAGACATGGGACCGCATACATCACTATGTATCAGTCCTAAGAGTTCAGTAACTCTTTCTCCGTGTCCACTAAACGGAGCTTTGGTCATTTTTCCTTTGAGACATGAATGGAAAGTATCATAAGACGATAATTCGAACGGATTCAAATAACCATCTTTATGTAACTTAGCCAGTCGTGTCGCATTGATATGACCAAGTCTACAATGCCACAAGTAGGATTCGTTCACATCTGAACTTGTCCTCTTGTGTGTGTTTTGTATATTCAGGACTGTATTCTGATTTAGAATGAATATGCCATTATGTAACGAGCCTGATGCAATCAACTTTTGATCTAGGAATATGTTCATAACATTATCCTGTACTACAAAATTATATCCCTCTTTACTCAATAAAGAAACTGATATAATGTTGCACATCATGTTCGGTATATAATAGCACTCATTTAGAATCAGTGTATTACGACTTGGTAATACAATGTGATATTCGCCAACTGCTTTGGCTACAATACTTGCACCGTTCCCTACTTGAACGGATTGATCACCCTTTCCTAGTTCTCTACCTTTTCGTAGCCCATGTAACAATTTACATATGTGGGATCCTGATTCGGTATCTAATACCCAGGACGTAGGGTGAACTGAGAAACAGTTCTTAATAACTAACACACCCGAAGAAGATGCATCAACATGCATGTTCTTTTGGGCGGCTTGAGAATCCAGATATTCTCCTGTTTCCTGTTCAGTCTTATAACTCTTATAAGAAAGAACGGGTCCAACGTTCCCCTGCAAAGTACAATAATCGGGTTCAGTCAATACATCCATATTATTATCTTGATTATGGCCTGACATGGTCGCTACCTGGAGAGAGAGAGAAGAAAACACTTTAGCGTATGCTCTTGCAAGATTAGATTGGTTATTATCTTATCTAATCAGGATGTCTCCCACTGTTTTTATCAAATCTACCTTAAAACCCTAAAAGGTAAGATTAGCCGGGATTAATTACACCCTACAATTTCGTCAATCTTTCAGCCAGATCAGTGTCGGTACTTTGAGGGAGGTTCCCCGTGCTTTCGCACGGACCTAATTAAAGTAAACCTCGTTTTCCCAGAGGCGTAACCCCGTTAACACTTTTCTAGACACCTACTTGATCTGCTAATTGTCCTGTGTAAAACTCTCCCAGGAGTAACACTTACTTGCAGTGGGTATCAGGATCCAATCTATCTCAAAGGAGGTATGCAATCTCATTGCAAATTTCAACACTTGAAATTCCCGATAATATTTTGCCCCTAGCGATCTATGACCTTAACTAAGTCAACAAACCATAAATCGCAAGTCAAGTTCAACCCGTACATTTCCCGATTGAATTAAACCCACCCGTACGACCCTTAACTGAGTCAACAAGGCCGTACGAATACCCTAATCCAATCACATCTCATGTTTTAGTAGATAAACATTACTTAGCTACCGTACACTATGCCTTAACTAAGTCAACAAACATAGCACGAATACTAAATAATATCTATCTGAAATGACGGAGGGCTACGCAGGTTTTTCAAAAAAACCCCGAGCGTAATGAACTTGATATCGTTGTAGAATCATGTGTTTTTGAAAAAGGAGTGTTTTTGAGGGTTTTTCTTAGTTTCGCTAAAGGGGTCACTCCCGGTGAAGGGATCGTCGGCCCTTTCCTCATCGAATAAGGTGCAGGATATATCATATATACCGCTGTGCAAAGCAAAACACTAAAAGCATTCAAAAGACAAACCGCGTTTTGTAGCATCTGCCAGTTTCGCTAAAGAGGTCACTCCCGGTGAAGGGATCTCGGCTCTTTCCCCATCGAATAAGGTGCAGGATATATCATATATATCACTGTGCAAAGCAAAACTGTAGCTACCCCTTTTATAAAGTTTTGATTCTACAACATGTTTAGGTTTCTTTTCCTTTTATTAATCTCATTAATAAAATCCCATCAGCTTATGCTTCCTAAGCATCACAGAAGAAACGAAAGCAGTAATATTTATATATCAGCATATATATATAGTATAAGCATTCGTCTCAGGCAGTAATATGATCTCATCACAGAACATTGCAGCAGAAGAACATATATGAAATATTGGATATACTAGGACGTCCGTGTTTTTAATACGAGCCTGTATAAAACACGGATTCCACGGTCGCGACGAATAGCCAAACCCACATCCCAAGACCCCTACGAGAGCGGCAAGTAACACTGCCAATTCTAGGGTTAGGAGACCTAGTCTCGACTCCTCGAGATGGCCTCCCACTGGACCCTAGAACCCGGTTACTTGTGCTCCCCTCCTTGGGTCTACCTAATGCGGAAAAGTAAATAATATACACTGGTGACATCAACCTCAACCTGGAAGTGCCCCAAATAAAAGAATATTACATTACAAATGAATTTTACATGAATGAAAATAAAAACCCTCATCTCACATAAAACCCCCGGCTATTCAGAACGCGACGATCCAATATAACATATCACAGCAACACATAATATCACATATCATCAACGTAAGTAAATATGCGCATCCCAATTGTCGTTGACATATAGCAACGAAACCGGCGATATCACATATTACACTTACGGTCACAGAAAAGAAAGTGTAAAACTACAATATTTGGAATTCACAATCACTTTAGACATCATAAATCCGAAATATCACATACTCCGCATTTCATGCCTAACTCTATGAATTCCACATATTGTATCACATTCCAGATAAATAGACAGTATTAAACTTTTCGAACAGATAATCAAATACCCAAAATTTCCTAAAGTGCTCAACACTTGAGCGGAGTTCAAATAATCCCAGAATATGCTGTAGGGTTCCTAGGCACTCTAGTGAAGTCTCACAAGTGATCAAACATGCACAAATCAAATTTTACGGGTGCCTACAAACCCGACTACGGATCGTTTACTAGATATTTAGGCGAAACAAGCAAGCTAGTTTACAACTAAACTATAAGATAACGGAAATACAACCTTTGTAGATCCGTTTGTCCACCTCCATAGCTCCGCAACGAAGTGCCTCCGCTGTCCAAGTGAACTCCCGGGCTCTAGCGTCGGCTTCGTCGAAGAATAAGCGAGCTAGGTCGTCGATGTCCATGCCGAAGATGATCTACGTCGAAGCATCGCAAGATCAAGCTCTCACTTCACCAAGTCATGAAACTTGTGAAGAAAACACACTCTACTACTTGGCAAGAGGTAGAGGATGAAGAAATAGGAAGTGGGTTAACTTTAGAATTGGATTTCTCACTCAAAACATCAATCCACCATTGATGACCTCAAGCTTCTTCACTTGAAGCAAGGAAGAAGAAGAAGGAAAATGATATGATAAGTTAAAAGAATAAGAAAAGAAAATGAATTCTTATCATAATTTTAACTAGAGTCAAGTGTAGAGAATGAATCATGGTTAGTGGGAATGGTTAGGGTTAAGGATGAGATAAGAATGGTTGACTTGAACAAAGCTTCATGAAGCTTCAACTAAAGAACAAAATTAGCCACCATTCTTTTCTCTTTTCTTTTATTCATTTATCAAAAATGAAAAGGATAATTAAATAAGATAAATGAATAATAAATAATAAACCCTAACCAAGGTTTAATCTTTACACTTGAACCCTAGCATGACATGTATCATCAAACATGATACAATCAAGTGCACAAAAGTATATCGCATATACAATGCGCCCATCCGAGTGAGAAAATCCATCTTAAGTAAATCGATACTAGTTGATGCAAAGTAATATATCAAATATATAAATATGCATTAAATCATTAAATCAACACTTGATTCAATGACCCGGTTATGTCGCACACACCAGACTAGTATACAATATATCGGCTTATCGAATCAACGCTTGAATCGATAACTAGGTTATATCGCATGCAACCATTCGATATATTTATCGCGAGAATAGAATACGGTATCACATACACGCATTATTCTCGGTCCCGCACATATCTCATATGCGCTCCTATTTCGTTTCGCTTGAGCCAGGAAACCTCTGTGTAGGACTCTAAAGACTCGTCAATACGCCGGCAGCAGGCGATGATCATATCAAACACCCACAAGCCGCAAGCGGTCTGCTAAACGTAACGGCCACCCGGGTATTGAGCGATCTGAAGACCGACGAGCAAGCCCGCTCACACTCCAGTGAATCCAACCAGTAACACTACCGTATAGTCCGGTCTGTTCGTCTGATATGTCGCATATCTCGCCTAGGGGTGGTAAACGTCAGACCCCAATAGCTCGATAAATCATGCCGACGTAGGGTCCATAACATTCGTGAAACTACTGATAACTCTTACCAGTATATCACTGCAACCCTGGCCAGGGATTTCCTGTTATGGCCAGTCGAGCATTGCACAACATCAACCCCCAATACTGGGAGAGACGAATCCCCTCCTATCGCTCATTGCCTCCATGTGAATCGGGACTGTACCCAAAAACCACCTGTTTGCACAACTCAGTAGAGCCGTGGTAGGGTGGAAATCAAAGCACAGTGGGAGACACACAAGACTCTATGACGATCTCGGGTCAACAGACTAAGCTGTACCAGTGTCACCAGAGAACTGCCATCTGACGTGAGGTATAATTCCATCTGGGAGTTCTCGGCGAGTCCGTTCAGTGTACCCAGTCTCCACTGAGCACCCGCATACCATCTTCGATGTCAAACACCAATGGATATGGGATCATCCATCGCCCATCGCATGCGTCGAGAAGATATGCGCTAGTCTACTCTGGAATATCGATGCCCCGTCTCGATATTCCCTCGACTAGGAACATTTCAAGGATGTATCATGGACTACCCAGGCCCCACTAGTATGATCTACATCATAGTCCTGGAAGTCGAGTACACATCCTATGGGCTTTATCAACATGTAATCAGAGAGACAGAAAGTATACATGTTAAGATAAAGTGCAACCAGATAGCGTACTATCATGTCGAGCAAGAAAGTCCTCCCTATATATGTCCCAGCATCCACTACAATATACATTCTATGTACAGTAATGGCCTCTAGGGCATACATATAACTAACAATCTCCCACTTGCACTAGGGCCATCTGTAGCAGTGGTTGTAGTATCTCATACTCAACCATCCCATAAAAGTGTCTCTCTTTGGGAAAAAGGCCTTCGTGAGTGGATCCGCCGTGTTGTCCTCTGAGTCTACTCTCCTTACCTCGATCACCCTGGAGATCAACTATCTCCATGATCAGGTGATGCTGCCTCAGAATACGTCTGGGTCACTGATGGGACCAGGGTTCCAAGGGCCAAAGCCACACTTCCATTGTCATACAATGGCAGGAACCTAGTTCATCTTATGAACCAATATACACCCAAACTTCCTCTTTGGTAGTATCTTTAATAGCGATGTTACCAGCCTTTATCGTCTAGTTTGTCACGGTATCTAGCTTGGAAATCTTCCAACATACCGTCCCTTTACTGAGGGTAAAGACAATGCCTGTGACTGACATTCAGTCGTCTTTATCACCCTGGAACACTTCCAGTGATTCTCCCCAGGATCGATTGATACAATCTCACTATACCTAGTGAGAACCCTAATATCCCTTTAGATCTATCTCATAGGTCCAAATCTCAGGATTTAGGAGGTATCATCTTTATCCTGCTTGGGGAATCCTAGTGATAATAGGAGATTGACCGATCGTAGTATAGGAAACTCTTTTCCTATCAAGAGTATGTTGTCTACGTACAATACGAAGATGACCACCTTACTCTCTACTACCCTTTTGTATATACAAGGTTCGTCTACCATTTTGATGAAGTCAAACACTTTGACTATCACATCAAAACAGACGTTCCAACTCCGCGATACCTGCTTCATCATGTAAAGAAACTTGCACACGTTTCCGCTGCTCCCACTGTTTACGAAGACCTCTGGCTGTGTTCTTATAAACGTTCTCTTCTAAATCAGTATTTAGAAAAGCAGTCATGGCACCCAACCGCCAGATATTGTAGTCATGGTATGTAGCCGTGGTAAGTAGGATCTGGATAGACTTAAGCATAGCTACTGGAAAAAGGTTTCATCATTATCCACGCCTGGTCGATGACGAAAACCTTTAACAAGTCTAGCTTTGAAAGTCTCAACTTTTCCATCTATACCAAGTAATCTTCTCAAGATATACTTGCTCCTGATGGGGATTTAACCCTTCAGATATAGCAGCTAAAGTCCATACTTTGCTGGTGTACATGGATTCCATCTCAGATCGCTAAGCATCCAGCCATTCTTACAGAGTCCCTACTCTCGATGGCCTGCTCGAAACTAGTTGGATCATCATCTCATGATGCAATCCTTGCTCCCACTGTCATCGAGAAACCGAGGTATCTCTCAGGCGGATGAGGAACCCTACTAGATCGGCGGAGAGGCTGAGGTTCGTCGGAAACTATTGAATCCTTTGGTTCTACCAAATCATTAGCAGTTTTGTACAGCTGGAACCTTTCCAGTTCTACAGAACTGATCTTGCCTCGATCTTGTCCGGATTTTGCTTTTGACATAGGCCGGACAATCCCAAATCTTAACTTACTTAAGAGATAGGTTCTTCCCATACCATATCTTATATGGAGTGATAGGCAGTGATTTGATTCAAACCTAATTCAATAGGTATGCAGCTTCTCAAGTGCATAACTCCCAAAAGGAAAAAGGTAACTCAGTAGTACTCATCATAGAGCACACCATATCATATAGGGTGCGATTGCTCCGCCCCGATATACCATCGTGCTATGGTGTATTCGGAGGAGTAATGCTGAGAGAGAATCTCATTCTCCTTTAGAATAGTCCAGGAATTCCATGCTCAAGTATTCTCCTCCTTGATCACATCAAAGGATATAATACTTATACCCGTATTTTGGTTCTCTACTTCTAACTTATATTCGGTGAATATCTCATAAGGTTCGGACTAGTGTTTCAACAAGAACATATGTCTGAATCTGAAGAGATCATCAAAGAACGTAATGAAGTATAAAGAACCAGTCCTGGCATGTGTAGACAGGGGACCTTACATACATCAACATGTATCATCCCAAGAGTTCACTAACTCTTTCTCTGTTTCTAGTAAACGGAGCTATGGTCATCTTATCTTTGTGACATGACTGGCAAGTTTCACAAGATGTAAATTCAAACTGATTTAAATATACATCTAAATGTAGCTTCAGCCAGTCGGGTCGTATTGATATGACCTAGTCTACAATACCTCAAGAAGGATTCGTTCATTTCTGAAGTCTTCCTCTTGTGTGTGCTCTGAATACTAAGAACTGTAGTTTGATTTAGAACGTCAATGCTTTTAGATAACGTGCCTGAACCGATCAACTTTTGATATAGGAAATGTTCAAAACATTATCCATCAATACAAAATTATATCCTTTCTTTACTAATAAAGAGACTGATATGATTTTGTATATCAGGTTCGGTATCTAATAGCATTTGTTCAGAATCAATGTATTCTTAATACAGGGTGACAGTGACCAACAGACTTGGCTGCAACACTTGCCCCGTTTTCTGCCTCATGAAACTTATCACCCGTTCTCAGTTTTTCTACCTTTCTGTAGCCCTATGTAACAGATTACATATCTGGGATCCTGATCAGGTATCATATACCCAGGATTCAGAGGATACTGAGAAACAGTTCTTTGTAATGAACACACCCGAAGGAGATGCATCATATGCACTTTCTTCGTTTGGGCGGCATGGGAATTCTGGTATTCCCCTATTTCCTGCTCTGTCTTATAACAATTATAAGTTGGAGCGGGACCAACGTTCCCCAGCTCAGAATAACAAGCGGGTTCGGTCAATACATCCGTATTATTATCTTGATTAAGACGTGATATGGTCGCTACCAGGAGAGAGAGAGAAGAAAACACTCTGCGTGCGCTCTTGCAAGATCAGATTGGTTATTTATTTTATCTAATCAGGATGGCTCCCACTGTTTTTATCAAATCTTCCTTCAAACCCTAAAAGGAAAGACTAGCCGGGATTAATTACACTCTACAAGTTCGCCAATCTTTCAGCCAGGCCAATGTCGGTACTTTGAGGGAGGTTCCCCGTGCTTTCGCACGGACCTAATTACAGTAAACCTCGTTTTCCCAGAGGCGTAACCCCGTTGACACCTTTCTAGACACCTACTTGATCGGCTAATTGCAAAGTGCAAAACTCTCCCAGGAGTAACAATTACTCGCAGTAGGTATCGGGATCCAACTATCATATAGAAGGTATGCAATCTCATTGCAAATTTCAACACTTGAAACTCCCGATGAAGGTTTTTACCTCTAGCACCTATGACCTTAACTATGGTCAACAAATCATAAGTACTAGTCAAGTTCTACCCGTCATTTCGTGATTAATTAGACCCACCCACATGACCCTTAACTAAGGTCAACAAAGTCACGCGACTGTCCTAACTGATCGCATCATATGCGGTGTAGGAAGACATCACTTAGCTACCGTACACTGTGCCTTGACTATGGTCAACAAACACAGCACGAATACTAAGTACTCTACTTCCTAAAATGACGGAGGGTTGCGGCTGGTTTTTGTGAAAACCTTTAACGCTTTGAACTTGATCTCGTTGCGGAATCAAATGGTTTTTAAATGGAATGTTTTCGAGGCTTTTCTAGTTTTGCTAAAGGGGTCACTCCCGGTGAAGGGATCGTCGGCCCTTTCCTCGTCGAATGAGGTGCGGGATATATCATATATATCACTGTGCAAAGCGGAAACTATAGAAGCGATCAAAGACAAACCGAGGGTTGTAGCATCTGCCAGTTATTGCTAAAGGAGTCACTCCCGGTGAAGGGATCTCGGTCCTTTCCTTATCGAATAAGGTGCAGGATGTTCTATAATGAACACCGCTATGCAAAGCAAGAACTGTAGCTACCTGTTTTATTTTGAAATTCGATTCCACAACATCAATTAGGTTTATTTTCTTTCATTAATCTCATTAATGAATATCCCATCATTTTAAGTTACCTAAACATCACAGATAGATATGACGTACACTTATGCCATCCGCATTCGCCTCGATGTCCCGTCTGCACCGTTAGGTTAGGTAACTAACGCCAGAGCGAGGCAGGGCTAGCGCGGGTGTAAAACATAAGCAACGTCTACATAATATATCATATATACTATATATAATACCTGTCACAGAACATCACATGATCACAGATAAATCACAGCAGAAGAAACATATGAAATATTGGATATACTAGGACGTCCGTGTTTTCAATACGAGCCAGTATAAAACACGGATTCCACGGTCGTGATGAATAGCCAATCCCACACCCCAAGACCCCTACGAGAGCGGCAAGCAACCCTACCAATTCTAGGGTTAGGAGACCCGGACTCGACTCCTCGAGTTGGTCTCCCACTGGACCCTAGAACCCGGTTACTAGTGCTCCCCTCCTTGGGTCTATTCTAGTGCAGAAAAGTAAATAATATACAAACGGTGACAACTTCCGCAACCTGGAAGTGCCCCAATAAAAGAATATTACATACAAGTTTTTACATGAATGAAAATGAAAAACACTCATCTCACATAAAAACCCCCCGGCTATTCAAACACGACGATCCAATATAACATATCCAGCAACACATAACATCACATGTCATCAACGTAAGTAAATATACGCATCCCAATTGTCGTTGACATATAGCAACGAAACCGGCGATATCACATATTACACTTACGGTCACAGAAAAGAAAGTGTAAAACTACAACAGTTGGAATCCGCAACCTCCTCAGACATCGCATGCCTGACCAAATGAATTACTTTAGACATCGCAAGCCTAACAATTATAAACCCCGCATTTTAGTCTCATTATCGAAAACACTTTTCAATATCAAGTCGGGCAATTCAACAGGATTCCCGACATTCTGATCGAATGCTCGTCGCAAACTTCAGTAGACGGCCGCACCCCTGATACCGTCGACGAAGTGCACCAAGGCGGAACACCGCTACCGCGAGCACCCGAACGGATGCTTTCGGCGACGGGGTTCTCCTACAGTCACTTGGTCGGGGCTATGGAGTGAGGTTGTCTATTAAGTTTACCCGGCGAGTATCCGCGTACGCTACGTGATTGCGACGGACTTTTGATCACATCAAAATTCCGTGGCAACCGATCAAGTGAGACTAAACTGCTATGTTTATAACATTCATTCAGTTATCTCATAACTTCTTGTGAATTCCAATTATTGTATCACATTCCGGATAAATAGAAAATGCTAAACTTTTCGATCGAACAATCGAACACCCAAGTTTTCCCGATACAGATCAACACATGAAACAAGTCTAAAAACATTCATTTCGTGCCTCAGTACCAACGGTCCAGCCGTAGAAGGGTCAAGCCAACGCCTCACATGTGGCACGCCGTACTGCCCCAAACCCGAAGGTTCAAAGGGTAGTTCAAGACGGTCACATAATCGAGTTAAGGTTTGTTGTCTTCTAGAGGGACCATCGTGTTACTTGCACTACTTAGAACCTGATTAAACTACAGAAATATCCAACACTTGGAAATTTCCCGACAGGGGAAAAATTGGGTATTTATATCCGGTCGAACTTTTTAACATATTCAAAAATTATCCGGAAAAACACATAGACAAAATTTGACAATACGATCGAATGTACGAACCCCCTATACAACCCAAAATACTCAACTCTTGATTTCAGAAAAAAATATTCCAGGAAAACCAACACTGAAAAATAGGAGTTACTGTGCAAAATTGAGTGCCTAATAAGACAAAACGGCGGCGGAAGGGCCGCATTAGAACGCTAATACCGCGGTTCCGCCGCACTTTTGAGGGATCATTAGGTAATTTTTGCACCGTAATTCTTAGATTTCCCTGCTTATTTTTCTGCATATTTTTAATTTGCAAAAATCCACAAATTTGAAAAAAGTACAGAGAGCAAGTTGGATGTAGGTTTTCGGTTCGATCGGACTTCAAATTCCGTCTACGCATCGCCTAAGGCTCTAGCTAGTCTCTGATACCACTGTAGGGTTCCTAGGCACTCTAGTGAAGTCTCACAAGTGATCAAACATGCACAAATCAAATTTTACGGGTGCCTACAAACCCGACTACGGATCGTTTACTAGATATTTAGGCGAAACAAGCAAGCTAGTTTACAACTAAACTATAAGATAACGGAAATACAACCTTTGTAGATCCGTTTGTCCACCTCCATAGCTCCGCAACGAAGTGCCTCCGCTGTCCAAGTGAACTCCCGGGCTCTAGCGTCGGCTTCGTCGAAGAATAAGCGAGCTAGGTCGTCGATGTCCATGCCGAAGATGATCTACGTCGAAGCATCGCAAGATCAAGCTCTCACTTCACCAAGTCATGAAACTTGTGAAGAAAACACACTCTACTACTTGGCAAGAGGTAGAGGATGAAGAAATAGGAAGTGGGTTAACTTTAGAATTGGATTTCTCACTCAAAACATCAATCCACCATTGATGACCTCAAGCTTCTTCACTTGAAGCAAGGAAGAAGAAGAAGGAAAATGATATGATAAGTTAAAAGAATAAGAAAAGAAAATGAATTCTTATCATAATTTTAACTAGAGTCAAGTGTAGAGAATGAATCATGGTTAGTGGGAATGGTTAGGGTTAAGGATGAGATAAGAATGGTTGACTTGAACAAAGCTTCATGAAGCTTCAACTAAAGAACAAAATTAGCCACCATTCTTTTCTCTTTTCTTTTATTCATTTATCAAAAATGAAAAGGATAATTAAATAAGATAAATGAATAATAAATAATAAACCCTAACCAAGGTTTAATCTTTACACTTGAACCCTAGCATGACATGTATCATCAAACATGATACAATCAAGTGCACAAAAGTATATCGCATATACAATGCGCCCATCCGAGTGAGAAAATCCATCTTCAGTAAATCGATACTAGTTGATGCAAAGTAATATATCAAATATATAAATATGCATTAAATCATTAAATCAACACTTGATTCAATGACCCGGTTATGTCGCACACACCAGACTAGTATACAATATATCGGCTTATCGAATCAACGCTTGAATCGATAACTAGGTTATATCGCATACAACCATTCGATATATTTATCGCGAGAATAGAATACGGTATCACATACACGCATTATTCTCGGTCCCGCACATATCTCATATGCGCTCCTATTTCGTTTCGCTTGAGCCAGGAAACCTCTGTGTAGGACTCTAAAGACTCGTCAATACGCCGGCAGCAGGCGATGATCATATCAAACACCCACAAGCCGCAAGCGGTCTGCTAAACGTAACGGCCACCCGGGTATTGAGCGATCTGAAGATCGACGAGCAAGCCCGCTCACACTCCAGTGAATCCAACCAGTAACACTACCGTATAGTCCGGTCTGTTCGTCTGATATGTCGCATATCTCGCCTAGGGGTGGTAAACGTCAGACCCCAATAGCTCGATAAATCATGCCGACGTAGGGTCCATAACATTCGTGAAACTACTGATAACTCTTACCAGTATATCACTGCAACCCTGGCCAGGGATTTCCTGTTATGGCCAGTCGAGCATTGCACAACATCAACCCCCAATACCGGGAGAGACGAATCCCCTCCTATCGCTCATTGCCTCCATATGAATCGGGACTGTACCCAAAAACCACCTGTTTGCACAACTCAGTAGAGCCGTGGTAGGGTGGAAATCAAAGCACAGTGGGAGACACACAAGACTCTATGACGATCTCGGGTCAACAGACTAAGCTGTACCAGTGTCACCAGAGAACTGCCATCTGATGTGAGGTATAATTCCATCTGGGAGTTCTCGGCGAGTCCGTTCAGTGTACCCAGTCTCCACTGAGCACCCGCATACCATCTTCGATGTCAAACACCAATGGATATGGGATCATCCATCTCCCATCGCATGGGTCGAGAAGATATGCGCTAGTCTACTCTAGAATATCGATGCCCCGTCTCGATATTCCCTCGACTAGGAACATTTCAAGGATGTATCATGGACTACCCAGGCCCCACTAGTATGATCTACATCATAGTCCTGGAAGTCGAGTACACATCCTATGGGCTTTATCAACATGTAATCAGAGAGACAGAAAGTATACATGTTAAGATAAAGTGCAACCAGATAGCGTACTATCATGTCGAGCAAGAAAGTCCTCCCTATATATGTCCCAGCATCCACTACAATATACATTCTATGTACAGTAATGGCCTCTAGGGCATACATATAACTAACATATGTCACAGTACCGGTGATCCAGCCGTAGAAGGGTCAAGCCAACGCCTCACATGTGGCACGCCGTACTGCCCCAAACCCGAAGGTTCAAAAGGCAGTTCAAGACGGTCACATAATCTAGTTAAGGTTTGTTGTCTTCTAGAGGGTCCACCGCTTAACTTGTACAATTTTTCCGAAAGATTTAAACCCTATAAAAATTCAACACTTGAAAGTTTGCCGTGCCGGGAAACAGTGAGTTAATGATATCCGTTCAAATAGTTTAACAGTTTCTAAATATCCGGAAAGAAATACGAATTTAAATATTCCGATCGAATCTACTATTACAAAACAAACCCCAGAAGTCTTAACACTTAAAACAGTTTAAAAATACCCAGAAGCATCTACAAGCAACTACAGATAATACCATGTAGCCACGTGTCACAATTCTACAAAACGGCCGCGGAACCGCCGCAGAAAGCATGTTTCCGCCGCGGTTCCTCCGCGTTTTGGTGGACTTGTGGGCCCGTATTTCATGGTAATTCTTAGAATTCCCTGCTGATTTTTTTACATATTTTTAATTCAGAAAAATCCCAAATTTTAAAAAATTTCCAAAGAGGGGTTAAATTTTGTCGGTTCGGGTTCGATCGGAGTTTTAACTTCGTAAACACATCGCCTAATGCTCTAGCTAGGCTCTGAAACCACTGTAGGGTTCCTAGGCACTCTTGTGAAGGTTCATAAGGCATCAAACATGCCCGGATAAAAATTTAGACGTGCCGAACAACCCAAAGCCGGATCTTTGCTAGATAATTAGGGTTAAGCATACAAGATTACATCTTTTAAGCTAAGTGTGAGGGATTACAACCTTTGTAGTCCGCTCCTTCGCTTCATAAGCTCCGAGTAGAAGTCCCTTCGCCGCGATCCACGATCTCCCGGACTCAAGAGAGGCTCCACGACTCGAACGATCCATGCTAGCTTGAAGTGTTCCAAATCTCCGATGATCTACGTCGAAGTTGCAAAGACTCAAGCTTTCTCACTCTAAAGAGATGAACACACTAATCTCATGGGCTAGATGAGATGAGGATGAGAGAGTAGTATTTATAATTTCTTTTTAAATCATTTTCTCATATTTATTCATCACATAAAGAATTTCAAGTGAGCTTCTTCAAGAGAGAAGAAGATGATGATGGAAAAGATAATGATAAGATTAATCCTTTTGTGATGAATAGAAAGAAGACTATATGATTGATTTATAAACCATGGTCAAGGATGAGTGGCTAGGATTTAGTAGAGAATAAACTAGAGTTAGGGTTTGGTTGGGTTAAGAATGTGTCATCCAAAAATATCTTAAGAATGACAAAAGAAAAAGCTTCTAGAAGGTGCATGAAGCATCTAACCCCAATCAAACCCTAACCTCAATTAATCATCCTTAAACATGTTTAACAATTAATCATTTCATGTCACAATAATATATATCACATATATACTATATATTTGCAACAAAAGAAAATAATACAATTAACATATATCGCATATATATCAATGTATCATCCAATGAGAAAATGAAATAATAAAGCGAGCCAATATTAGATAATGTAATACAATATATCATATATATTATTATACATTAAATTATCGAATCAACACTTGATCCGACGATCCGGCTATATCGAATATTACCGACTAATATATCATGTACCGATTCATCGAATCAACACTTGATCCGATGTCCCGGTTCATATCCAAATATCGCGAGAATATAATACGGTATCTCATATCGCATTATTCTCAGTCTTGCACATATCACATATGTGCCTCTACTCCGTTTCGCCTGAGCCAAGAAACCTCTGTGTAGGACTCTAAAGAATCGTCAATACGCCGGTAGCAGGTGATGATCATATCAAACACCCACAAGCTGCAAGCGGTCAGCTAAACGTAACAGCCACCCAGGTATTGAGCGATCAGAAGATCAACAAGCTAGCCTGTGCGTTCTCCTGTGAATCCAATCAGTAACACTCCCGTACAGTCCGGTCTGTTCGTCTGATATGTCGCATATCAAGTCTAGGGGTGGTATACGTCAGACCCCAGTAACCGATAAGTCGTGTCGATGTGTGGCTCATAACGGGTTGAGAAACTACTAGTAACACTTACCAGTAAATCTCTATATCAGCCCTGGCCAAGGACTTCCAGTTATAGCCAATCGAACACAGCACAACATCAACTCCCTATACCGGGAGAGACGAATCCCCTCCTATCGCTCATTGCCTCCATGTGATTCGGGACTGTACCCAAAAGCCACCGTTTTGCACGCCCTCTTGGACGTGGTAAGGTGGAAATCAAAGCACAGTGGGAATCACACAAGACTCTATGACGATCTCGGGTCTACAGACTACCCTATACCAGTGTCACCGGAGAACTGCCATCTGACGTGTGGTATATCACCATCTGGGAGTTCTCGGCGAGTCCGTCCAGTGTACCCAGTCTCCACTGAGCACCCGTACACCATCTCTGATGTCAAACACCGATGGATATGGGATCATCCATCACCCATCATATGGGTCAAGATGCGTATACGCTAGTCCACTCTGGTGTATCGATGCCCTGTCTCGATATACCCTCGACTAGGAACAGTTATAGGATGTACTCATCGACTACGATGGCCCCACTAGTATGATCTCATCATAGTCCCAGTAGTCGAGTACAGATCCTAAGGGCTTTATCAACATGTGAGAGTAAAACAGTAAACCAATATAAGTCAACATGTTAAGATAAAGTGAAACCAAATAGCATACTATCATGACGAGCAAGAAAGTCATCTCTATATATATCCAAGCATCCATTATAATATACATCATATGTACAACAATGGCCTATAGGGCATATACATAACTAACAGATAGCGGTGATTCCGTAGTGAGACCGGTTGTGCTTGAATTAACCGGAGGTTAAGGCTAAGAGCCAAGAACGGACGGACAATCACCAAAAGGAAGAACTTATGCGTTGGAAAGTCTAGCTTATACTCGCAAGTTCCTTCCTAGTCGTGCTAATCCCCATTGTTGCCGATTACCGTAACACCGATATTAAGAGTGGCAATGAAAGAAGTGAGCGACTCCTAACTCAAACTAACATAATCCTAACCCTAACAAGCTCTCTTTACAATCAATTTAGCACATAGTTAATCTCAAAACAAACTTGGACATTTGGACTTAACTCGTTAAAGCACATAGAAAAAGATTCCTATCTCCCTACGGACGACCCGTACTCAACCGGCTAGCTACAAGCGAAACCGTCTTGATTGCGGTAATTAACTAAACTTGAGCACGCAATAACTCTACCAATCAAATGGCGCCGTTGCCGGGGAGACGGTAGTTTATTTCTTTGTGTAATTTCGGGTTAATTTGTGAATATAAAGCTAACCGAAAAACAAAACAAAAAAAATATACATTGTAAAAATACCCATCTTGTAATTTTTGATTAGTTTTTGTGCAAGTGTGCAGGATACAAAGACGGTCGAGTTCAGTGCCAAAGACGTGGGAAGTTAGACCCATATCCCGCGGCTACACCGCGTTTGATCCGAACGGAACCAACGGTCTACTGTAAGATTCTGGAGCAGTCCCAGTGAGCAAATTAAGATTCAGGGGCTCCAGAAAAGAAGAGGACACCAAACCCAGCATGACACGGAAAGTACATGGCCCACCTCCACCATATCGCCGCGGACCCGCGGCATAAGCTACCTTAGGCCGCGGAACCGCGGCCAGTTAGTGCCTTCAGGGTGCAAAACTTTTTGGGTGAGTCTCTCTTCTCTCCTCCACTCCTCTGAACTCCACTGAACTGTGTTTTCTGCAGGATTCTTTGCGCAAACTCTCTTCCCCCTTCCAATAAATTGTTTTTGTGCAGGATTCTTTGCGCCGCGCTAAAAAAAATAAAAATTGATTGCAGTTGATTTGTTACTGCTTTGCATTTATTAATACGGACTTTAAGGGGCTTGAAACCAATTCAGATTGGGTGGGGATTTCATCACCCTTCCTAGGACCCTAGAAATCACAAAAAGCATATGCATTGACCATTGTTAATTAAAAAATACTAGACTCAGCCCTAAGGACTTCGCGCTCAATAGGACAGAGGACTAGTTACAGGCATCGGCCGTTTATCCTATCCTGACTTTGCGGTGTCTAGGCAAGTGTGTCGAAGGCAAGTGGTTACTTAATTAGGACCACTACTTGCGTAGTGGGGAGCCTCCCACTTACCTGGAACTTACCTGGCCGCAATTGGCGGAGAAGAGGCGGTTTGAGGTCCTATTTCTAGCCCTTTGGAACAGTTAGGAGTTGTCTAGCTGACCTAGGTGACCCTAGATCTAGGTGTGATTGTGCATATCTTGTTTGTGATTGCTTGAAGCCGTAAGTCCGTACATATTTCTGTAAAGCTCTTTCTAAAAAAAAAGAAAAAAAATCAAAAAACTTTTATAAAAACTTGCCCTTTGTCGCCAAAATCCCATTTTTCACCCACCACCCATCGTATTTCTCCATTGACGTTTTCTTACCCTCACCTTCTCCGCTTTGACTATACTAAACTCGTTAAGTGTATGTCCGCTTGGACTCGGGACACTAGTGCCCGCTTAGTCCGCGTTACGTTAGTCGCTACCGACTACGCGATCGACTCAGACGTCGAAACTCCGTCCACGCCTCATTCACCCTTACCTTTGCCGGCCAACTCCGACGTTGACCGGAATTCTGTTCATACATCCTCACCTTCACCATCACCAACCTCTTCTTCTGCGATGTCAGGATTTAATCCAAACATCCCTACAACTCCCCCGGGATTGATTCGACCTCCTATGGATACGAATAACCCACCACCACCGCCTGTTGTAGCGCCACAGCGAATCGCGCTCCAGGATCGTTTCTATCCCACCCGTTCTGCACTTCCCACCTGTCTTTCCCTCCAACCGACCAATGGGGATAATTTTGAAATTAAGCCCCACTTCATTAACATGCTTCCGAAATTTCGTGGGCTTGAATCTGAAGATGCCTATATCTTCATCAACAAATTTCAAAACGTTTGTGCAATGATGAAAACCACCCAGCTGTCGGACGATGCTATACGGCTACGGGTCATTCCGTTCACTTTGTGCGATCTTGCTGAAAAATGGCTGTATAGCACCGCTTCCCACTCCATAACCAGTTGGGACGAGTTTGTGAAAGCGTTTCTCAAGAAATTCTATCCGAATCATAAAACCGCGAGGATCCGTAACGAAATCAACCAATTCTCTCAGCTTCCTACTGAACCCTTCTGGAAGTGCTTTGACCGGTATAAAGACCTTCTTGTTCAGTGCCCTCACCATGGTATCGAGAAATGGCAACTTTGCCAAACCTTATACGAGGGCCTGAACTCAACAACTAAGCAGTTGTTGGAAACCATTTGTCAGGGACACTTCCTATCGAAATCTGACGAGGAAGCATGGCAATTCTTCGACGACCTTGCGGAACAAACGCTACAATGGGAGAGCACCAGACCGACTTCTTCTTCTTCTACCTCCACTTCTACCGGTCAGTCTAGGATAGGAATTCACCAACTCGATGTCTCTATTGCGATGAAAGCTGAAATGGCTGCAATAACGAGAAAACTTGAAGCGATAGAGAGCAAATTTTCATCTCCTGCTCCTGCCCCTGTTCTTCCCCTTCGTACCATTTGTGCTTGTTGCTCCGATCCTTCTCACTTGATCGAAGAGTGTCCTTATAATCCACCATCTCAAGGACAGGATCAGGTTAATGCTGCATTTTAGCAAAGACCAAGAAATGATCCATACTCTTCCACCTACAATCTCGGTTGGAGGAACCACCCCAATTTCGCCTGGAATCAGAATCAGCATCAATTCCAAGGCAAAAATTTCCAGAGGCCCCCTCCGCCGCAACAACAAGTGCAACAACAAACTCAACATCAATTTCAGCAGCCCTTCTAACCCCAACCTTTTCAAAATCAGACGAACAACTTTGCACCCAACAATTCTTTTCCGCAAAACAACTTTGTTCCGTCAAACAACGATAAGGTTTCCTCGCTAGAACGAAGTCTGGAGGCGTTCGTTAAACAATCGACACAATCCACCGCCAACATCCAGTCTTCCATTCAGTCCTTAGTGCAACACACTGCCGCACACGGGCAAAGCATCAAGACCATCGAAACCCAGATAGCACAACTGAATGCGGCCTTAAGAGAGCGAGAAAAGGGGAAGCTCCCGTCCTAACCACTCCCAAATCCCGGTCACCCACATAATGTACATGTTGCTTTTGAAAAACAGAACCATAATGTGAGTGCCGTGACTACATTGAGATCGGGACGGATGCTGCACAACAACATTGGCACACGGATCGACGATGACACCCCGGCCACTTCTTCTTCTTCTTCTTCTTCTGCTTCTTCGTTTTCTGAGCCTATTCTCCATTCTTCAAAAGGCTCTTCCTCTTCTGCTGCTCTAAACGGACCCACTTCTCACTCCACGAAAACACCAGCTCTGGGATCCGTTCCAGCTCCACAATCTCCTCCACAAACATTAGACTCAACTAATTTTAAAAACGTCCCATTTCCAAACCGGTTGAGGTCTAATAAACAAAATCCACAAATGGAGAAGATTCTGGAGTTGTTTAAGCAGGTTAACATTAACATTCCTCTTTTAGATATTGTCCAACAAGTCCCGTCCTACGCAAAGATCTTAAAGGACTTGTGCACGGAAAAGAGGAAGTCTCAGGTACCCAAGAAAGTTTTCTTGGCTAGTGCTGTGAGTGATACTCTTACCCAATCTTTACCGCAAAAACGGAAGGACCCTGGCTGTCCTACAATTTCTATTACCATTGGGGATAAGAACATCAACCGCGCACTATTAGATCTTGGTGCCAGTGTTAACCTGCTTCCGTACTCAGTATATGAGCAATTAGGTGTAGGAGAGCTGAAACCCACACACTGTACTCTCCAAATGGCCGACCGATCGATCACCCATCCTAGGGGTGAGCTAGAGGATGTGTTAATCAAGGTTGGGGACTTCATATTCCCCGTTGACTTCATTGTTTTAGAAACACAGCCTGTAGCTAACCCCCGGAATCAAATTCCGGTGATACTCGGTCGCCCATTCCTTGCAACCTCAAATGCTGTGATCAATTGTCGAAATGGTTCGATGAACCTATCTTTTGGAAAAATGACAATTGAACTCAACATTTTTAGGTTGGGGAATCAGCCCTCCGAACCTAATGCTCATATATTAGACGTTTGCTCAATCCAGGAGATCACCCCAGAAGAGTGTGAATTCGAGGAGTTTCTGTTTGATCACGATAACCTTAACGCCACTAGTGCGTTCCTCTTCGAACCTGCTGCTGTTTCTGCGCCCGACAATGACTATGAGTGTTTCACTTTCTTGAACGATCTTAGCCACTCACCACCCGAGTTTGAATCCTTCGAATTTCCGGATGAGTTACCTGAACCATCCAACTCGGTCGCTTACACTCGTTTTGAACCTTTGCTGGAATCCTTTGAGTTCGAGACCTTTTCACCAATCTTGCCTTCAATCGTTTCACCTCCAACGCTCGAACTCAAGCCTTTGCCGTCTCACCTTAAGTACGCTTACTTGGGTGAGAACGAGACCCTCCCAGTTATCATCTCGGCTTCTCTAGCTCCAGTGCAAGAGAGAGCCCTTCTTGCGGTCTTGCACAGCAATAGGCAAGATTTTGGCTGGTCCAAGGCGGACATCAAGGGGATTAGTCCCCTGATCGTTGAACATCACATTCATTTGATGGATGATGCCAAACCAGACAGGGATCCATAAAGACGACTCAACCCAGTCATGAAGGAGGCTGTAAAGAAGGAGATCGTAAAATGTCTGGATAGTGGTATCATTTACCCTATCTATAATAGCCAGTGGGTTAGCCCCATTCACGTTGTCCCTAAGAAATCAGGCATAACGGTCATCACTAACGAGGCGAACGAGTTAATCCCTACTCACACCCAAACTGGGTGGCAAGTATGCATCGATTACAGAAAACTCAATGCCGCAACGCGGAAGGACCACTTTCCGCTACCTTTCATTGACCAAATGCTTGAACGATTGGCCGGACACGAGTACTACTGCTTTCTTGATGGCTACTCCGGCTATAATCAAATTCCCATCGCCGAAAAAGACCAGGACAAGACCACACTCACTTGTCCTTTCGGCACGTTTACATATCGTCGCATGCCCTTTGGGTTATGCAATGCGCCCGCTACCTTCCAGCGGTGTATGATGGGAATCTTCTCAGACATGGTGGAAAAATTCCTGGAGATCTTCATGGACGATTTCTCCATTTTCAGCGATTCCTTTAATGAGTGTTTCCTGCATCTCAATGCTGTCCTTACCCGATGTAAGGACAAGAACCTCACTTTGAATTGGGAGAAGTGCCACTTCATGGTGCACGAAGGTATTGTCTTAGGACATATCATCTCGCAAAATGGCATAGAGGTTGACAAAGCGAAGATTGAGGTCATTTCCAATCTCCCTCGTCCCAGATGCGTCCGAGACATCCGAGCCTTCCTTGGCCATGCCGGTTTCTATAGACGGTTCATCAAGGACTTTAGCAAGATTGCTAGGCCCTTGACTCTTTTGCTGGCCAAGGACACGCCATTCGACTTCAACTCGAGCTGTGTGACTGCGTTCGAGTCACTAAAAAGCTCACTCACTTCTGCTCCCGTTCTTTCTTCACCTGACTGGACGCACGCATTTGAGATTATGTGCGATACATCCGACTTTGCCATTGGTGCTGTACTTGGACAACACATCAACAAGAAGCCGCACGTAATCTATTATGCTAGCCGAACCCTGAACGATGCCCAACTTAATTATACAACAACTGAGAAGGAATTCTTAGCTGTTGTATTTGCTTTAGAAAAGTTCAGGCCCTACCTCATCGGCTCTCCAGTCACTGTCTACACAGACCATTCTGCTTTGCGCTATCTTTTTGCGAAGAAAGATGCAAAATCTCGGCTGATACGTTGGATCCTCTTGCTTCAAGAGTTTGACCTTGTCATTAAGAACAAAAGAGGATGTGAAAATGTAGTCGCCGACCATCTCTCACGACTTCCTTCTTCGCCTTCGCTTCATATTCCGATCAACGACGTTTTTCCGAATGACCAGCTCTTGACAATATCTTGCGAACCCTGGTTCGCAGATATTGTGAACTATTTGGCCACAGGGCTACTACCGACTGAATGGTCAAGTCAGGACAGACTTCGATTCTTATCCCAAGTAAAACACTTTTACTGGGACGAACCCTATCTGTTCAAGTACTGTCCCGACCAGATTATTCGTCGGTGTGTCCCTGACGATGAATTCAAGAGTGTGCTGTCATTTTGCCACGATCAAGCATGTGGCGGGCATTTTGGCCCCAGAAAGACAGCTGAGAAGATCTTGCAATGTGGTTTCTACTGGCCACAACTCTTCAAAGACGCTCATGACTATTGCAAGACTTGCTCCCGGTGCCAACACTTGGGCCGGATATCCCGGAGGAACGAGATGCCGCTCCAACCAATCTTGGTTATGGAGATTTTAAACGTTTGGGGGATAGATTTCATGGGGCCGTTTTCCAGCTCTATTGGGAACTTGTACATCCTTCTCGCTGTTGATTACATCTCTAAGTGGGTCGAGGCTGTACCCAGCCGGACTAACAACAACAAGGTTGTCGTTAGGTTTCTTAAAGAAAACATTTTCTCCCGTTTTGGGCACCCCCGAGCGATCATTAGCGACAATGGAACTCATTTCTGCAACAAGACTTTCGAGGCCTTGATGCGGAAGTATTCCATTAGTCATAAGCTATCTATGCCCTACCACCCCCAGACCTGTGGGCAGGCCGAAGTTTCAAATCGGCAAATCAAGCAGATACTGGAGAAGACGGTTTCCAAGAACCGTAAGGATTGGTCGCTGAAACTCACTGATGCCCTTTGGGCATTTCGAACCGCTTATAAGACCGATCTTGGCATGTCTCCCTATCGGCTTGTGTACGGAAAGGATTTCCACCTCCCTGTCGAAATAGAGCATCACGCATTTTGGGTGATAAAAGAACTGAATCTGTCTCTCGAAGATGCGGGCAGCCATCGGAAGCTGCAGTTGAACGAATTGAGCGAGCTTAGGGATGAGGCTTACGATAACGCGGTTGTCGTTAAGAACCGAATGAAGGTGTTTCACGATAAACACCTTTTGCGCAAAACTTTCGTACCTGGTCAACAGGTATTGCTTTACGACACCCGGCTACACTTCCATCCAGGAAAGCTCAGATCTCGCTGGAAAGGGCCGTATTTTGTGCGGAATGTGTATCCGCATGGCGCTGTGGATTTAGAGAATCCAAAGGACGGTTCATTTTTCAAAGTAAACGGACACCGACTTAAACTGTACCTTAGCGCCGAACCAACAGAGGAGCTCCTGGTCTTACAGGAGCCGGTTTACCCTGCATAATCTTCCTCTGCCTACCACCAAACTTCGGTTATCCAGCCAAGAACAGTGGACACTGTTCCAAATAAGTTTGGGGGTATGTATATACCTTTTTGTATATATTTTTGAATATTCTTTTCCATTGTTTAAAAACAAAAAAAAAACAAAAAAAAATTGTGTATATCTGACCGACAATTTTGACCCTTCAATGATCTCTTCATGCAATGACAGTGAGGACACTGTCCAGTTTAAGTTTGGGGGTACGCTCGGTACGCATTTCTAACCTTCACATTCATATGTATATTTTGCATCTGCATACTAAAATCCATATAATCCATAAAAATTAGAAAATTTTCTAAAAACATAAAAACTTTTTGTCAAGTTTGCTAGTGGGAGAACTCTGATTCAATATTTCGATGGTTTTGTTTGATAAGATAAGAATAACTAAATCTTATTTTTAGATTTTGAAAACCTGAAAGATAACTCTCCTTTGAAGTTAACTATAGCTGATATACGTCTTTACATCACACTACACGTATCATGAGTTTTGGAAATTAGATGACAAGCCTTTTATGTCTAAAAACTTTTAAATGGATAAATGATTTTCTGAGGATCAAATAGGTTTGTTCTGAAATAAGTAATATCAAGAATAGTTTATGAAGTAAAGTGAATATGAAGGAATGTTATTGATGCCTTAATTGGAACTAAGTCTGAAAAATAACCCATCTGGAACTTGATTGGAATGATTAAACACCGAACCCACTAAACACGTCTTTTATCCAAAAAAATAAATTGAACTGCCGGTTATATCTCCGTTCGTATTGAATCATCATGATTTTCACGCCAAATTGTCTTTTGTTTTTGGACCTAGGTAACTTGAGTAATTAAGTCCGCTGGGGTGTTTCTACACCTAATACCCTAAAGCCAACTGGTTTGGGTGCATTGGCCCAAAACTCGTTAAGAAGCCTAGAAAGTCCAGATTAAAACAAAGTCAAGCAAGTGTTCTCTCCGAGTTAAAATTCCTAACGGTTCTTTGTATGAGAATAATCTTGATAAAAGACAGGCTTTTATAAAAAAAAATTAGCGGAGATATGAAGGTTTTACTCTATGATAAAGACTATTGCATGTTCACAGAGGTGTGTATGAAATGAAAACAAGAAAAAGGTGGAGTGAAAAATAAGACCTAGTTTCCTGTTAAGGAAGATAGAAATTCTGAAGTTGAAACCTTACTGGAAAACGGATCTTGAAAAATGCTTAACTCTTTATAAAACTTATGTGATCCTTTTAAAATTTTTATCTGGGCTTTATTGTGTGACATGATGAATTTAATCGATCCTTCTGGAACTTAACGAAACTATTTGCACTGTACGTAAAGACATATAAAATCTTAAGTTAAATAAGAAGCGAGGTGTGAAAAATAAAGGTTCGATAGTCTAGACTTAGGATAATAGAATTGTTATTTTCTGAAACAAAACTTTAGGGTTTGAATCATAGTAATTTTGCAAAACTAGCTTGACCGAATTTTGTGGGTAGTATCCGCTGAAAACCCTCAGGAGACAACACTCCTCCTACTAGGGACACCTAGAGGTTTAACAGCTTGTTGCACATGCTCAGTACAATCGCGTTCCCTGCGAAAGTGAGGTTAGGATTTTTTGTGAATAAATTGGCTTTGCTCGGGACGAGCAAATGATAAGTTTGGGGGTATTTGTTCATATCAGATTTTTGCATTTTTATACCGCCCAATTTTTATCACATTGCTTATCGGTAGGTACTCTTGAGCTGTGTTTGCTAGTCAATTGCAGGATACAGGTTCTCGGCTCTAAACGGTGAAATTCATGGAAAAACACGACAAAATCCGGATTACTGCCAACCACAGATAAAACACGGGTCTCCGCTCTCTATCCATATATTGCCGCACACCAGTTTAAGGGACAAAAGGGCAAATCGATTGTCATCTTCATGCACAAAGCAAAATGACAACACAAAGTCCAAGAAATCTACGCGGAGCTCGAGAAAATCATGGCAAAAGATCCACATCAAATCACCTTTTTGATCAACAGAAATTCTGGAAAAATCGTGAAGAAATTCTGAGAAAAAACATATACCAGACTGAAGGTCACTACAAAACAGGAAAAGCCACCAAAAATGAAGGCCTAACACCCTACTATGTCCGCGGAACCGCGGCCGTACGGAGGCGGCAGTAGGTGGGGTTTTAGGGTTATTTTGGTCTTTTTATGAAGAGGCAGATTGTTGCCCTAGAGTTTCTGTTGCCTGCCTATAAATAGTCCAGATCTTGCCAAAGCAAAGGGGTGTTTATTCTTGTATTTAGATTTAGGTTATATGTTGTTGTTCTTCTTCCTCCTCTCATATCTTCTCCATTAAAAACTTGTAGTGAGCTTTTGTGAGTGAAGAATGAATGAAGGAGTTCTTGTTCTTACCATGCTTGTCTTTTTATTTTATTAACTATTATTGCTTGTAATTTTCATTTGCTAATATAGTTGTTGTTATTTGTGTTTGTTTCTTTCTTGTTCTCTTTTCCTTTATCCTTAAAACAACCATGATGCTTACGCTTGATCCTTGCCGAGGTGAGGTCGCAAATAGCTAGTTGTAATTTTCTAACCTCTTTCTTTCTATCTTTCTCCTTTGTTTTATTTTCCTTTTTCTTGTAATGGGTGAGTAGTTTTCATACTTGTTAGGGTAGGATAAGGAAAGTTTGAGAGAAGGAAATCTCTCTCACTCTTTCCTTGCCCAACATCTTAAATAGGACTCCCGTTAATTGAACCACAATCTGCTCCCTACGGCACCTTATCCTACATGATAGCGGTGATTCCGTAGTGAGACCGGTTGTGGTTGAATTAACCGGAGGTTAAGGCTAAGAGCCAAGAACGGACGGACAAGCACCAAAAGGAAGAACTTATGCGTTGGAAAGCCTAGCTTATGCTCTCAAGTTCCTTCCTAGTCGTGCTAATCCCCGTTGTTGCCGATTACCGTAACACCGATATTAAGAGTGGCAACGAAAGAAGTGAGTGACTCCTAACTCAAACTAACCTAATCCTAACCCTAACAAACTCTCTTTACATATCAATTTAGCACATAGTTAATCTCAAAACAAACTTGGACATTTGGACCTAACTCGTTAAAGCGCATAGAAAAATATTCCCATCTCCCTGCGGACGACCCGTACTCAAGCGGCTAGCTACAAGCGAAACCGTCTTGATTGCGGTAATTAACTAAACTTGAGCATGTAATAACTCTACTAATCAGGCCTCGTGCCAGATGTGGGTGGTGGCCACGGCTAAGTCGTTGTAGAAGTCCTTCGACTTCATTTAGCCCTCCACCGCCTCCGCTGCCGAGAGGTCGGCCTGCTCGTCCGCCGTGACCGCCGCCCCCACCTCCTTCCGGAAGGTCCTTACCGTCTTCTTTAGGTTTCCGGCGAGCGCCTGAGCGTCCTCAAGCTTGACCTCGGCGGCCACGGCAGCCTCGCGGTGCCGGGAAGCCTCCCGTTTCCCAGCCTCCACCTCGCCATCCAGGGCGGCAACCCTCGCCATCGCCACCTCCAGCTCCTGCTTGGAGCTCTCTTCCAGCAAGGCAAGCTGGTCCGTGGCCTCCATCGCCGGGGCTATGACCTCGGCCTCTATGCGTAAGGCAAGGACGACGTGCTGGAGGACCTAAAAAAATAAGAAAGATGTCAGGAAGGCGAAGGAAGCACCAAATTTCACAAGCAACCGAGCACTTACCTGCACGGACTCTTGGGCGATGGACGCCATTTGGGCCCTGAAGGTCCCTCCGGGGACCCAACCCCCTGCCGACCTCTCTATTTCGTGCAGCAGGCTATCCGCGACAGATAGCCCCGAGGGAACCGAGAACCGGAGGCCCCACTCCTCCACCATGATCGGCGAGGACGGGCCCTGAGGAGGCCTCCGAGACCCCCTCTTGAGTGGCTCCGATGGAGAGCTGATCTCCTCCTCCGAGGCCGTGTCCTCCAGAATTCGAGCCCGCTTGCGGCCCTGCGCTCTGCTAGGCCCCGGGGTGGGATCCACTCCTGTACGCTCAAGGGACGCATCCACCGAAGGCACTGGGATGGAGGCCAAAGGAGCTGGGGCAGGCTTCGAACGAGAAGAGCTGGCACTTCCAGCCTTCGTGACCTTCCTCGGCTGGCGCATGGAGGCTCGGAGCTCGTCCATATCCATGGGTCCTGCACAAAACCAAAGGCGAAGAAGTCAGTGACACATGCAATATACATGCCAAAAAGCAAGCCTAACTTACCGACGAACCCGACGGGGCTGAGTCCGGCCCAACTCAGGACCCTTTCAGACAACAACACGTTAAATCGGGGGATGGGCTCCATGATGCCACTCTCACCGTGGCGGGGTCATTGGACTGGATCCCCGGCAAGCACTTTTCCATCAACCACTTGGTGGGTACAGGCCAGTCCTCGCCCTCGGGCGGCGCGACGAAGAAAAACTTCTTCTTCCAGTCGTGAATGGAAGAAGGCAGGGCAACAACCCCTGTCCCTATGGCACCCCCCTGTCGCTTTCTAAAAGAGAGGTAGACCCACCTCGGGTCACCCGCTCGGCCCCCAGGATGATTTTTGAAAACAAGGGAAGAATCAAGGATGGAGAGGCTGAAGGGAACCGCCTGAAGCTTCAGGCGGATCAGGAACCTGAGGAGAATTCTCCATGAGTTCGGCACTAGCTGGCCAGGGGCTAACCCGAAGAAGTTCAACGCTTCGACAACCTCGGAAGAGAAGGGCAGGCGCATTCCTCCCTAAAAAGCTTCCAAATACAGGGCGATCTTCCTACCCCGTACTTGGTCGGCCCTCTCTCCCTCCTTGGCCAAACGAAGCGTATAACGTGAAGGGATGTGGAAGCAAGCTCGAGTATTGGCAAGCTTGTCCTCATGCCTCACCCAACACGAGGCGTCGAGGGTAGGGTCTACCGCCTCCTCCCTGAGGGCTACCCTCGCCGCACGATCCCGGGAAGAGAATCTGACCCCTGCTCCCCGGAAAGAATCAGGCTCAACTAGAGGGTCCCTAGAACCTACTCCTACGGCATCTATAGATTCTGCGAAAGAAGACATCTAATCTGAAGAAGAGAGATCCTCAGGAAGCGAAAGCAGAAGAAAGAAAACGAGCGCCGAGCAACCAGGACTTAGAACAAGGAAATATGAAGGAGTAAGGACCTGGAGAGGGCCCCATCCCTATTTATCACTACAATCGCCCTCATCCAATGGCGCCCTTCATCTCCCGCCAAAATGCCTCCTCGCGTCCGACGGCCCCGATCGCTCTACTTGGCGTTCCCACACTGGGCCGCATCCCATCAGATGCCGCAGGTCTGCATACGTCGCGTTGGCCAACCGACGCTTGACATGCGGACCGTTACTTCAGTGACAAGATGCACGAACCGACGCACCTTCCTTAAATACAGAGATCTCGCCCTGATTCGCTGGCAGAAAAGGCAGCTGACACCCCGGGAACGCGTCCCGACGAAATCTTGAGAGAGATCTCTCCCCGAGCGGCCCGGCAGCCGACTCTTGACCCGACCCGCCAGCTGGTTGGGACAAGAGTGGGGAGCTAATGATGAAGCTCTAGATTGGCGATCTCCCAGATCGGGACACGTGGCAGATGACGTGTCCCAAAGCTCAGAAGAAAGGGCCCACAGGGGCCGACCAGGCCACCCCTGTACCCGACCTGCAAGCACAAGCTGGCTCTCCTCAGAGCCCCCTGCAAATTGGCCTCCTCGGCTTCTCAGCTCGCCCCAAGCTACCACAAGACTAAGATGCCTCGGCCCTCCCGCTCATTCCCGAGCACTCCCGCCGAGGCCATATTTCTCGGTCCCTCCGACCAACCAACTCCACCACTCGCAGGCGTAACCGCCTCTCCGCAAATCTCGCCATGCACGGATTCTCCGCCGGCAACATCCCACGTTCCACTCCATCATGATCCCTATTAACGGGCGATCCGCTTATTACGCGGGCGTGACGTCGGGAGCGTAACTGCCGGCGAGATTCTCGCGCCTGCTACTGCGTGCTGCCGCCACTATATAAACCCCCATCACAGAGGGGTCAAGTAAACTTTTTTCACCCCACTTAGCCGTTACACTGCTCGGATCTTGTGCTATCTTGATCATCGGATAGTCCTCGGTGGTACCAAACCACCCTGGGACTTCTTTGCAGGTACTCGGCGTAGACTCCTCAAAACCACCAATCTCCTCAAAATCCATTGAGCCCCACGCAACAGGAGATCACCTCCAACATCCACCGGGAGATCGACGGAAGACAACATCTGACGGAGAACCGAAAAGGACCTCCATCATATCTCAATGGGTTGGTGTTGGACACCGAGCTAAATGCAAAGAAGTCCTGTGATGGTTGACCACCGTAGGACCCTCCCAAGATCAAATTAGAGCCGAGGTATAGGTGCAGAGTAGCGGCGTATTGAAACAAATTCGAGTTATCTGAGTGGTCTGAGAGAGGGGATTGTATAGGTGTCGTGTAGAGCGAGCAGGCTGTAACGTTTTAGAAATAAATAAATAAATAAAATCCTTTGGGTGAATTTTCTGATAATCGGTAAAATAAACCGTATTTTCCGTAAAACTTAATTATAATTATTTTTCTTCGTAGGCTCAAATATACCTATTTTAGCTATATAATTGCTAGTATTTGGTATTTATTTAGTCAATTATAAATTGCTAGTTTAATTAAATATTTTTCTAAATTAATTATTTTAAATATTATTTTAAGCTTTCATTATACATTTAATTAGTGTAAATTACAAATTTGAATGGGTTAATTACACAAGTGTGAACCATGACAACACAAAAGCAAGTTTGTAACATGCTCATTTTGTTTTAATGTGTCTTCATAATTCTAGACAATTCTAGGAGCAATTTAAATAGCAAATGAAAAGAAAATAAACAAAATAAAGTATTAATGAGGAGTTTTCTTGAACTTTCCACACACTCACCTCCCATCACTCAAGCTGAGCCCCTTGACAGCCCCCATGAGTCTGATAGCGGAGTTCACTTCATTTTGTCAATTAAGGAAAAAAATATATTAATTAAAGACATAGTGAAAAGATATATTAAATTAAGATGTTCTACACTTTTCTACACACTTCTCTCTCTCTCTCTCTCTCTCTTTTCCTCTCCATGTGCCGAGCCTTTCCCTGCAGCCCCCAATTCCTCAACTCATTCCACTCCAAATTAATCCACAAAATCCATCACAAATCAGGGAAAAACCTAACTAATTCTCCATTCAACCCTTACCCACTATTCTTTGTTCAATCTAGCATAGATATTGGAGCATGAAACTATTCTTTTGGAGGCGAAGTTGCAAGTGTGATCTTAAATTTTAAAGGTATAAATCCTAACCCCATGTTTAATTAGTTGCTAATTACTTCAATCTAGCTTGTTAGGTGATTAATTGTGGTTTTACATTGCAAGTTAGAAAAATTCAAGACAAGGGTTTCAAATAAAGTTAGGGTTTTTATTATTTTAGTAGGGTTATAATATGTAGTTTAATATCTTAGGTTATGCAAATTCTAGTCAAATTGTTAAATTGTAAAGTGTTACTTTAAAATTGTTAAAATTAGAATATTTTGCAAACTAAATTGTAGGATTTAATTAAATTGGTGATATAAAATTTAAGTAATGGTTTGGGTAATTTAGTTAAGATATTATGTGAGCAATGTGGCCACTAAAATTTGCTAAAATATCAAGTTTTGAACTAAAATGGAAATTTAAGCTTACTAGGTTTTGGAGATTAATCGATTTGAATTAAGTTAAGACTTTGTTGACCTATAACTAAATACCTAAGATATTTAATGAGTCATGAATGCGCAATTGGTATGAGTGGGTACTAGAATGGATGGTTTTCACGTATAGTGACCCTAGCTCTAGTTTGTGGCGTTGTCGCGAGCGTGTTTGTGTGCCAGGTGCGTGCGCGTTTAATTAGCGCGCGTTGTTTGACTTGTGTCATTTGTACCCGCGACTATTCGTATATTATCCTCATAACTGCTTTTGTGCGATCCTACGGTCGGGTGCAGAGGTGTCGGACACGGCGTGAAAAGACAGACGAAGATCGGATCAGTTTACCCGAGGCATCCCGGTGAGTAGATGTATACATCTATAAGGGGATCGTCTGGATGGCGCAAGGCGCCCGACAGTAGGGTTATTAGTAGTAATTTTATTTATATGCATAGTTTCCTACTTAGCCATCTCATTACATCGCATCGTTATACTTATATATATAAGTGATATCATTTCATATGACACTTGCACCATTACCATTGGTTCCTGCTGCACGTGCACCATTTATGCGAACACACACGCCATTGGTAATTGCTATGTCACGAACAGTATAGAACCTGCTTAAATTAGTATCGAAAATATTTGCATCATATATGATATTTAAATTGGTAGTTGTATTTTCCATCTCATCAAGATTGACACTAAGGATTACTAGTCATATATATACCGCATTTCAACATCATTCATACATAGTTTTCTAGTTATAATCGTATTTCATGATATGGATATCATAGACATTATCATTTTCCTATATGATCATGTATTGTGATTCTTCTTGAGGATTTCGGTATTGATGAGATTTCTGGATTTTTGAGAAAACCGCAAGAAATCTAAAAACAAACTATTATTTTAAAAACAGAAATTACGGTTTTCTTGTGATGTGATGTGTGTAGCGTCCACCATGAGTTTTCTCGGTTCTTGAGCAATATAATATACCCGATTCGAGGAGGGGGATGCACCGTCTGCGGGTACATGGTGGACCCGGTATGGTATCTCGGGGCAAGAAGATCGCAGATGATGGCGTTGAGCCCGGCAGGGGAGTACTACCTAACGGTTATTTGTGACGTGGCGGATATCCAGATGATACCGACCGTACTCGTGTGATTTGATGATATGGGCCGATCCGGACTGCCGGAGACCGAGATATTGAGATTTGAGATACAGAGATATTGAGATATTGAGATACAGAGATATGAGATATTGAAACATTGAGATATACATATTTTGTGTCGATACTTGACACGGATTTCTATTGATTTCATTGATATTACTTCAGTTATTTCACAGGAGATTTCTAAGATAAAAATAAAGATTTTCTTATACCGAACATACTCAGGTTTCATGTTGATTATGCATTCACGTTGCATACATGTTAGTGCATTACATCATATTAGTATATGTATAGGTTGTGACGCATTTGCGTGCATACTTACGATAGCCTTATTAGATATTACTTACTACTCACGAGTTGGAAACTCTCCCCCGTTGTGCCACAGTATGTTACAGTATCTTGCAGGTTTGACCCGTCAGCACAATGGTGGCGGGCGTACCTTCTTTTCTGCTTCGTTGCACCGACTTAAAGCTTGCGCACAGGTGGGTTTTTGGAGGATTTGCTTTTACTCCCACCGTGTATTTTTATTTATATCTAGCATACTCTATCTACCCTTGTGTGTTGGACTAGACGGTGAAACTTGAGACTTGTATTTATGGTTTGGTGTCGATGTTCGCTTGAGCCGACGTGATGCTTTTATGTTTTTATACTTATTTTGCATTATTATGATATATTCATTGCATGTGGTTGTGACACTGTCTTGGGCGAAGAGCTAGCTCCTACTTGGGGATGCCTTCATTCTTTATTTATATGTATTTTCTTGTTATGTATCCGTTTCGGGGCCAGTATTTACAAAGAAGACTCTACTGAAATTTTCGGGAAATTCTGATGTTTTTAAATTGTTTAATGCGACTTATTTAGTTTAAATTGCTTTCGTTATATAAGTTTTTCTTCACTCTATTTCTTTATTTGGTTTAGATTTCTGGGCTTTGGCTTACTTAGATTATGTACGCCTCGAGACGTTCGTAATTTAAGTGGCAGTCACGTTCCGTACCTTCGGGTCATGACAAAGTTGGTATCAGAGCGTGGTTTTACCTTTCTAAGTGTAGGATGACCCTTGGTAGATGGAGTACGTGACTTAAGCAGAGTGACGTAGCGTGTGTATGTTCTGCGGCATACTTACGATACGGTACTCCACCTAAGTGACCTTAAGATATATATTTTCTTGTATTTCCTTCCTTGATTCCCGAAATCCTTTGATTCGATTGCAATGTTCCCATCGATCATGTTCCTCGTTCCAGCCACTATGCCGTCGGAGACTATGAGGGCCAGAGGGCTGCCGCCGGAGATGATGTTAAAGTGGGCTCATTTGAGATTAGGACCGATCAGGGCGGTACGCCTACCCCTTAGGGACAGAGTGGTCCGCCTTTTTTTTACAGGACGGATGGCTAGGCTGGAGTCGAGTATTTAGGACGTGCGACAGATGTTTGGATTGTTACTGATGGTTATCTGAGCTACGAGAGCCGATGATGTCCCTCCTATTTTAGGAACTGTGTTAGTGCCTGCTGCATAGGCAGCTGTTTTTGATATTACAAAGTTTATTTCCGTATCCTTATAAGAGTTTGAGGCTGAGACCTCCAGTTTGTTTTACCGACACAGATGCAGCAGAGGATATGTAGACAATTCTCGACTGGATGGCTAGGATTTGTCGTTCATAGAGGTGCTCTGACGAGAGATGGGCCGAGCTTGCGAGTTTTTCTTCTAAAAGGTCTTGCTCAGACGTGGTGCGGGTCAGTCAAGAGAGAGGCCGATCTTCAGATCTACCTCCTATGACTTGGGATAAATTTACAGCGGTATTCTTGCTCATTTCCTTCCGGAGAGCGTTCGAAATGCCCGAGCTCTTAGTTTCGAGCCTTTGCGTAAGACATCAGGGATGGCAGTGTCCGAATATGACATTCAGATTTCTTGGTGGTTCGATATGCTCCTTACCTGGAGGACACTGAAGAGAAACGGATAAAGTGGTTCGTGTGGAGATTGGACGTACAGGTATTGCTTGCTATAGGCACCCAGCATTTTGACACTCATGCAGCCGCGATGGATGCAACCTTACTGCTAGAGGATCGCATTTATGAGACTTCGGTCGTTTCTGGACCTAAGCGGATTTGTACCAGTATGCCAGCTTAGAGGCGGTTAGATAGACGCCGTTGTCACAGGCTAATCTTTTGGTCGCTCGATATGTTGTTCTTCCGTGATTCGTTTGCATAGGAGACAAAGATTCTTTTGTCGATTTGATTCTTCCCCATATGTTTGACTTTGAAGTTCTTCTGAGCATGGAGTGGTTAGCCACGTGTTTATGCGTCCATGAACTGCCGTGAGAAGGTAGTCGGATTGAGTTTCCTGGGTGAGCCGGTTCTTGTTTTTCGGGGAGACCGTAGCGCCACCCTTCCCGATTTGATTTCTTCTTATCGCGTTAGCCAGCTCTTAAGGAAAGGATGTCAGGAATTCTTGACGTATGTTTGTGATGTTGGAGCCGTAAGGGTCCCGTTGGACCAAGTTTCGTTTGTGAGGGAATTTCAAGATGTCTTTCCTGACAAGTTGTTTGGTTTGTCGCTAGAGCACAATATTGGGTTCTTCTTTGACTTAATTCCTGGCACGGAGCCTTTTTCTCTACCGCCATATTGGATGGACCAAGCGGAGAAGAAAGAACTGAAGGATCAGTTGCAAGATTTGTTGGATAAAGGGCTCATTCGTCCGAGTGCGTCACTTTGAGGAGATCATATTCAGTTAGTCAAGGAGAAAGACGGCAATTGTGTTTGTGCATCGATTTTCGTCAGTTGAATTGGGCTGCTGTGGGAACAGATATCTCTTATCTCGTACTGAAGATTCATTTGATTAGCTCCAGGGTGCGGGACATTTTTCGAAGATTGACTTGTGGTCAGGCTACTACCAGTTGTGGGTTCTAGAGGATGGTATTCCGAAGATTATTTTTCACACAAGTTGCGGGCGTTATGAGTTTTGGTGATGTCGTTCGTGCTCACCAATGCCCCAGTAGCATTTATGGATTGGATGAACCGAATATCCAGGCCGTTCCTGATTAGTTATCATCGTTTTCATTGGGGACATCCTAGTATACTTTTGGAGCCGAGTGGAGCTTGGAAAGTAATTGAGGATTTCGTTACACACCTTGAGGGAACACAAGCTAATTGCTAAATTATTTAAGTGTGTTTTCTGATTGGATAGTGTTGACTTCTTGGGTCACGTAGTTACGAAATAAGGTAAGTATGGAGCCGAAGAAGATCGAGGTCGTTCCGCACTGGCCCAGACCTGTATCAGCGATGAAGGTTCGCAGTATTTTTGGGTTTGACCGGATACTACCGACATTTCGTATAGGATTTTCGCATATAGCTACAACGTGGACCGGGTTGCCCCGGAAGGGCGTTTCTTTTGTTGGACTAAGGTATGTGAGCAGATCTTTCAGCAGTTGAAGACTCGTTTGATTTCGGCGCCAGTATTATCCTTGCCTTAAGGACCAGGCGGTTTTGTTAGTTAATGCGATACTTCTCGGCAGTTGAAGAAGAATGAGTAGAACTATTCCATGCATGATTTAGAGATGGCTGTAGTGATTTTTACATTTAAGATTTGGAGACGAGTCGTTCCAGATAATTATGGACTACAAGAAGCTTAAGTATATCTTTCAGCAACGAGATCTACATTTAAGACAGCGCCGATAAATGGAGCTAGTGAAAGACTATAACAGCGAATTCCTTATCGTCCGGACAAGGAGAATATTGTGGAAAATGTTTTGAGTTGGAGTCCCGGAGGTAGCTTTTGCTGTTTAAGAACGGTTCATAGACAGTCGACGGCAGATTAGCAGATTCTTCGTGACAGCCGGCCCTGTTTGAGAGTTCTGGCTTCAAAATTACTTTCCAGTGTTCCAGGATCTGGGTTTTTGTGTTTCTGGTTCTGCTTTTTTGTGCTAAGTTTGCAGGTGGTGTGATCTTACAATATTGGCAAGTTGAAATGTTTCATATTCGTAGTTTCAATATTGTTTCGGGTATTCGCATGTTGGCTAGGCGAAGTTAAAAGGTTCGAATGAATGTCAAAAACCCATTTTTCCAAATTTAAGGTATTCGGAAAAACATGTAAGTAATTCTATGGACCCTCTAGAAGAATGAAACCCTAACTCAATATAATGATCATGGGAATGCTTTTGAACCTTAGGGTTTGCAGCAGTTCCGCGGTGCCATTAGTGAGGCTTGGGTTTGCCCTTCTACGGCTGGTCCGCAGGTACTGTGGCATGTACTGTATATCATTAAACTGTACTCAAGTGTTGAGCTCTTGGGGAAAATTGTAGGACTTTGATAAATCGATCAAAAAGTTTAACGTTGTCCGGATATCATGTGAAGGGATGAATAGGGATATCATAGATTTGTTTCAGATGCTGACTTATCAGCGAGTCAGGGCCGGGGATCAGTAAGAGAATTACAACCCTTTGCCATTCTGGAGTGGAAACGAGAACAGACTTCTATGGATTTTATTGTGGGCCTACCTAGGAACAGTCAAGAGTATGACTCTATTTGGAGATTTTAGACCGATTGACGGAAAGCAGTTCATTTTCTGCCAGTCAAGACCAATTTCGGATTCATCCAGTATGCTCAGATGTATGTTGATAAGATGGTGCGACTGCATGGAGTTCCGACTTGTATTGTGTCCGGTAGAGGCACTCCGTTCACCAGCCAGCTATGTCAGAAACATCATGAGGCTTTGGACACTAATTGATTTTCATTACAGTTTTCTATCCGCAAACCGACGGTCAATTAGAGAGGACTATTCAGATTATTGAGGACATGCTCCGAGCTTGTGTTCTAGATTTCGTAGCAGTTGGGATCGCCACTTACCATTGATAGAGTTTTCTAATAATAACAGCTTCCAGGAGGAGATTCTGAGGGCACCTTTGAAGCATTTTGTGGGAAGAGATGTCGATCACCCATATGTTGGACAGAGCTCAGTGAGAGTAGTATTTTGGGGCCATAGATTGTACACAGGACGACCAAGAGGATTCAGTGATTTAGGATATGTTGAGAGCGGCCCAGAGCGGGCAGAAATCTTATGTGGATGGACATCGTTGCAAATTGAGTTCGCCGTCGCAAATTTGAATCGTTAAAACGATCATGTTTCTGGAGGGTTTCTCCAATAAAGGGCATGTGGAGATTCGGAAAGAAAGGGAAGCTTAATCCCAGATATGTGGGTTCCTTAGAGATTATGGGCGTATCGGCACAGTTGCGTATCGGTTGGCTTTTCCACCTGACTTCTAGATGTTCACCCCTTGTTTCTTGTATCGATGCTCCGCAAGTATTTTCTGTACCCCGCTCACGCAGTACAGCATCAGATGATCTAGCAGGAGCGCAATATTTCTTTAGTCGTAGCCGATAGTCATTCTTGATCGGCAGATGGAGAAACCGAGGTCCGATGTCATACCGATCGGTTTTTTCTTTGGTGTGGCCCGAGCGACGAAGAGGTCATGTAGAAAGCCGAGGTCGAGATGCGGAATAAACATTCCCATCTCTTCGAGGGTAGGTGTAGTTAGATTTTAAATTCAGGGACCGAATTTCTTTAAGAGAGGAAGATTGTAACGTTTTAGAAATAAATAAATAAATAAATAAAATCTTTTAGGTGAATTTTCTGATAATCGGTAAAATAAATCGTATTTTCTGTAAAACTTAATTATAATTATTTTTCTTCGTAAGCTCAAATATACCTATTTTAATTATGTAATTGCTAGTATTTGGTATTTATTTAGTTACTTATAAATTACTAGTTTAATTAAATATTTATCGTAATTAATTATTTTAAATATTATTTTAAGCTTTTATTATACATTTAATTAGTGTAAATTACAAATTTGAATGGGTTAATTACACAAGTGTGAACCATGAAAACACAAAAGCAAGTTTGTAACATGCTCATTTTGTTTTAATGTGTCTTCATAATTCAAGACAATTCTAGGAGCAATTTAAATAGAAAATGAAAAGAAAATAAATAAAACAAAGTATTAATGAGGGGTTTTCTTGAACTTTCCACAAACACACCTCACACACTCACCTCCCTTCACTCAGGCCGAGCCCCTTGACAGCCCCCATCCCTTCATGCTACTCACTTCATTTTGTCAATTAAGGAAAAAAATATTAATTAAAGACATAGTGAAAAGATGTATTAAATTAAGATGTTCTACGCTTTTCTACACACTTTTCTCTCTCTCTATCTCTCTCCCTTTTTTCCTCTCCATGTGTCGAGCCTTTCCCTGCAGCCCTCCAATTCCTCAACTCATTCCACTCCAAATTAATCCACAAAATCCATCACAAATCAATGAAAAACCTAACTAATTCTCCATTTAACTCTTACCCACTATTCTTTGTTCAATCCAGCATAGATATTGGAGCATGAAACCATTCTTTTGGAGGCAAAGTTGCAAGTGTGATCTCAAATTTAAAAGGTATAAATCCTAACCCCATGTTTAATTAGTTGCTAATTATTTCAATCAAGCTTGTTAGGTGATTAATTGTGGTTTTAGATTGCAAGTTAGAAAAATTCAAGACAAGGGTTTCAAATAAAGTTAGGGTTTTTATTATTCGAGTAGGGTTATAATATGTAGTTTAACATCTTAGGTTATGCAAGTTCTTATCAAGTTGTTAAATTGTAAAGTGTTACTTTAAAATTGTTAAAATTAGAATATTTTGCAAACTAAATTTTTAGGATTTAATTAAATTGGTGATATAAAATTTAAGTAATGTTTTGGGTGATTTAGTTAAGATATTATGTGAGCAATGTGGCCACTACAATTTGCTAAAACATCAAGTTTTGAACTAAAATGGAAATTTAAGCTTACTGGGATTTGGAGATTAATCGATTTGAATTAAGTTAAGACTTTGTTGACCTATAACTAAATCCCTAAGATATTTAATGAGTTATGAATGCGCAATTGGTATGAGTGGGTACTAGGATGGGTGGTTTTCACGTATAGTGACCCTAGCTCTAGTTTGTGGCATTGTCGCGAGCGCGTTTGTGCGCCAGGTATGTGCGCGTTTAATTAGCGCGCGTTGTTTGACTTATGTCATTTGTGTCTGCGACTATTCGTATATTATCCCCATAATTTCTTGTGTGCGATCCTAGGATCGGATGCAGAGCAGTCGGACGCGGCGTGGAAAAACATACGGAGATCGGATAAATTTAGCCAAGACGTCCCGGTGAGTAGATGTATACATCTATGGCGGATCGTCTAGATGGCGCGAGGCGCCCGAAATTAGGGTTACTAGTAGTAATTTTATTTATATGCATAGTTTTCTACTCGGCCATCTCATTGCATCACATCGTTATACTTATATATATAAGTGATATCATTTCATAGGACACTTGCACCATTACCATTGGTTCCTGCTGCACGTGCACCATTTATGCGAACACATACGCCATTGGTAATTGCTATGTCACGAACACTATAGAACCTTCTTAGATTAGTATCGAAAATATTTGCATCATACATGATATTTAACCTTGTAGTTGTATTTTCCATCCCATCAAGATTGACACTAAGGATTGCTAGACATATATATACCGCATTTCATCATCATTCATACATAGTTTTCTATTTATAATCGCATTTCATGATATGGATATCATAGACATTATCATTTTTCTATATGATCATGTATTATGATTCTTCTTGAGGATTTCGGTATTGATGAGATTTCTGGATTTTTAACAAAAATTGCGGTTTTCTTGTGATGTGATGTGTGTGGTGTCCACCATGAGTTTTCTCGGTTCTTGAGCAGTATCATATATCCGATTCGAGGAGGGGGGTGCACCGTCTGCGGGTATATGGTGGACCCGGTATGGTATCTCGGGGCAAGAAAATCGCAGATGGTGGCGTTGAGCCCGGCAGGGGAGCACTACCTACCAGTTATTTGTGACGCGACGGATATCCGGAGGATACCGACCGTAGTCGTGTGATTTGATGATGTGGGCCGATCCGGACTGCCGGAGCCCGAGATATTGAAATATTGAGATTTGAGATATAATGATATTGAGATATTGAGATTTGAGATACAGGGATATTGAGATATTGAGATTTGAGATATAGAGATATTGAGATTTAAGATACAGAGATATGAAATATTTTGACATTGAGATATACATATTTTGTATCGATGCTTGACGCGGATTTCTATTGATTTCATTGATATTACTTCAGTTATTTCACAGGAGATTTCTAAGATAAAAATAAAGATTTTCTTATACCAAACATACTCAGGTTTCATGTTGATTATGCATTCACGTTGCATACATGTTAGTGCATTACATCATATTAGTATATGCGTAGGTTGTGACGCATTTGTGTGCATACTTACAATAGCCTTATTAGATGTTACTTACTACTCACGAGTTGGCAACTCACCCCTGTTGTGCCACAGTATCTTGGAGGTTTGACCCGTCAGCACAGTAGTTGCGGGCATACCTTCTTTTCTGCTTCGTTGCACCGACTTACAGCTTGCGCACAGGTTGGTTTTTGGAGTATTTGCTTTTTCTCCCACCGTGTATTTTTATTTGTATCTAGCATACTCCATCTACCCTTGTGAGTTGGACTAGACGGTGAGACTTGAGACTTGTATTTGTAGTTTGGTGTCGGTGCTCGCTTGAGCCGACGTGATACTTTTATGTTTTTATACTTATTTTGCATTATTATAATATATTCATTGCATGTAGTTGTGACTCCGCCTTGGGCGAAGAGCTAGCTCCCACTTGGGGATGCCTTCATTCTTTATTTATATGTATTTTCTTGTTTTGTATCCGTTTCGGGGCCAGTATTTATAAAGGAGACTCTGCCAAAATTTTCGGGAAATTCTGATGTTTTTAAATTGTTTAATGCGACTTATTTAGTTTAAATTGCTTATTTATATAAGTTTTCCTTCACTCTATTTCTTTATTTGGTTTAGATTTCTGGGGTTTGGCTTACTTAGATTACGTACACCTCGAGACGTTCGTAATTTAAGTGTCAATCACATTCCGTACCTTCAGGTCGTGACACAGGCACGAGATCATCGCCGTCAGTTACTCCCCAGCGTTATCCTCGCCTTGAATGGGGATGCGCCCATTAATTGGGGGATGTGCTAGCATAAGACGCGGATCATGGGGAGGCGGATATCTCACCCTGGCAATATACGGGGAGCCTTACGGGGCGCATGGGATCTGCGCTCTTGGTTGCTTGGGGGAGGCCGATGAAGCTCGGCGCATCAGGGGCTCGGAAACGAGCTGGGAGGCCGAGGAGGCTCGGCATGTCAGGGGCTCGGAGACGAGCCGGGAGGCCGAGGAAACTCAGCATGTCAAACCACTCGGAGACGAGCAAAGAGACCGAGAAAGCTCGGAGACGAGCTGTTGGTAGTTTCCTAGGTGAGTGTAGAATGTATTCAGGGAGGTCTCCCGAAAGGTCGGATACGTTCCTCGGAATAAAGTCTCGAGGTATCCTCCTAATGCAACTCATTTATTCCATCTCCGTAGACTTCAGGACACATAATCCGCCACGTGTCATAATCTGAGGAGATACCACTTATGAGCATCATCATTATCCCCCCACTCTCTTTCCGACCTATTCATGGGTTGGGTCGAGAGTGGCCTACTCTATTTTTCTTTTGCTCATTTTGGCGCCAAGACCCATAATGTGGATCGCCCGGAAACGTCAAGGCATTTGGGGTTGCGCTGTTTCGATCTTTGGGCCCACGTGTCGCCTCGTAGTGCACCTAAATCTTCACGCGTATCCCTGATGGCGTCAGTGGATCAATGAAATGATCGTGCTTTAAATAGGGGGTGCCGTTTCAACCGATCTCCAGTTGGGATATGGGCCACGTATTGGTTGGCGGTTGGCGGAAGTGACAGGCCGTCTCTGACTCCTGCAGTCGAAAAGACGTCACAAATGGCCGATCGCCATGTGGAGCCCCACCGGTCGTTGGGCCAGACGTTTCATTTTGGCGGGAATAAACTAGGGCCGTAGGATACTCTCCTTTGGGGCATATAAATAAGAGGGGACCATCCTAGGGCTGACACTTTACTCAAATTCTCTTTCATCGTTGAAGATTGCCCGGCGCTCCTACTTTTAGATCGGATCCTCTGTTGATTTCTCCTCGGTGAGACCCTTCCTTTGAATCAGGTTTGATGTCTTCATGTGAGGAGTCCGTAGAGGTTGTAAGGGTAGATTCGGACGATGAAGCACCCATTGTTGGGGCCGAGTCCAGTGGGTCTTTCTCCTCTTCAGCTTCAGATAGCCAAGAGGGTTCTTCTTCTTCTTCGTCCCCTGTGTCAGGTTCGCCCTATAGAGTCAGGGCCTCACCTGTCACTCGCTGTTGGGTGGCGACAAGGGCCCCTAAGGTGCGCATCGGGAACACCCGCGATACGCCTTTCATTTTGAAGAGCCTGGATGAGCTGTCCGAAATTCGGGTTCGATTCCACACCCCCTCTAACTATTCCCTCCGTTTAGCTAGAGAGGGCGAGCGGGCAGACCTGGTGCAAGGTAAGAAGATTGCCCCGTATTTGAAAGCGTTCTGGGCAGGAATGCGTCTGCCCTTCTCAACTGAGGTCCGGGCGGCGCTTCGTTGCTTTTTTTCTTACCCCGGGCCAGCTAGCTCCGAACCCATGGAGAATTCTTCTCGGTTTTTTGGTACGGTTAAAACTTGAAAATATCCCCTTCAGCTTGACTCTCCTTGTCTCTTTCCTTTGTTATAAGAATCACCCCGGCACCAGTAAGGATGTGTTGGCTATAGCGCCCTCAAGTCAATTATTGAATCGCAGGCACGCGATTGTGATGATTGAGAGAGGACTTATACCGGTAAAACAGTCTTACTCGAGATGATAGTATGCTATCTGGTTTATCTTTATCATCATATACATACTTTATGTGGTATTACAGATCACTATTACCTGTTGATAGAGCCCATAGGATTCTTGCTTGACTCCCAGCATTATGATGGCGATCATATACGTGGGAGCTTGGTGGTCTATAAGAACATCCTTAAATATCCCTAATCGTGGGAGTTTTGAGTCTGGGCATCGATACTCCAGAGTAGACTTGTGTATACCTATACACACCCTGACGAGGGGCGGTGGCCGGTCTCACAAGACATTAGTGTTAGTTTGTTCACCTAAGATAGTATACAGGTGCTCATTGGATTATGAGTACACTGGACGGACTCGCCGGAAACCTGCTAGTTCGTATTATACCTATTGTCAGATGGCAGTTCCTGGTGACATGTGTACAGGTTAGTCTGTCGACCTGAGATCGTCATTTATCTCGTGTGAGTTCCCACTGTGCTTTGATTACTATCCTACCACGGCTCAAAGGAGTCGTCTAAACAGGTTTTAGTTGGGTACAGTCCCGAGCCACTTGGAGACAGTGAGCGGATTGTCAGGCATTCGTCTCTCCCGGTATTAGGGGTTGATGTCGTGTTGTGCACGGGTGGCCATCACCAGAAATTCTCGGCCAAGGTTTACGAGAAATACCGATCCAGGATTGATAGTTTCTCAGGTGGTGATGGGTTTCATACTGACACTAAATGTCGTGTTTCTAAGGGTCTGACTTCATCCACCCCCTAGACTCGATATACGATACTCATAGACAAACAGACTGGACTGTACGGATATTGTCATTGTCAGGCTCAGTTGGGGTTCAGGATGAGTTTGCTCGTCGGCCTCCCTTTCGCTCAATACCTTGGTAGCCGTTATGTACAGCTAGTGCCGCTGACGTGCTTGTGGTTAAACCCACTGCCAGCGTATTGACGAGTCTTTAGAGTCCTACATAGAGGGTTTTCACGGTTCAGGCGATATGGTGAAGATGACGTATGCTGGTATATACAGGTGTCCAATTAAATATGTGTACAGGCTGCACAGACTTTAATCGGACGGTTGATAATACTAGCGGTTTAGGATTAAGCCGGATTATTAAATCAGGTTTTGATTTAACAATTTATATATGTATTCTAGTATTATTATTCACTATTCATTTTCTTTCTTGGCTATTCGTATTTTTGTACGAATACGCATATATGTAAATCGATACGTATACCGGGAAGTATTCCGTATTTATACGGAATAGCTTCTAGAAGATGGACACCTTATTATTGATTTTCTTTTTAGAAAATCATTTTGGAAATGAGGTGGAGGGGTGAGTTGGCATGAGCATGGGCTTGGCATGTAGACAGGCATGGCACACATTTGTTTATTGGAAAATTGAGGAGATATTTTCATGGATGAAAATTATTGTAGCCACAATTCTTTACATGCCATGCTACCTATTCTTTCTTCACTTGATTCATTCACTCTCATTGTTGAGACATAGTGATTTTTCCATGGTCGCTCATGCCACATGTTTCCTCACCTCCTCTTCATTTTCTTGAGTTGCTCATGGAGCATTTGTGATGAGAGAAAAATCATAGTGACACATTCCTACACCTCCACTCTCCATTGCTAGCAACCTTGGAGCGTCGGTTGCCTCGCTTGGCGAGGCTGAAGCTTGCGCCGTTTCTCTCAGGTGGATCATCGTAGATGGAGGAAGACCGGCAACCAAACTCAATCCGCAACCACTAGGAGCTTGGGATGAAGGTTGAAGACCGAAGGACACGGATCAACTCGATATAACCATTCCTAACTCTTTATATTGCTTGCTAGTATATGGTTTAGGGTAGATCCGGGTATCGGGTTATGGTAGGGCCAGTTTAGAAAAATTTTCTTCTGCATTTGGCCACGGATTGATGGCCGGGGCGCTGCCGTAACCCAACAGGATGAGCTGAGCTAGGTGTATTTGTCATTCAAAAAAAGTAAGGGCGGAGTGGCCGGGTCGGGGGTAGTAGCCGTCCCCTCTTCCATCCATGAATGGAAGGAGAAGTTTATATTCATCGGGCCGCCTGAGGGTAAAGATTTTCCTATGCCTACACAGTGGCACAGGGCCGACTGCCCGAAGGCAAAGCAGTTGAATTCCCCCGAAGCGACGGTGGTGTCCAAGTGGGAGTCGATCCAACGGGCGGATGTCCTGCTATCCGAGCAGGCACTGAGTTGGGCTGGGCTCAGTCCTACGCGTTTCTTGGGTAAGTTAGGGCTTTTGACGATCTCTTTCGACTTTGTCAAATTTCCTTTGTTGTTCTTGTGTTGCTAACCCCCTTTGTTTGTGTGTTCCCTTTTTTTTGCAGAGCTCATGGATCGAGCGAAAATCCTAGCCGCCATTCCTGCCATGACCCAGGGAAAGAAGGTCGGGGGCATAAGCTCGTCCCAACCCAGTCCGAGTTCGGCCCCGAGGCCAACTCCACCATCTAAGTTCTCCGCTGCTCCCCGAGCTCCAGAAGAACGCCGCAGGGGTAGCAATAAGCACTTGCGGGACCCGACGCCCCTAGCACGAGAAGAGGAGGGAGAGGCTGAGCCCACTGAAGTCCCCTCAAGAGGCATAAGTGGACGGTCTCCCAACCATCTTCTTCCGGGACCACAGTGCAGGAGGGCAACTTCTGCATTGAGGTGTCCACGGGGCTCTCAGTCGCCGACAGCCTGCTTTCTGACATAGAGCAGGTGGCCGGGGTTAAAATACCCCGGGGAACCATGAAGGCCCAGGTGGCCGTCATAACACAGGAGGCAGTTCGGGTTGGTTCTTAACTTTTCTCAGAAATTGTTTTAAGTATTATTTCATCGGTTTGAGATTTCTAACTTGTTTGCTGCTTTCCTCAGTTCCTCTACCACTGTGCACTCCTCATCGCCATGGAATCTAAGGAGGTAGCCCCGATCCTGAGAAAGGAGGGAAGGTCCTCCAAGCTGGAGGAGGAACTCCGCTTCCAACTGAGGCAAGCGAAGGAGAAGGCCGCTCTCCTCGACATTCATCTGGTCACCGAGGAGCTGACGAACTCCAAGCTGAAGAAGTCTTATCGGCATCTGGACGAGTCCAAACGAGCTATTCAAGCCAAGTTGGAGGAGGTGAATGGCTTCTATCACTCGATGGAGAAGTCGAGGGACGTCCTCAAGAGGGATGTCCAGGTGGCTTTGGACGCGGTGAAGCTCGCCGAGTGCCGGGCGGCGAAGGCCATGGAGGCATACAAGGTGTCGAACCAGTTCTATGTCGATCTTGCCGAATCCGCGGCCGTCGTGTGGCACAGCACCCTCGACGCCGTCAAGGAGTCTGCGCCATAAGTCTATATCAGCAAGCTCCGCGCTAAATACCCCCTGGCCGAGGAGGTGCCGCAGGGGGAAGTTGCCGGGGCGACGGTCGGGGGTGAGGCTATCGGTGGAAGTGCTGACCCAGAGGTCGCAGTTTTGGTCCCCGACGCTGGCATCGGGCAGGGCGAGACCCTTCCCGAGCAGACGACCTTAGCTTTCCTCCCTTAGGATTTTTTTCTTTTTCAGAATTTTGTAAGCCTCCGGGCATTTTTGTAAGGCTGAGGAGCCCAGAATACCTTGTATTTATTTTGGATCATGAATAAAGTTCACCTTTTTCTTCTTTGTCCATATGTCTGCTCACTGTGCAGGTGCCTATAGCTCGTATACTTTTGTTAGAACCTTCATTCTGTAAGTACTTTTAGCTCATAGGTTTTTACATCTCGCAAGTACTTATTAGCTCATAGGTCTATCCTTCCAACACTTGTCGACTGTTCATCGCATAGAGTCGAACAATTGCTAAGTGTCGGAGTTCGGTATTCTCCATTTCCCTAGAGTTGAGGTGGCTGTCGCGCGTCGATGGCCAAGCGTAAGAAGGTCGGTATCTTCCTTTCTACTCAACTTCCTCGTGGTGAGGGCTTTAATCCACAGCATTGTTGGATAGGAAGCTACCCGCTGCGAACGGACCAAGCAGGAAGTAGCTCGGCCGCCTCGTGAGGAGGGCTTTCAATCCACAGCGTAAGTTGGGCAGGAAGCTACCCACTCTGGATGGACCGAGTAGGAAGCAACTCGGTGGCTTCATGAAGAGAGCTTTCGATCCACAGCGTAAGTTGGGCAGGAAGCTGCCAGCTGAGGATGGACCGAGAAGGAAGCTCCTCGGCCGCCTCGTGAAGAGGGCTAATGATCCACAGTGTAAGTTAAGCACGAAGCTACCCACTGAGGATGGACCGAGCAGGAAGCTACTCGGCCACCTCATGAAGAGGACTTACGATCCACAGCGTAAGTTAGGCAGGAAGCTACCCGCTACGGATGGACCGAGTAGGAAGCTGCTCGGTGTCCTCGTGAAGAGGGCTTTTGATCCACAGCGTAAGTTGGGCATGAAGCTACCCGCTATAGATGGACCGAGTAGGAAGCTGCTCGGTGGCCTCGTGAGGAGAGATTTTGATCCATAGCGTTGCTGGGCAGGAAGCTGCCTGCTGAGGATGGACCGAGCAGGAAGATACTCGGCTGCCTCGTGAAGAGGGCTTTCGATCCACGGCATAAGTTGGGCAAGAAGCTGCCCGCTGAGGATGGACCGAGCAAGAAGCTCCTTGGCCGCCTCATGAAGAGGGCTTACGATCCACAGCGTTACTGGGCAGGAATCTACCCGCTGAGGATGGACTAAGCAGGAAGCTGCTTGGCCGCCTAGTGAGGAGGGCTTTTGATCTACAGCGTTGCTGGGCAGGAAGTTGCCCGCCGAGGATGGACCGAGCAGGAAGCTACTCGGCCGCCTCGTGAGGAGGTCTTACGATCCACAGCGTTGCTGGGCAGGAAGCTACCCGCTAAGGATGGACCGAGCAGGAAGCTACTCGGTCGCCCCGTGAAGACAGCTTACGATCCACAGCGTTGTTGGGCAGGAAGCTACCCGCTGAGGATGGACCGAGCAGGAAGCTACTCGGTGGCCTCATGAAAAGGGCTTGCGATCCACAGCGTAGTTGGGCAGGAAGCTACCTGCTGAGGATGGACCGATCAAGAAACTACTCGGCCGCCTCGCGAGGATGGCTTTCTAAACTTCCTTGCGCCTTCGCAGGGTGTCATTCAACCTTCCGTGGTCTGCATTGGCAGGAATGAGGGCATCGTTCTACCTTCCGTGGGCCACATAGCCGCTCGTGAAGATCGGCATGGCCGACACATGGCAGTTCTATATCGGGAAATTAAGAAATCCCGTGATTCGCGTCGCTGGACGAGTAAATTTCGGCCGTTGGAAGATTTTTGTTGAGGCTATAAATAGCAAAGGCATGTCGGTTTCTTTCTAGCATTCTGTCTCTGAAGATGGCCGGGCACATTCTTACTATCGGGGAGATCATCTCTCGAGACGACATGTACCTTTACAGCCTCGATCTCTCCAAGCAGACGTACGAGGCGGTGATTGACCGCGTAGAGGGCCACTTTGGGTGCCTACTTCCTTGGCGATCTTCTCTTCTCCAAGTTCTCATTTAAGCGATCTGGAGGATGTTCCCCGGTCTGCACAACGCCCTGTCTCCACAGCTGAGAGACGAGGCGCTTGACAAGGTGCACACACTCTACCACCTCAGCCTGATCTCGAATAGCAGGCGGGAACGATCGGTGGGTCTTCTTCTGGAGTGTTTCTAGAAAAGGCTAATCGTTGCCTCTTGTCCCTGCGGATGGGGTCCCCGGCGCTTTCGTGGCCTCTAGGGTCCGCGGGCACCATCAGAGGGAGCGGGCTGAGGAAGCTCGGGCTTGGCTAGAGGAGTTTTTCTCAAAGTACCATCGACAGTGCTTCTTTGATCCTCGCCACGCTCTATTTAATTCTTTTATGGTTGGGGAGCCCATAATACCCCTTCATAAATAAATCATGTTTTTGGAAGTAGTGAGTTGTCTCTTTTTTTTCTTTTTTCTTCGTACATTCTATGGACTTAACTAAACGCAAACAGGAATTTTATTATTTCAAAAGAGGATACATTTTTTTTTACTTATACAACTTAAGCTTTTCAGCGTTGTAAGGCCGAGGAAACTTATGCCCCATGGCGTCTTGGAACGACGAGCGCAAAAACTACTTAAGAAGGGGCTCACCCGAGAATTTGAGGCACTTGATAGAGCAAAATCGAAGCCGCACCATCGCACAGATCCGGAGCGGAGGTAGGTGAAAGTTATGCCCCCTGGCGTCTCACAGGAGGTATGCCTAACCGAGCAAAACCTCTGTGACGAGGAATGGTCCGTCCCACTTCGGGGAGAATTTATGTAGTCTCCCTGGGTCAACGAACTCCTTTCTTCGTAGGACCAAATCTCCCATCTTGAAGGCCTGATGTTTAACTCGGGTATTGTAGTAGCGAGCGGTTTGTTGTTGATAGGAGGCTACTTTGATTTACATTCGGTCCAGCTTCTCTAGTAAAATGTCCAAGTTGCTTCGGAGTGCATAGGTGTTGGCTTCGGCGTCGAAGTGTTCAACCCTGTAACTAGGCAGTCCGATCTCTATGAGGACCATTGCCTCGGTGCCGTAGAAGAGGCTGAAGGGGGTTTCTCCTGTGGGTGTCTTCTTCGATGTTCGCAGTGCCCATAACACTCGAGACAGTTCTTCGACCCAGCTGCCCTGCCTTCTTTCCAAGCGGGCTTTGAGATCTCGGATGACGCCTCGGTTCGCTACCTCGGCCTGCCCGTTGCATTGAGGATGCGTGACTGCGGCAAACTTCATTAGTATGTGGTAGTCTTTGCAAAACTTTTTGACCTTATCATTTTCGAAGTTGGTCACGTGATCGGTTACTATACACCTGGGGATCCTGAATCGGGAAACTTTGTTGTTATGCAGGAGCATTATCATAGTGGTGGCATCCGGTTTTCTAATGGGTAGTTCCTCTATCCATTTTATGAAGTAGTCCACAGCGATGAGGATAAACCTATATCCGCTCGTGTCGGCGGTGAGTTGGCCGACCATGTCTATCCCCCAATGTGAAAACGGCTAGGGGAAGCTGAGTGGCGTAAGTTCGGTGGGGGGAAGATGAGGTATGCTGCCGAAGAGTTGACCGTTCTTGCATCTTCTGACCAGCTTCTCGGCGTCCTGGTGTAACTTCGTCCAGTAGTACCACTGGAGCAGCGTCTTCTGGACTAAGGTGCGGGCTCCTTGATGCACTCCTCCGACCCCTTCATGAATTTCTCATAGATGTAGTCAGCCTCATGGGGGTCAATGCATCGGAGCTGAGGCTGAGTGTACGACTTCTTGTATAGGTTTCTGTTGCTCCAGACAAAATGGCATGCTTTGGCCTGTAGCCGGCGAACTTCTCCTCGGTCTTCAGGGAGTACACCATTTTCAGGAACTCCATGAGGGGTTTCATCTAATCTTGGCCTTCTTCTTGGGTTGCGTAGATCTGGAGCGTTACCTCTCCTTCTTCCACGCTGGGTTCTGCAAGACTTCGAAGAGAATGTTTCTTTTATGGGTAGCCGAGTAGGAGGAAGCGAGCTTACTCAAAGCGTCGGCCCGGGTGTTCAAGTTCCTGGGGATCTGTTCCACTTGGACTTTGTCAAAAATTTTCTGAAGCCTTTTTACCTCGGATAGGTACTTTATCATGAGAGGTTCCCGGGCTTCGAAACACCCGGTTACTTGGCTGACAAACAATGCAGAGTTATTGCAAATTATGATGGCCTTCAGTCCTACCCCCAAGGCAATTCGCAGTCCTGCCAATAAGGCCTAGTATTCCGTGGCGTTATTCGACGCTCTAAACCCGAGATTTAAGGAGCATTCCATCTCTACTTCATCCGGACCGTGGATGATCAGGCCAGCCCCGCTCCCTTCCTCGGTAGAGGATCTGTCCACGTAGAGCACCCAATCCGGGATGGGGTCAGGCACTTCCTCGATCGAGGGACGAGGCTCAGGGCTCCGCGTCAGCGCTCCTTCCTTAGTTGGGATGGTGCACTCGACAACGAAATCTGCTAGGACTTGCGATTTGATTGCTTGCCTAGGGCAGTACTTAATATCGAACTGGGATAATTCCCACCACCATTTCTCCAGACGACCCGACGATTCAGGGGAAGCAAGGATAGCACCTATAGGTCGCTCAGTGAGGACGAGAATTGTGTGCGTCTGGAAATAGTGTTGTAGTTTCCTTGAAGCGACGACAAGTGCCAAGTCTGTCTTTTCTATGGCCGGGTATCTTGTTTCCGCGTCATTGAAGATATGGCTCACGTAGTAGACCGGTTTCTGTATGCCTTCGGATTCCCTGACAAGCACCGAGCCTGCAGCTTGATCGGAGACCGCAAGGTATAGTAATAGCTCATTACCCTCGACTGGTCGGGTGAGTAGTGGTGGAGTTGCTAGGTGCGCCTTGAGTTGTTCGAAGGCGTTCTGACACTCCTATGACCATTCGAACTTAGAAATTTTTTTTAAAGCCTTGAAGATCGGGAGGCATTTTTCTCTGAATCTGGACATAAAGCGACACAGTGCAGCCACTCTCCCTATGAGCCTCAAAATCTCAAAATTGCTCTTAGGCGTTGCCATGTTGAGAATGGCGCTGATCTTTTCTGGGTTCGCTTCGGTTCCTCGGTGGGTAACCATGAACCTGAGGAACTTCCCACTAGTGACTCTGAACGCGCACTTAGCCGGATTCAGCTTCATTTTGTACTTGCGCAGGACGTCGAATGTCTCGCCGAGGTCTTTAGTATGCCCGGCTGACGAGGTGGATTTTACGAGCATGTCGTCGACGTATACTTCCATGTTCCTCCTGATCTGCGGTTTGAACAGTTTGTTGACCAGACGCCAATACGTTGCCTCAGCATTCTTTAGACCGAAGGGCATCACTTTGTAGCAGTATACCCCCCCGATCTGTGGTGAACACGGCAAGTTTTTCTTCTGCCGGGTTTATCTGGATCTGATTGTAACCAGAGAACGCATCCATGAAGCTAAGTAATTCATGGCCGGCTGAACAGTCCACTAGTCGGTCTATCCGAGGGAGGGGATATTTGTCTTTGGGGAAAGCCTTGTTCAAATCCGTGAAGTCGACGCACATGCACCATTTCCCATTCGTCTTTTTAACCATGACCACGTTCACCAGCCAATCAGAGTAATCCAGGTTTTTGATAAAGTTGGTTGTGAGCAATCGGTCCACTTCGTCTTCTATCGCCTTTTGCTTAGCCGGCGCAAAACTTCTCTACTTTTGTCGGACGGGCTTTGCTTTTGGATCTACCCTGAGCTTGTGGGAGATCACTTTAGGGTCGATCCCGGGCATGTCCACGGGGTCCAAGAGAACAAGTCCGAGTTATCTCTGACGAACCGTATCAAGTCCTCGCGGTGGTCCCCTATTAAGAGAGAGCCGATTTGGACGGTCTGGCCGTAGACCCCTTCGACGAGGGAGACTTTCTTCAATGCTTCCACCAGGGATCCTCGGACTTCATTTTAGTCATCGCGTATATCCAAAGACCCCTGGAAATCACACGCATCTTCAAAATCGTCGCCCGGCTCTCCGGCGGGTGATGTGGAAGCGAGACAAACCTTAGCGATTTTCTTGTTCCCGTAGGCCCGGCCTATCCCCTTTAGTCCAAAGGGAATTTAACCATAAGGTGATAAGTAAAGATTTGAGCCCGGAGGGCGTTTAAGGGTGGACGACCTAGGAGGATGTTGTAGGAAGAAGGGACCTTAGCGACGATGAATTTCACCGGTATGGTCCTCGTATGGCCTACTTCTCCAATGTTGAAAAGGAGGGTGACCACTCCTTCGGCCGGGATGGAGTGGTTGGTAAATCCAGTGAGGACGTAGGAGGCCGGCTGTAGGTCGGATGGTCCTAGCCCCATACGCTGGAAACAGTCGTAGAAGAGGATGTCTGCTGAGCTCCCGGAATGGACCAATATTCTTTGTACTTCATAACGGTGGACCCGGGCTATTATCACGAAAGGGTCGTTGTGAGGCAGGGATATACCGTGGAGGTCTTCATTGGTGAAGATGATGAGCTCGTCCTTCCTGCACTTCTTCTAGGGTGGATCGCCTACACCCTCGATAGGGAGGAGGCGGTGGTTCCCGCTAGCTTTCCGAGCAAGATCCGAGGTAACGACCATGATTTTCCCGATCGTTAACTCCCTGGGAGGGGGCGGGTTCTCTTTCTCCCGTTCTGCCTGCCGCTTGTCCCGCAATTATTTCTCCAGGTGGCCGGAGCAGATCAACTCCTCGATGTAGTCACAGAGTTGTTTGCAGTTTTCGGTCGGGTGGCCCTACGACCTATGGAAGGCACAGTACGGGCCTCGGAGATGCTTTCCCGCCCTTTGGGTAACTGGAAGGAGCTTGAAGAACCTCTTGCCCTTAGTCTCCTCTAGCAGCTCGGTCTGGAAGATGTTAAGAGGAGTGTACTCCTGGAACTTCGGGGAGTAAAGTTTTGGTCGGTCGACTATCTTTTTCTCTTCTCTTTCCCTCTTCTTTTGGTCGGTTTGGTCGCCTCTGGGCAGATTTGAGTTCACCTCCGACTCGAGTTGGATCTCCCGCTCGGCCCAGGCTTTTACTTCGACCATGGTCTTAGGTTGCGCTAATGCAAAAGTGCGAAGCCACTTATTGTGCCTAAGACCCGACCACAATGCGGTGATAATTGTTTCATCGCGGTGCTCGGGGACCTCGAGGAGAGCGTTGTAGAAATGGGTGACATACCCTTTGAAGGATTCTTTGTCTCCGCTCTTGATGGTGAACAGGTAGTCGACCGTGCTTTTCTGTCATCGATTCCCGACGAAGTGACCGAGGAATTGGGTGGCCAGCTCGTCGAATGTTAAGATGGAGCATGGCGTAAGTCCTCGGAACCAGTCCCGGCCAGCCCGGATGAGGGTGGTTGTTAAAGCTCGGCATTGAGCCGCATCGGAGTTATCCTAGAAGCTCATGCCCGCCGTAAATGCGTCTAGATGGTCCTTCAGGTCAGATTTCTCGTCGAAAAGGGGCAATTTTGGTGGCTTGTTCCTGGATGAGATGTTCTCAGATAGCAGCACCTCTATGAAGGGCTTCGTTAGTGAGTAGGCGCCTGGCCCCTTCGCCGGACGTGTGGCTATCCCTTTGTATGCCTTCGATCTTCTTCTTAAGGGCTTCAAGCCGATGGTGGTACCCTGAGGATTCCGCACAGTTGGAGTGGTGGCTACCCCCGCTCCGGGTCTGTGCGATGGTGTGGCTTTGATTTCGCTCTATCAAGTGCCTCAAATCTTCGGGCGAGACCTTTCTCGAGTAGTTTCTGTGCTCGTCGTTCGCATGGTCTTGGCGAGAGTGGGGGCATCGGTCATTCCTGAAAGCAGGCGAGCTAACCGACACATCCTCAAGGGGAGAGAACGCGTTATGGGCATCAGAGCGAAAGCCCAGTCTTCCCTGGGACCGTGGTGTGGAGCTGTCCAGCACCCAGTGGGTCATGGAATCAATCGCCGCGTATGGGTTAAGGATGCCAGAATCGGCCCTCCGGCGCTCGGTGACGCTGTGATGAGGGTGAGGGAGATCGAGTGCTCGAGTGTGCCCGTCCGTCCTTCGGCGGACGTTGTTATCTCGGGGTGGGGAGCTGCAGTCTGGTGGGTTGGGCCCGCCGCTTGAACGCAGATGAAGGCATCCACCAGCGATGTGAGCCTGTCTATCCGGACAGACTAGGCGTGGATGGCATTGGGAGAAGGAGACGATCCGCTCCCGCCTCCATTGTGGTGGCTCGTATTTGGATCGTCGTGGTTGTCGCTCTCCATCAGGTCAAGGGAGGAAGTGTTACTTGTATGTATGTCCTTGAGGCCATTATTGTACATGATTGTATATTATAGTGGATGCTTGGACATATATAGGGAGGACTTTCTTGTTCAGCATGATCGTATGCTATCTGGTAGCTCTTTATCTTAACATGTCTGCTTGTACTGTCTCTCTGTTACATGTTGATAAAGCCCTTAGGATGTGGACTTGACTATCAGGACTATGATGGAGATCATGCTAGTGGGGCCAGGGTCGTCTATAAGTCCATCCTTTAATTGTTCCTTATCGTGGGAGTATCGAGACATGGCATCGATATTCCAGAATAGACTAGCGTATATATTTCTTGACCCATTTGATGGGCGATGGATGATCCCACATCTATTGGTGTTTGACATCAAAGATTGTATGCGGGTGCTCAGTAGAGACTGGGTACACTGAACAAGACTCGCCAAGAACTTCTAGATGGTATTATACCTATCGTCAGATACCAGTTCTCTGGTGACACTGGTACAGGTTAGTCTTTAGACCCGAGATTGTCATAAAGTCTTGTGTGATTCCCACTGTGCTTTGATTTCCACCTTACCATGTTCAATAGAGCATGCAAAACGGTGGTTTTGGGGTACATTCCCGATTCACATGGAGGCAATGAGCGATAGAAGGGGATTTGTCTCTCCCGGTATTGGGGGTTGATGTTGCACTGTGCTCGAATGACCATAACTGGAAGTCCCTGGCCAGGACGGAAACTGAGATTTTCTGGTAAGTGTTATCAGTAGTTTCTCGACCTGTTATGAGCCACACATCGGCACAACTTATCAAGTTTTTGGGGTCTGGCGTTTACCACCCCCAGACTAGATATGCGACATATCAGACGAAGTGACCGGACTGTACAGTATTGTTACTCAATAGATTAACGGGAGTATGAACAAGCTTGCTTGTTGATCTTCTGATCGCTCAATACCCGGGAATCCGTTACATCCAGCTAGTACCGCTGATAGCTTGTGGGTGACTGATAAGATCATCACCTACTGCCGGCGTATTGACGAGTCTTTAGAGTCCTACACAGAGGTTTCCTAGCTCATGCAAAATGAAGTAGGGCACATATGTGATATGTGCGAGACCGAGATTGATACTTGTATGTGATACAGTATTTTAACCTCACGATATAGGTTATATGTGATATAACCGGGTTATTGAATCAAGTGTTGATCCAATAATTTATTATATGATATTAGTCGGTTGTATGCGATACAGCCGGTTATTAAATCAAATGTTGATTTAATAATTTAATGTAAAATTATATATTTGATATATTAATAAACATTAACTAATATTAGCTCACTTAAGAAATTGTTTTCTCAAAATACATACAAATATATATATATATATATATATATATATATATTAATGTATTTAATTTGTGGCATGCTTGATGATACATTGGACATGGATGTATGAGACTCATACCATACTTAAGATAATTTGGGGATTTAATTATTAAGGGAAAAACAAAATTAGGTGGAAAAAGACATGGGTTAAGATTCTTGTAGAAGCTTATGGAAAGCTTGACTTAGTCCACTAATTTTGTTTTACTCTAGATATTTATTAACCTAACCATTATTTTTAGTCATGGTTTAGTCTTTACATGATTTTATATGAGATATTTTCTCACTCATGGTTCACACTTGATCACTAGAATTTTCTTTCTTCATCTCCTTGATTGCTCTCTAGCTTTGAGTAAGGTGAAAAAGAAAAGAGAGAAAATCAATTCTAAAGTGAGCAAAATTCCTCCTTCACCAATCTATACCAAACTAGCCATTTAGTATAGGTTGTTTCTTCACTAGTTCATCATTAGTGAAAAGGTGGCTTGAGTTAGAGATTCTTCGACGTAGATCATCTTCGACCTCGAAGATCTTTAAGGAAGCTCGTTCTTTTCGTCTAGTGGAGCCTAAGGAGAGTCCAGAAGACCACTTCTTGGAGCAAAGGGACTAGTACATGGAGCTTCAAAAGTGAAGGAACGGTCTACAAAGGTTGTATTTCTTGTTCACTTAGAGTAAAGTTGTTTACATGCTTAGTTAAACCCTAATTCTCTAGTTAAATCCTTGGGTCGGGCTCACTCGACACCCTAAAATTTTAAAATAGCATACTTGATACTTGCCGAAACCGTGTCGGGATACTAACCAAACCCAGCAGTGGTATCAGAGACATGGTAGAGCATTAGGAGTTGTCTAGGCCAAGTTAAAAGTGTTCGATCGACTTTTCGAAACCTGGATTTCCCTCTCTCTGGAAAATTTTTCAAAAGTTTTTATTTTTCCAATTAAAAATATTCAAAAAATTGTGCAGGGTTTTCTATGGACCCACAAGAAAAACGACGGCCTAACTCAACCAAACGGCCATGGAAGCACGGCCAAAGCACACCGTAGGTGGCGGTTCCGCGACGCCGTTGGTGAGGCAGGGAGTATGCTTTCTTGTGTAGGGTCGTAGGTGCTTGGGGCACTGTCTGGGTATTTTAACTGTGTCTCAAGTGTTGAGGTCTCTGGGATATGTGGATGTTTGTTAATTCGATCGAAATGTTTAACATCGTCTAGCTATCTGTGATTTGTGATACAATATTTGGAATCCACAATAATTAGTTTTGTGAAAACTGGTTTGAATTTTGTAAATCTAGCATTTTAGTCTCTTTTGATCGGTTGCCGCGGGGTTTTGATTCGGATCAAAACTCCGTCGCAATCTCGTATAGTACGCGAACGCCCGTCGGATAACACTAATAGATAGCTACGCCCCTAGGCCCGACCAAGTGACTGTAGGAGAACCCCGTAGCCAAAAGCATCCGTTATGGTGCTCGCAGCCGCGGTGTTCAGCCTAAGTGCACTTCTTCGACGGCATCGGGGGTGCGGCCGTCTACTAATATTTCCGACGAGCATTCGAACAACGGTCGGAAATCTTGTTGAATTGCCCAACTGGATATTGAAAAGTGTTTTCAATTTGAGACTAAAATGCCAGGTTTATACGGTTAGGCATGAAATTTGGAATATATGATATTTCGGGTTTATGATGTCTAAGGAATTCATTTGGTTAGGCATGAAATCCGAAGTATGTGATATTTCGGGTTTATAATATCTAAGGTGGTTGCGGATTCCAATTATTGTAGTTTTCACTTTCTTTTCTGCGACCTTAAGTGTAATATGTGGTGTATCACCGGTTTCGTTTCTATATATCAATGACAATTGGGATACGCATATTTACTTATGTTGAAGACATGTGATGTTATGTGTTGCTGTGATATGTTATATTGGATCGTCGTGTTTGAATAGCCGGGGTTTTTGCGTGAGATGAGAGTTTTTCATTTTCATTCATGTAAAAACTTGTATGTAATATTCTTTTATTGGGACACTTCTGGGTTGAGGATGATGTCACCATTGATGTATATTATTTACTTTTCCGCACTAGAATAGAACCAAGGCGGGGAGCACAAGTAACCGGGTTCTAGAATCCAGTGAGAGACCATCTTGAGGAGTCGAGACCGGGTCTCCTAACTCTAGAATTGGCAGGGTTGCTTGCTGCTCTCGTAGGGGTCTAGGGATGTGGGTTTGGCTATTCATCAAGACCGTGGAATCCATGTTTTTTCTGGCTTAATTTAAAACACAGACCTTCTAGTATATCCAATATTTCATATGTTGACTTCTGCTGCAATATTCTATGATGAGATCATATAACTGTGTGAGACGAATGCTTAATATTATATATATGATATATACAAACGTTGCTTATGTTTTGCATCCGCGCTAGTCCTACCCCACTCTGCCGGTAGTTAAGTAACCTAACGGTGCATGACGGGCCTTGTGGCGAATGCGGATGGAATAAGCATACGTTGTATTTTCGTTTTATCTTCTGTGATGCTTAGGAAGCATAAATGATGGGACTTCATTAATGAGATTAATGAAAAGGAAAGAAACCTAACGATGTTGTAGAATCAAATTTTCAAAAAGGACAGCTCTAGTTTTTGCTTTGCATAGTGGTATTCCTTGATGAATATCCAGCACCTCATTCGATGAGGAAAGAGCCGAGATCCCTTCACCGGGAGTGACCTCTTTAGCAGAAGTTAGAAGATGCTACAACCCACTTGATTTTGTCTTTTGATTGCTTCTCTAGTTCTTGCTTTTTCATAGTGGTATTCCTTGATGAATATCCAGCACCTCATTCGATGAGAAAAGGGTCGAGATCCCTTCACCGGGAGTGACCTCTTTAGCGAAACTAGTAAAAGCCTCAAAAACACTCCTTTTCAAAATCACTCGATTCTACAACGATATCAAGTTCAAAGAATTAAAGGTTTTCATAAAAACTATTTGCAACCCTCCGTCATTTTAGGAAATAGAGTACTTAGTATTCGTGATACGTTTGTTGACCATAGTTAAGGTAGTGTGCGGTAGCTAAGTGATGTCTTCCTACACAGCATATGATGTGATTAATTAGGACATTTATATGACTTTGTTGACCATAATTAAGGGTCATATGAGTGGGTTTAATTAATTACGAAATGACGGGTAGAACTTGACTAGTGCTTATGATTTGTTAACCATAGTTAAGGTCATAGGTCGCTAGGGGTAAAAACTATTATCTGGAATTTCAAGTGTTGAAATTTGCAATGAAATTGCATACCTTCTATGAGATAGTTGGGTCCCGATACCCACTACGAGTAAAAGTTACTCTTGAGAGAGTTTTGCACTTTACAATTAGCCAATCAAGTAGGTGACTAGAAAGGTGTCAATGGGGTTATGCCTCTGGGAAAACAAGGTTTATTTTAATTAAGTCCGTAAGAAAGCACGGGGAACCTCCATCAAAGTACCGACACTAGCCTGGAAGAAAGATTTGCAAACTTGTAGGGTGTAATTAATCCCGGCTAGTCTTACCTTTTAGGGTTTGAAGGAAGATTTGATAAAAACAGTAGGAGCCATCCTGATTAGATAAAATAATAACCAATCTAATCTTGTAAGAGCATACGCGGAGTGTTTTCTTCTGTCTCACTCCAGGTAGTGACCGTGACATGCCTTAATCAAGATAATAATATGGATATATTTACCGAACCCGCTTGTTCTACTGAGCTGGGGAACGTTGGTTCCGCTCTATCTTATAATTGTTATAAGTCCAAGCAGGAAATTGGGGAATATCCAGATTCCCATGCAACCCAAATGAGAAATGAGTATGTTGATGCATTTTCTTCGGGTGTGTTTGTCACCGAGAACTGTTTCTCAACACAATTTACGTCCTGGGTATTAGATACCGGATTAGGATCCCACATATGTAATATGTTATATAGACTAAAGAAAGGTAGATAACTGAGAAAGGGTGATCATTCACTAAAAGTAGGGATAGGTGTAAATGTTGCAGCCAAAACAGTTGGTGAATATCACCTTGTATTACCAACTGGTAATATATTGATTCTGAATGAATGTTATTACATACCGAACCTAATATGCAATATTATATCAGTTTCTTTATTAAGTAAAGAAGGATATAATCTTGTATTGCAGGATAATGTTATGAATATTTTCCTGAATAAAAAGTTAATTGGATCAGACACGTTATGTAATGGCATATACGTTCTAAATCAAACTACGGTTCTTAATATACATAACACACATAAGAGAAAAATTTCAAAGATGAACGAATCCTTCTTGTGGCATTGTAGACTAGGTCATATCAATGCGACACGGCTAGCGAAGTTTCATAGAGATGCATATTTAAATTAGTTTGAATTTAAATCATATGAAACTTGCCAGTCATGTCTCAAAGGTAAAATGACCAAAACATCATTTACTGGACACGGAGAAAGAGTTACTGAACTCTTGGGACTGATACATAGTGATGTATGTTTTCCCATGTCTACACATTCCAGGGTTGGTTCCTCGTACTTCATTATATTTACTGATGATTTATCAAGATTCGGACATGTGTTCCTATTAAAACACAAGTCTGAAGCTTTTGAGAAATTCAAAGAATATAAGTGAGAAGTAGAGAACGAAACGGGTAAAAGTATTCAATCCTTCGATCTGATAGGGAAGGAGAATACTTAAGAACGGAGTTCCTGGATTATTTAAAAGAGAATGTGATTCTCTCTTAGCTTACTCCTCCGAATACACCACAACACAACGGTGTATCGGAGCGGAGGAACCGCACCCTATTAGATATGGTGTGCTCTATGATGAGTACTGCTGAGTTACCTATTTCCTTTTGGGGTTATGCGCTTAAGAAGCCGCATACCTATTGTATAGTGTTCCCACCAAATCCATGCCTACCACTCCATATGCGATATGGTATAGGAAGAGACCATGTCTTAAACGAGTTAAGATATGGGGTTGTCCAGCCTATGTTGAAAAGCAAAATCCGGACAAGCTCGAGGCAAGGTCACTTCTTTGCAAGTTTATAGGATATCCCAAGCATTCGTGAGGGTGTATCTTCTACCACACCGAGGAATAAAAGGTGTTTTGTTTCTCGACATGCCACCTTTTTAGAAAAGGAATTTCTTGCGAAAGAAATTTGTGGTCATGAGATAGAACTGGAAGAACTTCCAGATACACAAACTACAGCTGTTGATTTGGTAGAACCGAAGGATTCAATAGTTCCTGATGAATCTCAGCCTCTCCGCTGATCTAGTAGGGTTCCTCATCCACCTGAGAGATACTACGGTTTTCTCAATGACAGTGCGAGCGAGAATTGTATCATGAAAGATGATGACCCAACTAGTTTCGAGCAGGCCATCACGAGTGGGGACTCTGTGAATTGGCTGGATGCTATGCGATTTGAGATGGAATCTATGTACACCAACACAAGTGTGTACTTTGGAAGTTGCTCCTGAAAGAGTAAAACCCATCGGTAGCAAGCGGATCTTGAGAAGATTCTTGGTGTAGATTGAAAAGTTGAGACTTTCAAAGCTAGACTTATAGAAAAAGGTTTTCGTCAATAACCAGGTGTGGATTTTGATGAAACCTTTTCTCCAGAGGCTATGCTTAAGTCCATCCGGATCAATTTACGGATTAAAGCAGGCATCGTGGAGTTAGAACATCTGTTTTGATGTGGCGGTCAACGAGTTTGACTTCGTCAAAATGGTATATGAACCTTGTATATACAAGAAGGTTATAAAGAGTAAGGTTGTCTTCGTCGTATTGTACGTAGGTGACATACTCTTGATAGAAAATGATGTTCCTATGCTGCACTCAGTCAAGCTCCTCTTATCACAATGTTTCTAGGATCTAGGTGATGCCTCATACATCCTGAGGAGAAACACTGGACAGCTGTGAAGAACATTCTTAAGTACTTGAGAAGGACTAAAGAAGTGTTCTTAGTGTTTGGTAACGGTGAACTCCAGATGGAGTCCTTTACCGATTTGAGCTTCCAAAGTGATAAGGTCGACTGTAAAACAGTCACAGGTTTTGTCTTTACCCTCAGTGGAGGGACGGAATGTTGGAAGAGTTCCAAGTTAGATACCGTGGCAGACTCGACGATGAAGGATGAATACATCTCTACCAACGATGCTACCAAAGAGGCCGTCTGGATAAAGATGTTCATGAGATGAACATGGTGAGGTTCCTACCATTGTGGTGAAAATGGAGTTATGGCTTTGGCCTAGGAACCCTGGTCCCATCAGTGATCCAAACATATTCTTAGGCAGTATCACCTGATCAGGGAGATGGTTGATCTCTGGGAGATCGAGGTCAGAAGAGTTGACACGAAGAATAATACGGCGGATCCACTCATGAAGGCCTTCCCTAGAGAGACTTTAAGGGTTGTTGGGTATGAAATACTACAACAACTGGCAAGTGGGAGATTGTTAGTTGTATGTATGCCCTAGAGGCCGTTATTGTACATGATTGTATATTATAGTGGATGCATGGACATATATAGGGAGGACTTTCTTGCTCGACATGATAGTATGCTATCTGGTTGCTCTTTATCTTAACCTGTATACTTGTGCTATCTCTCTGTTACATGTTGATAAAGTCCTTAGGATGTGGACTTGACTACCAGGACTATGATGGAGATCATACTAGTGGGGCCAGGGTAGTCCATAAGTATATACTTTAATTGTTCCTAGTTGTGGGGAGTATCGAGACAGTGCATCGATATTCCAGAGTAGACTAGCGTATACGTTTCTTAACCCATTTGATGGGGGATGTTTGATTCCACATCCATTGGTGTTTGACATGAAATATTGTATACGGGTGTTCAATGGAGACTGAGTACACTGAACAGGACTCGTCGAGAACTCCTAGATGGTATTATACCTATCGTTAGATAGCAGTTCTCTGGTGACAATGGTACAAGTTAGTCTTTAGACCCGAGATCGTCATAGAGTCTTATGTGATTCCCACTGTGCTTTGATTTCCACCTTACCACATTCAAGAGAGCATGGAAAATGGTGGTTTTGGGGTATAGTCCCGAGTCATAAGGAGGAAATGAGCGATAGAAAAGGATTCGTCTCTCTCGGTATTGGGGGTTGGTATTGCGCTGTGCTCGATTAGCCCTAACTGGAAGTCCTTGGCCAGGGTGTATGTCTATGTTACTCACCCTGCTAGTAACGGGAAGGCGGAATAGGTAAAAATCAACTTTTTCTTACATAGTAACATAGACTATGCTTAAGGATCTTTGCTAAACCATTGCTAACAAACAAACTAGAGGTTTTATCTACTATGCTAGAAGATTATACCACATGCTACAAGTCCTTCGGGTCTTCTCCGCTGTCCTCCTCGTCTACATAGGCTCCAAAGGTCGATCCAGATTGTGGCTTCTTCAACGGTCTCCTCGAGTCGAAGACGATCCACCCGAGAGTCTATAGTCCGAGCTCCACCTCAAAACCGAGATAACTAGGGCAACATGTTTGCTAAGCTTGATGTCCTAGGTGATGTAGAGTATGAAGATGGATTTGTTTATCTATTTAAACCCTAATTTACTCAACTCAAGAGACCTTAAGGGTTTGCTAGTGAGGATGAAGAAGAAGAGCAAGCATGGGAGCTCACTTGAGGAAAGAGAAAGTGAATGAGATAATGAACCATGAGGAAAAAAAGAAAACTAATCTTTTATCATGAAAATTGAGATGGCTAAATTGATTTGACCATTATCATGTCACAATTAATGCTAAGCCAAAATATCTAGTGCTCAACAAAAATATCTAAGTCAACAAAAGTCATAAGGTCAAATGGTCAAACCAATTAGCCATGACATAATTATCATTAAAAGGATTAGTAAACATTTTCCTCCACCTCATAATGGTTTTAATCAATTCAATGGTCAAAACCCTAATGAGGTATCTCCTTCTTCGCTCCTCTCATCCGTGCATACACACCCGCATCCGCATTCCAAAGAATACGAATACTAAGAGACATAACTGATCCATCAATATAATACTAGGATCCGGCTTAAACCAAAGCCCACTAGTATTATCCGCCCGAACATCATACGCGCACAAGTGCACCTATGTCATCGAAGCCCTGCCGTAAAACCATACGGCTTCTATACCTTTTGCCCAGTGCAGGGAAACTCTTTGTGCGGGACTCTAATGACTCGACACTACGCTGGCAGTGGATTTAACCACAGGCCGCAAGCTGTACTAGCTATACGTAACGGTCCCCAGGTAGATGTCGATAAGAAGGCCGATGAGGAAAACCCATCTGAACTCTTACTGAGCCTGAATGTGACAATCTTCGTATAGTCCGGTCTGTTCGTCTAAGAGTATCGCATATCGGGCCTAGGGGGATGGTAAACGTCAGACCCCTAATAGCGGTATAAGTCGTGCCGGAGTGTATCCTAAAACACCTTGATAAACCACTAGAATACCTACCAGTAAATCTCGCTTGCCCTGGCCGGGGACTTTGTGTAATGGCTCTCCAAACACAGCGCGATATCAACGCCCAATACCGGGAGAGACAAATCTTGTCTAACCGTCACTGCTTCTAAGTGCTTCGGGACTGTACAGAACTACTACCTGTTTGCACGACAACTTTGAGCCGTGGTAGGGTACTAATCAATGTACAGTAAGAACTCACTCAAGGCGAAGTAGCAGTGTCAAGTCAGCGGACTAAGCTGTACTCATGTCACCCGGAAACTGCTATCCGACGACAGGTATAATAACCATCAGCGGTCCCCGATGGGTCCTGTCCAGTGTACTCGTAACCTAACGAACACTTGCATACTATCTCCAGTACGACGTACTAATGGCTGTGGGACAGACCATCTCCCCTGCTGGGATAAGAAGCGTATACACCAGTCTACTCCGGAGTATCGATGCCCCGTCTCGATAATCCTACGACCAGGGACCTGTATGAGGATGTGCTTGTAGATTACTCAGCCCCCACTAGTGTGACTGCAATCACAACGCTGGTAATCAAGCAAAGATCCTAAGGGCTCTACTAATATGTATAATCAATATGCTAAAAGAAACACATGCACATATTGAAGTAGAAACAAACCAAGTAGCATACTACTATTTTGAGCAAGACTGTCAATACAACTATGAATATCCCAAGCTTCCATTAAGTAATATACAAACCAGTATGATACAATAATGGCCTCTAGGGCATATACACTAACAATCTCTCACTTGCACTAGGGCCATATACTGGCGTATCGAAGACCTATCATCTCGATCAGCCTCTCGAACTGTGTCTGAGGGATGGCCATCGTGAATGGATCTGCAGTGTTATTCTCCGAATCTACTCTTCTCACCTCGATCTCCCAGCGATCTACGATCTCCCTGATCTGGAGATACCGCCTCAAGATGTGTCTGGACTTCTGATGGGACCTGGTTTTCTTCGCTAAAGCTATAGCGCCGTTGTTGTCACAATACAGCGGTATTGGTTCAACATTGGTTGGAACCACCTGAAGTTCTGTAAGGAACTTCTTCATCCAGACAGCTTCTTTTGCGGCATTGCAAGCAGCTATGTACTCCGCTTCCATCGTCGAGTCAGCAACGGTGTCCTTCTTGGACCTCTTCCAATAGACCGCCCCTCCATTGAGGGTAAAGACATAACCCGACATGGACTTGGAGTCATCCTTGTCACTCTGGAAGCTAGAGTCAGCAAAGGCCACCATCTGGAGGTCCTTTCTGCCATACACCAAGAACATCTCCTTAGTCCTTCTCAGGTACTTAAGAATGTTCTTTTCTGCTATCCAGTGCTTCTCTCCTAGGTTTGACTGATACCGGCTTACAACGCTCAATGCGTATGCTACATCTAGTCTGGTACACAATATCCCATACATTATAGAGCCTACCGTTGATCGTAGGTATAGATGACATGCGAGCCCTTTCCAAATAAGTCTTAGGAGACATCTCTTTAGAGAGGGTGATTCCGTAACAAGCCAGTAGATTACCGCGCTTGGAATCTTCCATACTGAATCGTTTCAGTATGGTGTCGATGTACTTGGACTGTGAAAGTCCCAACATCCCTTTAGATCTATCACGATAGATCTGGATCCCCAGAATGTAGGAGGCATCACCCAGGTCCTTCATGGAGAACCTCTGTGACAAGAATCCTTTGACTGACTGTAGCATATGAATGTCATTTCCCATTATGAGAATGTCATCCACGTACAAGACGAGAAATACTACAGTTCTCCCTACAATCTTACTGTAAATGCATGGTTCATCTGGATTTTTGATAAAGTTGAATTCTTTGACAGTATCATTAAAGAAGATGTTCCAACTCCGCGATTCCTGTTTTAGTCCATAAATGGAATTAAGCAACTTGCACACTTTACCGCTGCTCCCACTCTGAATAATACCCTCCGGCTGATCCATATAGACGCACTCTTCCAAATTTCCATTTAGAAAAGCTGTCTTTACGTCTATCTTCCAGATCTCATAATCGTGGAAGGCGGCAATTGCAAGAAGGATCCTAATGGATTTGAACATAGCCATTGGAGAAAAGGTTTCGTCATAGTCCAAACCAGGTCTTTGACGAAAACCCTTTGCAACAAGTCTAGCTTTATAGGTTTCAACCTGCCCATCTACACCAATCTTCTTTCTGAAGATCCATTTGCATCCTACAGGTTTTACCCCTTCTGGAGCAATGTCCAAAGTCCATACTTAGTTGGTGTACATGGACTCCATCTCGGTCTGCATTGCATCCAGCCATTTTACCGAGTCACCGCTCTGAATGGCTTGCTGGAAGCTAGTAGGCTCATCATTGTCAATGATGCAATCCTCTCGATCCCCGTATATGAGAAAACCATAGTATCTCTCAGACGGATGAGACTGCCTACTACTCCTGCGGAGTGGCGCTGGGATGTCCGGTTCTTCTGAAACCTCTGGTTCTACCAAGCTTTCAATAATAGCTTGTGGTTCTGGAATTTCTTCCAGTTCTATTGCGCTCCCACTTATCTGATTTTCTAAAAATTCAGTTTCCAAGAAGTGGGGATGTTGAGAAATAAAAACCTTTTGTTTCTCTGCGTAATAGAAAAGATACCCCCTGGAGTTTTTAGGGTATCCCACAAACTTACACAGTACTGAGCGTGCCTCGAGCTTGTCCGCAGGCTGTTTTTTTACAAAAGCTGGACATCCCCATGTCTTAAGGTACTTAAGACAGGGTTTCTTCCCACTCCACATCTGATATGGTATGGTAGGCACAGTCTTTCTTGGAACCTTATGCAAAAGATATGCAGCTGATTCTAGTGCATAACCCCAGAAGGATCGCGGCAACTCAGCCTTACTCATCATGGAACAAACCATATCCAATAGGGTTCGATTCCGCCTTTCCGATAAACCGTTGTGTTGTGGTGTGTATGGAGGAGTAAGCTGAGAGAGAATTCCATTCTTTTTTAAGTATCCCAGGAACTCGGCACTTAAGTATTCACCACCTCGATCAGATCTCGGTGTCTTGATACTTTTGCCTGTTTGTTTTTCCACTTCATTCTTGTATTCCTAGAATTTCTCGAAGGCCTCGGATTTATGCTTCATCAAGAAGACATGTCCATACCGAGAGAAATCATCCGTAAAAGTAATGAAATAGGAATAACCACCTCGCGCATATGTAGACATTGGACCACACACATCACTGTGTTTGAGTCCTAAGAGCTCACTCGCTCTTACCCCGTGTCCAGTAAACGGAGTCTTTGTCATCTTTCGCATGAGACAAGATTCACAAGTAGCATAAGACTAATATTCGAACGGATTCAAATATCCCTCTCTATGTAACTTCGTCAATCGTGTTTCATTGATGTGACCCAGTCTACAATACCATAAGAAAGCCTGATTTGCTTCCGGAGACTTTCTTTTAAGTGTGTTCTAGACACTGAAAACCTGAGCTTGATTCAATACGTATATACAGTTATCTAATGTACCTGACCTAATCAGAGCTTGATTTAGGTGGATGTGGACCACATCGCTTAGAAATGTAAAATCGTATCCTTCCTTAGAAAGTAAGGATATAGATATGATATTACAAGCTAGACTAGGTACGAACAAACAGTTACGTATAATCAATTTCTGCCCACTCGTCAATCCTAGGTGATAATCCCCTATGGATTCAGCGTCCACGCTCATTCCGTTCGCAACTCTGAGAGTCATATCACCTACCCTGATAACTCTACGGTTTCTCAAAGCCTGTAATGAATTACAGATATAAGATCCTGATCCGGTATCTAGTACCCAGGAAGTAGAGTTAATTGACATACAGTTTTCTATTACAAATACACCCAAAGCCGAAACCACAACATGCTTCGAATCCTGGCTACTGGCTTTCAAAGCCCTGCAATCCCTCTGCCAATGTCCTTTCCCATAACAATAGGAACGTCCCTCCTTCACTACATCTAGTCCCGAAACTTTTGCCCTTCCCTTTCCTTCTACTTTCCTGACACCGCATATCAGTTTTGTGGAGGTCTTCTTCTTCTCATCCTTTTCTTTCGCCTTGGATGCAGAAGAGGAAGGTCCCCCATTAAGCAGAGCGGGTGTCTCCCTGGTTTCCTTCAGGGTGTAAGTAGTTGGTAGAGACTGTAGAATCAAGTCAGTATGTGACTCGTTCTTCAACGTAGACTTCACGTCCGTGAGCTCATCAATATAGCTAGTCACTGTAAGGACGTTGTCCCCTATAGATGACCCGACAGCCAACCTCGCTTGAAGCAATTCTTTCGAGGTCTCATATCTTGCGATACGAGATTGCCCTCCATATGAATATTTGTTATGGAGGATGACAGAAACTAAGTCCATCTTCTCATGCTGCTTCTGGTATACACCATCAACTGAGGCCAACACGAGGCACTTAGCATTCGCACAATCCCTTTCCGATGTATTATGGATATCAATATCCGTGATGGTGGAAACTGGACCTGAGACGGCAGGGGTTTGAGTAGTGAAGAGGTGTCTCAGCTTGTCATGGGCAATGGACATCTGGACAGACATTTGCCAGTCATTATAGTCATATTCAGTCATTTTATTATCTAGATGTAACTTATGTCTGGTCACTTGGTCGCTGCAATTAAGAGAGAGAGAAGAAAACACTTAGCATGATACTCTTACAAATTTAGATTGGTTTTTAGTTTATCTAAACAGGATGGCTCCCACTGTTTTTCGAATCCTTCCTCAAACCATAAAAGAAGAATTAGTCAGGATTAATCTCACCGTACAATACTTGCTTAACCGTTTAGCCAGGCTAGTGTCGGTACTTCGAGGGAGGTTTTACGACACTTTCGCAAAGTTCCTTAATTAAATAACCTCTTTTCCCTGGAGGTATTCCCGCTAACACTGTTCTAGACACCTACTTGGTTTATAGCATTGATCGTTAAGTGAAAATATCGCCCGAGGAGTAGCGGATACTCACAGTAGGATCGGGATCCAAATATCATTATGTGATAATGCTGAAGGAATCCTACCAATATTATCAAACTCCAAATGGCATGCAACACTAGCAAGTTTCAGTTTCTTTAGAAACTCCCGATGTGGATTTTTGCCCCATACTCTTATGATCTTGATGAAGGTCAAAAAAACATAAGTCACATATCAACTTCTACCCATCATTGTCCAGGTTAATTTGAACCCACCCGTATATACCCTTAACGAAGGTCAACAAGGTAATACGACTGTCCCAAACCAACGCATCTATCTATGCTACATATGAACACCCAGCAGCTACCAATCACTATGCCTTGACGAAGGTCAACAAACATAGCTTGAATACAATTGAATATTCATATGAAATGACGAAGGGCTACGAATGGTTTTGGCGAAACCGTGAATGTAGTGAACTTGATATAATCGAAGAAACCTGATAGGTTTTAAAAGGAGTGGTTTAAGCTCCACATTTTAAAAGTTTTGCTATTTTGAAAAAACCGAGTGATTTTGAAATTGTTCCAACGATTCAACTTTGGTTTGTTTTCTTTGCATTAATATAATGCGTCCCATCAATTAGTCCTACCATTGCAGAAAACAAAGAAAATATAACGTACGCTTATTCCATCCGCATTCGCTACGAGGCCCCGTCATCACCCGTTAGGTTACTTAACTAACGACGGAGCGGGGGTTGGACTAGTGCGGATGTAAAACATAAGCAACGTCTACTAAATATCATATATATATATATATATACAACCGTCAGACGCAATGATAGGCATTCCAGATCACAGATGAACACATTGGATATACTAGGAATTCCGCGTTTCGTTTAAGCCTATAACGAAAATCGGATTTCACGGTCGTGATGAATAGCCAAACCCCACCCTAGACCCCTACGGGTGCGACAAACTACCCGCCAAATATCCAAAGTGAAGCAACCTCTTTCAACAAAGTGAGTAGGCCACTCAGCACTTCAAAGTACCTGGTAGTTTGTGCACCCCACCTTGGGTCTATCCTAAGAGCAGAAAACAGTAAAAGAAATAATATACAATGGTGGCTACAACCTCAACCCGGATGAGCGGCCATAAAATAACATTACATCAATTTACAATTTACATCAAATTAAAGATAAAACGCTCATCTCACATCCCCGGATATTCATCATCGACAATCTAACAAGTTCATATACACAATCCAACATCACAGATCACAGATATGTACAAACCCCACTAATCGACGTATAGAGATTAGTAGACGTTCAGTTCATATATCACATCACAGAAGATCCGATTAGCTAAAGTACTTAGAATTTTGATCGATTACAAGATTTGAATCCACCACAAGTGCAACACAATACACAAAAGATTCTGGGTGGAAACAAAGTATCAGAAAAGTCACAAAGCACCAAGATAGACACTCTGCAGGAAAAACGAGTTGACTCGGGGTCGACTCGGCCGTGGATCCACGACGAAACGCTTGGTTTCACCGCGCTTCAGTGGTGGTATGACCGAGTCACGACCTCATTTTTCTTAGGTGTCTATAAAAAAGCCTGCACGTATTTTTAAGGTCCCTGAAAAAAATTTTGACCAGTTTTTAAAAACGACAGAAACTGTGCAATTCATGACGTGTTTTGCGATTTTTCCGGCGATCGAATTTCTAACACTTTGCTAACATGTTAGTAATGGTTTAGCCTGGCTCTAATACCACTGTAAGTCTATGTTACTCACCCCGCTAGTTAACGGGGAGGCGGAATAGGTAAAAATCAACTTTTTCTTACATGGTAACATAGACTATGCTTAAGGATCTTTGCTAAACCATTGCTAACAAACAAACTAGAAGTTTTATCTACTATGCTAGAAGATTATACCTCATGCTACAAGTCCTTAGGGTCTTCTCCCTGTCCTCCTCGTCTACGTAGGCTCCAAGGGTCAATCCGGATCGTGGCTTCTTCAACGGTCTCTTCGAGTCGAAGACGATCCACCCGAGAGTCTATAGTCTGAGCTCCACCTCAAAACTAAGGTAACTAGGGCAATAAGTTTGCTAAGCTTGATGTCCTAGGTGATGTAGAGTATGAAGATAGATTTGTTTGTCTATTTAAACCCTAATTTACTCAACTCATGAGACCTTAAGGGTTTGCTAGTGAGGAAGAAGAAGAAGAGCAAGCATGGGAGCTCTCTTGAGGAAAGAGAAAGTGTATGAGATAATGAACCATGAGAAAAAAAAAGAAAACCGATCTTATATCATGATAATTGAGATGGCTAAATTGATTTGACCATTATCATTTCATAATTAATGCTAAACCAAAATATCTAGTGCTCAACAAAAATATCTAAGTCAACAAAAGTCAATAAGGTCAAATGGTCAAACCAATTAGCCATGACATAATTATCATTAAAAGGATTAGTTAACATTTTCCTCCACCTCATAATGGTTTTAATTAAGTCAATGGTCAAAACCCTAATAAGGTATCTCCTTCTTCTCTCCTCTCATCCGTGCATACACACCCACATCCGCATTTTGAAGAATACGAATATTAAGAGACAAAACTGATCCATCAATATAATACTAGGATCCGGCTTAAACCAAAGCCCACTAGTATTATCAGCCCGAACATCATGCGCGTACAAGTGCACGTATGTCATCAAAGCCCTGCCGTAAAACCATACGGCCTCTACACCTTTTGCCCAGTGCAGGAAAATTCTCTGTGTGGGACTCTGAAGACTCGACACTACGCTGGTAGTCGATTTAACCACAGGCCGCAAGCGGTACTAGCTGTACATAACGGTCCCCAGGTAGATGTCGATAAGAAGGCCGATGAGGAAAACCCATCCGAACTCCTACTGAACCTGAATGTGACAATCTCCGTACAGTCTGGTTTGTTCGTCTAAGAGTATCAAATATCAGGCCTAGGGGATGGTAAACGTCAGACCCCTAATAGCGGTATAAGTCGTGTCGGAGTGTAGCCCAAAACACCTTGAGAAACTACTAGAATACCTACTAGTAAATCTCGCTTGCCCTGGCCAGGGACTTTATGTAATGGCTCTCCAAACACAGCGCGATATCAACCCCCAATACCGGGAGAGACGAATCCTGTCTAACCACCACTGCCTCCAAGTGCTTCGGGACTACACCCAACTACTACCTGTTTGCACGACTCCTTTGAGCCATGGTAGTCTTGTAATCAAAGTACAGTGGGAACATACTCAAGGCGAAGTAGTAGTGTTAAATCAACGGACTAAGCTATACTCATGTCACCTGGGAACTGCTATCCGACGACAGGTATAATAACCATCAGCAGTCCTCGACGAGTCCTGTCCAGTGTACTCATAACCTAACAGTAACACTTTGAAATTTTGTTAGAATGTGTTCGTGTTATTTAGCAGTTGTGCGTGTTTTTTTATATGTGTGTATAGGATTTCTAATTATAATTTAGTCGTGTTTACCCAAATTGGGAATTTTTGTGTTAAGTGCACACATGCACACTTAGCACAATTTTTGTGACCTAGGTAAAAAGTGTTAGCATGATAACCATTTTCTTTCATGCATGGTTGTTGTTTTCCCCCACCCTTTTATCCAAAACAAAACCCCATTTAATAATTCCAATCCAATAGAAAATGAGCCATGGTGTTAGGTAATGAACTTTGACTTTTTTTTTACCCTTTTCTTCTCACTTCTCTCTCTTCTTCCTCATTTTCTGAACACTACAGAATTTCCAACAGAAAACCCTAGTTTTCCTTCATCTTTCCCTCTCCTTTTCACTTCTCTTTGATCCCTACACAAAAACCCTACACAATCAACACATTTTCATCACAAAACCATGGAAAAGTGAGTTTTTTGAGGTGTTTGGAGGCAAATCTGCCCACTTGAGGTTAAATCTAGAACTTTTGGTTTTTCTAAGGTCATTTGAAGGTAAAAATCTCACTCCTAGCACCCTATCTCCATAACTTGCATGTTTAGTTTCAAAATATCACCTTTTTGTGCAATTTTAGTGCTATTGAAGGGATTTAGTGATGATATGTTAATATTTATGTTGTTGTGGCTTGATTACCTTGTTAATGAGTTATTAGTGTGGGTTTAGACCTGGGTTTGCTTCAGGTTCCACAAAATTACCCTAAAGTTTCATTTTTGTGCAAAAGTGTGGATTTTAACTAGAAATAAGGCTCTGTATGATCTGCTACTACCCGAGATATTTTAGAGTGAAATTAGAATTACTGTAGCATACACATGGGGTATAGAGTGCACCAACCAAACCTGGGGGCCCAATTCCCCAGATTGGCCGCCGGAAAATGCATTCTGGCCGCAAATTGCGGCCAGATGGGTGAGTTGGGAGTTGGTGTTTGGGTCACTGGAGTCTGCTGCTATTTGTAGTATTTTGGTATATATATATTTGTAATATCTGTTCTGTATCAAAATCTGGAGTAGAATACCCTATTTCCCGTATTTTTAATCTTTCGCGACACGCGGGATACGTGTGTGTGGGTTTGGGGTTTCTGCGTATCGCGACGCGTCGGAGTGGCTTCAAGCGCGTAATCACACGTTTTAGCGTATCGCGCACACACGCGCTTGGTTTGCGACACGGGTTTCTAGTTGACTTTAAATGTCGTGTTTGTACAGTTTGAGCTTATGTGTGATATATTGTGAAATTCTAGGATTCGCAGGCGAGTGCGACGGGAGCCGCGAAGGAGGGGAACAAGTCGTCGGCTATACCTAGCGAGAGACTACGGTGAGTAGATTTAACATCTACGGGGATATCGCCCGCATGGCGTTCTACGTCAGGGCTGATAGGATCTTATAGCTACATTTCCATACATTGACTGTTCATGGCTACTATTTAGTGAATACCACATTCCCTGATATATGTATATAAACTAGAATTGATAGAACACCGTACCCTTACTAACGGTTCATGTTGCACGAGCACTATCCTGCATGTTACACACCGTTAGTAATTGCCATGACACTCACACTGTAGAATTTCCATGATCATTATGTTTTAGCTCATCTTTATGTGACTTGACATGATATTCATACTTGATGCATATATCACATCGGATCATTTTGTTGTAGCTCATCTTTATGTGACTTGACATGATATTCATACTTGATGCATATATCACATCGGATCATTATGTTGTGGCTCATCTTTATATGACTTGACATGATATTCATACTTGATGCATATATCACATCGGATCGTTATGTTGTGGCTCATCTTTATGTGACTTGATATGATATTCATACTTGATGCGTATATCGCATCGGATCATTATGTTGTGGCTCATCTTTATATGACTTGACATGATATTCATACTTGATGCACATTTCACATCACATTGACTTGCATATTGGTTTGGATTATATGTGATTTCTGGATTTGGGAACCGTGGCTATTTCAAATATGTAATCATTTAAAAACCCGGTTCCCTTGATATGATATTTCGGTGCGTCCACCCTATGTTTTCTCGGTGCTAGAGTGGCATATATTGAGAGAGGGCTGACCCGGACTGACGGATGCCCGATATATTGAGAGAGCGCTGGCCCGGACTGACGGATGCCCGATATATTGAGAGAGGGCTGACCCGGACTGACGGATGCCCGATATATTGAGAGAGGGCTGACCCGGACTGACGGATGCCCGATATAGGAGGATTTGCGTGTCGATGCTAGACACGAGTATTTATGATATTTGGGTGCCGATGTTGGGCACTCATGATTCTCTGGGATGTACAGGATTGGAGGGCCGATGGGAGTGCCGGCGTCTGGGTTGTTGGGATTTGCGGTGCATATATATATATATATATATATATATATTCCACATTGACATTTCGTGTAGATGTTATATTTCCTTGCTCAGCATTCAATATTGCATCTCATCCTGTAGTCATATTACCTGATAGAGCACTTGCATGATTTTTGCACATACTGCTTTTCACACATTGATATCATCTGTTGGCATATGATAGAGTAGCGCAGTATGTGCATGATCGCGATTACCTTTATATGTTATCTCTATTCACGAGTTGGCAACTCACCCCCGTTGTGCCACAGTGTTTGCAGGTTGCCCTTCGGAGTAGTCGCGGCAGGCTGCGTTTTGCATCTTTTGACACAGATACCCCCATAGTTGGTGTACTAGCTCTTTTGCTGATAGGTGGGTTTTGTGCGGTATCTGTTTATCTTTCAGTTATGTATATTGGTGTATCTAGTATTCTCCATCTACCATGTATATATTTGACTCAGAGACAGTGTGAGGACGATGATGTATATTATTTTTTTCCTGGTGTCGAGCTCGTTGTGAGCCGACTGTACTTGCAGTTTATTCTATCTGTGATGTTCCCACTTGTGGATCTTGATCTCGTATATTGCTATCTTGGTGATTATCTACTTAAGAATTTTTGTCACTTTAATAAATACTTCCACTTAAAACTTAAACACTCTACATTTTTTACTGGTTTGATTTCTGGGTTTTCGGTTCACTTAGCTGCGTTACGCCTGTAGACGTTACGTGGTTAGGTGCCGGTCACGGGTCAAACTTCGGGTCGTGACAAAGTTGGTATCAAAGCGTAGGTTTTACCTTCGGAGCGTAGGATGAGCCTGGTATGATAGAGTAGGTAGCTGCAGCAGAGTGGCGTAGCGTGCGTATGTTCCGCAGCATACTCACGACACGGTACTCCGCCTAAGCGACCTTAGGACTTATTGATTGAAATTCCCTCATGATTGTATACATCCTTGCGATTCGATTTCTGTATCCTCATCGAATCCTACCTTCTTTTCAGCCATTATACCGCCAAGGACTACGAGGGTGCAGAGAGCGGCCGTGAGAGCCGAGGTTCGTGTTGATTCATCCGAGATGAGGACTGATCCGAGTAGTACTCCTGTTGTACCAGGACAGATTGTTCCCCCTACGACAGCTCAGATCGCTAGACTAGTGGTAGAGATGCAGGGCTTGCGCCAGGCGATGAGCTCGTTGGTGGAGGTCGTTCGAGCGCAGTGACAGGTGGTTGTCACCCCTGTTACCCAGTTGTTCCTTGCGATCATCATGCAGTATTCCGTCCCCTACATAGCACCGGTGGAGGCAACCCCAGTTTACGGGACACGTCTTCCAGAGTCCGTGAGAGTTCCAGAACAGTTGAGGAATCGTACTGGTGTACCAGCCCAAAGCAGAGGCTTAGGACGAGGACAGTTGTTTGGCTCTCATCCCCAGGGAGGACGGCAGCCAGCGCGTAGATGTTTACGATGTGGGAGCCTTCAACACCTCATCAGGTAGTGTTCCTTCACACCACGTCAGGGTCGTATTCTGAGACGTCGTGGACGCGGAGGGTTCGCGCAGAGGGGTCAGGTTAATAGAAGAGGAGTTCGGTCAGTCGCAGATGAAGGACAGGCATAAGTTTTCGTTTCGACTCATCAGGACGCGAGGGCGTCCAACGCAGAGCTTTTAGGTACTCTTTCAGTATGTCCTTTGTTGCACACGTATTGTCTGATCCGGATCCTTGTGCTCGTATGTTTCTACGTACTTGTACGTATCCACACACTTTGTACCGAGTTTGGGTAGAGAGTCCGGTTTGCTTGATCAGCCGCTAGTTGTGACTACTCCTGTGGGAGAGTCGTTTGTCGCTAGTCACGTGTTCCGATCCTGTACCGTCCGTATTGGCGAGAGAGAGTTGCCGGTTGATCCTTCTTGAGATGTTGGACTTCGACGTTCTTTTGGGCATGGATTGGTTAGCCACGTGCTATGCTTCTGTTGACTGCCGCGAGAAAACAGTTAGATTTTGTTTTCCCGGTGAGTCGGTTTTTGTTGTGTTGGGGGACCATAATTCCACCCCTCACAGTGTGATTTCTTCTTTTCGCGTGGGACAGCTTTTGCGGAAGGGATGTCAGGGATTTCTGTCACGGCCCGAAAGTACGGAACATGACCGGCACCTAAACTACGAACGTCTCGAGACGTACGTAATCTAAGTAAACCGAAAACCCAGAAATCCAAACCAAGAAAAGTAGTAGAGTGCAGGAAAAACCAACTTAAAGCAAGTAATTTCAATAGCATAAGCCGAATTATGCGGTTTTTAAAACATCAAAAATTTACTGAAAATTTCGGCAGAGTCTCCTTTGTAAATACTGGCCCCCAAACGGGATACAACATGAATAGTATACGAAATCAAGAAAAAAGGCATCCCCAAGCGGGAGCTAGCTCTTCGTCAATCGACGGTCACAACCACACAAGCAATAGAATATACAACGCCCACGGCGAGGATCAAAACTCAAAAGGAAACTCAAAACCACCAGAAATATAACGCGCGACTCTAAGTTCGAAAGAATAACATCACTGGTCTCTATCTCAAAAATAAATACATGTTTGGTTGATGGAATTTACTAGATACAACGGAATAATATTATACAAGGTAATATGATGGGTACGATACAAGAAAAACCCACCTACTAGCAAGTCACCCGAATGAAACTGAGCCCGCAAAGCCGTAAAGAAACCTGTACGGCAAACCTGCAAGAAACTGGGGCACAACGGGGGTGAGTTGCCAACTCGTGAATAGAAAACATCTACGCACAGAAATCGCATAAATAACGCAATCCTAGGTCAATGATCATAATATATCCTCAAAAATATGAATAACACGTAGCCTATAACAAGGCTAGGGTAAATATCTAACCCGAGTGTAATCTCATGTGCCCGTGTCAGTGCCTCAGGTAGCAAAATATCATATGAACGAGGTATGAATGCATGAAAACAGAATACATGTAAATGAAGAACTGTTTTCATAAATTAGTGAGATTTCCTTTGTATTTTTAAACTGAGGTATCATAAATGAAATCAGTATCAACAGTGTCTAGCATCGACACAAAACATAAATCTCAATGTCTCGAAATATCAATGTCTCAATCTCAATATCTAGGGCGCCGTCAGTCCAGACCGGCCCCTACCATCCATCTCAAGACCACGACGGTATCCTCCGGATATCCGACGCGTCGGGTAATATCACCGGTAGGTAGTGCTCCCCAGGCAGGCTCAACGTCAACACCACATTCCTCTTGCCCCGGGGTACCATACCGGGTCCACCATGTACCCGAAACGGTTCCTCCACTCCTCGAATCGGGTCTCGAAATCCATCAGCAAACTCATGGTGGACGACTCATACATCATAGGAAAACCGCATTTTTTATTTTAAAAGAGAGAAAAGGTTTATTTATGTTTTTGCGGTTTTCCTCCAAATCCAGAAAATCTCATGGAAACCCGAATCCAAAACTTCAATAACACGTAAAATAGTGAATATATGCATGAGAATCCATGAATGCGGCATAACGATGAATAACAGTATGCATGAAGTGACAAGTAATAATTACAATATCTAAGCTGGCATATAAGGTAAGTACACTAATATTATGTCAAACTACTAGCTATCTAGCTAAGTTAAGCAATAATATTTTCTAAGGTGTACGTGACATGGCAATTACCGATGAAGATGTGTGCGAGCCGGCAATTAAGTGTACGTGGTACATACGCATCATCGGTAATGGTGCTGGTGTCCTAACAGCATGATATCACTAATGGAGTATGAAACATAAAAATAAGCATGCGATGCGAAGCAGACCACAAAAATGAGCGGGAGCTGAAAACTAGACGCAACTAAAACAATCTGCATTAATCTAATATAAGTCCTACAAATGGTGCCTTTTGAAATAACACGAATCATGGGTTTTGAAAATAGGGGGCTACGGTGTTTTTTATGAAAAGATACGTCTTTTGAAATATCCGTAGGATCCCTTGGGCTGTCTTTAAGAATGCCCATGATTCGTTGGTTTTTGAAATAGGTACGAAGTCTAATCTAATCTAACAACTACACTAAACTATACGGCTGAACTAACAAGCTGAACTACAGGTAAGGGAAACCGCCTATCATCTGAGTCGATATATATACATACCTGTATATGTATAGTCGGTGATCCCGCCTCAATAATATCATATCCGATACCCTATCTATAATCAGGCATCCCAAGTCAAGAGTGCGGATCAATCATCAATATAGCTCGTATGTAAATCCGTCGTACGGCATCCTAATCTGGGTACGGGTCAATATCACATTCATCATACTATTCACTGGGTATCCTCTTTATCAAATATCATGATCGGGGTACTGATCTACGTCTAGTACCATATTGATACCATCTATGTATACATGCATGTAAGAATCACTACGTCAAAAGACCCGCTAAAACATCATGTCGTATCTCAATACGAACCAAAACACATCACGGATCTTCTGGCCTCAAGCCCAATATCATCGACTCATCTCAAATCCCGATTACTATCCTCAAATCCAGTATATAAACACATAGTCCCATACCCATGTGTAAATATACACATCAATATATAATCCCATGTACGCACATATGAAAGAAGAATGTATGCAAATATGGGTGTGTGTGTATGTGTGGTGCAACCACTACCTAAGGTTTCGTAACCATGTACCAATCTAACACCAATATCCATCTAAAATCATCAATAATAAATCTTAACAACATATCATAAATTGTTGGTGTGTATACGCATCCGTATACATCACCACGGACTGCGGGGGTGCTATACGCCATCCACCCGACTTCTCCCCGTAGATATAAATCTACTCACCTGGTCCTCGTTCGCCGGTGCCGACGTTGCCACGCGCTTGCTTGTCGTCTTGAAGTTCACATGGGGTACCTACATATCATAACGTACCGTATCGCATTAAAACTAAATTCGAAATCGAAACGGCATACGAAAATCAAATCGGCAGGCGTATCACGCATAGGTCCAAACCTATCGCCTACGCATGCAAGAATAGTCAAACCAACCCTCGATGTCGATGTACAGACGTCAAACAATCGAGAAAAATCCAATCACACTCATTTGCACATTCACGAACACTAATTTTAATATAAACTAGGTTAAAACTCACAAAAACCCCAACTTTACTTTAAAAAGTCACTTTTCCGAACATCTAGCAAGCACAATTCGCCGTTTTTGTACAAAACAGGATGTTTAAATGAATGTAGCGGCCAATATATTTATTAAATATCTTAAATAAGTCATAGAAACAATTTCCGGAATTTAATCTCATTAAATTCCAAAACCCCTAATATTCTAGTTTACAAAATACCCTTTTTAATAATTTCATAGCAAAATGCACAAACTACAATTTAGGTTGGATTCCTATGAACTAAAGTGTTAAACTACACTTAATAAAGTTAATAATATGATAAAAACCCTAACCATATTTTTAATCTCATATTTTGAATTAAAACTAAAAGCCTAGTTTGCAATATTAACCACCTTTAACAATTTTAAACTAGAAATTAGCAAACTAGTTACAAGTTTAGCTTTTTCATTAAATTTCAAGTTAACCTACTCATTAAAACCATACTCTAACGATAGAAACCCTAATTAGATTTTAATCCCAATTATATTCATAGTTTCCAAAAACTAGTTTGTTAAAAAGCTTAAGCATGGACATTTTGCAAGTAACAATTTGTAATTATTAGCTAAATTAGGTTTTCCATGTCTTCTCATGCCAAACTACACCTTGCAAACATAAACAAGTGACAACAACCATATTGAATTCAAACCCTAACTTGATCCAAACCCTTTTTCCTAGAATTTACAACTCTCCATTAACACTTAATTAAGCTAACTTAAAACAATTAACAACACATTAAGCAAAAATGTTAGAATTTATACCCAATTAATTTGAAGATCCCCCAAGCACACTTAGCCTCCAAAATTGAAATCTAAATCCCTAGATCCATGCTATGGTAGCCAAGGGAAAATGGGTAGGAGGTGGATTTTGATTTCGGTTTGATTTTGAGTGTTTTTCTTTGGATTTTAATGGAAATTTGGGGTTTTCTTTGAACAAGAAGGAGCAAGAAGCAAGGGGGAAGGGCTGCTGTTGAGAGCGCTGTAGGTTTCGGCTGATATGGGGAGGGGGAGAGAGAGAATGTATGGTGTGGGTCAATGGAATGGTCAAAGTCAACTAAGCCCATATCTTATTATCTAATTTCATTCATTTCCTTTTCTTTTCTTTCATTTCTTTTCCTTGAAATCCAAGTGGGGACAAAAGAGGGGGCTGCTGAATTCTTCAAGGGGATAAGTGAATGGGGGTGTGTGGGTGTGGGTTCGGGTGTGGGGTGATGAAAAATGATAAATACAATACCCCAAACATCCATTTACGCTAAAAAAAGCCTTTTTTCTTCAATAATTTCTAAACCGTTTTGGCAAATGATTTTGTTCCAAAAACCACATGATAAAATTTTATTTAATGTTTTATGATGCACAAAATTTGTTTCAACTCATTCCAATTTGTAATTTTCCCTAATTAAATGTATTAGTGACGGCTTAAATAATAATAAAATAATATTTTTTTTCAGAAAATTTGAAATTTCACCAGCGGCTCAATAAACACCAAATAATAGAAATTACATAGCTAGAATATGTATATTTAATTTTTATAATAAGATATTTGCATTTTGACTTTTTACAGAAAACCCCCTTATTTTACCGATTTTTCGAAATTTCACCGAAACGATTTTCAAAGCGTTACAATTTCTCGCCTATGTTTGTGATACTAGAGCTACAGAGGTTCCGTTGGATCAGGTTCCGGTTGTTAGCGAGTTCCTTGATGTGTTCCCTGACGAGCTTCCTGGGCTACCGCCCGAGCGTGATATTTCTTTCTGTATTGATTTGGTTCCTGACGCGGGGCCTATTTCTGTACCGCCTTATCGGATGGCCCCGACGGAACTTCGAGAATTGAAGGGTCTGTTACAAGATTTGCTGGATAAGGGATTTATTCGACCCGGTGTTTCTCCTTGGGATGTTCCAGTCCTGTTCGTCAAGAAGAAGGACGGCAGTTTGCGTCTGTGTATCGACTACCGCCAGCTGAACAGGGTTACAGTGCGGAACAGATATCCTTTGCCACGTATCGACGATTTGTTCGATCAGCTTCAGGGGGGCTGGATACTTTTCGAGGATCGATTTGCGATCAGGCTACCATCAGCTGCGGGTTCGACAGGAGGACATTCCTAGGACAGCTTTCCGCACGCGTTACGGCCATTATGAGTTTTTGGTGATGTCGTTCGGACTCACCAACGCGCCAGCAGCATTCATAAACTTGATGAACCGCATTTTTCGGCCGTATCTTGATCTGTTCATCATAGTATTCATTGACGATATTCTGGTATATTCTCGGAGTAGAGAGGAGCATGAGCAGCACCTGCGGATTATACTGCAGACCTTGAGGGAGCATCAGCTTTTCGCCAAAATTCTCCAAGTGTGCTTTGTGGCTGGACAGCATAGACTTCTTGGGGCACGTGATTACACGAGATGGTATATGCGTAGACCCGAGGAAGATTGAGGCCGTTCGGAGTTGGCCTAGACCCACGTCAGTGACGGAGGTTCGCAGCTTTCTAGCGCTGGCAGGCTATTACAGGCAATTCGTGCAGGACTTCTTTCGCGTTGCTACACCTTTGACCGGGTTGACCCGGAAGGGAGTTCGTTTCGATTGGACGGAGGAGTGTGAGCACAGCTTTCAGCAGCTACAGGCTCTACTGTCTACGACACCAGTGCTATCATTGCTTTCAGGATCAGGCGGATTTGTGGTCTTTTGTGATGCTTCACGAGTGGGGCTAGGGTGCGTATGGATGCAGCATGACAGGGTGATCACGTATGCTTCATGGCAATTGAAGAAACATGAACAGAATTACCCCACTCATGATTTGGAGATGGCTGCAGTAGTCTTTGCACTTAAGATCTGGCGACATTATCTGTATGGAGAGTCGTGCCAGATATTCACTGATCACAAGAGCTTACAGTATATATTCCAGCAGCGAGACCTGAACCTTAGACAGTGCCGATGGATGGAGTTAGTGAAGGACTACGATTGTGAGATCTGGTATCGCCCGGGCAGGGCTTAATGTAGTGGCGGATGCTTTGAGCAGGAGGCCCGGGGGTAGTCTATCTTGTTTGAGCGCAGTACAGAGGCAGTCGTCGGCAGATCGGCAGATCTTATGCGACAGCCGGGTACAGTTCGAGTTTACGCCGATCCGAGGAAAGATTGGGCATGTTCGTGCACGCCCACAGTTGCTTGACCGTATACATGAGGCACAGCACAGTGATGACCGATGCTCAGAGATCAGGGCGCAGATTGGACAGGGCAGATTTCCCGAGTTCGTGATCAATGATCAGGGAATACTACTATTGGGGCTAGACTGTGCGTACCAGATGCTGAGGGACTGCGGTGTGAGATTCTTGAGGAGGCACATCGATCGGTATATAGTGTTCATCCCAGTTCCACCAAGATGTACCATGATATGAGAGGTGTTTACTGGTGGGACGGAATAAAGAGAGACATCGCATATTTTGTGTCGAGATGCCTGACTTGTCAGCAAGTCAAGGCCGAGCACCAGAGGCCCGCGGGAGTGCTACAGCCGTTACCCATTCCGGAGTGGAAATGGGAACAGATATCTATGGACTTCATTGTGGGTCTACCCAGGACTAGTCAAGGGTATGACTCCATCTGGGTGATCGTGAATCGTTTGATGAAAGCGGCCCACTTCCTACCGGTGAAGACGACTTTCGGATTTGCTCAGTATGCCCAGATATACATCGACGAGATTGTACGACTGCACGGAGTTCCAACATGTATCGTGTCCGACAGAGGCACCCAGTTTACCAGCCAACTATGGCAGAGGCTTAAGGAGTCTTGGGGCACTCGCTTGAGTTTAGCACGGCATTTCATCCGCAGACCGACGGACAGTCAGAGCGGACTATTCAGACTCTAGAGGACATTCTCAGAGAGTTCATTTTAGATTTCGGAAGTAGCTGGGATCATCATTTACCCTTAGTAGAGTACTCCTACAACAACAGCTACCTGGAGACCATTCAGATGGCACCGTTTGAGGCTCTTTATAGGAGAAGATGCAGATCGCCCGCTTGTTGGACAGAGCTCAGTGAGAGCAGTATCTTAGGGCTGCAGATTATGGAGGAGACGACCGCAAAGATCCAGTTGATTCACGACAGGATAAGGGCAGCCCAGAGTAGGCAGAGATCTTATGCGGACCGTCATCGGCGCAGACTTGAGTTTACTGTTGGTGATCATGTTTTCTTGAGGGTCTCCCCAATGAAAGGTGTGATGAGGTTTGGGAAGAAGGGGAAGCTTAGTCCCAGATATGTGGGCCCCTTCGAAATCCTCGAGCGTGTTGGTGCAGTTGCGTATCGGTTAGCCCTTCCGTCCAGTTTTCCAGATGTGCACCCCGTATTTCACGTTTCGATGCTCCGCAGATATCTTCACGATCCTTCCCATGCGATTCAGCACCCGACGATCCAGCTTGAGCGTGACCTTTCCTATGCAGAGCAGCCGGTGATGATCTTAGATCGACAAGTGAAGAAATTGAGGTCGAAAGAGATACCGTCCTTCAAGGTATTTTGGCGTGGTTCAAGCAGAGAGCAGGTCACTAGGGAGACCGAGAGCGAGATGAGGAAGAGGTATCCCCACCTTTTTAAAGGTACGTGTAGTTAGATTTTGAAAATTCGGGGACCGAATTTCTTTAAGTGGGGTAGATTGTAACACATTGAAATTTTGTTAGAATGTGTTCGTGTTATTTAGCAGCTGTGCGTGTTATTTTATATGTGTGTATAGGATTACTAATTATAATTTAGTCGTGCTTACCCTAATTGGGAATTTTTGTGTTAAGTGCACACATGCACACTTAGCACAATTTTTGTGACCTAGGTAAAAAGTGTTAGCATGATAACCATTTTCTTTCATGCATGGTTGTTATTTTCCCCCACCCTTTTATGCAAAACAAAACCCCATTTAAAAATTCCAATCCAATAGAAAATGAGCCATGGTGTTAGGTAATGAACTTTGACTTTTTTTTTTACCCTTTTCTTCTCTCCTCTCTCTTCCTCCTCATTTTCTGAACACTACAGAATTTCCAGCAGAAAACCCTAGTTTTCCTTCATCTTTCCCTCTCCTTTTCACTTCTCTTTGATCCCTATACAAAAACCCTACACAATCAACACATTTTCATCACAAAACCATGGAAAAGTGAGCTTTTTGAGATGTTTGGAGGAAAATCTGCCCACTTGAGGTTAAAGCTGGAACTTTTGGTTTTTCTAAGGTCATTTGAAGGTATAAATCTCACTCCTAGCACCCTATCTCCATAACATGCATGTTTAGTTTCAAAATATCACCTTTTTGTGCAATTTTAGTGCTATTGAAGGGATTTAGTGATGATATGTTAATATTTATGTTGTTGTGGCTTGATTAGCTTGTTAATGAGTTATTAGTGTTGGTTTAGACCTGGGTTTGCTTCAGGTTCCACAAAATTACCCTAAAGTTTCATTTTTGTGCAAAAGTGTGGATTTTAACTAGAAATAAGGCTCTGTAGGATCTGCTACTACCCAAGATCTTTTAGAGTGAAATTAGAATTACTGTAGCATACACAGGGGGTATAGAGTGCACCAACCAAACCTGGGGGCCCAATTCCCCAGATTGGCCGCCGGAAAATGTATTCTGGCCGCAAATTGCGGCCAGATGGGTGAGTTGGGAGTTGGTGTTTCGGTCACTGGAGTCTGCTGCTATTTGTAGTATTTTGGTATATATATATTTGTAATATCTGTTCTGTATCAAAATCTGGAGTAGAATACCCTATTTCCTGTATTTTTAATCTTTCTCGACACGCGGGATACGTGTGTGTGGGTTTGGGGTTTCTGCGTATCGCGACGCGTCGGAGTGGCTTCAGGCGCGTAATCACACGTTTTAGCGTATCGCGCACACACGCGCTTGGTTTGCGACACGGGTTTCTAGTTGACTTTAAATGTCTTGTTTGTACGGTTTGAGCTTATGTGTGATATATTGTGAAATTCTTGGATTCGCAGGCGAGTGCGACGGGCGCCGCGAAGGAGGGGAACAAGTCGTCGGCTATACCTAGCGAGAGACTACGGTAAGTAGATTTAACATCTATGGGGATATCGCCCGCATGGCGTTCTACGTCAGGGCTGATAGGATCTTCTAGCTACATTTCCATATATTGACTGTTCATGGGTATTATTTAGTGCATACCACAATCCCTGATGTATGTATATAAACTAGAATTGATAGAACACCGCACCCTTACTAACGGTTCATGTTGCACGAGCACTATCCTGCATGTTACACACACACCGTTAGTAATTGCTATGACACTCACACTGTAGAATTTCCATGATCATTATGTTCTAGCTCATCTTTATGTGACTTGACATGATATTCATACTTGATGCATATATCACATCGGATCATTATGTTGTAGCTCATCTTTATGTGACTTGACATGATATTCATACTTGATGCATATATCACATCGGATCATTATGTTGTGGCTCATCTTTATATGACTTGACATGATATTCATACTTGATGCATATATCACATCGGATCGTTATATTATGGCTCATCTTTATGTGACTTGACATGATATTCATACTTGATGCATATATCACATCGGATCATTATGTTGTGGCTCATCTTTATGTGACTTAACATGATATTCATACTTGATGCACATATCACATCACATTGACTTGCATATTGGTTTGGATTACATATGATTTCTGGATTTGGGAACCGTGGCTATTTCAAATATGTAATCATTTAAAAACCCGGTTCCCTTGATATGATATTTCGGTGCATCCACCCTATGTTTTCTCGGTGCTAGAGTGGCATATATTGAGAGAAGGCTGACCCGGACTGACGGATGCCCGATATATTGAGAGAGGGCTAACCCGGACTGAAGGATGCCCGATATATTGAGAGAGGGCTGACCCGGACTGACGGATGCCCGATATATTGAGAGAGGGCTGACCTGGACTGACGGATGCCCGATATATTGAGAGTGGGCTGACCCGGACTGACGGATGCCCGATATAGGAGGATTTGCTTGTCGATGCTAGACACGAGTATTTATGATATTTGGGTGCCGATGTTGGGCACTCGTGATTCTCAGGGATGTACAGGATTGGAGGGCCGATGGGAGTGCCGGCATCTGGGTTGTTGGGATTTGCGGTGCATATATATATATATATATATATATATATATTCCACATTGACATTTCATGTAGATGTTATATTTCCTTGCTCAGCATTCAATATTGCATCTCATCCTGTAGTCATATTACCTGATAGAGCACTTGCATGATTTTTGCACATACTGCTTTTCACACATTGATATCATCTGTTGGCATATGATAGAGTAGCGCAGTACGTGCATGCTCGCGATTACCTTTATATGTTATCTCTATTCACGAGTTGGCAACTCACCCCTGTTGTGCCACAGTGTTTGCAGGTTGCCCTTCGGAGTAGTCGCGGCAGGCTGCGTTTTGCATCTTTTGACACAGATACCCCCATAGTTGGTGTACTAGCTCTTTTGCTGATAGGTGGGTTTTGTGCGGTATCTGTTTATCTTTCAGTTATGTATATTGTTGTATCTAGTATTCTCCATCTACCATGTATGTATTTGACTTAGAGACAGTGTGAGGACGATGATGTATATTATTTGTTTTCTGGTGTCGAGCTCGTTGTGAGCCGACTGTACTTGCAGTTTATTCTATCTGTGATGTTCCCACTTGTAGATCTTGATCTCGTATATTGCTATCTTGGTGATTATCTACTTAAGAATTTTTGTCACTTTAATAAATACTTCCACTTAAAACTTAAACACTCTACATTTTTTACTGGTTTGATTTCTGGGTTTTCGGTTCACTTAGCTGCGTTACGCCTGTAGACGTTACGTGGTTAAGTGCCGGTCACGGGTCAAATTTCGGGTCGTGACACTAACGGGCACCTGCATACTATCTCCAGTAAGACGTACTAATGGCTGTGGGACAGACCATCTCCCCTGCTGGGATGAAAAGCGTATACAGTAGTCTACTCCGGAGTATCGATGCCCCGTCTCGATAATCCTACGACCAGGGACATATATGAGGATGTACTTGTAGATTACCCAGCCTCCACTAGTGTGACTGCCATCACAACACTGGTAATCAAGCAAAGATCCTAAGAGCTCTACTAATATGTATAAGCAATATGCTAAAAGAAACACATGCACATATAGAAGTAGAAACAAACAAAGTAGCATACTACTATTTTGAGCAAGACTGTCAATACAACTGTGAATATCCCAAGCTTCCATTAAGTAATATACAAACCAGTATGATACAATAATGGCCTATAGGGTATATACACTAACATAGGGCGGAAACTGAGATTTACTGGTAAGTGTTATCAGTAGTTTCTCGACCCGTTATGAGCCTCACATGGGCACGACTTATCAAGTTATTGGGGTCTGACGTTTACCACCCCAGACTAGATATGCGACATATCAGACAAAGAGACCGGACTGTACGGTAGTGTTACTCAATGGATTCATGGGAGTATGAACAAGCTTGCTTGTTGATTTTCTAATCGCTCAATACCCGGGTAGCCGTTACTTCCGGCTTGGACCGATGACGGCTTGTGGGTGACTGATATGATCATCACCTACAGCTGGCGTATTGACGAGTCTTTAAAGTCCTACACAAAGGTTTTCTCGTTCATGCGAAACGAAGTAGGGCACATATGTGATATGTGCGGGACCGAGATTGATACTTGTATGTGATACAGTATTCTAATCTCACGATATAGGTTATATGTTATATAACCGTATTATTGAATCAAGTGTTGATTCAATAATTTATTATATTATATTAGTTGGTTGTATGCGATACAGCCGGGTTATTAAATCAAGTGTTGATTTAATAATTTAATGTAAGATTATATATTTGATATATTAATATATATTAACTAATATTTGCTCACTTAAGAAATTGTTTTCTCAAAATACATACAAATATATATGTGATATATATTAATGTATTTAATTTGTATAATGCTTGATGATACATTGGACATGGGTGTATGAGACTCATACCATACATAAGATAATTTAGGGATTTAATTATTAAGAGAAAAACAAAATTAGGTGGAAAAAGCCATGGGTTAAGATTCTTGTAGAAACTTGTAGAAAGCTTGACTTAGTCCACTAATTTTGTTTTACTCTAAATATTTATTAACCTAACCATTATTTTTAGCCATGATTTAGTCTCTACATGAGTTTATATGAGATATTTCTCACCCATGGTTCATACTTATCACTGGAGTTTTCTTTCTTCATCTCCTTGATTGCACTCTATATTCGAGTGAGGTGAAAAAGAAAAGAGAGAAAATCAATTCTAAAGTGAGCAAAATTCCTGCTTCACCAATCTATACCAAACTAGCCATTTTATATAGGTTGTTTCTTCACAAGTTCATCAATTAGTGAAAAGGTAGCTTGAGTAAGCGATTATTCGACGTAGATCATCTTCGGCCTCGAAGATCTTTAAGCAAGCTCGTTCCTTTCGCCTAGTGAACCCTTAGGAGAGTCCTTGAGACCACTACTTGGAGCAAAGGGACTACTACACGGAGCTTTAGAAGTGAAGGACCGGTCTACAAAGGTTGTATTTTTTGTTCACTTAGAGTAAAGTTGTTTACTTGCTTAGTTTAACCTTAATTCTCTAGTTAGATTCTTGGTTCGGGCTCGCTCGGCACCCTAAAATTTTAAAATACCATACTTGATGCTTGCCGAAACTGTGTCGGGATGCTAAGCGAACCCAGCAAGAAGATCTACTTTTATAGTGGAACAAAAAAAACAAGCCTTTTGTTCCTACAAACGGCGCTAACTGATGGAGCTTCGGATCTCCTTCAGATGTTGTCCTCCGTCGATCCTGTGATGGCGGTCTTTGATGGCTGATATTTGATTTAGAGAGTTGTTGAGTTTGGATCTCAATGGGTTGGTGTTGGACGCCGAGCTACCTGCAAAGAAGTCCTGCGATGGGTGACCACCGTAGTACCCTCTGACAATCAAGTTAGAGTCGAGATATAGGTGCAGAGTAGCAGCGTATTGAAATAAATTTGAGTTACCAGAGTCGTCTAAGAGAGGGGTTTATATAGGGGCCGTGTGGAGCGAGCGGGCGTGAGATCATCACCGTTAGTTACGCCCCAGCGTTATCCTCGCCTTGAATGCAGGGATGCGCCCATTAATGGTGGGATACACCCATTAATGGGGGGATGCGATAGCGTGGGACGCGGATCGTAGAGAGGCGGATATCTCGACCTAGCGATATACGCAGAGCCATTACTGGGCGCATGGGATCCGTGCTCTTGGTTGCTCGGGGGAGGTCGATGAACCTCGGCACGTCAGGGGCTAGGAGACGAGCCGGGAGGCCGAGGAGGCTCGGCACGTCAGGGGCTTGGAGATGAGCCGGGAGGCCGAGGAAGCTCGATACGTCAGACGACTCGGAGACGAGCAAGTAGACTGAGAAAGTTTGGAGACAAGCTATTGGTAGTTTTCTGGATGAGGGTAGAATGTATTCAAGGAGGTCTCCTGAAAAGTCGGATACGTTCCTCGGGACAAAGTCCCGAGGAATCCTCCTAATGCAACTCATGTATTCCACCTTCATAGCCTTCGGGACACATCATCCTCCACGTGTCGTAATCTGAGAAGGTTCCACTTGTGAGCATCATTAAAAAGTAAATTAAAACAATTCTGTCTTTCTTTTGACTTTTTTTGAGAACAGGAAATTAATATCACAACTTATACATTTTGGATTTGGGTTATCATACTAATAAAAAGAGCCATAAAGATGAGACATGCATTTAATATTTTTTATTTGAAAAAAGATGACATGGAGATCTCTGATGCTTGTTTTTAGTAAAGTTCATTTCTTCTTATTTTTTTTGAATTTTTTTCTTATAAGAAGATGCAATAATGATGTCACTGTCCAAAGGGTTTGGGTTATAATAATAAAGATAAAAAAAATAATAACGATGTGGCATTCATTTAATATTTTTTATTTGAAACGGGATGACTTAAAGCTGTTAATGCTTGTTTTTAACAAAGACCATTTCTTCTGTTTTTTGAAATATTTTTCTTATAAAATGATGAAATAATGACATCACCAACCAATCAGTGGCAGACGCAGGAATTTTGGTTGGTGGGGTCACAATATGCTTCCACGATCTATGGAAAACTCCAATTAAATAATATACAATAATCATCATAAAAATTTGAAACAAAACACTTAAATTATATAATAGTTCGATTAGACATTTGATGATGCTCAATAACGGTAATTCCTCAAATCATGACACGTGGCGGATGACGTGTCACATGCGTAAGCCAGTTAGGCCCCTGAGGGCCACGGAGGGAGAACTAGTATGCTACAGTGGGGGCTTCCCTCAAACCCTGTCTCCGAAGTTGCACCCCACTCCTTGACCCTGAACACCTCAATAGCCAAGCCAACTGTCCCTTTGCTCTACTCCGAGTTATCACAGGCCCAAGCCTCCTCGGCCCTCTCAGCTCCTTTCCGGGCTACCGCAGAACCAAGATACCTCGGCTTTCCCGCCCATCCGCGAGCTCTCCCGCCGAGGCCATCTTCCTCGGTCTCATCGACCGACCAACGGCACCACTCACAGGCGCAACCGCCATCCCGTGAATCTCGCCATGCGCGAGATATCCGCCGGCCACATCCCACGTTCCACACCATCACGATCCTCCACTAACGAGCCTGTCTCGCCATTAATGGGAGATCCCGCTCATCATGCGGGCGTGACGTCGGGAGCGTAACGGCCGGTGTGATTCTCGCGCCTACCTTGCCTGCTGCCACTGCTATATAAACCCCTTCTTCAGACGGTTCAAATAAGCCATTTTTACTCCAATAAGCCGTTACTCTGCTCGGATTTCCCCTCGAACTTGACCGTCGGAGGGTCCTCGGTGGTACAACCATCCCGGAACTTCCTTGCAGGTAGCTCGGCAACAACAACCTCAAACCTATTGAGATCCACACGCTTAAGGAGCCTGCCTCCAGATCCAATCTCAGCCGTCCATCGCCACCGTCCGCAGATCAATGGAAGGTAACATCTTGGCGCGGATCCGCCCCGAGTCAGCTGGCGCCGTCTGTGGGAACACTTGATTCCACAAAAACAAAAAGTTCACCTTCCGATCCTAACCCAATGGCGAGCGGTCATCACGATGATCCAAGCACCAGCCGCCTCCTCTCCCTAAACGGAGACATGGACGAATCCCTTCCTCCGACGAGCGTCTGCAACACCCTAGCAGCCCGGATAGATCGACTCGTGTCCGTCGTGGACGCGCTCGTCCGTGTCCAGATGGCGGGGCAAGCTCCCCAGGTCGCTGCTCCCCCACCTCGGGACCAGGACCCCTATTGAGGGAGAGAATACTATGCTCGTGTCGGTACAGCCCACCACCACCTCATAACCTCCCACGGCCGCATATATCTCGGGCCAATACATTCTGTAACCCACGTCAGCTCCGAGATCTGTCGCCCGAGTGCCTCGCCCCAAGCCACTACGTGCTCCTGTCCCTCCCGAGGAGATGTCGGTCAGTTCGCCTGCTCCCAGGCATGACCAACACCCCCTCCCTCGATGGGGTCGCACGGACGGGACTCATCACGGCAGCTTGAAGACTACCACGCCAGAGGACCTAAGGAACCGGGGCCGCGGCTAGATACAGGTCTCCAACAGCAGAGGCCAAGGATCGAAGACCTCACAAAGAGGCAGCCGGGCAGCTACCCTGCTCGGCTATCCCTGGCCGGTAGCTCCCTACGCCACAACGCCAGGGATTAAAGCCCTCGCCAAGAGGTAACTGAGCAGCTTCACTGCTCGGTCCATCCTTAGCAGGCCTCTTACGGCCCCTCCAGCGTTAAGGATCGATGCCCTCACGAAGAGGCAGCCGTGCAGCTACCCTGCTCGGCTATCCCTGGCTGGTAGCTCCCCTACTCCACAACGCCAGGGATCAAAGCCCTCACCAAGAGGAAGCCGAGCACCTTGCTCGGCAATCCCTGACTGGTAGCTCCCTACCCTACAACGCCAGGGATCAAATCCCTCGCCAAGAGGCAACTGAGCAGCTTCACTGCTCGGTCCATCCTTAGCAGGCCTCTTACGGCCCCTCCAGCGCTAAGGATCGAAGCCCTCACCAAGAGGCAGCCGAGCGGCTACCCTGCTCGGATATCCCTGGCGGGTAGCTCCCCTACCCCACAACGCCAGGGATCAAAGCCCTCGCCAAGAGGCAACTGAGCAGCTTCACTGCTCGGTCCATCCTTAGCAGGCCTCCCATGGCCCCTCCAGCGCTAAGGATCTAAGCCATCACCAAGAGGCAGCCGAGCAGCTACCCTGCTCTGCTATCCCTGGCTGGTAGCTCCCTACCCCATAATTCCAGGGAGCAAAGCCCTCGCCAAGAGGCAACTGAGCAGCTTCACTGCTCGGTCAATCCTTAGCAGGCCTCCCATGACCCCTCCAGCGCTAAGGATCAAAGCCCTCACCAAGAGGCAGCAGAACGGCTACCCTGCTCCGCTATCCCTGGCTGGTAGCTCCCTACCCCACAACGCTAGGGGTCAAAGCCCTCGCCAAGAGGCAACTGAGCAGCTTCGCTGCTCGGTCAATTGTTAGTCGGCCTCCCATGGCCCTTCCAGCGCTAAGGATCTAAGCCCTCCCCAAGAGGCAGCCGAGCGGCTACCCTGCTCGGTTATCCCAGGCTGGTAGCTCCCCTACTCCACAATGCCAGGGAGCAAAGCACTCACCAAGAGGCATCCGAGCGACTACCCTGCTCGACTATCCCTGGCTGGTAGCTCCCTACCCCACAACACCAGGGATCAAAGCCCTCGCCAAGAGGCAACTGAGCAGCTTCACTGCTCGGTCAATCCTTAGCAAGTCTCCTATGGCCCCTCCAGCGCTAAGGATCTAAGCCCTCACGAAGAGGCAGCCGAGCGGCTACCCTGCTTGGCTATCCCTGGCTAGTAGCTCCCTACCCCACAACGCCAGGGATCTAAGCCCTCACCAAGAGGCAGCCGAGCGGCTACCCTGCTCGGGTATTCCTTGCTGGTAGCTCCCTACCCCACAACGCCAGGGATCAAAGCCCTCGCCAAGAGGCTGTTCACACCATAATATTGCATTATTATATTCCCCATGCTTATTCTTTTTACAAATAAACAGTTGCTTTTGACGCATGTCTGCTACATGTTACAGGTTACGGGTTCTTGGATCTAAAACAGTGAAAAAGATAAAAGATGATGCAAAAGTGAGACTTTGACGAATAAACAAGAAGACACTTGATCAAGCCTACATAAAGATCAGTTCACAAAGCAAGGTTCAAGACGTCGACACAAAGCGAACGGTTAGAAGTCCACTACAATGTTCCTTGAAAAATCTGGAAGAGAACCAGAAGCTATTTTAAAGAAACAACCAAAGAAACAGGAAGCCCAAAATGACATGAGCCAGCCCAGGAAATTTAAGATTCTAACTCCCTTATTTGGCCACGGAACCGCGGCCAAACCAGGCCTCGGGCCGCGGTTCCGCGGCAGGGGTGAGCAATCAGGAGATTAAAAATTTACCAAATTTCGTTGCGGCGTTGAATGGGTCTTCCTAGGGGTATTTTGGTAAATGTAGACATGCGGATCAATTGTAACCTAGGGTTTCCTATCCTCTATAGATAGGAACTCTAAATCATTGTACTAGGTATGCCTCCTTATGCCTCTTTCTATGAATAAAATTTAGAATTCTTTTGGAGAGCATCGATACCTCTTTTCATATCATGAATTCAGATCTGACAACCCTGTGTTGATCTTTGGAGAGAGTCATCTATAAAGTAAGTAGGTAATTTCAATTCTTACCCTAGGTAATTTTTCATTCTTTGCCCTAGATAAATATTTTTAAATTCCCTAATGAGCAAGTAGTCTCCTCGCTTGTTAGGGTTAGCTTTGGGAAAGGCTTTTGAAAGATGAGATCTCCCATCCCTTTCTTGCCCATTATATCTTTTCAATAGGACTCCATGCATACACGCACACACCGCGCCCTACGGCACCCTATCCCTCGAGGTAGCGGTGATACTGTAGTATAAAGGCCCGGTTGCGCGTGTTTTCCATGGAGGTTAGGGTAAGGATCGATAAAGGAAGGACAAGAACCTAGAGGAAGGAACACCTTCCCGAATGGATCTAATCCCTTTTATTGATAATTACCATAACTCCTCATAGATCTTCATTTGGGTATACAAAGCATTGAGATTTATTTACATTTCCAAACCATTCCTAAACCTAACCCTAACAAGATTTAGATCTAGATTAATTTAGTTTTTAGATAGATTTAGTTTTTAGATTTAATAATCAATCTGAACACCCATCGGAATTAACTCGTTAGCGCGATTAGGAAATTCACAACATCCCTGTGGACCGACCCGTACTCACCGGCTAGCTACCAAGCAACGCTGTTCTTGATTGCGGTAATATATTTTTGATCTATAAAATCTCTCTAAATCAAATGGCGCCGTTGCCGGGGATGGCGTGTTATTTTCTTTTTGCAATTTCGAGTTAATCTTAATTAAAAAAAATCATAAAAACTGAAAAATCAAAAAAAATATAAAAATATATCATCTGTTATTTTTTTGGAAAGGGTATTTTTTGTGAATCTTTGCAGGATCGACAGATCTGGAAAAATCCAGAGTGCGAAACAGAAAAAGGTAGATCAGAACAGAAAGGGATTGGAACAACAGAGCATCACAATTTTTTCAGAGACCTGAAGCTTCAAATCCGCCGCCCTTCCGCCGCGCAAGCGCACTCCCGCCGAGTTTCCGCGGTCCATTTGCCACGTCAGCGCGCGTGTTTTGCACTGTTTGCTCCCCTTTTCCCTCTTCTGCCAATCCCCATATATCTTTTGTCAAATCTTCTGCAGGATTCCTTGCGCTAAAAAAAAAATCTTCCCTTCCAAATAACAAATCTTGTGCGGGATTCTTTGCGCCGCGCATAAAATAAAAAGATTTGATTTCAAGTGACTTTTTCTGTTTTGCATATCTTTAAAACTGACTTTAAGGGGCTTGAGACCAATTCAAATTGGGTGGGGATTTCATCACCTTTCCCAGGACCCCAGAAATCACATAAGGCATATGCATTGACCATCTATTAATTAAAAAATACTAGACTCAGCCTTAAGGCCTTCGAGCTCAATAAGACAAAGAATTAGTTATAGGCATCGGCCGTTTATCCTAACCTGACTTTGCGGTGTCTAGGCAAGTGTGTCTAAGGAAAGTGGTTACTTAATTAGGACCGCTACTTGTAGCGGGGAGCCTCCCACTTACCTGGCACTTACATGGCCGCAATTGGCAGTGAAGAGACGGTTTGAGGTCCTATTTCTAGCCCTTTGGAACAGTTTGGAGCCGTCTAGCTGACCTAGGTAACCCTAGATCTAGGCCTGATTGTGCATTTCTGGTTGATTGCATTTTTGTCTAAGCCCTTTATCAAAAATCTTTTTTGCAAACAGTTCCAAATAAAGAGAAAAAGAAAAAAAAGGAATTTTTTTTTATAAAAACTTGCAAAATTTTGTCGCTAAGAAATCCTCGCACCCCACTTGCACCACCCACCTTCTTTCTCTTCTCCCTTCTTCCATCATGGGTACCCCACCTCATAAATCTCTTGCCGAACTTTGGTACCCTGAACCAAACTTTGCCTCTTACGCGAATTGTTTCAGTCGATTTAAGCACGACCCCTCCATGCCTAAAATTTCTTTGAAAGATCAAATAGAAGCGTCTAGGAGAAACAGTTCGACTTTGCAATCCACTCTGTATCAACCATCTCAACCTTCACCATCTTCTTACGTTGATACCACTATTTCGAGTCCTATTGTACCTCCTAAACCCATGTCTATTGCGGAGCATATTGCACAATCTCATAGCCGATCTTTCACTCCTTTCCACACATCCAGTTCTAGGGATCAACAAGCCCATTCACCTTTTTATCCAAATGTTGACCCTACTCCTGTCCAACCATCCAATTCCTATCAGTCCTACCCGACTTTCCCACCTTCCCTAGACATTACTTCTACACAGCCATTTGGGAGCTTCACATATCCAAACAATTTCGAATCTTTTACCGAAACCCCTTCACAACCCATGTCTAGTCTAGAACAGTCGTTGGAGGCATACATTGCAGCAATAAACAAAATGATTAGGAATGTGGATGCGTCCATAGCCGCCCTTATACGACCTAATGAACCGGTAGCTAGTTTCCAACTAGCTCTAAATTTTCCAATGTATGAGGAGGCGGTTGGACAGAGTGCGAATTTGAGAGGATTTCCAAATCAAACCTACCCATTCCCAATTGAAGCCCACAACTCCGGTTTTCCATCGATTGTCCCAATTGCTTCATCAGTTGATAATAAAAATGAGTTGTGCGACTTTGTAGTGCTTGATTTGCCAGATTGTGAAGAGTCCCTTTCGAGTGAAACCACACCTAATCCTTTTGAATCTTACACCTCCACTCTAGAGCCTAAATTAATTGATATCCATGCTTTTGATGAGGTGTCCGAAAAAATTGATTTTCACTTGATTGAGGATATAGACGCCGGGAATAATTTGGATGATGAACCCGTTGATTTGACTGAAATTTTATCTCCAATTCATCATCCCGAGTCATTAAATGTTTCTCCCGAACTTCATATGCGTATTGATTTTGATGATAATGGCATGGATAAGCTAAATTTTGAAGAGAATTATGAGGATAGTATTGAGGAGAGTATTGAGGATAATATTGAGGTTGAACCATTTTTGTTTGATGTGTCGGATTTTCCACTTCATCCTCGTGAACCTTTAACTGTTATACTTCCTAAATCAAACCCCCTCCTTTCCATCGTTCCAACCACGCAAAAGTTCACGCTTGAAGACTGTGAGCTTGAAAATTTTCTCTTTGAATCTGAAACAGTTCTCACAACTGATATCGATTATGAGTGTTTCACTTTTTCGGATGATGTTGAAGACTCACCGCCCGAGTTTGAGTCCTTTGAATTTTCAGATGAACCATCAGACTCGGTTGCTTACGATCATTTCGAACCATTGAAGGAATCTTTCAAGTTCGAGACAGATTACTTAGGTGAGATTAAGACTATCCCTAAATCACTCCCTTTCGTCCTTCCTATCGCTTCGACCACGCAAGACTCCGTCGCGTTTCCATTTTCAATGGAGCGTTTACCAAGTTCGGCGTACCCATGTTTTCTTGTGAATCTTGAGGGATTTGACCCCATTTCTCGACGGGTTGATAGATTAGCACAATCGCTTTTAACACATCGGTCATCACAAATTGTGCTAATTTATTCACTCAATTTACACCCTCAAGATCGTACTACACTTCTTTCTCTTTTCCGCTATTCTTCTCCTCCACCGAGACCTTATTCCACTCTTCTTCCTATTCGGTCTCGTGTGTTTCTCCACTCCTTTCCCTACACCCCATTCTTTCACCAACCCTACTATTATCATGATAGAATTTTTGAATGGTTGGTGCTAACCTTTGGCTTGTGTAAGGCCTTGTGTAGTTTGGGGAGGACCTTGTTGTATATATGTATGTATATATTTTTTGTTTTCTTTTTCTATTAAAAATAAAAAAATTTCAAAACAATAAAAAATAAAAAACATTATAAATAAATAAACAGGGGAGTGTCGACATTTTCAACCCTCTTGGTGTGGCATGACAGTGAGGACACTGTCAAGTTTAAGTTTGGGGGTGTGCTCGGTAAGTCTTCTTTCTTTGCATTCATGTGTACATTTTTTCGCATTTGCATACTTATTTTAAAACCCATAAAATTTTGTAAATTTCAAAAATTATAAAAATTAATGTATTCAATTTTGGCCTTATTTGACTTAAGTTTGACAAATAGGTTAACTGGCTAGGAACAACTAGAGCTTAGACTTAGTAAATTAAAAACCCTAAATATAACCTTCCTTAGAGTTTAACGGTAGAAAGTGTATGTCTTTGTAGTTTATTTAGAAATAGGCAAATTTTGAGTTCACTTCTTGGGCTAAGTTAAAACAAAGAAAAAGTATTGATATTTTTATTAGAGTATGAGTTTGAAAAATAATTCCTAGCTTAAGTATAGATTCTGAAAATGTATACCTTACAAATTGCACCAACACGCACCTTGAAACTTGGAATAGTAGAGGAGACCTTGAAATGCTCTTGTCTAAAGTCCTTAGTACGAAGAAAATAAAAGAAAAAAGTGAATAAAGAGAGAGAAAAAATCAACACTGGTTTTTGTGATTACTTAAGGCTGCATTAATGAAAAAATATTTAGCGAGGGTGCTTCATCACCTAGTGCCTTAGACCAACTGGTTTGGGAGTCACTGCTAAAAGCCTTAGGTGTTGCAAGACTAGGAATTAAGCTTTAAAGTGCAAACGCATTTTGTAATCGGTCGTTGGTACCTCAAGAAGTATTAACGGTCGCATGAAAGATGTGTAAGCAAAATTCATTTAAAAATTCACCAATTAATAAGTACTTTGGACAACGGACAGGAGTATGATTGCTTGATTTGAATTTCCAAGTGTATGGGTGATTTATACACACACGTAGGGGTATGTGATTGGGATTTAGATAAGAGAGACGAATGAAGAATAGAACTTGTATCTTTAGTAGAGTTGATAGAAATTCCTAAGTGGAGATGGAACCCTAGAAGGAAAACTTAAGAAATGCCGAAAGCTAAGTAAGTCTATAGAACATATACAATCTTAAGTTAAATGATGAGAAAGTGTGAAGAATATGGGTGGATAATTTACGAGTTGAAGATAATAGAGTTCCTTTTTAGAAACCCTAATTGGAGAATTAAAGTCAAAAAGGCCGAATTGATAGGATTTTGTGGGTAGTATCCGCTGAAAACCCTCAGGAGACAACATTCCTCCTACTAGGGACACCTAGAGGTTTAACGGCTTGTTGCACGAGCTCAGTGCAATCGCGTTTCCCTGCGAAAGTGCGGTTAGGTTTTTGTCGAGAATAATAAAAATAAGTTTGCTCGAGGACGAGTAAAAGATAAGTTTGGGGGTATTTGTTCACACCATAATATTGCATTATTATATTCTCCATGCTTATTCTTTTTACAAATAAACAGGTGCTTTTGACGCATGTCTGCTACATGTTACAGGTTACAGGTTCTCGGATCTAAAACAGTGAAAAAGATAAAAGATGATGCGAAAGTGAGACTTTGACCAATAAACAAGAAGACTCTTGATCAAGCCTACATAAAGATTAGTTCACAAAGCAAGGTTCAAGACGTCGACACAAAGAGAACGGTTAGAAGTCTACTACAATGTTCACTGGAAAATCTGGAAGAGAACCAGAAGCTATTTTAAAGAAACAACCAAAAAAACAGGAAGCCCAAAATGACATGAGCCAGCCCAGGAAATTTAAGATTCCAACTCCCTTATTTGGCCGCGGAACCGCGGCCAAACCAGGCCTCGGGCCACGGTTTCGCGGCAGGGGTGAGCAATCAGGAGATTAAAATTTTACCAAATTTCGTTGCGGCGTTGAATGGGTCTTCCTAGGGGTATTTTGGTAAATGTAGACATACGGATCAATTGTAACCTAGGATTTCCTATCCTCTATAAATAGGAACTCTAAATCATTGTACTAGCTATGCCTTCCTATGCCTCTTTCTATGAATAAAATTTAGAATTCTTTTGGAGAGCATCGATGCCTCTTTTCATATCATGAATTTAGATCTGACAACCCTGTGTTGATGTTTGGAGAGAGCCATCTGTAAAATAAGTAGGTAATTTCAATTCTTGCCCTAGGTAATTTTTCATTCTTTGCCCTAGATAAATGTTTTTAAATTCCCTAATGAGTGAGTAGTCTCCTCGCTTGTTAGGGTTAGCTTTTGGGAAGGCTTTGAGAGATGAGATCTCTCATCCCTTTCTTACCCATTATATCTTTTCAATAGGACTCCGTGCATACACGCACACACTGCGCCCTACGACACCCTATCCCTCGAGGTAGCGGTGATACCGTAGTATAAAGGACCGGTTGCGCGTGTTTTCCATAGAGGTTAGGGTAAGGATCGATAAAGGAAGGCCAAGAACCTAGAGGAAGGAACACCTTCCCGAATGGATCTAATCCCTTTTATTGATAATTACCATAACTCCTCATAGATCTTCATTTGGGTATACAAAGCATTGAGATTTATTTACATTTTCAAACCATTCCTAAACCTAACCCTAGCAAGATTTAGATCTAGATTAATTTAGTTTTTAGATAGATTTAGTTTTTAGATTTAATAATCAATCCGAACACCCATCGGAATTAACTTGTTAGCGCGATTAGGAAATTCACAACATCCCTGTGGACCGACCCGTACTCACCGGCTAGCTACCAAGCGACGCCGTTCTTGATTGCGGTAATATATTTTTGATCTATAAAATCTCTCTAAATCAGAGGCATCGGGCAGCAACCCTGCTCGGCCATCCTTAAGGATCAAAGCCCTCACCAAGAGGCAGCCGAGCAGCTATCCTACTCGTCTATCCCTGGCTGGTAGCTTCCTACCCCACAACTCCAGGGGTCAAAGCCCTCGCCAAGAGGCAACTGAGCAGCTTCACTGCTCGGTCCATCCTTAGCAAGCCTCTTACGGCCCCTCCAGCGCTATGGATCGAATCCCTCACGAAGAGGCAGCCGAGCAGCTACCCTACTCGGCTATCCATGGCTGGTAGCTCCCTACCCCACAATGCCAGGGATCTAAGCCCTCACCAAGAGGCAGCCGAGCGGCTATCCTGCTCGGCTATCCCTGGCCGGTAGCTCCCTACTCCACAACGCCAGAGATCAAAGCCCTCGCCAAGAGGCACCGGGCAGCAACCCTGATCGGCCATCCTTAAGGATCAAAGCCCTCGCCAAGATGCACCGGGAAGTAACCCTGCTCGGCCATCCTTAGTAGTGCTCTTACGGCCCCTCCCGTGCTAAGGATAAAAAGCCCTCGAAAGAGGCAACCGGGCCTGCCCTTGCTTGGTTATCCCTGGCTGGTAGCTCCCTACCCTAACAAACCAGGGAGCAAAGCCCTCACCAAGAGGCACTGGGCAGCAACCCTGCCTGGCCCATCCTTAATGATCAAAAGCCCTTGCAATAGGTAACCGAGCCCACCCTTGCTCGGTTATCCCTGGATGGTAGCTCCCTTCCCCAACACACCAGCGATCAAAGCCCTCGCCAAGAGGCACCGGGTAGTAACCCTGCTCGGCCCGTCCTTAGTAGGCCTCTCACGGCCCCTCCCACGCTATGGATTGAAACCCTCATCGTGAGGCCGCTGAGTCCCTTCCTGCTCGGCACATCCCCAGTGGGCATCCTCCTGCCCATCAGACGCTGAGAATTTGAAGCCCTCATTGGAAGGCCGCCAAGTCCCTTCCTGCTCGGCGCATCCCCAGCGGGCATCCTCCTGCCCAACAGACATTGAGGATTTGAAGCCCTCATCGCGAGGCTGCCCAGTCCCTTCCTGCTTGGCGCATCCCCAGCGGGCATCCTCCTGCCCATAAGATGCTGAGGATTTGAAGCCCTCATCGTGAGGCCACCGAGTCCCTTCCTGCTCGGCGCATCCCCAGCGGGCATCCTCCTGCTCATCAGACGCTGAAAATCTGAAGCCCTCATCACGAGGCCGCTGAGTCCCTTCCTGCTCGGCGCATCCCCAGCGGGCATCCTCCTGCCCATCAGACGCTGAGGATCTGAAGCCCTCATCGTGAGGCTACCGAGTACCTTCCTTCTCGGCGCATCCCCAGCGGGCATCCTCCTGCCCATCAGATGCTGAAGATCTGAAGCCCTCGCCAAGAGGCCACCGAGCAGCTACAGTGCTCGGCGCATCCCCAGCGAGCAGCCTCCTGCCCATCAGACGCTAAGGATCTGAAGCCCTCATCGCGAGGCCGCCGAGTTTCTTCCTGCTCGGCGCATCCCCAGCGGGCATCCTCCTGCCCATCAGACGCTGAGGATCTGAAGCCCTCATCGCGAGGCCGCCGTGTTTCTTCCCGCTCGGTGCATCCCCAGCGGGTAGCCTCCTACCCTACAAAGACACGGATCCAAGGCCCGCCGAATAAACTCATACTTAACGCGCGATCAGCGTCTCAACTCCGGCAAAGGGAGCATACCGACATTCCCACACTCGTCCTTCGTTCGACTTATACTCGATGCGCGACAACAAGAACGCCGTGTCATCCCCGAACAATCCACCACGAGGAATTACCAGCGCCAAGCCACACAGAAAGAACTAAGCAGTCCACTCTCGACCTGACCCATGAATAGATCGGAACGAGATTGGGGGGCTAATGATGATGCTCAATAACGGTAATTCCTTAGATCATGACACGTGGCGAATGACGTGTCACATTCGTAAGCCAATTTGGCCCATGAGGGCCACGGAGGGAGAACCAGTATGCTACAGTGAGGGCTTCCCTCAAACCTTGTCTCCGAGGTTGCACCCCACTCCTTTCCCCCGAGCACCTCAGCAACCAAGCCAACTATCACTTTGCTTTATTCTGAGCAATCACAGGCCCGAGCCTCCTCAGCCCTCTCAGCTCGTCTCCAGGCTACCGCTGAACCAAGATATCTCGGCTCTCCCGCTTGTCCGTGAGCTCTCCCGCCGAGATCATCTTCCTCGGTCTCATCGACCGACCAATGGCACCGCTCACAGGCGCAACCGCCATCCCGCGAATCTCCCTATGCGCGAGATATCCGCTGGCCACATCCCACGTTCCAGGCCATCACGATCCCCCATTAACGAGCCTGTCTCGCCATTAATAGAAGATCCCGCTCATCACGCGGGCATGACGTCGGGAGCGTAACGGCCGGCGTGATCTCGTGCCTGCCTTGCCTGCTGCCACCACTATATAAACCCTTTCTTCAGACGGTTCAAATAAGTCATTTTTACTCCACTAAGCCGTTACTCTGCTCGGGTTTCCTCTCTAACTTGACCGTCGGAGGGTCCTCGGTGGTACAATCACCCCGGGACTTCCTTGCAGGTAGCTCGGCAACAACAACCTCAAACCCATTGAGATCCACACGCTTCAGGAGCCTACCTCCAGATCCAATCTCAGCCGTCCATCGCCGCCGTCACCAGATCAACGGAAGGTAACATCTTGGCATGGATCCGCCCCGCGTCAACATTAGAATAGTATTGTATGCTTTATATTTTGAAAGCTTTTCATGATAGCTTCATTTTGTCAATGATGTTAAATATACCTCTTTCAATATATGTTAAGAGAAAATCATTCAACCAAGAATCATTCATTCGGTCACCAAATGGAGTTTTGATAATCTGCTCCATATCTGGGTTTTAGAACTGAAAATGTCTTTCTTTTTAGTTGGATAGTTGGGTTTATGGGGGGAAAAGGTTTGTGGCTAATTATTGTTTAGTATTGATGATGCTCTATATTTGCCGCATCCAGATCAGGACACGTGGCAGATGACGTGTCCCAGAACTCAGAAGAGAGGGCCCATAGGGGCCGATCAGGCCATCCCTGTACCCGACGTACAAGCACAAAGCTGGCTCACCTCAGAGCCCCCTGCAAATTGGCCTCCTCGGCCTCACAGCTCGCCTCCGAGCTACCGCAGGACCAAGATACCTCGGCCCTCTCGCTCGTTCCCGAGCTCTCCCGCCGAGGCCATCTCCTCGGTCCCTCCGACCGACCAACTCCACCACTCACAGGCGTAACCGCCGCTCCGCAAATCTCGCCATGCGCAGATTCTCCGCCAGCAACATCCCACGTTCCACGCCACCACGATTCCCATTAATGGGCGATCCGCTCTTTACGCGGGCGTGACGTCGGGAGCGTATCCGCTGGTGAGATTCTCGCGCCTTCTACTGCGTGCTGCCGCCACTATAAAAAAACCCCATCACAAAGGGGCCAAGTAAGCCATTCTTTACTCTTCTAAGCCGTTACTCTGCTCGGATCTCATCACTAACTTGATCGTCGGAGGGTCCTTAGTGGTACCAAACCACCCCGGGACTTCTTTACAGGTACTCGGCACCAAACTCCTCACACCACCTCTTCCACCAAAACCCACTGAGACCCACACGCAACAGAAGATAACCATCTAAGTCCACCGGGAGATCAACGGAAGACAACATCTGACGGAGACCCAAAAAGAACTTCTATCAGATGGTGCCGTCTGTGGGAATCGAAACTCCACAAATAACAAAGTTGGCCTTCCGATCTCCATCCCAATAGCAAGCGGTCACCCTGAAGATCCAGATACCAGCCTCCCCCTCACCGGAGGCGCGGGTGAACCTCCTCCGACGACCGTCATCAACACCCTCGCCGGCCGAATAGACCGACACCCCCTCCCTTGACAGGGACGCACAGAGGGGGCTCGCCACGGCGGCTCGAGGGCCACCTCGCCCAAGGATCTAAGCCCTCACTAAGAGGCAACCCAGCAGCTACCCTGCTCGGTTATCCTTGGTGGGTAGCTTCCCTACCACAATGTCAGGGATCAGAAAGCCCTCCCAGAGGCAGTCGAGACCGACCCTCGCTCGGCTATCCCTGGCGGGTAGCTTCCCTACCGTAACGCCAGGGATCAGAAAGTCCTCCAAGAGGCAGTCAAGCCCGAGGATCCCTCGCTCGGCTATCCTTGGCGGGTAGCTTCCCTGCCGCAACGCCATGGATCAGAAAGCCCACCCAGAGGCAGTCGAGCCCGACCCTCGCTCGGCTATCCCCGGCGGGTAGCTTCCCTACCGCAACGCCAAGGATCAGAAAGTCCTCCCAGAGGCAGTCGAGCCCGAGGATCCCTCGCTCGGCTATCCCTGGCGGGTAGCTTCCCTACCGCAACGCCAGGGATCAGAAAGTCCTCCCAGAGGCAGTCAAGCCAGAGGATCCCTCGCTCGGCTATCCATGGCGGGTAGCTTCCCTACCGCAACGCCAGGGATCAGAAAGTCCTCCTAGAGGTAGTCGAGCCCGAGGATCCCTCGCTCGGCTATCCCTGGTGGGTAGCTTCCCTACCGCAATGCCAGGGATCAGAAAGTCCTCCCAGAGGCAGTCGAGCCCGAGGATCCCTCGCTCGGCTATCCCTGGCGGGTAGCTTCCCTACTACAACGCCAGGGATCAGAAAGTCCTCCCAGAGGCAGTCGAGCCCGAGGATCCCTCGCTCGGCTGTCCTTGAGGACAAAAGCCCTCGCCAAGAGGCACCGGGCAGTAACCCTGCCCGGCCAAGGGTCTTTGGTAGGCTTCTTACAGCCCCTCCCGCGCTAAGGACCAAAGTCCTCCCAGAGGCAGTCGAGTCCTTGCTCAGCTATCCCCGGATGGTAGCTTCCTACCACAACCGACAAGGATCAAAGTCCTCGCCAAGAGGCACTAGGCAGTAACCCTGCTCGGTCCCCGTCCTGAAGGATCAAAAGCCCTCGCTAGAGGCAACCGAGCCCGACCCTTGCTCGGTCTTCTCCGGCTGGTAGCTCCCTACCCACGACGCCAGGGATCAAAGCCCTCACAAGAGGCATCCGAGCGGCTAGCCCGCTCGATCATCCCAGGCCTACCCACGACGCCACAGATCAAAGCCCTCTCCAAGAGGCAACCGCGCAGTTTCACTGCCTGGCCATCTTTTGCAGGCCTCAAACGGCCCCTCCAGTGCCAAGGATCAAAGCCCTCACGAAGGGGCAACCCTGCAGCTACCCTGGTCGACTATCCCTGGCTGGTAGCTTCCCTACCCCCAAAACGCCAAGGATCAAGTCCTCATCGTGAGGCCGCCGAGTTCCTTCCTGCTCGGCGCATCCCCAGCGGGCATCCTCCTGCCCATCAGATGCTGTAGATCTCAAGCCCTCATCGTGAGGCCGCCGAGTTCCTTCCTGCTCGGCGCATCCCCAACGGGCATCCTCCTGCCTATCAGACGCTGATGGTCTGAAGCCCTCATCCCGAGGCCGCTGAGTTCCTTCCTGCTCGGCGCATCCCCAGCGGGCATCCTCCTGCCCATCAGACACTGATGGTCTGAAGCCCTCATCGCGAGGCCGCTGAGTTCCTTCCTGCTCGGCGCATCCCCAGCAGGCATCCTCCTGCCCATCAGATGCTGAGGATCTCAAGCCCACATCGTAAGGCCGCAGAGTTCCTTCCCGCTCGGCGCATCCCCAGCGGGCATCCTCCTGCCCATCCGGCGCTGATGGTCTGAAACCCTCATCGCGAGGCCGCCGAGTTCCTTCCCGCTCAGCGCATCCCCAGTGGGCGTCCTCCTGCCCATTAGACGCTGAGGATCTGAAGCCTTCTTCGCGAGGCCGCCGAGCCCCTTCCTACTCGGCGCATACCGGCGGGTAGCTTCCTACCCAACAAAGACAAGGATCAAATTCCTCCTTAGAGGAAGCCGACCGGCTTCCCTACTCGGTCGTCCCAGGCTGGCGGTTGCCTACCCACGACGCCAGAGATCAAAACCCTCGCCAAGAGGCAATCGCGCAGCTTCACTACCCGGTCATCCTTAGTGGGCTTCTTACAGCCCCTCCAACACTAAGGATCAAAGTACTCCCAGAGGCAGCCGAGCGGCTTCCCTGCTCGGCTATCCCTGGCCGGTAGCTTCCCTACTCGCAACGCCAGGGATCAAGGCCCTCGCCAAGATCAACCGAGCAGCTTCCCTACTCGGTCATCCCCAGCAGGCATCCTCCTGTCCAACAGACGCTGCAGGTTTGTAGCCCTCATAACGAGGCTACTGAGCCCATCACATGCAGCGGACCCGAAGCCCCGACAAAAGACATCAGGTGATCGAAGTCAACTCGACGACCGATTGCTCCACTTGTCGTTCCCGCACTGGACCGCGCCCCATCAGACGCCACAGGTCTGCACACGTCGCGTCGGTCAACCGACGCTTGACACGCAGACAGTCGCTTCAGTGACAGGATGCACAAACTGGCGCACCTTCCTTAAATGCAGAGATTTCGCCCTGATTCGCTGGCAGGAAAGGCAGCTGACAGCCCGGGGACGCGTCCTGACGAAATCTTAGGAGGGAGCTCTCCCCGGGCGGCCCGGCAGTCCACTATTGGCCCGACCCGCCAGCTGGTCGGGAAAAGAGTGGGGGGCTAATGATGATGCTCTATATTGGCCACATCCAGATCAGGACACGTGGCAGATGACGTGTCCCAGAACTTAGAAGAGAGGGCCTACAGGGGCCGATCAGGCCACCCCTGTACCCGACCTACAGGCACAAAGCTGGCTCACCTCAGAGCCCCCTGCAAATTGGCCTCCTCGGCCTCTCAGCTCGCCTCCGAGCTACCGCAGGACCAAGATACCTCGGCCCTCTCGCTCATTCCCGAGCTCTCCCGCCGAGGCCATCTCCTCGGTCCCTCCGACCGACCAACTCCACCACTCACAGGCGTAACCGCCACTCCGCAAATCTCGCCATGCGCAGATTCTCCGCCAGCAACATCCCACGTTCCACGCCATCACGATCCCCATTAATGGACGATCCGCTCTTTACGCGGGCATGACGTCGGGAGCGTAACCGCCGGCAAGATTCTCGCGCCTTCTACTGCGTGCTGCCGCCACTATAAAAACTCTAATCACAAAGGGGTCAAGTAAGCCATTCTTTACTCTTCTAAACCGTTACTCTGCTCAGATCTCATCACTAACTTGATCGTCGGAGGGTCCTTGGTGGTACCAAACCATCCTGGGACTTCTTTGCAGGTACTCGGCACCAAACTCCTCACACCACCTCTTCCACCAAAACCCATTGAGACCCACACGCAACAGAAGATAACCATCTAAGTCCACCGGGAGATCAACGGAAGACAATATCTGACAGAGATCCGAAAAGGACTTCCATCAAGTACCATTAGGACTAGGCCCTTCTTGTAAATATTGGAAAAGGTGTCGGTATTAATTGCTAATAGCACTAGGCTTTTTTTTATATTTAAATTAAGGTTCATATGGGCTGCAGGAGATATCATGCTTGCTTCCTTGGGTTTTAATGCATGTTAGGGGTTTTTATTTTGACAGAAAGTGAGCGTGGGCACGTGCCCCCACACCCTCGAACTTGCGTCCGCCGCTGTCCAAAGAATGAATTTTGGTTACAGTAGTAAAGATGACACTGTATTATATAAGCTTTTTGTTGTCAATGTATGAGAAAATTAAACAAGCTCAGCCCTACAAAGTCAATTTCTTCTTCTTTTCTTCTTTTTCTATTTTTGTTATGCATGTGGATCACATGGCAAAAACTACAATTTTCGAGTAGTATTTTGTACGTGAAAAGCATATCAATATATAGTAGAAAATTATATTGCTTTAATATATATTACGTAATTTAAATGTAGAGCTTTGAAAATAAAGTCCATGATATTCCTTCAGAATTTAAAAGAAATGGCATGGATGTCGGTATCTAGATGTATGGAGAGAGAGGGATATAGCATGTTTGAAATTTGAATTTAAATGAGTTATTTAAAATGCTTAAACACTACTAGTAAATGTCCGTATTAGGGATGAGGTATTAGAAACCGTTAAAATATATACGGTCGCTAATATAATATTGCGACTGCATATAATGCACGGTCGCTAATAGACGATCGCCTATACATTGGCGATCGTTCAATTGGTATTAACAACCGTATATAACAGTTACTAATAGCCTCGGTAATTTTTAGCCATGAAGGTCCTTCTCTCTTCCCATTCTTCCCAAAATTCCCCGCACTCCTCTAACCCGAGCCCCCGAGCCCCATTTCGGGCCCCCCCTCCTCCTCCTCCAAATTCTTCTCCAAATTCTTGCAATTCTTGCAATTCTTCCCCAATTATTTTCCACCTGCTGCTGCTGCTCGAGCTCGCCATCGCTTTTCTCACTCAACTGCCGGTCCAAGGTTAGGGTTTTCCCCTCTGATTATTATTTTTTTCAATTAATTCATAGAATTGTGAAGTTAGGCTATCAAATATATTATGATTTTGATTGTAATATGTTATGAAGAATTGAATATGGAATTGAAGAATGTGTTTGGTTTTGGGATTTTGAATATAATGTATTTGAGTAGTGGTTGATGGGTTTTAGAATTGAAGAAAGTTAAGAAATTGAAATAGAAATTTGGAACTTTAGGGTTAAAGGTAGAAGATGGATTATAGGTAATTGAGGGTTACGTTAGATGAATTTTGGTTAGGTAATTGAGGGTTAAGGTTAGGGTTCAATGAATTTTGGTTATGGTTAGATGAATATGAAATTTGGGGTGGAATTGAGGGTAGGAGTTAGATGCATTTATGATTTTGGGATAAAATTGAGAACTAGGACTAGAAAAATTTCTGATTTGGAAGTGAAATTTATGATTTAAGGGTGAAACTGAAAATATGCTCAATCGTTGTAATTAACGTTTGGGTTTAGTATTAGTGTTTTACATTTTTGGATTTTACCTAAAATAAAAATTGAGGAGCTTGGGATAAGGTTTCAGTTGGAATGGCTTAGTAAAACATATTGATTTTCTTTCATAAAATTCATTTTGTGTTTTATAAATTTAATAATTCAAAATCTTGTTGTCGTGTATAATTTATTGCTTAGATTTTAAAATTGTAACATAATCTATAAACCAAATCAAAATGAAAATCAAATCCTTTAATAAAACATAAACTATACTAGATGCGTAAATGAAAAACAAAATCAAACCCATTAAGAAAACTTAAAACTATACTAGATGTGTAAATTGAAAATAAAATTAAACCCACTAACACAACTTAAATATAAGTAAGTAAAATTAAACTTCTATTTAATTAGTAGGTTTAAGATCGAAAAGTCTTAAACTTGTTTAGAATCGACCTATAGTTTTCCGTCTAACAATTAGTGTATTCAAATTTTTTTTCCCGTCGAATACGATTACAACTGTTTGTAAGAGATGAACGTCCTGTTCAATTTTTTCAAACATATGTATAGTATTCGACGAGGGGATTTGATATACAGTAATTATTGTATTTGCAGTGTGGACAAGTTACGAATATAACAAGACTCACATCTCATTTCTTCCTATATTTTCGTCCATTTCAAAAAGTTTCAATTGTGCTTTCCACTTGTTCCCCGTGTAAAGATATATGTACAAATATGGGGAACATGGGGCAAGTGGTGCCGAATTTTTTTTCAAAATGGATAGTAACACAGCACGACGTGAGATATGAGTGTTGCATTCGTAATGGAAATTAGGACCTTTAGCCCTGACAGTCGTAAGAGTTACTTATCTGTCCCGACCTTTAGCCCCGACTAACGCCAACCTTAAATGACTTTATATGCTTTGATATGTCCACATCATGAAATCTATTTTAGTGCTTGAAAATTTATTTAATGATCTTGTAATAAACTCCTAAAATATGTTAAACTCATATAAATATCTATGTGATAACAGATGAGAATTGTTCTGGATAAATCCTTTATGCACATGGGGAAAAAGATAGGTATAGTTCGAGAGAGACCCGATTTAAAAAGGGACTTAAAGCATTTTTAGATTACGCAGAGATGAACCCAAAGCGTAGCCAAGACGGACTCATATTCTGTTCTTATAAGAAATGTAAGAATAAATACCGTTTTCAACATGAAGTGATAGAAGAACGTGTGTTTGTAGACGATTTTGATCCAAACTATAAACAATGGAATTGTTGGATATATGTGCCCTCAAGGCAATTATTGTAATTGAAGGAGGACCTATATAAGAAAATAATTTTACTCGAGATGATAGTATGCTATCTAGTTTGTCTTTATCTTACATGTGATGCATTTTATTTACTATCACATATCGTTTAGACATGAGCTAGTGCCTTAGGATTTTGCTTGACTATGAGGACGATGATGGAGATCATAATAGTAGGGCCTGAGTAGTCGATAAGAACAGTCTTAAATGTCCCTAGTCATAGGAGTATCAAGACTGGGTATCGGTACTCCAGTTTAGATTAGTGTGTACGTTTCCTCATCCTGTAGGAGGGTGATAGCTAATTCTACAGCTATTGGTGTTTGACATCGAGGATTGTATACAGGTGCTCATTAGATGAGTTACACTGGACGGACTCACCGAGAACTCCTACTTGGTAATATACCAATGTCAGGTAGCAGTTCTCTTATGACATATGTACAGGGTAGTCCCTAAGACCTGAGATCGCCATAGTGTCTCGTGTATGTTTCCACTATACTTAGACTTCTACTTTACCACGGCTTAAAAGAGTCATGCAAATAGGTTTTTGTTGAGTATAGTCCTGAAGCATGTAGAGGCAGTCAACGGTCGAGGGTATTCGTCTCTCCTAGTATAGGGAGTTGATATCGCACTGTGCAGGACAAGAGTATAACCAAATGTCAATAGCCATCGCAGTAGAGATAAATTGATGAGTGTTATCAGTTGTATCTCCGGTTGATTATGAGTCCTCTATCGCACGAATTATCGAGTTATTAGGGTCTGACTAATTCGAAACCCTAGACCCGATATGTAATACGCATAGACGAAAAGACCGGACTATACGGTAATGTCACTGACAGACTTTGCAGGGTTCATATAAGCTTGTTCGTTGACCTTCTTTCGATCAATACCTGGGTAGCCGTTACGTGCAGCTAGTACCGTGGACAAGCTTGTAGGCTATGGATATGATCATAATCTACTGTCAGGGTATTGTCGAGTCTTTAGAGTCCCATACAAAGGTTTCCCAGCACATACGAAACGATATAGGGTACGTAAAGGGATACATGAAGGAATTCAATTAAACACGTGTATTTGATACACGTATTTCAATTGGGTGTTTAATGATAGTAGCCGGTTCATATATGATATAACCGAATTATTAAATCTAGTGTTGATTTAATAATTAAATGTATATTTATATATTGATATATTTATATATTAACTAATATCATGAACATTTTATAATTTTCTTCTCTTTATTAATATTTATATTTGATATAAATATTGTCATGGTTGCATATACACATTAGATGTGATTCAAAGATCAGGATTTAACATATTTGCTCATTTAAATAAATGAATAAATGGGTCATTCGTTAGAATGTTGTAGATAATAGATGACGCATTCTCATTTATTAGTTTAAATAAGATATGATATATTCATTCTCATCTTGAAAAATCCTTAGCCATTCTTATCTCCTTCATACTTCTTCTTCCTCCTCTTGATTTTTCTTCAAGTGAGAAATGGAAAAGAAAAGAGAAAAATTAAGTGAGCTAATTATTCTGCATTTTCTACTAATCATTCTTATTAAGTTTAATTAGTGGGTTGATTCATTTTGATGAGATCAATTTGAAGCTATAGCTTGTGTTGGAGTTATCTCAAGGTGGATCATCTTCGGTGAGGAGGTCATCGAGTAAGTTTGTTCCGGGCTTTATAGAGACTAGCTGGAGTCCAAGGAGAAGTGGCTAACGCGCTACAAAGTTTGTAGCCATCTAAACTCTTTGTTTTAGCTTACTAGTTTAGATGCAAATTTAGCTTTTTGGTTTGGTTCTTGGTTTGGGTTTGGTATAGCTCTCTAGATTTTTTAAATTACCGCTTCCGCCGCACTTTAACTCCTACTAGAGGAGCCTAGGAACCCAATAGTGGTATCACAGCCATACCAAAAGACTACAAATTTTTTTGGTGATATAGGAATTCATGAAACCGAAATTTTTCAAAACTAGTTTCAAATTTTTGCACAGAAAGCTCTCATTTTTTCTTGTACCGGAGCTACCAGATTCTTGGTTCGGACCAAGAATTTAGAGTAGGCTCACGATAACCCGAACCCACCCAATTTGAGCTCGATCCGGCCCTGATTCATGGCCAAACCGAGGCCGATTCAGCCCCGCATCAGGGGCTGAATCCGCTACTGGATCAGCCCTAATTTGGGGTTGTTCCAGGGCTGATTTGGCCCTGATGGGGGGGCTGAACCCGCCCCTGATTCAGCTCCATTTTGGGGCCGAATCATGGCTCGGATAGTATGGGGTTTTATAGGGTTATCGGGGTTCGATTTCACGCAAAAATGAGGGGATTTTCATCACCAGGATGAACTTGAAATTCAGTTTTTGGAATTTCAAGTTAGCGATCTCGTGGTTTATAAATTCTAATGTCATAGATCGAATCGAGTAAATCGAAGTGTTTGATTTAGTCGGCTCGAACACGGATACAATAAGGATTTGCGTTGGTAAATGTCGCCTAATTGCTTTGTGATCAATTAGACGAGATTGTGCATTTGTAATTTTGATTGTTGTTAATATATAGTATTGTCGGAATGTGTTAGATTGTCGTGAAATGAATAACCCCCGTGCGGAAGTGTGATGTTGTGATAAGTGTTATTTCCATTCATGCTTATAGCCATGTTGTATATTCATTTGTTCGGGACGAGCTCCAACTTGTAGCCGCCGTTTCCGCTATATGTATATTCTTTGTTTCAGGACTTAGCGGTTCACATATGGCCGTAGTCACCAGTTGATTTATTATTATTTGTTAGGACACGATCAGGTTGCGATCGTTGTTGTCTTTATATAATACAGGTTTAGGATTACCCCACGGAGAAGTGCACAAGAAACCGGGTTCTAGATTGTAGCGGGTGGCCATCTCAAGGAGTTGGGATCGGATCACTCGAGTCTAGGATTGGCGGGTTGCTTTCCGTGCTTGTAGGTGTATAGGACAGATCCGCGGAGGAGTGCTCAAGTCACCAGATTCGAAAAAGTGTTGGGTGGCCCCTTCATGATGATGATGCTGAGTTGCCTCGTTTCTTGGGTTGCCTGGTAGCTTGCTGCACTCGTAGGGGTATGCTTTTGGCTGCGCGCGGGCTATTCACGCGACCGAGGAATGTCATATTTCATTTGATGGCTCGAACAAAACGCGGGATTCCTATGTGATCCGACCATTCCTTTTCTGTGATGTTCATTACTTGCGTGTATGCTTACTTGCCTGTGATGATAATTATCGCTTAGCTGTAATGATGATTATTTGCCTGCGATGTTTTATATGATGATATATGTGATATATATGATATATAAATAAATGCTATATACGTTTTTCTCCTTTGCTAGCCCTTCCCCCGCCCTGTCGTAAGTTGAGTAACGTTACGGTGAAGACCCGGGGCCCCATGGCGAATACAAATGGCATATATGTGCATTCTATTTTATTTTCAAGCTTTTCTATGATTGTATGAGAAGATGCTAGGTAATGTGATTATCTATTTGATAGGATTGCATTGATTCGGATTAATACAAAGATAATAAACCTAAAACACGTCGTAGAAACCAAATTTCAGATATTGTGGTGTTATAGTCGAATCTATTACTTTGCACAGAGGTATTACGTTAGGAATATCCTGCACCTCATTCTACGAGGAAAGAGCTTAGATTCCTTCACAGGGAGTGACCTCTATGGAAAAAAATTGTGTTACTATAAGTTTGCAAATTAAATAACCGTATCCTATTACTTTGCACAGAGGTATACAGTTAGGGATATCCTGCACCTGATTCTATGAGGTAAGAGCCCTGATCCCTTTATGGGAAATCCGCACAAAAGCATGTAAGTATACGATAGGGCCCCGGCCGTCAATCTGACGCCAAATGCGGAATAAAAACTTTTATAACTGGCGCTATGGCATACTATAACCCGGATCTGCCATTGACGCTAAACTAACAAACTGTAAAGAGGGCAGAAAGGTTATACCGAACGATCCGAGTCCTTCGTTCTTTAACCATCATCCCACGCTCCTGTTGCGGCTGCTCCGATCTCGTCGATGTCCGATCTGCTCGTCCAGGTGGCACCACGTCATCGGATCATTAAACGGGCTCCCGCCTCTGACTCGAGGCAACTCGGTCATCAAGTTTGCTAGAAGAGATGACCAAGATTGATGTAGAGAATGAGTAGAACACTTTGTCTCGCTTCGTCCAAAACGATGGACGAATGGTTAATGAAGTTGCCATTTGAGTCGGGTGATGGATTGAAATGAGCTATGAAATTTCCATACACCGAAAACTATCATCTTTTTCAAACAACAACCATCTCAAGTGAGAGTGAGAGTGAGGGGAAGGGCCGGCCATATATCATGAGGTGGGGGTGAGTGTAGGAGGAAAAAGGGGGTGACCACAAGCAAAGCTTATCAAGAAGAAAATATCTTTAAGCAAGAACAAAACTCATTAATGCAAATGGTGACACATAATACACCTCATCTCTCATTTAATGCTAACTACGAATCACTAGCCTAGTCACCTTCCAAGAAGCTTCCTCTCATGACTCACCCTCAAGAAAAGATAAACCCGTATTTAACCGAATGTTAAATACGGCAGATAGAAAACTGGAAACTGGCAACTTCCAAAAGCGATCCCGAAACGAATTTCAGGATAACCCTATAACTGTATAAATATACCCGCATTTGTATTACGACCGAATACAAATGCAACTGAGACAAAGATATTATATCTACTCTGTATAATACATGGATCCGGCTTAAACCAAAGCCCACCAGTATTATCTGCCCGAAATATGACACGTGCGTAAACGCACGTGCATTTTCCGAACCCTGCCATAAAATCATACGGCCTCTACAACGTTTCGCCCGAACTTGGGAAACTATCTGTGGGGGACTCTAATGACTCGTCAGTACCCTGGCAGTGGGTTTAACCACAAGCCGTCAGCGCCACTAGCTGTGCGTAACGGCTGCCCATGTACTGACCTCAAGGGAGGCCGATGAGCGAACTCATCCGGAAACCCTACTGAGCCTAACAGTGACAATGTATATACAGTCCGGTCCGTTCGTCTATGAGTATCGCATATCCGGCCTAGGGGGTTAGTAATGTCAGACCCCCAATAGCTGTATAAGTCGTGTCGGGGACAAGCCCTGAACACCCTGAGAAACTACCGGAGTACCTATCAGTAATTCTCACCTGCCTTGGCCAAGGACTTGGTGTAATGGCTTTCCTAGACACAGCGCGACCTCCACCCCCAATAGCGGGAGAGACGAATCCCCTGCCGATCCGCTCACGTGCCTCCATGTGGCTCGGGACTGTACCTAAAAACTACCTGTTTGCACGACTCCTTTGAGCCGTGGTAGGGTAGAAATCAAAGCACAGTGGGAACTCACACGAGACAAATGACGACCTCAGGTCGATGAACTAACCTGTACACATGTCACCAGGGAACTGCTATCTGACGATATGTATAATACCAACTAGCAGGTTCCCGGCGAGTCCTGTCCGGTGTACTCATAACCCAATGAGCACCTGTATACATCTTAGGTGATCCAACTGACACCAGTGGCTTGTGAGACCGGCCACTGCCCCTCGTCGGGGTCTCGACTGTATACACTAGTCTACTCCGGAGTATCGATGCCCTGTCTCGAAACTCCCACGACTAGGGACCACAATTAAGGATATGCTTATAGAGCACCCAACTCTCACGTATATGATCGCCCTCATACTGTTGGTAATCAAGCAAGATCCTAAGGGCTCTATCAACGTGTAACATGTAATCAGTCAGCTGAACATATACATGACTGATAAAGGCAAACCAGATAGCATACTATCATCTCGAGTAAGACTGTCCTACCGGTATAGGTCCTCCTCAATCATTGCAATCATGTATCTGCGATCCAATAATTGACTTTGAGGGCACTATATCCAACAATCTCCCACTTACACTTAAGGCTAATTATTGCGATGTCGCATACTCACAGCCCGTGTGATACCGAGCACTCAACTCCTCTACTAATCAGTTTCACAAAGCCCGTTCGTAAAACTATTGTGTTCGAGAAATAGCCTCAGTGAGTGGATCCGCCCTGATGTATCTTTCTATGTCTCTCTTAATCTCAAGTTCGCGGAGAAAGCCATCTCCCGAATCGAGTAATACCTGTCTTAGAATATGTCTGGATATCTGATGAGACCTAGTTCATAAATGAACTCCAAATCCAAACTTCTTAAACTGTATCGATAACTGAACCTAATTAGTATCTGGCACCAGGCCTCCCACAGTATCCTCTTGGACCAACTGTCCATAATACTGTCCCTTGTCAGAGGGAAAACTATAACTCTGACAATCACTCTGTCATCCATGTCACCTTTGAAGCCTGGAATGATAACCGTCTCCCGCAGGAGGCTGCCGTCATCAAATCCGTAGAACATGCACTTATGTTCTTAAATTGCTTCCTTATGTTTCTCCAGGATTGGATTAATACAAACTTATTGCATCTAGTGCAAAAACAACATTTGGTGTGGTACTTGACATCTCACGATTGACTCAATTGCCTAAGCAAGTGATCTGCCAATCATGCACATCCCTCTCCCCTTTAGTCTGTAAGACACCTTTAGAGAGGGTGACTCCATCGCCTGCAGGTACACCACCATGCCAGGAGTCATCTATTCTAAAAACCATTAGAATACTGTCAAAGTACCCACATTGGGAAACTACCCAAATCCAGATTTAAAACCATAGATCTAGAAACCAGAATGTCTGATATTATATCCATATCCTGTCTGGAGAATCAACTGTGTGATGACCACAGTACAACCGATCGTAGTATAGGAATTTTACTTCCTACTCTGTGCATGACATCCATAATACTGGGACATCACACCCTACTACCTTCTTAACAGATCCATCTCCTATTCAGATGAAGTCAAACCTATGACTGTCACATCAAAATTAGATGATCAATCTCCGCTATAACTGCTCTAGTCTATAAATAGACATAAGCTACTTGCTCACAATGCTTCCGCTGTACCCACTGACCACAACAACCCTCTGGCAGAATAATATATACGTGCACTTCTAAAGCTAGTTTAGAACGACGCTATACTTAACCTCCTGCCGGGTCTCAAAGTCTGGAACAACAGTAGTGTTAAGTCTGGGTAAGTAAGAACCTCCCTGTCACCGTCCTTGAGGCTACCGGAGTACCACTCGGGTGTCTCAGGTAACCCACCATATCTGCGGAGTAGCTAATGGAATGTCAAACCTGATTGAATCTTTTGGTCCTATTAAATTTTCCATAATCGTTTGCGGTCCTGGAATCACTTCCAGTTCTACCATACTCCCACTACTGTTTTCTGAAAAAAAACATTTTATTAAAACTGTGGCGAGTTAAGAACAATATCACTATTGATCTTCCAAATGGTAGAAAGTCAACCCTCGTCATAACCTGAGCCAACCCACAAACTGCCATTACAGAAACGTGCCATGAGTTATCCAGACTCTGGTTTTAAGCATAAGCCGGACAACTCCCCGTACCTTAACAACGTTAAGATATGAACCATTCTATATCCAATATAGAAACTTTGGCACTTATTTAATTGGAATCAGATTCAAATCATGCAGCTGTCTCCAGTGCATATCAACTTTAATGGAGAGAGGCTAATCAGCATTACTCAACTTAGGAATCCATCCAATTATGAGTAACCTGAAAGAGAAACAAGTTTCTTAAAACTTTTACTATCATCTGAATACCAATCACAAGTATCTACATCTTCGATCTCTTTGAAGAATCCCGATACTTGCGACATCTGGTTCTCTACTTTATTCTTATACCCACAACTTCTCAAAACTTAGACCTTGTATTTCTACGAAACACTTGTCTAAAAACTAGAGAAGACATAAGTAAACAGAACATAGTACGAGGACCTACCCCTTTGTCCTGATGGACACTGGACAACATACAATAGTCTGTATAAGTCCGCTGAGTTGAATAACTCAAAACCTGCGCGTCGTAGGTTGAAAACTGTACCCAGGTGATTTCCTCAAATATCACCAATTACAACGAATTCCGATATAATGAGGATGATCACCTAATTCCCAATAACTTCCTCCCACTCATCATCTGTAAAACCATACAGATGTGAGAATGAAACCTGGTGAATACACACCCTGGAGTAAGTATCTAATCGGGAAAACAGTTTTCCATCAACAATGCACTGAAACATGAAAATGTTTTGTAGGGGTATCCAGGTGTTCATAGTAATGCCTCTTCCATAATCCAATTCATGACTTTAACCGTATATTTCTTTGCCATCTCTCCAAATCCCTTTATTTGTCTTTAGTCGTTACCTTCTGTACACCATCATTAGGCTAAATGGTTTTCTTCCTTCCCTACCGTTCGGCACCAGCCTATGGTTTGGAAGAAGACTATCCAGTAAGCATAATAGGTGTACCCTCCTTAACCTAAGAGTACTCATATCTTGAGAGAATGTGATGATAAAAGCCAACTGAATAATACCTTATTCTTTTAAAGGTGAAATAGGAGTGGCGATGAAGTACGCGGTTTGGTCGTGAATGATAACAGTCGCAATTTACTTTGCCCTCTTTCTAATCCCTTTATTTTGTCTTTACATATTACCTTCTGTACACCCTACTAAGGCTAATTGGTTTTCTTCATTCCCTACCTTTCGGCACCTGCCTATGGTTTGGAAGAAGACTATCCAATAAGCGTAATAGGTGTACTCTCCTAAACCAAGGAGCCATCGCAACCTGAGAGAAGGTGATAATAAAAGACAACTGAATAAACTAATTCTATTTCTCCTGAACCTTGATCCATCCTCGAAGAAGTCCTTTCGAGTTCGTATATAACCATACGATGGATCTATCCAATGGAAGTGGATATCCGTAATAATACGGGGTGTTCTGAGAAATGCAAAGGGTAAAAGAAGGAGTGGCAATGACTTATGCAACTCAGACAATCCAAAAGCCAGTATTTTAAGAAGGTTCGGTCAACTTGGTCCCTGAGTCATAGTCTAGGGTCGGTCAATGGTCGCTGCCAAAGAGAGGGAAAAGAAACACTCTGCGTGCACTCTAACTTAGATCAGAATGGTTATCACTTTATCTAATCCGGAAACCTCCCACTATACTGTCAAATTCTCCTCCAAACCTAAAAGAAGAATCAATCAGGATCGCCCGAAGAGTAAACTAACTCATCAGTAGGAATCGGGATCCAAATCCCATCGCATGATAACGTGACGGAATCCACTCACGTTATCACACTCCAGAAGGTATGCGCATGCCTGACAAGTTTCAGTTTCTTTAGAAACTCCCGATATGATTTTTACCCCATGTTCTTATGACCTTGACGGAAGCCAACAAATCATAAGTCACATGTCAAGTTCTGCCTGTCATTATCTTGTTAATTCGAACCCACCCGTACATACCCTTGACGAAAGCCAACAAGGTAATACGACTGTCCAAAACCAACTCATCTACTTATGCAACAAATGAATACCCCAGCAACTACCAAACACTATGCCTTGACGAAAGCCAACAAACATAGCTTGAATACTACTGACCATCCATAAGAAATGACGGAGGGCTACGGCTGGTTTTTGGCGAAAAACCTTTAACGTAATGAACTTGATCTCGTTGAAGGAACCTGATATCTTTTTATAAAAAATATAGTGGCGAAAACCTTTGCTAAAGAGGCCACTCCCGGTGAAGGGATCTCGGCTCTTCCTCATGGAATGAGGTGCAGGATATTCCACTGAATACCGCGATGCAGAGCAACATGTAATCGACTATAGTGAAGTTATTACCCTGACGCAAACTTCTGCCCAAGGGGTCAGTCCCTGTGAAGGGATATCGGCCCTTGCCCCGTCGAATGAGGTGCAGGACATTCCAACCGAATACCACTGTACAAAACAAAAAGAAACGTCTTTGTAATAACACTTTTTAAAATTGTTCCAACAACTTCCAAACAGGTTTGTTTTACTTTGCATTGATCAGAATCAACGCAGTCCCATCAATTAATCACACCAGAAAAGAACGAAAATAAAATGTACGTATATGCCATCCGCATTCGTCACTGGGTCCCGTCATCACCCGTTAGGTTACTTAACTAACGACAGAGCGGGGACTGAACTAGCGCGGGTGTAAAACATATACAACATCTAATAGTATATATACCAATATACAATAATCGCTCCAGGCGTGATAATATGCAACATTACAGAAAAGTAATAAGCATCACAGAACAATACAGATAATCTAGGATCCCCGGGTTTCACAGAGCCGCTGCTGAAACCCGTCGTTCCCCTGGTGGTGTGGATAGCCTGTGCAATGAAACCTAGACCCCTACAGATGCGGCAAGTTACCCGCCAAAACCTGAAGCGAGGCAGCCCCCTACAGCATAGTGAATAGACTACCCAGCATTTCACGGAATCCGGTAATCTTGGGCACCCCTCCTTGGGTCAACCTGTACCCTCTACGAGTGCGGCAAATAGTCTGCCAATTCTAGAGTGAGGCCCCTCTGCCTCTCAAAGCCATGAGATGCGGACCCGTTGCCCCCCAGAACCCGGCTATCCGTGCACTCCGTCGCGGGGTAAAACCTAGTACAGAAATGAAAAATATGTACAACGGGTACATCGACCTCAACCCGGTCGTGCCCCAAAAGAATATTATACAACAGGCAGTGACGGCAATCCACATGTTGGACGCTCGCCCTGCAATATCAAATGTACAAATAAACCCAAACTGCACTACCATTGCACACTGCTATCCACCACGACAAATCCGCAACATCACAGCACAACACAGAATATCAACGTGAATGTCACGTTCGCAAACCCGTCTAAAAGAACTATAGCAATCAGACGCGGTTTACAGATCAAATGACATTCACGGTCGGAGATATAATGTAAGTACTGTAAACCAACGCGTTTAAATTTCGATCGACTAAATTTTCCGAAGTGGGCCCCACGCAAATCTGCTGTACAGTAAAAAAATCTAGGCCCAAAAGAAATATACCAAAAACCACAATTTAACAAGTCAAGCATACTGAAGAAATTTGCACCACTGATCCTGTATACTGGCCGCGGATGCGCGGTCAAACCCTAGATTTGACCGTGGATCCGCGGCGGTACAGTAAGATCACGTGACCGTATTTTTAGAGTGTGCTTAGAAAACCCTGCTCAATTTTCTGGGATCATCAAAATAATATTTAAACCAGATTTAAAATCGACAGAAACATTGAACTGAAAAATTGTAGTTTTTGAAATCCGGTTCGATCGATGTTTTAAACGCGTTAGCACAAGTTAGTAAAGCTTAATAGCGTGGCTCTGATACCATGTAAGTATACGGTAGCGCCTCGGCCGTCAATCTGACGCCAAATGCGGAACAAAAACTTTTATAACTGGCGCTATCGCATACTATAACCCGGATCTGCCATTAACGCTAAACTAACAAACTGTAAAGAGGGTAGAAAGGTTATACCGAACGATCCGAGTCCTTCGTTCTTTAACCATCATCCCACGCTCCTGTTGCGGCTGCTCCGATCTCGTCGATGTCCGATTTGCTCGTCCAGGTGGCACCACGTCATCGGATCTTTAAACGGGCTCCCGCCTCTGACTCGAGGCAACTCGGTCATCAAGTTTGCTAGAAGAGATGACCAAGATTGATGTAGAGAATGAGTAGAACACTTTGTATCGCTTCGTCCAAAGCCATGGACGAACTGTTAATGAAGTTGCCATTTGAGTCGGGTGATGGAATAAAATGAGCTATGAAATTTCCATACACTGAAAACTATCATCTTTTTCAAACAACAACCATCTCAAGTGAGAGTGAGAGTGAGGGGAAGGGCCGGCCATATATCATGAGGTGGGGGTGAGTGTAGGAGGAAAAAGGGGGGTGACCACAAGCAAAGCTTATCAAAAAGAAAATATCTTTAAGCAAGAACAAAACTCATTAATGCAAATGGTGACACATAATACACCTCATCTCTCATTTAATGCTAACTATGAATCGCTAGCCTAGTCACCTTCCAAGAAGCTTCCTCTCATGACTCACCCTCAAGAAAAGATAAACCCGTATTTAACCGAATGTTAAATACGGCAGATAGAAAACTGGAAACTCGCAACTTCCAAAAGCGATCCCGAAACGAATTTCAGGATAACCCCGTAACTGTATAAATATACCCGCATTTGTATTACGACCGAATACAAATGCAACTGAGACAAAGATATTATATCTACTCTGTATAATACATGGATCCGGCTTAAACCAAAGCCCACCAGTATTATCTGCCCGAAATATGACACGTGCGTAAACACACGTGTATTTTCCGAACCCTGCCATAAAACCATACGGCATCTACAACGTTTCGCCCGAACTTGGGAAACTATATGTGGGGGACTCTAATGACTCGTCAGTACCGTGGCAGTTGGTTTAACCGCAAGCCGTCAGCGGCACTAGCTGTGCGTAACGGCTGCCCATGTACTGACCTCAAGGAAGGCCGATGAGCGAACTCATCCGGAAACCCAACTGAGCCTAACAGTGACAATGTATATACAGTCCGGTCCGTTCGTCTATGAGTATCGCATATCTGGCCTAGGGGGTTAGTAACGTCAGACCCCCAATAACTGTATAAGTCGTGTCGGAGACAAGCCCTGAACACCCTGAGAAACTACCGGAGTACCTACCAGTAATTCTCACCTGCCTTGGCCAAGAACTTGGTGTAATGGCTTTCCTAGACACAGCGCGACCTCCACCCCCAATACCGGGAGAGACGAATCCCCTGCCGATCCGCTCACGTGCCTCCATGTGGCTCGGGACTGTACCCAAAAACTACCTGTTTGTACGACTCCTTTGAGCCGTGGTAGGGTAGAAATCAAAGCACAGTGGGAACTCACACGAGACAAATGACGACCTCAGGTCGATGAACTAACCTGTACACATGTCACCAGGGAACTGCTATCTGACGATATGTATAATACCAACAAGCAGGTTCCCGACGAGTCATGTCCGGTGTACTCATAACCCAATGAGCACCTGTATACATCTTAGGTGATCCAACTGACACCAGTGGCTTGTGAGACCGGCCACTGCCCCTCGTCGGGGTCTCGACAGTATACACTAGTCTACTCCGGAGTATCGATGCCCTGTCTCAAAACTCCCACGACTAAGGACCACAATTAAGGATATGCTTATAGACCACCCAACTCTCACGTATATGATCACCCTCATACTGTTGGTTGTCAAGCAAGATCCTAAGGGCTCTATCAATGTGTAACATGTAATCAGTCACCTGAACATGTACATGACTGATAAAGGAAAACCAGATAGCATACTATCATCTCGAGTAAGACTGCCCTACCGGTATAACTCACCCTCAATCATTGCAATCACGTACCTGTGATCCAATAATTGACTTTGAGGGCACTGTATCCAACAAAGCAGTAGTCTACGTAACTATAAATTTGCAAAACCACTTGGTTCCTATGATGAGATCAAGTTTATTACGTTAAAAAATTTCTTAAAATCCAGTCGTAGCCCTTTGTCATTTCAGGAAGTAGAGTACTTAGTATTCATGCTGCGTTTGTTGACTATAGTTAAGGCGTAGTGTACGGTAGCTAAGTGATATCTTCCTTCTTGCATATGATGCGACTGGTTAGGACAGTCATACGACCTTTTTGACCATAGTTAAGGGTCGTGCTGGTGGGTCTAAAATTGTCATGAAATGACGGGTTGAACTTGACTAGCGACTTATAATTTGTTGACCATAATTAAGGTCATAAGCCGTTGGGGGTAAAAACCAATATCAGGTGTTTCAAGTGTTGAAACTTGTAATGAGATTGCATACCTTCTATGGTGTGGGGTAACTTGTTGACCCTGTCATGATTACCACTCCATGATAATTTGGATCCCGATTTTCACTGTGAGTAATAGTTACTCTCGAGAGATTTTTTACAAATGATCTCGACTAATTCTCCTTTTAGGGTTTGAAGGAGGATTCGACGGAACAGTGGGGGCTATCCTGATTAGACAAATATACCAATGTAATCTTGATGTAATGCACGACAAGTATTTCTTTTCTCTCTCTCTCTCTAGTAGCAATCTAAAACTGATCCTAAAATAAAACTCGTAAACCAAGTTAACCGAAACTTTTTTTTACAATCTCTGGCTTTGGAATGTCATGATTGCCCTATTTCACGACATACTCGCATATGTCCTTACCCCTCCCACTTCCCCATTTGCTTCCTCCAGAATATTATGTATCTGATACAGAGATCCATATTGGTTGGAAGGCCATCGTATAGTTAGATATGAACTCGAAGAAATTATTTCAATTGAGGATGGTCGCAGGTTCTGTAGAAAGTGAATTGTATATGATACAATTTATCTGTCTCTCCTCTCCACCTTATCTTAAATTTGAGAGCTCCTTAAATAAGGGGTTTATACCAGTTACGTTTGTTTCATAGACTTCTTCCGATCCCGATATTGGAGCTGAAAGGAAGGGTAAGAAGAAAACCAACTAGCATAAGTCAGGTATACACAAAATAAGAAAGAAAGACAGCAATAGGGGGACGAAGAGAGCGGAAAGGAAAATGTAACTACTGTTATGACCCTGGGTAGTGAAAGAGACATTACTAGGAATACCCGGCCACCTATTGAAATATTATGATGTTTCATGATTTCTATGTGATTGTAGCCGAAAACTATTTTTCAATTAATTCTGACTCCTAAGTATATAGAAACCGGATTAACATTCGACATATGTAAGTTGTTACAGATGCTGAGATGGATTAGACTATTGGAAAGGTGATTTGATCTTCAATATCGGATGTTGTTGCAATTATTGCTGTTGAGGAAATCACCTGGTTTTTCCTTTCGGCAAACTTTTAGTTTTGAATATCTGTTATTATACACCAAATTTTAAAAACTGATATATCCGTCTCTTTATTTGATAAAGTGGGATATTAATTTTCAAAAAATTATGTTATGAATATTTGCCTTTATCATTTGATGATTGGGTAAGGAGCATTGAACAACAGGATATACATTCTTAACCAAAATACAGTTTTTAAATCAACAACACACGGAGTATGAGTTAGTGAACTCATAGGACTTATACATAATGATGTATGTTGTCCAATGTCCATATGGACAAGTAGTTGGTACTCAAACTTTGTTCTATTTTACATGGGTTCTCTGGTTTTAGACACGCATTCTTATTGAAATGCAAAGTCCAAAGATTTTGAGAAGTTCATAAGATATAGGAATAAAGTAGAGAACCAATTGCCGAAAGTATCATGATTCTTTGAAATGTTCGAAGATGTAGATACCTATGTCAGGTATTCTGTAGTAATCGAGAATTTGATTCTCTCTTAGATTACTCATCCGTTGGTACGCTCCATGATGAGTAATGCTGAATCGCCTTTTTCAATAAAGAGATGCACTAGAAATAGATGCATATCAATTGATACTGGTTTCACCTAAATCTGTCACGACCCGAAATATTAGCTCGTGACCGGCACTTAAATCACGCAACGTCTAAAGGCGTAACGTAATTCAAGTAAGCTGAAACCCAAAAATCTAAACCTTTTTAAGAAAGTAAAGGAGGTGAAGTTTTGAAATAATGGTATAATGAAATCATATTTCTAAAATGCATAGAAAAGGAACATGAATAATGCAAGTGAAATTTACTAGTTTGAAAAACATATTTCGTCTTTTGAAAATTTGGGCAGCACCTCCTTTGTATATTTTGATCCAAAACCACAATACATAATAAGAATAATGGCATCCCCAAGCGGGAGCTAGCTCTTCGCCAAACGGCTGATCACAACCACGCAAAACAATATATATATATATATATATAAATATATACATACGACGCCCAACGGCGAAGATCACCACAAAGATAAGGAAAAGCAAGACATAAAAGCCACAAGTAGAGGAAAACCCCTAGCTCTAAGTCTCGCAACCAAAATCTCGCTAAGTCACATAACTTATACAATTTACTAATTTTGATTGATGGAGTTGACTAGATACAATATGAAATATAAATACAAGAGTGGGTACGATACAAATGCCCCACCTACCAATGCAAAACACCCAAATGAAGCTATGAGCCAGCGATGCCGCTACGGATCCATGCGATCAACCTACAAGAACTGTGGCACAACGGGGGTGAGTTGCCAACTCGTGAGTAGAAAAACATCTACAAGCAGAAATCGAATAAACAATGACTCCTAAGTCAATTATATCATAAAGGTAATACTATGATATCTAGGGTGATCGGGTCTGTACATGTGCCAATACTAATATTAATATCAATCAGCATGTGGATATCATCCAACAATATAATCAATGTATGTATGTATGTGGATCTCGTCCAACCATATAACCAATATCTGTATGCACGTAAATATTATCAAAGAGTGTGCATGAAAGTATGAGGATATAAATCAAAGGTGTCCCTAGCGACACATCAAAATTATAGAACCTGGGTGTCCAACATCGACACCCGAAAATATCATGAAACCCATGCCCAGCATCGACACGTTAATCCTCATATCTTGGGCTCCGTCAGCCCGGATCGGCCCACGGGCTCCGTCAGTCCAGATCGGCCCATATCATCTCTCGACTCCGGTCGGTATCCTCCAGATATCCGCCAGGCCTAACCAATCACCGGTAGGTAGCGGTCCCTCTGCCATGCCCATCGCCATCCACACGAAATCTCTCTCTCGCCCCGGGGTACCATACCGGGTCACCATGTACCCGCAAACGGAATCATCCGCCTCCTCGAATCGGGTTTCACATGTCACTCTCAGAATCGAGAAAACACATGGTGGACGCACTACAATATCATATCAAGAGAAACCGAGTTTTTAAAACAGTACATATTTTCTTTTGAAATAGCCACGGTTCTCAAATCCAGAAATCTCATGAAAATAGCATATCTCAATGCGTAAAATCATAAAACATGATGTATGCGACATATGATAAAAATGTAAGCATATCCGAATATCATGCAACATGGAACAGTGATATGATATATTTAGGGAAAACCGTTCTTTTAAATGGATCCAGTTTTGAAAATATATTATGCAGTTCCCAAATCTCCAAAATCGAATGCAATATCGTATAAAGGTGCATATGTGTATATACGCAAGTTTGGACGTACAAATGTGTATGTCCGCAAGTATGGTGTAACATATGTACGTATGCCAATAAGGATGTAAAAGTTGCATATACGCAAGCATAAGTGTACAATATGTATGTATGCTAATATGGATGTACAAGTGGTATATACACACGTATGTTATGCGAAAAGTCATATCATGATGCAGCAATCCTACTGTGTAGTGACATGGCAATTATCGATGATGAAGTGTGTGAGCCTACAATCTGTGTACGTGTAACATACGCATCATCGATAATGGTGCAGGTGTACTATCACAGGTATAAGTAATGCAATGCGCATAACATGAATGCAGCATAAGGTAAATCATATGCAAATGCTGACGGGTATACGTATCTAGCATGACCGAGTCGGTGAATCTATCCATCGGCATCTAGCCACACAATGCCATGTACGGTATAATCCATCGTACGGCATCTTCTAGTCAAGGGTATGGATCAATCATCAAGTCAAACTCATCACGTACGGAAAATCATCGTACGGCGGCATTAAAACATTTGGGATCCTATCATCCTATACGACAATGAGGGGTACGGATCTAACGTGTCGTACGACATATCACACATGATTCACGACATTCTATATATATCTATATACCTATGTCCCAAGTCACATCCATAACAATCTCATATCAGGGGACCGGCAAGGTATCAATCATCTCAATCGACTCGCATCCGTATACCAACATATCATCATATCACATGTCAAATCGTATTCTCTTTTCATCGCATCTATCTCTCACACAATGTCAACTTTACCAATACATTCTACCTTTACTATAAGCATAAGTATCTAATCTAACATACATACCCGAACCATACAATCAATTTTTTTTTAAAAGAAGCGAATCGTAGTTTTGAAAGTAGGGGCTACGGTGTTTTTAAGGAAAAGATATCATTTGAAAATCCGTAACATCCATCACGGTACATGTTTAAAAGATGCATACGATTCTTTAGTTTGGAAAATAGGTATGGTTCGGATGACACATCTACGTCGTCTATCTAGTCCTATAGTACCCTAAACGGCAATATCGTCAAACGTCATCCTCAAATTCCGTCATCACATACTTGCCGTATCATATCGCTTCTAAGTATCCTTTAGTTTCAATTATGGTTCTCTAACTACCTTTTAACTCTATCTAGTTTTCTATTAAAGGTTTCATTAACCATTACTATGAATCGGTTCCATCAAGGACTTGCGGGGGTGCTATACGCCATCCACCCGACTTCCCCAGTGGATATAGATCCACTCACCTTGGTTCTTGATTGCCGAAGTCGATGATGCCATGCTCCGTCGCCTCGGAATCCACGCGAAGGTACCTACAATAATACACAATCGCAATCGTTTATTAAAATCGAATCCAGAAAACCGATACGGCACACGGTGCGCTCATAGGTTAGAACCTATGGCCTACGCGTGCAAAAGCAATCAAACTACCCTTGTTGTCGACGTACAAACATCCAACAACCCAAAACAAATCCAAATAGCAAAACCAAACATTTCAAAATACGGAAAACATATCCAAAAACACCGCAATGTGCTCCCAGATTTTGACTCAGGTCAAACTTGCCAATTTTGCATATGGGGTTGCTCTAGATATCACCTAAGGGACCCACCAACCAAAAATCAACAAATTCCACCAAAATTGGGCTGCAAATTATGGCCATAATGAATAAATTTGCGGACGGATTTTGGAATTTTGGTCTCAGGTTTCAGGGGTTGCTTCATAATCACCTGCACATATCTCTGCCAAGGGAATTTATTTTATGGTGGTCTCAGGTCATCCTAGATTCCTATATACCATCACTAAATCCACAAAAACCCGATATTGACGAATCTAAAGTTCGTATTTTGGGGTTTGGTCACTGGTCCAGGTCATGAAGTGGTCTCTAGGACCTTGTAACAGCCACTAGGCATCCCCCAATCCATACAACACTCAAACCCCTCTATAGGAATTTCTAAGTTCACAAATCCATCACTAAACGGCTTCTAAACTTAAACAAAATGCTAGGAAATCAAAACTACACTAAATGGAAGAAGATATACCTCATGGATGCAACTCAAGAAAACCCATATTTTGCCAATGCCGCTAAAATCCCACTTTTCTTGGTCCATTGTGTAGAGGAGAAGGAGGGGATCAACTTTTGTGAAGAGGGTTTAGGGTTTTGCGGAGTATTTTGATAAGGATCTAGCGTTGAGGGTGGAGGGAAGTGAGGAGGAAGAAGATGAATGAAAAATATGAGAAGGGGAAAAGAATGGCTGCCCTCTCTCTCTCTCCTACTCTCACTCTCTCTTATTCCCACCCTCCTTTTCTCTCTCCAACCACTCTCTCTTTTTAACCCTTTTCTTTTTCTTTTAAAACCAAACAATGTAATACCCTAAAAAAATATAAGAAAACAACATATAACCAAAATACAATATGACATGGTGCACCAGCCATGAAAAACTGTAGAAACACAGATTTGGCTTAATCGCGATTAGCGGTGCACTAATCGGTTTTTTATCCAAACTGCATATAATAAATTTTAAAAATACCAAATCCTTTAAATATATTATTAAATGAATAAATCATTTTAATTTCCATTTATTTCATAATTATTGGTATATATTTATACCCTTTTTCGAAAACCCCAATTTCGCAAATCGGGCAGTTTTCGGGGAATATATTATTTTAATATTAAATTCCAAAAATAATATTTTATATTTTCTGAAAGGTTACAATCTTCCCTCTTTAAATAAATTAGGTCCCCGGATTTAAATTTAAACCCCCAAATACCAAAACATTTCAATAATCAACTCAAAAAACGGGGCTCCGAAATCACGGAAGATACAGAAATAGCACGACGTATCGCGTGCGCCTGAAAACGAGTATAAACTCAAAATTGAACTCCATCAAGCGTCACGAAAATCATCGGATTTGCACGCATATCCTCGGAGTTACAGTGGAGATACAGATCTCGAAGTCCACTACTGAAATCCAATATACACTAGTCAAATAGAATAACATGTATATAATACGCATCCTTGAAAAACCCCAAAATTTGAATAAAATACATGCAAAATCCTTTCTGGATCGCCGTGTGATGCGTAACTCACGGCATAAGTGATGGACGCTCATTTGTAGAATAGTAAATATAGTTCCATATATGTTTTGCTCAAATATACGTTCCGTCTTTATTGAAATAATCCAACAAGATTTTCCTTTATAAACGTTCGTGTCGCTCACGGACACGTAAGAAATAGCGAGAGTATAGCTCCATTTGAAAACCCTCTTGGTAATCTTTTAATGCATGCAAGGTACTCAGGTACTGTCTTCAGATTAGTCATGTTTGGCCATATATAATATGGTGCCCAAAACGAAAATAAAGTGCTCAAAAGCAAAATCAGCCTCAAAAGGCATATCCAACAATCACATGCGTCTGATGCGTACGGAAATCAAATCCAAATATAGGTGCCACAATATGCACAAAAGCAAAACTAAATACAATGGGTGTGCACGAAAGTATCTATCCAGTGCAACGGGTGTGCACGACCACAATATCAATGCACCTAGAGTGCACGAAAATCTCAATCCAGTGCAACTAACGTGCATGAATAAAAATCCCAAATCGAGTGCATCCAGTGTGTACAAAATCACATCTCATATCATGTGCCTAACATGCACAAAATTCCAAATCAGGTGCATCCATCATGCATGAAAGAAATCTAAATCAAGTGCATCCAACATGCACGAGTAAAAATCTCACTCAAGAACATCCGATGCGCACAAAAATCCAAAATCAAGCGCCTAATATGCGCAAAATCCAACCAAAGCACGTCAGGTTCGTAAAGAACATCTAGAGCCGTAGCATGCACAAAAACGAAAATCAAGTACAAACGCGCACGAAAATACAAATCTGGTAAAACGAATGCTCAGGGCCATAAATCGGGTGCAACCAAAGTACGTAGTATAAATCCAGTGCGACAAATGCACAAATACCCGTCCGGTGCAACAAATGCAAGAAATGCAGATCTAGTGCCACTAATGTACGAAATACGAATCTGGTGCAGCAAATGCACAAAATACAAATACAGTGCATCCAGTGCACGAAATACAAATCCATAACTCAAATACATCTAAGAATGACACCGAGTGTACCAAGGTGTATAAATCAAAAACGTGTGCAACTACGAGCACAAATCCGTATCAATGCACTACAAGCACATATGAGCTATACCGAGTGCAAAAATCACATCATCCGTATGAAATCCACGAAATCATAAACACATGCTACGAAGGTACAAAATCGACATCAAACGCAATAGGCATGCACAAATTGCAAATCAGCACAACAGTGTATAAAATATATATCAGGTGCGATAACTATGCGCAAAAATGTAAATACCCAGTAGGTGCAGCCATGGTGCACGAAAACGATATCATGAACTCAATCCTCAAAACTCAAATCCAAGTGATATAAGCGTGATACTCGGATCACAAACGCAAATCGCAACAAATGACATTGAGGTAAATCTCCTACAATGTCGAAAAATAAATCAGTGCGCCTAAAACCGGCAGAACAAGAATATCCGCTTGCCTCCTGCTCACGGTCTGGCGTCCTCTATCTCTGGGTCTTCATTCCTCTGTGGATTACCAATCTCGCAATCTATTGGCTCATCGGCCCTGTCGGGTGTGGTAACGGAAATGATTCCGTTCTGGCACTTCTCTGGTCATCTCTTGGCCAAGTATCACGACCACTCGTAAAGCAGCACGTTACTGGCGTTGGCCTCTGGCTCTCTGAATACACGTGACACAACTGATCCTGGGTGCAAATCGCATTGCAGCAGTGTCCTGGAAGGAATCCTGCTCAAGGTCTCTTCCGATCTCACCTATGCCTAACTATACGGAGGTTGGTACTCTTACATAATCTTTTCTCGTTTTCTGGACATCTACGTGTTCCGCACACATTTCCTTGGGAACTGGCCGCATCCTAACGCCTCTGTAAGCATTTCAGATCTCTGATCTCGACGGGGAGTAGCAACAGCTCGTCAGCATCGCGCATGAACCACTGGCTCCACTCGACTTTATCATCGTCCGCTTCGACGTCATGTCTTGTTGTCTGCGTACTGCTACTGTTCTCGGCCACGGTCAATCCGAAGTCTCTCACACGGACTCGAAGTCACGAACTGGGTATCTTCATCACTATGTAGAAGATATCTGGCCGATCATGTCCTCGGGAACTCGTCCCAACCATCGGAGGAATACTCAATACTCGTCCGTTCTCGATCAACTCACAACACATCTGGGTGAGATCCTTTATCCGAAGCTGGTCAGCTTGCTGATCTCTTATCACATGATAATCGTATGATGCTAAGTTTTTCGATCGAGTCATCAAAGTCCTAAAATTTTCCGAAAGCTCAACACTTGAGCACAGTCTAAAAATATCTGGTACATACCACAGTACCTCTGGACCAGCCGTAGAAGGGCAAACCCAAGCCTCACTGATGGCACCGCTAAACTGCCACAAACCCTAAGGTTCAAAAGCAGTTCCATGGTCATCATGTCGAGTTAGGGTTTCATTCTTCTAGAGGGTCCACAGAATTACCTGCATGTTCCTCCGAACACTTTAAACTTGGGAAAAATGGGTTTCTGACACTCGCTCGAACTTTTTAGCTTCGCCTAGACGACATGTGAATACCCATCATCCGCATGCTAAACAATGCCTCAATCCTCCAGGAAAGACAATACATCAACGGTCATCTCTGGGTCGGTCTGCTCTAGATCTCAGTAAGACACTCAACACTGGAAATCTGCAACTCAACTGGGCCAGTGTCGGCGTATCAACCTGACGAATCACCTTCGTCTCTCAACTCGGAATAGACTAGCTATCACCTGGTGCATCTCTGCTTGGAAGCTCCAGCGATCTCAGCTCGTAAGCCCTGGACGCGACATCCCATCATCTTAGCAACAGCTGGGTCATCTGTCTACACGATAGATGACATCACAATCTCTAAGGTAGGCTGTACATCAACAGCCCTCTCACAACTGGCAGCTCTAACAATGGCCTGATCATCCGGTGCAAAACCAAACACTCGCCTTATCCGAGAGGTCACAATACAAACACTAACTCGAGACGTTCCCGTGTCACCAGAAAACACGATGGTCGGTCATCGTCCATGACGAGCTCGCCCTGACCGCAATCCTTGCAGCAGCTCAAACTGCGCTCAAACCATGGTGACAGGAACCTCAATCAAGTATCGAAGAGAGCAAATCAACGGCAAGAAAGGAAACGACAGATCCAGAATGGATACATGATCATAAGAAGGAACAACATCAATGGGAGTATGATCATGGAAAGGAATAAAATCATGGATCTCAAATGGATGTATAATCATGGTTATGAAGAGAATCATAGATCTCAAAATATGTACATCCTAAGGTTTCTTAAGTGGAGTATCGTATCGTAAATATGCCGCGGAACATACGTACAGTACGTCACTTTACTCAAGCTACCTACTCCATCAATCAGGGTTAGCCTATGAAATGAAAGTTTGGGTCTAATACCCCCCCCCCCCCGTTCAAGTCTAAGTTCCGTAAGGTCAAGCCTAGGTTCCGAAATACATACCCGCCCTAGACTCCGCATAGTCAAACATAGACTCGAACCAAGGTTAAACCTAGCGCTCTGATACCAACTTTGTCACGACCCAAAATATTAGCTCGTGACCAGCACTTAAATCACGCAACGTCTAAAGGCGTAACGTAATTCAAGTAAGCTGAAACCCAGAAATCTAAACCTTTTTAAGAAAGTAAAGAAGGTGAAGTTTTGAAATAAAGGTTTAATGAAATCAAGTTTTTAAAATGCATAGAAAAGGAACATGAATAATGAAAGTGAAATTTACTAGTTTGAAAACGTATTTCGTCTTTTGAAAATTTAGGCAGCACCTCCTTTGTATATTTTGATCCAAAACCACAATACATAACTAGAATAATGGCATCCCCAAGCGGGAACTAGCTCTTCGCCAAACAACGGATCAAGACCACACAAGACAATATATATATATATATATATATATATATACACGACGCCCAACTGCGAAGATCACCACAAAGATAAGGAAAAGCAAGACATAAAAGCCACAAGTAGCGTAAAACCCCTCGCTCTAAGTCTCACAACCACAATCTCACTAAGTCTCATTACTTATACAATTTACTAATTTTGATTGATGGAGTTGACTAGATACAGTATGAAATATAAATACAAGAGTGGGTACGATACAAATGCCCCACATACCAATGCAAAACACCCAAATGAAGCTATATGCCAGCGATGCCGCTACGGATCCATGCGGTCAACCTGCAAGAACGGTGGCATAACAGGGGTGAGTTTCCAACTCGTGAGTAGAAAAACATCTACAAGCAGAAATCGAATAAACAACGACTCCTAGGTCAACTATATCATAAAGCTAATACTATGACATCTAGGGTGACCGGGTCTATACATGTGCCAATACTAATATCAATATCAATCAGCATGTGGATATCATCCAACAATATAATCAATGTATGTATGCATGTGATCTCGTCCGACCATATAACCAATGTCTGTATGCACGTAAATATCATCAAAGAGTGTGCATGAAAGTATGAGGATATAAATCAACGGTGTCCCTCGCAACACATCAAAATCATGGAACCTGGGTTTCCAACATCGACACCCGAAAACATCATGAAACCCGTGTCCAGCATCGACACGTAAATCCTCATATCTCGGACTCCGTCAGTCCGGATCGGCCCATGGGCTCCGTCAGTCCAGATCGGCCCATATTATCTCTCGACTCCGGTCGGTATCCTCCGGATATCCGCCAGGCCCAACCAATCACCGGTAGGTAGCAGCCCCTCTGCCCGGCCCATCGTCATCCACACGAAATCTCTCTCTCGCCCCGGGGTACCTTACCGGGTCCACCATGTACCCGCAAACGGAATCATCCGCCTCCTCGAATCGGGTTTCACTTATCACTCTCAGAACCGAGAAAACGCATGGTGGACGCAATGAAATATCATATCAAGAGAAACAAGAGAAACCGGGTTTTTAAAACAGTACATACTTCCTTTTGAAATAGCCACGGTTCTCAAATCCAGAAATCTCAGAAAAACAGCATATCTCAATGCGTAAAATCATAAAACATGAATTATGTGACATATGATAAAAATGTAAGCATATCCGAATATCATGCAACATGGAACAGTGATATGACATATCAAGGGAAAACCGCTATTTTAAATGGATCCAGTTTTGAAAATATATCATGCGGTTCCCAAATCTCCAAAATCGAATGCAATATCGTATAAAGGTGCATATGTGTATATACGCAAGTATGGACGTACAAATGGGTATGTCCGCAAGTATGGTGTAACATATGTATGTATGCCAATAAGGATGTACAAGTGGCATATACGCAAGCATGAGTGTACAATATGTATGTGTGCCAATATGGATGTACAAGTGGTATATACGCATGTATGTTATGCGAAGAGTCATATCATGATGCAGCAATCCTACTAGGTAGTGACATGTCAATTATCGATGATGAAGTGTGTGAGTCTACAATCTGTGTACGTGTAACATACGCATCATCGATAATGGTGCAGGTTGTTCGAAGAACTCATCTGCAAGTCAAACTCATCAAGTCAAACTCATGTACAGACCCAGGCATCCTCTAGTCAAGGGTATGTCAAACTAATCACGCATGGAAAATCATCGTACGGCGGCATTAAAACATTTGGGATCCTATCATCCTATATGACAATGAGGGGTACGGACCTAACGTCTCGTACGACATATAACACATGATTCATGACATTCTATATATATCTATATACCTATGTCCCAAGTCACATCCATAACAATCTCATATCAGGGGACCGGCAAGGTATCAATCATCTCAATCGACTCGCATCCATATACCAACATATCATCATATCACATGTCAAATCGTATTCTCTTTTCATCGCATCTATCTCTCACACAATGTCAACTTTACCAATACAGTCTACCTTTACTATAAGCATAAGTATCTAATCTAACATACACACCCGAACCATACAATCAGTTATTTTTAAAAGAAGCGAATCGTAGTTTTGAAAGTAGGGGCTACGGTGTTTTTAAGGAAAATATATCATTTGAAAATCCGTAACATCCCTCACAGTACATGTTTAAAAGATGCATACGATTCTTTAGTTTAGAAAATAGGTATGGTTCGGATGACACATCTACGTCGGCTATCTAGTCCTATAGTACCCTAAACGGCAATATCGTCAAACGTCATCCTCAAATTCCGTCATCACATACTAGCCGTATCATATCGCTTCTAAGTATCCTTTTGTTTCAATTATGGTTCTCTAACTACCTTTCAACTCTATCTAGTTTTCTATTACCGGTTTCATTAACCATTACTATGAATCGGTTTCCATCAAGGACTTGCGGGGGTGCTATATGTCATCCACCCGACTTCCCCAGTGGGTATAGATCCACTCACCTTGGTTCTTGCTTGCCGAAGTCGATGACGCCATGCTCCGTCGCCTCGGAATCCACGCGAAGGTACCTACAATAATACACAATCGCAATCGTTTATTAAAATCGAATCCGGAAAACCGATACGGCACACGGTGCGCTCATAGGTTAGAACATATGGCCTACGCGTGCAAAAACAATCAAACAACCCTTGTTGTCGACATACAAACATCCAACAACCCAAAACAAATCCAAATAGCAAAACCAAACATTTTAAAATATGGAAAAGAGAGCCAAAAACACCCCAATGTTCTCCCAGATTTTGACTAAGGTCAAACTAGACAATTTTGCATATGGGGTTGCTCTAGATATCACCTAAGGGACCCACCAACCAAAAATCAACAAATTCCACCAAAATTGGGCCGCAAATTACGGCCATAATGAATAAATTTGAGGTCGGATTTTGGAATTTTGGTCTCGGGTTTCAGGAGTTGCTTCATAATCACCTGCACATATCTCTGCTAAGGGAACTTATTTTATGGTGGTCTCAGGTCATCCCAAATTCCTATATACCATCACTAAATCCACAAAAACCCGATATCGACGAATCTAAAGTTTGTATTTTGGGGTTTGGTCACTGGTCCAGGTCAAGAATTGGTCTCTAAGGCCTTGTAACAGCCACTAAGCGTCCCCCAATCCACACAACACTCAAACCCCTTTCAAGGAATTTCTAAGTTCACAAATCCATCACTAAACGACTTCTAAACTTAAACAAAATGCTAGGAAATCAAAACTACACTAAATGGAAGAAGATATACCTCCTGGATGCAACTCAAGAAAAACCATAGTTTGCCAATGTTGCCAAAATCCCATTTTTCTTGGTCCAATGTGTAGAGGAGAAGGAGGGGATCAACTTTTGTGAAGAGGGTTTAGGGTTTTGAGGAGTATTTTGAGATGGATCTAGGGTTGAGGGTGGAGGGAAGTGATGAGGAAGAAGATGAATGAAAAATATGAGAAGGGGAAAAGAATGGCTGCCCTCTCACTCTCCAACTCTCACTCTCTCTTATTCTCACCCTCATTTTCTCTCTCCAATCACTCTCTCTTTTTAACCCTTTTCTTTTTCTTTTAAAACCAAACAATGTAATACCCCAAAACAATACAAGAAAACAACATATAACAAAAATACAACATGACATGGTACACTAGTCATGAAAAACTGTAAAAACACAAATTTGGCTTAATCGCGATTAGCAATGCACTAATCGGGTTTTTATCCAAACTGCATATAATAAATTTTAAAAATGCCAAATCTTTTAAATATATTATTAAATGAATAAATCATTTTAATTTCCATTTATTTCACAATTATTGGTATATATTTATACCCTTTTTCGAAAACCCCAATTTCGCAAATCGGGCAGTTTTCGGGGAATATATTATTTTAATATTAAATTCCAAAAATAATATTTTATGTTTTCTGAAATGTTACAAAATCAGTGCCTCAAATTCTACATGAGATAAAGAATGGGTTATCATCTTAAAATTGTTAAGATGTTGAGTTGTCCGGCTTATGCTCTTGGGAACTCACTCACGCACGCAAACACATATGTTTTGGAAAGGGAAACGTTTTAAGGAAATGGATTGCGCAAGCGAGATCGTTCTCATTTTAAAATTTATAAACCGCAAGTGCACGGCGCGTTGTAGCAAGCCGGCAAGTACGGGTAAATCCCCAGGGAATTGTGTACTGGGTCTTGTTATTTAAGGTTCAACAAATAACGAATTGGTTGGTTTGGCACTAAAACTAGAAAGAATACGAAAACAAAGAAAATAAGTAAGTAAGAAAATGGCCATGGCGTTGGCTCGGATGGTCGAGTCGCGACGATTCCTTCGACTCTCCTTTAATTATGAGTTGTCCGTCCTTACGTCGATCCCGGCATGAAGCATGATTTGTCAAGACGGTTGCGAAGCACAAATCATCAAATTCCGATATTCGCCGCGAAACACGAAACGAGTCTGTTTTGTTCACTTACCGTTTGTATGTCCAAACTTGAGGTATCAACGCTAAGCACAAGGTTTAACAAGCATACACCAACATCATAGATACAAGTTAGTGAGTGAGAGTAAATGATTCTAGTGTTGAGTTTGCTAAGTGTTGTTATAGTATATCGTATATGAAACCAAGAGATTGTCAAGCTCTTGATCACAAAATTCCATATCTAAACTTAGCAAACTTAACACCAACTTGATTTTAACTTAAACATTGAAATGGGGAAAGGGAGTGAATATGGTATATGAGGAGGTTACAAAGAAACCATGTATCAAAATACTATACCACATCAATATATAAAAAATCTTTAAGTTAGAATCATATATATAAGCACTTTAAACATTAACAAGAAGAGGAGGAGGCAAAGCCTTCCATCTCACATCCTCACCATAACCACAACCAAAGATATTAGTTAAGCATGATAAAAAGAAAAGCAAGTAAGAACAAGAAGCAAGTAAACAAAGAAACACAAATATTATTAACACTTGAAGAAGTTTAGGTACAAAATATTGGTAACTTATTCAACCTCCATAATGAAGCTCTTCAAAGAAAGGTTCAAGAGGGAAGAAGAAGAAGAAACCAAGTTGAAGCCCACTCATCTCTCAAGCTAAACTAAAACTCAACAAAACTAAACAATATATGTGAGAGACCTTCCCTTTCTCATTGATCTGGCTTTAATAGGCACCAAAAAGGATTAAACAAGTAATAAAATTAAGGTGATGTGACTGCAAAGGAGGGACAGAAGAAAGATGGGGACAAACGGGGCAAGGGGGCCGACGAGCTCGAATATTTAGAGGGTGTGGACGGCCAAAATCCAAGCACATGGGCTCGTCTTGATGTGGTGGTCACGTGTCAAATACTACATCATCTTGATGCTGTTTGATTTGTCTAAAATAACCCGGTTTGCATACAGAGATTTGGAGGGAAACTTCAAGCAATATATGCCATCAAAACTTTTTACATTTATTACCCATCACACCACTCATGTGCTTACTATTAGTTATATGTATGCCCTATAGGCCATTACTGTACATGCGATGTATTTTGTAGTGGATGCTTGGACATATATAAAGAGGACTTTCTTGCTCGACATAATAGCATGCTATCTGGTTGCACTTTATCTTAACATGTACACTTATTGTCTCTCTATTACATGTTGATAAACCCCTTAGGATGAGTACTTGACTACCAGGATTATGATGCAGATCATACTAGTGGGGCAGAGGTAGTCGGCAAGTACATCCTTCAAATGTTCCTAGTCGTGGGGGTATCGAGACGGGGCATCGATATTTCAGAATAGACTAGAGTATACGCTTCTCGACCCATATGATGGGCGATGGATGATACCATATCCAATGGTGTTTGACATCAGAGAAGGTATACAGGTGCTCAGTGGAGACTGGGTACACTGAACGAACTCGCCGAGAACTCGTAGAGGGTATTATACCTATCGTCAGATAGCAGTTCTCTGGTGGCACTGGTACAGGTTAGTCTGTCGACCCGATATCGTCATAGAGTCTTGTGTAATTCCCACTGTGCTTTGATTTCCACCATACCATGTTCAAGTGATCGTGAAAAAAGTTGGTTTTTAGGTACAGTCCTGAGTCACATGGAGGCAATGAGCGATAGGTGGGGATTCGTCTCTCCCGGTATTAGGAGTTGATGTTGCGCTATGCTCGATTGGCCATAAGAGGAAATCTCTGGCCACGGTTGCTGAGATTTACTTGTAAGTGTTATCAGTAGTTTCTCGAACCGTTATGGACCTTGCATCGGCATGACTTATCAGGCTATTGGGGTCTGACTTTTTACCACCCCCAGACTGCGATATGCGACATATCTGACGAAGAGACCGGACTGTACGGTAGTGTTACCGATTGGATTTGCAGGAGTATGAGCAGGCTTGCTTGTTGATATTCTGATCGCTCAAAACCCGGGTGGCCGTTACGTTTAGCAGGCCGCTTGCGGCTTATGGGTGTTTGATGTGATCATCACCTACTGCCGGCGTATTGACGAGTCTTTAGAGTCCTACACAGAGATTTCCTGGTTCATGCGAAACGTAGTAGGAGCACATATGTGATATGTGCATGACCGAGATTAATGCGCGTATGTGATACCGCATTCTATTCTCGCGATATGTGATATCGGTGGGTTATATGTGATATAGCCGGGTTATCGGATCAAGTGTTGATTCGATAAGTTGCTACATTTGATATTAGCCGGTTGTATATGATATAGCCGGATTATTGAATCAAGTGTTGATTGAATAATTTAATGTATAATTATATATTTGATATATTGAATTACATTAACTAATATTAGCTCACTTAAACATTTCCTTTTTCTCACTTGTGTGCATATAGTATATATGTGATATATATTAATGTACATTTTATTTGTGTCATACTTGGTGCCACATGCTTCATGTGTGTATGAGATGTTGGATATAGTGCCCTCAAAGTCAATTATTGGATCGCAGGCACGTGATTGCAATGATTGAGGAGGACCTATACCAGTAGGACAGTCTTACTCGAGATGATAGTATGCTATCTGGTTTGCCTTTATCAGTCGTGTATAGGTTCAGGTGACTGATCACGATTACACTTTGATAGAGCCCTTAGGATCTTGCTTGACTACCAACAGTATGAGAGCGATCATATACGTGAGAGATGGGTGGTCTATAAGCATATCCTTAATAGTGGTCCCTAGTCGTGGGAGTTTCGACACAGGGCATCGATACTCCGGAGTAGACTAGTGTATACAGTCGAGACCCCGACGAGGGATGGTGGCCGGTCTCACAAGCCACTGGTGTCAGTTGGATCACCTAAGATGTATACATGTGCTCATTGGGTTATGAGTACACCGGACAGGACTCGCCGGGAACCTGCTAGTTGGTATTATACATATCGTCAGATAGCAGTTCCCTGGTGAAATGTGTACAGGTTAGTTCATCGACCTGAGGTCGTCATTTGTCTCGTGTGAGTTCCCATTGTGCTTTGATTTCTACCCTACCACGGCTCAAAGAAGTCGTGCAAACAGGTAGTTTTTGGGTACAGTCCCGAGCCACATGGAGGCACGTGAGTGGATCGGCAGGGGATTCGTCTCTCCCGGTATTGGGGGTGGAGGTCGCGCTGTGTCTAGAAAAGCCATTACACCAAGTCCTTGGCCAAGGCAGGTGAGATTTACTGGTAGGTACTCCAGTAGTATGTTCAGGGCTTGTCTCCGACACGACTTATACAGCTATTGGGGGTCTGACGTTACTAGCCCCCTAGGCCGGATATGCGATACTCATAGACGAACGGACCGGACTGTATATACATTGTCACTGTTAGGCTCAGTAGGGTTTCTGGATGAGTTCGCTCATCAGCCTCCCTTGAGGTCAGTCCATGGCCAGCCGTTACGCATAGCTAGTGCCGCTGACGGCTTGTGGTTAAACCCAATGCCAGGGTACTGACGAGTCATTAGAGTCCCCCAAAGATTGTTTCCCAAGTTCGGGCGAAACGTTGTAGAGGCTGTATGGTTTTATGGCAGGGTTCGGAAATTGCACGTGCGTTTACGCACATGTCATGTTTCGGGCAGATAATACTGGTGGGTTTTGGTTTAAGCCGGATCCATGTATTATACAGAGTAGATATAATATCTTTGTCTCAGTTTCATTTGTTTTCGGTCGTAATACAAATGCGGGTATATTTATACAGTTACGGGGTTATCCTGAAATTCGTTTTAGGATCACTTTTGGAAGTTGCCAGTTTCCAGTTTTCTATCAGCCGTATTTAACATTCGGTTAAATACGGATTTATCTTTTCTTGAGATGAGTGTGGATGCTTCTAGAAGGTTCTAGAAGTGGTGAGGTGTTTTGTGACTCATGGTTGCATTTAATGATTCAATTAATGCATGATGACTTGGTTAATGATTCATCATTTTCATTAATTGTGTTCATACTTTGTGTTCACACTAGATATTTCTCTTATTGTCACCTCCCCCTCTCCTACCACCACCACCCTACCTCTATATGATGGCCGGCCCCTCCCCTCCTGTCATTAGACTCTCTCACTTAACTTGGTTACAAGATTATGATAGTTTCGGTGTATGGAATTTCATTGCTCATTTCATTCCATCACCCGATTCCAATGGCAACTTCATTAACCGTTCGTCCATGGCTTTGGACGAAGCGAGACAAAGTGTTCTACTCATTCTCTACATCACTCTTGGTCATCTCTTTTAGCAAACTTAATGACCGAGTTGCCTCGAGTCAGAGGCGGGAGCCCATTTAAAGATCCGATGACGTGGTGCCACCTGGACGAGGAGATCGGAGATCGACGAGATCAGAGCAGCCGCACAGGAGCGTGGGATGATGGTTAAAGAACGAAGAACTCGGATCGTTCGGTATAACCTTCCTACCCTCTTTACAGTTTGTTAGTTTAGCATTAATGGCAGATCCAGGTTATAGTATGTGATAGCGCCAGTTATAAAAGTTTTTGTTCCGCATTTGGCGTCAGTTTGACGGCCGGGGCGCTACCGTAGACTTACATGGTATCAGAGCCATGCCATTAAGCTTTACTAACTTATGCTAACGCGTTTAAAACATCGATCGAACCGAATATCAAAAACTACAAATTTTCTGTTCAATGTTTCTGTAGATTTTAAATCTGGTTTAAAAATTATTTTGATGATCCCAGAAAATTGAGCAGGGTTATTTAAGCACACAGTAGAGATAAGGTCACGTGATCTCATCATACCGCCGCGGATCCGCGGTCAAACCTAGGGTTTGACCGCGCATCCGCGGCCAGTATATTGGAACACTGCTCCAAATTTCTTCAGTGTGCTTTATTTGGTAAATTGTGGTTTTTGGCATATTTCACTTGGGCCCAGATTTTGTTACTGTGCAGCAGATTTGCGTGGGGCCCACTTCGGGAAATTTAGTCGATCAAAAATTAAACGTGTTAGTTTACAGTACTTATATTATATCTCCGACCGTGAATGTCATTTGATCAGTAAACCGCGTCTGATTGCTATAGTTCTTTTAGACGGGTTTGCGAACGTGACATTCGCGTTGATGTTCTGTGTTGTGCTGTGATGTTGCGGATTTGTCGTGGTGGATAGCAGTGTGCAATGGTAGGGCAATTTGAGTTTATTTGTATATTTGATATTGCGGGGCGAGCGTCCAACATGTAGACTGCCGTCACTGCCTGTTTGTATAATATTCTTTTGGGGAACGACCGGGTCGAGGACGATGTACCCATTGTACATATTTTTCATTTCTGTACTAGGTTTTACCCCGCGACGGAGTGCACGGATAGCCGGGTTCTGGGGGGCAACGGGTCCGCATCTCATGGTTTTGAGACGCAGAGGGGCCTCACTATAGAATTGACAGACTATTCGCCGCACTTGTAGGGGGTACAGGTTGACCCAAGGAGGGGTGCCCAAGATTACCGGATTCCGTGAAGTGCTGGGTGGTCCATTCACTTTGCTGTAGGGGGCTGCCTCGCTTCAGGTTTTGGCGGGTAACTTGCCGCACCCGTAGGGGTCTAGGTTTCATTGCACAGGCTATCCACATGACCAGGGGAACGTCGGGTTTCAGCAGCGGCTCTGTGAAACCCGGGGATCCCAGATTATCTGTATTATTCTGTGATGCTTATTACTTTTCTGTAATGTTGCATATTATCACGCCTGGAGCGATTATTGTATATTGGTATATATACTATTGGATACTGTATATGTTTTACACCCGCGCTAGTTCAGTCCCCGCTCTGTCGTCAGTTAAGTAACCTAATGGGTGATGACGGGACCCAGTGACGAATGCGGATGGCATATACGTACATTTTATTTTTGTTCTTATTTGGTGGGATTAATTGATGGGGCTGCGTTGATTCTGATCAATGCAAAGTAAAACAAACCTGTTTGGATGTTGTTGGAACCAATTTAAAAAGTGTTATTACAAAGACGTTTCCTTTTGTTTTGCACAGTGGTATTCGGTTGGAATATCCTGCACCTCATTCGACGGGGCAAGGGCCGATATCCCTTCACCGGGACTGACCCCTTGGGCAGAAGTTTGCGTCAGGGTAATAACTTCACTATAGTCGATTACATGTTTCTTTGCATCGCGGTATTCAGTGGAATATCCTGCACCTCATTCCACGAGGAAAGAGCCGAGATCCCTTCACCGGGAGTGACCTCTTTAGCAAAGGTTTTCGCCACTATATTTTATAAAAAGCTATCAGGTTCCTTCAACGAGATCAAGTTCATTACGTTAAAGGTTTTTCGCCAAAAACCAGCCATAGCCCTCCGTCATTTCATATGAATGGTCAGTAGTATTCAAGCTATGTTGGTCTGGCCCTTAGCTAGGACATAGTGATTGGTAGCTGCTGGGGTGTTCATATGTTGCATAGATAGATACGTTGGTTTGGGACAGTCGTACAGCCTTGTTGGCCTTTAGTCAAGGGCGAGTACGGGTGGGTTCAAATTAACAAGATAATGATGGGAAGAACTTGACATGTGACTTATGATGGGTTGGCCCTTAGTCACGATCATAAGAGCATGGGGTAAAAATCATATCGGGAGTTTCTAAAGAAACTGAAACTTGCCAGGCATGCGCATACCTTCTGGAGTGTGATAACGTGAGTGGATTCTGTCACGTTATCATGCGATGAGAGTTGGATCCCGATTCCCACTGATGAGTTGGTTTACTCTTCGGGTGAACCCGATTGATTCTTCTTTCAGGTTTGGAGGAGAATTTGACAGTACAGTAGGAGGTTTCCGGATTAGATAAAGTGATAACCAATCTGATCTAGGTTAGAGTGCACGCAGAGTGTTTCTTTTCTCTCTCTCTTTGGCAGCGACCTTTGACCGACCCTAGACTATGACTCAGTGACCAAGTTGACCGAACCTTTTTAAAATACTGGCTTTTGGATTGTCTATGTTGCATAAGTCATTGCCACTTCTTCTTCTACCCTTTGCATTTCTCAGAACACCCCGTATTACTACGGACATCCACTTCCATTGGACAGATCCATCGTATGGTTATATAGAAACTCGAAGGGACTTCTTCGAGGATGGATCCAGGTTCAGGAGAAATAGAATTGGTTTATTCAGTTGTCTTTTATTATCACCTTCTCTCAGGTTGCGAGGGCTCCTTGGTTTAGGAGAGTACACCTATTACGCTTATTGGATAGTCTTCTTCCAAACCATAGGCAAGTGCCGAACGGTAGGGAATGAAGAAAACCAATTAGCTTAAGTAGGGTGTACAGAAGGTAATATGTAAAGACAAAATAAAGGGATTAGAAAGAGGGCAAAGTAAGTTGCGACTGTTATCATTCACGACCAAACCACGTACTTTATCGCCACTCCTATTTCACCTTTAAAAGAATAAGGTATTATTCAGTTGTCTTTTATCATCACCTTCTCTCAAGATGTGAGTACTCCTTGGTTTAGGAGGGTACACCTATTATGCTTACTGGATAGTCTTCTTCCAAACCATAGGCTGGTGCCGAACGGTAGGGAAGGAAGAAAACCATTTAGCCTAATGATGGTGTACAGAAGGTAATGACTAAAGACAAATAAAGGGATTTAGAGATATGGCAAAGAAATATACGGTTAGAGTCATGAATTGGATTATGGAAGAGGCATTACTAGGAATACCAGGATACCCCTACGAAACATTTTCATGTATCAGTGCATTGTTAATGGAAAACTGTTTTCCCGATTAGATACTTACTCCACGGTGTGTATTCACCAGGTTTCATTCTCATATCTGTATGGTTTTACAGATGATGAGTGGGAGGAACTTATTGGGAATTAGATGATCATCCTCATTATATCGGAATTCGTTGAAATTGGTGATATTTGAGGAAATCGCCTGGGTACAGTTTTCAACCTACGACGCACAGGTTTTGAGTTATTCAACTCAGCGGACTTATACACAGTATTGTATGTTGTCCAGTGTCCATCAGGACAAAGGGGTAGGTCCTCGTACTATGTTCTGTTTACTTATGACTTCTCTAGTTTTTAGACAAGTGTTTCGTAGAAATACAAGGTCTAAGTTTTGAGAAGTTGTGGGTATAAGAATAAAGTAGAGAACCAGATGTCGCAAATATCGGGATTCTTTAAAGAGATCGAAGATGTAGATACTTATGATTGGTATTCAGATGATAGTAAAAGTTTTGAGAAACTTGTTTCTCTTTTGGGTTACTTATAATTGGATGGATTCCTAAGTTGAGTAATACTGATTAGCCTCTCTCCATTAAAGTTGATATGCACTGGAGACAGCTGCATGATTAGAATCTGGTTCCAGTTAAATAAGTGCCAAAGTTTCTATATTGGATATAGAATGGATCATATCTTAACGTTGTTAAGGTACGGGGAGTTGTCCGGCTTATGCTTAAAATCAGACTCTGGATAACTCAGGGCACGTTTCTGTAATGGCAGTTTGTGGGTTGGCCTGGGATATATCGAGGGTTGACTTTCTACCATCTGGAAGATCAATAGTAATATTGTTCTTGACTCGCCACGGTTTTAGTAAAATGGATTTTTTCAGAAAACAGTAGTGGGAGTATGGTAGAACTGGAAGTGATTCCAGAACCACAAACGATTACGAAAAATTTAATAGGACCTATAGATTCATTCAGGTTTGACATTCCATTAGCCACTCAGCAGATATGGTGGGAAACCTCAGACACCCGAGAGGTACTCTGGTTGCCTCAAGGACGGTGACAGGGAGGTTTTTATCTACCCAGACTTGACACTACTGTTGTTTCAGGCTATGAGACCCGGTAGGAGGGTTGTTGTGGTCAGTGGGAGCAGCGGAAGCATAGTGGGCAAGTAGCTTATGTCTATTTATAGACTAGAGCAGTTATAGCGGAGATAGATCATCTAATTTTGATGTGACAGTCATGGGTTTGACTACATCAGAATAGGGGATGAATCTGTTAAGAAGGTAGTAGGGTGTGATGTCTTGGTTTTTGGATGACATACACATAATAGGAAGTAAAATTCATATTCTACGATCGGTTGTACTTTGGTCGTCACACAGTTGTTTCTCTAGACAGGATATGGATATAATATCTGACATTCTGGTTTCTAGATCTATGGTTTTAGATCTGGATTTGGGTAGTTTTCTAATGTGGGTACTTTAACAGTATTCTAATGGTTTTTAGAATAGATGACTCCTGGCATAGTGGTGTACCTGCAGGTGATGGAGTCACCCTCTCTAAAGGTGTCTTACAGACTAAAGGAGAGAGGGATATGCATGATTGGCAGATCACTTGCTTAGGCAATTGAGTCAATCATGAGATGTCAAGTACCACACCAGATGTTGTTTTTTGCACTAGATGCGATAAGTTTGTATTAATCCAATCCTGGAGAAACATAAGGAAGCAGTTTTAGAACATAAGTGGATGTTCTACGGATTTGATGACGGCAGCCTCCTTCGGGAGACGGTTATCATTCCAGGCTTCAAAGGTGACATGGATGACAGAGTGATTGTCAGAGTTATAGTTTTCCCTCTGATGAGGGACAGTATTATGGACAGGTGGTCCAAGAGGATACTGTGGGAGGCATGGTGCAGGATACTGATTAGGTTCAGTTATCGATACAGTCTAAGAAGTTTGGATTTGGAGTTCATTTATGAACTAGGTCCCATCAGATATCCAGACATATTCTAAGACATGTATTACTCAATTCGGGAGATGGATTTCTCCGCGAACTTGAGATTAAGAGAGACATGGAAAGAAACATCAGGGCGGATCCACTCACTGAGGCTATTTCTCAAACACAATAGTTTTACAAACGGGCTTTGTGAAACAGATTAGTAGAGGAGTTGGGTGTTGGTTTCACACGGGCTGTGAGTACGCGACATCGCAATAATTAGCCTTAAGTGCAAGTGGGAGATTGTTGGATATAGTGCCCTCAAAGTCAATTATTGGATTGCAGGCACGTGATTGCAATTGAGGAGGACCTATACCAGTAGGACAGTCTTACTCGAGATGATAGTATGCTATCTGGTTTGCCTTTATCAGTCGTGTATAGGTTCAGGTGACTGATCACAATTACACTTTGATAGAGACCTTAGGATCTTGCTTGACTACCAACAGTATGAGGGCAATCATATACGTGAGAGTTGGGTGGTCTATAAGCATATCCTTAATAGTGGTCCCTAGTCGTGGGAGTTTCGAGACAGGGCATCGATACTCCGGAGTAGACTAGTGTATACAGTTGAGACCCCGACGAGGGACGGTGGCCGGTCTCACAAGCCACTGGTGTCAGTTGGATCACCTAAGATGTATACAGGTGCTCATTGGGTTATGAGTACACCGGATAGGACTCGCCGGGAACCTGCTAGTTGGTATTATACATATCGTCAGATAGCAGTTCCCTGGTGACATGTGTACAGGTTAGTTCATCGACCTGAGGTCGTCATTTGTCTCGTGTGAGTTCCCACTGTGCTTTGATTTCTACCCTACCACGGCTCAAAGGAGTCGTGCAAACAAGTAGTTTTTGGGTACAGTCCCGAGCCACATGGAGGCACGTGAGCGGATCGGCAAGGGATTCGTCTCTCTCAGTATTGGGGGTGGAGGTCGCGCTGTGTCTACGAAAGCCATTACACCAAGTCCTTGGCCAAGGCAGGTGAGATTTACTGGTAGGTACTCCAGTAGTATCTCAGGGTGTTCAGGGCTTGTCTCCGACATGACTTATACAGCTATTAGGGGTCTGACGTTACTAGCCCCCTAGGCCGGATATGCGATACTCATAGACGAACGGACCGGACTGTATATACATTGTCACTGTTAGGCTCAGTAGGGTTTCTGGATGAGTTCGCTCATCAGCCTCCTTTGAGGTCAGTCCATGGGCAGCCGTTACGCATAGCTAGTGCCGCTGACGGCTTGTGGTTAAACCCACTGCCAGGGTACTGACGAGTCATTAGAGTCCCCAATAGATTGTTTCCCAAGTTCGGACGAAACGTTGTAGAGGCTGTATGGTTTTATGGCAGGGTTCGGAAATTGCACGTGCGTTTACGCACGCGTCATATTTCGGGCAGATAATACTGGTGGACTTTGGTTTAAGCTGGATCCATGTATTGTACAGAGTAGATATAATATCTTTGTCTCAGTTGTATTTGTATTCGTTCGTAATACAAATGCGGGTATATTTATACAGTTACGGGGTTATCCTGAAATTCGTTTTAGGATCACTTTTGGAAGTTGCCAGTTTCCAGTTTTCTATCAGCCGTATTTAACATTCGGTTAAATACGGATTTATATTTTCTTGAGATGAGTGTAGATGCTTCTAGAAGGTTCTAGAAGTGGTGAGGTGTTTTGTGACTCATGGTTGCATTTAATGATTCAATTAATGCATGATGACTTGGTTAATGATTCATCATTTTCATTAATTATGTTCATACTTTGTGTTCACACTAGATATTTCTCTTATTGTCACCTCCCCCTCTCCTACCATCACCCCCCCACCTCTATATGATGGCTAGCCCCTCCCCTCCTCTCTTTAGACTCTCTCACTTGACTTAGTTAAAAGATTATGATAGTTTCGGTGTATGGAATTTCATAGCTCATTTCATTCCATCATCCGATTCCAATGGCAACTTCATTAACCGTTCGTCCATGGCTTTGGACGAAGCGAGACAAAGTGTTCTACTCATTCTCTACATCACTCTTGGTCATCTCTTTTAGTAAACTTGATGACCGAGTTGCCTCGAGTCAGAGGCGGGAGCCTGCTTAAAGATCCGATGACGTGGTGCCACCTGGACGAGGAGATCGGAGATCGACGAGATCAGAGTAGCCGCTGTTAGTTATGTTAGTGTATATGCCCTAGGGGCCTTTATTGTATCATACTATATTGTATATTACTTAATGGAAGCTTGGGATATTCACAGTTATATATACAGTCTTGCTAAAAATAGTTGTATGCTACTTGGTTTGTGTCTACTTTAATATGTGCATTTGTTTCTTGTAACGTATCACTTATACATATTAGTAGAGCCCATAGGATCTTTGCTTGATTACCAGCGTCGTGATGGCAGTCACACTAGTGGGGGCTGGGTAGTCTATAAGCAACATCCTATACATGTCCCTAGTCGTAGGATTATCGAGACAGGGCATCGATATTCCAGAGTAGACTGGTGTGTACGCTTCTCATCCCAGTTGGGGAGATGGTCTGTCCCATAACCATCAGTACGTCGTACTGGAGAAAGTATACAGGTGCTCGTTAGGTTACTGGTACACCGGACAGGACTCGCCGGGGAACTGATTGGTTGGTATTATACCCATCGTCAGTTAACAGTTCCCAGGTGACATGAGTACAGCATAGTTCGTAGACTTGACACTGCTGCTTCGCCTCGAGTGTGTCCCACTGTTCTTAGATTGCTACCCTACCACGGCTCAATGGAGTCGTGCAAACAGGTAGCAGTTGGGTGCAGTCCCGAGCACTTGGAGGCAGTGGCGGTTAGATAGGATTCGTCTCTCCTGGTATTGGGAGATGATATCGCGCTGTGTCAGAGAGCCATTACGCAAAGTCCCTGGCCAGGGCAAGGGAGATATACTGGTAGGTTCCAGTAGCTTCTCAGGGTGTAATAGACTTCGCTCCGACACGACTTATATAGCTATTAGGGGACTGACGCTTGCCGCCCCCTAGGCTTGATATGCGATAGTCTTAGACGAACACACCGGACTGTACGGAGATTGTCACATCAAGTTCAGTAGGGGTTCGAGATGGTTTTCCTCATCGGCCTTCTTTTCGACATCTACCTGGGGACCGTTACGTACAGCTAGTGCCGCTTGCGGTCTGTGGTTAAACCCACTGCCAGCGTAGTGTCGAGTCTTTAGAGTCCCACACAGAGAGTTTCCCTGCTCCAGGCGAAACGATATAGAGGTCGTATAGTTTTACGACAAGGGTTCGGATGCGTACGTGTGTTTACGCACGTACGACTTTTCGGACAGTTTTTACTAGCCGAATTTGGTTTATGCCAGATTCTAGTATCGGGTTATTGGATTTATACAGTCTAAAGTTTTTCCGTATTTTCACGGATTATAGAGGCGTTCTCGTAATTTGTCGGGAACCTTCTAGAAAAGTGGTGACTAAGGGGTTAAGGTGGCATGAGCATTAATTGATTAATGACTCATTTGTATGATTTATCGTTTCCATTTAATGACTCATTAATGAGATAATGAGTCATATGATGAATCTCACAAGGTGAATGCATCAACCATAATGATTAAATCATTTATTTATTTATTTGATTAAATTGTTATGGTTGTTATATTCAAAATGAGTTCATTATTCTTTTCATTCTCATCTTCTCCTTCTCTCTCCTCAAGCTCACTCTCTCTTGAAACCCTAACCCTAACCTCTCATGTGTTGAGATCAAGGGTTAGATAGACTAAAACATCATAACCTCACTCTATATCACCTAGTTAGTTTAGATTAGCGATTTGAGCTAACTAGTTATCTCAAGTTTGAGATTTAGCTTGGCGTAGGAGCTATCGGGTGGATCGTCTTTGATTTGAGGAGGCCGTGAAGTTGCCGATGTTCCAAGGAGCCTACGAGGAGTGGTGTAAGTCCACGTTGCGACCCCCGGTTCTTACGGGGAGGCGGAAACGGTATAAAAATCAAATTTTTAGCGCATGGGGCAACATGGACTAACAAAGTCGGGATCTTTTCTAAACTAAACTAGCTAACATGCTAAGGAGAGTTAGCTACTTGGAAAGATGGTTATACCTAAACTTGAACTCCTTCTTCTTGAAACCTTGTAGAGGTTGATGGTTCTCTTCTCGTCGCCTTCTTCCGTCGAAGATGGATCCACCTGAGGGTTCAACCTTCGGGCTCTTTCTCAAACTTTGAGTGAACTAGAATCTCCGGCTTGCTAAACCCTTGATCCTAGAGTGAGTAGAGAGTGTCTAAGGGGTGCTTTTCTTTTAAGGAGAGGGATTCTCAACACATGAGAAGGATTCTCCTTTGGCTAGAGGAAGAAGAAGATGAAGTGAGGAGAGAGAAGCTAAAATGATAGAATGAGCTATCTTTTTCCTTTTTGCAACCATATCAAAAGAAAAAGAATTATCTAATTAGTAATAATAATTCAAATGAGAATAGTTGATGGTTGTTTTGGAATGACCACTATCATACTTCATTAAATGAATGTTGGCAAGAATCAAGGAGCATCCTTGCAAAATAATGATGATGGTCAAACATTCAACCATGGTCAACAAGTCAACCATGGTCAACAAGTCAACAAAGCCAACCATAACATAATTTCATTTAATTACTATTATTAATAGATATCTCACTAATTCATTAGGGTTTGGAAAAAGACGACTGTCAACTGTGCATGCGCACCCGTTCCGAAACCCTAATGAAAAACCTCTTCTTCCGCCTCAAACAACTGTGCATACACACCTGCATTCTTGTTCCGAGGAACATGAATACTGAGAGATAAAAGCAACCCCAAAACATATACCAGTATCCGGCTCAAACCAGAGCCCGCTGGCAATATCCGTCCGGACTCCAAACGTGCACAAGTGCGCGGATGAGAACGAACCCTGTCGCAAAACCATGCGACCTCTACTCTGTTTTGCCCAGAGGCGAATACCCTCTGTGTGGGACTCTAAAGACTCGACACTACGCTGGCAGTGGGTTTAACCACAGACCGCAAGCGGCACTAGCTGTGCGTAACGGTCCCCAGGTAGACGCCGACAAGAAGCCTGACGAGGTGAACCCCATCTGAACTCCTACTGAGTCTGAATGTGACATTCTCCGTACAGTCCGGTCTGTTCGTCTGATACATCGCATGTCGGGCCTAGGGGGCGGTAAAACGTCAGTCCCCCAATAGCGGTACAAGTCGTGTCGGAGTGAAGCCCAAAACACCCTGAGATAACACTGGAAGCCTACTAGTATATCTCGCTTGCCCTAGCCAGGGACTACTCGTGTAATGGCTCTCCTAGACACAGCGCGATGTCAACCCCCAATACCGGGAGAGACGAATCCTGTCTAACCGGCACTGCCTCCAAGTGCTTCGGGACTGCACCCAACCACTACCTGTTTGCACGACTCCTTTGAGCCGTGGTAGGGTAGTAGTCAAAGTACAGTGGGAACACACTCGAGGCGAAGTGCCAGTGTCAAGTCAGCGGACTAAGCTGTACTCATGTCACCTGGGAACTGATAACTGACGATAGGTATAATACCAACCTGTCAGTTCCCGACGAGTCCTGTCCAGTGTACTCGTAACCCAACGAGCACCCGTATACTATCTCCAGTACGACGTACTGATGGCTGTGGGACAGACCATCTCCCACACTGGGATGAGAAGCGCATACGCTAGTCTACTCCGGAGTATCGATGCCCTGTCTCGATAGTCCTGCGACTAGGGACCTGTATAAGGATATGCTTACAGATTACCCAGCCCCCACTAGTGTGACTGCCATCACAACGCTGGTAATCAAGCAAAGATCCTAAGGGCTCCACTAATGCGTATAGGTGATATCGCAAAATAAACACATGTACACATTGAAGTAGAAACAAACTAAGTAGCATACTACTATATTGAGCAAGATTGTTTATACAAGGTGAATATCCCAAGCTTCCATTAAGTAATATACAAACTAGTATGATACAGTAATGGCCTCTAGGGCATATACACTAACAAGTGGAGGACAGCGATGAAGACCCGAAGGACATGTAACGTGAGGTATAACTCCGGTACCGAGTAGTTAAACCTCTAGTATAACGTTAGCAATGGTTTAGATTACGATTCATGTGCTCAAGTCCGTGTTACGAAGCTTTGATAATCGTTTTTCATATATTCCGCCTCCCCGCAAGTTAGTGGGGTGCGTGACATGGACTTATAGTGGTATCAGAGCCAACTAAACCATTACTAGCTTGTTAGCAACTGATTAGAAGTTCGATCGACGGAAAACACGAAAACTAAAACCCGGAAATCCCTAGTTTCTGTTAATTTTAAAAGTGTCTGAAAAAAGTTTTGACATACCTTAAAATTCACAGCAGGGAATTGTAAGAATACTGAGAAAAAACGAGCCAGTGACTCAACAAAACGGCCGCGGATCCGCCGCCGAGTCAACGCCGCGTTGACTCGGATTTGCTCAGTAATTCCTATTTTATTGTTCTCTGTTTTCTTGTATGTTCTGTTTCTGCCCAGGTTGCCTCTGTGTTGATTTGCTTTTGGGGTAGACACGGATATAGGTAATCGATCGATGTTCTAATCAATTTGCTAATTGGATCTTTATCTGTAATGTTTTATGTGTTCGTAAACCTCCCCTAACTGCTAGTATGTCGGTTGGCAGGGGGTTGCACATATCTGTGATGTTATATATAACTGTTTGTGTATATAAACTGTATTGGACTGTTGTGGTGATTAGCCGGGTTTTTGTGATGGGTTATTGTATTAATTCATTCAATGTAATTGTAATAAGTTGTAATATTATTTTGCGGGGCACATCCAGGTTGCGGTTGTAGCCGCCGTTGTATTATTTCTTTTTACTGTTTTTGCTCCTAGGATGGACCCAAGGTGGGGTACACAAACTACCGGGTACGTCGAAGTGTTTAGTGGCCTACTCACGTTGTTGAGGGAGACCGCTTCACTTCGGGTAATTGGCGGGTAGTTTGCTGTACCCGTAGGGGTCTAGGGTGGGGTAATGGCTATTCATCACAACTGTGTAATCCGTCTTTTATTGCAGGCTCAAAAGAAACGCGGATTACTTGCATATCCAATAAAGTTTATCTGTGATCTGGAATGCTTATTATTGCGTCTGACGAATGTACAATATCCATATATGATAGCTATTAGACGTCACTTATGTTTTACACCCGCGCTAGCCCAGCCCCCGCTCTGTCGTTAGTTAAGTAACCTAACGGGTGATGACGGGACCCAGTGGCGAATGCGGATGGCATAAGAGGACGTGGTATTTTCGTTGTTTTCTGCAATGATAGGATAAATGATGGGACGCATTATTATGCAAAGAAAATAAACCAAAGTTGGATCGTTGGAACAAATTTAAAAGAAACCACTCGGTTATTTTAAAAGATCAGAATTTTTAATTGCGGAGCTTTAACCACTCCTTTTAAAAAGTATCAGGTTCCTTCGATTATATCATGTTCAATACGTTCACGGTTTTGCCAAAACCATTCGTAGCCCTCCGTCATTTCATATAGATAGTCAATAGTATTCAAGCTGTGTTTGTTGACTAAAGTCAAGGCACAGTGTTTGGTAGTTGTTGGATATTTATATGCAGCATAGATAGATGCGTTGGTTTGGGACAGTCGTATTACCTTGTTGACTAAAGTCAAGGGTATGTACGGGTGGGTTCAAATTAACCTGGACAATGACGGGTAGAACTTGACATGTGACTTATGATTTGTTGACTAAAGTCAAGGTCATAAGAGCATGGGGCAAAAATCCACATCGGGAATTTCTAAAGAAACTGAAATTTGCAGAGAAAGCATACCATTTTGGAGTTTGATGAATGTTGGTAGGATTCCTTCAACATTATCATACGATGATATTTCGGATCCCGATCCTACTGTGAGTACATGCTACTTATCAGGAGATTCGTCACTTGACGATCAATGCTATAAACCTAGTAGGTGTCAGCGGGGTTACGCCCCCAGAGAAAAAAGGTTATTTAATTAAGGAACTTCGCGAAAGCATTGGAAAACCTCCCTCGAAGTATCGACACTAGCCTGGCTGAACGGTTAAGAAAGTATTGTACGGTGAGAATTATCCTGGCTAATTCTTCTTTTATGGTTTGAGGAAGGATTCGAGAAATAGTGGGAGCCATTCTGTTTAGATAAACTTAAAACCACTCTAAACTTGCAACAGCATCATGCTAAAATGTTTTCTTCTCTCTCTCTTAATTGCAGCGACCTTGTGACCACACATAGGTTACATCTAGATAACAAATTGACTGAATCTGACTTATATGACTGGCAAAGGTCTGTCCAGATGTCCATTGGCTATGACAAGCTGGACCACCCTATTACTACTCAAGATCCCGCCGTCCCAGGTCAAGTTTCTACTATCGCGGATATGGATATCCGTCAGACAAGGGAAAAAGATAAAGCGAAAGCTAAGTGCCTCGTGTTAGCTTCAGTTGATGGTGTATACCTGAAGCAGCACGAGAAGATGGACTTAGTTTCCATCTTTCTCCATAATAAAGATTTATATGGAGAGCAATCTCATATCACTAGATATGAAACCTCGAACGAATTAATTCAAGCGAGGTTAGCTGACGGGTCATCTGTAGGGGACAACGTCCTTACAATGACTAGCTGTATTGATGAGCTCCAGGACCTGGAGACCGCGTTGGGAAACGAGTCAAATACTGACTTGATTCTACAGTCTCTGCCTCCTACCCTGAAGGAAACCAGGGAAGGAGAAGGAAAGAGAAAGGCAAAAGTTTCAGGACTGGATATAGTAAAAGAGGGACATTCCTATTGTTACAAGAATGAACATTGGCAGAATGATTGCAGGGCTTTAGAAGCCAGTAACCAGAATGCGAAGCATGTTGTGGCTTCAGCCTCAAGTGTGTTTGTTATTTAGAACTGTATGTCAGTTAACCCTACTTCCTGGGTATTGGATACCGGGTCAGGAACTCACATCCGTAATTCATTACAGACTCTAAGAAACCGTAGGGTTATCGGGATAGGTGATATGACCCTCACGGTTGCTAACGGAATGAGCATGAACGCTGAATCCGTAGGGGAATATCATCTTGGACTGACAACTGGGCAGATATTGATTCTGCGTAACTGTTTTTATGTACCAGGTACGACTTGTAATATCATATCTGTACCCTTACTTTGTAAGGAAGGATATGATTTTGCTTTTACAAGAGATGTGGTTCACATCCACCTAAATCAAGATTTGATTGGGTCAGGTACATTAGAAAACGGAATATACGTATTAAATCAAGCTCAGATTTTCAGTGTCCAGAACACACTTAAAAGAAAGTCTCCGGAAACAAATAAGGCTTTCTTATGGCATTGTAGACTAGGTCACATCAATGAGAGAAGGTTGACAAAGTTACATGGAGAAGGATATTTGAATCCGTTCGAATATCAATCTTATGCTACTTGTGAATCTTGTCTCATGGGAAAGATGACAAAGACTCCGTTTACTAGACACGGAGTAAGAGCAAGCGAGCTCTTGGGACTCGTACACAGTGACGTGTGCGATCCAATGTCTACACATGCGCGAGGTGGTTATTCCTACTTCATTACTTTTACGGATGATTTCTCTAGGTATGGATATATCTTCTTAATGAAGTATAAATCCGAGGCCTTTGAGAAATTCCAAGAATACAATAATGAAGTGGGAAAACAAACCGGCAAAAGTATCAAGACACTGAGATCTGATCGAGGTGGTGAATACTTAAGTGCCGAGTTCCTAGGTTACTTACAAGAGAATGGAATTCTCTCTCAGCTTACTCCTCCATACACACCACAACATAACGGTGTATCAGAGAGACGGAACCGAACCCTATTGGATATGGTACGTTCCATGATGAGTAACGCTGAGTTGCCGCGATCATTCTAGGGATATGCACTAGAATCAGCTGCATATCTTTTAAACCGAGTTCCAACCAAGATTGTGCCTACCACACCATATCAGATGTGGAGTGGGAAGAAACCCTGTCTTAAGTATCTTAAGACATGGGGATGTCCAGCTTTTGTAAAGAAGCAGCGTGCGGACAAGCTCGAGGCACGCTCAGTACAGTGTAAGTTTGTGGGATATCCAAAGAATTCCATAGGATATTGTTTCTATTACGCAGAGGAACAAAAGGTATTTGTTTCTCAACATGCCCGCTTCTTGGAAACTGAGTTTTTAGAAAATCAGAAGAGTGGGAGTGCAATAGAACTGGAAGAAATTCCAGAACCACAAACTATTACTGAAACCTTGGTAGAACGAGAAGGTTCAGGAGAACAGGACATCCCGACGCCACTCCGCAAGAGTAGTAGGCAATCTCATCCGCCCGAGAGATACTACGGTTTTCTCATAGACGGGGATAGAGAGGATTGCACTATTGATTATGATGAGCCTACTAGCTTCCAGCAAGCCATTCAGAGCGGTTACTCAGTAAAATGGCTGGATGCAATGCGGACCGAAATGGAGTCCATGTACACTAACAAAGTATGGACTTTGGACGTTGCTCCAGATGCGGTAAAACCCGTAGGATGCAAATGGATCTTCAAAAAGAAGATTGGTGTAGATAGACAGGTTGAAACCTATAAGGATAGACTTGTTGCAAAGGGTTTCCGTCAAAAACCTGGTTTGGACTATGACGAAACCTTTTCTCCAGTGGCTATGCTTAAATCTATTCGGGTCCTTCTTGCTATTGCTGCCTTCCACGATTATGAAATCTGGCAGATGGACGTAAAGACGGCCTTTCTAAATGGTAATTTGGAAGAAAGCGTCTATATGGATCAGCCGGAAGGATTCATTCAGAGTGGGAGCAGCGGTAAAGTATGCAAGCTGCTTAAGTCCATTTATGGACTAAAGCAGGCATCGCGGAGTTGGAACATCTGTTTTGATGATGCTGTCAAAGAATTTGACTTTATCAAAAATCCAGATGAACCTTGCATATACAGTAAGATTGTAGGGAGAGCTGTAGTATTCCTCGTCTTGTACGTGGATGACATTCTCCTAATAGGAAATGATATTCCTATGTTACAGTCAGTCAAAAGATTCTTGACACATAAATTCTCCATGAAAGACCTGGGTGATGCCACCTACATTCTGGGGATCCGGATCTATCGTGATAGATCAAAGAGGATGTTGGGACTTTCACAGTCCAGGTACATAGACACCATAGTGAAGAGATTCAGTATGGATGATTCTAAGCGCGGTAACCTACCGGCTTGTCACGGAATCACCCTCTCCAAAGACATGTCTCCCAAGACTGATTTAGAAAGGGATCGCATGTCGATTAAACCCTATGCTTCTGCGGTAGGCTCTATAATGTATGCGATGTTATGTACCAGACCAGATGTAGCATACGTATTAAGCGTTGTAAACCGGTATCAGGCAAACCCAGGGGAGAAGCACTGGATAGCAGTAAAGAACATTCTCAAGTACCTGAGCAGGACTAAGAAGATGTTCTTGGTGTATGGCGGAAAAGACCTCCAGATGGAGGCCTTTGCCGACTCCAGCTTCCAGAGTGACAAAGATGACTCCAAGTCCATGTCGGGTTATGTCTTTACCCTCAATGGAGGGGCGGTCTGTTGAAAGAGTTCCAAGCAGGAGACCGTTGCTGACTCAACAATGGAAGCGGAGTACATAGCTTCTTGCGATGCCGCAAAAGAAGCTGTCTGGATGAAGAAGTTCCTCACAGAACTTCAGGTGGTTCCTTCCAGTGTTGGTCCAATACCTCTGTATTGTGACAACAACGGCGCTATTGCTTTAGCGAAGGAACCCAGGTCCCATCAAAAGTCCAGACACATCTTAAGGCGGTATCACCGGATCAGGGAGATCATAGATAGCCGGGAGATCGAGGTGAAGAGAGTAAAGACGGAGGATAACATTGCTGACCCATTCACAAAGGCCATTCCTCAGACGCAGTTCGAGAGGCTATTAGAGATGATAGGTCTACGATATGCCAGCTCATGGCCCTAGTGCAAGTAGGAGATTGTTAGTGTATATGCCCTAGGGGCCATTATTGTATCATACTAGATTGTATATTACATAATGGAAGCTTGGAATATTCACAGTTATATATACAGTCTTGCTAAAAATGGTAGTATGCTACTTGGTTTGTGTCTACTTTAATATGTGCATATGTTTCTTGTAACGTATCACTTATACATATTAGTAGAGCCCATAGGATCTTTGCTTGATTACCAGCGTCGTGATGACAGTCACACTAATGGGGGCTGGGTAGTCTATAAGCAACATCCTATACATGTCCCTAGTCGTAGGATTATCGAGACAGGGAATCGATATTCCAGAGTAGACTGGTGTGTACGCTTCTCATCCCAGTTGGGGAGATGGTCTGTCCCATAGCCATCAGTACGTCGTACTGGAGATAGTATACAGGTGCTCGTTAGGTTACGGGTACACCGGACAGGACTCGTCGGGGAACTGATTGGTTGGTATTATACCCATCGTCAGTTAACAGTTCCCAGGTGACATGAGTACAGCATAGTCCGCAGACTTGACACTGCTGCTTCGCCTCGAGTGTGTCCCACTGTTCTTAGATTGCTACCCTACCACGGCTCAAAAGAGTCATGCAAACAGGTAGCAATTGGGTGCAGTCCCGAGCACTTGGAGGCAGTGGCGGTTAGATAGGATTCGTCTCTCCCGGTATTGGGAGATGATATCGCGCTGTGTCAGAGAGCCATTACGCAGAGTCCCTGGCCAGGGCAAGCGAGATATATTGGTAGGTTCCAGTAGCTTCTCAGGGTGTAATGGACTTCGCTCCGACACGACTTATACAGCTATTACGGGACTGACGCTTGCCGCCCCCTAGGCTTGATATGCGATAGTCTTAGACGAACAGACCAGACTGTACGGAGATTGTCACATCAGGCTCAGTAGGGGTTCGAGATGGTTTTTCTCATCGGCCTTCTTTTCGACATCTACCTGGGGACCGTTACGTACAGCTAGTGCCGCTTGCGGTCTCTGGTTAAACCCACTGCCAGCGTAGTGTCGAGTCTTTAGTGTCCCAAACAGAGAGTTTCCCTGCTCCAGGCGAAACGATATAGAGGTCGTATGGTTTTACGACAAGGGTTCGGATGCGTACGTGTCTTTACGCACGTACGACTTTTCGGACAGTTTTTACTAGCCGGCTTAGGTTTAAGCCAGATTCTAGTATCGGGTTATTGGATTTATACAGTCTAAAGTTTTTCCATGTTTTCACGGACTATAGGGGCGTTCTCGTAATTTGTCGGGAACCTTCTAGAAGAGTGGTGACTAAGGGGTTAAGGTGGCATGAGCATTAATTGATTAATGACTCATTTGTATGATTCATCCTTTGCATTTAATGACTCATTAATGAGATAATGAGTCATATGATGAATCGTACAAGGTGAATGCATCAACCATAATGATTAAATCATTTATTTATTTATTTGATTAAATTGTTATGGTTGTTATATTCAAAATGAGTTCATTATTCTTTTCATTCTCATCTTCTCCTTCTCTCTCCTCAAGCTCACTCTCTCTTGAAACCCTAACCCTAACCTCTCATGTGTTGAGATCAAGGGTTAGATTAGACTAAAACATCCATAACCTCACTCTGTATCACCTAGTTAGTTTAGATTAGCGATTTGAGCTAACTAGTTATCTCAAGTTTGAGATTTAGCTTGGCGTAGGAGCTTTCGGGTGGATCGTCTTTGATTCGAGGAGGCCGTGAAGTTGCCGAAGTTCCAAGGAGCCTACGAGGAGTGGAGGACAGCGATGAAGACCCGAAGGACATGTAACGTGAGGTATAACTCCGGTACCGAGTAGTTAAACCTCTAGTATAACGTTAGCAATGGTTTAGATTACGATTCATGCGCTCAAGTCCGTGTTACGAAGCTTTGATAATCGTTTTTCATATATTCCGCCTCCCAGCAAGTTAGTGGGGTGCGTGACATGGACTTACAAGTTATATGTATGCCCTAGAGGCCATTACTATACATAGGATGTATATTGTAGTGGATGCTTGGACATATATAGGGAGGACTTTCTTGCTCGACATGATAGTATGCTATCTGGTTGTTCTTTACCTTAACGTGTACACTAATTGTCTCTCTGTTACATGTTGGTAAAGCCCTTAGGATGTGTACTTGACTACCTGGACTATGATGCGAATCATACTAGTGGGGACATGGTAGTCCATAAGTACATCCTTCAAGGTCCCTAGTCGTGGGTGTATCGAGATGGGGCATCGATATACCGAGTAGACTAGCGTATACCTTCTCGACCCATACAGATGGGTGATGGATGATCCTATATCCATTGGTGTTTGACATCAAAGATGATATACGGGTGCTCAGTGGAGACTAGGTACACTGGACGGACTCGCCGAGAACTCCCAGATGGTATTATACCTTACGTCAGATGGCAGTTCTCTGGTGACACTGGTACAGGTTAGTCTGTAGACCCGAGATCGTCATAGAGTCTTGTGTGATTCCCACTGTGCTTTGATTTCCACCTTACCACGTCCAAGAGGGCGTGCAAAACGGTGGTTTTTGGGTACAGTCCCGAATCACATGGAGGCAATGAGCGATAGGAAGGGATTCGTCTCTCCCGGTATAGGGAGTTGATGTTGCGCTGTGTTCGATTGGCTATAACCAGAAATCCCTGGCCAGGGTTGCTGAGATTTAGTGGTAAGTGTTACCAGTAGTTTCTCGAACGGGTTATAGACCTCATATCGACACGACTTATCGAGCTATTGGGGTCTGACGTTTACCACCCCTAGGCGAGATATGCGACATATCAGACGAACAGACCGGACTGTACGGTAAGTGTTACTGGTTGGATTCACAGGAGTGTGAGCGGGCTTGCTCGTCGATCTTCTGATCGCTCAATACCCGGATGGCCGTTACGTTTAGCAGACCGCTTGCGGCTTGTGGGTGTTTGATATGATCATCACCTGCTGCCGGCGTATTGACGAGTCTTTAGAGTTCTACACAGAGGTTTCCTGGCTCAAGCGAAACGAAATAGGAGCGCATATGAGATATGTGCGGGACCGAGAATAATACCAGTATGTGATACCGTATTCTATTCTCGCGATGAATGTATCGATTGGTTGTATGTGATATAACCTAGTTATCGAATCGAGGATTGATTCGATAAGTCGAAACATCGGATATTAGTCGGTCATATGCGATATGACCGGATCGTTAAATCAAGTGTTGATTTAATGATTTAACGTATAATTATATATTTGATATATTACTTTGCATTAACTAGTATTTATTCACTTAAGATGGATTTTCTCACTTGATGTGCACATTGTGTATATGATATAGTTTTGTGCACTAGTTTGTATCATGTTTGATGATACATGCAAACTTGGGTGTGTGTGTGTACTTTAAACTATGATTAGGTTAATGGTTAGGGTTTGTTTTATTTATTTATTTATTTATATATTCATTTTGGAAAGGATAAAATGGTGGTTTTCTTTTCTTTCTTTGCTTGAAGCTTCTTGAAGCTTCAAAGCATCTTTGAAAGTCTACCATTTTGTCTTTATCCCTTATCCTAACCATTCAACTAAACTATAGTTTATTCTCTACACTAAACCATGGTTGCTAAAATGATAAGAATCACTTTATTTTCTTTTTCATTATTCTTATCATATTCTTTTTCTTCTTCTTCTTCTTCTTCTTCTTCAAGAAGAAGAAACCATTCTAGCTTCAATGGTGCCTTGAGAAAAAGAGTGAGAAATCCAATTCTAAAGTGAACCCACTTCCTATTTCTTCATCCTCTACCACTTGCCAAGTAGTATAGGGTGTTTTCTTCACAAGTTTCATGACTTGGTAAAGTTGGAGCTTGATCTTGAGTTGCCTCGACGTAGATCATCTTCGGCATCGAAGTCGACGACCTAGCCCGATCATTTCTTAGACGAAACCATCGCTAGAGTCTGGGATCCGATGATCGTAGCGGAGGGACATCATCACGGAGCTAAGGAAGTGGAGGACCGGATCTACAAAGGTTGTAGCCCCTTTCACTATCTAGTTAAGTTGTTAACTTGTTGTTTCGCCTATACATCTAGTTACGATCTTGCTTAGGGTTACTTGGCACATAGAAAAAATTTGAATTGGCCATGTTTGATGCCTTGTGAGACCTCATGGGTGTGCCTAGGTGTTAGTTATATGTATGCCCTAGAGGCCATTACTGTACATTGGATGTATATTGTAGTGGATGCTGGGACATATATAGGAAGGACTTTCTTGCTCGACATGATAGTACGCTATCTGGTTGCACTTTATCTTAACATGTATACTTTCTGTCTCTCTGATTACATGTTGATAAAGCCCATAGGATGTGTGCTCGACTTCCAGGACTATGATGTAGATCATACTAGTGGGGCCTGGGTAGTCCAAGAGTACATCCTTGAATTGTTCCTAGTCGTGGGAATATCGAGACGGGGCATCGATATTCCAGAGTAGACTAGCGTATATCTTCTCGACCCATGCGATGGGCGATGGATGATCCCATATCCATTGGTGTTTGACATCGAAGATGGTATGCGGGTGCTCAGTGGAGACTGGGTACACTGAACGGACTCGCCGAGAACTCCCAGATGGTATTATACCTCACGTCAGATGGCAGTTCTCTGGTGACACTGGTACAGCTTAGTCTGTTGACCCGAGATCGTCATAGAGTCTTGTGTGTCTCCCACTGTTATTTGATTTCCACCCTACCACGGCTTTACTGAGTTGTGCAAACAGGTGGTTTTTGGGTACAGTCCCGATTCACATGGAGGCAATGAGCGATAGGAGGGGATTCGTCTCTCCCGGTATTGGGGGTTGATGTTGTGCTATGCTCGACTGGCCATAACAGGAAATCCCTGGCCAGGGTTGCTGTGATATACTGGTAAGAGTTATCAGTAGTTTCACGAATGTTATGGACCCTACGTCGGCATGACTTATCGAGCTATTGGGGTCTGACGTTTACCACCCCTAGGCGAGATATGCGACATATCAGACGAACAGACCGGACTATCAGGTAGTGTTACTGGTCGGATTCGCAGGAGTGTGAGCGGGCTTGCTCGTCGATCTTCTGATCGCTCAATACCCGGGTGGCCGTTACGTTTGGCAGACCGCTTACGGCTTGTGGGTGTTTGATATGATCATCATCTGCTGCCGGCGTATTGACGAGTCTTTAGAGTCCTACACAGAGGTTTCCTGGCTCAAGCGAAACGAAATAGGAGCGCATATAAGATATATGCGGGACCGAGAATAATGCGTGTATGTGATACCGTATTCCATTCTCGCGATCTATGTATCGATTGGTTATATGCGATATAACCTAGTTATCGAATCAAGGATTGATTCGATAAGCCGATACATAGGATACCGGCCGGTTATATGCGACATGACCGGATCATTGAATCAAGTGTTGATTTAATGATTTAATGTATAATTATATATTTGATATATTACTTTGCATTAACTAGTATTGGTTCACTTTAAAAGGATTTTCTCACTTGAATTGTGCAAGTTGTATATGTGATATATTTCTTTGTGCACATGATTGTATCATGTTTGATGATACATTCTTGTTTGGTTTTGTGTAAAGTATTAAACCATGGTTAGTTAGTGATTAGGGTTTCATCTTTTTCATTTATCTTTTTATTTTATTTATTTCAAAAGAAAAAGAAAATGAGAAATGAATGGTGGCTATTCTTGTTTTTAGTTGAAGATTCATGTAGCATTGTTTTAGTCACCATTCTTGTCTCATACCTAACCCTAACCACTCATCTAACCTAAGTTAAGTCTCTACACTAAACCATGGTCAAAGATATGATAAGTATTGTATTTTCTTTTCTATTTTAATTTAAGTTATCATATCTTCTTCTTCTTCATCATCTTCTTCAACATTGAAGAAAGCTTGCTACTCCAATGGCAAGTCATGAAGTCTAGTGAGAAATCCAAAACTAAAGTTTACCCACTTCCTATTTCTTCATCCTCTACCTCTTGCCAAGTAGTATAGGGTGTTTCCTTCACAAGTTTTTCCGACTTGGTGAAGTTGGAGCTTGTTCTAGCGATGCCTCGACGTAGATCATCTTCGGCATCGAACCGACGATCAAGCCCGCCCATTCTTCGATGATGCCGACGCTAGAGCCCAAGACATGATTTGGACAGCGAGGGGACTTCATTGCGGAGCCGTGGAGGTGGTGGACCGGATCTACAAAGGTTGTATATCCGTTCCCTTAGTTAAAATGTTAACTAGTTTATGTTTTCGCCTAAATATCTAGTAAACGATCCGTAGTCGGGTTTGTAGGCACCCGTAAAATTTGATTTGTGCATGTTTGATCACTTGTGAGACTTCACTAGAGTGCCTAGGAACCCTACAGTGGTATCAGAGCCTAGCTAGAGCCTTAGGCGAAGTCCAGACGGAATTTGAAGCCCGAACGAACCCGAAACCCACCCGGCAATATGCTCTCTGGACGATTTCGTAAAACGTGGATTTTTCCATATTAAAAATTGCTAAAAAATTCAGCAGGGAAAACTAAGAATTACCATGCAAATCTTTTTTGATGAACAGTAAATCTCGCGGCGGAAGCGCGGTAGATGCCTGCATTCTGCGGCGGTTCCGCCGCACCTTGATGACGTCATCCTCCACTATTTGCACAGTAACTCTTATTATTTTATTCTGGATTTTCTGGGAATTTTTAATACTGTTTCCAGAGTTGTATTTTCTGGGATTGTTTTGGGGATTCGGTGTTTCGATCGGGGTATCAAATTTTGTCTATTTGACTTTCCGGATATTTTTAGAATATGTTAAAAAGTTCGACCGGATATAAATACCCAATTTTTCCCCTGTCAGGAAATTTCCAAGTGTTGGATTTTTCCGAAGTTTAACGACGTTCTAAGTAGTGCAAGTAACGCGATGGACCCTCTAGAAGACAACAAACCTTAACTCGATTATGTGACCGTCTTGAACTGCCCTTTGAACCTTCGGGTTTGGGGCAGTACGGCGTGCCACATGTGAGGCGTTGGCTTGACCCTTCTACGGCTGGACCGTTGGTACTGAGGCACGAACTGAATGTTGTTAGACTTATTTCATGTGTTGATCTGTATCGGGAAAACTTGGGTGTTTGACTGTTCGATCGAAAAGTTTAACATTTTCTGTTTATCTGGATTGGGATACAATACTTGGAATTCACAATAAGTTATGTGATAACTGAATGAATGTTATAAACATAGCACTTTAGTCTCACTTGATCGGTTGCCACGAAATTTTGATGCGATCAAAAGTCCGTTGCAATCACGTAGCGTACGCGGATACTCGCCGGGTAAACTTAATGGACAGCCTCACTCCATAACCCCGACCAAGTGACTGTAGGAGAACCCCGTCGCCGAAAGCATCCGTTCGGGTGCTCCCGGTAGCGGTGTTCCGCCTTGGTGCACTTCGTCGACGGTATCGGGGGTGCGGCCGCCTACTGAAGTTTGCGACGAGTATTCGATCAGGATGTCGGGAATCTTGTTGAATTACCCGACTTGATATTGAAAAGTGTTTTCGATAATGAGAATAAAATGCGGGGTTTATAATTGTTAGGCATGCGATGTCTAAGTAATTCATTTGGTCAGGCATGCGATGTCTGAGGTGGTTGCGGATTCCAACTGTTGTAGTTTTACACTTTCTTTTCTGTGACCGTAAGTGTAATATGTGATGTCGCCGGTTTCGTTGCTATATGTCAACGATAATTGGGATGCGCATATTTACTTACGTTGATGACATGTGATGTTATGTGTTGCTGGATATGTTATATTGGATCGTCGTGTTTGAATAGCCGGGGTTTTTTTTTATGTGAGATGAGTGTTTTTCATTTTCATTCATGTAAAAACTTGTATGTAATATTCTTTTATTGGGGCACTTCCAGGTTGCGGAAGTAGTCACCGTTTGTATATTATTTACTTTTCTGCACTAGGATAGACCCAAGGAGGGGAGCACTAGTAACCGGGTTCTAGGGTCCAGTGGGAGACCAACTCGAGGAGTCGAGTCCGGGTCTCCTAACCCTAGAATTGGTAGGGTTGCTTGCCGCTCTCGTAGGGGTCTAGGGGTGTGGGATTGGCTATTCATCACGACCGTGGAATCCGTGTTTTATACTGGATCGTATTTAAAACACGGACGTCCTAGTATATCCAATATTTCATATGTTTCTTCTGCTGTGTTTTATCTGAGATCATGCGATGTTCTGTGGCAGATATTAAATATAGTATATATGATATATTATATAGACGTTACTTATGTTTTACACCCGCGCTAGCCCTGCCCCGCTCTGCCGTTAGTTACCTAACCTAACGGTGCACGAGGGGACATCGAGGCGAATGCGGATGGCATAAGTGTACGTCATATCTATCTGTGATGTTTAGGTAATTTAATTGATGGGATATTCATTAATGAGATTAATGAAAGAAAATAAACCTAATAGATGTTGTGGAATCGAATTTCAAAATAAACCAGGTAGCTACAGTTCTTGCTTTGCATCGTGGTGTTCCTTGTAGAACATCCTGCACCTTATTCGATAGGGAAAGGACCGAGATCCCTTCACCGGGAGTGACTCCTTTAGCAATAACCGGCAGATGCTACAACCCTCGGTTTGTCATTTGATCGCTTCTATAGTTTCCGCTTTGCACAGTGATATATATGATATATCCCGCACCTCATTGGACGAGGAAAGGGCCGACGATCCCTTCACCGGGAGTGACCCCTTTAGCAAAACTAGAAAAGCCTCAAAAACATTCCATTTAAAAACCATTTGATTCCGCAACGAGATCAAGTTCAAAGCGTTAAAGGTTTTCACAAAAACCAGCCGCAACCCTCCGTCATTTTAGGAAGTAGAGTACTTAGTATTCGTGCTGTGTTTGTTGACCATAGTCAAGGCACAATGTACGGTAGCTAAGTGATGTCTTCCTACACCGCATATGATGCGATTAGTTAGGACAGTCGCGTGACTTTGTTGACCTTAGTTAAGGGTCATGTGGATGGGTCTAATTAATCACGAAATGACGGGTAGAACTTGACTAGTACTTATGATTTGTTGACCATAGTTAAGGTCATAGGTGCTAGGGGTAAAAACCCTTATCGGGAGTTTCAAGTGTTGAAATTTGCAATGAGATTGCATACCTTCTATGAGATAGTTGGATCCCGATACCCGCTGCGAGTAAGAGTTACTCCTGGGAAAGTTTTATACATTACAATTAGCCGATCAAGTAGGTGTCTAGAAAGGTGTCAACGAGGTTACGCCTCTGGGAAAACGAGGTTTTCATTAATTAGGTTCGTGCGAAAGCACGGGGGACCTCCCTCAAAGTACCGACACTGGCCTGGCTGAAAGATTGGCGAACTTGTAGTGTGTAATTAATCCAGGCTAGTCTTTCCTTTTAGGGTTTGAAGGAAGATTTGATAAAAAGCAGTGGGAGCCATCCTGATTAGATAAAATATTCCAATCTGATCTTGCAAGAGCGCACGCAGAGTGTTTTCTTCTCTCTCTCTCCAGGTAGCGACCATATCACGCCTTAATCAAGATAATAATATGGATGTATTGACTGAACCCGTTTGTTATACTGAGCTGGGGAACGTTGGTCCCGCTCCAACCTATAATTGTTATAAGACAGAGCAGGAAATAGGGGAATACCAGAATTCCTATGCCGCCCAAACGAAGAAAATGCATATGATGCATCTCCTTCGGGTGTGTTCATTACAAAGAACTGTTTCTCAGTATCCTCTGCATCCTGGGTATATGATACCGGATCAGGATCCCAGATATGTAATCTGTTACATAGGGCTACAAAAAGGTAGAAAAACTGAGAACGGGTGATAAGTTTCATGAGACAGAAAACGGGGCAAGTGTTGCAGCCAAGTCTGTCGGTCACTGTCACCCTGTATTACAAATACATTGATTCTGAACAAATGCTATTAGATACCGAACCTGATATACAAAATCATATCAGTCTCTTTATTAGTAAAGAAAGGATATAATTTTGTATTAATGGATAATGTTTTGAACATTTCCTATATCAAAAGTTGATCGGTTCAGGCACGTTATCTAAAAGCATTGAAGTTCTAAATCAAACTACAGTTCCTAGTATACAGAACACACACAAGAAGAAGAGTTCAGAAATGAACGAATCCTTCTTGAGGCATTGTAGACTAGGTCACATCAATGCGACCCGACTGGCTGAAGTTACATTTTAGATGCATATTTAAATCAGTTTGAATTTACATCTTATGAAACTTGCCAGTCATGTCACAAAGATTAGATGACCATAGCCCTGTTTACTAAGAAACAGAGAAAGAGTTAGTGAACTCTTGGGATGATACATGTTGATGTATGTAAGGTCCCCTGTCTACACATGCCAGGACTGGTTCTTTATACTTCATTACGTTCTCTGATGATCTCTTCAGATTCAGACATATGTTCTTGTTGAAACACTAGTCCGAACCTTTTGAGATATTCACAGAATATAAGTTAGAAGTAGAGAACCAATATACGGGTATAAGTATTATATCCTTTGATGTGATCAAGGAGGAGAATACTTGAGCATGGAATTCCTGGACTATTCTAAAGGAGAATGAGATTCTCTCTCAGCATTACTCCTCCGAATACACCATAGCACGATGGTATATCGGGGCGGAGCAATCACACCCTATATGATATGGTGTGCTCTATGATGAGTACTAGTGAGTTATCTTTTTCCTTTTGGGAGTTATGCACTTGAGAAGTTGCATACCTATTGAATAAGGTTCGATTCAAATCAGTGCCTACCACTCCATATGAGATATGGTATGGGAAGAACCTATCTCTTAAGTAAGTTAAGATTTGGGATTGTCCGGCCTATGTCAAAAGCAAAATCCGGACAAGATCGAGGCAAGATCAGTTCTGTAGAACTGGAAAGGTTCCAGCTGTACAAAACTGCTAATAATTTGGTAGAACCAAAGGATTCAATAGTTTCCGACGAACCTCAGCCTCTCCGCCGATCTAGTAGGGTTCCTCATCCGCCTGAGAGATACCTCGGTTTCTCGATGACAGTGGGAGCAAGGATTGCATCATGAGATGATGACCCAACTATTTTCGAGCGGGCCATCGAGAGTAGGGACTCTGTAAGAATGGCTGGATGCTTAGCGATCTGAGATGGAATCCATGTACACCAGCAAAGTATGGACTTTAGCTGCTATATCTGAAGGGTTAAATCCCCATCAGGAGCAAGTATATCTTGAGAAGATTACTTGGTATAGATGGAAAAGTTGAGACTTTCAAAGCTAGACTTGTTAAAGATTTTCGTCATCGACCAGGCGTGGATAATGATGAAACCTTTTTCCGGTAGCTATGCTTAAGTCTATCCAGATCCTACTTACCACGGCTACATACCATGACTACGATATCTGGCGGTTGGGTGCCATGACTGCTTTTCTAAATACTGATTTAGAAGAGAACGTCTATAAGAACACAGCCAGAGGTCTTCGTAAACAGTGGGAGCAGCGGAAATGTGTGCAAGTTGCTTTACATGATGAAGCAGGCATCGCGGAGTTGGAACGTCTGTTTTGATGTGATAGTCGAAGTGTTTGACTTCATCAAAATGGTAGACGAACCTTGTATATACAAAAGGGTAGTAGAGAGTAAGGTGGTCATCCTCGTATTGTACGAAGACAACATACTCTTGATAGGAAGAGAGTTTCCTATACTACGATCGGTCAATCTCCTATTATCACAAGGATTCTCCAAATAGGATCAAAGTGATACCTCCTAAATCCTGAGTTTTCATCTATGAGATAGATGTAATTGGATGCTAGGATTCTCACTAGGTGTAGTGAGATGATATCAATCGATCCTAGGGAGAATCACTGGAAGAGTTCCAGGGTGATAAAGACGACTGAATGTCAGTCACAGGTATTGTCTTTACCCTCAGTAAAGGGACGGTATGTTGGAAGAGTTCCAAGCTAGATACCGTGGCAAACTAGACGATAAAGGCTGGTAACATCGCTATTGAAGATACTACCAAAGAGGCAGTTTGGGTGTATATTGGTTCATAAGATGAACTTGGTTCCTGCCATTGTATGACAATGGAAGTGTGGCTTAGGCCCTGGAACCCTGGTCCCATCAGTGACCCAGACATATTCTGAGGAAGCATCACCTGATCATGGAGATAGTTGATCTCCAGGTTGATCGAGGTTAGGAGAGTAGACTCAGAGGACAACACGGCGGATCCACTCACGAAGGCCTTTTTCCCAAAGAGAGACTTTTAGGGGATGGTTGAGTATGTGATACTGCAACCACTGCTACAGATGGCCCTAGTGCAAGTGGGAGATTGTTAGTTATATGTATGCCCTAGAGGCCATTACTGTACATTGGATGTATATTGTAGTGGATGCTGGGACATATATAGGAAGGACTTTCTTGCTCGACATGATAGTACGCTATCTGGTTGCACTTTATCTTAACATGTATACTTTCTGTCTCTCTGATTACATGTTGATAAAGCCCATAGGATGTGTGCTCGACTTCCAGGACTATGATGTAGATCATACTAGTGGGGCCTGGGTAGTCCAAGAGTACATCCTTGAATTGTTCCTAGTCGTGGGAATATCGAGACGGGGCATCGATATTCCAGAGTAGACTAGCGTATATCTTCTCGACCCATGCGATGGGCGATGGATGATCCCATATCCATTGGTGTTTGACATCGAAGATGGTATGCGGGTGCTCAGTGGAGACTGGGTACACTGAACGGACTCGCCGAGAACTCCCAGATGGTATTATACCTCACGTCAGATGGCAGTTCTCTGGTGACACTGGTACAGCTTAGTCTGTTGACCCGAGATCGTTATAGAGTCTTGTGTGTCTCCCACTGTGCTTTGATTTCCACCCTACCACGGCTCTACTGAGTTGTGCAAACAGGTGGTTTTTGGGTACAGTCCCGATTCACATGGAGGCAATGAGCGATAGGAGGGGATTCGTCTCTCCCGGTATGGGGGTTGATGTTGTGCTATGCTCGACTGGCCATAACAGGAAATCCCTGGCCAGGATTGCTGTGATATACTGGTAAGAGTTATCAGTAGTTTCACGAATGTTATGGACCCTACGTCGGCATGACTTATCGAGCTATTGGGGTCTGACGTTTACCACCCCTAGGCGAGATATGCGACATATCAGACGAACAGACCGGACTATCAGGTAGTGTTACTGGTCGGATTCGCAGGAGTGTGAGCGGGCTTGCTCGTCGATGTTCTGATCGTTCAATACCCGGGTGGCCGTTACGTTTGGCAGACCGCTTGCGGCTTGTGGGTGTTTGATATGATCATCATCTGCTGCCGGCGTATTGACGAGTCTTTAGAGTCCTACACAGAGGTTTCCTGGCTCAAGCGAAACGAAATAGGAGCGCATATGAGATATGTGCGGGACCGAGAATAATGCGTGTATGTGATACCGTATTCCATTCTCGCGATCTATGTATCGATTGGTTATATGCGATATAACCTAGTTATCGAATCAAGGATTGATTCGATAAGCCGATACATAGGATACTGGCCGGTTATATGCGACATGACCGGATCATTGAATCAAGTGTTGATTTAATGATTTAATGTATAATTATATATTTGATATATTACTTTGCATTAACTAGTATTGGTTCACTTTAAAAGGATTTTCTCACTTGAATTGTGCAAGTTGTATATGTGATATATTTCTTTGTGCACATGATTGTATCATGTTTGATGATACATTCTTGTTTGGTTTTGTGTAAAGTATTAAACCATGGTTAGTTAGTGATTAGGGTTTCATCTTTTTCATTTATCTTTTTATTTTATTTATTTCAAAAGAAAAAGAAAATGAGAAATGAATGGTGGCTATTCTTGTTTTTAGTTGAAGATTCATGTAGCATTGTTTTAGTCACCATTCTTGTCTCATACCTAACCCTAACCACTCATCTAACCTAAGTTATGTCTCTACACTAAACCATGGTCAAAGATATGATAAGTATTGTATTTTCTTTTCTATTTTAATTTAAGTTATCATATCTTCTTCTTCTTCTTCATCTTCTTCAACATTGAAGAAAGCTTGCTACTCCAATGGCAAGTCATGAAGTCTAGTGAGAAATCCAAAACTAAAGTTTACCCACTTCCTATTTCTTCATCCTCTACCTCTTGCCAAGTAGTATAGGGTGTTTCCTTCACAAGTTTTTCCGACTTGGTGAAGTTGGAGCTTGTTCTAGCGATGCCTCGACGTAGATCATCTTCGGCATCGAACCGACGATCAAGCCCGCCCATTCTTCGATGATGCCGACGCTAGAGCCCAAGACATGATTTGGACAGCGAGGGGACTTCATTGCGGAGCCGTGGAGGTGGTGGACCGGATCTACAAAGGTTGTATATCCGTTCCCTTAGTTAAAATGTTAACTAGTTTATGTTTTCGCCTAAATATCTAGTAAACGATCCGTAGTCGGGTTTGTAGGCACCCGTAAAATTTGATTTGTGCATGTTTGATCACTTGTGAGACTTCACTAGAGTGCCTAGGAACCCTACACTAGGAACCCTACAGTGGTATCAGAGCCAAGCTAGAGCCTTAGGCGATGCATAGACGATGTTAGAAACCCGATCGAACCCCGAAACCCTAATTCTAAGCCTTCTCTGTACATTTTTCAAAACTGTGCATTTTTCAAAATTAAAAATATGCAGAAAAATCAGCAGGCTTTTTTTAAGAATTACTGTGAAGCGCGTGCCTTTGATTCGACAGAAGCGCCGCGGAACCGCGGCCCCACCTAGGCTTGTGCGGCGGTTCCGCGGCCAAATTGATGAATCAAGGCAAGTGATTTGCAGAGTAATTTGTTTCTTTTAGTGCTGTATTTTCTGGCAATTTTTAATATTTACTCAAGAGTTGAGTTTTCTGGTTTGTATTGGGGACTCGGTGTTTCGATCAGGAAGTTTAACTTCGTCTGTGTTTTTCCGGATAATTTTAGAAAATCTTGAAAAGTTCGACCGGATATAAATACCCAATTTTTCCCCTGTTGGGAAATTTCCAAGTGTTGGATTTTTCTGTGGTTTAAAGACGTTCTAAGCAGTGCAAGTAACGCGATGGACCCTCTAGAAGACAACAAACCTTAACTCGATTATGTGACCGTCTTGAACTGCCCTTTGAACCTTAGGGTTTGGGGCAGTACGGCGTGCCACATGTGAGGCGTTGGCTTGACCCTTCTACGACTGGACCGTTGGTACTGTGGCATGAAGTGAATGTTCTTAAAACCTATTTCATGTATTGAGCTGTTTCGGGAAAACTTGGGTGTTTGGATGTTCGATCGGAAAGTTTAACATTTTCTATTTATCTGGAATGTGATAAAATATTTGGAATCCACATGTAGTTATGAGATAACTGATATGAATGTTATGAATCTAGTAGTTTAGTCTCACTTGATCGGTTGCCACAGAATTTTGATGTGATCAAAAGTCCGTCGCAATCACGTAGCGTATGCGGATACTCGCCGGTAAACTTAATAGACAGCTACACCCCTTAGCCCCGACCAAGTGACTGTAGGAGAACCCCGTCGCCGAAAACATCCGTTCGGGTGCTCGCAGCAGCGGTGTTCCGCCTTAGTGCACTTCGTCGACGGTATCGGGGGTGCGGCCGTCTACTAAAGTTTGCGACGAGTATTCGATCAGAATGTCGGGAATCCTGTTGAATTGCCCGACTTGATATTGAAAAGTGTTTTCGATATAGAGACTAAAATGCGGGGTTTATAATTGTTAGGCATGTGATGTCTAAGTAATTCATTTGATTAGGCATGCGATGTCTAAAGAGTTTGCGGATTCCAACTGTTGTAGTTTTACACTTTCTTTTCTGTGACCGTAAATGTAATATGTGATATCGCCGGTTTCGTTGCTATATATCAACGACAATTGGGATACGCATGTTTACTTACGTTGATGACATGTGATGTTATGTGTTGCTGGATATGCTATATTGGATCGTCGTGTTTGAATAGCCGGGGGGGTTTTATGTGAGACGAGTGTTTTTCATTTTCATTCATGTAAAAACTTGTATGTAATATTCTTTTATTGGGGCACTTCCAGGTTGCGGAAGATGTCACCATTTGTATCTTATTTACTTTTCAGCACTAGGATAGACCCAAGGAGGAGAGCACAAGTAACCGGGTTCTGGAGTCCAGTGGGAGACCAACTCGAGGAGTCGAGTCCGGGTCTCCTAACTCCAGAATTGGTAGGGTTGCTTGCTGCTCTCGTAGGGGTCTAGGGGTGTGGGTTTGGCTATTCATCGCGACCGTGGAATCCGTGTTTTATACTGGCTCGTATTGAAAACACGGATGTCCTAGTATATCCAATGTTTCATATGATTCTTCTGCTGCGATATCTGTGATGTGATCATTTGATGTTCTGTGATAAATACTTTATATAGTATATATGATATATTATATAGACGTTACTTATGTTTTACACCCGCGCTAGCCCTGCCCCGCTCTGCCGTTAGTCACCTAACCTAACGGTGCACGAGGGGACATCGAGGCGAACACGGATGGTATAAGTGTACGTCGTATTTATCTGTGATGTTTAGGTGACTTAAATGATGGGACTTCATTAATATGATTAATGAAAGTAAAAGAAACCTAAAGATGTTGTAGAATCGAATTTCAAAAATAAAACAGGTGGCTACAGTTCTTGCTTTGCACAGCGGTATATATGATATATCCTACACCTTATTCGATGAGGAAAGGGCCGACGATCCCTTCACCGGGAGTGACCCCTCTAGCAATAACTGGCAGATGCTACACCCCTCGGTTTGTCTTTTGATTGCTTCTATAGTTTTTGCTTTGCACAGTGATATATATGATATGTCCCGCACCTCATTCGACGAGGAAAGGGCAGACGATCCCTTCACCGGGAGTGACCCCTTTAACAAAACTAGAAAAGCCTCAAAAACACTCCATTTTAAAATTATTTGATTCTGCAACGATATCAAGTTCTTTACGCAATAGGTTTTCAGAAAAACCTGTCGTAGCCCTCCGTCATTTCAGATAAGTCCTATTTAGTATTCGTGCTACGTTTGTTGACCTCCGTCAAGTCGTAGTGTGCGGTAGCTAACTCGTATTTATCTGCTTATGCATATGATGCAGATTGGATTAGGGTAGTCGTGCGGCCTTGTTGACCTCCGTCAAGGGTCGTGCGGGTGGGTTTAATTCGATCAAGAAATGACGGGTTGAACTTGACTAGTAGCCTATGGTTTGTTGACCTCCGTCAAGGTCATAGGACGCTAGGGGCAAAATATTATCGGGAATTTCAAGTGTTGAAATTTGCAATGAGATTGCATACCTTCTATGAGATAGTTGGATCCCGATACCCGCTGCGAGTAAGAGTTACTCCTGGGAGAGATTTACACATTACAATTAGCCGATCAAGTAGGTGTCTAGAAAGGTGTTAACGAGGCTACGCCTCTGGGAAAACGAGGTTTACATTAATTAGGTTCGTGCGAAAGCATGGGGGACCTCCCTCAAAGTACCGACACTAGCCTGGCTGAAAGATTGGCGAACTTGTACCGTGTAATTAATCCCGGCTAGTCTTTCCTTTTAGGGTTTGAAGGAAGATTTGATAAAAACAGTGGGAGCCATCCTGATTAGATAAAATAATAACCAATCTATTCTTGCAAGAGTGCACGCAGAGTGTTTTCTTCTCTCTCTCTCTCTCCAGGTAGCGACCATATCACGCCTTAATCAAGATAATAATATGGATGTATTGACCGAACTCACTTGTCATACTGAGCTGGGGAACGTTGGTCCCGCTCCAACTTATAATTGTTATAAGACCGAGCATGAATTAGGGGATTACCAGAATTCCCGTGCCGCCCAAACGAAGAAAGTGCATACTGATGCATCATCTTCGGGTATGTTCGTTACATAGAACTGTTTCTCAGTATCCTTTACGTCCTGAGTATCTGATACCGGATCAGGATCCCACATATGTAATATATTACATGGGCTACAGAAAGGTAGAGAACTAAGAACGGGTGATAAGTTTCATGAGGCAGAAAACGGTGCAAGTGTTGCAGCCAAGTCTGTTGGTCACTGTCACCCTGTATTACTAGAATACATTGATTCTGAACGAATGTTATTAGATACCGAACCTGATATACAAAATCATATCAGTCTCTTTATTAGTAAAGAAGGATATAATTTTGTATTGTTGGATAATGTTTTGAACATTTCCTATATCAAAAGTTGATCGATTCAGGCACGTTATCTAAAAGCATTGATGTTCTAAATCAAACTACAGTTCTTAGTATACGGAACACACACAAGAGGAAGAGTTCAGAAATGAACGGATCCTTCTTGAGGTATTGTAGACTAGGTCATATCAATGCGACCCGACTAGCTGAAGTTACATATAGATGCATATTTAAATCTGTTTGAATTTACATCTTGTGAAAACTTACCGGTCATGTCACAAAGATAAGATGACCACAGCTCTGTTTATTGGAAGCAGAGAAAGAGTTAGTGAACTCTTGGGATGATACATGTTGATGTATGTAGGTCCCCTGTCTACATATGCCAAGACTGATTCTTTGTATTTCATTACATTCTCTGATAATCTCTCAAGATTCAGACACATGTTCCTGTTGAAACACAAGTCCGAAACTTTTGAGATAATCACAGAATATAAGTTAGAAATAGAGAACCAAAATACGGGTATAAGTATTATGTCCTTTGATGTGATCAGGGAGGAAAATACTTGAGCACGGAATTCTTGGACTTTTCTAAAAGAGAATGAGATTCTCTCTCAGCATTACTCCTCCGTATACACCATAGCACGATGGTATATCGGGGTGGAGCAATCACACCCTATATGATATGGTGCGCTCTATAATGAGTACTACTAAGTTTCCTATTTCCTTTTGGGAGTTATGCACTTAAGAAGCTGCATACCTATTGAATAGGGTTCAAATCAAATCAGTAGCCTACCACTTCATATGTGATATGGAAAGGGAAGAGCCCATATCTTAAGTTTCTTAAGATTTGGGGTTGTCCGGCCTATGTCTAAAAAGCAAAATCCGGACAAGCTCGAGGCAAGGTCTGTTATGTAGAACTGGAAATGTTCCAGCTATACAAACTACAGCTGATGATATAATAGAACCAAAGGATTCAGTAGATTCCAACGAACCTCAGCCTCTCCGCCGATCTAGTAGGGTTCCTCACCCACCTGAGAGTTACTTCAGTTTCTCTATGACAGTGGGAGCGAGGATTGCATCATGAGATGATGACTCAACTAGTTTCGAGCTGGCCATCAGGAGTGAGACTCTGTAAGAATGGCTGGATGCTTAGTGATCTGAGATAGAATCCATGTACACCAACAAAGTATGGACTTTGGTTGCTATATCTGAAGGGTTAAATCCCCATCAGGAGTAAGTATATCTTGAGAAGATTACTTGGTGTAGATGGAAAAGTTGAGACTTTCAAAACTAGACTTGTTAAAGTTTTTTCATCATCGACCAGGCGTGGATAATGATGAAACCTTTTTCCAGTGGCTATGCTTAAGTCCATCCAGATCCTACTTGCCACGGCTACATACCATGACTACGACATTTGGCGGTTGGGTGCCATGACTGCTTTTCTAAATGATGTTTTAGAAGAGTGCGTCTATAAGTACACAGCCAGAGGGCTTCGTAGACAGTGGGAGCAGCAGAAACGTGTGTAAGATGTTTTATGTGATAAAGCAGGCATCGCGGAGTTGGAACGTCTGTTTTGATGTATTAGTCAAAGAGTTTGACATCATCGAAATGGTAGATGAACCTTGTATAAACAAAAAGGTAGTAGGGAGTATGGTGGTGATCCTCGTAGAGTACATGGATGGCATACTCTTGATGGGGAAGGAGTTTCCTATGCTACGCTCGGTCAATCTCCGCTTATCACAAGGATTCTCCATATAGTATCAGAGTTATACCTCCTAAATCCTGGGTTTTGATCTATGAGATAGATCTAATTGGATGGTTGGATACTCACTAGTTGTAGTGAGATGGTATCAATCGATCCTGGGGAGAATCACTGGAAAGGTTCCAGGGTGATAAGAACGACCGAATGTCAGTCACAGGCATTATCTTTACCCTCAGTAAAGGGACGGTATGTTGGAAGAGTTCCAAGCTAGATACCGTGGCATACTAGACGATAAAGGCTGGATACATCGCTACTTAAGATGCTACCAAAGAGGAAGTCTGGCTGTATATTGGTTCATGAAATGAACTTAGTTCCTCCTATTGTGTGACAATGGAGTTGTGGCTTATGCCAAGGAACGTCCGTCCCATCAGTGATCCAGACATATTCTAAGGCAATATCACCTGATCATCAAGATGGTTGATCTCCAGGGGATCAAGGTTAGGAGAGTAGACACAGAGGACAACACGGCAGATCCACTCACAAAGGCCTTTTCCCAGAGAGAGACTTTTATGGGATGGTTGAGTATGAGATACTACAACTACTGCTACCAGATGGCCCTAGTGCAAGTGGGAGATTGTTAGTTATATGTATGCCCTAGAGGCCATTACTATACATAGGATGTATATTGTAGTGGATGCTTGGACATATATAGGGAGGACATTCTTGCTCTACATGATAGTATGCTATCTGGTTGTTCTTTACCTTAACGTGTACACTGATTGTCTCTCAGTTACATGTCGGTAAAGCCCTTAGGATGTGTACTTGACTACCTGGACTATGATGCGGATCATACTAGTAGGGACATGGTAGTCCATAAGTACATCCTTCAAGGTCCCTAGTCGTGGGTGTATCAAGACGGGGCATCGATATACCGAGTAGACTAGCGTATACCTTCTCGACCCATACAGATAGGCGATGGATGATCCCATATCCATTGGTGTTTGACATCAGAGATGATATACGGGTGCTCAGTGGAGACTGGGTACACTGGACGGACTCGCCGAAAACTCCCAGATGGTATTATACCTTACGTCAGATGGCAGTTCTCTGGTGACACTGGTACAGGTTAGTCTGTAGACCCGAGATCGTCATAGAGTCTTGTGTGATTCCCACTGTGCTTTGATTTCCACCTTACCACGTCCAAGAGGGCGTGCAAAACGGTGGTTTTTGAGTACAGTCCCGAATCACATGGAGGCAATGAGCGATAGGAGGGGATTCGTCTCTCCCGATATAGGGAGTTGATGTTGCGCTGTGTTCGATTGGCTATAACCGGAAATCCCTGGCCAGGGTTGCTGAGATTTACTGGTAAGTGTTACCAGTAGTTTCTCGAACGAGTATAGACCTCATATCGACACAACTTATCGAGCTATTGTGGCCTGACGTTTACCACCCCTAGGCGAGATATGCGACATATCAGACGAACAGACCGGACTGTACGGTAAGTGTTACTGGTTGGATTCACAGGAGTGTGAGTGGGCTTGCTCGTCGATCTTCTGATCGTTCAATACCCGGGTGGCCGTTACATTTAGCAGACCGCTTACGGCTTGTGGCTGTTTAATATGATCATCACCTACTGCCGGCGTATTGACGAGTCTTTAGAGTCCTACACAGAGGTTTCCTGGCTCAAGCGAAACGAAATAGGAGCGCATATGAGATATGTGCAGGACCGAGAATAATACCAATATGTGATACCGTATTCTATTCTCGCGATGAATGTATCGATTGGTTGTATGTGATATAACCTAGTTATCAAATCGAGGACTGATTCGATAAGTCGATACATCGGATATTAGTCGGTCATATGCGATATGACCGGATCGTTAAATTAAGTGTTGATTTAATGATTTAATGTATAATTATATATTTGATATATTACTTTGCATTAACTAGTATTTGTTCACTTAAGATGGATTTTCTCACTTGATGTGCACATTGTGTATATGATATAGTTTTGTGCACTAGTTTGTATCATGTTGGATGATACATGCAAACTTGGGTGTGTGTGTGTGTGCTTTAAGCTATGATTAGGTTAATGGTTAGGGTTTGCTTTATTTATTTATTTATTTATATATTCATTTTGGAAAGGATAAAATGGTGGTTTTCTTTTCTTTCTTTGCTTGAAGCTTCTTGAAGCTTCAAAGCATCTTTGAAAGTCTACCATTTTGTCTTTATCCCTTAACCTAACCATTCAACTAAACTATAGTTTATTCTCTACACTAAACCATGGCTGCTAAAATGATAAGAATCACTTTATTTTCTTTTTCATTATTCTTATCATATTCTTTTTCTTCTTCTTCTTCTTCTTCTTCTTCAGGAAGAAGAAACCATTCTAGCTTCAATGGTGCCTTGAGAAAAAGAGTGAGAAATCCAATTCTAAAGTGAACCCACTTCCTATTTCTTCATCCTCTACCACTTGCCAACTAGTATAGGGTGTTTTCTTTACAAGTTTCATGACTTGGTGAAGTTGGAGCTTGATCTTGAGTTGCCTCGACGTAGATCATCTTCGGCATCGAAGTCGACGACCTAGCCCAATCATTTCTTCGATGAAACCATCGCTAGAGTCCGGGATCCGATGATCGCAGCGGAGGGACATCATCACGGAGCTAAGGAAGTGGAGGACCGGATCTACAAAGGTTGTAGCCCCTTTCACTATCTAGTTAAGTTGTTAACTTGTTGTTTCGCCTATATCTCTAGTTACGATCTTGCTTAGGGTTACTTGGCACATAGAAAAATTTTGAATTGGCCATATTTGATGCCTTCTGAGACCTCATGGGTGTGCCTAGGAACCCTACAGCCGCACAGGAGCGTAGGATGATGGTTAAAGAACGAAGGACTCGGATCGTTCGGTATAACCTTCCTACCCTCTTTACAGTTTGCTAGTTTAGCATTAATGGCAGATCCGGGTTATAGTATGCGATAGCGCCAGTTATAAAAGTTTTTGTTCCGTATTTAGCGTCAGTTTGACGGCCGGGGCACTACCGTAGACTTACATGAGACTCACACCATACTTGATATAATGAATGGTTTTATTGATTTAAAGTTAATCAAAATTAGATGGAATTAAGTCACATGGTTAAAACTTGTAGAAGCTTGTGGAACCATTGACCAAGTCCACTAATTTTGTTTTACTTATAGATATTTATTAACCTAACCATTATTGTTTAGCCATGGTTTATTCTCTACATAAGTTAGTGCCATGCACTAACTCACCTACGGTTGCTATTCTCACCTTATGAGTTTCATTCTCATCTCCACTTCATCTTCTTCTTCCTCATGAGAAAGCTTGCTAGCTTTTCTCATGGTGATGAAATATTGTGAGAAAAATTAATCTAAAGTGAGTCTAATTCCTACTTCATCATCCTCTACTATACTAGCCATTTAGTTTAGGGTGTTTGCTTCACTAATCTACCATTAGCGAAAAGGTAGCATGAGCCTGAGTCTCCTCGACGTAGATTATCTTCGGTCTCGAAGACTTCGAGCAAGCTTGTTCATTTCTTCATGTGAATCCTTACTAGAGTTCGGGTGTTCACTACTTGGAGCGATGGGACTACTATATGGAGCTTTAGAAGTGAATGACCGTTCTACAAAGGTTGTATTCCTCATTCACTTAGATGTAAAGTTTTTTACATTGTAGTTCGTCTAAATCTCTAGTTAAGATTCTAGGGTTTGGGTTCTTTAGTACGGCAAAAATTTGAAAACGGCATGGACGATGCTTCCTAAAACCCAGCGGCCGTATAGGGAACCCTACAGTGGTATCAGAGCCAAGCTAGAGAATAAGACGATGTTTATAGAATTACGAAACCGAAACAACTCCGAAACACCCGATATACAATTCTAGTTTCTGTCGAAATTTTCAGATAGTCAAAATTTTTTTTAAGCAATTGCAGAATGTCACATGAGATGTAACATGAACACCACAGAAAACTAAGCCCCTCTCGCCGGAAAATGGATGGCCACAACCCCAGCAAAACTGGCCAGATCGGTTTGATTAGGTAATTTTGGTCTCAGGTTTTTATGGTGTTCCAGTCTCTGGGTTTTGGTATTTCAGGTGTTGCTTGTTTTTGCTTAATTTGTATGTGATGTTAACTTTCTGCAAAGGCAATTCGGAGTGTTTCGTAATCGTAATTCTAACATCTATTCGGGTTATTTAGACGTCGTTAAAAAGTTCGAACGTATATCAATAACTCATATTTTCCCTCGCTGGAAATTTTCCAAGAGTTGGAATTTTTCCAAGTTTAAAATCTTCGGAAAATCATGCAAGCGATTCTGAGGACCCTCTAGAAGAATGATACCCAAACTCGAGTTTTTGGATCGTAGAACTGCGGTCATACCCTAGGGTTTGTGGCAGTTCCGCGGCGACATGAGTGAGGCATGGGTCGGCCCTTCTACGGATGGTTCATAGGTGTTGTGGCATGTTCTGGGTATTTTTTAAACTCCGCTCAAGTGTTGAGGTCTTTGGGAAATTTTGGGTGTTTGTTTATTCAATCGAAAAGTTTAATATCGTCTAGCTATCTGTGATTGTGATACAATATTTGGAATCCACATAATTAGTTATGAGATAACTAGTTTGAATTTTATAAATCTAGCAGTTTAGTTTCATTTGATCGGTTGCCACGGAATTTTGATGAGGATCAAAAGTCCGTTGCAATTACGTAGTGTGCATGGATACTCGCCGGGTAATCTTACCAGATAGCCACGCCCCATAGCCCCGACCAAGTGACTGTAGGAGAACCTCGTTACCAAAAGCATCCATTCGGGTGCTCGCGGCCGCGGTGTTCCGCCTAAGTGCACTTCATCGATTGTTTCGGGGGTGCGGCCGTCTACTAATGTTTCCGACGAGCATTCGATCAGGTTATCGGGAATCTTGTTGAATTACCCGACAGGTTATTGGAAAGTGTTTTCAATATCGAGACTAAAATGCGGGGTTTATAATTGTTAGGCATGTGATGTCTAAGGAATTCATTTGGTTAGGTATGAAATCCAAAGTATGTGATACATTGGGTTTATGATGTCTAAGGTGGTTGCGGATTCCAATTGTTGTAGTTTTTCACTTTCTTTTCCGCGACCGTAAGTGTAATATGTGGTTTATCTCCGGTTTCGTTGCTATTTGTCAACGACAATTGGGATACGCATATTTACTTACGTTGATGACAAATGATATTATGTGTTGCTGTGATGTGTTATATTGGATCATCGTGTTTTGAATAGCCAGGGGGTTTTATGTGAGATGAGAGTTTTTCATTTTCATTCATGTAAAAGCATGTATGTAATATTCTTTTACTAGGGCACTTCCGGGTTGAGGATGATGTCGCCATTGATGTATATTATTTACTTTTCCACATTAGGATAGACCCAAGGAGGAGAGCACAAGTAACCGGGTTCTAGGGTCCAGTGGGAGACCATCTTGAGGAGTCGAGACCGGGTCTCCTAACTCTAGAATTGGTAGGATTGCTAGCCGCTCTCGTAGGGGTCTAGAGATGTGGGTTTGGCTATTCATCGCGACCGTGGAATCCGTGTTTTATACTGGCTTAATTTAAAACACGGAATTCCTAGTATATCCAATATTTCATATGAGTTCTTCTGCTGCTGATATTCTGTGATGTAATCACTTTATATGTTGAGACAAATGTTTATATTTTATATATATATATATGATATATAATAAATATTACTGCTTTCATTTCTTCTGTGTTACTTAGGAAGCATAATTTGATGGGACTTCATTAATGAGATTAATGAAAAGAAAGAAACCTAAAGATGTTGTAGAAACCTATTTTAAAAACTTGTAGCTCTAGTTCTTGCTTTGCATAGCGGTATTCCTTGTAGAATATCCAGCACCTTATTCGATAAGAAAAGAGCCGAGATCCCTTCACCGGGAGTGACCTCTTTAGTGAAACTGGCAGATACTACAACCCACTCGGTTTTGTCTTTTGATTGCTTTTTTAGTTCTTTCTTTGCATAGTGGTATTTGTGAAATATCCAGCACCTCATTCGATGAGGAAAGAGCCGAGATCCCTTCACTGGGAGTGACCTCTTTAGCAAAACTAGTAAAGACGTCAAAAACACTCCTTTTCAAAATCACTCGATTCTACAACGATATCAAGTTCGTTACGCAAAAGGTTTTCTTAAAAACCTGTCATAGCCCTCCGTCATTTCAGATAAGTACTACTTAGTATTCGTGCTACGTTTGTTGACCATGTTAAGGCATAGTGTGTGGTAGCTGATTAGTGCTTATCTGCATAAGCATATGATGCGATTGGACTAGGGTAGTCGTGCGGCCTTGTTGACCTTGTCAAGGGTCGTGCGGGTGGGTTTAATTCAATCAGGAAATGACGGGTTGAACTTGACATGCGGTATATGGTTTGTTGACCTTGTCAAGGTCATAGATCGCTTGGGGAAAAACATTATCGGGAATTTCAAGTGTTGAAATTTGCAATGAGATTGCATACCTTCTATGAGATAGTTGGATCCCGATACCCACTGCGAGTAAGAGTTGCTCCTGGGAGAGTTTTACACATTACAATTAGCCGATCAAGTAGGTGTCAGAAAGGTGTTAACGGGGTTACGCCCCTGGGAAAACGAGATTTATTTTAATTAGGTCCGTGCATTAGCACGGGGAACCTCCTTCAAAGTACCGACACTGGCTTGGCCGAAAGATTGGCGAACTTGTATGGTGTAATTAATCCCGGTTAGTCTTACCTTTTAGGGTTTGAAGGAAGATTTGATAAAAACAGTGGGAGCCATCCTGATTAGATAAAATAATAACCAATCTAATCTTGTAAGAGCGCACGCAGAGTGTTTTCTTCTCTCTCTCCTTGTAGCGACCATGTCATGTCTTAATCAAGATAATAATATGGATGCATTGACCGAACCTACTTATTATACTGAGCCGGGGAACGTTGGTTCCGTTCTTTCTTATAATTGTTATAAGTCCGAGCAGGAAATAGGAGAATATCCGGATTCACATGCCACCTAATCGAGAAATGAGCATGTTGATGCATATTCTTCGGGTGTGTTCGTTACCGAGAACTGTTTCTCAATACCCTCTACGTCCTAAGTATGAGATAAAAGATTAGGATCCCTTATATGTAATCTGTTACATGGGCTACAGACAGTTAGAGAACTGAGAATAGGTGATTGATGTCTAAGTGTTAGAGAATGGTGCAATTGTTGCATCCAAGTCAGTTGGCAAATATCAACTTGTATTACCAAATGGTAAATACATTGATTCTGAACAAATGTCATTAGATACCGAAACTAATATACAACATTACATCAGTCTCTTTATTAAGTTAAAGAAGGATATAATTTTGTATTGCACGATAATGTTGTGAACATCTTCATTAATCAAGAGTTGATTGGATCAGGCACGTTATGAAATGGCATATATGTTCTAAATCAAACCACAGTTCAAAGTATCCAGAACACACGCAAGAGGAGTAGTTCAGAAATGAACGAATCATTCTTGTGGCATTGTAGACTAGGTCATATCAATGCGACACGACCAGCTAAGTTATATAAGGATGAATATGAGAATCTGTTCGAATTTTCATCTTATAATATTTGTCAGTCTTGTCTCAAAGGTAAAATGACCAATACTCCGTTTATTGGAAACAGAGAAAGAGTTACTGAACTCTTTAGACGGATACATGATGATGTATACGGTCCTATGTCTACAAATTCCAGGGTTGGTTCTTGGTACTTCATTACATTCATCGACTATCTCTCAAGATTCGTACATATGATCATGTTGAAACACGAGTCTGAAACTTTTGAGAAATTCAAAAAATATAATCTTGAAGTTAAGAACCAGACGGGTAGAAGTATTAAAGTCCTTCGATAAGATCGAGGAGGTGAATACTTGGGCATGAGGTTCCTGGATTTTCTAAACGGAGAATGTGATTTTCTCTCAGATTACTCCTTCGAATACACCACAGCACAATAGTGTATCGGGGCGGAGGTATGGCACCCTATGAAATATGGTGTGCTCTATGATGAGTACTGCTGAGTTACCTGTTTTCTTTTTAGAGCTATGCACTTGAGAAGCTGCATACCTATTGAATTGGGCTCCATCCAAATCAGTGCCTACCACTCCATATGAGATATGGTATGGAAAGAGACAATGTCTTAAACGAGTTAAGATATGCGGTTGTCCGGCCTAAATTAAAAAGCAAAATCCGGACAATCTCGGGGCAAGGTCAGTTCTGTATAAGTTTGTTGGATATTCCAAACAATTGCGAGGGAATTTCATCTACCACACTGAGGAGTAAAAAGGCGTTTTGTTTCTCATCATTCCACCTTTTCTAGAAAAGGAATTTCTTGTGAAGAAATTAGTGGTCATGAGGTAGAACTGGAAGGCGTTCCATCTAGACAAACTAACAGCTGATGATTTGGTGAAACCAAAGGATTCAATAGTCTCCAAAGAACCTCAGTCTTTCCGTGAATCTGGTAGAGTTCCTCATCCACTTGAGAGATACTACAGTCTTCTCGGTGACATTGGGAGCGAGGATTGCATCATGGCTGATGATGGCCCAACTAGATTTAGGCAGGCCATCACAAGTGGAGACTTTGTGAAATGACTGGATTCTATGCAATCAAAGATGAAATCCATGTACACCAACAAAGTATGACTTTGAATGTTGCACCTGAAGGGGTAAAACCCATTGGGAGTAAATGGATCTTGAGAAGATTCTTGGTGTAGATGGAAAAGTTGAGACTTTCAAAGCTATGCTTAAGTCCATCAGGATCAAAGCGAGCATCGCGGAGTTGGAACATCTGTTTTGATGTGGAAGTCAAAGAGTTTGACTACATAAAAAAGATAGATAAACCTTGTATATACAAGAAGGTTGTAGAGAGTAAGGTTTTCTTCCACGTATTGTACGTAGATAACATACTCTTGATAGGAAATGGTTTCCTATGCTACACTCGGTCAAGCTCCTCTTATCACGGAGATTCTCCATAGAAGATCTGGATGATACCTACTACATCTTGTAGTTTATGATCTATAAGATAGATCTAAGTGGATGTTGGGAGTTTCCCAAATCCAGGTACATTGACACCATACTGAAGGGATTTAGTATGATGCATTCTAAGCATGGTGGTTCGCCCACTTACTCAGGAATCACTCTCTCTAAAAAGATGTCTTCCAAGACTGATTTGGAGAGAGCTCGCGTACAAGAGATACCCTATACTTCGGCAGTAGGCTCTATCATGCATGCGATGTTATGTACCAGACCAGATGTAGCTGACTTACTAGGTGTAGTGATTAGGAATCAATCAGATCAAGGGAGAATCACTGTACAGCTGCGAAGGACATTCTTAAGTACTTGAGAAGCACTAAAGAAATGTTCTTGGGGTTTGGTAACGGTGAACTCCAGTGGGAGTCCTTTACCAATTCCAGCTCCCAGAGTGATAAGGACGACTAAAAGTCGGTCACAGGCTTTGTCTTTACCCTTAGTGGAGGGACGGTATGTTGGAAGAGTTCCAAGCTAAATACCGTGACATACTAGACGATAAAGAATGAATACATCACTACCAACGATGCTACTAAAGAGGTTGTCTGTATATTTCTTGTTCATGAGATGAACATGGTTCTTACTATCGAGAGTCCAATAACTGTTATTGTGACAATAATGGAGTTGTGGCTTTTTTCCTAGGAACGTCGGTCCCATCAGCGATCTAGACATATTCTGAGGCAAGTATCACCTGATCAGGGAGATGGTTGATCCCCAAGGGATCGAGGTTAGGAGAGTTGACGCGAAGAATAACACGGCGGATCCACTCACAAAGGCCTTACCCTTGAGAGACTTCTATAGGACGTTGAGTATGAGATACTACAACAAGTGGCTTTAGTGCAAGTGGGAGATTGTTAGATATATGTATGTCCTAGAGGCCATTACTGTACATGTGATGTATATTGTAGTGGATGCTTGGACATATATAGGGAGGACTTTCTTACTCGATATGATAGTATGCTATCTGGTTGCACTTTATCTTAACATGTACACTTATTGTCTCTCTATTACATGTTGATAATGCCCTTAGGATGAGTACTTGACTACCAGGATTATGATGCGGATCATACTAGTGGGGCAGAGGTAGTCGGCAAGTACATCCTTCAAATGTTTCTAGTCGTGGGGGTATCGAGACAGGGCATCGATATTCTAGAGTAGACTAGCGTATACGCTTCTCGACCCATATGATGGGTGATGGATGATCCCATATCTATTGGTGTTTGACATCAGAGAAGGTATACGGGTGCTCAGTGGAGACTGGGTACACTGAACGGACTCGCCGAGAACTCCTGGAGGGTATTATACCTATCGTCAGATAGCAGTTCTCTGGTGACACTGGTACAGGTTAGTCTGTCGACCCGAGATCATCATAGATTCTTGTGTGATTCCCATTGTGCTTTGATTTCCGCCATATCACGTTCAAGAGATCATGAAAAAAGGTGGTTTTTGGGTACAGTCCCGAGTCATATGGAGGCAATGGGCGATAGGAGGGGATTCATCTCTCCCGATATTGGGAGCTGATGCTGCGCTATGCTCGATTGGCCATAACAGGAAATCCCTGGCCATGGTTGCTGAGATTTACTGGTAAGTGTTATCAGTAGTTTCTCGAACCGTTATGGAACTTGCATCGGCATGACTTATTAGGCTATTGGGGTATGACGTTTTACCACCCCCAGGCTGCGATATGCGACATATCTGACGAAGAGTCTGGACTGTACGGTTGTGTTACTGATTGGATTCGCAGGAGTATGAGCAGGCTTACTTGTTGATCTTCTGATCACTCAATACCCGGGTGGCCGTTACGTTTAGCAGAACGCTTGCGGCTTGTGGGTGCTTGATGTGATCATCACTTACTGCCGGTGTATTGACATGTCTTTAGAGTCCTATACAGAGGTTTCTCAGTTCATGCGAAACGAAGTAGGAGCACATATGTGTTATGTGCGGGACCGAGATTAATTCGCGTATATGATACCGCATTCTATTCTCGTGATATGTGATATCAGTCGGTTATATGTGATATAGCCGGGTTATCGGATCAAGTGTTGATTCGATAAGTTGTTACATTTGATATTAGCCGGTTGTATGTGATATAACCGGATTATTGAATCAAGTGTTGATTGAATAATTTAATGTATAATTATATATTTGATATACTGAATTATATTAACTAATATTAGCTCACTTAAACATTTCTTTTTTCTCACTTGTGTGCATATAGTAAATATGTGATATATATTAATGTACATTTTATTAGTGTCATGCTTGATGCCACATGCTTCATGGGTGTATGAGACTCACACCAAGCTTGATATAATGAATGGTTTTATTTATTTAAAGTTAATCAAAATTAGATGGAATTAAGTCACATGGTTGAATCTTGTAGAAGCTTTTGGAACCATTGACCAAGTCCACTAATTTTGTTTTACTTATAAATATTTATTTACATAACCATTATTGTTTAGCCATGGATTATTTTCTACATGATTTAGTGTATGACACTAACTCACCCATGGTTGCTATTCTCACCTTATGAGTTTCATTCTCATCTCCACTTCATCTTCTTCTTCCTCATAAAAAAGCTTGCTAGCTTTTCTCAAGGTGATGAATTATTGTGAGAAAAATTAATCTAAAATGAGCCCAATTCCTAATTCTTCATCCTTTACTATATTAGCCATTTAGTTTAGGGTGTTTGCTTCACTAATCTACCATTAGTGAAGAGGTAGCATGGGATTGAGTCTCCTCGACGTAGATCATCTTCGGTCTCGAAGACTTCGAGCAAGCTTATTCATTTCTTCATGTGAACCCTTACTAGAGTTCGGGTGTTCACTACTTGGAGCGAATGGACTACTACATGGAGCTTTAGAAGTGAAGGACCGGTCTACAAAGGTTGTATACCTCATTCACTTAGATGTAAAGTTGTTTACATTGTAGTTTTTCGAAATCTCTGGTTAAGATTCTAGGGTTAGGGGTTTTTAGTACGGCAAAATTTTGAAAACGGCATGGACGATACCTCCCAAAACCCAGCGGCCGCCTAGGGAATCCTACAGTGGTATCAGAGCCAAGCTAGAGAATTAGATGATGTTTGTAGAATTACGAAACCAAAACAACTCCGAAACACGCGATATACAATCCTAGTTTCTGTCGAAATTTTCAGAGAGTCAAAATTTTTTTTAAGAAATTGCCGAATGTCACATGAGATATAACATGAACACCACAGAAAACTGGGCCCCTCTCGCCGGAAAAAGTGTGGCCACAACCCCAGTAAAACTGGCCAGATCGGTTTGATTAGGTAATTTTCGTCTCAGGTGTTTATGGTGTTCCAGTTTCTGGGTTTTGGTATTTCAGGTGTTGCTTATTTTTGCTAAATTTGCATGTGATGTTAACCTTCTGCAAAGGCAATTCGGAGTATTTCGTAATCATAATTCTAACATCTATTCGGGTTATTTAGACGACGTTAAAAAGTTCGAACGGATATCAATAACCCATATTTTCCCTCGCTGGAAATTTTCCAAGAGTTGGATTTTTTCCAAGTTTAAAATCTTCCGAAAATCATGCAAGCGATTCTGTGGACCCTCTAGAAGAATGATACCCAAACTCGACTTTTTGGATCACGGAACCGCGGTCATACCTTAGGGTTTGTTGCAGTTCTGCGGTGACATTAGTGAGGCATGGGTCGACCCTTCTACGGATTGTTCATAGGTGTTGTGGCATGTTCTGGGTATTTTTTAAACTCCGCTCAAGTGTTGAGCTCTTTAGGAAATTTTGGGTGTTTGTTTATTCGATCGAAAAGTTTAAAATCGTCTAACTATCTGTGATTGTGATACAATATTTGGAATCCATATAATTAGTTATAAGATAACTAGTTTGAATTATATAAATCTAGCAGTTTAATCTCATTTGATCGGTTGCCACGGAATTTTGATGAGGATCAAAAGTCTGTCGCAATTACATAGTGTATGCGGATACTCACCGGGTAACCTTACCAGATAGCGATGCCCCATAGCCCCGACCAAGTGACTGTAGGAGAACCCCATTGTCAAAAGCATCCGTTCGGGTGCTCGCGGCCGCGGTGTTCCGCCTAAGTGCACTTCTTCGACAGCATCGAGGGTGCGGCCATCTACTAAAGTTTCCGACGAGCATTCGATCCGGTTATCAGGAATCTTGTTGAATTACCCGACAGGTTATTGGAAAGTGTTTTCAATAGCGAGACTAAAATGCGGGGTTTATAATTGTTAGGCATGTGATGTCTAAGGAATTCATTTGGTTAGGCATGAAATCCAATGTATGTGATACATTGGGTTTATGATGTCTAAGGTGGTTGCAGATTCCAATTGTTGTAGTTTTTCACTTTCTTTTCTGCTACCGTAAGTGTAATATATGGTGTATCGCCGGTTTCGTTGCTTTATGTCAACGACAATTGAGATCTTGCTGAATTTTTCTTCTTCGTTTGCTAAGATCTGGCTGAGTTTTTCTTTTATTTCCTTGTTCTTCCTGATCATAGTTTTGATGCCATGGACCTCCATCCTGTGTAATTCATAGGGATCTGTCGGAACGTCCTCTCCCAAGTAAATCTCTGAGGAAGTCCGCAATGTCGCATGCTCACTGGGGTCAGTGGGTGACCTAATCTGCTGCTCACTCCTACCGTCCGTATAGATGGTGAGATCCTCTCTATCTCTACCGGGACGGTGTCATACATCATGATGCAGGCTGCGAAATCATCGTCCTTTATATAGTAGCGACAAATTTGGATTACAAGGACGGGAAGTAACGATTTGTGCGCAGCGGCACTTTCCTTGATTGTGGCAAATTGCAAGCTTGCCATGCAAAATTGATAATCCTTGGTCATTAACAATGAACCTTATTCCCCACAATCGCTGGAAAAAATGAAACTCGAGCGATCCCCCAGAGGTTATGGTAAGCCCAGCGGCAAGCCGTATAGTCGTTTCTATAAATCTGCTGGGCATTCAGCCCAGCATCTCGTAATTCGCACCATGTCCCCATGATCGTTCTATACTGGGCAAGCTCTAATGATCTCTGAAAACCAGGTCGGATAGGGATGTTGGTGACATTGGATTTCGTATCAGCTGAAAATACCCTCCGTGTACCCTGAATGTGAAATCTAATGCGATCCTGGAGTATTTCACCATTTCTAAGAGTGTCGTAAAACTCATCTACCAAATGTTCATAACCACATTACCCCTCTTCCCCATACAGCAAAAACTCCTACCCCAACTGTCGGATAGCATCATGAAAATAGCTCCCGAACACCTAATGGGTGAATACATCGACAAAATTTCGCTCTAATTCAAAAGGGGCCATGATCTGTGGGTTGGTGAAGTTTGCAGAAAATTTAAACAGTGCAGGAGAAGGGGGGAAGAGAAAATCTTACAGCTCTCAAAAAGACAAACGACGATCGGAGGTAGTACGGCCGGCCTCGCCGGATTTTTGAAGGGACTCGCCGGTAGGATTCCGAGTAGAGGGGCTAAGGTTTTAGAGGAGGGTTCGGGGAAAGCAAATAAGATTTCTAGATCTGTTTGATTAGTAAGGAGAAAGGGTCGGGGTCAGGGGTCTGTTGATTTATAAAGGACATTTTACAAAAAAACCTAAGAAAAAGAAAACCCCGCTTTTATTTTTACAATTTTACTCAAACTAAAAGATAAATCATTGCCGTCTCCAAAAATTTAGCACTCACCCCCTAATGGGTGAGATCATATTTTCAAAAAACTAAGAAAAACAAAAATTAATTACAGTATTCACAAGTTAAACGACATTGTTGGTCAAGAAATTAATACTAGCCACAAAAAAAATTATCGATATAATGTAAGGGCTGGTAAAAGAATATGTATATAAAAAATAGAAATAAAAAGAATGTGTTAGTTGTTAATGAAGGGAATGGGTGTGTGTGAGTAGGGATCAGAAGACATTGAAAGTGAAAATGAAGTTTTGAAGAGGTCAACGAATTGTTGCCCGGATGAATTGAATGATCAAAAAGCACATGTCGAGTTTCGGAGTCAAGCTCGTTTAAAAAATGGATTTCATCCGCAAAAAATTTGGAAAAAGAAAGGTTCATAGGATGTTCCCTTATTGATCCTGACTCAAACTCACCGAGAATATCAAGTTCATTCGCAAATAATTCTTCAAAACTTTGTATGAAAGACTGTTTTTCAAGGCTGTCTTCCTCCCTATAATTCTGCACAATCCTACACTCATTGCTATAGCTCACAATTCCCAAAACAAGTTCTTCTTCATCACATTCATATTTGGATAGGTTCATGTCATTTAAAAAGGTAGGTTTCCACCCTAACATTTCTTCCGAAACAATATCACTAGGTGATACAAAAATTGTGGGTTCCTGATCATTGATCTATTCTATCAATCTATCCAAAGCATACCCATCAAAATCACAAGATTCCTCCTCTAAAATTGGAATGCAAAAATCAGTCGGTGAATTTTCTTGTATGCCCTGATAACACTTAGTCAATTCAATTGCATCGTAGTCTATGAAATCATCAAAATTCAATTGATCGTTTATCTTACTTGGGTGACTTTCTAGATGACAGATATTAACACTATGTAGTTCTAATTGACTGTGTCACTCTTTCGAATCAGTACAGCTACATGCTCTTCAATTCTAGCCAAAAATTGAGCTTGAGCGTGAAACAATTGCTCAGACTGCTGTATACACAGGGCTAGCGTAGCAGCTGTTTGATTCTCGACCGTAATCATCACTTCAATACCATTCTCTAAAACGGTCAACCTAGCATCCATCTCACCATCATTCCCTAAGGATGGGTCAGTTATTTCAGGAAGATAGGGTTGCGACGGTAGTAATGCTAAAGCGGTTATCCTGTTGACCTCTTTCTCTAAATCTTTAGTCATTAGGTCTCTAATTAAAGTGGGACTGGGTTCAAGAGTGTTAGGTGAGTGACCATTATAAAAATTTGGGACGGTTGGTCACCCCCTAGAAAAGAACAATTTTCATGAATGTGGGAAGAATCGTGGCAATTTGAACAAAAGAATTGGGACTGAGTATGGACAAGGGAATAAGAATTGTGAAAAATTGAATTGAATCGTGTATTACCCATTTTAACAAGAATTCACAAATATCACAAAAACAAATAATATCATACCCCCAGCAGTCTATGTTATGCTAAGTCAACTAGACCTGCTCAAGAACCTGATTGTCGAAATAAAACTGTGTCGAGAAACGGGCTCAAGATATACAGATCATAAAGCCAGGTAAGTGCAGAGATAAGGGGAGGTTATCCAACGCTTTCGTGAAGTTTTTAATTAGAATAACCCTTTCTCGTGAACACTTGCCTAGACATCCTGTGAACAATATACCGTTAACTGAGTTTAGAGTGTTCTAAACACAGTTAACTTCTCCTAATGAGCGCGAAATCCTTAAAATCAGAGTTCTAATTGATTTTAAATTACTGTGGGTATGAAAGAATACAGTTTTTGTGATTTGTGGGCTACGGAGAAAGGTGATGAAATCTTTTACCGTATCTTGTTTGGTCGTGCCCTCAATATCCGTATTAAGATGCAAATGCCCATTCAATAAAAGGATTCAAGAATTCAATCAATAAAGCAATTCTTTTTCTGTTTTAGGCTTAAGCGCGGCAACAAATACGGGTTAGTTCTCTGTGCAATTGGTGGCAAAATTGTGCGAAGAATCCTGCAGAAGATAGAATAGTGGAATGCGTCGGATTCGAGAAGAATGTGTTAGGAAATACGTACCGATGCGATTTGGGTTAAGAAACCCCCTTTGAAGTGATTACGGGTATCAGAATGTTCGCTGCACGGGTCAAACTATCCGGATCTTGTCCACTATACTTTACTAACGTTTTGCAATTGAGTTTGAGCCTCGCTCCGTACGATCGCTGGTCGTAATTCTGTAAAAAACCTGAAATGTCGGAAAATACGATATTTTGTGTCAAAAGCGATATATATGCCCCAATTCCTGCACACTCAAAATTATAAAAATCAAACAATACCACTAGAGTACTAACAAGAAACTGGAGATCAAACAAAAAGAAAAAAATCAAAAACACCATGATTGAGCCGGCGAGATCGGAAATTTTACTGATGTCGCCGGCCAAAAGGATGAGTGTTTGTGCTCGAATTTTGTATGGATCTTCCAGCCTATATTAGTAGTTTATTAGTATACTTTGATTTTTAAGTTGTATTACAGAGTAATAGGAGATTATAACAACAGGGAGTAAGGTTACAAAAATATGTTTTGTTAGTTTTGAAAAAAATTTGAATTAATAGTTAGTTTGTTCGTACGAACTAGAAATAACAATACCTAATGACTAGCAATACCCCGGCAACGGCGCCAAAAAATTGTTGAGAACTCACCTGCATGCGCAAACTCGTATGTTTTAGGAAGGGAAACATTTTAAGGAAATGGATTGCGCACGCGAGATTATTCTCGTTTTAAAATTTATAAACCGCAAGTGCACGGTGCGTTGTAGTAAGCCGGCAAGTACGGGTCGATCCGCAGGAATTGTGTACTAGGTCTTATTGTTTAAGGTTCAACAAATAACGAATTGATTGGTTTGTCACTAAAAATAGAAAGAATACGAAAACAAAGAAAACAAGTAAGTAAGAAAATGGCTGTGTCTTTGGCTCGGATTTTCAAATCGCGACAATTCCTTCGACGCTCCTTTGATCATTAGTTGTCCGTCCTTACGTCGATCCCGGCATGAAGCATGATTTGTCAAGCCGGTTGTGAAGCACAAATCATCAAATTCCGATATTCGCCGCAAAACACGAAACGAGTCTGTTTTGTTCACTAACCGTTTGTATGTCCAAGCTTGAGATATCAACGCTAAGCACAAGGTTTAACAAGCATACATCAACATCATAGATACAAGTTAGTGAGTGAGAGAAAATGATTCTAGTGTTGAGTTTGCTAAGTGTTGTTATAGTATATCGTATATGAAACCAAGAGATTGTCAAGATCTTGATCACAAAATTCCATATCTAAACTTAGCAAACTTAACACCAACTTGATTTTAACTTAAATATTGAAATGGGGAAAGAGAGTGAATATGGTATATGAGGAGGATACAAAGTAACCATGTATCAAAATACCATACCACATCAATACATAAACAATCTTTAAGTTAAAATCATATATATAAGCACATTAAACATTAACAAGAGGAGGAGGAGGCAAAGCCTTCCATCTCACATCCTCACCATAACCACAACCAAAGATATATGTTAAGCATGATATAAAAAAAAGCAAGTAAGCAAAGAAACACAAATATTATTAACACTTGAAGAAGTTTAGGTATAAAATATTGGTAACTTATTCAACCTCCATAATGAAGCTCTCCAAAGAAATCTTCAAGAGGGAAGAAGAAGAAGAAACCAAGTTGAAGCCCACTCAACTCTCAAGCTAAACCAAAACTAAACAAAACTAAACAATATATGTGAGAGACCTTCCCTTGCTCACTGATCTGGCTTTTATAGGCACCAAAAAAGCTTAAACAAGTAATAAAAATAAGGTGATGTGACTGTAAGGGAGGGACAGAAGAAAGATGGCGACAAACGGGGCAAGGGGGCCGGCGAGCTCGGATATTTAGAAGGTGTGGCCGGCCAAAATCCCAGCACATGGGCTCATCTTGATGTGGTGGTCTCGTGTCAACTCCAACATTATCCTGGAGCTGTTTGATTTGTCTAAAATAACCTGGTTTGCATTCAGAGATTTGGAGGGAAACTTGAAGCAATATATCATATCAAAACTTTTTACATTTATTACCCATCACACAACTCATGTGCCTACTTGCATGAATTGTGCAAGGTCAGCCCCCACATGGTCCATGTCAAAGAGCTAGTGTCACACATGTATTGTGTTGGACCAAGAATTGTGTGTACACTTGTTTATTGCAAAAGAGCTCTTTGGATATCGGTCGGTTCTCTATTCTGATTGCAGTGTCTGCTCCCAAATACTATATCCGTGATATTGAGTGTGTTTCCAGTGTTGTATCACGAATACCTGTAATCTGTAATTACTGAGTAGACACTGGTTAATAGTACCAATATATAACAAAATAGATAATGAATGGACGGTATTAAAATGCAGTTTTCTGAGATGAACATATGCTTAAATCCAAAATCCAGATAAACTCAAGGCACGTTTTAGTAATGGCAGTTTATGGGTTATTGCAGGCTTTGACGAGAGTTTAACTTTCTACCGTTTTCGGGATCAAAAGTTATTTTGTTCTCGACACGCCACCTTTTTAGAAAAGGAATTTCTCGCAAAAAAATTAGTGAGAGTATGGTAGAACTGGAAGTGATTCCAGAACCATAAACGGTTACTGAAGATTTATTAGAACCTGAAAATTCAATTGACCCTGACAAACCTTAGCTTACTCGGCAGATTTGATAGGTGACCTCAGCCACCTGAGATGTACTATGGTTTCCTCTCTAACGCTGAAAAGGAGGCTTGATAGGTGACCTCAGCCACCTGAGAGGTACTACGGTTTCCTCTCTAACGGTGAAAAAGAGGCGTGCATCATATGATGATGACCCTACTATATCAGCAGGCCATGGAAAGTGGTGACTTCTGATTGATGGATGGATGCCGAATTATCCTGGTTGGACTCCATGTACTGCAACAAAGTGTGTTGACTTTGTTGGGTGCTCCTGAAGGGGTAAAACCCTTAAGGAGCAAGTATATTTTCGTGATCGGTGCAAATGGTATGGTACTGACCTAATAAGGCTAGACTTGTAGTAAAAAGTTTTCATTAAATAACCGTTGTGGATTGTGATGAAACTATTACTTCAGTGTCTGTGCTGAAGTCCATACGAATATAAGTTTTCATTGTTGTTTTTCATAACTGTGATATCTTGCAGTTGGATGACTATAACGTCTTTCTAAATTGGATTTAGAAGTGTACGCATATATGACTCTGTCAGAGGGTCATCTTAGTTAGTGGGAGCAGCGGTAAGTGTGCAAGTTGCTTAAGTCTATTTTTAGACTAAAGCAGGCATAGTGGAAATGGATCATCTGTTTTGATATCATGGTCAAAGTGTTTGACTGTTGCGCCACGGCAGCGCCCCGGCCGTCTTACTCGAGGCCAATTGCGGAATCAAAAATTTTCCTTACTCGGAAACCGGCGCTACCGCGGACAAAGAAAACCCGGATCGTTAACCATTAACCTATACTAGCTATCTAGAGATGGGAAGAGAAGTATACCGAGTGATCCGAGTCCTCCGGTCTTCTCTTCATCGTCCCGATCTCCCGCGGAAAGTCTTGTCTCCACATCGTCGCCTCCTCGCCGGAAAGGGCACCACAACGCCTACGTCTTTTACGGGCTCCCGCCTCAATACCGAGGCAACTCGGGCATGAAGCCGGCAACTCGACATGCTCAAGATATGCTGTAGAATGTGTAGTAGATCATGCTAGTCTCATTTGGGGTTTGTTGTTGCCTTGATGGAGGAATGGGGTTAGGAAAAATGGTGCTTTCATTTTTCCAAAACAAGAAGAAGAAGGAGATGATGAATTCCTCACATAACCAAGATGAACTCTCTCATTCTTTTCTTTCTCTCAAGTGTTCTTTCTTTCATCAAGTGAGAATGATAATGTGGTGGAGGAAATGAGAATGCCAACCATAAGAAGGGAGGTGAGTGTAGGATAGAACAAGAGGTGACCACATCCTAGACAAGAAAACATCAACCATGCTTATTCTCCTATTCACTCCATAACCTTTCAAATCTCATTAATTCAAAAGCATGGAGCAAAAGAAATGAAAGCTATCATAATCAATACTTTTGCAAGAAACCCCCTCCACAAAAGTAATTTGCAAAACTGCAAATTACCCCGTCCATCGGAAAAGTCCGGCCGGGAAAGAACAAAGGAAAACCGGCCGGAACGGAATGCAAGCTGGCAACTCCAGAAAACTGGTCCCGTAATAAATTACAGGAAAACCCCGATACTGTGCATACACACCCGCATCTGTATTCCGTCCGGATACAAATGCAATGAGACAAAATCTACACTGTACTAAACTAGTACCGGCTTAAACCAAAGCCGGCTAGTAAAAAACCGTTCGATCCTGATCCGTGCAATACCGCACGTATCTGATCGAACCCTGCCATATATATCCATACGGCCACTAGTACAAAACTGTCCGATCCTGATCCGTGCAATACCGCACGTATCTGATCGGACCCTGCCATATCTCCATACGGCCTCTACAGCGTTTCGCCCGAAAGCTTGAGTAACTGAAAATGTGGTGGACTCTAAAGACTCGTCAATACTATGGCAGTGGATTTAACCACTAGCACGTCAGAGGTATAAGCCAATACGTGACGGGCCACCAGCTATTGACTAAAAGGGACGTCGATGAGCGAACTCATCTTGACACCCTACTGAGCCTGTCAGTGACAATATCCGTACAGTCCGGTCCGTTCGTCTATGAGCATCGCATGTCGGGCCTAGAGGGTTGGTAAAAGTCAGACCCCCAAAAGCGGTACAAGTCGTGTCGGAGTGTAGCCCAGAACGCCCTGAGATACTACTGGAATACCTACCAGTAAATCTCCTGCCTCGGCCGAGGGCTTTGCGTAATGGCTCTCCTAGACACAGCGCGACCTCACCCCCAATACCGGGAGAGACGAACCCCTGAAGATCCGCTCACTGCCTCCATGTGGCTCGGGACTGTACCCAACTAAAACCTATTTGCACGACTCCTTTGAGCCGTGGTAGGGTAGTAATCAAAGCACAGTGGGAACTCACACGAGACAAATGACGATCCTCAGGTCGATGAACTAACCTGTACACATGTCACCTGGGAACTGCTATCTGACGTCAGGTATAAGCCCAACTAGCAGGTTCCCGGCGAGTCCTGTCCGGTGTACTCATAACCCAATGAGCACCTGTATACATCTTAGGTGAACCAACTGACACCAGTGGCTTGTGAGACCGGCCACCGCCCCTCGTCGGGGTCTCGACTGTATACACTAGTCTACTAATGGAGTATCGATGCCCTGTCTCGAAACTCCTACGACTAGGGACCTTTTAAGGATGTGCTTATAGACTACCAGCTCCCACGTATATGATCGCCATCATACTACTGGCAGTGAAGCAAGAATCCTAGGGGCTCTATCAACGTGTAATAGCGACATGTCAGGTCACCTAAAGCAGTACACGATGATAAAGATAAACCAGATAGCATACTATCATCTCGAGTAAGACTGTCCTACCGGGATAGGTCCTCCCTCAATCATTGCAATCACGTGCCTGTGATCCAATAATTGACTCTGAGGGCACTATCTCCAACAATCTCCCACTAGCACTCAAGGCTAATTATTGCGATGTCGCATACTCACAGCCCGTGTGATACCGTACACCCAACTCCTCTACTAGTCAATCGCACAAAGCCTGTTTGCGAAACTATTGCGTTCGAGGAATAGCCTCAGTGAGTGGATCCGCAGGATGTTTCTTTCTATGTCTCTCTATATCTCAAGTTCGCGGAGAAAGCCATCTCCCGAAATGAGCAATACCTGTCTTGGAACGTCTGGATGTCTGATGGGACCTAGTTCATAAATGAACTCCAAATCCAAACTTCTCAGACTGTATCGTCAACTGAACTTAATCAGTATCCTGCGCCATGCCTCCCTCAGTATCTGCCTTGGATCACCTGTCCAAAATACTGCCCCTCGTCAGAGGGAAAACTATAACTCTGACAACCTCCTTGTCGTCCATGTCACCTTGGAAGCCTGGAGTGATAACCGTCTCCTAAAAGAGGCAGCCGTTATCATATCCCTAGAACATCCACTTATGTTCTAAAACTGCTTCCGACTGTTTTTCCAGGATTGGGTCAATATCAACTTATTGCATCTAGTGCAAGAACAACATCTGGTGCGGTACTTGACATCTCATGATTGACTCAATTGCCTAAGCAAGTGATCTGCCAATCATGAGTATCCCTCTCCCCTTTAGTCTATAAGACACCTTTAGAGAGGGTGACTCCATCAACTGCAGGTGCACTACCGTGTCAGGAGTCGTCCATTCTAAATACTCATAGAATGCTGTCAAGGTACCCAGATTGGGAAACTACCCAAATCTAGATCTAAAACCATAGATCTAGTAACCAGTATGTCTGATATAATATCCAAGTCCCTTGTGGAGAAACCACTGTGTGACGACCAAAGTATAACCGATCGTAGTATAGGAATATCACTTCCTACTACCTTCTCAACAGATCCATCCCCTATTCTGATGACGTCAAACCTATGACTGTTACATCAGAAATGGATGATCTATCTCCGCTACATCTGCTTTAGTCTATAAATAGACATAAGCCTGATGTCCACCAATGCTTCCGCTGCTCCCACTGACTACGACAACCTTCTGGCAGAGTCATACAGACGTGCACTTCTAAAGCTAGTTTAGAACGATGCTATACTCATCCTCCTGCCGGGTCTCGCAGCCTGGAACAACAGCAATGGTAATTGTGGGTAAACAAGAACTTCCCTGTCACCGTCCTTGAGGCTACCGTAGTACCTCTCGGGTGCCTGAAGTTACCCACCTAATCTGCGGAGTGGCCAATGGAATGTCAAATCAGATTGAATCTTTAGGTTCCTTATCAAATCTTCAGTAATCGTTTGTGGTTCTGGAATTACTTCCAGTTCTACCATACTCCCACTACTGTTTTTCTGAAAAAATCCATTTTTTAATAAAACTGTGGCGAGTCTAGAACAATATTTCTACTGTTCATCCAGATGGTAGAAAATCAAGGCTCGTCATAGCCTGGGTCAACCCACAAACAGCCATTACAGAAACGTGCCTTGAGTTGTCCAGTGTCTGGTTTTAAACATAAGCCGGACAACTCCCCGTACCTTAACATCGTTAAGATATGAACTGTTCTATATCCAATATAGGAACAGAGGCACTGATTTAATTTAACCAGATTCAAATCATGCATCTATCTCCAGTGCATGTCAACTAAATGGAAGGAGGTCGATCAGCGTTACTCAACTTAGGAATGCTTCTAATTATGAGTAACCTGAAAGAGAAGCAATCTGTCTTCATCATTACTATCAACTGAATACCATACACAAGTATCTACATCTTCGATCTCTTTGAAGAATCCCGATACTTGCTACACCTGGTTCTCTACTCTATTCAAATACCTATAACTCCTCAAAACTTAGACCCTGTGTTTCTACGAAACACATGTCTAAGAACTAGAGAAGTTAAAAGTAAACAGAATATAGTATGAGGACCAACCCCTCTGTCCTAATGGACACTGGACAACATACAATACTCTGTATAAGTCCGCTGAGTCTAACAACTCTTTCACTGTGCATCGTAGGTTAAAAACTGTACTTATGGTTAAGAAGAATTACACCGCTGTTTAATGCTCCTTACCTAACCATCCACTGATATAGGTAAATGTCATAGACATAATATCAAAAGGTATATCTCACTCTATGAAAATAGACGTACAGATATATCAATTTGAAATTGGTGCATAACCGCGGATATTCAAAACTAAATAACTGCCGTCCGGCAAACAACCCAGGTGACTTCCTCAAATATCACTGATTACATCGAATCCCGATATAATGAGGATGATCACCCAATTCCCAATAACTTACTTCCACTCAGCATCTGTAAAACCATACAGATGTGAGAATCATACCTGGTAAATACATACCCTGGAGCAAGTGTCTAATCGGGAAATCAGTTTTCTTTTAACAGTACACAGTTGAACTGAAACATTGAAATGTTTCGATGGGGTATCCTGGTATTCCTAGTAATGCCTCTACCATTATCCAGATTCACAACTGTAACCATGTAATTCTTTGCCATCTTTCTAAATCCCTTTCTATGTCTTTAGTCATTACCTTCTGTACACCCCCTTAGGCCAAATGGTTTTCTTCCTTCCCTACCGTTCGGCACCAGCCTATGCTTTGGAAGAAGACTATCCAAAAAGCATAAAGGGTGTACTGTCCCAATCCTAGGAACACTCGCAATGCGAGAGAAGGTGAAGATAAAAGACACCTGAATGAACCTTATTCCTATTTCTCCTGAACCAGAATCCATCCCCGAACTGGAACAAGTTCCTTTCAAGTTCGTATATAACCATACGATGGAGTATCCAATAAGCTGTGGATCTTGGTAGTGACACGGAGTGTCCTGGAGAAATACAAAGGTGATTTAGGATTGGCGAAGAAATACTTGGTTTGGTCGTGAATATCAGTCGCAATTTACTTTGCCCTCCTACTAATCCCTTGCTTTGTCTTGACTTAATACCTTCTGCACACCATCGTTACGCTAATTGGTTTTCTTCATTCCCTACCGGTCGGCACCAGCCTATGGTTTGGAAGAAGACTATCCAATTTGCGTAATAGGTGTACTACTCCTAAACCAAGGAGTACTCGCAACCTGAGAGAAGGTGAAAAGAAAAGACAACTGAATAATCCTATCCGTTTTCTCCAGAACCAGAAACCATCCTCGAAGTCCTTCGAGTTCATATCTAACCATACGATGGTTTTGTCCAATGGAAGTGGACGTTCGTAGTAATACGGGGTGTCCTGGAGAAAAGGGTAGAAGTAGGAGTGGCAATGAGGTCTGCAACTCTGACAATCCAAAAGCCAGTGTTAAGAAGGTTCGGTCAACTTGGTCACTGAGTCATAGTCCAAGGTCGGGTCAATGGTCGCAGCCAAAGAGAGAGAGAAAAGAAACACTCAGCATGCACCCTAACCTAGATCAGAATGGTTATCACTTTGTCTAATCTGGAAACCTCCCACTGTACCTCAAATTCTCCTCCAAACCTGAAAGAAGAATTAGTCGGGATCACCCGAGGAGTAAACCAACTCATCAGTGGAAATCGGGATCCAACTATCATCGCATGATAACGTGACGGAATCCACTCACGTCACCACACTCCAGAAGGTATGCGCATGCCTGGCAAGTTTCAGTTCTTTTGAAACTCCCGATGTGATTTTTACCCCTAGGACCCAAGTGACCTTGACACAGTCAACAAATCAAAGAGTCCTAGTCAAGTTCAACCCGTCATTATCCTGGATTGCATTAAACCCACCCGTACGAGCCCTTGACACAGTCAACAAGGCCGCACGACTGTCCTAACCAATCCCATTAATATGCTACAAACAAACACTACTTAGCTACCGCACACTACGCCTTGACACAGTCAACAAACGCAGCACGAATACTAAGTAATACTTGTAAGAAATGACGGAGGGCTACGTGTAGTTTTTGGCGAAAAACCTTTAACGTAATGAACTTGATATTGTTGAAGGAACTGCATAGCCTTTTTTTATAAAATATAGTGACGAAAGCCTTTGCTAAAGAGGTCACTCCCGGTGAAGGGATCTCGGCTCTTTCCCCGTAGAATGAGGTGCAGGATATTCCAACTGAATACCACGATGCAAAGCAAAAGTAATCGGCTATAGTGAAGTTAATGCCCTGACGCAAACTTCTGTCCAAGGGATCACTCCCGGTGAAGGGATCTCGGCCCTTGCCTCGTCGACTGAGGAGCAGGATATTCCAAATGAATACCACGATGCAAAACAAAAGTGAACGTCCTTGCAATAACAGCTTTTTGAAAAAGTGTTCCAACAACATCAGAATAGGTTTGTTTATCTTGCATTGATCCGAATCAACGCAGTCCCATCAATTGATCACACCACAAAGAACGAAAATATACTGACGTACGTATATGCCATCCGCATTCGCCACTGGGTCCCGTCATCACCCGTTAGGTTAGCTAACTAACGGCAGAGCGGGGACTGGACTAGCGCGGATGAAAAACATATACAACATCTACTAATATATATACCAATATATAGTATTTCGCTCAAGGCGTGAATAAAATGCAACATCACAGAAATGTACAGCATCACAGAACAAAACAGATATCTGGAAGCCCCGGGTTTCACAGAGCCGCTGCTGAAACCCGACGTTCCCCTGGTCGTGTGGATAGCCTGTGCAATGAAATCCTAGACCCCTACGGGTGCGGCAAGTCACCCGCCAAAACCTGAAGCGAGGCAGCCCCCTTCAGCTCCGTGAATGGACCACCCAGCACTTCACGGAATCCGGTAACTTGGGCACCCCTCCTGGGTCAACCTGTACCCCCTACGAGTGCGGCGAATAGCCTGCCAATTCCAGACTGAAGCCCCCTCCGTCTCAATGCCATGAGATGCGGGCCCGTTGCCCTCCAGAACCGGCTATCCGTGCACCCCTCCGCGGGGTAATCCTAGTACAGAAAGTAAAATATACATACACCGGGTACATCGACCGCAACCAGGTCGTGCCCCAAAAGAATAATACAAACAGGCAGTGACGGCAGTCCACATGTCGGACGCTCGCCCCGCAATATCAAATGTACATAATACAACAAAACAGTACTAGCATTGCATCCAGGCTATCCCCCACGACCGATCCGCAACATCACAGCATAAACATAGAACATCAACGTGAAAATCACGTTCGCAAATCCGTCTAACCGGGCTATAGCAGTTAGACGGGATTTACCGATCAAGTGACATTCACGGTCGCAGATATAATGTAAATACTGTGAAATAATGTGTTTAAAATTTTCCGATTGACAAAAAATTAACAAGTAGGCCCCCAATCAAAACTGTAGCACTCACAGAAAACCTGGGCCCAATTTTAATATTCCAAAACCCCTAATATAAGCCCAGAAGCCCACTGAAAAAATACGAAGCATTGACCAAACCAAGTTGCGGCGGAAGGGCGGCGGAAATGGGGGTTTTGCCGCGCTTCCGCGCTCGAAGTAAGGGTTCACTGTCTCGTTTTTTCCCAGAGTTCTTAGAACTCCCTGCACATCTTTCTGAGACCACCTGAAAAATTTTTAGACTTCAAAAAATTTCAACAGAAACTGATGTGAAGGAAAAATACGGTTTTTGGAAATTTTGGTCGATCGGAAACGCAAACACATCAAACGAAGCTAGGTAAGCTTAATGGCGTGGCTCTGATACCATGTTGCGCCACGGCAGCGCCCCGGCCGTCTTACTCGAGGCCAATTGCGGAATCAAAAATTTTCCTTACTCGGAAACCGGCGCTACCGCGGACAAAGAAAACCCGGATCGTTAACCATTAACCTATACTAGCTATCTAGAGATGGGAAGAGAAGTATACCGAGTGATCCGAGTCCTCCGGTCTTCTCTTCATCGTCCCGATCTCCCGCGGAAAGTCTTGTCTCCACATCGTCGCCTCCTCGCCGGAAAGGGCACCACAACGCCTACGTCTTTTACGGGCTCCCGCCTCAATACCGAGGCAACTCGGGCATGAAGCCGGCAACTCGACATGCTCAAGATATGCTGTAGAATGTGTAGTAGATCATGCTAGTCTCATTTGGGGTTTGTTGTTGCCTTGATGGAGGAATGGGGTTAGGAAAAATGGTGCTTTCATTTTTCCAAAACAAGAAGAAGAAGGAGATGATGAATTCCTCACATAACCAAGATGAACTCTCTCATTCTTTTCTTTCTCTCAAGTGTTCTTTCTTTCATCAAGTGAGAATGATAATGTGGTGGAGGAAATGAGAATGCCAACCATAAGAAGGGAGGTGAGTGTAGGATAGAACAAGAGGTGACCACATCCTAGACAAGAAAACATCAACCATGCTTATTCTCCTATTCACTCCATAACCTTTCAAATCTCATTAATTCAAAAGCATGGAGCAAAAGAAATGAAAGCTATCATAATCAATACTTTTGCAAGAAACCCCCTCCACAAAAGTAATTTGCAAAACTGCAAATTACCCCCTCCATCGGAAAAGTCCGGCCGGGAAAGAACAAAGGAAAACCGGCCGGAACGGAATGCAAACTGGCAACTCCAGAAAACTGGTCCCGTAATAAATTACAGGAAAACCCCGATACTGTGCATACACACCCGCATCTGTATTCCGTCCGGATACAAATGCAATGAGACAAAATCTACACTGTACTAAACTAGTACCGGCTTAAACCAAAGCCGGCTAGTAAAAAACCGTTCGATCCTGATCCGTGCAATACCGCACGTATCTGATCGAACCCTGCCATATATATCCATACGGCCACTAGTACAAAACTGTCCGATCCTGATCCGTGCAATACCGCACGTATCTGATCGGACCCTGCCATATCTCCATACGGCCTCTACAGCGTTTCGCCCGAAAGCTTGAGTAACTGAAAATGTGGTGGACTCTAAAGACTCGTCAATACTATGGCTGTGGATTTAACCACTAGCACGTCAGAGGTATAAGCCAATACGTGACGGGCCACCATCTATTGACTAAAAGGGACGTCGATGAGCGAACTCATCCTGATACCCTACTGAGCCTGTCAGTGACAATATCCGTACAGTCCGGTCCGTTCGTCTATGAGCATCGCATGTCGGGCCTAGAGGGTTGGTAAAAGTCAGACCCCCAAAAGCGGTACAAGTCGTGTCGGGGTGTAGCCCAGAACACCCTGAGATACTACTGGAATACCTACCAGTAAATCTCCTGCCTCGGCCGAGGGCTTTGCGTAATGGCTCTCCTAGACACAGCGCGACCTCACCCCCAATACCGGGAGAGACGAACCCCTGAAGATCCGCTCACTGCCTCCATGTGGCTCGGGACTGTACCCAACTAAAACCTGTTTGCACGACTCCTTTGAGCCGTGGTAGGGTAGTAATCAAAGCACAGTGGGAACTCACACGAGACAAATGACGATCCTCAGGTCGATGAACTAACCTGTACACATGTCACCTGGGAACTGCTATCTGACGTCAGGTATAAGCCCAACTAGCAGGTTCCCGGCGAGTCCTGTCCGGTGTACTCATAACCCAATGAGCACCTGTATACATCTTAGGTGAACCAACTGACACCAGTGGCTTGTGAGACCGGCCACCGCCCCTCGTCGGGGTCTCGACTGTATACACTAGTCTACTAATGGAGTATCGATGCCCTGTCTCGAAACTCCTACGACTAGGGACCTTTTAAGGATGTGCTTATAGACTACCAGCTCCCACGTATATGATCGCCATCATACTGCTGGCAGTGAAGCAAGAATCCTAGGGGCTCTATCAACGTGTAATAGCGACATGTCAGGTCACCTAAAGCAGTACACGATGATAAAGATAAACCAGATAGCATACTATCATCTCGAGTAAGACTGTCCTACCGGGATAGGTCCTCCCTCAATCATTGCAATCACGTGCCTGTGATCCAATAATTGACTCTGAGGGCACTATCTCCAACATTGACTTCATCAAAATGAGAGATGAACCTGTTATTTGTAAGAAGAAAGTAGGGAATGTTGTCAGATTCCTTATATGGTATGTTGATGACATACTCATGATAAGAAGTGATGTTCCTATGCTGCAATCGGTAAAACAATGGTGATCACATGTGTTTCTCCATATGGGATATGGATATCTATCCAATCCTGGAGAAACATAAGGTAGCAGTGAAGATCATTTGATGTTCTTGGTTTGGTAATGGTAACCTCCTGAAGGACGTGGTTACCAATTATAACTTCCCAAGAAACATGGGAGATAGTGCGTCTGTCACGAGTTATAAGTTTACTCTCTTTTGAGGAGTATTTTATTGGAAAGAGTTCCAAGTGGGATACTGAGATAGTCGTGGTGCTAGGTGCTAATTGTGAATTGGCAAAAGTGTACCGCCTGAGAAGTCACTGGATAAAATTGTTCATTTATGAACATGATCCCATCGTCTATCCAGGAAAATACTAAGGTAAGTATCGCTCAGTTTGGGAGATATTTGATCTCCGCAAAATTAAGATTAAAGGAGAAATAGATATAAGCACTGTGTTAGGTGCACTCATTGAGGCTAGTTCTCGAACACAGCTTGCAAAACTGTTAGTACCGAAGTTGGGTATGAGATACCGCAATAATTGGCCTTAAGTGCAAGTGGAAGATTGTTGAATATAGGTGCCCTCAAGATAATTATTGTAATTAAAGGATGACCTATATGAGAGAACAATCTTACTCGAGATGATAGTATGCTATCTGGTTTGTCTTTATCTTTCATGTGATGCATTTTATTTACCATCACGTATCGTTTAGATATGAGATAAAGCCCTAGGATTTTGCTTGACTAGCAGGACGATCATGGAGATCATAATAGTAGGGCCTGAGTAGTCGATAAGCACATCCTTAAATGCCCTAGTCGTAGGAGTATCGAGACTGGGTATCGATACTCCAGTTTAGACTAATGTGTATGTTTCCTGACCCGATAAGAGGGCGATAGCTCATCCTACAGCTATTGGTGTTTGATATCAAGGATTATATACAGGTGCTCATTGGATGAGTTATATTGGACGGACTCACTAAGAACTCATTGTTGGTAATATACCAGTATCAGGTAGCAGTTCTCTTGTGACATATGTACATGGTAGTCCCTAGAACCTGAGATCGTCATAGTGTCTCACGTATGTTCCTACTATACTTAAACCTCTAGCCTACCATGGCTCAAAGGAGTCGTGCAAACAGGTTTTTATTGGGCATAGTCCCGAAGCACATGGAGGCAGGGAGCGGTCGAGAGGATTCGGACTCTCCCGGTATAGGGAGTTGATGTCATGTTATGCAGGACATGAATACAACCATAAGTCGATGGTCATCGCACGAGTTATTGGGGTCTAACAGATTCTTATCCCTAGACCCGATATGCGATACTCTTAGACGAAAACAACGAACTGTACGGTAATGTCACTGATAGACTTTGCTGCAGGGTTGCCTAGCACGGCAACAAGGTTTCGGGAGGCATCGTACATGCCATATTTAAATTTTTTCCGTTCTAGCTAACCCTAACCCTAGAATCGAAACTAGAAAATCCGACGAATCGATATCCAAACACTTTACAACTAAAGTGAACAAGGAATACAACCTTTGTAGACCGGTCCTTTACTTCAATAGCTCCGTGTAGTAGTCCCTTCGCTGCGATCACGAACTCTCGGACTCTAGAAAGGCTCCCATGAAGATATAAACAAGCTTGCATCGAAGTCTTCTTGGCCGAAGATGATCTACGTCGAGGAGACACTAGCTCATGCTACCTCTTCACTAATGGTGAGATTAGTGAAGAAAACACCATAAACTAAATGGCTAATAGTAGAGGATGATGAAGTAGGAAGTGGGCTTACTTTAGTTTTATTTTTCTCACAATTTTTCATCACTTAAAAAAACTAGCAAGGTTTTTTCTCTTGAGGAAGAAGAAGAAGTGATGAAGAAAATGAATGAGAGAGTGAGGTTAGAATTGCACCCATGGGTGAGTTAGTATCATGCCTAACTCATGTAGAGAATAAACCATAGCTATGAGTTAAGAGTTGGGTTAAAAAATATCTTAAGCTAGACAAACAAGTGGACTAAGTCAATGTAAACTACAAGCTTCTACAAGCTTTGCCATGACTCATTATCCAAGTTATTTGAATTACTTAAAACAAATAAAACCCTAACATTAACCTAGCATGGTGTGAGTCTCATACATACATGTTGCAAGTGTAACCTAGCACGACACAACAATATATATCACATATATATTTTGTGTGCAAAAAGAAAATACATTTACCATATATCACATATATATATCAATGTATCATAAGTGAGAAAATTGAATACTTAAGTGAGCTAATATTAGTTAATGTAATTTAATATATCAAATATATAATTCTACATTAAATTATTAAATCAACTCTTGATTTAATAATCCGGCTATATCACATATAACCGACTAATATCAAATGTAACAACTTATCGAATCAACTCTTGATCCCATAACTTGGCTATATCATATATAATCGACGATGTCACAAGTCACGAGAATAGAATGCGATATCACATACACGCATTAATCTCGGTCCCACACATATCATATATGTGCTCCTACTCCATTTCGCATGAACCAGGAAACCTCTGTGTAGGACTCTAAAGACTCGTCAATACGCCGGCAGTAGGTGATGATCATATCAAACAACCATAAGCCGCAAGCGGTCTGCTAAACATAACGGCCACCCGGGTATTGAGCGATCAGAAGATCAACAAGCAAGCCTGCTTGTACTCCTGCGAATCCAATCAGTAACACTACGGTACAGTCCGGTCTCTTCGTCTGATATCACAGCCTGGGGGTGGTATAACGTCAAACCCCAATAGCCTGATAAGTCTTGCCAATGCAAGGTCCATAACGTTTCGAGGAACTACTGATAACACATACCAGTATATCTCAGCAACCCTGGCCAGGGATTTCCTGTTATGGCCAATCGAGCATAGCGCAACATCAACTCCCAATACCGGGAGAGACGAAACCCATCATATCGCTCATTGCCTCCATGTGACTCGGGATTGTACCCAAAACCACCTTTTTACACGATCTCTTGACCGTGGTATGGTGGAAATCAAAGCACATTGGGAATCAAACAAGACTCTATAACGATCTCGGGTTTACAGACTAACATGTACCAGTGTCACCAGAGAACTGCTATCCGACGATAGGTATAATACCATCTAGGAGTTCTCAGGGAGTCCATTCAGTGTACCCAGTCTCCACTGAGCACCCGTATACCTTCTCTGATGCCAAACACCAACGGATATGAGATCATCCATCGCCCATCACATGGGTCGAAAAGCGTATACGCTAGTCTACTCTGGAGTATCAATGCTCTGTCTCGATACTCCTACAACTAGGAACAATTATAGGGTGTACTTATGGACTACCCTTGGCCCCACTAGTATGATCTATATCATAGTCCTGGTAGTCAAGTACACATCCTAAGGGCTTTATCAACATGTGAGAGCAAGACAGCATCACGTATACTAGTCAACATGTTAAGATAAAGAGCAACCAGATAGCATATTATCATATTAAGCAAGAAAGTCCTCCCTATATATGTCCAAGCATCCTTTAAAATATACATCCCATATACAGTAATGGCCTCTAGGGCATACATATAACTAACAATCATCCACTTGCACTAAGGCCATCTGTTGTAGTATCCAATACCCAACAATATAGTAGTGGTTGTAGTATATCGTACTCAACCATCCCAAAATCTCTCAAATAGTATTTGGGGAAGCAGGCCTTGGTGGGTGGATCCGCCGTGTTAACCTTAAATTCTACTCTCCTTACCTTGATCCCTTGGAGATCAACCATCTCCCTGATCAGGTGGTACTTGCCTCAGAATATGTCTGGATCGCTGATGGGACGGGTGTTCCTAGGCTAAAACCACAACTCCATTGTTGTCCCAATAACACTTATTGGACGCTCAATGGTAGGAACCTTGTCCATCTCATGAACAAGAAATGTCCAGACAGCCACTTTGGCAGTATCGTTGGTAGCAATGTATTGAGCCTTTATCGTCTAGTATGGCACGATATCTAGCTTGGAACTCTTCCAACATACCATCCCTCCATTGAGGGTAAAGACAATGCCTCTGACTGACTCTCGGTCGTCTTTATCACTCTAGGAGCTCGAACCTAGAACTTTCTTTTAGTGCTTCTCAAGTACTTAAGAATGTCCTCCACAGCTGTCCAGTGATTCTCCCAAGATCCGATTGATTCCTAATCACTACACCAAGTGAGTCATCTACATCTAGTCTGGTACATAACATCGCACACATGATAGAGCCTACTGCCGAAGCATAGGGTATCCCTTGCACGCGAGCTCTCTCCAAATCAGTCTTGTGAGACATCGTTTTGGAGAGAGTGATCCGTGAGTAAGTGGGCAAACCACTACGCTTAGAATCATCCATGCAAAACCCCTTTAGTATGATATTAATGTACCTGGATTTGGGACACTCCCAATATCCACTTAGATCTATCTGCATAGATCATAATCCACAAGATGTAGTAGGTATCATCCAGATGTTATACTGAGAATCCTCATGAAAAGAGGAGCTTGACCGAGTGTAGCATAGGAAACCATTTCCTATCAAGAGTATGTCATCTACGTACAATACGTGTAAGACAACCTCACTCTCTACAACCTTCTTGTATATAGAAGGTTCATCTACCATTTTGATGAAGTCAAACTCTTTGACTGTCACATCAAAACAGATATTCCAACTCCGCGATGCACGTATTGATCCTGATGGACTTAAGCATAGTTTTGAAAGTCTTAACTTTTCCATTTATACCAAGAATCTTCTCAAGATCCATTTGCTCCCAATGGGTTTTACCCTTTCAGGTGCAATAATCAAAGTCATACTTTGTTGGTGTACATGAATTCCATCTTTGATCGTATAGTATCCAGCCATTTCACAGAGTCACCACTCCAGATGGCCTTCCTGAACCTAGTTAGGCCATCATCAACCACGATGCAATTCTCGCTCCCACTGTCACCGAGAATACCGCAGTATCTCTCAAGTGGATGAAGAACCCTACCAGATTCGCGGAGAGGCTAAGGATCGTTGGAGACTATTGAATCCTTTGGTTTCACCAAATTATCAGCTGTTAGTTTGTATAGCTAGAACTTCTTCCAGTTCTACCTCATGTCCACTAATTTCTTCACAAGAAATTCCTTTTCTAAAAAGGTGGCGTGCTGAGAAACAAAACACCTTTTGCTCCTCAGAGTGGTAGAAGATATTCCCTTACAAATATTTAGGATATCCTAACAAACTTATACAGTCCTGACCTTGCCTCGAGCTTGTCCGGATTTTGCTTTTCAACATAGGCCGGACAACCCTATATCTTAACTCGTTTAAGACATGGTCTCTTCACATTCCATATCTCATATGTAATGGTAGACCCTGATTTGGATGAAACCCCATTCAATAGGTATGTAGCTTCTCAAGTGCATAACACCCAAAAGAAAAAAGGTGACTTAGCAGTACTCATCATAGAGCACACTATATCTCATAGGGTGCGATACCTCCGCCCCGATACACCGTTTTGCTGTAGTGTACTCGAAGGAATAAGCTGAGAGAGAATCACATTCTCTTTTTAGAAACTCCAGAAACTCCATGCGTAAGTATTCTCATCCTCAATCACATCGAAGGACTTAATACTTCTACCCGTTTGATTCTTAACTTCAAGCTTATATTCCTTGAATTTCTCAAAAGTTTCAGACTCGCGTTTGAACAGGAACACGTGTCTGAAACTTGAGAGATAGTCGATGAATGTAATGAAATACGAAGAACCAACCTTTGCACTTGTATACATAGGACCGTATACATCATCATGTATTCGTCCCAAGAGTTTAGTAACTCTTTCTATGTTTCCAGTAAACGGAGTATTGGTCATTTTACCTTTGAGACAAGACTGGTAAGTATCATAAGATAAAAATTCGAACAGATTCTCATATTCATCCTTATGTAACTTTAGCTGGTCGTGTCGCATTGATATGACCTAGTCTACAATACCACAAGAAGGATTCATTCATTTCTGAACTACTCCTCTTTTGTGTGTTCTACATAGTTTGTGGTTTGATTTAGAACGTATATGCTATTATATAACGCACCTAATCCAATCAACTCTTGATTCAGGAAAATGTTCACAACGTTATCCCCTATACAGAATTATATCCTTCTTTAACTTAATAGAGAATCTGATATAATGTTGTATATCAGGTTCGGTATGTAATAACATTAGTTCAGAATCAATGTATTAATACAAGGTGATATCTGCTAACTGATTTGGCTGCAACACTTGCACCATTCTCTAACTCTTAGAGATATATCACTTATTCTCAGTTCTCTACCTTTTTGTAGTCCATGTAACTCGTACATATGTTGGATCCTGATCCGGTATCTCATACCTAGGGCATAGAGGATGCTGAGAAAAAGTTCTCGGTTATGAACACACTCGAAGAAGATGCATCAACATGCACTTTCTTCGATTGGGTAGCATGGGAATCCGGATATTCCCCTATTTCCTGCTCGGACTTATAACAGTTATAAGATAGAACGGAACCAATGTTTCCTAGCACAGTATAATAAGCAGGTTCAGTCAATGCATCCATATTATTATCTTGATTAAGGCGTGATATGGTCGCTACCAGGAGAGAGAGAGAAGAAAACACTCTGCGTGAGCTCTTGCAAGATTATATTGGCTATCATTTTATCTAATCAGGATGGCTCCCACTGTTTTAGTCAAATCTTTCTTCAAACCCTAAAAGGTAAGACTAACCGGAATTAATTACACCATACAAGTTCGCCAATCTTTCGGCCAGGCCAGTGTCGGTACTTTGAAGGAGGTTCCCCGTGCTAATGCACGAACCTAATTAAAATAAATCTCGTTTTCCCATGGGCGTAACCCCGTTAACACCTTTCTAGAAACCTACTTGATCGGCTAATTGTATGTGTAAAACTCTCACAGGAGTAACTCTTACTCGCAGTGGGTATAGGGATCCAACTATCTCATAGAAGGTATGCAATCTCATTGCGAATTTCAACACTTGAAATTCCCGATAACATTTTTCCCCAAGCGATCTATGACCTTGACAAGGTCAACAAACCATATACCGCATGTCAAGTTCAACCCGTCATTTCCTGATTGAATTAAACCCACGACCCTTGACAAGGTCAACAAGGCCGCACGGCTACCCTAGTCCAATCGCATCATATGCTAGCAAATAAGCACTAATCAGCTACCGCACACTACGCCTTGACAAGGTAAACAAACGCAGCATAAATACTATATACTACTTATCTGAAATGACGGAGGGCTACGACAGGTTTTTATGAAAACCTTTTATGCAATGAACTTGATATCGTTATAGAATCAAGTGAATTTTAAAAGGAGTGTTTTTGAGGCTTTTACTAGTTTCGTTAAAGAGGTCACTCCCGGTGAAAGGATCTCGGCTCTTTCCTCATCAAATGAGGTGCAAGATATTTCACAAATACAACTATGTAAAGCAAAAACTATAGAAGCAATCAAAAGACAAACCAAGTGGGTTGTAGCATCTGCCAGTTTCGCTAAAGAGGTCACTCCTGATGAAGGGATCTCGGCTCTTTCCTTATCGAATAAGGTGCTGGATATTATACAAGGAATACCGCTATGCCAAGCAAAAAATAGAGCTGCCTGTTTTTAAATAAGTTTCTACAACATATTTAGGTTTCTTTTTCTTTCATTATGTAGGGTTACTAGGCACTATCACAAGGGTCTATAAGGCATCAACCATGGCCGATTTAAAATTTAGACGTGCCGAACAACCCTAACCAAGATCTTAGACTAGAGATTAGGCGAAACAAAAAGCAAGTAAACAACTTTACTTCTAAGAGTTAGGGATTACAACCTTTGTAGTCCGTTCCTTCACTTCAAAAGCTCCGTGTCGAGATCCCTTCGCTGCGATCATCATGTACCCGGACTCTAGAGAGGCTCCATGAAGAGAAAGATGCAATCTTGCTTTCGATCTTCAATAACAAAGATGATCCACCTTGAAGAAACTCAAACCCAACCTCTTGCTTTGCTAATCAAGTATTAGCAAAGCAAACACCCTAATCTAAGCGGCTAGAATAGATGAGGATGATGAAGTAGGAATTTAGCTCTCATTTGTTTTCGATTTCTCACTCATTATCATCACTTTGCAAAAAGCTAGAAAGCTTTTATCAAAAAGGAGGAAGAAGAAGCAAATCTCTTTGTGATGAATAATGAATCAAGTGTGAGGTTAGAAATGCAACCATGGGTTAAGGATGACGACTTAACCCATGTAGAGAATTAACTATGGTTAAAGGGTTGGGTTGGGTTAAAGAAATATCTATTCAAAATATCGAGGTCAAAGTCAAAGCTTCAAGAAGCTTCTTGAAAGCTTCAAGAAGCTTCTTGAAAGCTTCATAAAAGCTTAACCCTAATCCAAACCCTAACCATATTTAAACTCCACAAATCATGTTGCATTTATAAGCATAACATGTTACAATATTATATATCACATATACAATATTTATTGTAACAAAATAAAATAATACAATTAACATATATCACAAATATATCAATGTATTATCCGAGTGAGAAAAAGAATCTTTAAGTGAGCAAATATTAGTTAATGTAATATAATATATCAAATATATAATTATACATTAAATTATCGAATCAACACTTGATCCGATAATCCGGCTATTTCACAAATAACCGACTAATATAATCTATATTAGTTCATCGAATCAACACTTGATCCGATGACCCGGCTATATCACATATACCCGGCCGATATCTCATATCGCGAGAATCTAATACGGTATCACATACACGTATTATTCTCGGTCCCGCACATATCACATATATGCTCCTACTCCGTTTTGACTGAGCCAGGAAACCTCTGTGTAGGACTCTAAAGAATCGTCAATACGCCGGCAGTAGGTGATGATCATATCAAACACCCACAAGCTGCAAGCGGTCAGCTAAATTTAACAGCCACCCAGGTATTGAGCAATCAGAAGATCAACAAGCAAGCCTGTACATTCTCCGGTGAATCCAACCAGTAACACTCTCGTACAGTCCGGTCTCTTCGTCTGATATGTCGCATATCTCGTCTAGGGGTGGTAAACGCCAGACCCAGTAGCTTGATAAGTCGTGTCGATATGAGGTCCACAACAGTTCGAGAAACTACTGATAACACTTACCAGTAAATCTCAGCAACCCTGGTCAGGGATTTCCAGTTATAGCCAATCGAACACAGCGCAACATCAACTCCCTATACCGGGAGAGACGAAACCCCTCCCATCGCTCATTGCCTCCATGTGATTCGGGGCTGTACCCAAAAGCCACCATTTTGCACGCCCTCTTGGACGTGGTATAATGGAAATCAAAGCACAGTAGGAATTGTTGGAGATAGTGCCCTCAGAGTCAATTATTGGATCACAGGCACGTGATTGCAATGATTGAGGGAGGACCTATCCCGGTAGGACAGTCTTACTCGAAATGATAGTATGCTATCTGGTTTACCTTTATCATCGTGTACTGCTTTAGGTGACCTGACATGTCGCTATTACACGTTGATAGAGCCCCTAGGATTCTTGCTTGACTACCAGCAGTATGATAGCGATCATATACGTGGGAGCTGGTAGTCTATAAGCATATCCTTAAAAGGTCCCTAGTCGTAGGAGTTTCGAAACAGGGCATCGATACTCCATTAGTAGACTAGTGTATACAGTCGAGACCCCGACGAGGGGCGGTGGCCGGTCTCACAAGCCACTGGTGTCAGTTGGTTCACCTAAGATGTATACAGGTGCTCATTGGGTTATGAGTACACCGGACAGGACTCGCCGGGAACCTGCTAGTTGGGCTTATACCTGACGTCAGATAGCAGTTCCCTGGTGACATGTATACAGGTTAGTTCATCGACCTGAGGATCGTCATTTGTCTCGTGTGAGTTCCCACTGTGCTTTGATTACTACCCTACCACGGCTCAAAGGAGTCGTGCAAACAGGTTTTAGTTGGGTACAGTCCCGAGCCACATGGAGGCAGTGAGCGGATCTTCAGGGGTTCGTCTCTCCCGGTATTGGGGGTGAGGTCGCGCTGTGTCTAGGAGAGCCATTACGCAAAGCCCTCGGCCGAGGCAGGAGATTTACTGGTAGGTATTCCAGTAGTATCTCAGGGCGTTCTGGGCTACACTCCGACAAGACTTGTACCGCTTTTGGGGGTCTGACTTTTACCAACCCCCTAGGCCCGACATGCGATGCTCATAGACGAACGGACCGGACTGTACGGATATTGTCACTGACAGGCTCAGTTGGGTGTCGGGGTGAGCTTCCTCATCGACGTCCCTTTTGGTCAATAGCTGGTGGCCCTTCACGTATTGGCTTATACCTCTGACGTGCCAGTGGTTAAATCCACAGCCATAGTATTGACGAGTCTTTAGAGTCCACCACACTTACAGTTACTCAAGCTTTCGGGCGAAACGCTGTAGAGGCCGTATGGAGATATGGCAGGGTCCGATCAGATACGTGCGGTATTGCACGGATCAGGATCGGACAGTTTTGTACTAGTGGCCGTATAGTTATATGGCAGGGTTCGATCAGATACGTGCGGTATTGCACGGATCAGGATCGAACGGATTTTACTAGCCGGCTTTGGCTTAAGCCGGTCCTAGTTTAGTACAGTGTAGATTTTGTCTCATTGCATTTGTATCCGGTCGGAATACAGATGCGGGTGTGTATGCACAGTATCGGGGTTTCCTGTAATTTATTACGGGACCAGTTTTTCTGGAGTTGCCAGTTTGTATTCCGTTCCGGCCGGTTTTCCTTTGTTCTTTCCCGGCCGGACTTTTCGGATGGAGGGGGTAATTTGCAGTTTTGCAAATTACACTTTGTGGAGGATTTTCTTGTAATTGTATTTATCATGATAGCATCTTTAGATACCATTCTTTTCCTTCATCATTTCATGCTTTATTGTGATTAGATTGGATTTGAGGTTGATGTAAGTTTGATGATGATTATGTCTTGATGTGGTCACCACTTACTTTACCCTACACTCACCTCCCTTCTTGCTTCATATTACCTCCTCCACCATTCTCATTTAGATGATAAGTTTTTCATGAGAGGAAAAAGAAAGAGAGAAGAAGAAGAAGAAGAGAGCTTGAGTTTCATTTCTTGATCTCATTCATGCTAGAAAAATGCAAGCACCATTTTTCTAATCTCATTTCCTCCATCATCTTCAAATGGCAACAAACCCCAAATGAGACATAGCCTCTACACTACACATTCTACAGCATATCTTGAGCATGTCGAGTTGCCGGCTTCATGCTCGAGTTGCCTCGGTATTGAGGCGGGAGCCCGTAAAAGACGCAGGCGTTGTGGTGCCTTTTCCGGCGAGAAGGCGACGATGTGGAGACAAGACTTTCCGCGGGAGATCGGGACGATGACGAGAAGACCGGAGGACTCGGATCACTCGGTATACTTCTCACCCTATCTCTTGATTGCTAGCATTAGGTTAATGGTAAACGATCCGGGTTTTCATTGTCTGCGGTAGCGCCGGTTTCCAAGGAAAAATTTTAATTCCGCATTTTGGCCTCGAGTACGAGGCCGGGGCGCTGCCGTGGCGCAACATGGTATCAGAGACACGCCATTAACCTTACCTAGCTTCGTTTGATGTGTTTGCATCTCCGATCGACCGAAATTTCCAAAAACCGTATTTTTCTAGCACATCAGTTTCTGTCGAAATTTTTTGAAGTCCAAAAATTTTTCAGGTGGTTTCAGAATGATGTGCAGGGAGTTCTAAGAACACTGCAAAAATTTTGTGACATGACTCATCCGTACGACCGCGGAAGGGCGGCCAAAACCCCCTTTTGGCCGCGCTTCCGCTGCAGGAGTGTGGGTTCGTGTGCTTAGTTTTTTGCAGTGGGCTTATGGGCTTATATTAGGGGTTTTGGAATATTAAAATTGGGCCCAGGTTTTCTGTGAGTGCTACAGTTTTGATTGGGGGCCCACTTGTTAATTTTTGGTCAATCGGAAAATTTTAAACACATTATTTCACAGTATTTACATTATATCTGCGACCGTGAATGTCACTTGATCGGTAAATCCCGTCTAACTGCTATAGCCCGGTTAGACGGATTTGCGAACGTGACTTTCACGTTGATGTTCTATGTTTATGCTGTGTTGTTGCGGATCGGTCGGTGGGGATAGCCTGGATGCAATGCTAGTACAGTTTTGTTGTATTATGTACATTTGATATTGCGGGGCGAGCGTCCGACATGTGGACTGCCGTCACTGCCTGTTTGTATTATTCTTTTGGGGCACGACCTGGTTGCGGTCGATGTACCCGGTATATGTATATTTTACTTTCTGTACTAGGATTGTCCCGCGGTGGGGTGCACGGATAGCCGGGTTCTGGAGGGCAACAAGCCCGCATCTCATGGCATTGGGACGGAGGGGGCTTCACTCTAGGATTGGCGGGCTATTCGCCGCACTCGTAGGGGGTACAGGTTGACCCAGAAGGGGTGCCCAAGTTACCGGATTCCGTGAAGTGCTGGGTGGTCCATTCACGGAGCTGAAGGGGGCTGCCTCGCTTCAGGTTTTGGCGGGTGACTTGCCGCACCCGTAGGGGTCTAGGATTTCATTGCACAGGCTATCCACACGACCAGGGGAACGTCGGGTTTCAGCAGCGGCTCAGTGAAACCCGGGGCTTCCAGATATCTGTTTGTTCTGTGATGCTGTACATTTCTGTGATGTTGCATTTTATTCACGCCTTGAGCGAAATATAATATATTGGTATATATATTAGTAGATGTTGTATATGCTTTACATCCGCGCTAGTCCAGTCCCCGCTCTGCCGTTAGTTAGCTAACCTAACGGGTGATGACGGGACCCAGTGGCGAATGCGGATGGCATATACGTACGTCAGTATATTTTCGTTCTTTGTGGTGTGATTAATTGATGGGACTGCGTTGATTCGGATCAATGCAAGATAAACAAACCTATTCTGATGTTGTTGGAACATTTTTCAAAAAGCTGTTATTGCAAGGACGTTCACTTTTGTTTTGCATAGTGGTATTCATTTGGAATATCCTGCTCCTCAGTCGACGAGGCAAGGGCCGAGATCCCTTCACCGGGAGTGACCCCTTGAACAGAAGTTTGCGTCAGGGCATTAACTTCACTATAGCCGATTACTTTTTGCTTTGCATCGTGGTATTCAGTTGGAATATCCTGCACCTCATTCTACGGGGAAAGAGCCGAGATCCCTTCACCGGGAGTGACCTCTTTAGTAAAGGTTTTCGTCACTATATTTTATAAAAGGCTATGCAGTTCCTTCAACGATATCAAGTTCATTACGTTAAAGGTTTTTCGCCAAAAACCATTCGTAGCCCTCCGTCATTTCTTATGGGTATTATTTAGTATTCGTGCTGCGTTTGTTGACTCCGTCAAGGCGTAGTGTACGGTAGCTAAGTGGTGCTTGTTTGTTGCATAAGTGGGATTGGTTAGGACAGTCGTGCGGCCTTGTTGACTCCGTCAAGGGCACGTACGGGTGGGTTTAATGCAATCCAGATAATGACGGGTTGAACTTGACTAGGACTCTTTGATTTGTTGACTCCGTCAAGGTCACTTGAGTCCTAGGGGTAAAAACATCACATCGGGAGTTTCAAAAGAACTGAAACTTGCCAGACATGCGCATACCTTCTGGAGTGTGGTGACTTGAGTGGATTCCGTCAAGTTATCATGCGATGATAGTTGGATCCCGATTCCCACTGATGAGTTGGTTTACTCCTCGGGTGATCCCGACTAATTCTTCTTTCAGGTTTGGAAGAGAATTTGACGGTACAGTGGGAGGTTTCCTGATTAGATAAAATGGTAACCATTCTGATCTAAGTTAGAGTGCACGCTGAGTGTTTCTTTTCTCTCTCTCTCTGGCAGCAACCATTGACCCGACCCTAAGACTATGACTCAGTGACCAAGTTGACCGAACCTTCTTAATACTGGCTTTTGGATTGTCAGAGTTGCAGACCTCTTTGCCACTCCTACTTTTACTCTTTTCTCCGGGACACCCCGTATTACTACGAACGTCCACTTCCATTGGACAAAACCATCGTATGGTTATATACGAACTCGGAGGACTTCGAGGATGGTTTCTGGTTCTGGAGAAAACGGATAGGACTATTCAGTTGTCTTTTCTTTTCACCTTCTCTCAGGTTGCGAGTACTCCTTGACTTAGGAGTAGTACACCTATTACGCAGATTGGATAGTCTTCTTCCAAACCTTAGGCTGGTGCCGAACGGTGGGGAATGAAGAAAACCAATTAGCCTAAACGGTGTGCAGAAGGTATTAAGATTAAGACAAATGCAGGGATTAGTAGGAGGGCAAAGTAAATTGCGACTGATATTCACGACCAAACCAAGTATTTCTTCGCCAATCCTAAATCACCTTTGTTTTTCTCCAGGACACTCCGTATTACTACGAAGATCCCAGTTTATTGGATAATCCATCGTATGGTTATATACGAACTCGAAAGGAACTTGTTCCAGTTCGGGGATGGATCTTAGTTCAGGAGAAATAGGAATAAAGTACATTCAGGTGTCTTTTATCTTCACCTTCTCTCGCGTTGCGAGTGCTCCTAGGATTAGGACAGTACACCCTTTATGCTTTTTGGATAGTCTTCTTCCAAACCATAGGCTGGTGTCGAACGGTAGGGAAGGAAGAAAACCATTTGGCCTAAAGGGGTGTGCAGACGGTATTGACTAAAGACATATAAAGGGATTTGGACAGGTGGCAAAGAATTATACGGTTATAGTTGTGAATCTGGATAATGGTAGAGGCATTACTAGGAATACCAGGATTCCCCACAGAAACATTTCAATGTTTCAGTTTCACTGTGTAATGTTAAAAGAAAACTGATTTCCCGATTAGACACTTACTCCAGGGTATGTATTTACCAGGTATGATTCTCACATCTGTATGGTTTTACAGATGATGAGTGGGAGTAAGTTATTGGGAATTGGGTGATCATCCTCATTATATCGGGATTCGTTGTAATCGGTGATATTTGAGGAAATCACCTGGGCTGTTTGCCGGTCGGCAAATATTTGGTTATGAATATCCGCTGTTGTGCACCAATTTTAAATTGATATATCTGTACGTCTATTTTCATAGAGTGAGATATACCTTTTGATATTATGTCGATGACATTTACCTATATCAGTGGATGGTTAGGTAAGGAGCATTAAACAGCGGTGTAATTCTTCTTAACCATAAGTACAGTTTTCAACCTACGACACACAGTGAAAGAGTTGTTAGACTCAGCGGACTTATACAGAGTATTGTATGTTGTCCAGTGTCCATTAGGACAGAGGGGTTGGTCCTCATACTATATTCTGTTTACTTTTAACTTCTCTAGTTCTTAGACATGTGCTTCGAGGATACACAGTGTCTATGTTTTGAGGAGTTATAGGTATTTGAATAGAGTAGAGAACCAGGTATAGCAAGTATCGGGATTCTTCAAAGTGATCGAAGATGTAGATACTTGTGTATGGTATTCAGTTGATAGTAATGATAAAGAGAAATTGCTTCTCTTTCAGGTTACTCATAATTGGAAGTATTCCTAAGTTGAGTAACGCTGATCGGCCTCCTTCCATTTAGTTGACATGCACTGGAGACAGCTGCATGATTTGAATCTGGTTCAATTAAATCAGTGCCTCTGTTTCTATATTGGATATAGAACAGTTCATATCTTGACATTGTTAAGGTACGGGGAGTTGTCCGGCTTATGCTTAAAACCAGACACTGGACAACTCAAGGCACGTTTCTGTAATGGCTGTTTGTGGGTTGACCCAGGCTATGACGAGGGTTGATTTTCTACCATCTGGAAGATCAATAGTGATATTGTTCTTAACTCGCCACATTTTTAAAAGGAAATGGTTATTTTTCAGAAAACAGTAGTGGGAGTATGGTAGAACTGGAAGCGATTCAAGAACCGCAAACGATTACCGAAGATTTGATAAGGAACCTAAAGATTCAATCTGATTTGACATTCCATTGGCCACTCCGCAGATAAGGTGGGTAACTTCAGGCACCCGAGAGGTACTCCGGTAGCCTCAAGGACGGTGACAGGGAAGTTCTTGTTTACCCACACTTGCCATTGTTGTTGTTCCAGGCTGCGAGACCCGGCAGGAGGATGAGTATAGCGTCGTTCTAAATTAGCTTTAGATGTGCACGTGCAGGTATTGGAGTCACCCTCTCTAATGGTGTCTTATAGACTAAAGGGGAGAGGGATACTCATGATTAGCAGATCACTTGCTTTGGCAATTGAGTCAGTCATGAGATGTCAAGTACCACACCAGATGTTGTTCTTGCAGTAGATGCAATAAGTAGATATTGATCCAATCCTGGAGAAACAGTCGGAAGCAGTTTTAGAACATAAGTGAATGTTCTAGGGATATGATAACGACAGCCTCATTTGGGAGACAGTTATCATTCCAGGCTTCCAAGGTGACTTGGACGACAAGGAAGTTGTCAGAGTTATAGTTTTTCCTTCTGACGAGGGGCAGTATTTTGGACAGGTGGTCCAAGGCAATACTGAGGGAGGCATGGCGCAGGATACTGATTAAGCTCAGTTGATGATACAGTCTAAGAAGTTTGGATTTGGAGTTCATTTATGAGCTAGGTCCCATCAGACATCCAGACATATTCTAAGACAGGTATTGCTCATTTCGGGAGATGGCTTTCTCCGCGAACATGAGATATAGAGAGACATAGAAAGAAACATCCCTGCGGATCCACTCACTGAGGCTATTCCTCGAACGCAATAGTTTCGCAAACGGGTTTTGTGAGACTGACTAGTAGAGGAGTTGGGTGTTCGGTATCACACGGGCTGTGAGTATGCGACATCGCAATAATTAGCCTTGAGTGCAAGTGGGAGATTGTTGGAGATAGTGCCCTCAGAGTCAATTATTGGATCACAGGCACGTGATTGCAATGATTGAGGGAGGACCTATCCCGGTAGGACAGTCTTACTCGAAATGATAGTATGCTATCTGGTTTACCTTTATCATCGTGTACTGCTTTAGGTGACCTGACATGTCGCTATTACACGTTGATAGAGCCCCTAGGATTCTTGCTTGACTACCAGCAGTATGATGGCGATCATATACGTGGGAGCTGGTAGTCTATAAGCATATCCTTAAAAGGTCCCTAGTCGTAGGAGTTTCGAGACAGGGCATCGATACTCCATTAGTAGACTAGTGTATACAGTCGAGACCCCGACGAGGGGCGGTGGCCGGTCTCACAAGCCACTGGTGTCAGTTGGTTCACCTAAGATGTATACAGGTGCTCATTGGGTTATGAGTACACCGGACAGGACTCGCCGGGAACCTGCTAGTTGGGCTTATACCTGACGTCAGATAGCAGTTCCCTGGTGACATGTGTACAGGTTAGTTCATCGACCTGAGGATCGTCATTTGTCTCGTGTGAGTTCCCACTGTGCTTTGATTACTACCCTACCACGGCTCAAAGGAGTCGTGCAAACAGGTTTTAGTTGGGTACAGTCCCGAGCCACATGGAGGCAGTGAGCGGATCTTCAGGGGTTCGTCTCTCCCGGTATTGGGGGTGAGGTCGCGCTGTGTCTAGGAGAGCCATTACGCAAAGCCCTCGGCCGAGGCAGGAGATTTACTGGTAGGTATTCCAGTAGTATCTCAGGGCGTTCTGGGCTACACTCCGACACGACTTGTACCGCTTTTGGGGGTCTGACTTTTACCAACCCCCTAGGCCCGACATGCGATGCTCATAGACGAACGGACCGGACTGTACGGATATTGTCACTGACAGGCTCAGTTGGGTGTCGGGGTGAGCTTCCTCATCGACGTCCCTTTTGGTCAATAGCTGGTGGCCCGTCACGTATTGGCTTATACCTCTGACGTGCCAGTGGTTAAATCCACAGCCATAGTATTGACGAGTCTTTAGAGTCCACCACACTTACAGTTACTCAAGCTTTCGGGCGAAACGCTGTAGAGGCCGTATGGAGATATGGCAGGGTCCGATCAGATACGTGCGGTATTGCACGGATCAGGATCGGACAGTTTTGTACTAGTGGCCGTATAGTTATATGGCAGGGTTCGATCAGATACGTGCGGTATTGCACGGATCAGGATCGAACGGATTTTACTAGCCGGCTTTGGCTTAAGCCGGTCCTAGTTTAGTACAGTGTAGATTTTGTCTCATTGCATTTGTATCCGGTCGGAATACAGATGCGGGTGTGTATGCACAGTATCGGGGTTTTCCTGTAATTTATTACGGGACCAGTTTTTCTGGAGTTGCCAGTTTGTATTCCGTTCCGGCCGGTTTTCCTTTGTTCTTTCCCGGCCGGACTTTTCGGATGGAGGGGGTAATTTGCAGTTTTGCAAATTACACTTTGTGGAGGATTTTCTTGTAATTGTATTTATCATGATAGTATCTTTAGATACCATTCTTTTCCTTCATCATTTCATGCTTTATTGTGATTAGATTGGATTTGAGGTTGATGTAAGTTTGATGATGATTATGTCTTGATGTGGTCACCACTTGCTTTACCCTACACTCACCTCCCTTCTTGCTTCATATTACCTCCTCCACCATTCTCATTTAGATGATAAGTTTTTCATGAGAGGAAAAAGAAAGAGAGAAGAAGAAGAAGAAGAGAGCTTGAGTTTCATTTCTTGATCTCATTCATGCTAGAAAAATGCAAGCACCATTTTTCTAATCTCATTTCCTCCATCATCTTCAAATGGCAACAAACCCCAAATGAGACATAGCCTCTACACTACACATTCTACAGCATATCTTGAGCATGTCGAGTTGCCGGCTTCATGCTTGAGTTGCCTCGGTATTGAGGCGGGAGCCCGTAAAAGACGCAGGCGTTGTGGTGCCTTTTCCGGCGAGAAGGCGACGATGTGGAGACAAGACTTTCCGCGGGAGATCGGGACGATGACGAGAAGACCGGAGGACTCGGATCACTCGGTATACTTCTCACCCTATCTCTTGATTGCTAGCATTAGGTTAATGGTAAACGATCCGGGTTTTCATTGTCCGCGGTAGCGCCGGTTTCCGAGTAAGGAAAAATTTTAATTCCGCATTTTGGCCTCGAGTACGAGGCCGGGGCGCTGCCGTGGCGCAACAGGAATCACACAAGACTCTATGACGATCTCGGGTCTACAGACTAACCTGTACCAGTGTCACCAGAGAACTGCCATCTGACGTGAAGTATAATACCATCTGGGAGTTCTCGGCGAGTCCGTCCAGTGTACCCAGTCTCCACTGAGCACCCGTATACCTTCTTTGATGTCAAATACCAATGGATATGGGATCATCCATCGCCCATCATATAGGTCAAGAAGCGCATACGCTAGTCTACTCTGGAGTATCGATGCCCTGTCTCAGTACTTCCATGACTAGGAATATTTGAAGGATGTACTTGGTGACTACACTGTCCCCACTAGTATGATCTGCATCATAGTCCTGGTAGTCAAGTACTCATCCTAAGGGCTTTATCAACATGTAACATAGAGACAATCAGAGTACATGTTTAGATAAAGTGTAACCAGATAGCATACTATCATGTCGAGCAAGAAAGTATTCCCTATATATGTCCAAGCATCCACTACAATATACAACGTATGTACAGTAATGGCCTCTAGGGCATACATATAACTAATAATCTCCCACTTGCACTAGGGCCATCTGTTGTAGTATCCCATACCCAACAATAAGCTGTGGTTGAAGTATCTCATACTCAACCATCCCATAAAAGTCTCTACTGGAAAATAGGCCTTTGTGAGTGGATCCGCGCTGTTGTCCTCTGTGTCTACTCTCCTAACCTCGATCTACCTGGAGATCAACCATCTCCATGATCAGGTGATACTGCCTAAGAATATATCTGGATCACAGATGGGACGGGGGTTCCTTGGCATAAGCCACAACTCCATTGTCACACAATGCCAGGAACGAAGTTCATCTCATGAACTAAAATATATCCAGACTGTCTCTTTGGTAGCATCCTTGGTAATGATGTATCTTACCATTAATCGTCTAGTATGTTACGATATCTGGCTTGGAACTCTTCCAACATACCGTCCCTCTACTGAGGGTAAAGACAATGCCTGCGACTGACATTCAGTCGTCCTTATCATCCTGGAAACTTTCCAGTGATTCTCCCCAGGTTCGATTGATACCATCTCACTACAACTAGTGAGAATCCTAACATCTAATTAGATATATCTCATAGATCCATAACCCAGGATTTAGGAGGTATAACCTTGATCCTATAGAGAATCTTTGTGATAAGCGGAGATTGACCGAGCGTAGCATAGAAAACTCCTTCCATATCAAGAGTATGTCATCCACGTACTATACGAGGATCACCACCATACTCTCTACTACCTTTTTGTATATACTTGGTTCATCTACCATTTTGATGAAGTCAAACACTTTGACTACTACATCAAAACAGACGTTCCAACTCCGTGATGCCTGATTTATCACATAAAACATCTTGCTCGCGTTTCCGCTGCTCACACTGTCTACAAAGCCCTCTGGCTGTGTACTTATAGACGCTCTCTTCTAAATCATCATTTAGAAAAGCAGTCATCACACCCAACCGCCAGATATCGTAGTCATGGTATGTAGCCATGGCAAGTAGGATCTGGATGGACTTAAGCATAGCTTTGAAAGTCTCAACTTTTCCATGTACACCAAGTAATCTTCTCAAGATATACTTACTCCTGATGGGGATTTAACCCTTCAGATAAAGCAACCAAAGTTCATACTTTGTTGGTGTATAAGGATTCCATCTCAGATCGCTAAGCATCCAGCCATTCTCACAGAGTCCCCACTCCTGATGGCCTGCTCGAAACTAGTTGGGTCATCATCTTATGATGCAATCCTCGCTCCCACTATTATAGAGAAACCGAAGTATCTCTCAGGTGGATGAGGAACCTTACTAGATCGACAGAGAGGCTGAGGTTCGTTGGGATCTATTGAATCCTCCGGGTTTACCAAATCATCAGCTGCAGTTTGTATAGCTGGAACTTCTTCCAGTTCTACCTCATGACCACTAATTTTTTTATAAGAAATTCCCTTTTTCTCAAAGGTAGCATGCTGAGAAACAAAAACACCTTTTGTTCCCCGGTTTGGTACAAGATATTCCCTTGCGAATGCTTGGGATATCCAACAAACTTCCACAGAACTGACCTTGCCTCGAGCTTGTCCGGATTTTTCTTTTGACATAAGCCGGACAACCCCAAATCTTAACATCTTTAAGAGACGGGCTCTTCCCATACCATATCACATATGGAGTGGTAGGCATCTGATTTGGTTGGAATCCTATTCAATAGGTATGCAACTTCTCAAGTGCACAACCCCAAAAGAAAATAGGCAACTCAGTAGTACTCATCATAGAGCACACCATATCACATAGGTGCGATTGCTCCGCCCCGATACACCGACGTGTTGTGGTGTATTCGGAGGAGTAATGCTGAAAGAGAATCTCATTCTCCATTAGAATAGTCCAGGAATTCCGTGCTCAAGAATTCTCCTCTTTGATCTCATCAAAAGACATAATACTTATACCCGTTTTTGGTTCTCTGCTTCTAACTTATATTCATTGAATTTCTCAAAAGTTCCCGACTTGTATTTTAACAAGAACATATGTCCGGATCTTGAGAGATAATCAGTGAATGTAATGAACTACAAAGAACCGGTCCTGGCATATATAGACAGGGGAATTTCATACATCAGCATGTATCAATCCCAAGAGTTTACTAACTCTTTCTCTATTTCCAATAAACAGAGCTGTGGTCATCTTATCTCTGTGACATGACCTACAAGTTTCAGAAGATGTAAATTCAAACTAATTTAAATATGCATCTAAATGTAACTTCAGCTAGTCGGGTCGCATTGATATGACCTAGTCTACAATGCCTCAAGAAGGATTCGTTTATTTCTGAACACTTCCTCTTGTGTGTGTTCTGATGTTAAGAACTGTAGTTTGATTTAGAACGTCTATGCTTTTAGATAACGTGCCTGAACCGATCAACTCTTGATATAGAAAATATTCAAAACATTATCCAACAACACAAAATTATATCCTTCTTTACTAATAAAGAGACTGATATGATGTTGTATATCAGGTTCGGTATCTAATAACATTCGTTCAGAATCAATGTATTCTGGTAATACAGGGTGATAACTGCCAACAGACTTGACTGCAACACTTGTATCATTTCCAACTCTTGAAACTTATAACCCGTTCTCAGTTCTCTACCTATCTGTAGCCCATGTAACATGTTACATTTGCGGGATCCTGATCCGGTATATCATACCCAGGACGTAAAGGATACTGAGAAACAGTTCTTGGTAATGAACATACCCGAAGATGATGCATCAACATGCACTTTCTTCGTTTGGGCGGCACGGGAATTGTGGTAATCCCCTATTTCCTGCTCTGTCTTATAACAATTATAAGTTTGAGCGGGACCAACGTTCCTTAGCGCAGTATAACAAGCGGGTTCAGTCAATACATCCGTATTATTATCTTGATTAAGGCGTGACATGGTCGCTACCTGGAGAGAGATAGAAGAAAACACTCAGCGTATGCTCTTGCAAGATTAGATTGGTTATTAATATATCTAATCAGGATGTCTCCCACTGTTTTAGTCAAATCATCCTTCAAACCCTAAAAGGAAAGACTAGCCGGGATTAATTACACGCTACAAGTTCGCTAATCTTTCAGCCAGGCCAGTGCCGGTACTTTGAGGGAGGTTCCCCGTGCTTTCGCACGGACCTAATTAAAATAAACCTCGTTTTCCCAGGGGCGTAACCCCATTAATACCTTTCTAGACACCTACTTGATCGGCTAATTGTAATATGTAAAACTCTCCCAGGAGTAACTTACTCGCAGCGGGTATTGGGATCCAACTATCTCATAGAAGGTATGCAATCTCATTGCAAATTTCAACTCTTGAAATTCCCAATAATGCTTCTGCCCCTAACATGCTATGACCTTGAGGAATGCCAAACAATCCATAGTCCGCTAGTCAAGTTCAACCCGTACATTTCCTGATTGAATTAAACCCACCCGTACGACCCTTGACGAAAGCCAAACAATGCCGTACGAATACCCTAATCCAATCGCATCGTATGCTAGCAGATAAGCACTAGTTAACTACCGTACACTACACCTTGACGCATGCCAAACTACCGCAGCACGAATACTAAGTAGTACTTATCTGAAATGACGGAGGGCTATGCAGGTTTTTAAGAAAACCATGAGCGTAATGAACTTGATATCGTTGTAGAATCGAGTGATTTTAAATGGAATGTTTTTTAGGCCTTTTATAGTTTTACTAAAGAGGTCACTCCCGGTGAAGGGATCTCGGCTCTTTCCTCATTGAATAAGGTGCAGGATATTTCAAAAATATCACTATGCAAAGCAGAAACTATAAAAACAATCAAAAGACAAACCGAGTTTGTAGCATCTGCTAGTTTCGCTAAAGAGGTCACTCCCGGTGAAGGGATCTCGGCTCTTTCCTTATCGAATAAGGTGCTGGAAGTTCTACAAGGAACACCGCTATGCAAAGCAAGAACTAGATCTACCAGTTTTTAAGACAAGTTTCTACAACATCCTTAGGTTTCTTTTAGTTTCATTAATCTCATTAATGAAGTCCCATTTTATTATGCTTCACAAGCATCAGATATGAAACGAAAACAACAATATATAATATATATATATATATATATCATATATATAATATAAACATTCGTCTCAAGCAGTAATATGATCTCATCACAGAACATTGCAGTAGAAGATAACATATGAAATATTGGATATACTAGGACGTCCGTGTTTTATATCGAGCCAGCATAAAACACGGATTCCACGGTCGCAATGAATAGCCAAACCCGCATCCCTAGACCCCTACGAGAGCGGCAAGCAACACTGCCAATTCTAGGGTTAGGAGACCCGGTCTCGACTCCTCGAGATGGTCTCCCACTGGACCCTAGAACCCGGTTACTTGTGCTCCCCACCTTGGGTCTACCTAATGCGGAAAAGAAAATAATATACAATGGTTACATCATCCTCAGCCCGGAAGTGCCCCAATAAAAGAATATTACATACAATGAATTTTACATGAATGGAAATAAAAACCTTCATCTCACATAAAAACCCCGGCTATTCAAAACATGACGATCCAATATAACATATCACAGCAACACATAACATCACATGTCATCAACGTAAGTAAATATGCATATCCCAATTGTCGTTGATGTATAGCAATGAAACCGGTGATACACCACATATTACACTTACGGTCGCAGAAAAGAAAGTGTAAAACTACAACAATTGGAATCCGCAACCTACTTAGACATCTCATGCCTAACCAAATGAATTCCTTAGACATCGCATGCCAAACAATTATAAACCCCGCATTTTAGTCTCGATCTCGAAAACACTTTTCAATATCTAGTCGGGCAATTCAACAAGAATCCTGACATCCTGATCGAATACTCGTCGCAAACTTTAGTAGACGGCCGCACCCCCGGATGCCGTCAACGAAGTGCAGTAAGGCGGAACACCGCTGCCGTGAGCACCCTAACGGATGCTTTGGCGACGGGGTTCTCCTACAGTCACTTGGTCGGGGCTATGGGGCGTGGCTATCTAGTAAGTTTTCCCGACGAGTATCCGCGTACGCTACGTGATTGCGACGGACTTTTGATCTCATCAAAATCCCGTGGCAACCGATCAAATGAGACTAAACTGCTAGATTTATAACATTCAAATTAGTTTATCTCATAACTACTTGTGGATTCCAAATATTGTATCACATTCCAGATAAATAGACAATGTTAAACTTTCCGATCGAATAAACAAACACCCAAGATTTCCTAAATAGCTCAACACTTGAGCGGAGTTCAAAAAGTATCCATCACATGCCACAGTACCGATGGTCCAGCCGTAGAAGGGTCAAACCAACGCCTCACATGTGGCAACGCCGTACTGCCCCAAACCCTAAGGTTTAGAGGCGGTTCAGACGGTCACATAATCGTGTTAAGGTTTGTGTTCTTCTAGAGTGTCCACCGCGTTACTTGCACGACTATGAATGTTCTTTAATTAAGGAAAAATTCCAACACTTGGAAATTTTCCGGCAGGGGAAAAAGTGAGTTATTGATATCCGTTCGAACTTTTTAACAAGTTCTAAATTACCCGGAAAAAACTTAAACGAAGTTAAACTTTCCGATCGAATCAACGAATACAAAAGATCTCCAGAAAACTCAACACTTGAGTAGAATTAAAAATTCCCAGAAGCATTCAAAATTAACCAAGAATGAACCCCAGAAGTGGTGGCCCCTAATTCCCAAGGATGGCCGCGGAACCGCCGCCAAACCCATGGTTTGGCCGCGGTTCTGTGCTCCCTTGAGGGGGTTATGGGCTCGTATTTCTCTGCAATTCTTAGAATTCCCTGCTTATTTTTCTGAGTATTTTTAATACAGAAAAAATCAACATTTTAAAAAATTTCCAGAGAGGGGGTGAGTTTTGGGGTTTCGGGGTTCGATCGGACTTTAAACTTCGTCTAGACTTCGCCTAAAGCTCTAGCTTGGCTCTGATACCACTGTAGGGTTACTAGGCACTGTCATAAGGGTCTATAAGGTATCAACCATGCCCGATTTAAAATTTAGACGTGTCGAACAATCCTAACCAAGATCTTAGACTAGAGATTAGGCGAAACAAAAAGCAAGTAAACAACTTTACTTCTAAGAGTTAGGGATTACAACATTTGTAGTCCGTTCCTTCACTTCAAAAGCTCGGTGTCGAGGTCCCTTCACTGCGATCATCATGTACCCGGACTCTAGAGAGGCTCCATGAAGAGAAAGATGCAATCTTGCTTCCGATCTTCAATAACAAAGATGATCTACCTTGAAGAAAATCAAACCCAAGCTCTTGCTTTGGTAATCAAGTATTAGCAAAGCAAACACCCTAATCTAAGCGGCTAGAATAGATGAGGATGATGAAGTAGGAATTTAGCTCTCATTTGTTTTCGATTTCTCACTCATTATCATCACTTCGCAAAAAGCTAGAAAGCTTTTTATCAAAAAGGAAGAAGAAGCAAATCTCTTTGATATGAATAATGAATCAAGTGTGAGGTTAGAAATGCAACCATGGGTTAAGTATGAAGACTTAACCCATGTAGAGAATCAACTATGGTTAAAGGGTTGGGTTGGGTTAAAGAAATATCTATGCAAAATATCAAGGTCAAAGTCAAAACTTCAAGAAGCTTCTTGAAAGCTTCATGAAAGCTTAACCCTAATCCAAACCCTAACCATATTTAAACTCCACCAATCATGTTGCATTTATAACCATAACATGTTACAATATTATATATCACATATACAATATTTATTGTAACAAAATAAAATAATACAATTAACATATATCACAAATATATCAATGTATTATCCGAGTGAGAAAAAGAATCTTTAAGTGAGCTAATATTAGTTAATGTAATATAATATATCAAATATATAATTATACATTAAATTATCGAATCAACACTTGATCCGATATTCCGGCTATTTCACAAATAATCGACTAATATAATCTGTATCAGTTCATCGAATCAACATTTGATCCGATGACCCGGCTATATCACATATACCCGGCCGATATCTCATATCACGAGAATCAATACGGTATCGCATACACATATTATTCTCGGTCTCGCAAATATCACGTATGTGCTCCTACTCCATTTTGGCTGAGCCAGGAAACCTCTGTGTAGGACTCTAAAGAATCGTCAATACGCCGACAGTAGGTGATGAACATATCAAACACCCACAAGTTGCAAGTGGTCAGCTAAACGTTACAGCCACCCAGGTATTGAGCAATCAGAAGATCAACAAGCAAGCCTGTTCATTCTTCCGTGAATCCAACCAGTAACACTCCCGTATAGTCCGGTCTCTTCGTCTGATATGTCCCATATCTCGCGTAGGGGCGTTAAACGTCAGACCCCAGTAGCTTTATAAGTCGTGTCGATATGAGGTCCATAATAGTTCGAGAAACTACTGATAACACTTACCAGTAAATCTCAGCAACCCTGGCCAGGGAATTCCAGTTATAGCCAATCGAACACAGTGCAACATCAACTCCCTATACTGGGAGAGACGAAACGCCTCCTATCGCTCATTGCCTCCATGTGATTCAGGACTGTACCCAAAAGCCACCGTTTTGCATGCCCTCTTGGACGTGGTATGATGGAAATCAAAGCACAGTGGGAATCACACAAGACTCTATGATGATCTCGGGTCTACAGACTAACCTGTACCAGTGTCACCAGAGAACTGCCATCTGACGTGAGGTATAATACCATCTGGGAGTTCTCAGCGAGTCCGTCCAGTCTACCCAGTCTCCACTGAGCACCCGTATACCTTCTCTGATGTCAAACACCAATGGATATGGGATCATCCATCGCCCATCATATGGGTCAAGAAGCGCATACGCTAGTCTACTCTGGAGTATCGATGCCCTGTCTCGGTACTCCCACGACTAGGAACATTTGAAGGATGTACTTGGTGACTACACTGTCCCCACTAGTATGATCTGCATCATAGTCCTGATAGTCAAGTACTCATCCTAAGGGCTTTATCAACATGTAACATAGAGACAATCAGAGTACATGTTTAGATAAAGTGTAACCAGATAGCATACTATCATGTCGAGCAAGAAAGTCTTCCCTATATATGTCCAAGCATCCACTACAATATACAACGTATGTACAGTAATGGCCTCTAGGGTATACATATAACTAACACATTAATCTCATTAATGAAGTCCCATTTATTATACGCTTCCCAAGCATCACATATGAAAATGAAAGCAGCAATATTAATTATATCTCATATATATAATATAGGCATTCGTCTGAACACACAGTGATCACATCACAGAGCAGCAGAAGATAACATATGAAATATTGGATATACTAGGATTTCCGTGTTTTAAATTAAGCCAGTATAAAACACGGATTCCACGGTCGTGATAAATAGCCAAACCCACATCCCTAGACCCCTACGAGAGCGGCAAGCAACCCCTACCAATTCTAGAGTTAGGAGACCCGGTCTCGACTCCTCGAGATGGTCCCTCACTGGACCCTAGAACCCGGTTACATATGCTCCCCGCCTTGGGTCTATCCTAATGCGGAAAAGTAAATAATATACATCAATGGTGACATCATCCTCAATCCGAAAGTGCCCCAATAAAAGAATATTACATACATTGAATTTTACATGAATGAAAATGAAAAACTCTCATCTCACATAAAAAAAACCCGGCTATTCAGAACACGACGATCGAATATAACATATCACAGCAACACATAACATCACATGTCATCAACGTAAGTAAATATACGTATCCCAGTTGTCGTTGACATATAGCACCGAAACTGGCGATACACCACATATTACACTTACGGTCGCAGAAAAGAAAGTGAAAAACTACAACAGTTGGAATCCGCAACATCCTTAGACATCATAAACCCAATATACCACATATATTGGAATTCATGCCTAACCAAATGAATTCCTTAGACATCACATGCCTAATAATTATAAACCCCGCATTTTAGTCTCGATATTGAAAACCCATTCCAATAACCTGTCGGGTAATTCAATAAGATTCTCGATAACATGATCGAATGCTCGTCGGAAACTTTATTAGACGGCCGCACCCCCGATGCTGTCGATGAAGTGCACTAAGGCAAAACACCGCTGCCGCGAGCACCCGAACGGATGCTTTTGGCGACGGGGTTCTCCTACAGTCACTTGGTTGGGGCTATGGGGCATGGCTATCTAGTAAGGTTACCCGGCGAGTATCCGCGTACGCTACGTAATTGCGACGGACTTTTGATCAACATCAAAATCCCATGGCAACCGATCAAATGAGACTAAACTACTATATTTATAAAATTCATACTAGTTATCTCATAACAATGTGGTTTCCAAATATTGTATCACAATCACAGATAGCTAGACGAAGTTAAACTTTTCGATCGAATAAGCAAGGACCCAAAAATTCCAAACAAGCCCAAACTTGAGCGGAGTCTAAAAATACACCCAGAACATGCCACAACACCTATGAACCAGACGTAGAAGGGTCAACAAATGCCTCACCTATGGCACCGCTAAACTACCACAAACCCTAGGGTTTAGTGGCGGTTTTAACGGTCACAGAATCGAGTTAAGATTTCGTTCTTCTAGAGGGTCCACAGAATCACCTGCATGATTTTCTGAATATTTTAAACTCGGAAAAATCCAACTCTTGAAAAATTTCCAGCTAGGGGAAAAATTGGATTATTGATATCCGTTCGAATTTTTTAACATCGTCTAAATAACCCGAATACATGTTAGAATTACGACTGCGAAACACTCCGAGTTGCTTTTGCAGAAAGTTAACATAACATGAAAATTGAGCAAAAACAAACAACACCTAAAACCCCAAAACCCAAAGACTGGAACACTACCAAAATTGGAAGCCAGAACTCCACTTTTCACCCGGTGAGCTCGGATTTTAAGCCATTGTGGCCGGCCACTTTTGGTCAAAATTGTAGGATTCCTAGGCACACCCATAAGGTTCTACAAGTGATCAAACATGGCCAATTCTAATTTTTTCATGTGCCTACAAACCCTAATACGGATCGTTAACTAGATGTATAGGCGATGCAATGCAAGTTAACAACTTTAACTAAAAGGGAAGTGACTACAACCTTTGTAGATCCGGTTCTCCACCTCCATAGCTCCGCTTTGATGTCCCTCCGCTGCGATCATCGGATCCCGGACTCTAGCGTCGGTTTCATCGGAGAAATGGGCGGGCTAGGTCATCGACTTCGATGCCGAAGATGATCTACGTCGAGGCAACTCAAGATCAAGCTCCAACTTCAACAGGTCATGAAACTTGTGAAGAAAACACCCTATACTACTTGGCAAGTGGTAGAGGATGAAGAAATAGGAAGTGGGTTCACTTTAGAATTGGATTTCTCACTCTTTTTCTCATGTTGCCATTGATGGTAGCAAGCTTTTCTTCATTGTTGAAGAAGAAGAAGAAGAAGAAAGAATATGATAAGTTATTTTAAAATAGGAAAATGAAATGATACTTATCATATTTGCAACCATAGTTAGGTGTAGAGAATAAACTAAGGTTAGGTTGAATGGTTAGGGTTAAGCATGAAACAAAAAGGGTGGACTTATTCAAAGCTTCATGAAGCTTCAACTAGAAAACAAATCAAGCCACCATTTCTCTTCATCTTTCCAAAATGAATAAATAAATAAATGAATAAGTAAATAAACAAAACCCTAACCATTAACATAACCATGGTTTAATCACACACCCAAACCCAAGTTAGCATGTATCATCAAACATGATACAAACAAGTGCACAAAAGTATATCACATATACAACTTGTGTATTTCAAGTGAGAAAATCCATTTAAAGTGAACAAATACTATTTAATGCAAAGTAATAGATCAAATATATAATTATACATTAAATCATTAAATCAACACTTGATTTAACGATCCGGTCATATCGCATATAACCGACTAATATCCAATGTATCGGCTTATCGAATCAATCCTTGATTCGATAACTAGGTTATATCGCATACAACCAATCGATACATTCATCGCGAGAATAGAATACGGTATCACATACACGCATTATTCTCGGTCCCGCACATATCTCATATGCGCTCCTATTTCGTTTCGCTTGAGCCAGGAAACCTCTGTGTAGGACTCTAAAAACTCGTCAATACGCCGGCAGCAGGTGATGATCATATCAAACACACACAAGCCGCAAGCGGTCTGCTAAACGTAACGGCCATCCGGGTATTGAGAGATCAGAAGATCGACGAGCAAGCCCGCTCACACTCCTGTGAATCCAACCAGTAACACTTACCGTACAGTCCGGTCTGTTCGTCTGATATGTCGCATATCTCGCCTAGGGGTGGTAAACGTCATACCCCAATAGCTCGATAAGTCATGCCGACGTGAGGTCCATAACAATCGTGAAACTACTGATAACTCTTACCAGTATATCACTGCAACCCTGGCCAGGGATTTCCTGTTATGGCCAGTCCAGCATAGTGCAACATCAACCCCCAATACCGGGAGAGACGAATCCCCTCCTATCGCTCATTGCTTCCATGTGAATCGGGACTGTACCCAAAAACCACCTGTTTGCATGACTCAGTAGAGCCGTGGTAGGGTGGAAATCAAAGCACAGTGGGAGACACACAAGACTCTATGACGATCTCGGGTCAACAGACTAAGCTGTACCAGTGTCACCAGAGAACTGCCATCTGACGTGAGGTATAATACCATCTGGGAGTTCTCGGCGAGTCCGTTCAGTGTACCCAGTCTCCACTGAGCACCCGCATACCATCTCTGATGTCAAACACCAATGATATGGGATCATCCATCGCCCATCACATGGGTCGAGAAGATATACGCTAGTCTACTCTGGAATATCGATGCCCCGTCTCGATATTCCCACGACTAGGAACATTGAAGGATGTACTCATGGACTACCCAGGCCCCACTAGTATGATCTGCATCATAGTCCTGGAAGTCGAGTACACATCCTAAGGGTTTTATCAACATGTAACAGAGAGACAGAAAGTATACATGTTAAGATAAAGAGCAACCAGATAGCGTACTATCATGTCGAGCAAGAAAGTCCTACCTATATATGACCCAGCATCCACTACAAATATACATCCAATGTACAGTAATGGCCTCTAGGGCATACATATAACTAACAATCTCCCACTTGCACTAGGGCCATCTGTAGCAGTGGTTGCAGTATCACATACTCAACCATCCCATATAAGTCTCTCTCTAGGAAAAAGCCTTTGTGAGTGGATCCGCCGTGTTGTCCTCTAAGTCTACTCCCCCAACCTCGATCACCCTGGAGATCAACTATCTCCATGATCAGGTGATGCTGCCTCAGAATATGTCTGGGTCACTGATGGGACCAGGGTTCCTGGGCCAAAGCCACACTTCCATTGTCACACAATGGTAGGAACCTAGTTCATCTTATGAACCAATATACACCCAAACTGCCTCTTTGGTAGTATCTTTAATAGGGATGTTACCAGCCTTTATCGTCTAGTTTGCCACGGTATCTAGCTTGGAACTCTTTCAACATACCGTCCCTTTACTGAGGGTAAAGACAATGTCTGTGACTAACATTCAGTCGTCTTTATGACCCTGGAACCCTTCCAGTGATTCTCCCCAGGATCGATTGATACCATCTCACTACATCTAGTGAGAATCCTAACATCCATTTAGATCATCTCATAGATCCAAAACCCAGGATTTAGTAGGTATCACTTTGATCCTATGTGGAGAATCATTGTGATAAGCGGAGATTGATCGATCGTAGAATAGGAAACTCCTTCCCTATCAAGAGTATGTCATCCACGTACTCTACGAGGATCGTCACCATACTCCCTACTACCCTTTTGTTTATACAAAGTTCATCTACCATTTTGATGATGTCAAACTCTTTGACTAATCCATCAAAACAGATGTTCCAACTCCGCGATGCCTGCTTTATCACATAAAACATCTTGCACACGTTTCCGCTGCTCCCACTGTCTACGAAGCCCTCTGACTGTTTACTTATAGACTCTCTTTTCTGAAACATCATTTTAGAAAAGCAGTCATGACACCCAACCGCCAGATATCGTAGTCATGGTATGTAGCCGTGGCAAGTAGGATCCGGATGGACTTAAGCATAGCTACTGGAAAAAAGTTTCATCATTATCCACGCCTGGTCGATGACGAAAACTTTTAACAAGTCTATCTATGAAAGTCTCAAATTTTCCATCTACACCAAGTAATCTTCTCAAGATATACTTGCCCCTGATAGGGATTTAACCCTTCAGATATAGCAACCAAAGTCCATACTTTGTTGGTGTACATGGATTCCATCTAAGATCGCTAAGCATCCAGCCATTCTTACAGAGTCTCACTCCTGATGGCCAGCCCGAAACTAGTTAGGTCATCATCTCATGATGCAATCCTCGCTCCCACTGTCATCGAGAAACCAAAGTATCTCTCAGGTGCTAAATCGGCGGAGTGGCTGAGGTTCGTTGGTTGCTATTGAATCCTTTGGTTCTGCCAAATCATTAGCTGCAGTTTTGTATAGCTGGAACCTTTCCAGTTCTACAGAACTGACCTTGCCTCGATCTTGTCCGGATTTTGCTTTTGACACAGGCCGGACAATCCCAAATCTTAACTTACTTAAGAGATAGGCTCTTCCCATACCATATCTTATATGGAGTAGTAGGCACTGATTTGAATCGAACCCTATTCAATAGGTATGCAACTTCATAAGTGCATAACTCCCTAAAAGGAAATAGGAAACTCAGTAGTACTCATCATAGAGCGCACCATATCATATAGGGTGCAATTGCTCCGTCCTGATTCATCGTTGTGCTGTAGTGTATTCAGAGGAGTAATACTGAGAGAGAATCTCATTTTCTTTTAGAATACTCCAGGAATGCCATGCACAAGTATTCTCCTCCCTGATCTTATCATAGGACATAATACTTATACCCGTATTGGTTCTCTACTTCTAGCTTATATTCTGTGAATATCTCAAAAGGTTCGGACTTGTGTTTCAACAGGAACATATGTCTGAATCCTGAGAGATTATCAGAGAACGTAATGAAGTACAAAGAACCGGTCCTGGCATGTGTAGACAGGGGACCTTACATACATCATCATGTATCAGTCCCAAGAGTTTACTAACTCTTTCTCTATTTCCAGTAGACAGAGCCATGGTCATCTAATCTTTGTGACATGACTGGCAAGTTTCATAAGATGTAAATTCAAACTAATTTAAATATGCATCTAAAATGTAACTTCAGCCAGTCGGGTCGCATTGATATGACCTAGTCTACAATACCTCAAGAAGGAATCGTTCATATCTGAACTCTTCCTCTTGTGTGTGTTCTGTTTACTAGGAACTGTAGTTTGATTTAGAACATCAATGCTTTTAGATAACGTGCCTGAACTGATCAACTTTTGATATAGGAAATGTTCAAAACATTATCCAACAATACAAAATTATATCCTTTCTTTACTAATAAAGAGACTGATATGATTTGGTATATCAGGTTCGGTATCTAATAACATTCGTTCAGAATCAATGTATTGGTAATACAGGGTGACAGTGACCAACAGACTTGGCTGCAACACTTGCCCCGTTTTCTGTCTCATGAAACTTATCACCCGTTCTCAGTTTTCTACCTTTCTGTAGCCCTATGTAACAGATTACATATCTGGGATCCTGATCCGGTATCAAATACCCAGGATGCAGAGGATACTGAGAAACAGTTCTTTGTAATGAACACACCCGAAGGAGATGCATCATATGCACTTTCTTCGTTTGGGAGGCATAGGAATTCTGGTATTCCCCTATTTTCTGCTCTGTCTTATAACAATTATAAGTTGGAGCGGGACCAACGTTCCCCAGCTCAGTATAACAAGCGGGTTTGGTCAATAATCCGTATTATTATCTTGATTAAGGCGTGATACGGTCGCTACCTGGAGAGAGAGAGAAGAAAACACTCAGCGTGAGCTCTTGTAAGATCAGATTGGTTATATATTTTATCTAATCAGGATGGCTCCCACTGTTTTTATCAAATCTTCCTTCAAACCTTAAAAGGAAAGACTAGCCGGGATTAATTACACTCTACAAGTTCGCCAATCTTTCAGCCAGGCCAGTGTCGGTACTTTGAGGGAGGTTCCCCGTGCTTTCGCACGGACCTAATTACAGTAAACCTCGTTTTCCCAGAGGCGTAACCCCGTTGACACCTTTCTAGACACCTACTTGATCGGCTAATTGCGAAGTGCAAAACTCTCCCTGGAGTAACAATTACTCGCAGTGGGTATCGGGATCCAACTATCACATAGAAGGTATGCAATCTCATTGCAAATTTCAACACTTGAAACTCCCGATAAAGGTTTTTACCCCTAGTACTTATGACCTTAACTATGGTCAACAAATCATAAGCACTAGTCAAGTTCTACCCGTCATTTCGTGATTAATTAGACCCACCCACATGACCCTTAACTAAGGTCAACAAAGTCACACGACTGTCCTAACTAATCGCATCATATGCGGTGTAGGAAGACATCACTTAGCTACCGTACACTGTGCCTTGACTATGGTCAACAAACACAGCACGAATACTAAGTACTCTACTTCCTAGAATGACGGATGGTTGCGAATGGTTTTTATGAAAACCTTTAACGCTTTGAACTTGATCTCGTTGCGGAATCAAATGGTTTTTAAATGGAGTGTTTTTGAAGCTTTTCTAGTTTTGCTAAAGGGGTCACTCCTGGTGAAGGGATCGTCGGCCCTTTCCTCGTCGAATGAGGTGCGGGATATATCATATATATCACTGTGCAAAGCAGAAACTATAGAAGCAATCAAAAGATAAACTAAGTGTGTAGCATCTGCCAGTTATTGCTAAAGGAGTCACTCCCGGTGAAGGGATCTCGGTCCTTTCCTCATCGAATAAGGTGCAGGATGTTCTTCAAGGAACACCACGATACAAAGCAAGAACTGTAGCTACCTGTTTTTATTTTGAAATTCGATTCCACAACATCAATTAGGTTTATTTTCTTTCATTAATCTCATTAATGAATATCCCATCATTTAAGTCCACCTAAACATCACAGATAAATATAACGTACGCTTATGCCATCCGCATTCGCCTCGATGTCCCGTCTGCTCCGTTAGGTTAGGTAACTAACGCCAGAGCGAGGCAGGGCTAGCGCGGGTGTAAAACTTAAGCAACGCCTATATAATATATCATATATACTATATATAATATCTATCTGAACAAATCACATGATCACATCACAGATAACGCAGCAGAAAATATCATATGAAATATTGGATATACTAGGACGTCCGTGTTTTCAATACGAGCCAGTATAAAACACGGATTCCACAGTCGTGATAAATAGCCAATCCCACACCCCTAGACCCCTACGAGAGCGGCAAGCAACCCTACCAATTCTAGGGTTAGGAGACCCGAACTCGACTCCTCGAGATGGTCTCTCTCTGGACCCCAGAACCCGGTTACTTGTGCTCCCCTCCTTGGGTCTATCCTAGCGCGGAAAAGTAAATAATATACAAAAGGTGACATCTTCCGCAACCTAGAAGTGCCCCAATAAAAGAATATTACATACAAGTTTTTACATGAATGAAAATGAAAAACACTCATCTCACATAAAAAAAACCCGGTTATTCAAACACGACGATCCAATATAACATATCCAGCAACACATAACATCACATGTCATCAACGTAAGTAAACATGCGTATCCCAATTGTCGTTGATATATAGCAACGAAACCGGCGATATCACATATTACACTTACGGTCACAGAAAAGAAAGTGTAAAACTACAACAGTTGGAATCCGCAAACTCTTTAGACATCGCATGCCTAGCCAAATGAATTCCTTAGACATCGCATGCCTAACAATTATAAACCCCGCATTTTAGTCTCAAAATCGAAAACTCTTTTCAATATAAAGTCGGGCAATTCAACAAGATTCCCGACATTCTGATCGAATGCTCGTCGCAAACTTTAATAGGCAGCTGCACCCCCCAACGCCGTCGACGAAGTGCACCAAGGCGGAACACCGCTGCCGCGAGCACCCGAACGGATGCTTTCGGCGACGGGGTTCTCCTACAGTCACTTGGTCGGGGCTATGGGGCGAGGTTGTCTATTAAGTTTACCCGGCGAGTATCTGCGTACACTACGTGATTGCGACGGACTTTTGATCGCATCAAAATTCCGTGGCAACCGATCAAGTGAGACTAAACTGCTATGTTTATAATATTCACTCAGTTATCTCATAACTACTTGTAAATTCCAAATGTTGTATCACATTCTAGGTAAATAGAAAATGTTAAACTTTCCGATCGAACAATCGAACACCCAAGTTTTCCCAAAACAGCTCAACACATGAAATAAGTTTAAAAACATTTATTTCGTGCCTCAGTACCAACGGTCCAGCCGTAGAAGGGTCAAGCCAACGCCTCATATGTGGCACGCCGTACTGCCCCAAACCCTAAGGTTCAAAGGGCAGTTCAAGACGGTCACATAATCGAGTTAAGGTTTGTTGTCTTCTAGAGGGACCATCGCGTTACTTGCACTACTTAGAACGTCATTAAACTACGGAAAAGTCCAACAATTGGAAATTTCCCGGCAGGGGAAAAATTGGGTATTTACATCCGGTCGAACTTTTTAACATATTCTAAAATTATCCGGAAAAACACATAGACAAAATTTGATAATCCGATCGAATCTTCGATTTCCAATACAACCCCAGAACACTCAACTCTTGAGTCATAATAAAAATACCCAGAAAATATAGCATTCAAATATAGGAATTACTGTGCAAAATTCAGTGAAAGAGGAGACCGTACGGCCGCGGAACCGCCGCACATGCCAGGCTTGTGCCGCGGTTCCGCGGCGGTTTAATCGAATTAGCACCTCGTTTTTTACAGTAATTCAAATAAGATCCTGCTTATTTTTCTGCATATTTTTAATTCGAAAAAATCCCCGATTTCAAAAAATGTACAGAGAGCAATTTGAGATTAGGGTTTCGGTTCGATCGGACTTCTAATTCCGTCTACGCATCGCCTAAGGCTCTAGCTAGGCTCTGATACCACTGTAGGGTTCCTAGGCACACCCATGAGGTTCTACAAGTGATCAAACATGGCCAATTCTAATTTTTTCATGTGCCTACAAACCCTAATACGGATCGTTAACTAGATGTATAGGCGATGCAATGCAAGTTAACAACTTTAACTAAAAGGGAAGTGACTACAACCTTTGTAGATCCGGTTCTCCACCTCCATAGCTCCGCTTTGACGTCCCTCCGCTGCGATCATCGGATCCCAGACTCTAGCGTCGACTTCATCGGAGAAATGGGCGGGCTAGGTCGTCGACTTCGATGCCGAAGATGATCTACGTCGAGGCAACTCAAGATCAAGCTCCAACTTCAACAGGTCATGAAACTTGTGAAGAAAACACCCTATACTACTTGGCAAGTGGTAGAGGATGAAGAAATAGGAAGTGGGTTCACTTTAGAATTAGATGTCTCACTCTTTTTCTCATGTTGCCATTGATGGTAGCAAGCTTTTCTTCATTGTTGAAGAAGAAGAAGAAGAAGAAAGAATATGATAAGTTATTTTAAAATAGGAAAATGAAATGATACTTATCATATTTGCAACCATAGTTAGGTGTAGAGAATAAACTAAGGTTAGGTTGAATGGTTAGGGTTAAGCATGAAACAAAAATGGTGGACTTATTCAAAGCTTCATGAAGCTTCAACTAGAAAACAAATCAAGCCACCATTTCTTTTCATCTTTCCAAAATGAATAAATAAATAAATGAATAAGTAAATAAACAAAACCCTAACCATTAACATAACCATGGTTTAATCACACACCCAAACCCAAGTTAGCATGTATCATCAAACATGATACAAACAAGTGCACAAAAGTATATCACATATACAACTTGTGTATTTCAAGTGAGAAAATCCATTTAAAGTGAACAAATACTAGTTAATGCAAAGTAATAGATCAAATATATAATTATACATTAAATCATTAAATCAACACTTGATTTAACGATCCGGTCATATCGCATATAACCGACTAATATCCAATGTATCGGCTTATCGAATCAATCCTTGATTCGATAACTAGGTTATATCGTATACAACCAATCGATACATTCATCGCGAGAATAGAATACGGTATCACATACATGCATTATTCTCGGTCCCGCACATATCTCATATGTGCTCCTATTTCGTTTCGGTTGTGCCAGGAAACCTCTGTGTAGGACTCTAAAGACTCGTCAATACGCCGGCAGCAGGTGATGATCATATCAAACACCCACAAGCCGCAAGCGGTCTGCTAAACGTAACGGCCACCCGGGTATTGAGCGATCAGAAGATCGACGAGCAAGCCCGCTCACACTCCTGTGAATCCAACCAGTAACACATACCGTACAGTCCAGTCTGTTCGTCTGATATGTCGCATATCTCGCCTAGGGGTGGTAAACGTCATACCCCAATAGCTCGATAAGTCATGCCGACGTGAGGTCCATAACAATCGTGAAACTACTGATAACTCTTACCAGTATATCACTGCAACCCTGGCCAGGGATTTCCTGTTATGGCCAGTCTAGCATAGCGCAACATCAACCCCCAATACCGGGAGAGACGAATCCCCTCCTATCGCTCATTGCTTCCATGTGAATCGGGACTGTACCCAAAAACCACCTGTTTGCATGACTCAGTAGAGCCGTGGTAGGGTGGAAATCAAAGCACAGTGGGAGACACACAAGACTCTATGACGATCTCGGGTCAACAGACTAAGCTGTACCAGTGTCACCAGAGAACTGCCATCTGACGTGAGGTATAATACCATCTGGGAGTTCTCGGCGAGTCCGTTCAGTGTACCCAGTCTCCACTGAGCACCCGCATACCATCTCTGATGTCAAACACCAATGGATATGGGATCATCCATCGCCCATCACATGGGTCGAGAAGATATACGCTAGTCTACTCTGGAATATCGATGCCCCGTCTCGATATTCCCACGACTAGGAATATTGAAGGATGTACTCATGGACTACCCAGGCCCCACTAGTATGATCTGCATCATAGACCTGGAAGTCGAGTACACATCCTAAAGGTTTTATCAACATGTAACAGAGAGACAGAAAGTATACATGTTAAGATAAAGAGCAACCATATAGCGTACTATCATGTCGAGCAAGAAAGTCCTACCTATATATGACCCAGCATCCACTACAAATATACATCCAATGTACAGTAATGGCCTCTAGGGCATACATATAACTAACAAAAATTGCCTCAATTTTTGGTGGTTCATGTTACATCACATATAACATTCTGCAGTTGTTCAAAAAAATTTTGAAGACCTTTTAAATTCGACAGAAACCAAGTTTTCTTATCGGGTGTTTCAGAGTAGTTTTGGTTTCGTAATCCTTGTAAACGTCGTCTAATTTTCTAGTATGGCTCTGCCACTACAGGGTTGTCTAGCACGGAAACAAGGTTTCGGGAGGTATCGTCCATGCCATATTTAAATTTTTGCCGTTCTAGCTAACCCTAACCCTAGAATCGAAACTAGAAAATCCGACGAATCGATATGCAAAGACTTTACAACTAAAGTGAACAAGGAATACAACTTTTGTAGACCGGTCCTTCACTTCAATAGCTCCGTGTAGTAGTCCCTTCGCTGCGATCATGAATTCCTGGACTCTAGAAAGGCTCCCATGAAGATATGAACAAGCTTGCATCGAAGTCTTCAAAGCCGAAGATGATCTACGTCGAGGAGACACTAGCTCTTCACTAATGGTGAGATTAGTGAAGCAAACACACTAACTAAATGGCTAATAGTAGAGGATGATGAAATAGGAAGTGGGCTCACTTTAGTTTTATTTTTCTCACAATTTTTCATCACTTAAAAAAAACTAGCAAGTTTTTTTCTCTTGAGGAAGAAGAAGATGTGATGAAGAAAATGAATGAGAGAGTGAGGTTAGAATTGCAACCATGGGTGAGTTAGTATCATGCCTAACTCATGTAGAGAATAAACCATAGCTATGAGTTAAGAGATGGATTAAGAAATATCTTAAGCTAGACAAACAAGTGGACTAAGTCAATGTTAACTACAAGCTTCTACAAACTTTGCTATGACTCATTATCCAAGTTGTTTGAATTACTTAAAACAAATAAAACCCTAACTTTAACCTATCATGATATGAGTCTCATACATACATGTTGCAAGTGTAACCTAGCATGACACAACAATATGTATCACATATATATTTTGTGTGCAAAAAGAAAACAATACATTTAACATATATCACATATATATCAATATATCATAAGTGCGAAAAATGAATACTTAAGTGAGCTAATATTAGTTAATGTAATTTAATATATCAAATATATAATTCTACATTAAATTATTAAATCAACTCTTGATTTAATAATCCGGTTATATCACATATAACCGAATAATATCAAATGTAATAATTTATCGAATCAACTCTTGATCAGATAACTTGGCTATATCACATATAACCGACGATGTCATAAGTCGTAAGAATAGAATGCTGTATCACATACTTGCATTAATCTCAGTCCCGCACATATCACAAACGTGCTCCTACTCCGTTTCGCATGAACCAGGAAACCTCTGTGTAGGACTCTAAAGACTCGTCAATACGCCGGCAGTAGATGATGATCATATCAAACACCCACAAGCCGCAAGCGGTCTGCTAAATGTAACGGCCACCTGGATATTGAGCGATCAGAAGATCAATAAGCAAGCTTGCTCGTACTCCTGCGAATCCAATCAGTAACACTACCGTACAGTCCGGTCTCTTCGTCTGATATGTCGCATATCACAGCCTGGGGGTGGTATAACGTCAGACCCCAATAGCCTGATAAGTCATGCCGATGCAAGGTCTACAACGGTTCGAGAAACTACTGATAACACTTACCAATAGATCTCAGCAACCCTGGCCAGGGATTTCCTGTTATAGCCAATCGAGCATAGCGCAACATCAACTCCCAATACCGGGAGAGACGAAACCCCTCCTATCGCTCATTGCCTCCATGTAACTCAGGATTGTACCCCAAAACCACCTTTTTGCACGATCTCTTGACCGTGGTATGGTGGAAATCAAAGCACATTGGGAATCAAACAAGACTCTATGACGATCTCGGATCTACAGACTAAAATGTACCAGTGTCACCAGAGAACTGCTATCCGACGATAGGTATAATACAATCTAGGAGTTCTCGGCGAGTCCGTCCAGTGTATCCAGTCTCCACTGAGCACCCACATACCTTCTCTGATGTCAAACACCAATGGATATGGGATCATCCATCGCCCATCACATGGGTCGAGAAGCGTATATGCTAGTCTACTCTGGAGTATCGATGCCATGTCTCGATATTCCCACGACTAAGAATAATTATCGGGTGTACTTATGGACTACCCTTGGCCCTACTAATATGATCTACATCATAGTCCTGGTAGTCAAGTACACATCCTAAGGGCTTTATCAACATGTGAGAGCAAGACAACATCACGTATACTAGTCAACATGTTAAGACAAAGAACAACCAGATAGCATACTATCATATTGAGCAAGAAAGTCCTCCCTCTATATGTCCAAGCATCCACTACAATATACATCCCATGTACAGTAATGGCCTCTAGGGTATACATATAACTAACATTTGCAGGGTTCAGATAAGCTTACTCGTTGACCTTCTTTCGATCAATAGCTGGGTAGCCGTTACGTGCAGCTAGTCCGCTAACATGCTTATAGGCTATGGATATGATCCTAATCTACTGCCAGCGTATTTTCGAGTCTTTAGAGTCTCACACAGAGGTTTCCCAGCATATGCAAAATGATATAGGGCACGTATAAGGATACGTGCAGGAGTTCGATTGAACACGTGTATTTGATACACGTATTTCAATCGGGTGTTTAATGATAGTAGCCGGTTCATATATGATATAACCGGATTATTAAATCAAGTGTTAATTTAATAATTAAATGTATATTTATATATTGATATATTTATATATTAACTAATATCATGCTCACTTTATTATTTTCTTCTCTTTATTAATATTTATATTTGATATAAATATTGTCATGGTTGCATATACACATTAGATGTGTATATAAGAATCGCATAGGATTCAAAGATAAGGATTTAACATATTTGCTCATTTAAATAAATAAATGAATGAGTCATTTGTTAGATTGTTGTAGATAACAGATGACTCATTCTTATTTATTAGTTTAAATAAGATATGATATACTTCTCATCTTGAAAAATCCTTAGCCATTCTTATCTCTTTCATGCTTGTTCTTCCTCGTGTTGATTTTTCTTCAAGTGAGGAATGGAAAAGAAAAGAAAAAAATTAAGTGATCTAATTATTCTACATCTCTTACTAATTATTCTTAGCAAGTTTAATTAGTGTGTTACTTTATTTTGATGAGATCAATTTGAAGCTATAGCTTGTGTTGGAGTTATCTCAAGGCGGATCATCTTCAGGAAGGAGATCATTGAGCAAGCTTGTTCTGGGCTTTGTGGAGACTAGCCAGAGTCTAAGGAGAGATGGCTAACGTGCTACAAAGGTTGTAGCGCTCTAAACTCTTTATTTTAGCTTACTAGTTTAGATGCAAGTTTAGCTTTTTTGTTTGATTCTTGGTTTAGATTTGGTATAGCTCTCTAGATTTTTTAAATTACCACTTTCGCCGTACTTTAAACCGTACTAGAGGAGCCTAGCAATTCAACAGGAATTACCATGGCGAGAGAGTACCTGATGAGGAAGTGATGAGGGATAATGAGACTGCAGCTTTGCAATCTGAATTGCTAACGGGTGAAAAGATAGATGACACACATGAGATGTTTGAATATTTATTTGTTGGCAAGGAAATGAATGATGTTGAACTGTTTGAAAGCACCAGTGGAGTAAAGGATTTAAAGAAACTTCTGAAGAAAAATGAACAAGATCTGTACAAAAACTATATGGAATTTAGTATGCTGTCATTTGTAATAAGACTTCTCCATCTGAAGATGATTAGCGGGATAGCTAACAAGCACTTTGACTTGCTTCGTGATCTCCTACGCAAAGAAATTCCTGAAAGAAAAGAAATCCTTCCAGAGAATCATTACCAGGAAAAAAAAGATTCTTAAAACACTTAGTTTCTTGTATGAGAAGATCGATGCATGTCTCAACGATTGTGTGTTGTATCGCAAGAATTATGCATATCTCAATGAATGTCCTACTTGCAACTTATCTGGGTGGAAAAATGTTAAGCAAAATTCAATCGCAGAAACATCCGATGTCAGCAAAAAGAGCAAGAAAACTGCAGCTAAAATCCTTCATTATGTTCTCATGACTAAGGGATTGCAAAATTTATATATTTCAAAGGACATGGCAAAGAGCATGTGATGACATTTCGATCGTCGGATCAAAGACGGGAAGCTGATGCTGGGTTCGCTTAGCACCCTCGACGGGTTTCGGCAAGCATCAAGTATGCTATTTTAAACTTTTATGGTGCCGAGCGAGCTCGAACCAAGAATCTAACTAGAGAATTAGGGTATAACTAAGCAAGTAAACAACTTTACTCTAAGTGAATAAGTAATACAACCTTTGTAGACCGGTCCTTCACTTCTAAAGCTCAGTGTAGTAGTCCCTTAGCTCCAATTAGTAGTCTTCCGGACTCTCGTTAGGCTCCACTAGGCGAAAGGAACAAGCTTGCTCAAGGATCTTCGAAACCAAAGATGATCTACGTCAAAAATCTCTAACTCAAGCTACCTTTTCACTAATTGATGAAATAGTGAAGAAACAACCTATACTAAATGGCTAGTTTGGTATAGATTGGTGAAGTAGAAATTTTGCTTACTTTAGAATTATTTTTCACTTTTTCTTTTTCTTCACACAAGAAAGCTTGAAAGCAAAAATGGAGATGAAGAAGAAGATGAATGATCAAGTGTGAACCATGGGTGAGAAAATGTCACATATAAACTCATGTAGAGACTTAACCATGGCTAAAGATAATGGTTAGGTTAATAAATATCTAGAGTAAAACAAAATTAGTGGACTAAGTCAAGATTTCCACAAGCTTCTATAAGAATCTTCAACCATGGTAATTTCCACCTAATTTTGTTTTTCCCCTGATAATTAAATCCCCACATTATCTTAAGTATGATATGAGTCTCATACACCCATGTCCAATGTATCATCAAGCATGACACAAAATAAATACATTAATATATATCACATATATATTTTTATGTATTTAAAGAAAACATTTTCTTAAGTGAGCTAATATTAGTTAATGCATATTAATATATCAAATATATAATTATACATTAAATTATTAAATCAACACTTGATTTAATAACCCGGCTGTATCGCATACAACCGACTAATATCATTTAATAAATTATTGAATCAACACTTAATTCAATAATCCGGTTAGATCACATATAACCTATATCACGAGATTAGAATACGGTATCACATACAGATATTAATCTCGGTCCCGCACATATCACATATATACCCTACTTCGTTTCTCTTGAGCCAAGAAACCTCTGTATAGAACTCTAAAGACTCGTCAATACACTGGAAGTAGGTAATGATCATATCAGTTACCCACAAGCTATCAGCGGTACTAGCTGGACGTAACGGCTACCCGGGTATTGAGCGATCAAAAGATCAACAAGCAAGCTTTTTCATACTCCCGTGAATCCAATAAATAACACTACCGTACAGTCTAGTCTCTTCGTGCGATATATCGCATATCTAGTCTGGGGGTGGTAAACATCAGACCCCAATAACTTGATAAGTCATGCCGATGGAGGCTCATAACGGGTTGAAAAACTACTAACAACACTTACCAGTAAATCTCAGTATCAGCCTTGGTTAGGGACTTCCTGTTATGGCCAATCTAGCACAGCGCAACATCAACCCCCAATACCTGGAGCGACGAAACCCCTCCTATCGCTCATTGCCTCTATGTTACTCGGGACTGAACCCAAAAACCACCGTTTTGCACGCTCTCTTGAACGTGGTAAGGTAGAAATCAAAGCACAGTAGGAATCACATAAGTCTCTATGACGATCTCGGGTCTACAGACTAATCTGTACCAGTGTCACTGGAGAACTGCTATCTGACGCTAGGTATAATACCATCTAGGAGTTCTCGACGAGTCCTGTTCAGTGTACCTAGTCTCCACTAAGCACCAGTATACCATCTTTGATGCCAAACACCAATGGATATGGGATCATCCATCGCCCATTAAATGGGTCAAGAAGCGTATATCCTAGTCTACTCTGGAATATCGATGCCCCGTCTCGATACACCTTCGACTAGGAACAATTAAAGGATGTACTTGTGGACTACCCTGGCCCCATTAGTATGATCTGCATCATTGTCCTGGTAGTCAAGTACACATCCTAAAAGCTTTATCAACATGTAACAGAGAGACAGTACAAGTATACATGTTAAGATAAAGAGTAACCAGATAGCATACTATCATCTTGAGCAAGAAAGTACTCTCTTTATATGTCCAAGCATCCACTATAATATACAATCATGTACAATAATGGCCTCTAGGGCATACATACAACTAACAATCTGCCACTTGCACTAAAGCCAGTTATTGTAGTATCTCATACCCAACATCCCTTAAAGTCTCTCTAGGGAAAGGCTTTCGTGAGTGGATCCGTCGTGTTATTCTTCGTCTCAACTCTCCTAACCTCGATCATCCGGAAATCAACTATCTCCATGATCAGGTGATACTACCTAAGAATATGTCTGGATCACTGATGGGATTGGGGTTCCTAGGCCAAAACCACAGCTCCATTGTCACCACAATGGTAAGAACCAAATCCATCTCATGAACATCTATACCCAGACAGCCTCTTTGGTAGCATCGTTGGCAGCGATGTATTCACCCTTTATCATTGAGTCTGCCACGGTATCTAGCTTGGAACTCTTCCAACATACCGTCCCTCCACTGAGGGTAAAGACAAAACCCGAGACTGTCTTACAGTCAACCTTATCACTCTGGAAGCTTGAATCGGTAAAGGAATCCATTTGGAGTTCACCATTACCATACACCAAGAACATTTCTTTAGTACTTCTCAAGTACTTAAGAATATTCTTCACTGCTGTCCAGTGTTTCTCCCCAGGATGTAAGAGTAATCACCTAAATCCTTCAAGGAGAATCATAGTGATAAGAAGAGCATGACCGGGTGTAGCATAGGAACACCATTTCTTATCAAGAGTATGTCATCTACGTACAATACGAGGAAGACAGCCTTACTCTCTAGAACCTTTTTGTATATATAAGGTTCATCTACCTTTTTGATGAAGTCAAACTTTTTGACTGCCACATCAAAACAGATGTTCCAACCCCGCGATGCTTGCTATAATCCTGATGGACTTAAGCATAGCCACTGAAGAAAAGTTTTCATCAAAATCCACACCTGGTTATTGACGAAAACCTTTTGCTACAAGTCTAGCTTTGAAAGTCTCAACTTTTCCATCTACACCAAGAATCTTCTCAAGATCCACATTGTAACATTTTAGGAAAATAAAATATTATTTTTGGGAATTTTTTTATAATTAAATAATAATTATTTTGAATATTTTAATAAGGCGGTATAATTAAATACCGATAAATGGGGAAAAAATTTGGAAAATTATAGAAATTACTAAAAAGAGGGTGCTTTATGTGATTTAAGCAAATTATGAAATTTTATGATTTATTATACATTAATTTTGTGCCAATCGCGATTAAATATCACTAATCGGGCACTAAACGTGTTTTGTGCACATGACATGCAAAAGTCTTTTTTTTACACTTGTTACATTTCTTATCATAGCATTTCTTCATGTTTCATGCATGGTTGTTGAATTTAAAGAGAAGAGAGAAAACAAAAGAAAGGAAAACAATAAAATATGAGGTATGGGCAAGTGAGAGAAGAGAGGGTGAGGTGAGAGGTGTAAGCCCGCGGGGGCGCCCCGGCCGTCGATACGACGCCGGAAACGCGGAAAACAAAAACTTTGCGAACTTTGCAAAACGGCACCACCGCGGACTTTTTACCCGGATCGGGCCATTAACCTAGCTAGCTAGCATAAAGAAAAGAGTAGAGATGCTATACCAAACGATCCGTGTCCTTCGGTCTTCGCTTCCACTCCGATCTCCCGCGGATCTCCGTCACCTCCTCGCTCGTCGAAAAGGGCACCACGTAGCCGGAATGTTTTACGGGCTCCCGCCTCTTGACCGAGGCAACTCGGGCGCGAAGTTGGCTAGCCGACGCGTCCAAGGCTTGCTATAGAATAGTGTAGTATGCTTGTCTCTCTTGGGGTTCATGAAGTTGCCCTTGGTGGAGGGATTTGAGGAGGAGAATGAATGAATGAAGCTTGGGATTTTTCAAGCAACAAAGCATGAAATGAGATGAAGAATATATATCACATATATCAACCTCTCTCTCTTCTTTTTCTCCAAAGTGGCCGGCCTCTCTAGATGATAGAATAGATTGGAGAGAGAAAAACAAGAAAGAATATATCAAAAGATAATACAAACCTCACAAATCAATCCTTTTTCACTCATCTCAAATGAAAAGCAAAGAGATGGACAAGAATGGAATAACATGATGATGCAAGTCTCATCAAAAGCAACATATGCAAGAAAACCCCTCACAACATGTTAATTGCGAACTTGCAATTAACACTTTCCATCACAAAGCCCGGCCGAGAAGGAATGAAAGAAAACCGGCCGGAACGGAATGCAAACTGGCAACTTCATAAAACCGATCCCGTAATAAATTACAGGAAAACCCCACTACTGCAAATACATGCCCGCATTTGTATTCGCACTGAACACAAATGCAAAGAGACAAAACTACACTATCTAATACTAGAATCCGGCTTAAGCCAAAGCCGGCTAGTAAAATCTGTCCGATCACGATCCGTGCAATACCGCACGTATCTGATCGAACCCTGCCATATCTCCATACGGCCTCTACAGCGTTTCGCCCGAAACTTGAGTAACTGTCTGTGTGGTGGACTCTAAAGACTCGTCAATACTGTGGCTGTGGATTTAACCACTAGCACGTCAGAGGTATAAGCCAATACGTGACGGGCCACCAGGTATTGACCAAAAGGGACGTCGATAAGCGAACTCATCCTGACACCCTACTGAGCCTGTCAGTGACAATATCCGTACAGTCCGGTCCGTTCGTCTATGAGCATCGCATGGCGGGCCTAGGGGGTTGGTAAAAGTCAGACCCCCAAAAGCGGTACAAGTCGTGTCGGAGTGTAGCCCAGAACACCCTGAGATACTACTGGAATACCTACCAGCAAATCTCCTGCCTTGGCCAAGGACTTTTCATGTTCTGGCTCTCCTAGACACAGCACGACCTCACCCCCAATACCGGGAGAGACGAACCCCTGCAGATCCGCTCACTGCCTCCATGTGGCTCGGGACTGCACCCAACTAAAACCTGTTTGCACGACTCCTTTGAGCCGTGGTAGGGTAGTAATCAAAGTACAGTGGGAACTCACACGAGACAAATGACGATCCCAGGTCGATGAACTAACCTGTACACATGTCACCTGGGAACTGCTATCTGACGTCTGGTATATCCCAACTAGCAGGTTCCCGGCGAGTCCTGTCCGGTGTACTCATAACCCAATGAGCACCTGTATACATCTTAGGTGAACCAACTGACACCAGTGGCTTGTGAGACCGGCCACCGCCCCTCGTCGGGGTCTCGACTGTATACACTAGTCTACTGTGGAGAATCGATGCCCTGTCTCGAAACTCCCTCGACTAGGGACCATTTAAGGATGTGCTTATAGACCCCAGCTCCCACTTATATGATCGCCCTCATACTGCTGGAAGTCAAGCAAGAATCCTAGGGGCTTTATCAACGTGTAATAGCGACTCGTAAGGTCACCTAAAGCAGTACATGATGATAAAGATAAACCAGATAGCATACTATCATCTCAAGTAAGACTGTCCTACTGGGACAGGTCCTCCCCTCAATCATTGCAATCACGTGCCTGTGATCCAATAATTGACTCTGAGGGCACTATCTCCAACAATCTCCCACTTGCACTCAAGGCTAATTATTGCGATGTCGCATACTCACAGCCCGTGTGATACCGAACATCCAACTCCTCTACTAGTCAGTCTCACAAAGCTCGTTTGCGAAACTATTGCGTTCGAGGAATAGCCTCAGTGAGTGGATCCGCTTTGATGTTTCTTTCTATATCTCTCTATATCTCATGTTCGCAGAGAAAACTATCTCCCGAAATGAGCAATACCTGTCCTAGAATGTCTGGATGTCTGATGGGACCTAGCTCATAAGTGAACTCCAAATCCAAACTTCTTAGACTGTATCGACAACTGAACTTAATCAGTGTCCTGCGCCATGCCTTCCCTCAGTTTCCACCTGGACCACCTGTCCAAAATACTGCCCCTCGTTAGAGGGAAAACTATAACTCTGACAGCCACTCTGCCATCCAGGTCACCTTGGAAGCCTGGAATGATAACCGTCTCGTAAAGGAGGCTGCCGTTATCATATCCCTAGAACATCCACTTATGTTCTAAAACTGCTTCCGACTGTTTCTCCAGGATTGGATCAATATCAACTTATTGCACCTACTGCAAGAACAACATCTGGTGTGGTACTTGACATCTCATGATTGACTCAATTGCCTAAGCAAGTGATCTGTCAATCATGCGTATCCCTCTCCCCTTTAGTCTGTAAGACACCTTTAGAGAGGGTGACTCCATTACCTGCAGGTACACTACCGTGCCAGGAGTCGTCCATTCTAAATACTCGTAGAATGCTGTCAAAGTACCCAGATTGGGAAACCACCCAAATCTAGATCTAAAACCATAGATCTAGTAACCAGAATGTCTGATATAATATCCAAGTCCTTTGTGGAGAAACCACTGTGTGACGACCAAAAGTATAACCGATCGTAGTATAGGAATATCACTTCCTACTCTGTGTATGTCATCAAATACCAGGACATCACACTCTACTACCTTCTTAACAGATCCATCCCTTATTCTGATGAAGTCAAACCTCTGACTTTCACATCAGAAATAGATGATCTATCTCCGCTATATCTGCTCTAGTCTATAAATAGACATAAGCCTGATATCCACCAATGCTTCCGCTGCTCCCACTGACTACGACAACCCTCTGGCAGAGTCATATACACGTACACTTCTAAAGCCAGTTTAGAACGACGCTATACTCATCCTCCCGCCGGGTCTCGCAGCCTGGAACAACAGCAATGGCAAGTCTGGGTAAACAAGAACCTCCCTGCCACCGTCCTTGAGCATACCGAAGTACCTCTCGGGTGCCTGAGGTTACCCACCTTATTTGCGGAGTGGCCAATGGAATGTCAAACCAGATTGAATCTTTAGGTTCTTATCAAATCTTCAGTAATCGTTTGTGGTTCTGGAATCACTTCCAGTTCTACCATACTCCCACTACTGTTTTCTGAAAAAATCCATTTTTGATAAAACTGTGGCGAGTTAAGAACAATATCACTATTGATCTTCCAGATGGTAGAAAGTCAACCCTCGTCATAGCCCGGGTCAACCCACAAACAGCCACTACTGAAACGTGCCTTGAGTTGTCCAGAGTCTGGTTTTAAGCATAAGCCGGACAACTCCCCGTATCTTAACAATGTCAAGATATGAACTGTTCTATATCCAAGAAACAGAGGCACTGATTTAATTGAACCAGGTTCAAATCATGCAGCTGTCTCCAGTGCATGTCAACTAAATGGAAGAGAGGCCGATCAGCGTTACTCTACTTAGGAATGCTTCCAATTACGAGTAACCTGAAAGAGGAGAAAGTTCTCTTAATCATTACTATCAACTGAATACTATACACAAGTATCTACATCTTCGATCACCTTGAAGAATCCCGATACTTGCAATATTTGGTTCTCTACTTTAATCTTTTACCTATAACTCCTCAAAACTTAGACCCTGTGTTTCTACGAACACATGTCTAAGAACTAGAGAAGTTAAAAGTAAACAGAATATAGTACGAGGACCAACCCCTCTGTCCTAATGGACACTGGACAATATACAATACTCTGTATAAGTCCCCTGAGTCTGGTGACTCATTCACTGTGTGTCGTAGGTTGAAAACTGTACTTTTGGTTAAGAAGAATTACACCGCTGTTCAATGCTCCTTACCTAACCATCCACTGGTATAGGTAAATGTCATAGACATAATTTCAAAAAGATATGTCTCACTCTATAAAAATAGACGTACAGATATATCAATTTGAAATTGGTGCACAACAACGGATATTCAAAACCAAACATTTGCCGACCGGCAAACAACCCAGGTGGCTTCCTCAAATATCACCAATTCCAACGAATCCCGATATAATGAGGATGGTCACCTAATTCCCAATAACTTACTCCCCTTCATCATCTGTAAAACCATACAGATGTGAGACTCATACCTGGTAAATACATACCCTGGAGTAAGTATCTAATCGGGAAATCAGTTTTCTTTTAACAGTACACAGTGAAACTGAAACATTGAAATGTTTCGATGGGGTATCCTGGTATTCTTAGTAATGCCTCTTCCATTATCCAGATTCACAACTATAACCGTATAATTCTTTGCCATCTTTCTAAATCCCTTTACATGTCTTTAGTCATTACCTTCTGTACACCTCTTTAGGCCAAATGGTTTTCTTCCTTCCCTACCGTTCGGCACCAGCCTATGGTTTGGAAGAAGACTATCCAATAAGCATAAAGGGTGTACTGTCCTAATCCGAGGAGCACTCGCAATGCGAGAGAAGGTAAGGATAAAAGACAACCGAATGTACTTAATTCATAGGTGATTTAGGATTGACAAAGAAGTACATGGTTTGGTCGTGAATAGCAGTCGCAATTTACTTTGCCCTCTTACTAATCCCTTGCTTTGTCTGAACTTAATACCTTCTGTACACCGTTTAGGCTAATTGGCTTTCTTCATTCCCCACCGTTCGGCACCAGCCTAAGGTTTGGAAGAAGACTATCCAATTTGCATAATAGGTGTACTATCTCCTAAACCAAGGAGTGCTCGCAACCTGAGAGAAGGTAAAAGGTAAAGACAACTGAATAGTCCTATTCGTTTTCTCCAGAACCGGAAACCATCCTCGAAGTCCTTCGAGTTCGTATATAACCATACGATGGTTTTGTCCAATGGAAGTGGACGTTCGTAGTAATACGGGGTGCCCCGGAGAAAAGAGTAAAAGTAGGAGTGGCAAAGAGGTCTGCAACTCTGACAATCCAAAAGCCAGTGTTAAGAAGGTTCGGTCAACTTGGTCACTGAGTCATAGTCTAGGGTCGGGTCAATGGTCGCTGCCAGAGAGAGAGAGAAAAGAAACACTCAGCGTGCACTCTAACCTAGATCAGAATGGTTGTCACTTTATCTAATCTGGAAACCTCCCACTGTAACGTCAAATTCCTCCCCAAACCTGAAAGAAGAATTAGCCGGGATAACCCGAGGAGTAAACCAACTCATCAGTGGGAATCGGGATCCAACTCTCATCGCATGATAACGTGACGGAATCCGCTCACGGTGTCACACTCCAGAAGGTATGCGCATATCTGGCAAGTTTCAGTACTTTTGAAACTCCCGATGTGGATTTCTACCCCATGCTCTTATGACCTTGACTTTGGCCAACATATCATAAGTCACATGTCAAGTTCTACCCGTCATTTTCCTGGTTAATTTGAACCCACCCGTACATACCCTTGACTTTGGCCAAAATGGCAGTACGACTGTCCCAAACCAACGCATCTATCTATGCTGCATATGAATACCCAACAGCTACCAAACACTGTGCCTTGACTTTGGCCAACATACACAGCTTGAATACTATTGACCATCCATATGAAACGACGGAGGGCTACGAATGGTTTCTGGCGAAAACCTTTAACGTAATGAACTTGATATCGTTGAAGGAACTGATAGCTTTTTAAAAATATAGTGACGACAACCTTTGCTAAAGAGGTCACTCCCGGTGAAGGGATCTCGGCTCTTTCCCCGTAGAATGAGGTGCAGGATATTCCAACTGAATACCACGGTGCAAAGCAAAAGCAATCGGCTATAGTGAAGTTAATGCCCTGACGCAAACTTTTGTCCAAGGGGTCACTCCCGGTGAAGGGATCTCGGCCCTTGCCTCGTCGACTGAGGAGCAGGATATTCCAAATGAATACCACTGTGCAAAACAAAAGAGAACGCCCTTGCAATAACAGCTTTTTGAAAAAGTGTTCCAACAACATCAGATTAGGTTTGTTTAACTTGCATTGATCAGAATCAATGCAGTCCCATCAATTGATCACACCACAAAGAACGAAAATATACTGACGTACGTATATGCCATCCGCATTCGCCACTGGGTCCCGTCATCACCCGTTAGGTTAGCTAACTAACGACAGAGCGGGGACTGGACTAGCACGGATGAAAAACATATACAACATCTACTAATATATATATAATATATAATTTTCGCTCAAGGCGTGAGAAACGCAACACAGAAATGTATAGCAACACAGATCAATACAGATATCTGGGATCCCCGGGTTTCACAGAGCCGCTGAAACCCGACGTTCCCCTGGTCGTGTGGATAGCCTGTGCAGTGAAAATCCTAGACCCCTACGGGCGCGGCAAGTCACCCGCCAAAACCTGAAGCGAGGCAGCCCCCTTCAACGACGTGAATGGACCACCCAGCACTTCACGGAATCCGGTAACTTGGGCACCCCTCCTGGGTCAACCCTGTACCCCCTACGAGTGCGGCGAATAGCCCGCCAATCCTAGAGTGAAGCCCCCTCCGTCTCAATGCCATGAGATGCGGGCTTGTTGCCCTCCAGAATCCGGCTATCCGTGCACCCCTCCGCGGGGTAATCCTAGTACAGAAAGTAAAATATACATACAACGGGTACAACGACCGCAACCAGGTCGTGCCCCAAAATAATAATACAAACTGGCAGTGACGGCAGTCCACATGTCGGACGCTCGCCCCGCAATATCAAATGTACATAATACAACAGAACTGTACTACCACTGCAACCAGGCTATCCCCCACGACCGATCCGCAACAACACAGAACAATCACAGAACATCAACGTGAAAGTCACGTTCGCAAATCCGTCTAACCGGGCTATAGCAGTTAGACGGGATTTACCGATCAAGTGACATTCACGGTCGCAGATATAATGTAAAAACTGTGAACTAGCATGTTTAAAATATCCGATCGAACAAATATTATCAAGTGGGCCCCAAATACTACTGTAGCACTTACAGAAAAACTGGGCCCAAATAAAATATCCCAAAAGCCCTATTTCCAACTCATAAGCTTACTGAGAAAATATGGTGCCACAATTCCCCATTTCCGCCGCGCAAGCGCGGCGAAACCAGGGGTTTGGCCGCGCTTCCGCGGTCGAAGTATGGAATGAGTGGATCGTATTTTCCCAGATTTCTTATAATTGGTTGTACATGTCTCTGCAATCACCAGAAAAATTTTAGGAGCTCAAAAAATTTTAACAGAGAACACATGTGCACAAAATACGGTTTTTGGGGATTTTCGTTCGATCGAGTACTAAACATACTAGAGCAAGCTAGGTAGGTTAACGGCGTGGCTCTGATACCATTGTAAGCCCGCGGGGGCGCCCCGGCCGTCGATGCGACGCCGGAAACGCGGAAAACAAAAACTTTGCGAACTTTGCAAAACGGCACCACCGCGGACTTTTTACCCGGATCGGGCCATTAACCTAGCTAGCTAGCATAAAGAAAAGAGTAGAGATGCTATACCAAACGATCCGTGTCCTTCGGTCTTCGCTTCCACTCCGATCTCCCGCGGATCTCCGTCACCTCCTCGCTCGTCGAAAAGGGCACCACGTAGCCGGAATGTTTTACGGGCTCCCGCCTCTTGACCGAGGCAACTCGGGCGCGAAGTTGGCTAGCCGACGCGTCCAAGGCTTGCTATAGAATAGTGTAGTATGCTTGTCTCTCTTGGGGTTCATGAAGTTGCCCTTGGTGGAGGGATTTGAGGAGGAGAATGAATGAATGAAGCTTGGGATTTTTCAAGCAACAAAGCATGAAATGAGATGAAGAATATATATCACATATATCAACCTCTCTCTCTTCTTTTTCTCCAAAGTGGCCGGCCTCTCTAGATGATAGAATAGATTGGAGAGAGAAAAACAAGAAAGAATATATCAAAAGATAATACAAACCTCACAAATCAATCCTTTTTCACTCATCTCAAATGAAAAGCAAAGAGATGGACAAGAATGGAATAACATGATGATGCAAGTCTCATCAAAAGCAACATATGCAAGAAAACCCCTCACAACATGTTAATTGCGAACTTGCAATTAACACTTTCCATCACAAAGCCCGGCCGAGAAGGAATGAAAGAAAACCGGCCGGAACGGAATGCAAACTGGCAACTTCATAAAACCGATCCCGTAATAAATTACAGGAAAACCCCACTACTGCAAATACATGCCCGCATTTGTATTCGCACTGAACACAAATGCAAAGAGACAAAACTACACTATCTAATACTAGAATCCGGCTTAAGCCAAAGCCGGCTAGTAAAATCTGTCCGATCACGATCCGTGCAATACCGCACGTATCTGATCGAACCCTGCCATATCTCCATACGGCCTCTACAGCGTTTCGCCCGAAACTTGAGTAACTGTCTGTGTGGTGGACTCTAAAGACTCGTCAATACTGTGGCTGTGGATTTAACCACTAGCACGTCAGAGGTATAAGCCAATACGTGACGGGCCACCAGGTATTGACCAAAAGGGACGTCGATGAGCGAACTCATCCTGACACCCTACTGATCCTGTCAGTGACAATATCCGTACAGTCCGGTCCGTTCGTCTATGAGCATCGCATGGCGGGCCTAGGGGGTTGGTAAAAGTCAGACCCCCAAAAGCGGTACAAGTCGTGTCGGAGTGTAGCCCAGAACACCCTGAGATACTACTGGAATACCTACCAGCAAATCTCCTGCCTTGGCCAAGGACTTTTCATGTTCTGGCTCTCCTAGACACAGCACGACCTCACCCCCAATACCGGGAGAGACGAACCCCTGCAGATCCGCTCACTGCCTCCATGTGGCTCGGGACTGCACCCAACTAAAACCTGTTTGCACGACTCCTTTGAGCCGTGGTAGGGTAGTAATCAAAGTACAGTGGGAACTCACACGAGACAAATGACGATCCCAGGTCGATGAACTAACCTGTACACATGTCACCTGGGAACTGCTATCTGACGTCTGGTATATCCCAACTAGCAGGTTCCCGGCGAGTCCTGTCCGGTGTACTCATAACCCAATGAGCACCTGTATACATCTTAGGTGAACCAACTGACACCAGTGGCTTGTGAGACCGGCCACCGCCCCTCGTCGGGGTCTCGACTGTATACACTAGTCTACTGTGGAGAATCGATGCCCTGTCTCGAAACTCCCTCGACTAGGGACCATTTAAGGATGTGCTTATAGACCCCAGCTCCCACTTATATGATCGCCCTCATACTGCTGGAAGTCAAGCAAGAATCCTAGGGGCTTTATCAACGTGTAATAGCGACTCGTAAGGTCACCTAAAGCAGTACATGATGATAAAGATAAACCAGATAGCATACTATCATCTCAAGTAAGACTGTCCTACTGGGACAGGTCCTCCCCTCAATCATTGCAATCACGTGCCTGTGATCCAATAATTGACTCTGAGGGCACTATCTCCAACAATAGGTTCATTGACTAGTCTTCATTCTCCATCATCTTCATCCTCATCTTCTCATCTTCATCCCATGGCAGCCCCCTCCTCCACCTCCACTTCAAAACCCTAAAACTTCATCAAAACAACTCCAAAACATCATCCCCACTTCACAAAAAATGTGCACAAGCTCATGCCAAACACTTTGGACCAAGCAAGTTTTGATTTTGGACACTTAGGGCAACTCAAGAAATTTCTTGAGTTGCCAAATGAGGTAATTTCTGCACCTTTAGATTAGCATTTCAATTCCTTATGTATCCATATATGTTTAGTGTCGATATCGAGTGGTTTTGTGAACCTAGAAATTTCTAGATGAGGGTTTTAAGAAATTTTGAATTGTGAAGTGTAATTGAGGTTAGTAGAGACCTTATGACCCCTGTAAGGATTGTATCTTGGACTGAAACCATGGAATAAACCCCGGAATACAAACTTAGAAACCCCGACATCGGAAAACTGTGAAAATATGATGGTGATTTGAAATCTGCTAACACTCGGGGACCTGGAAAATTATTTAGCAAACACTGAGATACATGCAGGCAACCTAGGACCCCCCACTGAAACCCTAGCCCCTACTTCCCCAACTTGGCCGCAAATATATTTGTTCTGGCCGCAATTTGCGGCCAGACCTGGTCCTTTGGGGTTCGTGTTGGTTCTGAGGTTTTATCTCCAGTAAACTAGACCCTCCATATATGCAAAATTGGCTAATTTGACTTAGGGTGAAATCTGGGATCATTTCCTTGTGTTGCTGTTTTGCTTCGGGTTTTTGTTTTGCGTATTTTGAATTCTGGATTTTAGGAGTTTGGTTTTAACTCGATGGTTTGACGTTTGTACGACGATATCGAGAGTTGTTTGCTGGTTTTGAAGGCGTAGTCCGTAGGTTCGAACCTATAGGCTTTTAGCATGTCGTTTTGGCTTTGATTTGGTTTTTAATGTGATACGATACGTTATGATGTGTAGGTACCCTCACAAGGACTCCGAGACGACAAGCAAGCGCGTGGCATCATCGGCATCGGCAAGCGAAGATCAAGGTGAGTAGATTTATATTACGGGGGAAGTCGGGTGGATAGCGTATAGCACCCCCGCAATGTCGTAAGAAATAGTATGATGTGATATAGATTTACTTTGATGTGTTATTGAGAGATATGAACACTTAACAAGAAAAGCTTTAGGAGATTATGGGTTAGTGTTAGCGAGAATTGAAGGAAGGATTTAGTTGGTTTCTTAGTCGTGAACCCTAGAGTAAGGTTGTACACATACATATACACACGGGATTTGGTTTTGGGTGTATATGTCATATGTATATATATAGGTTTATGTGGATGTTTTGGTGCTTATATATACACACGCATACACGTATACACGGATGTTGAGGATAGTGTATGATATTTGGAGGCGAGTTGATATGATCGGGCATGATGCCGTGAGTTGTGATATGTGTTTGGGTCATGATATGAAATGCGGCAGGATATTATAGTGGATCGTTGGGTGATGTGATTTTATTCGCACGAGGACATATGTATGATGATATTGGTATCAGTTGTACTAGACTTTAGATCAGTACCCCCCAGTTCATGATATGTGATGATGATACCATATGGATATTGTGTTATATGTGATAGTTCATGATATGTGATGATGATACCATTGGGATATTCTGTTATATGTGATAGTTCATGATATGTGATGATGATACCATATGGATGTTGTGTTATATGTTATATTTGACCCGTACCCAGATTTGGGATGCCGTACGATAGATTTACCGTACGAGATATGATTATGATGTTAGATCCGCACTCTTGACTCGAGGATGTCATATATATATATATATATATATATATATATATATATATATATATATATATATATTGTATCGTATCGTACGTGATACTATTGAGGCGAGATCACCGACTACTATATATGTAAGTGCACGGCGGCGCCCCGGCCGTCAATCCGACGGCCAATTGCGGAAGCGGTGAATAACTTAAATTTTCTTGAACTGGCAAACCGCCGCGCACTAATACCCGGATCGTAACCATTAACAAGTCCTAGCTAACTAGAAGAAGGGTTAGAGATATACCGACGATCCAAGTCCTCCGGTCTTCTCGTCATCGTCCCGATCTCCTGCGGAATGTCCCGTCTCCTCCTCGTCGCCGGAAGTGCACCACATCGCCTACTTCTTTTACGGGCTCCCACCTCAATGCCGAGGCAACTCGGGCACGAAGCCGGCTACTCGACGTGCCCAAGGTTCGCTGTAGAATATGGCGTAGAACTTGTGTCTCAATTTTGGGGTAGTGGAGGTGCCATTTTTGGTGGAGGAAAGAAAAGGATTTTTGGAGATCAACTAGAGAGCTCTTTTCTTAGCACAATATATAAACCAAAAAAAATGCCACACCAAATGAATCAAATCCCACCACACTAAAGTGGCCGGCCCCCCCACTTTTGGTGTGATTGGAGAGAGAGAGAGAATGGCTTGATCAATAATGCAAAGAAAATGATGGCTTGGAAAGTCCAATACTCAACAACCATCTCCTCTCCCATCATCACAACCAAAGTCAAGAAATCATGAAAACAAAGTCAAGAAGTCAAGGTAAGGTGCAACCATGATGAAGTCAAAAAGTCAAGTGATCATGACACAAGAATATGCAAAAGACCCCCTCCACAAATGCCTATTTGCAACAATGCAAATAAGCCCTCCTCCACCAATCTTCGGCCAATGAACGGAACAATGGAAATCGGCCGAAACGGAAAGCAAACTGGCAACTCCAGAAAACTGGTCCCGTAATAAATTACAGGAAAACCCCGACACTGTGCATACACACCCGCATCTGTATTTCGACCGAAATACAAATGCAATGAGACAAAATCTACACTGTACTATACTAGGATCCGGCTTATACCAAAACCGGCTAGTAATATCTGTTCGATCCTGATCCGTGCAATACCGCACGTATCTGATCGAACCCTGCCATATAACCATACGGCCTATAGTACAGACTGTCCGATCCTGATCCGTGCAATACCGCACGTATCTGATCGGACCTTGCCATATCTCCATACGGCCTCTACAACCTTTCGCCCGAAAGCTGAGTAACTGAATGTGGGGGACTCTAAAGACTCATCAACACCTTGGTTGTGGATTTAACCACTAGCACGTCAGAGGTATAAGCCAATACGTAACGGGCTACCAGGTACTGACTAAAAGGGATGTCTGTGAGTGAACTCAGCCTGACAACCCTACTGAGCCTGTCAGTGACAATATCCGTACAGTCCGGTCCGTTCGTCTATGAGTATCGCATGGCGGGCCTAGGGGGTTGGTAAAAGTCAGACCCCCAAAAGCGGTACAAGTCGTGTCGGAGTGTAGCCCAGAACACCCTGAGATACTACTGGAATACCTACCAGTAAATCTCCTTGCCTTGGCCAAGGACTTTGTGTAATGGCTCTCCTAGACACAGCACGACCTCACCCCCAATACCGGGAGAGACGAACCCCTGAAGATCCGCTCACTGCCTCCATGTGGCTCGGGACTGTACCCAACTAAAACCTGTTTGCACGACTCCTTTGAGCCGTGGTAGGGTAGCAATCAAAGTACAGTGGGAACTCACACGAGACAAATGACGATCCCCAGGTCGATGAACTAACCTGCACACATGTCACCAGGGAACTGCCATCTGACGTCTGGTATATGACCAACTAGCATGTTCCCGGCGAGTCCTGTCCGGTGTACTCATAACCCAATGAGCACCTGTATACATCTTAGGTGATCCAACTGACACCCGTGGCTTATGAGACCGGCCACCGCCCCTCGTCGGGGTCTCGACTGTATACACTAGTCTACTAATGGAGTATCGATGCCCAGTCTCGAAACTCCCACGACTAGGGACCTTTTAAGGATAAGCTTATAGACCCCCAGCTCCCACTTATATGATCGCCCTCATACTGCTGGTGGTCAAGCAAGAATCCTAGGGGCTCTATCAACGTGTAATAGCGACGTGTCAGGTCACCTAAAGCAGTACACGATGATAAAGGTAAACCAGATAGCATACTATCATCTCGAGTAAGACTGTCCTACCGGGATAGGTCCTCCCTCAATCATTACAATCACGTACCTGTGACCTAATAATTGACTCTGAGGGCACTATCTCCAACAATCTCCCACTTGCACTCAAGGCTAATTATTGCGATGTCGCATACTCACAGCCCGTGTGATACCGAACATCCAACTCCTCTACTAGTCAGTCTCACAAAGCTCGTTTGCGGAACTATTGCGTTCGAGGAATAGCCTCAGTGAGTGGATCCGCTTAGTTGTTTCTTTCTATGTCTCTCTATATCTCAAGTTCGTGGAGAAAGCCATCTCCCGAAAAGAGCAATACCTGTCTCAGAATATGTCTGGATGTCTGATGGGACCTAGCTCATAAATGAACTCCAAATCCAAACTTCTTAGACTGTATCGTCAACTGAACTTAATCAGTATCCAGCGCGCCATGCCTCCCTCAGTATTGCCTTGGACCACTTGTCCAAAATACTGCCCCTCATCAGAAGGAAAACTATAACTCTGACAACCTCCTTGTCGTCCATGTCACCTTGGAAGCCTGGAATGATAACTGTTTCCCGAATGAGGCTGTCGTTATCATATCCCTAGAACATCCACTTATGTTCTAAAACTGCTTCCGACTGTTTCTCCAGGATTGGACTAATGTCAGCTTATTGCATCTAGTGCAAGAACAACATCTGGTGTGGTACTTGACATCTCATGATTGACTCAATTTCCTGAGCAAGTGATCTGTCAATCATGCACATCCCTCTCCCCTTTAGTCTATAAGACATCTTTAGAGAGGGTGACTCCATCTTCTGCAGGTACACTACCGTGCCAGGAGTCGTCCATTCTAAATACCCTTAGAATGCTGTCTAAGTACCCAGATTGGGAGACTACCCAAATCTAGATCTAAAACCATAGATCTAGTAACCAGTATGTCTGATACAAAATCCATTTCCTTTGTGGAGAAACCACTGTGTGACGACCAAAGTATAACCGACTGTAGTATAGGAGTTTCCTTTCCTACTATGTGTATGTCATCCAAATACCAGGATATCACACCCTGCTACCTTCTCAACAGATCCATCTCTTATTCTGATGAAGTCAAACCCATGACTGTCACGTCAGAAATAGATGATCTATCTCCGCTACATCTGCTCTAGTCTATAAATAGACATAAGCAACCTGTCCACCAATGCTTCCGCTGCTCCCACTGACTACGACAACCCTCTGGCAGAGTCATATAGACGTACACTTCTAAAACTGGTTTAGAACGACGCTATACTCATCCTCCCGCCGGGTCTCGTAACCCGGAACAACAGCAATGGCAATTGTGGGTAAACAAGAACTTCCCTGTCACCGTCCTTGAGGCCACCGTAGTACCTCTCGGGTGCCTGAAGTTACCCACCTTATCTGCGGAGTGGCCAATGGAATGTCAATCCAGATTGAATCTTTAGGTTCCTTATCAAATCTTCAGTAATCGTTTGTGGTTCTGGAATCACTTCCAGTTCTACCATACTCCCACTACAGTTTTCTGAAAAAATCCATTTTTAATAAAACTGTGGCGAGTCTAGAACAATATCGCTATTGTTCATCCAGATGGTAGAAAGTCAACCCTCGTCATAGCCTGGGTCAACCCACAAACAGCCATTACAGAAACGTGCCTTGAGTTGTCCAGTGTCTGGTTTTAATCATAAACCGGATAACTCCCCGTACCTTAACATCGTTAAGATACGAACTGTTCTATATCCCATATAGGACCAGAGGCACTGATTTAATTGAACCAGATTCAAATCATGCAGCTGTCCCCAGCGCATGTCAACTAAATGGAAGGAGGCCGATCAGCGTTACTCAACTTAGGAATACTTCCAATTATGAGTAACCTGAAAGAGAAGCAAGATCTCTTTATCATTACTATCAACTGAATACCATTGACAAGTATCTACATCTTCGATCACTTTGAAGAATCCCGATACTTGCTACACCTGGTTCTCTACTGTATTCAAATACCTATAACTTCTCCAAATTCGGACCCTGTGTTTCCTCGAAACACTTGCCAAAAACTAGAGAAGTCATAAGTAAACCGAATATAGTACGAGGACCAACCCCTCTGTCCTAATGGACACTGGACAACATACAATACTCTGTATAAGTCCCTTGAGTCTGATAACTCGTTCACTGTGTGTCGTAGGTTGAAAACTGTACTTATGGTTAAGAAGAATTACACCGCTGTTTGATGCTCCTTACCTAACCATCCACTGATATAGGTAAATGTCATCGACATAATATCAAAAGGTATATCTCACTCTATGAAAATAGACGTACAGATATATCAATTTGAAATTGGTGCATAACAGCGGATATTCAAAACCAAATATTTGCCGACCGGCAAACAGCCCAGGTGATTTCCTCAAATATCACCGATTACAACGAATCCCGATATAATGAGGATAATCACCCAATTCCCAATAACTTACTCCCACTCATCATCTGTAAAACCATACAGATGTGAGAATCGTACCTGGTAAATACATACCCTGGAGTAAGTATCTAATCGGGAAATCAGTTTTCCTTTAACATTACACAGTGAAACTGAAACATTGAAATGTTCCGATGGGGTATTCTGGTATTCCTAGTAATGCCTCTTCCAGATTCACGACTGTAACCGTATAGTTCTTTGCCACCTCTCCAAATCCCTTCATATGTCTTTAGTCTTTACCTTCTGCACACCCCTTTAGGCCAAATGGTTTTCTTCCTTCCCTACCGTTCGGCACCAGCCTATGGTTTGGAAGAAGACTATCCAATAAGCATAATGGGTGTACTGTCCCAATCCTAGGAACACTCGCAATGAGAGAGGGTGAAGATAAAAGACAACCGAATAAACCTTATTCCTATTTCTCCTGAACCAGAATCCATCCCCGAACTAGAACAAGTTCCTTTCGAGTTCGTATATAACCATACGATGGAGTATCCAAATAAACTGTTGATCTTCGTAGTGATACGGAGTGTCCTGGAGAAATACAAAGGTGATGTGGGAGTGGTAACGAAATATTTGGTTTGGTCGTGAATATCTGTTGCAATTTACTTTGCCCTCTTACTAATCCCTTGCTTTGTCTGAACTTAATACCTTCTGCACACCATCGTTATGCTAATTGGTTTTCTTCATTCCCTACCGGTCGGCACCAGCCTAAGGTTTGGAAGAAGACAATCCAATTTGCGTAATAGGTGTACTACCCCTAAACCAAGGAGTACTCGTAACCTGAGAGAGGGTAAAAGGAAAAGACAACTGAATAATCCTATCCGTTTTCTCCAGAACCGGAAACCATCCTCGAATAAATTCTTTCGAGTTCGTATCTAACCATACGATGGTTTTGTCCAATGGAAGTGGACGTTCGTAGTAATACGGGGTGTCCTGGAGAAAAGGGTAAAAGTAGGAGTGGCAATGAGGTTTGCAACTCTGACAATCCAAAAGCCAGTGTTTAAGAAGGTTCGGTCAACATGGTCACTGAGTCAAAGTCTTAGGGTCGGGTCAAAGGTCGCTGCCAAAGAGAGAGAGAGAAAAGAAACACTCAGCGTGCACTCTAACCTAGATCAGAATGGTTATCAATTTATCTAATCTGGAAAACTCCCACTGTACCTCAAATTCTCCTCCAAACCTGAAAGAAGAATTAGTCGGGGTCACCCGAGGAGTAAACTAACTCATCAGTGGGAATCGGGATCCAACTCTCATCGCATGATAACGTGACGGAATCCGCTCACGTCATCACACTCCAGAAGGTATGCGCATATCTGGCAAGTTTCAGTTCTTTTGAAACTCCCGATGTGATTTCTGCCCCATGCTCTTATGACCTTGACTTTGGCCAACAAATCATAAGTCACATGTCAAGTTCTACCCGTCATTCTCCAGGTTGATTCGAATCCACCCGCACAAGCCCTTGACTTTGGCCAACAAGGCTATACGACTGTTCCAAACCAACGCATCTATCTATGCTGCATATGAATAACCAACAGCTACCAAACACTGTGCCTTGACTTTGGCCAACAAACACAGCTTGAATACTATTGACTACCCATATGAAACGACGGAGGGCTACGAATGGTTTCTGGCGAAAACCTTTAACGTAATGAACTTGATATCGTTGAAGGAACGGATAGCTTTTTGAAAATATAGTGACGAAAACCGTTGCTAAAGAGGTCACTCCCGGTGAAGGGATCTCGGCTCTTTTCCCGTAGAATGGGGTGCAGGATATTCCAAATGAATACCAGGGTGCAAAGCAAAAGTAATCGGCTATAGTGAAGTTAATGCCCTGACGCAAACTTTTTGTCCAAGGGGTCACTCCCGGTGAAGGGATCTCGGCCCTTGCCTCGTCGACTGAGGAGCAGGATATTCTAACTGAATACCACGGTGCAAAACAAAAGTGAACGTCCTTGCAATAACAGCTTTTTGAAAAAGTGTTCCAACAACATCAGATTAGGTTTGTTTTTAACTTGCATTGATCCGAATCAATGCAGTCCCATCAATTGATCACACCAAAAAGAACGAAAATATACTGATGTACGTATATGCCATCCGCATTCGCCACTGGGTCCCGTCATTACCCGTTAGGTTAGCTAACTAACGACAGAGCGGGGACTGGACTAGCGCGGATGCAAAACATATACAACATCTACTAATATATATACCAATATATTATATTCGCTCAAGGCGTGAATAAAATGCAACATCACAGAGAATGAACAGCATCACAGAACAATACAGATATCTGGGATCCCCGGGTTTCACAGAGCCACTACTGAAACCCGACGTTCCCCTGGTCGTGTCGATAGCCTGTGCAATGAAATCCTAGACCCCTACGGGCGCGGCAAGTCACCCGCCAAAACCTGAAGCGAGGCAGTCCCCCTCAGCGCCGTGAATGGACCACCCAGCACTTCACGGAATCCGGCAACTTGGGCACCCCTCCTGGGTCAACCTGTACCCCCTACGAGTGCGGCGAATAGCCCGCCAATCCTAGAGTGAAGCCCCCTCCGTCTCAATGCCATGAGATGCGGGTTTGTTGCCCTCAAGAATCCGGCTATCCGTGCACCCCTCCGCGGGGCAATCCTAGTACAGAAAGTAAAATATACATACAACGGGTACATCGACCGCAACCAGGTCGTGCCCCAAAATAATAATACAATCAGGCAGTGACGGCAGTCCACATGTCGGACGCTCGCCCCGCAATATCAAATGTACATAATACAACAAAACTGTACTAGCATTGCATCCAGGCTATCCCCCACGACCGATCCGCAACATCACAGCAAAAACAAAACATCAACGTGAAAGTCACGTTCGCAAATCCGTCTAACCGGGCTATAGCAGTTAGACCGGATTTACCGATCGAGTGACATTCACGGTCGCAGATATAATGTAAATACTGTGAAAAATGTGTTTAAAATATCCGATTGATCAAACTTAACAAGTGGGCCCCCAAACCAATACTGCAGCACTCACAGAAAAACTGGGCCCAATTTTAATATTCCAAAACCCATATTTTAAGCCCACAAGCCCACTGAAAAAAATTGATGAACTGAAGTCTTATTCCTGCGGCGGAAGCGCGGCCGATGAGGGGCTTAGGCCGCCCTTCCGCGGTCGTACGGAATCATCACTTCACCAAAAAATTTCAGTGTGCTTAGAACTCCCTGCACATCATTCTGAGACGACCTGAAAAATTTTTGGACTCAAAAAAAATTCGACAGAAACTGATGTGCATGAAAAATGCGGTTTCGGGATTTTGTTCGATCGGAAACGTAAAACACATTAAACCAAGCTAGACGAAGTTAATGGCGAGGCTCTGATACCACTGTAAGTGCACGGCGGCGCCCCGGCCGTCAATCCGACGGCCAATTGCGGAAGCGGTGAATAACTTAAATTTTCTTGAACTGGCAAACCGCCGCGCACTAATACCCGGATCGTAACCATTAACAATTCCTAGCTAACTAGAAGAAGGGTTAGAGATATACCGACGATCCAAGTCCTCCGGTCTTCTCGTCATCGTCCCGATCTCCTGCGGAATGTCCCGTCTCCTCCTCGTCGCCGGAAATGCACCACATCGCCTACTTCTTTTACGGGCTCCCATCTCAATGCCGAGGCAACTCGGGCACGAAGCCGGCTACTCGACGTGCCCAAGGTTCGCTGTAGAATATGGCGTAGAACTTGTGTCTCAATTTTGGGGTAGTGGAGGTGCCATTTTTGGTGGAGGAAAGAAAAGAATTTTTGGAGATCAACTAGAGAGCTCTTTTCTTAGCACAATATATAAACCAAAAAAAATGCCACACCAAATGAATCAAATCCCACCACACTAAAGTGGCCGGCCCCCCCACTTTTGGTGTGATTGGAGAGAGAGAGAGAATGGCTTGATCAATAATGCAAAGAAAATGATGGCTTGGAAAGTCCAATACTCAACAATCATCTCCTCTCCCATCATCACAACCAAAGTCAAGAAATCATGAAAACAAAGTCAAGAAGTCAAGGTAAGGTGCAACCATGATGAAGTCAAAAAGTCAAGTGATCATGACACAAGAATATGCAAAAGACCCCCTCCACAAATGCCTATTTGCAACAATGCAAATAAGCCCTCCTCCACCAATCTTCGGCCAATGAACGGAACAATGGAAATCGGCCGAAACGGAAAGCAAACTGGCAACTCCAGAAAACTGGTCCCGTAATAAATTACAGGAAAACCCCGACACTGTGCATACACACCCGCATCTGTATTTCGACCGAAATACAAATGCAATGAGACAAAATCTACACTGTACTATACTAGGATCCGGCTTATACCAAAACCGGCTAGTAATATCTGTTCGATCCTGATCCGTGCAATACCGCACGTATCTGATCGAACCCTGCCATATAACCATACGGCCTATAGTACAGACTGTCCGATCCTGATCCGTGCAATACCGCACGTATCTGATCGGACCTTGCCATATCTCCATACGGCCTCTACAACCTTTCGCCCGAAAGCTGAGTAACTGAATGTGGGGGACTCTAAAGACTCATCAACACCTTGGTTGTGGATTTAACCACTAGCACGTCAGAGGTATAAGCCAATACGTAACGGGCTACCAGGTACTGACTAAAAGGGATGTCTGTGAGTGAACTCAGCCTGACAACCCTACTGAGCCTGTCAGTGACAATATCCGTACAGTCCGGTCCGTTCGTCTATGAGTATCGCATGGCGGGCCTAGGGGGTTGGTAAAAGTCAGACCCCCAAAAGCGGTACAAGTCGTGTCGGAGTGTAGCCCAGAACACCCTGAGATACTACTGGAATACCTACCAGTAAATCTCCTTGCCTTGGCCAAGGACTTTGTGTAATGGCTCTCCTAGACACAGCACGACCTCACCCCCAATACCGGGAGAGACGAACCCCTGAAGATACGCTCACTGCCTCCATGTGGCTCGGGACTGTACCCAACTAAAACCTGTTTGCACGACTCCTTTGAGCCGTGGTAGGGTAGCAATCAAAGTACAGTGGGAACTCACACGAGACAAATGACGATCCCCAGGTCGATGAACTAACCTGCACACATGTCACCAGGGAACTGCCATCTGACGTCTGGTATATGACCAACTAGCATGTTCCCGGCGAGTCCTGTCCGGTGTACTCATAACCCAATGAGCACCTGTATACATCTTAGGTGATCCAACTGACACCCGTGGCTTGTGAGACCGGCCACCGCCCCTCGTCGGGGTCTCGACTGTATACACTAGTCTACTAATGGAGTATCGATGCCCAGTCTCGAAACTCCCACGACTAGGGACCTTTTAAGGATAAGCTTATAGACCCCCAGCTCCCACTTATATGATCGCCCTCATACTGCTGGTGGTCAAGCAAGAATCCTAGGGGCTCTATCAACGTGTAATAGCGACGTGTCAGGTCACCTAAAGCAGTACACGATGATAAAGGTAAACCAGATAGCATACTATCATCTCGAGTAAGACTGTCCTACCGGGATAGGTCCTCCCTCAATCATTACAATCACGTACCTGTGACCTAATAATTGACTCTGAGGGCACTATCTCCAACAATATATATATATATATATATATATATATATATATATATATATATATCGACTCAGACTTAGGTGGATTTCCTTACCCTTTTGGCTGGGCTCGAGTCATACTTGTTTTCAAAAGTGGAGAATTGTGAGCATTTTAAATACCAAACTGTATGACACGTATATTGGGTAGGTATATTTTTCAGTGTTGCTGTTAGTACATCGCTTTCTGTATATTCATGATGTTTCATCGCATTGCATGCTTGTACATATGTTCTCTGTAATTATTATGAAACCCTGCTGTCAAGACACCAGTACCATTACCGATGATGCGTATGTTCCACATACACTTGCTTGCCGGCTCACACACATCTTCATCGGTAATTGTCATGTCACGTACACTTTAGAAAATTCTATTTCATTGACAGAGCTTGCTAACTGATAGTCGCTACATGTTATAGCTTTCATATGCTAATTTAATTATTGTATGATATCAGATGCATCCGTATATTCATTAGTTATGCAGTATTATGGAGATTTATGCCGGTTTTCATTGTTATTGACATGGTGACTTGATGATTTCGGATTCTTCTTGATATTTTCTGGATTGAAAACCGCATGTGAAAGTTTTGTAAACTGATGAGCTATTTTAAAGAGAAAAATATGGTTTTCCTTGATATGTTGAGTATTGTCCACCATGGTGTTTTCTCGGTTCTTAGATGTTTTCGAGACCCGATTCGAGGAGTTGGATGAACCGTCTCGGGTACATGGTGGGCCCGGTAAGATACCCCGGGGCAAGAAGCTCGAGTTGTAGACGATGAGCCTGGCAGGGGCAGACTGCCTACCGGTGATTTTACCTGGTGCGGCGGATATCCGGAGGATACCGTTCGTAGTCGTGTGATTGATGATATGGGCCGATCCGGACTAACGGAGCCTGAGGTATTGAGATATTGAGATTTTGAGACACTGAGATATTGAGATTTTGAGATACTGAGATATTGAGATTTAAGACACTGAGATATTGTGATTTGATGATATGGGCCAGTCCGGATAACCGGAGCCTGAGGTATTGAGATACTGAGATTTATGTTTTGTGTCGATGCTGGACACTGTTTTATCTGTCGATTTCATTGATGATACGCGATTTATATACATACAGAAATCTCATTAAAATAAAGAAAACAATTGTCTCACTCATGATGTATTCTGTTTCATTTATAATGCATTCATACATCATATATCTCATATGTTGCTATCTGAGGTACTGACACGAGCATGTAGTATTACACTTATACATAGATGGACCAGGATATTTATTTGAGGATATTACTTGATATGACCTAGGATAGCGTCATGCATGCGATTTCTACTCGTAGATGTTTTCTACTCACTAGTTGGCAACTCACCCCCGTTGTGCCACGGTTCCTTGCAGGTTTTGTCGTACAGGTTTCGTTGCGGCTTTGCTGGCACACTGTTCCTTCCGGGTGATTGCTTTGGTAGGTGGGTTCTTTTGCATCAGGACCACCATAGTATATTTGTTATTTCAGTTGTATCTAGTAAAACTCCATCAACCAGACTTGTATTATTTGATAGACATAGAAGACCAGTGTTTATTCTTTCGACCTTAGAGTCACGAGCTGTATTATTATAGTTTTCTGGTGGTTATGGGCTTTCATTTGAGTTTTGATCCTTGCCCTTCGGCGTTATATATTATATTTCTTGCATGGTTGTGACCGTCAATTGACGAAGAGCTAGCTCCCGCTTAGGGATGCCTTTATTCATTATATATGGTTTATCATGTTTATACTCGTTTGGGGTCAGTTTTTACAAAGAAAACTCTGCCGAAATTTTCAGAAAAGACTTGACATTTTAAAAATGCATACTTCGGCTTATGTTGTTAAACTTCTTTCTTTAAAATTGGTTTTTGCTTCACTCTACTGCTTTACTTGGTATGGATTTCTGGGTTTTGGCTTACTTAGATTACGTACGCCTCGAGACGTTTCGTAGTTTAAGTGCTGGTCATGTTCCGTAATTTTTGGGTCGTGACACACTCGCTCCCAATGGGTTTTACCCCTTCAGGTGCAACTTTCAAAGTCATACTTTGTTGGCGTTCATGGATTCCATCTCAGATTGAATAGCATCCAGCCATTTCACAGAGTCCCCATTCGTGATGGCCTGCTTGAAACTAGTTAGGTCATCATCTTCCATGATGCAATCCTCACTCCCACTGTCATTAAGAAAACCGTAGTATCTCTCAGATGGATTAGGAACCCTACTAGATCTGCGGAGAGGCTTAGATTCGTTAGGAACTATTGAATCCTCCGGTTCTACCAAATCATTAGCTGTTAGTTTTTCTAGCTGGAACTTCTTCCAGTTCTACCACATGACCACTAATTTATTTTGCAAGAAATTCATTTTCTAAAAAGGTGGCATTACGAGAAACAAAACACCTTTTGTTCCTCAGTGTGGTAGAAGATATACCCTCGCGAATGTTTGGGATATCCAACAAACTTACACAGAACTGACCTTGCCTCGAGCTTGTCCAAATTTTGCCTTTCAACATAGGTTGGACAACCCCATATCTTAACTCGCTAAGACATGGTTTCTTCTCATACCATATCGCATATGGAATGGTAGGCACAGATTTGATCAGAACCCTATTCAATAAGTTTGCGGCTTCTCAAGTGCATAACCCCAAAAGGAAACAGGCAACTTTGCGGTACTCATTATAGAACGCACCATATCTAATATGGTGTGATTCCCCGCTCTGATACACCGTTATGCTGTAGTGTATACGGAGGAGTAAGCTGAGAGAGAATCCCATTCTCTTTTAAATAATCCAGGAATTCTGTGCTCAAGTATTCTCCTCCCCGATCAGATCGAAGGATTTTAATATTTTTATCCGTTTGGTTCTCTACTTTGCATTTATATTCATTGAATTTCTCAAAAGTTTCAGACTTGTGTTTCAACAGGAACATATGTCCGAATCTGGAGAGATCATCAATGAATGTAATGAAGTACAAGGAACCATACCTGGCATTTATAGACAAGGGACCGCATACATCACTATGTATCAGTCCCAAGAGTTCAGTAGCTCTTTCTCCGTGTCTAGTAAATGGAGTTTTGGTCATTTTATCTTTAAGACATGACTGGCAAGTTTCATATGATGTAAATTCAAACTAATTTAAATATCCATCTCTATGCAACTTAGTTAGTCATGTCGCATTGATATGACCTAGTCTACAATACCATAAGAAGGATTTGTTCATTTATGATCATTTCCTCTTGTGTGTGTTCTGTACGTAAAGAACTGTATATTGATTTAGAATGTATATGCCATTACATAACGTGCATGATCCAATCAACTTTTGATTCAGGAAAATGTTCATAACATTATCCTGCAATACAAAATTATATCCTTCTTTACTAAATAAAGAAACTGATATAATATTGCATATCAGGTTCGGTATGTAATAACACTCGTTCAGAATCAATGTATTACCAGTTGGTAATAAAAGGTGATATTCGCCAACTGCTTTAGCTGCAACATTTTCACCATTCCCTACTTTTATAGAATGATCACCCGTTCTTAGTTCTCTACCTTTCTTTAGCCTATGTAACATATTACATATGTGGGATCCTGATCCGGTATCTAATACCCAGGACGTAGAGTGCACTGAGAAACAGTTCTCGGTAACGAACACACCCAAAGAAGATGCATCAACATGCACATTCTTCGTTTGGGTCGCGTGGGAATCCGGATATTCCTCTAATTCCTGCTTAGACTTGTAACAATTATAAGGTAGAGCAGAACCAACGTTCCCCAGCTTAGTATAAAAACCGGGTTCGGTCAATACATCCATATTATTATTTTGATTAAGGCATGTCACGGTCGCTACCTGGAGAAGGAGAGAAGAAAACACTCTGCGTATACTCTTGCAAGATTAGATTGGTTATTATTTTATCTAATGAGGATGGCTCCCATTGTTTTTATCAAATCTTCCTTCAAACCCTAAAAGGTAAGACTAGCCGGGATTAATTACATCCTACAAGGATTCCAATCTTCAGCCAGGCCAGTGTCGGTACTTTGAGGGAGGTTCCTCATGCTTTCGCACGGACCTAATTAAAATAAACCTCGTTTTCCCATAGGCATAACCCTATTAACACCTTTCTATCACCTACTTGATCGGTTAATTGTATAGTGCAAAACTCTTCCAGGAGTAACTCTTACTCGCAGTAGATATCAGGATCCAACTATCTCATAGAAGGTATGCAATCTCATTACAAATTTCAACACTTGAAATTCCCGAAAATAGTTTTTACCCCTAGCAACTTATGGCCTTAACTATTGTCAACAAATCATAAGCACTAGTCAAGTTCTACCCGTCATTTCGTGATTAATTAGACCCACTCATATGACCATTAACTATGGTCAACAAAGTCATATAAATGTCCTAATTAATCGCATCATATGTTGTGTAGGAAGTGTTGGATATATTTATGCCCTAGAAGCCATTATATGATAGTGGATGTATCGGTATGTGTGTATATATATATTCAGGGGAAATTCTTGCTCGACATGATAGCATGCTATCTGATTGCACTTTTTCTTGACTTGTTCATTTGATCATGCTTCTTACTCATTTGGTACATGTTGATAAAGCTCTTAGGATATTTGCTTGACTACTGAGATTATGATGTGGATCATACTAGTGGAACATGTGTAGTTTATAAGCATATCCTTAAAATGATCCTAGTCGTGGGTGTATCGAGACGGGGTATCAATATTCCAGAGTAGACTAGCGTATACCATTCTTGTACCATATGATGGGCGATGGATGATCCCATATCCATTTGGTGTGGTGACACCAAAGATTGTATGCGGGTGCTCAGTGGAGACTGGGTACACTGAACGGACTCGCCGAGAACTCCCATGTGGTATTATATCTATCGTCCGATAGCAGTTCTCAGGTGACACTGGTACAGGTTAGTCTGTAGACCCGAGATCGTCATAGAGTCTTGTGTGTCCTCCCACAATACTTTGATCTCCACCCTACCACGGCTCTACTGAGTCGTGCAAATAGGTGGATTTTGGGTACAGTCCCGAGGCACATGGAGGCAATGAGCGATAGAAGGAGTTTCGTCTCACCCGGTATTGGGAGTTGATGTTCCGCCATGCTCGATTGGCTATAACAGGAAGTCCCTGTCCAGGGCTACTGAGATTTACTGATAAGTGGTATCAGTTATTTCTCGATCTGTTATGAGCCATACAACGACATGACTTATTGAGTTATTGGTGTCGACGATACCATCCATAGACTCGATATGCAGCATATCTGACGAAGAGACCGGACTGTACGATAAGTGTTGCCAGTTGGCTCGACGGGAGTTTTGACAGGTTCGCTTGTTTTTCTTCTGATCGCTCAATACCCGGATGGCCGTTACGTTTAGCTGACCGCTTGTGGCTTGTGGGTGTTTGATGTGATCATCACCTACTGCCGGCGTATTGACGAGTCTTAGAGTCCCACACAAGAGTTTCCAAGCTCAGGCGAAAGATGTGGTGTGCATATGAGATATGCGCGGAAGCTCGATTAAATGCGTGTATATGATACCGTGTTTTAATCGGGCGTTTTCTATTGGTCGGATCGTATGAGATATGACCGGTTTATTAAATCAAGTGTTGATTTAATATTGACTTTTATCTCATTTATATAAACCTTTTCTATTTGGATGTTTGTGCATGTATGTACATACACATGTTGATATGAATGCATACATACATGCATACATGTGTGTCATGGTTGTTGATACACTAAAGATGGCAATGCAAGACTCACATGGTAGATATATATATGTATATATATTTTCATTATTGAGAAAAAGAAATGATTAAATCATGGTTGATTTTTCTTCATCACTATTCTTTACTTGACCAAAGTAAGACCATGGTTTAATTTTATTTGTTCTTTAACTCACATAGGAAAATATCTAGATATTTATTAACCATGGTTTGTATATGAGTGTGACTCATATATCTATTTTCAATTCTCATTTATCTTGAGATATTATCAATATCACAAATGAGCTCAAGCTAACCATCTTCATCTTCTTCCTCTCTCATGCTCTCTTGAGTTTTCCATTGAGTGAAGAAAAGAAATAGAAAGGGTTTTTAAGTGAGAACACAAACCACATCACCATTCTACACTTGTCTAGCCCATTAGTGTAGATTGTATGCTTCACCTTCATCTTGATCAAGTGGAGCTCGGAGCTTGAGCAAAGGGACTCCAGGTAGATCGTCGTGGACTTGGAAGGATTCAAGCGAGCCGGTTCAAACTCTAGGAGATCCAAGGAGTCACCGAAAGAGGTCTACAAAGGTTGTATTTCTCCCCACTTAATGTTAGACACTAGTTTGTATGTGATACTATAAGTTGTTACTCTAACTTTCTAGTTTCGATTCATGGTTAGGATTGTTTAGCACCCCTTAAATTTTTGTTATAGCATGTGTGATGCAACCCTAACCCTAGGCATGGTGCCAGAGAATCCCTACAGTGGTATCAGAGCCAAGCTGGAAACTTAGATTAAATATTACGAAACCGAAACAACTCCGAAAAATACGGATTTCTGGAACCCTAGAATCTGCTCTCTGTCGTTTTTAAATTGTCCTGTAAAAATTATTTAAACAACTGCAGAAGTTTGTATGTGATACAACTAGAGCACAGAAGAAATTTGAGGCCATTCCCTCGAATTTGACCCGAGCACCAAGCCTCAAAAACCGAGCAGGCCGGCCAGGTATGCACTGAATTGCCTCGATTTTCTCCTGTGCTCTGGTGTGTAGGTTTTGGGGTTTCAGGTGTTTTTTTTTAGCCCAAAATTTCATGTGATGTTAGTTTTGATTAGGGGTTATTTCGTACTGTTTCGTAGTCGTAATTTTAACATTGTATTGGTAACTTGGACGAATTTTAACAGTTCGAACGAATATCACACACCACCTCATTACGCTCGCTGGAAATTTTCAAGTGTTGGAATTTCCCAAGTTGAACATATTCGGAAGATCATGCAAGTATCCCTATGGACCCTCTAGAAGAACATAACCCTAACTCGATCCGATGACCATGGAACCGCGGTCAAACCTTAGGGTTTGCTTAGTCCTGTGGCGCCATAGGTGAGGTAAGGGTTGACCCTTCTACGGCTAGTCTATAAACACTATGGCACATTTTTGGGTATTTTAACTTTTCTCAAGTGTTGAGCTTTCGGGGTAATTTGTGGGTGTTTGTTGATTCAATCGAAACGTTTAATATTGTCTTGATATATGTGAAAGTGATGATTCCAATTGTTCTTATTTTTCACTTTCTTTTATGCGACCGTAAGTGTAGTATGTGGTGTATCTCCGTTTTCGTTGCTATACATCAACGACAATCAGGATACGCATACTTACTTACGTTGATGACATGTGATGTTATGTGTTGCTGAGATATGTTGTACAGGATTGTCGTGAATAAATGGCCGGGGGTTTTATATAAGATGAGAGTTTTTATTTTCATTCATGTAAAATTCATTGTATGTAATATTCTTTTATTTGGGGCACTTCCGGGTTGAGGATGATGTCACCATTGTTGTATATTATTTACTTTTCCGCATTAGGATAGACCCAAGGAAGGGAGCATAAGTGACCGGGTTCTAGGGCTCAGTAGGAGGCCATCTCGAGAAGTCGAGACCGGGTCTCCTAAACTTTAGAATTTGTAGGGTCACTTGCCGCTCTCGTAGGGGTTTAGGGGTGTGGGCTTGGCCATTCATCGCGACCGTGGAATCCGTAAACGTTGCTTATGTTTTGCATCCGTGCTAGTCCCGCCCCGCTATGCCGTTAGTTAAGTAACCTAACGGTGCATAACGGGACATTGTGGCGAATGCGGATGGCATAAGCGTACGTTCTATTTTCGTTTCTTTTCTATGATGGCTTAAGGACTTAAATGATGGGACTACATTAATGAGATTAAAGTAAAGAAAAATGAACCTAAAAGATGTTGTAGAATTGGATTTGAAACCCACTCGGCTTTTTATGAAAAAGCAAGTTTTCAAAGTGCGGAGCTTAAGCCACTCCTTTTTAAACCCATTTGATTCTACAACGATATCAAGTTCAAAGCGTTAAAGATTTTCTTAAAAACTATTCGCAGCCCTCCGTCATTTTAGAAAGTAGAGTACATAGTATCCGTGCTGCGTATTTTGACTTTAGTTAAGGCGCAGTGTACGGTAGCTAAGTAATGTCTTCCTACACCGCATATGATGCGATTAGTTAGGACATTCATATGATTATGTTGACTATAGTTAAGGGTCATATGGGTGGGTTTAGTTAATCATGAAATGACGGGAAGAACTTGACTAGTTCTTATGATATGTTGACCATAGTTAAGGTCATGAGTGCTAGGGGTAAAAACCATATCGGGAGTTTCATGAGTTGAAATTTGCAATGAAATTGCATACCTTCTATGTGATAGTAGGATCCCGATCCCATTATGAGCAAGAGTTGCTCCCAGGAGAGATTTGCACTTTACAATTAGCTAACTCATTAGGTGTCTAGAAAGATGTCAACGGGGCTACGCCTCTGGGAAAACGAGGTTTATTTTAATTAGGTCCGTGCGAAATCACGGAGAACCTCCCTCAAAGTACCGGCACTGGCCTGGCTGAACTGTTAGCGAAGTTGTAGAATGTAATTAATCATGGCTAGTTTTCTTTTTAAGGTTTGAATGGAAATTTGATAAAAGCAGTGGGAGACATCGATTAAATAAGATAATTAACCAATCTGATCTTTGCAAGAGCTTTCGCTGAGTGTATTCTTTTCTCTCTCTTAATGACAGATACCAATGACAGGTCTTAAGATTTTACTGGATAAAAACAAGCTGACCAGACCAAACTATAAAGACTGGCTGAGGAACATTAACATTGCTCTCACATATAGTAAGGTATCATATGTCCTCACTGCCAAAGCCCCGCCCAGCCAAGGATCTGAATCTTCTACTGCGCATAAGGATATCCGCAAAATGTGGGATATTGACTGTGCTACTGCCAAATGCCTCACGCTTGCATCGATGGACAATACACATCAAAATCAACACGAGCAGATGGATGTACAATCCATCTTTCTCCATACAAAAGATATGTATAGGGAGCAATCTCGGACCCTGAGATACGAAGCATCTCGAAAGTTATTTCAGATCCGGATGGCTCCTGGTACACCAGTAGGCGATCACGTTTTGAAGATGATAGCTCTTATAGAAGAGCTTGAGGACCTCGGATGGACAATGGATAACGAACAGTATACTGATATTGTTCTACAGTCTCTTCCCTCCGCCTTTGCTCTATTCATAGTGAACTTCAACATGCATGACATGGAGAAGTCACTACCCGAACTTCTCAATATGTTGAGAAGTACGGAGAGCACGCTTAAGGCGAAGTCTCTCTCTCTCTCTCTGCTTGTTGGAAAATCTTCCTCTTCCGTCCCAAAAGCCAAGGCAAAGGGAAAGAATAAGAAGAAATCCACCAAACCGAGAGGTCGAATTAAGAAGGCGAAGGGGAAAGACAAATCGAAAGCCGCGGAGTCAGGAAAAGGAGAATATTTTCATTGCAAGAAGACGGGGCACTGGAAGCGGAACTGTATGGAATACCTTGAACTCAAGAAAAAGAAGTATGGTGATGCTTCGGCTTCAGGTGTGTTCGTAACTGAAAACTGTTTCTCTATTAACTCTGCTTCTTAGGTATTGGATACCGAATCGGGTTCTCATATCTGCAATTCTCTGTAGGGTCTGAGAAATAGCAGAGTTTTGAAGACAGGTGATCATACTCTCCGAGTTGGAAATGGTTCCAATGTACATGCAGTTTCAGTGGGAGTGTATCACCTAGGGTTGCCGTCGGGTTGTATATTGGTTTTGAACCCATGTTATTTTGTACCAAGCATGCTTTGTAATATTATATCCGTTTCTTTATTAGACAATGAAGGATATCATTTTGTATTGCAGCACAATATTATGAACATTAAACTTAATCAAAAGTTGATTGGTTATGGTACACTTAATAACGGGATATACGTCCTTAATAAACATACAGTTTTCAACATACAACACACAAATAAAAGAAAATTTTCAGATATAAATGAAGCTTTTCTTTGGCATTATAGACTTGGTCATATTAATGAAACATGACTAAACAAGCTTCATAAAGATGGATATTTAAATTCTTTTGAGTATAAATCCTATGCGACTTGTCAGTCTTGTATCAAAGGGAAAATGACCAAAACTCCATTTACTGGATACGGAGAAAGAGCTACAGAGCACTTAGGCCTCATACATAGTGATGTATGTGGGCCAATGTCTAAACATGCGAGAGGCGGTTTTTCCTACTTCATAACTTTTACTGATGATTTCTCAAGATTCGGTCATGTGTTTTTGTTAAAGCATAAGTCTGAATCTTTCGAGAAATTCAAGGAGTACAAACTTGAAGTAGAAAAACAAACTGGATTGAGCATCAAAATACTTCGATCAAATCGAGGTGGAGAATATCTTAGTACAGAGTTTTCGAACTTCCTAAAAGAGAATGGGATTCTCTCTCAGCTCACTCCTCCTTACACACCACAGCACAACGGTGTGTCAGAGCGGCGGAATCATACCCTATTAGATATGGTACGATCCATGATGAGTGATGCAGAGTTACCTCTCTCCTTTTGGGGGCATGCATTGGAGACTGCAGCGTTTCTGTTGAACAAAATTCCAACCAAGACCGTGTCTACCACTCCATATGAGATATGGTATGGGAAGAGACCATCTCTTAAACGAGTTAAAATTTGGGATTGTCCGGCTTTTGTCAAAAAGCAGAATCCAGACAAACTCGAGAAACGATCGGTCAAATGTATATTTGTGGGATATCCGAAACATTCGTTTGGGTATCTTTTCTACCATAAGGAGGAACAAAAGGTGTTTGTTCTCAGTATGCCACATTTTTAGAAAATGAGATTTTTCCAAATGATGCTGATGGCAATGTAGTAGATCTAGAAGAGGTTCTAGAGACACAAGTTACAAATGACGACTTGGTAGAACCTGATGCTGCAACAGAATCGTATGAACCTCAGCCACTCCGTAGATCTGGTAGGACTTCTCGACCATCGGAGAGATACTACGGTTTTCTCATTGATGGTGATAGAGAAGATTGCATCTTGAATGATGATGACCCTGCCAGTTTTCAGCAAGCTATCACGAGTGGTGACTCTGTGAAGTGGCTAGATGCCATGAGATCCGAAATGGAGTCTATGTACACCAACAAAATATGGACTTTGGAGGATGTACCCTCTGGGGTAAAACCTGTAGGGTGCAAATAGATCTTTAAAAGAAAGATCGGTGTAGATGGGCAGGTGGAGACCTATAATGCAAGGTTGGTAGAGAAAGGTTTTCGTCAAAGACCAGGACTTGATTATGACGAGACTTTCTCTCCGGTAGCCATACTTAAATCCATTCGGATCCTACTTGCTATTGCTGCTCACTACGACAATAAAATCTGGCAGATGGACGTTAAAACTGCATTTCTAAATGGTGATTTAGAAGAATGCGTTTATATGGATCAGCCAGAGGGCTTCATTGACAGTGGGAGCAGCGGGAAAGCATGTAAGTTGCTTAAATCCATTTATAGATTAAAGCAGGCATCACGGAGTTGGAACATTTGTTTTGATGATATTATCAAAGAGTTTGATTTCGTCAAAAATCCAGATAAACCTTGTGTTTATAAGAAGACTGTAGGGAGAATTATCACATTCCTCGTATTGTACGTGGATGACATTCTTTTGATAGGAAATGGCATTCCTTTGCTACAGTCGGTCAAATCATTCTTATCACAAAGGTTCTCCATGAAGGACCTGGGTGATGCCATGTACATATTAGGCATACGGATCTATAGGGATAGATCCAAACGGTTATTAGGATTGTCCCAAACCATGTACATCAACACCATCCTAAAGAGGTTTAGTATAGAAGACTCCAAACAGGGTGCCTTACCCGCTTTCCATGGAGTCACTCTCTTCAAAGACTTTTGCCCAAAGTCTGATGAAGTGAGAGCTCGCATGAGCATTATTCCTTACGCTTCAGTGGTAGGATCAATAATGTATGCGATGTTGTGTACACGCCCTGATGTAGCTTATGCACTGGGTGTAGTAAGCAGGTATCAGTCAAACCCAGGGGAGAATTACTGGACTGCTGTGAAGAACAAATTTAAGTACTTGCGAAGGACTAAAGAATTGTTCTTGGTGTATGGTAACGGGGATCTCCAAATGGAGGCCTTTACCAATTCGAGTTTCTAGAGTGATAAGGATGACAGCAAGTCTATCTCAGGGTTTGCATTTACCCTCAACGGAGGGACGGTGAGTTGGAAGAGTTCCAAACAGGATACCGTTGCAGACTCTACGATGGAAGCTGAGTACATTGCTACAAATGATGCTGCCAAGGAAGCCGTCTGGATGTGGAAGTTCATCTCGGAGCTAGGAGTAGTTCCTACCATTATTGATTCAATACCATTGTATTATGAAAATAATGGGGCTATGGCGTTGGCCAAAGAGCCTAGGTCCCATCAGAAGTCCAGACACATCCTGAGGCGATATCATTTGATCCGGGAGATAGTTGATCACCACGAGATCGAGATTAGGAGAGTAGATACAAAGGATAACACCGCGGATCCACTCACCAAGGCCCTCCCTCAGCCGCAGCATGAGCGACTTTTTGAGATGTTGGGTATGAGATACGCCAATAATTGGCCTTAGTGCAAGTGGGAGATTGTTGGATATATGTATGCCCTAGAGGCCATTATATGATAGTGGATGTATCGGTATGTGTGTATATATATATATTCAGGGGACATTCTTGCTCGACATGATAGTATGCTATCTGGTTGTACTTTATCTTGACATGTTCATTTGATCATACTTCTTACTCATTTGGTAGATGTTGATAAAGCCCTTAGGATATTTGCTTGACTACTGGGATTATGATATGGATCATACTAGTGAAACATGTGTAGTTTATAAGCATATCCTTGAAATGTTCCTAGTCGTGGGTGTATCGAGACGGAGCATCGATATTCCAGAATAGACTAACGTATACCATTCTTGTCCCATATGATGGGCGATGGATGATTCCATATCCATTTGGTGTGGTGACACCAAAGATTGTATATGGGTGTTCAGTGGAAACTGGGTACACTGAACGGACTCGCCAAGAACTCCTATGTGGTATTATATCTATCGTTGGATAGCAGTTCTCAGGTGACACTGGTACAGGTTAGTCTGTAGACCCGAGATCGTCATAGAGTCTTGTGTGTCCTCCTACTGTACTTTGATCTCCACCCTACCATGGCTTTACTGAGTCATGCGAACAGGTGGATTTTGGGTACAGTCCCGAGGCACATGGAGGAAATGAGCGATAGGAGGGGTTTCGTCTCTCCCGGTATTGGGAGTTGATGTTGCTCCATTCTCGATTGGCTATAACAGGAAGTCCCTAGCCAGGGCTGCTGAGATTTACTGATAAGTGTTATCAGTATTTTCTCGATCTGTTATAAGCCATACACCGACATGACTTATTGAGTTTTTGGGGTCGACGATACCATCCCTAGACTCGATATGCAGCATATCTGACTCGATCTGTTATCAGTATTACTAAAGATGGCAATGCAAGACTCACATGGTAGATATATATGTGTGTATATTTTCATTATTGAGAAAAAGAAATGATTAAATCATGGTTGATTTTTCTTCATCACTATTCTTTACTTGACCAAAGTAAGACCATGGTTTAATTTCATTTGTTCTTTAACTCACATATGAAAATATCTAGATATTTATTAACCATGGTTTGTATATGAGTGTGACTTATATATCTATTTTCAATTCTCATTTATCTTGAGATATTATCATTATCACAAATGAGCTCAAGCTAGCCATCTTCATCTTCTTCCTCTCTCATACTCTTTTGAGTTTTCCATTGAGTGAAGAAATGAAATAGAAAGGGTTTTTAAGTGAGGATACAAACCACATCACCATTCTACACTTGTCTAGCCCATTAGTGTAGATTGTATGCTTCACCTTCATCTTGATCAAGTGGAGAAAGGAGCTTGAGCAAAGGGACTTCGAGTGGATCGTCGTGGACTTGGAAGGATTCAAGCGAGCCGGTTCAAAATCTAGGAGATCCAAGAAGTCACCGAAGGAGGTCTACAAAGGTTTTATTTCTCCCCACTTAGTGTTAGACACTAGTTTGTATGTGATACTACAAGTTGTTACTCTAACTTTCTAGTTTCAATTCATGGTTAAGATTGTTTAGCATCCCCTAAATTTTTGTTATAGCATGTGTGATGCAACCCTAACCCTAGGCATGGTGCTAGAGAATCTCTATAGGAAGACATCACTTAGCTACCGCACACTACGTCTTAACTATGGTCAACAAACGTAGCACGAATACTAAGTACTTTACTTTCTAAAATGATGGAAGGTTGCAGATGGTTTTTATAAAAACGTTTAACGCTTTGAACTTCATCTCGTTATAGATCCGTGTGATTTTGAATTTTAGGCTTTTACTAGTTTCGCTAAAGAGGTCACTCCCTGTGAAAAGATCTCGGCTCTTTCCTCATCGAATGAGGTGCTGGATATTCATCAAGGAATACCACTATGCAAAGCAAGAACTAGGGAAGCAATCAAAAGACAAAACCGAGTTTGTTGTAGCATTTGCTAGTTTCGCTAAAGAGGTCACTCCTGGTGAAGGGATCTCGGCTCTTTCCTCATCGAATGAGGTGCTGGATATTCATCGAGGAATATCACTATGCAAAGCAATAACTAGAGCTACCCTTTTTGAAAATTTGATTCTACAACATTTTTAGGTTTGTTTTCTTTTCATTTATCTCATTACTAAAGTCCCATCATTTATGCTTCCTAAGCATCACAGAAGAAATGAAAATACAACGTACGCTTATGCCATCCGCATTCGCCTCGGGGTCCCGTCATGCACCGTTAGGTTAGTTAACTAACGGCAGAGCGGGGGCAGGACTAGTGCGGATGCAAAACATAAGCAACGCTTATTATATATCATATATATAATATAAACCATTCGTCTCATGCAGTTATATGATCTCATCAGAGAACATTGCAGCAGAAGTAAACATATGAAATATTGGATATACTAGGAGGTCCGTGTTTTAAATCCAGTAAAAAAATGGATTCCACGGTCGTGATGAATAGCCAAACCCACAACCCTAGACCCCTACGAGAGCAGCAAGCAACTCTACCAATTCTAGAGTTAGGAGACCCGGTCTCGACTCCTCGAGATGGTCTCCCACGGGAGTCTAGAACTCGGTTACTTGTGCTCCCTACCTTGGGTCGATCCTAATGCGGAAAAGTAAATAATATACATCAATAGTGACATCATTCTCAACCCGGAAGTGTCCCAATAAAAGAATATTACATACATGTTTTTACATGAATAAAAATGAAAAACTCTCATCTCACGCAAAAAACCCCGGCTATTCAAACACGACGATCCAATATAACAATCACAGCAACACATAACATCACATGTTATCAACATAAGTAAATATGTGTATCCCAATTGTCGTTGACATATAGCAACGAAACCGGTGATGCACCACATATTACACCTACGGTCGCAGAAAAGAAAGTGAAAACTACAACAATTGGAATCTGCAACCTCCTTACACATCATAAACCCGAAATATCATATACTTCGGATTTTATGCCTTATAAATTCCTTAGACATCATAAACCCAAAATATCTTATATTCCGAATTTCATGCCTAATATTATAAACCCCGTATTTTAGTTTCAATATTGAAAACACTTTTCAATAACCAGTCAAGTAATTCAACAAGATTCCCGACAACCTGATCGAATACTCGTCGAAAACTTTAATAGACGGCCGCACCCCCGATGCCGTCGACGAAGTGCACTTAGGCGGAACACCGCGGCCGCGAGCACCCGGGAGGATGCTTTTGGCAACGGGGTTCTTCTACAGTCACTTGGTCGGGGCTATGGTGTGTGGCTATCTAGTAATGTTACCCGGCGAGTATCCGCGTACACTACGTGATTGAGACGAAGTTTTGATCCGTATCAAAAACCCCGTGGCAACCGATCAAATGGGGCTAAATTGCTAGATTTATAAAATACTAATTAGTTTTCACAAAACTAATTATTGTGGATTCCAAATATTGTAGCACAACCACTTATATCTAGACGATATTAAACATTTTGATCGAATTAACAAACACCCAAATTTCCCACAGAGCTCAACACTTGAGACAGTTTTAAAAATACCCAGACAGTGCCCCAAGCACCTATGGACCTATACAAGAAAGTACACTGCCTGTCTCACCAACGGCGCCGTGGAACTGCCGCCAAAAGCATGCTTTGGCCACGTTTTCGCGGCCGTTTGGTCGAGTTAGGCCGTCGTTTTTCTTGTGGGTCTAAAGAAAACCCTGCACAATTTTCTGAATATTTTTAATTGGAAAAATAACAACTTTTGAAAAAATTTCCAGAGAGTGGGAAATCCGGGTTTCGAAAATTCGGTCGAACACTTTTAACTTCACCTAGACAACTCCTAATGCTCTAGCAAGGCTCTTATACCACTGTTGGGTTCACTTAGCACCCTCGGCGGGTTTTGGCAAGTATCAAGTATGCTATTTTAAAATTTTAAGGTGCCGAGCGAGCCCGAACCAAGGATCTAACTAGAGAATTAGGGTATAACTAAGCAAGTAAACAATTTTATTCTAAGTGAACAAGGAATAAAATCTTTGTAGACCGGTCCTTCACTTCTAAAGTTCCATGTAGTAGTCGCTTATCTCCAAGTAGTAGTCTCCCGGACTCTAGTTAGGTTCCACTGGGCAAAAGGAACATGCTTGCTCAAGGATCTTCAAAGCCAAAGATGATCTACGTCGAAGAATCTCTAACTCAAACTACCTCTTCACTAATTGATGAACTGGTGAAGAAACAACCTATACTAAATGGCTAGTTTGGTATAGATTGGTGAAGTAGAAATTTTGCTCACTTTAGAATTATTTTTCTCTTTTTCTTTTTCTTTTTCTTCTCATAAGAAAGCTAGAAAGCAAAAATGGAGATGAAGAAGAAGATGAATGATCAAGTGTGAACCATGGGTAAGAAAATGTCACATATAAACTCATGTAGAGACTTAACCATGACTAAAGATAATGGTTAAGTTAATAAATATCTAGAGTAAAACAAAATTAGTGGACTAAGTCAAGGTTTCCACAAGCTTCTACAAGAATCTTCAATCATGATAATTTCCACCTAATTTTGTTTTTCCCTTAATAATTAAATCCCCACATTATCTTAAGTATGGTATGAGTCTCATACACCCATGTCCAATGTATCATCAAGCATGACACAAAATAAATATATTAATATATATCACATATATATTTGTATGTATTTAGAGAAAATATTTTCTTAAGTGAGCTAATATTAGTTAATGCATATTAATATATCAAATACATAATTATACATTAAATTATTAAATCAACACTTAATTTAATAACCCGGCCGTATCGCATACAACCGACTAATATCATTTAATAAATTATTGAATCAACATTTGATTCAATAATCCGGTTATATCACATATAACCTATATCGCGAGATTAGAATACGGTATCACATACACGTATTAATCTCGGTCCCACGCATATCACATATGTGCCCTACTTCATTTCGCTTAAGCCAAGAAAGCTCTGTGTAGGACTCTAAAGACTCATCGATACGCTGACAGTAGGTAATGATCATATCAGTTACCCACAAGCCGTCAGCGGTACTAGCTGGACGTAACGGCTACCCGGGTATTGAGCGATCAGAAGATCAACAAGCAAGCTTGTTCATACTCCTGTGAATCCAATAAATAACACTACCGTATAGTCCGGTCTCTTCGTCTGATATGTCGCATATCTAGTCTAGGGGTGGTAAACGTCAGACCCCAATAACTTGATAAGTCATGCCGATGTGAGGCTCATAACGGGTCGAGAAACTACTGATAACACTTACCAGTAAATCTCAGTATCAGCCCTGACCAGGGAATTCCTTTTATGGCCAATCTAGCACAGCGCAACATCAACCCCCAATACCTGGAGCGACGAAACCCCTCCTATCGCTCATTGCCTCTATGTGACTCGGGACTGTACCTAAAAACCATCGTTTTGCATGCTCTCTTGAACGTGGTAAGGTAGAAATCAAAGCACAGTAGGAATCACACAAGTCTCTATGACGATCTCGGGTCCACAGACTAACCTGTACTAGTGTCACTGGAGAACTGCTATCTGACGCTAGGTATAATACCATCTAGGAGTTCTCAGCGAGTCCTGTTCAGTGTACCAAGTCTCTACTAAGCACCCGTATACCATCTTTGATGTCAAACACCAATGGATATGGGATCATCCATCGCCCATCAAATGGGTCAAGAAGCATATATGCTAGTCTACTGTGGAATATCGATGCCCCGTCTCGATACACCCTCTACTAGGAACAATTAAAGAATGTTCTTATGGACTACCCTGGCCCTACTAGTATGATCTGCATCATAGTCCTGGTAGTCAAGTACACATCCTAAGGGCTTTATCAACATGTAACAGAGAGACAGTACAAGTATACATGTTAAGATAAAGAGTAACCATATAGCATACTATCATGTCGAGCAGGAAATTCCACCCTATATATATCCAAGCATCCACTATAATATACAATCATGTACAATAATGGCATCTAGGGCATACATACAACTAATAACTGAGGCACCCGGCTGATACAAAAACATGGAAGCGATTAGACAGTGTTGATTATTTTGGGGATGAGTCGAGGAATGTACGTCTAGGTTTAGCATTCGACGGGTTCATACCTTACGGAATCATGAGCTCTAATTGATCCACGTGACCGGTCTTACTTATGCCTTACAATCTGCCTCCTTGGATGTGTATGAAATAACCATATATGATTCTTTCCTTATTAATTCCTGGAAAATATTTATCTGTCCAGAACATCAACGTTTATATGGAACCTTTAATTGAAGAGCTGATAGAACTCTAAGAACATGGAGCAAATACATATGATGCATATGCCGAGGAAAATTTTAGAATGCGCGCGGCTGTTATTTGGACAATCAATGATTTTCCAGCATACGGCATATTATCTGGATGGTCTACCTGTGCAAAGCATGCATGTCCATCATGTGATCTTAATTACAGTGCCAAGAAGCTTAATACACGTGATAAGTTTTGCTACTGGTTTTATCGTGGATGGCTACCAGCGAATCATCAGTACAGAAAGATGGCAAATAAGTTTGATGGAGTAGTGGAGAGGGGTGAAGCACCAAAACAGTTGTCATAAATAGAAATTTTTTAGCAGATATCAGTGTGTCAATTCCAGCACGGATCTAATCGTTTTAACTCCGATGGTTCCTTGAATAAGCAAAAAAACGGAAGTGATCCGAAAATAATGAATTGTTGAATGTGTGGAAGAAAAAAAATAGTTTATGGAATCTTCCTTACTGAAAATATTTGTTGATTCGACACAATATTGATGTTATGCATGTAGAGAAAAATGTGTTTGATAATATTTCTGGTACATTGTTACAGGACGATTCTAAATCTAAGGATAAAATGAGTGCTCGTAAGTGCTTGGAGGAACTTAGAATCCGATAGGAATTGAATCCGATACTTCATGATGATGGTGTGTATGAATTACCAGTTTTAATCTACACAATGCCGAAATTGGCCATGAAAAGATTTTGTGAGATGCTAAAGAGCTTTAAGATCCTAGATGGTTACTCGTGTAACATATCAAAAGATATGCAGATTGAGCTACCAAAGCTCTTAAATTTTAAAACTCACGATTGTCATATCCTTCTACATCAATTGCTTCTAGTGACTCTTCGACATAATTTGCCATCTGATTTCACCATTGCTTTGTCAGAGTATTGTGACATTTTCAATAAACTTTGTTCTAAAATAATAGATGTATCCAAATTCGAGAAGTTGCAGAACAGTATTGTTGAAACAATCTTCAAGTTGGAGATGATATTTCCACCATCTTTTTTCACCGTCATGGTTCATCCTACGGTGCATCTAGCTATAGAGGCAATGATTGCTGAACCAATTTCATATAAGTGGATGTATCCAGTAGAAAGGTAATTAATTTTTTAAGTCAGTTTTGATATTTAATTCAATATAATACCTACATTTGTCTAAAGTATTCATTAACATTTTAGATACTTGGGATTCTTGAAACGGGAAGTGCACAATCGAGCTTGACCTGAAGGGTCAATAGCTGAAAGTTATTATGCCAATGAATGCTTCAACTTCACTTCTCATTACTTGTGTGGAGTTGAAAGAAAATTAAATCTTCCTTCTCGAATTAATGAGGACCAGCTATCTGATTCAAAAGGGGAGGATTGATCCTACAGGAGGGAGTGACTCGATCAAGCACATGCGTATATCCTTAATAACCTTGAAATTATTGCCGGCCACAGAAGGTATATAAATTAAAACATTTTTATCCGCGTCAATATTTTGTGTGTATGTGTATGCCTAAATAGTTAATATTGTTATTCTTTTAGCTGACATATTCAAGAACTTACAAATGCGATTTCTGGAAAGGGTGCTACATAGAAGATTAATCAAGAACATGAGAAATATTTTCCATGGTGGTTCCGTAAACACGTATGTATCTCTTGTAGATTTCATGTATCACATGTATATATCACATATAGTTTATACATTTTATGTATAAATGCATTGTAAACTGAAGACGGCATAATAAAAAGGATGCAATTCCCGGATGTAATCATGCGACTATCTAAACATCCTAGTGCAAAAGTGAATCGATACGGTTCATATTATATTAATAAACTAAAATTTCTTACAACTGAGAAATTGACTGCCCAAAATAATGGTATTTATTGTCTGTTTGAACAAACGTGCTTCTCAAGTTCCCGTGATCAGAGACCGCAGGGAGAACAAAATGAATACTATGCTCAGTTTGAGGACATAATAGAGTTATTTTACGAGCGTAATGAACAAGAATGATTTTTTATGTTCAAAATTTGTTGGTGCGCTTGCATCCATAAAGATAAGTACAGTTTTCAACTTGTCAATCTCAATAAATAAATGTATCAAGATGATAAGTTCATGTTAGCTTCATAAGCTTATCAGTGCTTTTATGTCAAAGATCCTAATCGTGAAGATATTTGGATTGTATTGCAGGAACCTCCTAAATTATTATTCGATAGTTCTATCGACGAGGTGACCTCAAGGAAGTAGATCCGATTGATATATGAATTCTTTTCCAGTTGTAATTATTTATATATGTTATAAAGTTTGCAGTTGTAAATACTAATAATCAATTGATATATGAAAAACTTTGCAATTATAATCACTTGTAATCTATTGATATATTAGTTTAATAATTTATGTATATTATATATTTTGTATCATCATAACTTGCATGAAACAGATGGGGCAATCATCTATAAAAAGCATATTCGCAAAATTTACTCCAGCATTCTCTTAAAAGAAAAATGATGGAGATACTTCCTCTTCGACATAGCCTGAGATTAGAGATATATATTAGAATTTTTAAATAAGCGTGTTCAAATTATTTTGTTCATATAACTATTGAATTGATTACAATAAATTAAAATGTGTAGGTATATCTGATCAAAAGGATGCAGGTACATCTATGCCAGATGATCCATATGCACACCTAGACGAGCAGTACATGGATCTAAGTAAAAAACCTAGTGCATGCTCAGATCCCATCACAGATGAGTATATTACTATATTGCCTCTTCTTCATGCATTACGAGATAAAATGGTATATCGAGATAAGAACTATATGAAGGCCCAGGCGAAGTATGTTGCTGCTTATCTTCAAATTGAGAGGATAATAGATGCAGCAGACACGTGTATTGCTGAGTTATAGGCTGCAGGGGATGATTTGTCCTGGTTTCAAAAGCACATAAGAGTTTTTGCCTCTGAGTACACCAAATACGATATGGGCGGAAAAAAGGAAATTCTGGAATGGGTAGGTGGGAAGCCAATAGGTCCAGTTCGTAGGTTAATCATTTCAATGGTTATATTGGTATTCTCATCCGCAACACGGAGTTCTGAAATGTGGGATTCATGTTTATAGAAAACCCCTGGAAAGCCTATGTATGGGCTTGGCGCACCCTCTTGGTAATATATAACTCAATTAATCATATTTCACCATTACATACTTGTTAAATGATATTGATTTATTAATTAATATACTTGTTAATCTGTATTACAGAAATATTTCATCTTAGAAGACGATATAGACGGACATTGGACGTATGTCCGGTATGAGATGCAACAGTGTTTCAAGAGATGGCGTAAAAAATTAAAAAGAAAATACACAAAATCGGCTAAATTTACAGAGTATTGGGAACGTTTTGTCGGTCTTCCCTCAAACATCCCTGAGGAGAACTTTGTTTTTCTCCTATGGTATTGGGAGACACCTGAGACAAAGGTAATTAAAAAGACATTTATTTGATTTGAACACTGAATTTAGATTAATTTACATTGAAATATGTTAGCTTATGAATAAGCAGACAGGGTCAGTAAGGAATAGCCAGAATCGAGGGAAAACCACAGATGACTATTTTGGTGGATCGGTTCCTACTGATCAATATAGATCTACTTTAGTGGTTTATCTTTAATTACATATATGTCTGATTTTTTAATTTTATCATTACATATTGTCACATATAGATAAATTATATATCTAGTACAGAAGAAGGCTAGGAAAAAGCCGGGACTTGCCGAGACTTGGGAGGCATTACACACTAAAGAAGGTATGCCAGAAGTAAGAACGGATACAGCCACTCAATATCTAGTAAGATTGCATTTATAAATTCTTTTAAGTAAATCACTTGTTAATTCTGCAAAGAAAAGTAATTACCGTTTTATTTATCGAATGCGCATTTCGAGGAGGCGGAAAGGAGCTATCGAGAATCAAAATCTAAATTTCTGGTCAACAATCCTATTCCAGTCAAGGCTGAGGTATCTATTGTAGAGTAACTTTTCTCTCACTCAAGGTCACACGGCTGTATTCCCCTTTATGGTGGTCCCGTTGGTCTTTCGCGGTCGAGTTCCAAAGGAACTTCAAGTAAGTCGACCGCTCGCTCCAACCCACAATTGGATCAAGCACGGAAGATCGAAAAACTAAAGGAGCAGCTCAGAAGGAGGGATGAAGCAAATAAGAAAAGGGAGGAAGATGATGTAGCACGGTGAGCTCGAAGGGAGGAAGTTGATACTGCATAGAGAGCTCAAATGTAGAAGCAGTGGACTCAATTCTCGCAACAATATGGTCTGCCTTTACAACCGTCGTCAGCACAGGGTCCATGGTCATCGCAACCGACATATTACCCTCCTCCGATGCAGTAACCATATTACCTTCCTCCATCACAGGGACCGTACTACCCTCAGCCTCCGCCTTCGCAACAGGGACCGTACTACACTCAGCCTCAGCCTCCGCCACAGGGATGGTACTACCCGCAGCCTCCGCCTCCGACACAAGGAGGGTACTTCTCTTCATTTTTTTGGAGGAAGACTGGGAGGATACCATACAAATCGATACGTATTAAGGCGAGCTTCTGATGGCGATGGCAGCATCAGAAGTTAGTGATGTACGTGTGTGTGTGTGTGTGTGTGTCTATATATATGTTAGTGTAGCTAGCGTTGTTTCGAAAATTATGATTTTAGTTCATGTATTTATTTATTTGGTTAGATTTGTATGGTTCACAGAGTTGAGTGACTTGGGATTGCGTGCGATTTGAAGAGTTGTCAGTATTGTTGGATATATAGCATATTGTGTTGGTTTGTATTCAAAACTCTATTGTTGTATATGTTTATTTGAGTTGGTTTGAGTATGTGATGGTTTATTATGATTTTAGTTCATGTATGTGTTAGATTATTACGATTTTAGTTCATGTATGTGTTGGTTTGAGTTGTTGGTATTGTTGGATATAGAGTGTATTGTATTGGTTTATATTCAAAACACTATTGCTGGATAATATATTGTGATTACATGTATTATTGTGCGGTATATCTTGATTTTCGGTATTTTTTATCCAATAATTTGGTATCAGCAACCGTATTGTGATATAGGAACGGTCGCTAATACACATATTAATAACAATTTTTTGATACGGTGAACCGTTAAATATCCGAGTGACTGTCCACGTATAATGTATCAGGGACGGCAACAGACGGTCACTGATAGTTATCAGCGACCGTTTATATTAGCGACCGTCTTCTATATGATCTCTCATATACGTATCAGCGATTGAACTTTCCACGACCGTGTATTAGCGGCCGTATAATATATAGACAGTCACTAATATACTTTACACTACTACAATAAGGGGTTTCCCCTACGGATAAAGTCGTAGGGGCAAAGTACTGCCCCTACAGATATATTCGTAGGGGCACAAAAATACACCGTAAGTGCAAAGATCGTAGGTGCAAGTCTTCGCCCTGAACATGCCCCTACGGAGTAATAATTGCCCCTACGGTTTTCTCCGTAGGGGCACATGTCCCTACCGTGTACTCCGTAGGGACAAAATATTTATTTAATTTAGTGGTCTATAAAATAAAATACTTGCCCCTCCGGAGATATCCGTAGGGGCAACGTCATACTCCTACGGCGTTATCCGTAGGTCCAGACATAAGGCCCTACGGATTTCTTTGTAGGTCCATCTTCAGGCCCCTACGGAGTAATCCATAGGGACAGATAAAAGCCCCTACGGATATAGTCGTAGAGGCAAGTGTAACGCCTGTTACTGAGTCCATAGGGGCAAAATATCAGGTTTCCTGATATTTTGTCCCTACGGCTAAATTTGTAGGGGAAAACTATGGACCTACGAATTAATCCATAGGTGCAACAGATGGCCCTACGGATTAATCCATAGGGACAAAATATCAGGGGGGTTTTTAAAAAAAGGGCTTCCTATTTTTTCCTCGCTCTGTGCACAATAATATATACATCATATAACCAAATACCGCAGTATTCATAATCAACATCTCACGCATAATATATAAAAGAAATTAACAAACAGAATACAATATCAATCTAAATTATCGTGAACACGCAAACACCACCAATATCATCCAAAATATATACAATATGTATCATATGAGTACATACATGCTTAAAATATATATAAAAAAAAGCTACCCTAGCTCGGTCCAGCTCCTCCACCTCTGATAATCGCCGTAATCTGGCGCATCTGCTCTTCGGTACAGCCCTGAGTCGTCAAAAACTCGACCAATGAAGGAGCGGACTGTACGGGTGTCTGAGCGGGCTGTGGAGCTGCAAGAATGGTCTGTGCAACAGCAGCCAAGATAGTGGCTTGCGGAGCCGCAGCCGAAGGTGATGCATGTGGAGCCGCAACCGAAGTACCCTGTCGCATCTGTTCAATTTTGTGTTTAATAAACGAGTAAGAACTATGTATTAGTCAAATTCGTATCATTATCAGGTTATTGCGAAACCCCAATCTAAGAATACTTAGGGACTTAGGCCTTGTTTGGATATCTAGTTTGGAAAACTGTAGTTTATTTTAATTAGACAGTTCTATGTATGTATGATTAATCAAAGCTAAGTCTTCAACAAAATAAGCTTAGGCTAATAATATTGGATATGTTACTATCTATAATATAATATAATATTTTACTATTAAGTAGTATACATACCATCATCTCCTTCTACTCCTGGACGGTGGTCTTCAAGGTGGCAACATCTTGCTCTAGACGTCGCTCACGGGGGGTAGGAGAAGTAACCGCCGGACTAGAATCCAACCTCATATGGGACCTGGTAGGACCCAGTCCCCGGCCTCTCTCCCAACCTCCATGGTGCCCTCCGTGTGCGGCGTCTAGGACTGGGTCAGCAGCATCAGATCGTTCTGTCTAGTAAAATCGATCCCCGATGCCTCCACCCGCTCCACCACCCGCTCCTACACCCACATTAACCAGTAAAATATAAGTATATCATTTAAATTTGAACTTTTCAAAACAAAAATTTCAAACCTGTTAGAATAAATATTAACACTTACTCAATACTCCTGGGTAGCGGTGTCGGGAAATCGAAGCTCACCCGTGGCGGGATCTGTCGAGGTGCCGTGAATGGCAAGATACGCGGTCAGCACGCTCGGTGCACCACCCTGTCCAGGGTCTGAGCTTTCTGCAATTCGCAAAAAATTTACATATATTATGAAATAACTCTTAATATTACATTATATCATAGTAAATCTATTGCAATTTACCGATGCCTCCATGACACGAGTAATATTCCTCGAGCCACCTATATAAGTGGGGCGACCCCTCTTTGCCGACTTCCTATTCTCTTTATTTTGATCGGCATGTTTCTGCACAACACATTCAGATTTAGTTTTCTAATTAAGCAACACAAAAAAATAAATTATTTACTAAACAATGAATTACATTTAAAATACAAATATGTTTGCGCTGAGAGTTGAAATATTGGCACAAGAGAGGCCATGTATCTACGTCGACTCTCACAAAGGCCGGAGTATGTAGGAGAGCCGCTCTCTCTGCCTCGGAGGTCGCCATCCACAAGGAATAGCAGTCGATCTTTATCTTGTTCCTATTGTATCGGACCTTTGATTGCATGTTCTTCATCAGGCCATGGTACAGAGCGTGAAGATTGAGCACTCTCTCAGGATGATTCGGGAATAGGCTGAAAGTCGTAATCCAACTGCAAATACAAAAAAAACAATGTTATTAAATTGCAAGTGCTAAACAATAATAAATATATTGGATAAGTCAAATGAAAATATATATTAATTGTAAGTCGACGTTAGACACCCCACGAGTTGCGGGGAGGCAGAATAGGTAAAACAATCATTTTGTTTAAAACAAACATCGACTAACTTACGGATCTTTGCCAAACCCTAACTAACAACAACATAGGAGGAATTAGCTACTATGAAAGAAGATTATACCTAATGAACCAAGTCCTTCTTGTTCTCGATGACCACCTCCTCGTCGGCCTCCTCTTTGTGATAGAAGATCCACCCGAGAGCTACTACTCCAAGCTTGACCTCTAACTTGAGGTAACTAGGTTACTAAAAGTGCTAATCAAAGCAACCTAGAGGATATAGAATAGGATTAAGGATCTTTGAGTCTTGCTAACCCTTGATCTCAACACATGAGAGGTTAGGGTTAGGGTTTGAAGAGAGAGAGCTTGAGGAGAGAGAATGTGATAATAATTATGAAATGGAATTAACTAATTTGTGTATATATATGAAGCATAAGATATTTTGCACAAAAATCTCTTTGCACAAATATCTTCATGTTTCATTTAATACATAATGAATCATCAAGTGGGTCATTAAAAACATTTAATGCATCATTAACTCTCTTGATGAATCATCTCCATGAGTCACAAAACCATTTAATGCATATAACACCTAAGCTCTCCTTGTCATCAACCTTCTAGAAGCTTCTCGACAATTTACGAGAACGCCCCTCCTATCCGTGAAAACACAGAAATACTGAGACTGTATAAATCCAATAATCCGATACTAGAATCTGGCTTAAACCAAAGCCCGCTAGTAAAAACTGTTCGAACATCGTACATGCGTGAAAACACGTATGTGTCCGAACCCTGTCGTAAAACCATACGACCTCTATATCGTTTCGCCCGAAGCAGGGAAACTCTCTGTGTGGGACTCTAAAGACTCGACTACTACGCTGGCAGTGGGTTTAACCACAAACCGCAAGCGGCACTAGCTGTACGTAACGGTCCCCAGCTAGATGTCGATAAGAAAGCCGATGAGGAAACCCATCTGAACTCCTACTGAGCCTGATGTGACAATCTCCGTACAGTCCGGTCTGTTCATCTAGGACTATCGCATATCGAGCCTAAGGGGCGGCAAGCGTCAGTCCCCTAAAAGCGGTATAAGTCGTGTCGGAGTGAAGCCCATTACACCTTGAGAAACTACTGGAAAACCTACCAGTAAATCTCGCTTGCCCTGGCCAGGGACTTTGCGTAATGGCTCTCCAGACACAGCGCGATATCAACTCCCAATACCGGGAGAAACGAATCCTGTCTAACTGCCACTGCCTCCAAGTGCTTCGGGACTGCACCCAACTGCTACCTGTTTGCACGACTCCTTTGAGCCGTGGTAGGGTAGCAATCTAAGAACAGTGGGAACACACTCGAGGCGAAGCAGCAGTGTCAAGTCTGCGGACTATACTGTACTCATGTCACCTGGGAACTGTTAACTGACGATGGGTATAATACCAACTAACAGTTCCCCGTGAGTCCTGTCCGGTGTACCCGTAACCTAACGAGCACCTGCATACTATCTCCAGTACGACGTACTGATGGCTGTGGGACAGACCATCTCCCCAACTGGGATGAGAAGCATACACACTAGTCTACTCCGGAGTATCGATGCTCTGTCTCGATAATCTAATGACTAGGGACCTGAAAAAGGATGTGCTTGTAGACTACCCAGCCCCCACTAGTGTGACTGCCATCACAACGCTGGTAGTCAAGCAAGATCCTAAGAGCTCTATCAATACGTATACTCACATATTAAGATAGATAAAACCAAGTAGCATACTACCATGTTTAGCAAGACTGTTATATAAAACTGTGAATATCCCAAGCTTCCATTAAGTAATATACAAGCTAGTATGATACAATAATGCCCCTAGGGTATATACACTAACATTAATACCCGAGCCTGATCCCAGAAGAGGGCAAATGAGCGCTGGTGCTGGTCGCCCCACTCAACGTGAAATGGATACTTCTTCACGAGGCGGCTCTCATCCCCCATATACCGACCAAACCTCTTGTCATAATCTCCGGTATAGCAATAATCAGGGGTAAAGAAGAGGGGGAATGCTGCCTCCCCCTAGCTCTGTCGGGCTTCAGCCTATGGGACTGATTCGGGCCTCAAGTCCCCCTCTCGGGATGGGGATGCCCTGCATCTACAAGAAATATCAAGATAATCAATATTAAGACAAAGTGGTATTAAGAAATCAAGGTTTAAAGAAAATTGAAGTGTGATATATACCTCCGGCGACAGAAGCACAGGCCTGGGCCCGGGTAGCAGCACGAGCGGGACTATAGTTCCTCCGGTGAGGAACAGCCGGTGACCCGGATGTGGACGCATCCCCTCTAACTAGAAAAGAAATATCGATAAAATTACATGAAGTTCATGTTTATTTTTAAAGGATATGTAAAATGAATAAATATTTTATATTTATTCATACTAACCTGTACACTGAGCGGAGGGTATGGAAGTGACGTGAGCAGCCCCTGCATCAGACGTGGACGCACCACCTATAATTAGATAATCAAACATTGACTATATAAGTAATTGCAAAAAGAATGTGTATATCAATAATATAACATTCTAAATCAATATGTATACACTATAGGATATATAAACATACCCGTAGGTGCGGTGGCGGCCTCTGCCCGAGATGTGGAGGCACCATCTACAGCTAGAAATTTAAAAAATGATTATCTAAGTACGTAAGAGCAAAAATAATGTATGTAAATTTATGATATAGTATTCTAAATCAATATACATGCACTATAGGATATATAAACATACCTGGCGGTGCGGGAGTGTCCTCTGTCCCTGATGTTGACGCACCACCAACAGCTAGGCAATCAAACATTGACTATATAAATAATTTTGACATAAATATACGTGTATATCTATAATATTACATTCAAAATGAATATGCGTGCAATATACCTGGAGGTGTGGCAAACTCCACACGGAAGGAGGCATCCAAAGGGGTCTCCGATCGGGGTGCAAGACTGGCCCTCTGAAGCTCCCTACGCAGCTCTCTGAGCGGCAGAACTGCTCTGCCTTTGCCTCTGCCGGTGCCGCAACTGGAGCTCCTGCCGCCCCTCGCTACTCCCGTCATTGTCATCAAATCTAGATAAAATGGTTCGTGGACGCATTAGACAATCATTACATATGCATGCTATATATGTATAGATCGTAAAATGTGAAGTAATAATATAACATTACTGATAACCATTTTTGTTTCGTGGACGTATTAGACATATCTACTTGGATTTCATCATCGATATCATTTCTAACCCACATAACTTCATGATCTGCTGAAGACAACCCGTCTTTTGAAACAGACGGTCGGAGCACTCTAAGTCTTCTCTCTTCTTCATCCCCATCGATGTCCTCGAATTCTGGGACATCGTAAACATCCATGGGTTTCCAACGGCATACGACACTCCATCCCGGATGCTTCAAACATTGTGAGTAGTATACTTGGAACGCTTGGTTCGGAAAGAAAAATGGATCGTCCTGACCGTAAAATCGAAGTGTGTTCATACTGGTCAATCCATATTCATCTTTCCAAGTCCCGAGATTATTTCTTCACTTATCCATATCGGTTTGTGTGTCGTACCAAGTACACTGAAATATATAAAACGGTTCTGATCGTTCGGGATATTGGATACCAAGTATACAACTTAAGTATCCATAATAAACTACACCATCTGATCCTACCGTCGCAATCCCACTATTCTGAGTGGTTCTAGATGTTTCTATGTCCTTAACTTCGAATTTGTATCCAAGGACACCGAATCCTTTATAATATGCAACCTCCATACTAGGAAACTGAGCTAAATATCTTGAATCACTCTCTAATGATGCAGACAAGTTCGGATCGTGGATCTAACAAAACAAATTTTATGAAAAATACATAACGATATAAGTTTAGATTAAAACTGGTAGCAATAACATGTTATTCGAATAACTTACATGATCCGCAACCCAATAGCAAAAATTATCCTGATGATATTTTTCCAATCGTTCATCGTTCCAATCAAGATGCCCCTCACGTACCTCGTTAAATTGAATTCTGTTCTCAACAATAAATTATGACATTAATATTATATCATTTTATACACACAAAAACACAAATATAACAATTAATCCAAAAAAACTTACTCTCTAATTTTTTCAAGCCATGCGCTATTGAGGAGAATAAACCTATATATCTTGTTGATAAATATAGTGTCTACCCTCTTATAATCAGCTTTACCATATGGCCCGTCCTGAATTCTTCGAGGCCGATTAAGTTTCGTCTCAAGGTTCTCGTCCAGATAGCGGGAACAAAATGTGGTTGCTTCATCTAGAAGATAACCTTGCATGATAGTGTTAGTTATGTATATGCCCTAGAGGCCATTATTGTACACATAATGTATATTATAGTGGATGCTTGGATATATATAGAAAGGACTTTCTTGCTCGACATGATAGTATGCTATCTGGTTGCTCTTTGTCTTAACATATAGACTTGTATTGTGATATTGTCTTGCTCTCACATGTTGATAAAGCCCTTAGGATGTTTACTTGACTACTAGGACTATGATGGAGATCATACTAGTGGGGCCAAGGTAGTCCATAAGAACATGCTATAATTGTCCCTAGTCGAGAGTGTATCGAGACAGGGTATCGATACTTAAGAGTAGACTGGTGTATACGCTTCTTGACCCATGTGATGGGCGATAGATGATCCCACATCCATCGGTGTTTGACATCAAAGATGGTATACGGGTGCTCAGTGGAGACTGAGTACACTGAACGGACTCGCCGAGAACTCATAGTTGGTATTATACCTATCGTCAGATAGCAGTTCTCTGGTGACACTGGTACAGGTTAGTCTGTAGACCCAAGATCGTCATAGATTCTTGTGTGATTCCCACTGTGCTTTGATTTCCACCTTACCATGTTCAAGAGAACGTGCAAAATGGTGGTTTTTAGGTACAGTCCCGAATCACATGGAGGCAATGAGCGATAGGAGAGGTTTCGTCTCTCCCAGTATTGGGGATTGATGTTGCGCTGTGCTCGATTGGCTATAACAGGAAGTCCCTGGCCAGGGCTGATATGGAGATCTACTGGTAAGTGTTATCAGTAGTTTCTCGACCCGTTATGAGCCTCACATCGGCACGACTTATCAGTTAATGGGGTATGAAGTTTACCATCCCTAGACTGGATATGCGACATATCAGACGAAGAGACCGGATTGTAGGGTAGTGTTACTGATTGGATTCATAGGAGTGTGAGCATGCTTGCTTGTTGATCTTCTGATCGCTCAATACCCAGGTGGCCGTTACGTTTAGCTGATCGCTGACGGCTTATGGGTGACTGATATGATCACCACCTGCTGCCGGAGTATTGACGAGTCTTTAGAGTCCTACACAGAGGTTTCCTGGCTCAGGCGAAACGGAGTAGGAGCACATATGTGATATGTGCGGGACCGAGATTGATACGCGTATGTGATACCGTATTCTATTCTAGCATATGTGATATCGACTGGTTATATGTGATATAGCCGGGTTATCGGATCAAGTGTTGATTCGATAAAATGATACATATTATATTAGTCGGTTATATGTGATATAACCGGATTATTAAATCAAGTGTTGATTTAATAATTTAATGTATAATTATATATTTGATATATTAAATTACATTAACTAATATATGCTCACTCAAGTATTTATTTTTCTCACTTATTATACATTTAACATATATATGATATATGTTTATTGTATAATTTTCTTTTGTTCACAAATTATATATGTGATATATAATATTGTGACATGCTAGGTTATATATGCAACTTGGGTGTATGAGAATCATACCATGTTATATGATAATGGTTAGGTTTTTATTTGTATTAAGTAATTCAAATAAACTTGGAATTAGTCATGGTTGAGCTTGGATGAAGCTTGTAGAACCATTGACTAAGTCCACTTGTTTTGTTTTACCTAAGATATTTATTAACCTAACCTTAATCAATTAGCCATGGTTTATTCTCTACAAAGGTTAGCCAAGATAATAACTCACCATGGTTGCATTTCTAACCTCAAGCTCATTATTCATTCAGCTTCTTTCTTCATCTCCTTCAAGCTCCTCTCTATTTGATTTGAGGAGACAAAGAAAAATAGTGAGAAATTAAATTCTAAAGTGAGCAAAATTCCTACTTCATCATCCTCTTCTAAACTAGCCATTTACATTAGGGTTGTTAGCTTCACTAACTCCATATTAGTGAAGTGATAGCTTGAGTCCGTGTTTCCTCGACTTAGATCATCTTAGATTTTAAAGACTTCAAGCAAGCATGCATCATTCACCTTGTGGAGCCACTCAAGAGTCCGGGAGTTCGATGATCACAGCGAAGGGACCACTACAAGGAGCTATAGAAGTGAAGGAACGGACTACAAAAGTTATAATCCCTACTTACTTAGATATAAAGTTGTTTACATTTAGTTTTCGTATGATTCTCTAGTTAAACATCCTTGGTTAGGGTTCTTTTATCATGGCAAAATTTTAATTTGACATGGACGATACCACCCGAAACCTTGCTGTCGTGCTTAGGAACCCTACAGTGGTATCAGAGCCAAGCTAGAGAATTAGACGGATATTGTAGAATTATGAAACCGAAATAACTCCGAAACACCCGATTTAAAACCCTAGTTTCTGTCGAATTTTTTAAGGAGTCAAAAAAAATTTAAAGCAACTGCAGAATGTTGTATGAGATACAACATGAACACAGTGAAAAATTCAGCCTCCCTCACTGGAATTTGGCCGGCCACAATGCTTATAAATCCAGCCTGGTCAGCCAAAATGATGTTTTTTGGGTAGAATTTTTCAGTGTGTTCCAGTCTCTGGGTTTTCGTATTTCAGGTGTTGCTTGTTTTTGCTAAATTTGCATGTGATGTTATCTTTATACAAAGGCAATTCGAAGTATTTCGTATTCGTAATTCTAGCTTTTTTCGGGTTATTTAGACGGTGTTAAAAAGTTCGAACGGATATCAAATACCCACTTTAACCCTCGCTGGAAATTTTTCGAAAGTTGGATTTTTTTCATGTTAATATATATTCGAAAGATCATACAAGTAATTCTGTAGACCCTCTAGAAGAACGAAACCCTAACTCTATTCTGTGACCGTGGAACCGCGGTCAAACCTTAGGATTTTCCGTAGTTCTGTGGTGCCACAGGTGAGGCATCGGTTGACCCTTCTACGGCTGGTTCATAGGTACTATGGCATGTTTTGGGTATGCTTTAACTACGCTCAAGTGCTGAGCCCTTGGAAAATTTTGGGTGTTTGTTGATTCGATCGGAATGTTTAATATCGTCTAGTTTTTTTCTGGAATGTGATACAATATTTGGAATTCATATTGTTAGGCATGAAATCTGAGATATGTGATATTTCGGATTTATGATGTCAAAAGTGATTGTGGATTCTAAATGTTGTAGTTTGACATTTTTTTTCTGTGACCGTAAGTGTAATAAGTGGTGTATCGCTGGTTTCGTTGCTATATGTCAACGAAAATTAGGATACGCATATTTACTTACGTTGATGACATGTGATGTTATGTGTTGCTGTAATATGTTATATTGGATCGTCATGATTTGAATAGCCGGGGTTTTATGTGAGATGAGAGTTTTTATTTTCATTCATGTAAAATTCTATGTATGTAATATTCTTTTATTGGGGCACTTCCGGGTTGAGGATGATGTCACCATTGTTGTATAATATTTACTTTTCAACATTAGGATAGACCCAAGGAGGGGGGCATAAGTAACCGGGTTCTAGAGTCCGGTGGGAGACCATCTCGAGGAGTCGAGTCCGGGTCTCCTAACTCTAGAATTGGTAGGGTTGCTTATCGCTCTCGTAGGGGTCTAGGGATGTGGGTTTGGCTATTCATCGCGACCGTGGAATCCGTGTTTTATACGGGCTTAAAATAAAACACGGACCTCCTAGTATATCCAATATTTCATATGTTATCTTCTGTTGCTGATATTCTGTGATGTAATCACTTTATATGCTAAGACGAATGCATTATTATTATATATATGATATATAATAAATGTTGCTTATGTTTTGCACCCGCGCTAGTCCCGCCCTGCTATGTCGTTAGTTAAGTAACCTAACGGTGCATAACGGGACACTGTTGCGAATACGGATGGCATAAGCGTACGTTGTATTTTCATTTCTTCTGTGATGCTTAGGAAGCATAAATGATGGGACTTCATTAATGAGATTAATGAAAGAAAAAGAAACCTAAAAGATGTTATAGAATCAAATTTTCAAAAAGGGCAGCTCTAGTTTTTGATTTGCATAGCGGTATTCCTTGTAGAATATCCATCACCTTATTCGATAAGGAAAGAGCCGAGATCACTTCACCGGGAGTGACCTCTTTAGCAAAACTAGCAGATACTACAACTCACTCGGTTTTGTTTTTGATTGCTTCTATAGTTTTTGCTTTGCATAGTGGTATTTATGAAATATCCTGCACCATATTCGATAAGGAAAGAGCCGAGATCCCTTCAACGGGAGTGACCTCTTTAGCAAAACTAGTAAAAGCCTCAAAAACACTCCTTTTCAACATCACATGTTTCTACAACGATATCAAGTTCATTACGCAAAAGGTTTTCATAAAAAACCTGACGTAGCCCTCCGTCATTTCAGATAAGTAATATTTAGTATTCGTACTACGTTTGTTGACCTTGTCAAGGCATAGTGTACGGTACCTAATTAGTGCTTATCTGATAAAGCATGAGATGCGATTGGATTAGGGTAGTCGTACGGCCTTGTTGACCTTGTCAAGGGTTGTGCGGGTGGGTTTAATTCAATCATGAAATGTTCGGGTTGAAATTGACTTGCAATTTATGGTTTGTTGACCTTGTCAAGGTCATAGATCGCTTGGGGAAAAAGTATTATCAGGAATTTCAAGTGTTGAAATTTGCAATGAGATTGCATACCTTCTATGATATAGTTGGATCCCGATACCCACTGCGAGTAAGAGTTACTCCTTGGAGAGTTTTTCACACGACAATTAGCCGATCAAGTAGGTGTCTAGAAAGGTGTTAACAGGGTTACGCCCCTGGGAAACGAGGTTTATTTTAATTAGGTCTGTACGAAAGTACGGAGAACCTCCCTCAAAGTACCAACACTGGCCTGGCTGAAAGATTAGCAAACTTGTAAGGTGTAATTAATCCTGGCTAGTCTTACCTTTTAGGGTTTGAATAAAGATTTGATAAAAATAGTGGGAGCCATCCTGATTAGATAAGATAATAAACCAATCTAACATACGCTAAAGTGTTTTCTTCTCTCTCTCTTCAGGTAGCGACCATGTCAGGCCTTAATCAAGATAATAATATGGATGTATTGACCGAACCCTCTTGTTATACTGAGCAGGGGAACATTGGTTCCGTTCTTTCTTATAATTGTTATTAGACTGAGCAGGAAATAGGGGAATATCCGGATTCCCACGCCGCCCAAACGAAGAACAAGCATGTTGATGCATCTTCTTCGGGTGTGTTTGTTATCGAGAACTGTTTCTCAGTTCACTCTACGTCCTGGGTATTAGATACCGGATCGGGATCCCACATATGTAATATGTTACATGGGCTAAAGAAAGGTAGAGAACTGGGAGAGGGTGATCATTCCGTAAGAGTAGGGAATGGTGCAAATGTTGCAGCCAAAGCAGTTGGCGAATATCACCTTGTATTACCAAATGGTAATACATTGATTCTGAACGAATGCTATAACATACCGACCCTGATATGCAATCTTATATCAGTTTCTTTATTAAGTAAAGAAAGATATAATTTTGTAGTACAGGATAATATTATGAACATCTTCCTGAATCAAAAGTTGATCAGATCAGGCTCGTTAAATAATGGCATATACGTTCTAAATCAAACCACAGTTCTTAACATACAAAATACACACAAGAGGAAGAGTTCAGAATGAACAAATCTTTCTTGTGGTATTGTAGACTAGGTCATATCAATGCGACACGACTAGCTAAGTTACATAAGGATGGATATTTGAATACATTCGAATTTTCATCTTATGGCACTTGCCAGTCATGTCTCAAAGGCAAGATGACCAAAACTCTGTTTACAGGACACGGAGAAAGAGTTACGGAACATTTGGGACTAATACATAGTGATGTATGTGGTCCTATGTCTACATATGCTAGGAATGGTTCTTTGTACTTCATTACATTCACTGACGATCTCTCAAGATACAGACATGTGTTCCTGTTGAAACACAAGTCTGAAGCTTTTGAAAAATTCAAAGAATATAACCACGAAGTCGAGAACCGAACGGGTAAAAGTATTAAGATCCTTCGATCTGATCGAGGAGGAGAATGCTTGAGCAATGAGTTCCTGGACTATCTAAAAGAGAATGGGATTCTCTCTCAGCTTACTCCTCCATATACACCACAGCACAACGGTGTATCGGAATGGAAGAACCGCACCCTATTAGATATGGTGCGCTCGATGATGAGCACTGCTGAGTTGCCTATTTCCTTTTGGGCTTATGTTCTTGAAACAGCAGCAAACCTATTGATCAAGTTCCATCTAAATCTGTACCTACCACACCATATGAGATATGGAGTGGGAAGAGACTATATCTTAAACGTGTTAAGATATGGGGTTGTCCGGCCTATATCAAAAGGCAAAATCCGGACAAACTCGAGGAACGATCAGTTCTTTGCAAGTTTGTGGGATATCCAAAGAATTCATATGGATGTTTTTTCTACCACAGTGAGGAACAACAGGTGTTTGTTGCTCAACATGCCACCTTTTTAAAAAAGGAATTTCTTGTAAAAGAAATTAGTGGAAAAGAGGTAGAGCTGGAAGAAGTTCCAGCAGCACAAACTACAACTGAAGATTTAGTGGAACCAGAGGATTCGATAGTTCCCAACGAACCCCAGCCTCTCCGCCGAACTAGTAGGATTCCTCATCCACCAGAGAGATACTACGGTTTTCTCATTGATAGTGGGAGCGAGGTTTGCATTATGGAAGATTATGACCCAACTAGCTTCGAGCAGGCCATCACGAGTGGGGACTCTGTGAAGTGGTTAGATGCAATGCGATCTGAGATAGAATCCATGTACACCAATAAAGTATGGACTTTGGAAGTTGCTCCTGAAGGGGTAAAGATCATTGGGAGCAAATGGATCTTTAAGAAGAAACTTGGTGTAGATGGAAAAGTTGAGACTTTCAAAGCTAGACTTGTTGCAAAAAGTTTTCGTCAACGACCAGATGTGGATTATGATGAAACCTTATCTCCAGTGGCTATGCTTAAGTCCATCCGGATCCTACTTGCCATCGCTGCATACCATGACTACGAAATCTGGCAAATGGATGTTAAAACCGCCTTTCTAAATGGTGATTTAGAAGAGTGCATGTACATGACTCAGCCAGAGGGCTTCGTAGACAGTGGGAGCAGCGGAAAGGTGTGCAAGCTGCTTAAATCCATCTATGGGTTGAAGCAGGCATCGCGGAGTTTGAACATCTGTTTTGATGTCATAGTCAAAGAGTTTGACTTCGTCAAAAATATAGATGAACCTTGTATATACAAGAAGATGGCAGAGAGTAAGGTTGTCTTCCTCGTATTATACATGGATGACATACTCTTGATAGGAAATGATGTTCCTATCCTGCACTCGGTCAAGCTCTTGTTATCACATAAATTCTTAATGAAAGATCTAGGTGATGCCTCCTACATCTTGGGGATTAAGATCTATAGAGATAGATCTAAACGGATACTGGGATTGTCCCAATCCAAGTACATTGACACCATACTAAAGAGGTTTAGTATGGAAGAATCCAAGCGTGGGAATTTACCCGCGATCTCTGGACTCACTCTCTGCAAAGAGATGTCTCCCAAGACTGATTTGGAGAGAGCTCGCATGCAAGGGATACCCTATGCTTCGGCAGTAGGCTCTATCATGTATGCGATGCTATGTACCAGATCCGATGTAGCATACTCACTAAGTGTAGTGAGTAGGTATCAAGAAGATCAAGGAGAGAGTCACTGAACAGCTGTGAAGAACATTCTCAAGTGCTTGAGAAGGACTAAAGAGATGTTCTTGGTGTATGGTAACGGAGAACTCCAAGTGGAGTACTTTACCGATTCGAGCTTCCAGAGTGATAAGGATGACTCTAAGTCGGTCTCAGGATTTGTCTTTACCCTCAATGGAGGGGCGGTTTGTTGGAAGAGTTCCAAACAGGAAACCGTGGTAGACTCGATGATGGAGGCTGAATACATCGCTGCCAACGATGCTGCCTAAGAAGCTGTCTGGATGAAGAAGTTCATAAACAAACTTGGAGTGGTTCCGTCTATCGAGCATCCAATACCTTTGTATTATGATAACAATGGAGCAGTGGCTTTGGCCAAGAATCCCAGGTCCCGTCAGAGATCCAGGCATATTCTAAGGCGGTATCACCTGATCCGGGAGATAATTGATCGCCGGGAGATCGAGGTCAGGAGAGTTGACACGAAGAACAACACAGGGGATCCACTCATGAAGGCCATACCCCAAATACAATTTGAGAGACTCTTCAGGATGTTGGGTATGAGATACTACAACAACCGGCCTTAGTGCAAGTGGAAGATTGTTAGTTATGTATATACCCTAGAGGCCATTATTGTACACATGATGTATATTATAGTGGATGCTTGGATATATATAGAGACTTGTATACCCTAGAGACTTTCTTGCTCGACATGATAGTATGTTATCTGGTTGCTCTTTGTCTTAACATATAGACTTGTATTGTGCTACTGTCTTACTCGCATATATTGATAAAGCCCTAAGGATGTGTACTTGACTACTAGAACTATGATGGAGATCATACTAGTGGGGACAGGGTAGTCCACAAGTACATCCTATAATTGTTCCTAGTCGAGGGTGTATCGAGACAGGGCATCGATACTCCAGAGTAGACTAGTGTATACGCTTCTTGACTCATGTGATGGGCGATGGATGATCTCACATCCATTGGTGTTTGACATTAAAGATCGTATACGGGTGCTCAGTGGAGACTGGGTACACTGAACGGACTCGCCGAGAACTCCTAATTGGTATTATACCTATCGCCAGATAGCAGCTCTCTGGTGACACTGGTACAGGTTAGTCTGTAGACCTGAGATCGTCATAGATTCTTGTGTAATTCCCACTGTGCTTTGATTTCTACCTTACCACGTTCAAGAGAACGTGCAAAACGATGGCTTTTGGGTATAGTCCCGAATCACATGGAGGCGATGAGCGATAGGAGGGGTTTCGTCTCTCCCGGTATTGGGGTTGATGTTGCGCTGTGCTCGATTGGCTATAACAGGAAGTCCCTGGCCAGGGCTGATATGAAGATCTACCGGTAAGTGTTATCAGTAGTTTCTCGACCCGTTATGAGCCTCACATCGACACGACTTATCGGTTAATGGGGTATGACGTTTATCACCCCTAGACTGGATATGCGACATTTCAGACGAAGAGACCGGATTGTACGGTAGTGTTACTGATTGGATTCACAGGAGTGTGAGCAGGCTTGCTTGTTGATCTTCTGATCGTTCAATACCCGGGTGGCCATTATGTTTAGCTGACCGCTGACGGCTTGTGGGTGACTGGTATGATCACCACCTACTGCCGGAGTATTGACAAGTCTTTAGAGTCCTACACAAAGGTTTCCTGGCTCAGGCGAAACGGAATAGGAGCACATATGTGATATGTGCGGGACCGAGATTGATACGCGTATGTGAGACCGTATTCTATTCTCGCGATATATGATATCGGCCGGTTATATGTGATATAGCCGGGTTATCGGATCAAGTGTTGATTCGATAAAATGATACATATTATATTAGTCGGTTATATGTGATATAGCCGGATTATTAAATCAAGTATTGATTTAATAATTTAATGTATAATTATATAATTGATATATTAAATTAAATTAACTAATATATGCTCACTCAAGTATTTATTTTTCTCACTTATTATACATTTAACATATATGTGATATATGTTTACTGTATAATTTTCTTTTGTTCACAAATTATATATGTGATATATAATATTGTGACATGTTAGGTTATACATGTAACTTGGGTGTATGAGAATCATACCATGCTATATGATAATGGTTAGGTTTTTATTTGTATTAAGTAATTCAAATAAACTTGGAATTAGTCATGGTTGAGCTTGGATGAAGCTTGTATAACCATTGACTAAGTCCACTTGTTTTGTTTTACCTAAGATATTTATTAACCTAACCCTAATTAATTAGCAATGGTTTATTCTCTACAAGAGTTAGCCATAACAATAACTCACCATGGTTGCATTTCTAATCTCAAGCTCATTATTCATTCATCTTCTTTCTTCATCTCCTTCAAGCTCTCTCTCTTTGATTTGAGGAGATAAAGAAAAATAGTGAGAAATTAAATTCTAAAGTGTCACGTCCCGAAAAGTACGGAACGCGACTGGCACTTAAATTACGAAACGTCTCAAGGCGTACGTAATCTAAGTAAGCCAAAACCCAGAAATCAAAACCAAAAAGAGCAATAGAGTGAAGGAAAACCAAGATTTATTGAAAGCGATTTAAATCAAATACGTCACATCAAGCTTTTTAAAAGCAACATCATTTTTCCGAAAATTTCGGCAGAGTCTCCTTTGTAAATACTGGCCCCAAACGGGTGCAAAAACAGGAATATATGCACAATATGAAATAAGGCATCCCCAAGCGGGAGCTAGCTCTTCGCACAATGCGGACTAAAAATCACACGCAATATAAATATCATCACTGTGCAAAATAAGTATATAAGGGCATAAAGCAATAATCATCATGTCGGCTCAAGTGAGCTCGACCCAGAGAAACAACATAAAAGTACAAGTCTCACCGTCTCATTTCTAAGTCGCTACTACAATAATACAAGTGGTAGATACGGTAGATGGAGTACACTAGATACAAAAATGATACAAGATAGCAACAAAATAACCCCGCAACCCAACTACGAGCAATGCAGCGAATCCAAGCAAAAAAGAGCAAAAGAGGAGGTGCGCCCGCCGCTACTGTGCTGATGGGTCGGACCTGCAAAACACTGTGGCACGACGGGGGTGAGTTGCCAACTCGTGAGTAATAAATAATATCTAATAAGGCAATCGTAAGTATGCACACAATTTCGTCACTGCCTACATATACTAATATGATGCGATGTAATAATATGTATGCAACATGAATGCAATAAATAACACGAGATTTGAATATAATTAACAAGGGAAATCTGTATTCTTATCTTATTAAACTTCTGTAATTTAGTTGTAGTTTCATCAATGAAATCAATATAAATCTGTGTCAAGCATCGACACAAAATATGGATATCTCAATTATCCCGGGCTCCGGAAATCCGGACTGGCCCAAAATATCTGATCTAGGGCTCCGGCAATCCAGACTGGCCCATATCATCATGACTCAAGACTACGTCGGTATCCTCCGGATATCTGCCGCGTCATAAATAACCGGTCGGTAGTGCTCCCCGCCGGGCTCAACGCCATCATCTGCGACCATCTTGTCCCGGAGTACCGCACCGGGTCCACCATGCACCCACAAATGGTTCTTCCTCCTCCTCGAATCGGGTGTATGATACTGCTCAAGCACCGAGAAATCTCATGGTGGACAATAGATGTATCATATCACGAGAAAACCGCAACTTACATTTTTTAAATGGTAATATGTTTTCGAATCCTTGCGGTTTCTCCAAATCCATAAATCTCATAAATACGGGAATCCTCGAGAAGAATCATGATACATGAATGTCTATGATATTAACAATATGCAATGCAATGCGGAAACTAGAAAGCTATGCATGAACAATGATGCAATAAGATATGTGCATGTGACTAGCAATCCTACATATCTATATTGATGAATTAAATATATCAATTGCAGGTTTATTAATCAATAATTGGCGCAAGTGATAAGATGCGGGTTTAACAAAGTTATAAAGTGTTCGTAGCATAGTAATTACCAAGGCGTGTGTGTCCCCATGAATAGTGCCCGTGCAACATAAACCAATGGTAATAGTGCGAGTGTCCTATGAGGTACTAGCACAGTATATATACATATGATAAACGATGCAATGTAACGGGATGATTAATTAGGAACTACGCATATAATTATAAGTACTAAACGAAATTCTAACTATCGGGCGTCTTGCGCCATCCAAATGATTTCCCCCGTAGATATGTACATCTACTCACCGGAACGCCTCCGCTAGTCTGATCCAATCACCGCCTTTCCTTTCCGCGCCACGTCCGATGTCTCCACGACCGATCCTAGAATTTACACAAAGCAACACACATAAGGCTAAAATCCTGCAACAACGCGATATCATGACCATACGAGAACTAGCGCCACAAGCTAAGCGCGTGTGCTCTCGAAATACCAGAACGTGTGTGCTAAACCCAGAAACTACCCCGATATGCTGTGATATACAGCAAACACTAAACTCAGACTCGGAGCGTACGTGTCGCGTAAGTCTTACTACACTAATAATAGGCAACTGATCCCAGATTTTACCTAGAGCAAAAACCAAGAAAACAAGCAAGACCAAACACCATAAAACACACACAGACACCTCTCTGCAAAGCACCAACCCCAAACTCCTCCAGGGGGCCGGCGAGCTCGGAAATAGAGGGAAAGTCGCCGGGTCTAGGGGGTGAAACGGGCTCGAATCACAACACAACACTCTAATTACCCTGTATAGTATTCTATATATGTTTGCGAACCCAGAAAATAACCATAGATATAGCAGATACCCCATATCCTAAAGCTTGATTTAAAACGTATTAAAAACACTAATTTGCGACATTAAGGTGTTTTAGTGCAACCAGGTGAAAAGACTTAGATTAAGCGACACTAACAACACTTAATTAACCTACTCAAGCCATAAAAACCCTAACTTAACCTAATCTCCACTTAAACCACAAAATTAGCACTAAAACTCACTTAAACACTAGTTTAAGCTAAATAAACTACAAGTTTAGCAAAAAGGAAATTAGGGTAAGCTTTATACCTCAAGTTGGTCCTATGAGGGTTCAAACTTGCTGACCTTACCTCAAGAACCAACAAGGAAGTGTTTTGGGGTGTTTAACAAGTGGTTTTGTGAAAAAAAGATGGATTTTTGATGGAGATTGGAGCTTAAATGAATGAAGACTAAGAAGAAGAAGAAGAAGAGTAAAGGGGAGGGGGCTGCAGGAGCTGATGCTGCTGCTGCTACAGAAAATGAGAGGGGGGGAGAGAGAGAGAGAGAGAGCCCCAAAAGTCAAGCCCCGTGCCTCATAAATACCCCCCCCCCCCCACCCATGCTTCCTTTTTCTCCTTTCTTTTCTATTTTCTTAAAATAGTTTTGTTTTTAAAAAGGGAAATGAGAACCAAGAAGGAATAAAAATGAAATACATGTTACATTATTAACATAGGGTAAATATTGTGTTGTGCATACTAACTAAAATTTTGCTTAGAAAATAACAGTTAAGAAAATTAATAATTAAGTGAAAAATAAATTAAATGATAATTAATAAAACACAATTATATATATAATTACATATTATCATAATTAAAAATAGATTTAGTCCAGTCTATGTGGAAATAGCTATTAACGGGGTTTTATGGAAAACACGTATATCGCTAATTAACGCGAAAATAACCTAAACGAATTTTCAAGGCGTTACAATCTTCCCTCCTTAAAGAAATTTGATCCCCAAATTTAAAAATTTAGCTATGCGTACCTTCGAAGAGATGGGGATATTTCTTCCTCATCTTGTCTGCGGTCTCCCAAGTGACCTCTTCGCTGCTCGGGCCACGCCAAAGGACCTTTATGGACGGTATAACCTTTGATCTCAATTTCTTCACCTGCCAATCCAGGATGACAACCGGCTGCTCTGCAAAAGAAAGGTCGCGCTCCAGCTGGACCGTCGGGTGCTGAATCGCATGAGAAGGGTCGTGAAGGTACTTGCGGAGCATCAAATCATGGAATATGGGGTGAACGTCTGGGAAACTGGGCGGAAGAGCCAACCGATACGCAACTGCACCAACACGCTCGAGGATTTCGAAGGGGCCCACATATCTGGGACTAAGTTTCACTTTCCTCCCAAATCTCATCACGCCCTTCATTGGGGAGACCCTCAAGAAAACATGATCGCCTACAGCAAACTTAAGTCTGCGCCGACGTCGGTCCGCATAAGATCTATGCCTGCTCTAGGCCGCTCTCATCCTATCATGAATCAACTGGATCTTTGCAGTCGTTTCCTGTACGATCTGCGGCCCCATAATACTGCTCTCGCTGAGCTCTGTCCAACAGACGGGCGATCGACATCTCCTCCCATATAGAACCTTGAAAGATGCCATTTGAATGGTCTCCTGGAAGCTGTTGTTGTAGGAGAACTCTATCAAGGACAAATGATGATCCCAGCTGCCATAAAAATCTAGAACGCACGCTCAGAGCATATCCTCAAGAGTTTGAATTGTCCGCTCTGACTGGCCGTCGGTCTGCGGATGAAATGCTGTGCTAAAACTCAATCGGGTGCCTAAAACCTCCTGAAGTCTCTGCCATAGTCGGCTGGTGAACTGGGTGCCTAGGTCGGACACTATACAAGATGGGACGCCTGCAATCATACAATCTCATCGATGTAAATCTGGGCATACTGAGCAAAACCAAAAGTGGTCTTCACTGGCAGAAAGTGAGCCGCTTTCGTCAATCGATCCACGATCATCCAAATAGAGTCATACCCTCGACTGGTCCTGGGTAGACCCACAATGAAGTCCATAGAAATCTGCTCCTATTTCCACTCCGGAATGGGCAAAGGCTGCAACTCTTCCGCTGGCTTCTGGTGCTCGGCCTTGACTTGCTGACAAGTCAGGCATCTCGATACGAAGTCGACGACGTCTCTCTTCATCCCTTCCCACCAGTAAATGTCTCTCAAATCGTGATACATCTTGGTGGAACCCGGATGAACACTGTATACCGATCGATGTGCCTCCTCAAGAATCTCACGCCTCAGTCCCTCAGAAGCTGGTATGCACAGTCTAGTCCCAAATCGTAGTATCTCCTGATCATCGATCACGAACTCGGAATCTCTACCCTGTCTAACCTGCGCCATGATCTTTGAACAACGGTTATCACTGTACTGTGCCTCATGGATACGTTCAAGCAATTATGGGCATGCACGCATATGCGCAAGCTATCCGCCGGTCGGAGTAAACTCGAACTGCACTCGGCCGTCGCATAGAATCTGCCAATCTGCCGGCGACTGCCTCTGAACTGCGCTCAAACAAGCTAAACTACCTCCGGGTCTCCGACTCAAGGCATCTGCTACTACATTCGCCTTTCCTGGATGATAAAGGATCTCGCAATCATAGTCCTTCACTAGCTCCATCCAACGGCGCTGTCTCAGATTCAGGTCGCGCTGCTGAAATATATACTTCAAGCTCTTGTGGTCCGTGAATATCTGGCACGACTCGCCGTATAGGTAATGTCTCCAGATCTTGAGTGGAAAGACCACCGCCGCCATCTCTAAATCGTGAGTAGGATAGTTCTGTTCGTGTTTCTTCAGCAGCCGAGAAGCATAAGCAACGACCTTATCATGCTTCATCAACACACAGCCTAGCCCCACTCGAGAAGCATCATAATAAACCATAAATCCGCCCGATCCCGAAAGCAATGATAAAACTGGCGCCGTAGTCAAACGAGTCTGCAACTGCTGGAAGCATGCTCGCATGCCTCGGTCCAAACAAAAGGAACTCCCTTCCGGGTCAGCCCGGTCAACGGTGCAGCAATGCGGGAGAAGTCCTGAACAAAACGTCGATAGTAGCCGGCCAAGCCTAGAAAGCTGTGGATCTCTGTAACTGATGCCGGTCTGGGCCAATGCTGAACGGCCTCGATCTTCTTCGGGTCCACACGCATACCATCTCTCGTAACCATGTGACCCAAGAAATCAACGCTGTCAAGACAGAATGCGCACTTGGAGAATTTCGCGAACAACTGGTGCTCTCTCAAAGTATGCAATGCGATCCGCAAGTGCTGCTCGTGCTCCTCTCGGCTCCGGGAATATACTTGGATGTCGTCAATGAATACGATGATGAACTGGTCAAGATACGGCCTGAAAATGCGGTTCATCAAGTCCATAAACGCTGCTGGGGCGTTGGTGAGTCCGAACGACATCACCCAAAACTCGTAGTGTCCGTAACGCGTGTGAAAAGCGATCTTCGGAATATCATCCTGTCGTACCCGCAACTGATGGTAGCCTGATCGCAAGTCGATCTTCGAGAAGTGTCCCTTATCCTGGAGCTGGTCGAACAAATCATCGATACGCGGTAAAGGATATCTATTCCGCACTATCACCCGGTTCAGCTGACAGTAATCAATGCACAAACGCAAACTGCCGTCCTTCTTTTTGACAAACAGAACAGGAGCACCCCAAGGAGATACACTCGGTCGAATAAGCCCTTTATCTAACAAATCCTGCAACTGATCCTTCAGCTCTCTAAGCTCTGCCCGGGCCATCCGATAAGACGGTATGGAAATAAGCCCCGTGCCGGGGATCAAGTCAATGCAGGACACAATATCGCGCTCAGGCGGTAGACCAGGCAGTTCGTTAGGGAAGACATCAGGAAACTCACAAATAATCGGGACTTGGTCCAACGGGACCTCTGCAGCTCTAGTATCACAAACATATGCAAAGAATCCCTGACATCCCTTCCTCAAGAGAAATCAAGCTGGGAAGGGTGACGCTACGGTCTCCCTGAATAACAAGAACTGGATCTCCCGGCAAACTAAAACTGACTGCCTTTTCACGGCAGTCCACGGATGCATAACAAGTGGCTAGCCAGTCCATGCCCAGAAGAACATCTAAATACAACATATCGAGGAGAATCAAATCAACCGAAGAATCTCTCTCCCCGATACGAACAGAACACCATCGAAAAACAAATCGAGCGACAAACGACTCGCCTACCGGAGTAACAACAATAAGCGGCTGATCTAACGACGACGACTCTCTACCCAACCTCGGTGCGAAGTGTGTAGATACATACGAATGTGTGGAACTTGGGTCGAATAATACTCGTGCGTCGAAAGAACATACTTGGAAGGTACCTGTCACAACGGCATTGGATGCCTGCGCATCCTGCGGAGTCAAAGCGAACACTCGGGCATGTCCCCCACCAATAGCTGGTTGTCCTCTGCCTCGGCCTCTGCCTCCTCATCCTCTCTGGAGGAACGCCACGTCCACGGCCTCTGAGAACGTCTTCCTGGCGTGGAGCACCACCAGGGGTAGGAAGTAGAGCTCTCTGAGTAGGGGGTGAGGGTGGAAGTGTCACATAAGGAACTGTCGGCTCACCCTGGTGCCTCGTGGTACAATTCTTGAAAAGGTAACCTGGACTCCCACACCAATAACATACTGGCGGTGGCCGCTGACCTGGTGAATAGGAACTGAACAATTGGCCTCACGCCATGCCTCAACCATCACCACGGCCTGGAAAGAATCCGCTACGACCTCTGCCTTCCATGCCTCTGCCAAGCTGTACTGGAGCTGGTATATCTGTATGAATCCTCTTCGGTCCTGAAACGACCGAAGTCTCCGAAATGCGCTCCTCCAAAAGTAAGGCTGCATCTATCGCGGATGCATAGGTGTCAAAGTGCTGGGTGCCAATAGCAAGAAATAGCTGCGTGTCTAACCCACGTACGAACCTCTTCATGCGTTTCTCTTCGGTGTCCACCAGGTAAGGAGCATATCGGGACAACTAAGTAAACTGGATATCATACGCGGACACTGTCATCCCTGGAGTCTTGCGCAAAACCTCAAAACTGTGGGCTCGAGCATCACGGACGCTCTCTGGAAGGAAACGGGCAAGAAACACCGCTGTAAACTCGTCCCACGTCATAGGAGGTAGACTTGTAGCTCGGCCTCTCTCGACTTAGTTGCACCACGTCTGAGCAAGGACCTCCAGACGAAAACTTGCAAGCTCCACCCATCTATCATCAGAACATCTCAATGAACGGAAAATCCTAGCCAACTTGTCGAGGAATGTCTGCAGATCCTCCGCTGCATCTATGCCAGTAAAGACTGGAGGTCTCAACCTCATAAACTCCTGCAATGATACGGGAATGGTCTCGGTAGTAGCAGGAACAAATGTCTGGGCAGCAGGTACTATCGTGGTCTGTGCAGTGGTAGGTACATCCTCAGATCTCTGTGCCCGACTGGCCTCAACTAAGGATCCCATCATCTGACGTAACTCCTGCATACCTGACTCTAGCCTGTCAATGCGGCCTAGGCAAGGCAGATCAATCTATTCCTGAGGGGTAGGCATACCGTCCTGATTGGTCCTCTTCTCGGACGAACCCACTCGAATCTTATCTCTGGCGGCAGCCCTCTGAGCCCTCGTAGCCTTCGGCGGCATAGTGGCTGGTACAAGAAACAGGATAAGAACCGTGCAATAGTATCATAGGATATAAAGAATCGAAGAAGGAATTGCAAGTAATTTATATCGTAAGGTCACTCAGGCGGAGTACCGTATCGTAAGTATGCCGCGGAACATACACACGCTACATCACTCTGTTTAAGTTACCTACTCCATCTACCAAGGGTCATCCTACACTCAGAAAGGTAAAACCTAATGCTCTGATACCAATTTTGTCACGATCCGAAAAGTACGGAACGTGACTGGCACTTAAATTACGAAACGTTTCGAGGCGTACGTAATCTAAGTAAGACAAAACCCAGAAATCAAAACCAAAAAGAGCAGTAGAGTGAAGGAAAACCAAGATTTATTGAAAGCGATTTAAATCAAATACGTCACATCAAGCTTTTTAAAAGCAACATCATTTTTCCGAAAATTTCGGCAGAGACTCCTTTGTAAATACTGGACCTAAACGGATACAAAAATAGGATTATATGCACAATATGAAATAAGGCATCCCCAAGCGGGAGCTAGCTCTTCGCCCAAGGCGGAATCAAAATCACACGCAATATAAATATCATCACTGTGCAAAATAAGCATATAAGGGCATAAAGCAATAAGCATCATGTCGGCTCAAATGAGCTCGACCCAGAGAAACAGCATAAAAGTACAAGTCTTACTGTCTCATTTCTAAGTTGCTACTACAATAATACAAGTGGTAGATACGGTAGATGGAGTACATTAGATACAAAAATGATACAAGGTGGCAACAAAATAACCCCGCAACCCACCTAAGAGCAATGCTGTGAATCCAAGCAAAAAGGAGCAAAAGAGGAGGTGCGCCCGCAACTACTGCGCTGACAGGTCGGACCTGCAAAACACTGTGGCACGACGGGGATGAGTTACCAACTCGTGGGTAATATGTAACATCTAATAAGGCTATCGTAAGTATGCACACAATTTCGTTACAGCCTACATATACTAATATGATGCGATGTAATAATATGTATGCAACATGAATGCAATAAATAACACGAGATTTGAATATAATTAACATGGGAAATCTGTATTTTTATCTTATTAAACTTCTGTAATTTAGCTGTAGTTTCATCAATGAAATCAATATAAATCGGTGTCAAGCATCGACACTAAATATGGATATCTCAATTATCCCAGGCTCCGGCAATCCGGACTAGCCCAAAATATCTGATCTAGGGCTCCGGCAATCTGGACTGGCCCATATCATTATAACTCAAGACTACATCGGTATCCTCCGGATATCCGCCGCGTCACAAATAACCGGTCAGTAGTGCTCCCCTTCCGGGATCAACGCCATCATCTGCGACCATCTTGTCCCGGAGTACTGCACCGGATCCACCATGCACCCACAAACGGTTCCTCCTCCTCCTCCAATCGGGTGTATGATACTGCTCAAGTACCGAGAAATCTCATGGTGGACAATAGATGCATCATATCATAAGAAAACCGCAACTTACATTTTTAAAATAGTAATATGTTTTCAAATCCTTGCGGTTTCTCCAAATCCATAAATCTCATAAATACAAGAATCCTCGAGAAGAATCATGATACATGAATGTCTATGATATTAACAATATGCAATGCAATGCAGAAACTAGAAAGCTATGCATGAACAATGATGCAATAAGATATGTGCATGTGACTAGCAATCCTACATATCCATATTGATGAATTAAATATATCAATTGCAGATTTATTAATCAATAATTGGCGCAAGTGATAAGATGCGGGTTTAACAAAGTTATAAAGTGTTCGTGGCATAGCAATTACCAAGGCGTGTGTGTCCCCATGAATAGTGCACGTACAACATAAACCAATGGTAATATTGCGAGTGTCCTATGAGGTACTAGCACAGTATATATACATATGATAAACGATGCAATGCAACGAGATGATTAATTAGGAACTACGCATATAATTATAAGTACTAATCGAAATTCTAACTATCGGGCGTCTTGCGCCATCTAAACGATTTCCCCCATAAATGTGTACAACTACTCACCGGAACGCCTCCGTTAGTCTGATCCAATCACCGCCTTTCCTTTCCGCGCAGCGTCCGATGTCTCCGTGACCGATCCTAGAATTTACACAAAGCAACACACATAAGGCTAAAATCCTGCAAAAACGCAATATCAAGACCATACGAGAACTAGAGTCACAAGCTAAGCGTGTGTGCTCTCGAATTACCAGAACGTGTATGCTAAACCCAGAAACTACCCCGATATGCTGTGACATACAGCAAAAAATAAACTCAGACTCGGAGCGTACGTGTCGCGTAAGTCCTACTACACTAATAATAGGCAACTGGTCCCAGATTTTACCTGGAGCAAAAACCAAGAAAACAAGCAAGACCAAACACCATAAAACACACACAGACACCTCTCTGCAAAGCACCAACCCCAAACTCCTCCAGGGGGCCGGCGAGCTCGGAAATAGAGGGAAAGTCGTCGGGTCTAAGGGGTGAAACGGGCTCGAATCACAACACAACACTCTAATTACCCTGTATAGTACTCTGTATATGTTTGCGAACCCAGAAAATAACCACAGATATAGCAGATACCCAGTATCTTAAAGCTTGATTTAAAACGTATTAAAAACACTAATTTGCGACATTAAGGTGTTTTAGTGTAACCAGGTGAAAAGACTTGGATTAATCGACACTAACAACACTTAATTAACCTACTTAAGCCATAAAAACCCTAAATTAACCTAATCTCCACTTAAACCACAAAATTAGCACTAAAACTCACTTAAACACTAGTTTAAGCTAAATAAACTACAATTTTAGCAAAAAGGAAATTAGGGTAAGCGAAAAGTCAAAGGCAAAGTCGACATTTTAAGTTATACCTCAAGTTGGTCCTAGAAGGGTTCAAACTTGCTGACCTTGCCTCAAGCACCAACAAGGAAGTGTTTTGGGGTGTTTAACAAGAGGTTTTATGAAGAAAAGATGGATTTTTGATGGAGATCGGAGCTTGAATGAATGAATGAATGAATGAAGAAGAAGAAGAAGAAGAAGAGGAAAGGGGAAGGGGCTGTAGGAGCTGCTGCTGCTGCTGCAGGAAATGAGAGGGGGAGAGAGAGAGCCCCAAAAGTCAAGCCCCATGCCTCATAAATACCGCCCCATGCTTCCTTTTTCTCCTTTCTTTTCTATTTTCTTAAAATAGTTTTGTTTTTAAAAAGGGAAATGAGAACCAAGAGGGAATAAAAATGAAATACATATTATATTATTAACCTAGGGTAAATATTGGGTTGTGCATACTAACTAAAATTTTGCTTAGAAAATAATAGTTAAGAAAATTAATAATTAAGTGAACAATAAATTAAATGATAATTAATAAAACACAATTATATATATAATTACATATTATCACAATTAAAAATAGATTTAGTCCAGTCTATGTGAAAATAGCTATTAACGGGGTTTTATGGAAAACACGCATATCGCTAATTAACGCGAAAATAACCTAAACGAATTTTCAAGGCGTTACATAAAGTGAGCAAAATTCCTACTTCATCATCCTCTTCTAAACTAGCCATTTAGATTAGGGTGTTAGCTTCACTAATTCCATATTAGTGAAGTGATAGCTTGAATCCGTGTTTTCTCGACGTAGATCATCTTGGATTTTGAAGACTTCAAGCAAGCATGCTTCATTCACCTTGTGGAGCCACTCAAAAGTCCGGGAGTTCGATGATCGCAGCGAAGGGACCACTACAAGGAGCTATAGAAGTGAAGGAACGGACTGCAAAGGTTGTAATCCATACTCACTTAGATATAAAGTTGTTTACATTTAGTTTCCGTATGATTCTCTAGTTAAACATCCTTGGTTAGGGTTCTTTTAGCATGGCAAAATTTTAATTTGGCATGGACGATGCCACTTGAAACCTAGCTGTCGTGCTTAGGAACCCTACAGATAGAACTCTTTGGTCGATTTCTATTGCGTATATACTTTTTTAGAGTGTAGAGATACCTAAAGAAATATATGTTAAATAAATAAATACGGGCATACAGGACAACAATAATTTTAAAAATTTTGCGAAATGCAAAATTCCACGTACCTTTCGACGGGATACATCCATCGATATTGTATCGGTCCGGCTAACTTAGCCTCAGTTGCAAGATGAACCGTCAGGTGTACTATGATATCGAAGAATGACGATGGGAAAATATGCTCAAACTTGCAAAGTATACACGAAATAGAATTTTCTAGTTTCTCCAGCGTCACAACATCCAGTGTTTTAGCGTATAATTCTCTAAAAAAACAACATAGGTCATTGATTATTAGACCAACCGAGTCGGGAAGGAAAGTCCTGAGGGCTAATGGGAGAAAGTGCTCTATAATAACATGGTGATCATGACTTTTCAGCCCATCGATCTTGCCTTTCACAATTTTTATCTTCTTGCTAAATGATCCTGAGAAATTTGTGGGAACTTTCAAATCATGCAACACCTGCAGGAATCTTGTCTTCTCCGGTTGTGACATATAATACGCGGTATTGGGAAGTACAAACTTGCCTGGTTTACCCGGTATCGATTTATAATGCAATTCACTTCTAATTTCCCAGTCCTGTAGATCCATCCAAGCATGGAGGTTGTATTTCGATTTCCCGTCTTTACATAGAAGCAAGTTGAGTATGTACTCAGATACTCCCTTCTCTATGTGCATGACGTCCAGACAATGACGCACTAAATTTGTTGACCAGTACGGAAGCTCGAAGAAAATGCTTAATTTGTTCTAGAATGGTGGTCCAAGAAGCTCCTGATGACCATCAAAATGAACAGCGTCTAATCTGTAGGGATGGTCTAGAGGCAGGAAACTTCGATGGCCGCAATAACAAATCTTCCTGCTAAAATTCAAGAATTTTAATGTTGTATGTTGATGACAATAAGGACATGCTTTGTAACCACGTACGGACCAAACTGATAGCATTCCATACGCAGGAAAGTCATTAATTGTACACATTAAAGCTGCACGCAATATGAAGGTTGTATTTGTGTTTGCATCATAAGTCTCTACACCATCAATGAATAAAGATTTTAACTCATCGATCAGAGGTCGGAGATAGACGTCAATATTGTTTTCCGGTAAGTTTGGTCCGTCAATAAGAAGAGGCATCATAAAATATGATTGATCCATATCCAACCAAGGCGATAGATTATAAACTATCATTACAATGGACCATGTGTTGTGTCTTCCAGCCGTATAGTTGAATGGACAGAAGCCATCACTAGCGAGTCCGAGCCTGACATTGCGATGATCGCTACTGAATATTTCGTGCCTCCTATTGAAATCCTTCCATGCCGGTGAATCTCTTGGATGACTCATTTTTCCATCTTCACTTTGAGGAGCACGGTGATGCCAAATCATTGCCTCGGTTGTTTTCTTGCACCTGAATAGCCTCTGCAACCTCTGTGTTACGGAAAAATATCGTGCTATCTTGACAGGTATATCGGGCTTCTTATCAGAATCCTTCGGCTTATACCTGGCCTCTCCGCATGTTGGACACTCTTTCAAATCTGAATTCTCTTTTCGGTACAACACGCAATTTTTAGGATATGCTTGAATCTTCTCACACTTCAGACCCAAATCAAACATCATCTTCTGGGCTCCGTACCAGCTGTCGGGCACGTTATTTCCCGGGAGCATAGAATCTTTCAAGAACGAAAGAAGTATTGTGAATGACTTGTTGCTCCATCCATTTAGGCACTTAATCTGAAAAAGTTGGACGAACCATAAGAGGATGGAATACTTTGCATTCTCATAAATTGGTTTTCTAGCATCATTCATGAACTTTTCATACTTATCCGCACGCGGTCCTTGACCGGAAGGAATGTCATCTTCGGTACGAATAGATTCATCTAGGGCAGGCTCTACCATATCCTTCATTTCTTCTCCTGAAAAGAAATTACCGTCTTCTTCTTCTGCCGCATTACCATCTTTTCCTTCAATTTCTGTCGCATTATTGTCTTCTTCTCTTTCCCCGTGATATAGCCAAGTTGTATAAAGTCTAGTAAAACCATATTTAACGATATGAAGCTCTGCGAATTCTACCTTCTGCCAGTACTTATTCCCACATCTATCGCACGGGCAGAGAATCTTCTCTAACACGATCTTATTATGTGAGTGTGCAAATTCAATGAAAGCAGCAACACCTGCGACAAACTTAGGTTGCATACGTTGTTGCCAATCCATATACATCCAGTCCTTAACTCTGATGTACTCATGGACCATATTAGACTGTATAACATATAAATTGTAGGCTATGATGACTATATTGAGAAATCTAAGAATGGGATGGTTACTGATAAAGGAGAAAATCCGTATATGTGCTTTGTGTGTGCGTTTGTCTTTGAAAAGAATAAATTATCGATAAACAAAGTTAGATTTGAGGATACCCAAGTATGAGATGTATTCTATATATGGGTGTTTCAATTTATGATTTCGGTTAAGTTTAGTGTTGTTAGTGTGTATGTACTGTGTGTGCGTTTGTTGTGTATTCATGTTGTATGTGTGTGTTTCGGCTGCCGGGGGTAAGGCTTCTGTCCCATTAAGAATGTATAGAGCATACACCCATTCGCTTGTACTTTCAACCGTTTCGAGTAAATTTCGGCAGCACCTCCCAGCTGTTCTCTGAGTACACTGTAATAGAATAGATAATCATTTCAAAGCTGTGAAAAAACGTTGAAATGAACATCTAATCTATCTTTGTACACGGAGAACCAGTGGAAAAATACCGACGAAATAACTCAAAACGAATGAAAACACAAGTGTATGCAGGTGTTTGCTTTATACATTCCAAACTTTTCCATACAGAACAAATCTATCGGTTATCTGTCACGACCAGAAAATATTGTTCGTGACCGGCACTTAAACCACGCAACGTCTAAAGGCGTAACGTAATTCAAGTAAGCCGAAGCCCAGAAATCTAAACCTTTTTAAGAAAATAAAAGAGGTGAAGTTTTGAAAATAAAAGTATGATGAAATCAAACGTTTTCCAAAATGTATAAATAATGGAACATGAAAATGCAAGTGGATTATACTAATTGAAAACATGTTTCGTCTTTTAAAATTTTGGGCAGCACCTCTTTTGTATATTTTGATCCAAAACCACATATACATGATAATATAAAAGGCATCCCCAAGCGGGAGCTAACTCTTTACCAATCGGCGGAATCACAACCACGCAAGTCATAATATAAGTATACGACGCCCAACAGCGAAGATCAACACAAAGAAAAATGTAAAGCAAGACATCAAACCCACCAAGCGAACATATAACCCATCGCTCAAGTCTCGCAACTATAAGTCTTGCTAAGTCTTACTACATATACAAATACTAGTTTCTATTTGATGGAGTTAACTAGATACAACGGGAATAATAATACAATAATGACATGATCCAATATGTACCACCTACCAAAGAAAAACACCCGAATGCAAGTTGTGTGCCAGTGATGCCGCTACTGATCCATGCGGTCAACCTGCAAGAACTGTGGCACAACGGGGGTGGGTTGCCAACTCGTGAGTAGAAAATATTATCAGGTAGAAATCGAATAAAACAACGATTCCTATGTCAACTATATCATAAAGGTAATACTATGATATTTAGGGTGACCGTATCTGCATATGTGCCAACAATATACTCAATGCCTATATGCATGTGGATATTATCGAACCATATAATCAATGCCTGTATGTATGTGGATCTTATCCACGTGTCCGCCAATAACACAATAACATCATGCATGTAAATATCATGAAAGCATATGCATGTAAATGTGAGGATATAAATCAACGTGTGTCCATCAATGACACATCAAAATCATGGAACCTGAGTGTCCGACATCGATACTCGAAATATCATGAAACACGTGTCCACATCGACACATAAATCCTCATATCTCGGGCTCCGTCAGTCCGGATCGGCCCACGGGCTCCGTCTGTCCGGATCGGCCCTCGGACTCCGGTAGAACGGATTGGCCCATATCCATCTCTCGACTCCGGTCGGTATCCTCCGGATAACCGCCAGGTCCAACCAATCACCGGTAGGTAGTAGTCCCTCTGCCAGGCTCATCGTCTATTGCGCGATATCCCTTTCTTGCCCCGGGGTACCATACCGGGTCCACCATGAACCCACAAACGGATCATCCAACTCCTCGAATCGGGTTTCACATATCACACGTCTCATAACTGAGAAAACGCATGGTGGACGTCTCGAAATATCATATCAAGAGAAACCGGTTTTTTAAAACAATACATACTTTCTTTTGAAATAACCACGGTTCTCAAATCCAGAAATCGCATAAAAACAGCATATCTCAATGCGTATAATCATAAAGCATGATGTATGCAACATATAACAGAATGTAAGTATATCCGTATATCATGCAACATGGAACAGTGATGTGAGCATGGGCATATCATCATAATGTGAGCATAGCAATATAATAGCATGATGTAGCAGTTCTACTATGTGAGTGACATAACAATTATCGATGATGAAGTGTGTGAGCCAGCCAATCTGTGTAAGTGTAACATACGCATCATCGATAATGGTGTAGGTGTACTAGCACAGGTATATATAATGCAATGAGAATGACATGAACGTGGCATAAGGTTCATCGTACGCGAAATGCTAACAGGCATACGTATCTACAATATATCCGAGTCAGTGAATCTATCCATTGGCATCCAGCCTCACAACATCACGTACGGTATAATCCATCGTACGGCATCCTCTAGTCAAGGGTACGGATCAATCATCATAAAACTCATCACGTACGGTAAATCATTGTACGGCGGCATTAAACCATTAGGTATCCTATCAACCTATATGACAATAAGGGTACGGACCTAACGTCTCGTACGGCATATCACTCATGATTCACAACATTGTATATATCTATATGCCTATATCCCAGGTCGCATCCATAACAATCCCATATCAGGGGACCGGCAAAAGGTAGCAATCATCTCTTATCGACTCGCATCCGTATACCAACATATCAATCAAGTCATCATACCATATCGTATATTCTTTTCATCACATTAAGTCATCTTATATCAAGTCAATTTTATATATACATTCTACCTTATTAATCTCGTGCCATGCTACTCTAAATCTCCTACTTATTCTTGTGCACTACCTATCTATATATCGTGATTCACATTCACTTTTCATATTCTTATATATGTATCAATCCGAGACATCATTTCTTTCATATCATATCACACTAAACCTTTAATCACATCCATAGGTTCCTAGAATAGGTTTCTACGACTGTATTCTATAGATCGGTCTCTATTCATAATTTGCGGGGGTGCTATATGCCATCCACCCGATTTCCCCCGTAGATATAAATCTACTCACCTGCAGAACTCCTTCTTCAGCCGTAGTCGATATACTTCGTCGTCTCGGAATCCACATGAAGGTGCCTACAATAAATACATAATCGCAATTCTTATTCAAATCAAATCCGGAAAACCAATACGGCACACGATGCGCTCATAGGTTAGAACCTATAGCCTACTCATGCAAAACAATCAAACAACCCTTGTTGTTGATGTACAAACGCCCAACAACCAAATACAAATCTAAACATCAAAACCAAGCATTCAAAACTCGGAAAACATAGCCAAAAACACCCCATTATGCTCCCAGATTTATCTCAGGTTAAATTGGGACTAAACTAGCAATGCAGTAGGGTAGTATATGGGATAAGTGAGCTACAGAACCAATTCCAGCACCAAACACCACAATGGGGCCGGCCACATGCCCTATAAAACCGTCCAGCTCGACCAAAACTGCTCCGTTATGACTCTTCTTCTCAGGGTGGTCTCCTATTGGTCTAACTAGGTCTCTAGTGTTGCTGGTTTTTCTCAGAAACTTCCCGGGTTGCTCCAGATTCCATGTAGGCCAAGACAACTTCACAAAACCGACACGGGAAATTTCCTAAGTCCGTATTTTGGTTTCTAATTCGAGTCTTCGCCAGTAAAACAGCACTAAGGGTCTTGTAAACAGCCACTAACATCACAAATCCACACAAACATCCAAACCCTTCTCTTGAAATTTTCCAAACATCACTAATCTAACAAGTTTAACTCTAAACTTAAGTAGGATGCTAGGAAACTTAAAACTAAAGTAAGTGAAAGGAATTATACCTCATTTGAGCAACTCATGAAAAAACCTAGCTTCCCAAAGTCTCCAAAATCCAATATTGATGGGTCCAAAGTGTTGAGAATGAGGTGGGGATCAATTTTAATGAAGAGGGTGTAGGGTTTTGGTGAAAAAATGGAGGTGATTCTTGAGGGTGAAGGTGGAGGGAAGCTTGAGGGTGATGGAGATGAAGAAACAAAGGGGAGGAAAATAATGGGCAGCCCTCTCTCTCTCTTTCTTATTCTCACCATCTCACACTCATGTCTCATTCTCTCTCTCTCCAATCATTCTCTTTTTAACCATGCTCTCTTTTTCTCAGTAATACACATAATACCCATAAAACAACACAAATACAACAACATACAACAAAATACAGCATGACATGGTGCACTAGCCATGGAAAAATGTAGAAACACGGATTTGGCTTAATCGCGATTAGTAGTGCACTAATCGGGTTTAATTTTAAACTGCATATAATTAATTATAAAAATGTCAAATCCAATAAATATATTTTTAAATGAATAAATCATTTTAATCTCCAATTATTTCACAAATATTGGTATATATTTATACCATTTTACGAAAAACCCCAATTTCGCAAATCGGGTAGTTTTCGCGAAATATATTATTTTAATATTAAATTCCAAAAACAATATTTTATATTTTCTGAAATATTACAATATCATACGATTGAATTTTCTCGTCACATAGACTAAACGATGGTTGTTAGTACCGAACTATACCGTCTGATATTTAACAACCTTCGTATAGTTCTATATCACGACGAATATCGAACGTATGTTAACCGATAGACGGGGACTAAGTCGCGCTTTGATTTTCATGTATTGATAAGAATATGAAAATTTCATATTATCATCGAGTATCATATAATGGTTTTAACTTGAACATTTAACTTGAATAGGTTTTACGTTTACGTTTCGTTATTAAGGGTTCGAAGTTTTTAGTTTAGGGTAAATTTTTTTGGCGTTTACAGTAAAGTTGTATGTTTATGTTATCATCGAGTATCCTACTGAATGAACTAATGCACCCTAAATCCTAACCCTAAGAAACCCAAATTAACCTAATTAACCCCAATTAACCATAATCATTACCCTAACACAAATTATCCTTAATTAACCCAAACTTAACCCAATTTACCCAAATTAACCTAATCAACACCCTAACCCTTTCAAATTATCACTAATTAACCTAATTAACCCTATCTATTTTACGTAATTAACCCTAGCCTCTAACCCTAACCCTGAACCAAACCCTAACCCTAACCATACACTGAACCCTAACGCTAACCCTAACTCTAACCCTAACCATGTAAGTCGATGTACAACACCCCACGACTTGCGGGGAGGCGGAAAAATGAAAAACGATCTTGTTCTTTGCTTAAACATCGACTAACCGCATGAATCGAAACTAAACGATAACTAACATCAAACATAGAAGTTCTAAACTACTATGTAAAGGGATTATACCTAAAGAACCGTGTCCTTCGTCTTTACGAACTCCACCTCCTCCTCGGCCTTCTCCAAGTAGTAGACGATCCACCACGAGAGCTTAACTCCAAGCTTTGCCTCTAAACTTGAGGCAACTAGGTATCTTTAAGTGCTAATCAAAGTACCTAGATGAAATAGAGTATGGTTATGGATTAAGTAGTCTAACTAATCCTTATACTCAACACATGAGAGGGGAGGATTAGGATTTGAAGAGGGAGAGCTTGAGGAGAGAGAAGATGAACATAATAATGAAGTGAGAATAATGAGTTATGATAATATATATCAAGCATTTATTTTAATCAAGAAAAGAAAAATAAATCAATTTAACAACCATGCTTGATAATATCTAGTGATGATTCATCTTCACGAGTCATTAAGCATTTATGATGCATTAATGACATGGATGAATCATCCATATGACTCACTAATCACATCCATTGTATATGCCACCTAAACCTTCTTAGTCACCACCTTCTAGAAGCTTCTCGCGCAATTACGAGAACGCCCCTCCTTTCCGCAAAAATACGGAAAAACTTTAGACTGTATAAATCCAATAACCGGATACCAGTAACTGGCTTAAACCAAAGCCGACTGGTAAAAACTGTCCGAAAGACGTACGTGTGTAAACACACGTACGCGTCCGAACCCTTTGTCGTAAAACCATACGACCTCTATATCGTTTCGCCTGGAGTAGGGAAACTCTCTGTGTGGGACTCTAGAGACTCGACTACTACGCTGGCAGTGGGTTTAACCACAGACCGCAAGCAGCACTAGCTGTACGTAATGGTCCCCAGGTAGATGTCGATAAGAAGGCCGATGAGGAAACCCATCCGAACTCCTACTGAGTCTGATGTGACAATCTCTATACAGTCCGGTCCGTTCGTCTAAGACTATCGCATATCGGGCCTAGGGGGGCGGCAAGCGTCAGTCCCCTAATAGCGATATAAGTCGTGTTGGAGGGAAGCCCATTACACCCTGAGAAACTACTGGAACCTACCAGCAAATCTCGCTTGCCCTGGCCAGGGACTTTGCGTAATGGCTCTCTGACACAGCGCGATATCAACTCCCAATACCGGGAGAGACGAATACTATCTAACCGCCACTGCCTCCAAGTGCTCGGGACTGCACCCAACTGCTATCTGTTTGCACGACTCCTTTGAGCCGTGGTAGGGTAGCAATCTAAGAATAGTGGGACACACTCGAGGCGAAGTAGCAGTATCAAGTCTGCGGACTATACTGTACTCATGTCACCTGGGAACTGTTCACTGACGACTGGTATAAAACCAACCAACAGTTCCCTGTGAGTCCTGTCCGGTGTACCCGTAACCTAACGAGCACCTGTATACTATCTCCAGTACGACGTACTGACGGCTGTGGGACAGACCATCTCCCCAACTGGGATGAGAAGCGTACACACTAGTCTACTCCGGAGTATCGATGCTCTGTTTCGATAATCCAACGACTAGGGACCTGAATAAGAATGTGCTTGTAGACTACCCAGCCCCCACTAGTGTGACTGCCATCACAACGCTGGTAGTCAAGTAAGATCCTAAGAGCTCTATCAATACGTATACTCACATATTAAGATAGAAAAACCAAGTAGCATACTACCATGTTTAGCAAGACTGTTATATACATGTGAATATCCCAAGCTTCCATTAAGTAATATACAAACTAGTATGATACAATAATGGCCCCTAGGGCATATACACTAACAAACCATACACTGAACCCAAACCCTAGCCCTAGCCCAAGTCTAACCCTAACCCCAACTAATTAATCCTAAACTTAACCCTAACTAAACCGCACCCTAAACCTAACCCAAACCCTAACCGAACCCTGAACCCTAACCCTAGCCCAAGTAGCAACCCAATAATCAACAAAAACAGAAATAAATGCATAATTAAATGTAAAAATATGAAATTTACTAACCTGTAGGCCGACGATGGAGGAGACCGGAAATGGTCGATGACGCAATCAGCGACGAGAGTTTCGGACATCGATGAGGAAGTCGACGTTGATGTCGGGGACGAAGAGACGCGCGCGGGAGTGCGGTGGCGACGACGCGCGAGCGGTGGCGACGACGCGCGCGCGGGAGAGTGAGAGCGAGGAAGTTGTGGGAAAGAGGAAATTTCTGGGCCTTTTTTTTAATAAAATAACCCATATAATGCCCCTACGGATGAATCTGTAGGGCCTTCATTTGCGGCTCTATAGGACCAAATAACAAATTGCGTTTTAATATTTTTAAATTAAAATGTAGGGCACCGTAAGGACAACCATAAAGACCTATGGATTAATCCGTAGGGGCAATAAAAGGTTGTCCCTATGGATACTTTTATCCGTAGAGGCAACCCCTTATTGTAGAAGTGTTAGCGACCGTTGGTGGGGTATTAGCGGCCGTTTAGCACTGTCGCTAATACGTACAGTATCGAGTAGTGAAATAAGTTGCCAGGGATTATTTCATATGATGAACAACTGTGATGATTTTTTTTTATAGGTTTTAAGGGTATTTTTTTAATTTACACCCCTCAAACATTCATATTTCTAAAAAGCAAACCCTGAACTTTAAAAAGAAAAATACAATCCGCTAAATTTATGTTGATTAATGTGTTTCTTTTGTTTAACTTGGGTTAAAGACTAAGTAAATTGACCAAAACACCTACCCTTGCACAATACCATCTCTTTCTCCTGAAGTTTTTTCTGCTCTCGCCCAAAACCCTTACCCAATATCAAAACGATCACTTACCGCCTCTTTCTTCCGCTTCTCTCCTCTCAAACGAACCCATATTCATTTCTTTCTGGATTTGAAGGAAAAAGTCAAAGACAAGGATTGAGAGATGGGAGAGGTAAAGTTTCAGACACATGGAGAGAAATAATTGAGAGAAGCAAGCAATAGAATGAAAAAGAAGTAGAAAAATGGGCAATGGAAAAGAAGAAGATGACCTGGGGAGAAGTAGAAAAAAGGTTGCAATAAAGCTTTATAAATAACTCTAGATATTAAAAGAAATGACTTGGATAATGATTTTTATTTGGGGTGGTTTGGAAGGAGGGAGAAATGCTTGAATTTTGAATTGAAAAGAGACATTAAGAAAATTTAATTATGATGAAAGCCGTGGATATCATGAATTAAAGAGAATAGTTTGAAAGATTTTTTTATTTCTTAAATTCTTTCACAGAACATCTATTAACGGACATGAACTACACCTTTGGAATTAAGCGTTATAAGCAAAATAAGGATAACAGTAGACATGTTAAAGCTAATAAATCCTAGTAAAATTGTACATTTTCTCTTTTCTTTATTTCTTCTTCCTCCTATTATTATGGAGCTGTTTCCATGAAGAAAGGCTTAGAAAAGTTGAGGAAAAATCTCCAAGTTAATCACTTTATTTCAACATAGCCACAAAATCTAATTTTCAAAATTTGAAATCTGCTCCTGGGCCCAATCAAAAACCCCTATTTATTGCAGTTGCCTGTAATATCTACACGTTTCCTGTAATATCTTGGCAATTGTATGTAACATTTAAGCAGTTGCATTGCAGTCGCTTGTAATATCTAAATAGTTGTCTGTGATTTCTAAACAATTGCCTGTAACATCCAAGTAGTTGAGAGAATATAAGGTCTAAATAAAAAAAAAACCAAGAGGTTTTTTATAAAGATTTTGAATTGTAAGCCCTTTCCAACAATTTCAAAAATTACAGAGGATTTTAGACGATTCCCGAGGGGGCCGGAGCTTTTTGACAATTTACCCTAAAAGTGTTTATTTTATACACATGCATGAGGCGCAAAAGAGGACGTGTGTGTATGTGTGTGTGTATAATAGAGGAAAGATGCCTTCCTCCTATGGTGTCGAAAAACACGTCCTACGTCGTGTTTTCCAACGATCGGAATGCATCATCTTCATCGTTATCATCTAAAATATGGGTACACCAAATTTCATGTGATTCTACAACCTTTTCACCGTTGAATTTGTGGGTTCAAAATTAATGGTTTACTAACAATAGAACTTTTTACATTGCTAAATCAACGGTGAAAAGGTAGTAGAATCACATGAAATTTGGTGTACCCGCATCTTAGATGATAACGATGAAGATGATGGGTGCCGATTATCGGAAAACACGATGGAGGCTGTATTTTTTCGACGCCATAGGAAGAAATTCCCTTCTATGGCCTCCACCATTTTTTCCAACGATCGGCACCCATCATCATCATCGTTATCATCTAAGATGTGCATACACCAAATTTCATGTAATTCCGCCACATTTTTACCGTAAAAAGTTCTATTGTCGGTAAACCGTTAATTTTGCACCAACTAAATCAACGGTAAAAAAATAGTATAATCACATTAAATTTGGTGTATCCACGTCTTAGATGATAAAGATGGAGGTGATGTATGCCGATCGTCGAAAAAAATTATGGAGGGTGTATTTTTCTGACGCCACAGGAGGAAATTCACTCCCATGGAGCCTTCCCTCTCCTCTATTAACCTTATATATATATATATATATATATATATATATATATATATATATCATTTGTATGCTTTTGAGAATGGCAACCATATATCAATCATTTGTATGCTTTTGAGAACGGCAACCATAAATGATGCCCTTCTAATTGGATGTAGCTAACAAATGGCCAGCGCGGCCCTAAGAAGCCTGCATGACATGGGCATTTAACATATGGGCTTCTCTTATAGGCTCGACATATCACATCCCTAGGCTAAGATAATGACTGATCACAACTCCATCCTTTTATTTTGTAGGTATATGTCAATTATTTATAACTATTTTAGTTTTAATTAGACAGTCGGGATCTTGGCAAGCATTCCAGCAGCGCCCCATGTCTACATCTATTCGAGCATGCATACAAATTATTGCATATATAAAAAGTCCAGAGTGTATATAAAAAAATACCAGAGATAAAACGGAGTATACAATCGTACTACAGGGAGATGACAACTCTAAAAATCCTGTTGATCTCCATGTCTTTAAACAAATGTACACATTAATCTTCAATATTGTTTTCGGATATAGTTTGATCTTGCATTTGATTTCACAACTCTAACCCTTCAGAAAAATAAAATATTATTTTAGGACTTTAAATAAATAAAATAATTAAATTTATGAACAATATAAAGATATAGAAATTGGTTTTAATGAAATGATATAATTATATACCGATAGTTTGGAAAATTAATAAGAATTGTTGATTTTGAAAGAAATTATGTGAAATGAGCATTTATAAATTTTTAAATACTTATTTGTAAAACGGTTAATTACTAAATTTGATTAGCATTTACTAATTTTGCATTAAGTATGTTATGTGCATGTGGCATGCAACAAATCATGTTGCAAAAACCACTTGTTACATTTATTTTACTCATGGCTTTGTTTTGTTTTAAATGAGAAAATAAAAAGGAAATGGAAAAGATATTTTGTTGGAGAGAGAGAAGGGGTGGGACCATGAAGTATGGGCATGGGAGAGGGTAGGAGAGAGAGAGTGAGGAACTTCTACATCATTTCTTGGCTCTCTTCCATCTCTTCATTTTTTCTCATCTCCCCACTTTCTTCCTCTCATTTCCCCATCTCCCTCCACCTCCTCTACCACTCATGGCCGCCACCAAAATCCTCATAAAACCCTCTTAATCCCTTCACAAAAATTGATCTCTACCTCACTACAAACCCCATGATGGAATCAAAATTGGACTTTGAGCACTTGGGATTATCTAGGGTTTTCCTTAGTTGGCAAATGAGGTACCATGTCTTTAGGTAATCTTTTGGTTTTCTTAGCATCCTATAGTAGTTTAGAGTTAGCTAAGTGTATTTTAGTGAGCTTTGAGAATTTCTAGTTGGAGTTTAGGTGATATGTTGATGTATGAAAGTGAAATTGAAGATTAGATAGTAACTAAACCCTGTAGTGTTAAGATTATGGACCAAAACAGAGACTTAACCCCAAAATATTGATTTTAGAATTTGCAGATATCGGATTTTGTGGTATTTGTGATGTGTTATGAAGATCTGCTATAACCCTGGGACCCTAAAATTATTTAGCGATTACAGAAAGTCGTGCAGGGAACCTAGAAGCTACCATAGAGACCAGAGATCTTAACTCCTTTACCTGGCCGCCAATTATCCCTTTCTGGCCGCAAATTGCGCCCTTGGTATGAGGGAATTCCTTCGTGCTTGGTTCATGGCTCCATTTTCAGTAAATTAGACCTACCCCATATGCAAAATTGGCTAATTTGACCTGAGGCAAAATCTGGAGGTGTTTTCTTGAGTTTCTGTTTTCGTTTTATGACTTTTAAATGACTTTGGTTTTGGTATTTGTGTTTTAACTCGGTGGTTTGACGTTTGTATATCAACATCGAGCATTTATTTGGCTATTCTTGCATGCGTGGTCCGTAGGTTCTAACCTATATACCCTTCGTATGCCGTATCGGATTTTTCGTATTTAATTCTCGTTTACGATACGATATTCGTTGAAATGTAAGTATCTTTGCGAGGACTTCAGGACGAAGAAGGAGAGCGTGGCATCATTGACTTCGGCAAGTAAGAATCAAGGTGAGTAGATTTATATATACGGGGGAAGTCGGGTGGATGGCGTATAGCACCCCCACAATAGTAGAATAGGGTATTACTATATTAGTAAGTTGGATGCGATATTTGGATACTTAGCGATAGGGTATTTAAAAGACCTTAGATTAGATTAGGTTGATTTAGAAAGACCTATCCATAGGATGATTATCTTGGTGGTAAATCACAGGTTATATGTAGTCATACACACACTTGTTTTTGTGTGTGTGTATGTGTGTGTGTGTGTGTGTACATATACACGGGGGATGAGGATAGTATGTGATATGTGGAGATGAGTCGATATAATCGGGCATGATACCGTGGGATTTTGATATGTGTTTGAGTTATGATATGATATATGATATGATATTATCATGGATCGTTGGGCGCTATGTATTCATACATACGATAATATATGAGTTGAAAATATTTGAATGTACGAGACTTTAGAAGTGTACCCATAATCATGATATTGTACGAATGATGATATTATGTATGATTTTGATCCGTACCCTCGATTTTTAGGATGCCGTACGATGGAAATTACCGTACGAGACGTATAAGATGATTGATCCACACTCTTGACTCGAGAATACCGTATTATGTATTATACAGTAAGTAACGTTATGAGGCTGCATCGCCGACTACTAAGTATATCGACTCGGAATATATGTAGATTTTCTTATCCTTCCGACTAGTTCCTTAGTTTAGTCTCTTAGTTGTTAAATAGATGCTAGATTAGGCTCGAGTCATACCTATTTTCAAAACCAACGAATCGTAAGTATTTTCATAGGACAACCCGAGGGATGCTACGCATTTTTCAAAGGACATATTTTTTCTCAAAAACACCATAGCCCCTACTTTTCTAAAAACTATGATTCGTGCTATTTCAAAATACTAAAACTGTATGACTCGTATACAGATAGGTATATTTTTTTAATGTTACATTTACTATTCGCTTTTCTGTTATATTTATGTTGTTCTCAATGCATTGCATATTTATTACATGTGTTTCTTTAGCTATTATGAATCCCGTCTGTTAGGGCACCAACACCATTACCGATGATGCATATATTCCACGTACACTTTCTTGCCGGCTCACACAAATCATCATCGGTAATTGCCATGTCACGTACACTTTAGAAAACGTTATTTCGTTGGTATAACCTGCTAACCGGTAGTTTCAACATATTATTAGTCGGCTTACTCTCATATATTAGTTTAGCTATTGCATTTCTTACTTAGATACCCCATGTGTTTATATATTCATTATGTTATACAATATTGTGGGCTTTATGCCGGTACTCACTGCTTATTAACTCTTGATTTTGTGATTTTGGATTTTCCATGAGATTTCTGGATTTGGAGGAAAACCGTAAGAATTTTATAAACTCATTATCATTTTAAAAATGCAAGTTGCGGTTTTCTCGTGATATAATGTATATGGCGTCCACCATGAGTTTTCCTGATTGAGTGGGTTTTCGAGACCCGATTCGAGGAGTAGAATGAACCGTTTCGGGTACATGGTAGACCCGGTAAGATACCCCGGGGTAAGAAGCTCGAGTTGTAGACAATGAACCTGGCAGGGGCAGACTACCTACCGGTGATATTTGGCGCGGCGGATATCCGGAGGGTACCGACTGTAGTCGTGAGATTGGATGATATGGGCCAATCCGGACTGACGGAGCCCGGGATTTGAGGATTTGTGTCGATATTTGACACGGATTTCTGTCAATTTCATTGATGATACTCCAGTTTTTATACAAAAATTTTATTGAGATAAGAAAGCTTTCTCATACAGATATATTCTGATTTCATTCTTGATGCATTCATACATTATATATATGACATGTTGCTACTTGAGGCACTGACACGAGTACTTGATATTAAACTTATACATAGATTATTACCCTCGCCACTACTAGATGTTTCAGTGTTATATTTGAGTATTTTACTGTATGACTTAGAAGATCGTCATACATGCGATTTCTACTCGGTGATATTTTCTACTCACGAGTTGGCAACTCATCCCCGTTGTGTCACAGTTTCTTACAGGTTTAGCCATACATGTTCCATAGCAGCTTCGCTGGCACACCACTTCCTTCCGGATGATTGTTTTGGTAGGTGAGTTCACTTGCATCGTGACAACCGTTGCTTATGTACTTTAATATTTCAGTTGTATCTAATTAAAAGCTCCATCAACCAGACTTGTATTTTTAGTAGACTTAGATAACCATAGTTTGTATATTCTTTCGGCCTTAAAGTCTCGCTCTGCTATTCTTTATCGTTGGGATTTTCTTAATGATGCATAGTTTTCTCATTTTCTTTCTGAGTTTTGATTCTCGCCCTTCGGCGTTATATATTTATATTATCTTGTGTGGTTGTTTCCGCCAATTGGCGAAGAGCTAGCTCCCTCTTGAGGATGCCTTATATATTATTGCTTGTATTCGTTTTTGGGTTAAAAATTACAAAGGAGGTGCTGCCTGAATTTCAAACGACAAAAAGAGTTTTCAAGTTAGATACAAATATAGCGTTTTCATATATTACTACTTAAGTATATATAAGAATAAGTTTGATTTCAGTAAATCTTATTTCAAAACCGCACTTCCATTATTTATCCCCCTAAAAAGGATTACATTTCTGGGCTTTTGGCTTGCTTGAATTAGGTGGGATCGTATAAACTTCACGTGATTCAAGTGTCCGTCACGTGTCTTTTTTGGCCCGTGACATGAACATGCAATAAGAACTAGGTAGGTAAGCAAAGATTAGGAAATGGAGATTAATTTGGTTGGTGATGGCCATCAAAAAAATAAAATATTTCATTGTCGTAATTTCTTAAAGTATCATTTTATACTTTGCATCCTCAATGACATATATCTTTATGTCCATACATAAGTTATTTTTTTTAATGAAATCTATTAAATTTATATATATTAGTAAGTATCGGGTGATTATATATTTTATTTATACGAGTGTACACGGGCTTTTGATATAAATGGGTGCTATCAATAAGACTCAATTCTTATTGAGATTTGTCCAATGTTATATCTTATATCGATATGAGTGTGTACCGGCTTTTAATATAAGTGGGTTCTATCAGTAAGACTCAAGACTTATTGAGCTTTTGTCTCATCTTATATCTTATACCCATACATCTCTCATATTTATTTTTTCAAATGTGGGACACATGAAGTACAAATCTACAAATGTTATCAACCCAGCTATGATACTATATTAAATTTAGATATATTCATGAACGGGAGACGATTATATATTTTATTTATACGAGTGTATACGAGCTTTTAATATAAGTGAATTTCATCAATAAACCTCAAGTCTTATGGAGTTTTGGCCCATCTTATGTTTTATATCCATACGCATTTTATATCTTTTCCAACGTGACACTATTTAATTCACACATCTCTGCAAAAACAAACTAAATCCTACGTAGCCTTATATATGGTCAATGTGTGTCCAAGTTGCCTTATGAGGAGAATGAATACAAGTCGGGCTCGAGCCCCTACAGAGTCGGTCTACTTCTTAAAGAATTTTTTTCGGAGACTAAAACCATGGTAAAGTATCCGTACCTAACACCTCTTCTTCAACAAAAAAATTTAACCAAATTAATGCAGCGAGAGAAAGAAAGAAAGGAAAAAACGAAAAAAATAAAAATAAAAATAAAAATAGAAACATAAGGTACATCATGGAAAACAAATCCCAACGTAGCCATCTTGAAATAATTTAAAACGTGATTTGATTGACAAATGTCTAATTTGATGGACAATTGTCTTCAATGCCTTTTCTCACACAGCGTGCTTTCCAAATCAAAGCATTGATTGCATCAATCTATCATTTCTACCCAACAAAATCCATGGCAAATGAGAGCTGGCCACGCATGATGTGGTCTAGCAACCCCAACAAGCATTGTTCCTTACGAATCTTAACCTTGTGGTCCTTTTCAAGTTAGAAGAGCATTCCTAACTTTAATCTGTGGCCATAGTTGCTCGACTCCTTAGATTTTGCTGTTAGGTAAGATCTCATGATATATTTTTGTTTGAAAGGATCAAAGGACCATGAGCTCTACTGTGTTTTAAGTGGTTGTCACGTGATGTATGCCCCATTTTTGTGGGGGCAGCTTCAATGCCTGCCCACAATTGATTGGTACAAGGGAACCAATCAAAGGAGTTCAAATGTGTGTAACTTGAGTTCTGCATCATGAAATTCAAATGTTACCTTAGCCAAGATCTCATTTACGAGGAGGAGAACGAAATGTATGTGGGCCTCAGGCTTTTAATTGATAAGCATTTAAGTACCCTAATATCACTATTACAACATTGCATTGCTTGTGTTTCTAACTGTTCAAATCTTTTCTATTCCAATAGAGAAAGGAATAGGTCTTATTTCCATATTTTTTCTTTTTACTTTTGCAGATAAAAAGAAAAAAGCAAAAAAGAAAAAAGAAATGTATTTCTTTTTCGCTCTTGATGCTTTTATAATTTTAAATTCAAAAATATACATTAATTGATAATAGCAACTGTTAAAATACTCGATGTGTATTCTAAAGTAGCTTAAAGGAGAGGAGCATAATTGTAGCACCTTAAAAACGCGATTAGAGTTAAGTAAGCCATATAATGCGGGTTTTTGATAAATTTAACTAATAATTATTTTTCATATATTTTATTATAATTAATTAATATGTTATTTAATTATTTATGTACTTGTTATGGTCATGCACACACATGTGCATGCTAATCTAGCATTAAGAAGGTGTTAACCATGCTTTGCTAGCCATGATACATTAACCATTTTATTATATTATATATACTGTTTATTTTAAGTAAAAAAAATTTATTTAAAAAAGAAAGGAAAAAGGAAAAGAATAAAGAATGGAGGCATGGTGATAGACATGGAAGACATGAGAAGCATTAAATGGAGAGAGAGAGAGAGAGAGCGAGCGCCATCTCTCATCTCACAACTCTCATTCTCACAACACTCACTCTCACATTTTCTTCTTCTTCTTCCACAAAATCCCTCTGTTGAGATTTCCCCACCTCACACTTGAGCCTAAACCAACATCAAACCTCACTAAACCCTCATCTAATCATGTTTAAACCCTCTTGAAAAGCCTTGGAGCTTGCATAGCTAGGGTTTCATCCAAATTTTGGTGAGGTAATGATCTTAAACCCTTAATTAGGCTCTAGGGGAAGTTCGTGTGTTAACTAGTTTCACTAATATACCTTAATGTTCTAGTTTAGTGTTAATATCGTATTTTGTTAAGACTTAGGGTTCTATTTTTAATCTGCTATCGACCCAGATATTATTTTGAGAAGTTGCCATCACAGAGAGATGGTCTAGAGGCCTAGAACCTATCCCCAAAACCTGAGCCATTTCCCTTACTTCTTGGCCGCAGATTTAATCAATCTGGCCACAAATTGCAGCCAGAGTGGGGAGCCTGTGTGTGTGTTGGTCGTGGGGTTCTTTGGGGCTATGTGTAGGCTTATCGCACGTGCAACTTTCTCTAATTTCTTGCGTAGGGAAATCTGGGACCGTTTTGCTATAATTCAAGCATTTCGATAATGCGCGATACAGATTTATCCGACTTTCGTTTAGGTGTTTCGTATAGTTAATAGCCATAGAAGTGGTCTAGGATGTCGCTGCACATGTTTAGCCCACTAAGCTAACACATGGTAGCTTGTAGGAGTCGATTCGTTGGTTTGGCGTTTGTGTCCGCTGTAGGGTTCCTAAGCACAACAGCAAGGTTTCGGGTGGTATCATCCATGCCAAATTAAAATTTTACCATGCTTAAACTATCCTAACCAAGATCTTTAACTAGATATTCATACGGAAACACCAAGTAAACAACTTTACTTCTAAGTGATTAGAGATTACAACCTTTGTAGTCCGTTCCTTCACTTCACAAGCTCCAAGTAGTGGTCCCTTCGCTGCGATCAACGAGCTCCCGAACTCTTGAGAGGCTCCACAAGATGTATGATGCATCCTTACTTGAAGTCTTCAAAGTCTATGATGATCTATGTCGAGGAAACACGGACTCAAGCTCTCTCTTCACTAATACGGAATTAGTGAAGCTAACACACTAATCTATATGGCTAGTATAGAAGAGGATGATGAAGTGGGAATTTTGCTCACTTTAGAATTAAATTTCTCACTATTTTTCTTCTTGATCTCAAAGTCAAGAAAGCTAAAATGAGATGATGAAGAAGAAGATGAATGAATGAGATAGTTATGAAAAATATCTTCACTTTGGTTATATATGCAACCATGGGTGAGTTTATCAAAAACCCTAGCTCGTGTAGAGAGTCAACCATGATAAGGGGTTAATGGTTAGGTCACAAAATATCTTAAATAAAAACAAAAGAGTGGACTAAGTCAATACTTATCTACAAGCTTCTCCAAGCTTCTAGCTTTGATTAAATCCACTAATTTGTGATTACTTAATAATAAATGAAACCATAACATAAACCCTTACATGGTATGAGTCTCATACATACATGTTGCATGTGTAACCAAGCATGTCACAATATTATATATCACATATATAATATTTATGTAACAAAAGAAAACAATACAATAACCATATATCACATATATGTTAAATGTATCATAAGTGAGAATAATAAATACTTAAGTGAGCATATAATAATATATATCATTTCATAGAATCAACACTTGATCCGATAACCCGGCTATATCACATATAACCGGCCGATATCATATATCGTGAGAATAGAATACGGTATCACATACTTGTATCAATCTCGATCCCGCACATATCACATATGCGCTCCTACTCCGTTTCTCCTGAGCCAGGAAACCTTTATGTAGGACTCTAATGACTCGTCAATACGCCGGCAGTAGGTGATGATCATATCAAACACCAACAAGCCGCAAGAGGTCAGCTAAACGTAACGGCCACCTGGGTATTGAGTGATCAGAAGATCAACAAGCAAGTCTGCTCTAACTCCTGTAAAGCCTGTCAGTAACACTATCGTACAGTCCGGTCTCTTCGTCTGATATATTGCATATCTAGTCTAGGGGTGGTAAACATCAGACCCTAGTAACCGATAAGTCGTGCTGATGTGAGGTCCATAACGGTTCGAGAAACTACTGATAACTCTTACCAGTAAATCTCAGCAACCCTGGCCAGAGATTTCCAGTTATGGTCAATCGAGCACAGCCCAACATCAACCCTCAATACCGGAAGAGACGAAATCCCTCCTATCGCTCATTGCATCTATGTGATTCGAGATTGTACCCAAAAGACACTGTTTTGCACGTTCTCTTGAACGTGGTAAGGTGGAAATCAAAGCACAGTGGGAATCACACAAGACTCTATGACGATCTCGGGTATACAGACTAACCTGTACCAGTGTCACCAGAGAACTGCAATCTGACGATAGGTATAATACCAACAAGGAGTTCTCGGCGAGTCCGTTCAGTGTACCCAGTCTCCACGAGCACCCGTATACTATCCTTGATGTCAAACACCAATGGATGTGGCACCATCCATCGTCCATCATATGGGTCAAGATACGTATACGTTAGTCTACTCTGGAGTATCGATGCCTTGTCTCAATACACCCTCGACTAGAAACAATTATAGGATGTACTTGTGACTACCCAGGCCTCACTAGTATGATCTCCATCATAGTCCCAGTAGTTAAGTAGTCATCCTAAGGGCTTTATCAACATATGATCACAATATAGTATTTTGATATAAGTCAACATGTTAAGATAAAGAGCAACCGGATAGCATACTATCATGACGAGTAAGAAAGTCCTCTCTATATATGTCCAAGCATCTATTATAATATACATCATATTGTTGGAGATAATGCCCTCAGAGTCAATTATTGGATCACAGGCACGCGATTGCAATAATTGAGGGAGGACCTATCACAGTAGGACAGTCTTACTCAAGATGATAGTATGCTATCTGGTTTATCTTTATCATCGTGTACTGCTTTAGGTGACCTTACAGGTCACTATTGCGCGTTGATAGAGCCCCTAGGATTCTTGCTTTACTGCCAGCAGTATGAGAGCGATCATATACGTGTGAGCTGGGGTCTATAAGCACATCCTTAAAAGGTCCCTGGTCGAGGGAGTTTCGAGACAGGGCATCGATATTCCAGAGTAGACTAGTGTATACAGTCGAGACCCTGACGAGGGGCGGTGGCCGGTCTCACAAGCCACTGGTGTCAGTTGGTTCACCTAAGATGTATACAGGTGCTCATTGGGTTATGAGTACACCGGACATGACTCGCCGGGAACATGCTAGTTGGTCTTATACCTGACGTCAGATAGCAGTTTCCTGGTGACATGTGTACAGGTTAGTTCATCGACCTGAGATCGTCATTTGTCTCGTGTAAGTTCCCACTGTACTTTGATTACTACCCTACCATGCTCAAAGGAGACGTGCAAATAGGTTTTAGTTGGGTACAGTCCCGAGCCACATGGAGGCAGTGAGCGGATCTTCAGGGGTTCGTCTCTTCTGGTATTAGGGGTGAGGTCGCGCTGTGTCTAGGAGAGCCCTTACACGAAGTCCTTGGCCATGACAGGAGATTTACTGGTAGGTATTCCAGTAGTATCTCAGGGTGTTCTGGGCTACACTCCGATACGACTTGTACCGCTTTTAGGGGTCTGACTTTTACCAACCCCCTAGGCCCGCCATGCGATGCTCATAGACGATCGGACTGGACTGTATGGATATTGTCACTGACAGGCTTAGTAGGGTGTCAGGATGAGTTCGCTCATCGACGTCCCTTTTGGTCAATACCTGGTAGCCCGTTACGTATGGCTAATACCTCTGACGTGCTAGTGGTTAAATCCACAGCCAAGGGATTGACGAGTCTTTAGAGTCCCCCACAGACCGTTTTCTCAAGTTTCGGGCGAAACGCTGTAGAGGCCGTATGGAGATATGGCAGGGTTCGATCATATACGTGTGGTATTGCACGGATCATGATCGGACGGATAATACTAGCGGGCTTTGGTTTAAGCCGGATCCTAGTATTGTACAGTGTAGATTTTGTCTCATTGCATTTGTATTCGGTCAGAATACAAATGCAGGTATGTATATACAGTCGCGGGGGTTTCCTGTAATCTATTACGGGATCATTTTTTTGAAGTTGCCAGTTTGCATTCCGTTTCGGCCATTTTCCTTTGTTTCCTTTCTTTGGCTGAAATTTGGTGGAGGGGATTATTTACAATTGTGCAATTAACAATTGAGAAGACTTTTGCATCATGATGGTTTCATGATGGTGCACCATCCATTGACTTCATTTGACTTCATCATGCCTTGACTTTTGTGATGACATGGGTTTGATGATGGGTTTATGAGTGTGAGACTTGGTTGTGATGATGATTCCTAATCATCACCTTTTTCTCTAATTTTCATGTATGTTTGCCTCCCTCCCCCTTGTTTTTTCTCCTCTCTCATTTTTTTTTTCATGATAAAGGGGCCGGCCACATTTTGTTGGGGGCTGTCCAAAATTTGGTGTGGGGATTTTTGTTCTCTTCATACTTGCAAAAATCCCCAAGTTCATCTCAAAATGCTATCATCCCATTCCTCCACCAAAAGGCAACTTCGAGTAACCCCAAGAGACAAACCATCCTACACTTCATCTACAGTATTCTTGGACACGTCGACTCGCCAACTTTGTGCCCTAGTTGCCTCGGTCCAGAGGTGGGAGCCCGTAAAAGAACCCGACGATATGGCGCCCTTCCGACGAGGAGATGAAGACCGGAGATTCCGCGAGGAGATCGGGACGACGACGATAAGACCGAAGGACATGGATCGCTCGGTATATCTCTCTACCCCTTCTCTAATTAGCTAGGAGTAGGTTAATGGCCCGATCCGGGTTTATAGTGCGCAGTGGTGCCGGTTTTAAAAGTTAAAGAAAAGTATCGTTTCCGCATTTTAGCCTCGGATTGACAGCCGGGGCGCCGCCGTGCACTTACACTGGTATCAGAGCCACGCCATTAACCTAGTCTAGCTTGCTCTAATATGTTTACAAGTTCGATCGATCGGATTTTCCAAAAACCGCATTTTTCATGCATCAGTTTTCTGTCGAATTTTTTTTTGGCTCTAAAAATTTTTCAGTACATTGCAGAAATACGTGCAGGGAATTCTAAGCATTCTGTGAAAATTTGGTCGCGTGAACTCACTATTCCACCGCGGAACCGCGGCCAAACCCATGGTTCGGCCGCGGTTCCGCCGCCACTTTTACTGTTCAATGCACCAAAATTTTACAGAGAGCTTCTGAGTTGAAAATGGGATTTTTGGAATGTTCTGTTTGGGCCCAGATTTTCTTTGAGTGCTACAGTAGTGCTTGGGGCCCACTTCGGTAAATTTGATCGATCGAAAATTTTAAACATGTTTCCGGTCAGTGACAAAAATTCGGACCCCTCGTTTTGCGCTCCGGAAAGTCCTGTTAGACTTCCGGGAAGCGCAAAAACACATTATATCTGCGACCGTGAATGTCATTTGATCGGTAAATCCTGTCTAACTGCTATAGCCCTTTTAGATGGATTTGCGAACGTAACATTCACGTTGATGTTCTGTGTTGTGCTGTGATGTTGCGGATTGGTCGTGGGGGATAGCCTGGATGCAATGTTAGTACAGTTTGGTTTATTATGTACACTTGATATTGCGGGGCGAGCGTCCGACATGTGGACTGCCGTCACTGCCTGTTTGTATATTATTCTTTTGAGACACGACCGGGCTGAGGTCGATGTACCCGTTGTATGTATATCTTACTTTCTGTACTAGGATTACCCCGCGGAGGGGTGCACGGATAGCAGGATTCTAGAGGGCAACGATCCCGCATCTCATGGCTTTGAGACGGAGGGGGCTTTACTCTAGAATTAGCGGGCTATTCGCCGCACTCGTAGGGGGTACAGGTTGACCGAGGAGGGGTGCCCAAGTTACCGGATTCCGTGAAGTGCTGGGTGGTCCATTCATGTTGCTGAAGGGGGCTACCTCGCTTCAGGTTTTGGCGGGTAACTTGCCGCGCCCGTTAGGGGTCTAAGATTTCATTGCACAGGCTATCCACACGACCAGGGGAACGTCGGGTTTCAGTAGCGGCTCTATGAAACCCGGGGATCCCAGATATCTTTATTGTTCTGTGATGCTTATTACATTTCTGTGATATTGCATTTTATCACGCCTTGAGCGAATATTATATATTGATATATATACTAGTAGATGTTGTATATGTTTTGCATCCGCGCTAGTCCAGTCCCCGCTCTGTCGTTAGTTAAGTAACCTAACAGGTAATGACGGGACCCAGTGGCAAATGCGGATGACATAATCATTATTTTCGTTCTTTGTGGTGTGATAAATTGATGGGACTGCATTGATTCGGATCAATGCAAGCTAAACAAACCTATTCTGATGTTGTTGGAACATTTTTCAAAAAGCCGTTATTGCAAGGACGTTCACTTTTGTTTTACACAGTGGTATTCGGTTATGAATATCCAGCACCTCAGTCGACGAGGCAAGGGCCGAGATCCCTTCACCGGGAGTGACCCCTTGGACAGAAATTTGCGTCAGGGCGATAACTTCACTATAGTCGTTTACTTTTGCTTTGCATCGTAGTATTCAGTTGGAATATCCTGCACCTCATTCTACGGGGAAAGAGCCGAGATCCCTTCACCGGGAGTGACCTCTTTAGCAAAGGTTTTCGTCACTATATTTTTATAAAGCTATCCGGTTCCTTCAACGATATCAAGTTCATTACGTTAAAGGTTTTTCGCCAAAAACCATTCGTAGCCCTCCGTCGTTTCATATGGATAGTCAATAGTATTCAAGCTGTGTTTGTTGGCCAAAGTCAAGGCACAGTGTTTGGTAGCTATTGGGTATTCATATGCAGCATAGATAGATGTATTGGTTTAGGACAGTCGTACTGCCTTGTTGGCCAAATTCAAGGGTAGGTATGGGTGGGTTCAAATTAACCTAGAGAATGACAGGTAGAACTTGACATATGACTTATGATTTGTTGGCCAAAGTCAAGGTCATAAGAGCATGGGGCAAAAATCACATCGGGAGTTTCTAAAGAAACTGAAACTTACCAGATATGCGCATACCTTCTGAAGTGTGATAACGTGAGCGGATTCCGTTACGTTATCATGTGATGATAGTTGGATCCCGATTCCCACTGATGAGTTGGTTTACTCCTCGGGTGATCCCGACTAATTCTTCTTTCAGGTTTGGAGGAGAATTTGACGTTACAGTGGGAGGTTTCCTGATTAGATAAATTGGTAACCATTCTAATCTAGGTTAGAGTGCACGCTGAGTGTTTCTTTTCTCTCTCTCTTTGGCAGCGACCATGACCCGACCCTTGACTATGACTCAGTGACCAAAATTGACCGAACCTTCTCAAACACTGGCTTTTGGATTGTCAGAGTTGCGTACCTCATTGCCACTCCTACTTTTACCCTTTTCTCTAGGACACCCCGTATTACTACGAACGTCCACTTCCATTAGATAAAACCATCGTATGGTTATATACGAACTCGAAGGAATTTATTCGAGGATGGTTTCCGGTTCTGGAGAAAACGAATATGACTATTCAGTTGTCTTTTCCTTTTACCTTCTCTCAGGTTGCGAGTACTCCTTGGTTTAGGAGATAGTACACCTATTACGCAAATTGGATAGTCTTCTTCCAAACCTTAGGCTGGTGCCGAACGGTGGGGAATGAAGAAAACCAATTAGCATAATGATGATGTACAGAAGGTATTAAGTAAAGACATATCAAGGGATTAGTAAGAGGGCAAAGTAAATTGCGACTGCTATTCACGACCAAACCAAGTATTTCTTCGCCAATCCTAAATCACCTTTGTATTTCTCCAGAACACTCCGTATCACTACGAAGATCCACAGTTTATTGGATACTCCATCGTATGGTTATATATGAACTCGAAAGGAACTTGTTCCAGTTCGGGGATGGACTCTGGTTCAGGAGAAATAGGAATAAGGTTTATTCGGTTGTCTTTTATCTTCACCTTCTCTCGCATTGCGAGTGTTCCTAGGATTGGGACAGTATACCCATTACGCTTATTGGATAGTCTTCTTCCAAACCATAGGCTGGTGTCGAACGGTAGGGAAGAAAGAAACCATTTAGCCTAAGAGGGTATACAAAAGGTAATGACTAAAGACATATGAAGGGATGTGGAGAGATGGCATAGAAATATACGGTTACAGTTGTGAATCTGGATAATGAAAGAGGCATTACTAGGAATACCAGGATACCCCTATGAAACATTTCAATATTTCAGTTTCACTGTGTACTGTTAAACGAAAACTGATTTCCCAATTAGACACTTGCTCCAGGGTATCTATTTACCAGGCTTGATTCTCACATCTGTATGGTTTTACAGATGATGAGTGGGAGTACGTTATTGGGAATTAGGTGATTGTCCTCATTATATCGGAATTCGTTGTAATTGGTGATATTTGAGGAAGTCGCCTGGGTTGTTTGCCGGACGGCAAATATTTGGTTTTGAATATCCGTTGTTATGCACCAATTTCAAATTGATATATCTGTACGTCTATTTTTATAGAGTGAGATATACCTTTTTGAAATTATGTCTATGACATTTACCTATATCAGTGGATGGTTAGGTAAGGAGCATTAAACAGCGGTGTAATTTTTCATAACCATAGTACAGTTTTCAACCTACGACACACAGGGAATGAGTTATTAGACTCAGGGTACTTATACAGAGTATTGTATATTGTCCAATGTCCATTAGGATAGAGGGGATGGTCCTCGTACTATATTCGGTTTATGATTTCTCTGGTTTTTAGACAGGTGTTTCGTAGAAACACAGGGTCCAAGTTTTGAGAAGTTATAGGTATATGAATAAAGTAGAGAACCAGGTATTGCAAGTATCATGATTCTTCAAGGTGATCGAATATGTAGATACTTGTGTATGGTATTCAGTTGATAGTAATGGTTAAGAGAACTCACTTCTCTTTCAGGTTACTCATAATTGGAAGTAGTCCTAAGTTGAGTAACGCTGATCGGCCTCCTTCCATTTAGTTGACATGCACTGGAGACAGCTGCATGATTTGAATCTGGTTCCAATTAAATCAGTGCCTCTGCTTCTATATTGGATATAGAACAGTTCATATCTTAACGATGTTAAGGTACGGGGAGTTGTCCGGCTTATGCTTAAAACCAGACTCTGGATAACTCAAGGCACGTTTCTGTAATGGCTGTTTGTGACGAGGGTTGACTTTCTACCATCTGGAAGATCAATAGTGATATTGTTCTAGACTCGCCACAGTTTTAAATAAAATGGATTTTTTCAGAAAACAGTAATGGAAGTATGGTAGAACTGGAAGTGATTCCAGAACCGCAAACGATTACTGAAGATTTGATAAGAACATAAAGATTCAATCTGGTTTGACATTCCATTGGCCACTCCGCAGATACGGTGGGTAACCTCAGGCACCCGAGAGGTACTCCGGTAGTCTCAAGGACGGTGGCAGGGAGGTTCTTGTTTACCCAGGCTTGCCTTTACTGTTGTTCCAGACTGTGAGACCCGGCAGGAGGATGAGTATAGCGTCGTTCTAAACTAGCTTTAGAAGTGCACGTGTATATGACTCTGCCAGAGGGTTGTCGTAGTCAGTGGGAGCAGCGGAAGCATTGGTGGACAAGTAGCTTAAGTCTATTTATAGACCAAAGCAGATATAGCGGAGATAGATCATCTGTTTCTGATGTGGCAGTCATATGTTTGACTTCGTCAGAATAGGGGATGGATCTGTTGAGAAGGTAGTAGAGTGTGATGTCCTGGTATTTGGATGACATACACAGAGCAGGAAGTGAAATTCCTCTACTACGATCGGTTATATTTTGGTTGTTACACAGTGTTTTCTCCACATGGGACTTGGATATTATATCAGACATTCTGGTTACTAGATCTATGGTTTTAGATCTAGATTTAGGAAGTGTCCCAATCTGGGTACTTAAACAGCATTCTACAGGTGTTTTAGAATGGACGACTCCTGGCACGGTAGTGTACCTGCAGGTGATGGAGTCACCCTCTCTAAAGGTGTCTTACAGACTAAAGGGGAGAGGGATGTGCATGATTGGCAGATCACTTGCTTAGGCAATTGAGTCAATCATGAGATGTCAAGTACCACACCAGATATTGTTTTTACAGTAGATGCGATAAGTTGATATTAATCCAATCCTGGAGAAGCATTCGGAAGCATTTTTAGAACATAAGTGGATGTTCTAGGGATTTGATGACGGCAGCCTCCTTCGGGAGACAGTTATCATTCCAGGCTTCCAAGGTGACCTGGATGACAGAGTGACTGTCAGCGTTATAGTTTTCCCTCTGACGAGGGGCAGTATTTTGGACAGGTGGTCCAAGCGGATACTGAGGGAGGCATGGCACAGGATACTGGTTGGTTTCAGTTGACGATACAGTCTAAGAAGTTTGGATTTGGAGTTCATTTATGAACTAGGTCCCATCAGATATCCAGACATATTCTAAGACATGTATTGCTCATTTCAGAAGATGGCTTTCTCCGCGAACTTGAGATTAAGAGAGACATAGAAAGAAACATCTGAGCGGATCCACTCATTGAGGCTATTCCTCGAACACATTAGTTTCGCAAACGGGTTTTGTGAGACTGATTAGTAGAGGAGTTGGGTGTTCGGTATCACACGAGCTATGAGTATGCGACATCGCAATAATTAGTCTTGAGTGCAGGTGAGAGATTGTTGGAGATAATGCCCTCAGAGTCAATTATTGGATCACAGGCACGTGATTGCAATGATTGAGGGAGGACCTATCCCAGTAGGACAGTCTTACTCAAGATGATAGTATACTATCTGGTTTATCTTTATCATCGTGTACTGCTTTAGGTGACCTTACAGGTCACTATTGCGCGTTGATAGAGCCCCTAGGGTTCTTGCTTGACTGCCAGCAGTATGAGGGCGATCATATACGTGTGAGATGGGGTCTATAAGCACATCCTTAAAAGGTCCCTAGTCGAGGGAGTTTCGAGACAGGGCATCGATACTCCAGAGTAGACTAGTGTATACAGTCGAGACCCCGACGAGGGGCGGTGGCCGGTCTCATAAGCCACTGGTGTCAGTTGGTTCACCTAAGATGTATACAGGTGCTCATTGGGTTATGAGTACACCGGAAAGGACTCGCCGGGAACATGCTAGTTGGTCTTATACCTGACGTCAGATAGCAGTTCCCTGGTGACATGTGTACAGGTTAGTTCATCGACCTGAGATCGTCATTTGTCTCGTGTGAGTTCCCACTGTACTTTGATTACTACCCTACCACGCTCAAAGGAGACGTGCAAACAAGTTTTAGTTGGGTACAGTCCCGAGCCACATGGAGGCAGTGAGCGGATCTTCAGGGGTTCGTCTCTCCCGTTATTGGGGGTGAGGTCGCGTTGTATCTAGGAGAGCCCTTACATAAAGTCCTTGGCCAAGGCAGGAGATTTACTGGTAGGTATTCCTGTTAGTGTGTATTGCATGTTCCCACAACTCTTGTGGCGCGGCGGAAGCGGTGAACGAAAATTTTCTTGGCATACAACACGCACTTAACCGAAGATCTTGTCTAAACCACAACTAGAAAAAAACCTAACTAGAGATCTTATCTACCATGTTAGGGATTATACCTCAATGATACGGTCCTTCGGGTCTTCTCTTTGATGAACTCCTTAGCTCCTTTAGATATTGCCGATGTCTTCGATCTCCGGCCACCCAAGACCTAGATGATCCACCCGAGAGTTATCGTGCGAGCTAGAAACTCTTCACAAGAGTTTAACCTAGAGACCAATTTTGCTAGAATAGGTCACTAGGATTATGTAGATATGAGTGTATTGGATTAACTTGAAATCTTTAGCATTTCTTTCTCTTAACCTTCTCTTGATTCACTTAACATTCACATCTCATGTGAAGCTATTTATAAGAAGAAGGAGAAGGAGGAGATGAGAAGGAGTAAGTGTTTATCATAATGAAAGTGTTCAAACATGATGAATAAAGATATAGCACTAAGAGAAATAATTGAAGCATGCATTATATAAATTAGTATCATGCTTCAATAGTAATTCCATAACAACAACCTCATCATGCTTGTACCTTTTAATTTCCACCTCATTTTATTTTCATAAAATAAATGATGTCATTATTATGTCATTATGAGGTGGCACCTTCTAGAAGGTATTCTTGTAACAATTACAAAAATACCCCTCCTCCGTATACCGTATACTGTATACCCGCATCCGAATTCCGAAAAATACGAATACCATTAATCCAATAATATAATACCGGTATCCGGCTTAAACCAAAGCCCACCAGTATTATCCTTTCGATTATTATTCCTGTAACAATTACATGAACAAAATCAAAACCCTGCCGTAACAGCTTACGACTGCCATAACAACTTACAGCCTCTACATATTTCACCTGAACGAGGGAACCCTCTGTGTGGGACTCTAAAGACTCGACAGTACGCTGGCAGTGGGTTTAACCACAAGCACGTCAGTGGCACTAGCTATGCATAACGGCTACACAGGTACTTGACGAAAAGGTGGCCGACGAGCGAACCCATCACAACCCTTACGAGCCTGCAAGCAACACTTACCGTACAGTCCGGTCTCTTCGTCTGATATGTCGCATATGAAGTCTAGGGGTGGTAAATGTCAAACCCCAGTAACTTTATAAGTCATGCTAATTTATGGCTCATAACAGTTCGAGAAACTACTGATAACACTTATCAGTAAACCTCGAGAACCCTGGCCAGGGATTTAGGTGTTATAGCCGATCAAACATAGCGCGACATCAACCCCCTATACCGGGAGAGCCGAAACCCCTCCTATCGCTCACTGTCTCCATATGATTCGGGACTGTACCCAAAATCCACCTGTTTGCACGACTCAATAGAGCCGTGGTAGGGAGGAAATTAAAGTACAGTGGGAATCACACAAGACTCTATGACGATCTCGGGTCTACAGACTAACCTATACAAGTGTCGC